>OX383910.1:4404915-5873220 GCA_947532125.1 Saturnia pavonia
TGAAATGGCTTATAGCAGAACTTATGGCGGTTCAGAAAAAAATACAAAACTAAAATATCTTAAGTATTCTCTAAGATATTTTTTTAAATAGATTCTACAAATTTTTACCTTATTTTACATTCTCCTACGCTACGACCACAAATGATTGAATTCGTCGGTCTTTTGTTGTTCTATTATTATACGATACCTGAGCTGATGATAGATAGGCAGTAAATAGTATGAATAGCTATAGCTTTTATTCTTATAATTGACATTAGACTCATTAGGGCTAAGCCCTTTCATTAAAAAAAAAAACTAATTACTTTTTCAATGAACAATTTGCAAACAATTTTTATTTTGGAAAAGTTTAAGCATCTGGGTTTTAAAAAAATGTATGAAAACATGAGTGACCAATAATTTTAAAATAAATTCGGTTTCAAGTAGATTTTATAATGGCATAATTCATTATTGTATCTAATGTAAATAGTAAATTATTGTTATTAATGTAAGAAAAGGAGCAAATTTAACTAAATAACAAAATTGTTATATGGTCACATTTTCACAATGGGTTAATTAAAAACATAACTTGGCATTAATCATTAATAAAAAAGCTTATTTAAATACATTAAAACAAAATGGTCAGAAATTAACAAATTTAAATTTTATACACAAAATGCCTAAAATGTAACTTTTGAGAATGAAACGGTCGTATGACCGTGATATTTACAATCTGCGCGTACGCTGCCGTATTACCCGTCTTTTGTTCATTTTAAACAAAGAATGCCTGGTAATTTTGTCCGTTGTGTTAGCACTGGAAGAGTCGCTCATCCTGATGTACAAGATGTGGTGCTTGAGGAAACTGAGCGTGATCCTTCGTCTTTTATGCGAGCAATAGATCGATGCACAGACATTGTAAAATCTACCATGTACGATGTTAAAAAATAACAAGTAGCACTCATTCCATAGGTTTCACAGGTATATAGATTATCGTTATTATGCTTGATACGATCGTTTTTTTAGCAGGAACAGCACTTCCGATGTACGTGATTGTCCAACACCAGCCGAAAAATAAGTTTCAGAAATAACAAAAAGAATAATGGAAATTTTATATTATTTTCCAAAGCATTCTCTCGTAAATCATAACACCACAATCTAAAAAGCGCATTTAATCGAAAATCTTTATCTGTAGCTGACAGTAGCTTACGAGAGCTTAGCTTAGCTGTTAATGGCTACGATGTATCTTCTGCAAAAATTAAATTTACCTTTTACAAATTACTATCTAAAACTGAAACAATACTAAATACGTTTCTAGCTGGAGGCGCCATTTCTGTGAATTCCTTTAAATCAGGTTTTATTGAATGCAGATTTTTATTCACAAATCACAGCATTAGTCAAATAGTTCAACTCTCCCTCCACTAAGGTTATAATAGCAAGCAAGTATTCAAACATGATATCTCTGTGTATGAGTATTACCATTGGATCAAGGAAACAGGTGACACCATGTCGATTAAGTAGATATTAAACTCATAACCGAATGAAACCGGATTCAAAACAACTTTTGTAATTTGTTTTGACGCTATTGGTGTTAGTTTGAAACTTGTTTATTTTGTAATTTCTTTCTTTTAACAGCGTAAGCTATTATATTAATTGTTATGTTTATACAGTTGCATCTAACCTTTAATGTGTAATCTTATTTTTAAGATTTTTATTCGAATTTAAATCTTAAACACCAAACAGGTCCATTATTATTACGTTCAAAGTGAAGCAGAGCATGAACTTGCAAGGCTGACGAGTCAAGATTTCTTTCTCTTTGTTATTGCAACCACAGCGTAGGTACATATATCAACAAAATACTTAAGTAGGTACCTACCTAAATTAATTTTCTTTAGTGTCTAAGAAATAATAATAGCTAAGATATAGACTATAGGGTAATATTTCTGAAGATTCACAGAAAACATAGACTGTATAATTCTTTACTAAGAATAAAAAAACAACGCACATTGAAATTACAAAAAGGTAAGTTATTTCATTTCAAAGTACATCACTTTATATTTTATAGATTCTATATGAGTAATCTCTTGGTCATTATAAAAACGAATTAAGAAAGACTGTGAAGCAAGACGTAGGTCTAAATAATTGATTTATAGAAAAAATACCGTACAACACAACAGAACATATACATAAATTTCGAACAAAATTATGGAACAGGTGAATATAAATAAAAGGTATATGTATAATAGATAAAAATATATTTTTTAATGGTTTACCTTCCTTTATAGCTAAATTCTTCCTTCGCAGTAGTGATCAGAGGAGGTGTGCCTTATAAAATGTACCAAATCGTGGCGCATAGCAGTGCGCCCGTGTATAGCGATAAACGTTTCAATACACATTCGCAATAAGTCCAAATGAACGTCTAATATCAATTTTTTTATCCAAAACACTGTCCCAACATCGCACAAGGTTAATGACACAATAGTTACCTATACAATTTTGTGTATTCCACGGATATAAATATTAACGTTTTTAAAATCTCTCTACGCGTCCTTACTTCACACCGGATCGTATTTTACTCATTTTAAATGCAAATAGCACAAGGAGGGTCGACAAATATTCAATATTTTTCAATTGTTTATGCGTTGAATGCTCAAGAACGTTGTTTACGTTGCACCCGCACTGTATATCGACTATTGACGTTAACCTAAAGTCCAAACTGTGGCGAAACTCGAAAGTAGCGAGATATGGAAGGGAAACCGACGTCAAATGAACTGGCTTCGGGTGACATCGATTCTTGTTCGGGCTGTTTCGTTCGAGACGCGGCGCCGCGTGGCGCTGTGTGGCGAGGGCGACGCGACGTATCGACTGGTGGAGGGAGTATTTTGGCACTGCTTCTTCCATGATAACCCGCACTTTGTACCTACTAAAAGAATTCTAAGAAAAAAGTATCTATAAACTACTGATAGACAAAATTACTAATATAAATTACTAACAGGTCAACGAAATGTCATTACCTATCTGTTTTTTTTAAAGAAGCGCAATAAAATGACTCCAATGCATTTGATTGTAAGTATACAAACATTTTGGTAATAACGGCTTCCACGGAGAGACCATTTTCATCGAAAGTCGTTGTCATCATGAGGACGTGAAATCTGTGAAAGTATCTAGCCTCTAGATAACTGGATATACTGATCCTTAAAGGCAATGTGCCATGACGACTTGGAAAAAGGTAAAAGCCTTTAACCTCTAGATATACTGATTCTGAAAGTCAACGCGCTACAGCGAGTTTCGAGCGATTCAAGATTTTTGATTTCATTAGACACAAATGTTCTATGTCACTACCAATTTTTTTATCTTCATTTTTTTATATATCTTTATGTATTCCTTCACCAAATTGTGAACTAACACGTGAAACTCGTTACAGACAAGGCCGTAGCCAGGTACGGTCAAGAGTGGCAGTTGTCCTCCCAAGCAAGGGGTGGATAATCTGACTTACTCGCACGCAACACAAACAAACCAGAAAAATGTGTTAAACACTCTGCTGAGAATAATAATATTATATAGGTGTTGCTATTAAAAAACTATTTGAAGACATTGTCAACGTATTTTCAAATATTACTAAAGAAGGCAATGAAGCAACGAGGTTTGCATATTAGTTTTCACTTGCCTGTCTGCGTTCCTCCCCTCCCCTTGAGCAAAATCCTAGCTACACATAAAAAAATTATACGAACAAGATCACCATCGACAAAACCACAGATTACTAAAAATTCAGAATTCTATGATAAAATAATGACCAAATAGGTCTCAGTCTCTGCAAAATTGTGTAACCGTCGAGCATCAATGTGGCACTAGTATTCTGTTTTCTAGACACACGGCTTTATGTCTGCAGAGTTCGGAACGGGCGACACCGACTAATCTGCCAAGCCGCTTCAGCAGCGCAGAGACATTGCCTCAAAGAGCGTGTCCTATCGTCTGTTTTTTTTTATCGTTATAGGTTGGAGTAGTGGCCACAATCTCGCCTGATGTTAAGTGACGTTGTAGCCTAAGATGATAACACGCTAAACCTAGTGAAAAACTGGCTCTCAAGTGTAACTGCCGGAACACACCTATTGGTGCTTGCGGACAGATTTTCGACTTGAGGGTAGTAGCCAGCCAGGCGGGCATTGGAAAAAGCCCTACCACCATGCTAAGGTTTCCTCACGGTAAAACCTATAAAGATAAAAAAAATAATAATTTATATAATTAAACAGCCCGAGAGTGATTTCACAATGCCTTCACTGACATCATTTGTTATAAAGAATCGATATCTACCCTATTCGTTCTTTGTCTAAGCATAATATCTATAATAGTATTTAAATTAGACAAATCATGCCACTAACATGCAACTGTAGTACTACATATAAGCATTTTATTATGATTCACAAGGAAAATGAATGGCTATTAAGTAAATAATGATCTTATAATGTATATGATACCATCACTGTTATGAAAACAAAAGAATAATAACGATTATATTAGTGTTCGTGCTCCTTTTGTTAGATCAATGGAATTCCCTTGTTCTAACGTTATTATATTTAATGAAGACTAGATTACACACTAGTTACCACACAAGAATTCCGAAATATACATTGAATATTCTTATTTCAGTTTAGTTAACTTTACCATCGACGAAAATGTTCTTGTAGAGCGTATCACCATCGAACTGAAGTACACTGTACAAAAACCATAGATATTTTAATGTTGGAATACGACAATAATTAAATCATATTATAACCAGTAACTGGCCACGAAACGTTACAATAAATATATAATAAGAATAAAAAATTGCTTAAAGTACTCAGGGAAAATGTAGCTTCCTAGAATTTTAAAAGACGGGTCAGCATTTCCGTAGTTTAACTCCTAGCTCCAACAAACGTACTCAAGTGATGATTACTGTAGAATTGCACTGGCTTAAACTTTTACATGTTTCAAACTGTTATCAGATAATGTATATGTAACCATGTTCTCTATACAGTGGCGTAGCTACACTAGGCGTACTAACCGATAGAAGTGACACCCGACCTTAAAAAAATCTAATATACAATCACAATGTTTTTCAAATGTAGCGAATATTTGTAAACCTAAAAAGTCATAATTGTTTTTATGTATAGCTAGCTGTGCCCGCGGCTCCGCTCGCGTGGACGATACAAGAAATCGTAGTGCTTATAAAAATCGTTGTTTTTTAAAACTTTAATCCCATTTTATTGTATGATGATATCTTGATATATATTTTTATAAGAACCAAGTAGGTATCTAATGAGTAATACAAAAAAAATATCAAAATCTATCCAGTAACTTTTTTTATGGTGCGCATTTTATTTCTATAGAAGATCATAAAAGAATTGAATGAATATAGAGTAACCATTAAAAAAGGTCGTCCAGCTGCAAGGCCATACATATTTTACTTTTTATGCTCCCGGGGTAACACTCGTGATATAGGCTACAGGTTCTATACATTAAATAATAAGCATTTTTTTTTTTTTTCGAACTGACTACACTGTTAGCCTGAGGGGACCTGGAGCCTTTACGGCTTTTACAGCTTTACCGGGCTTGGAAATAAGCATCTTTCATAACAGTGTTAGGGGCAAAGGAATCATACGGTTTGATGCATTGCGAGAAATCAAAGTTTTAAACATGTGTTTGGGTAACTGTTTTTCACACACAGCGCCGGTCGTAGCCCTTAATCAAGGTAGAGCGAGATTGTCTTTCGGCGGCATTTAGCATAAGCATAAAATATACGGGCACCGTGCATGCTATGCTTAATTTTATTAAGTCGAATGACGTGAATTCGAATCCCTGCAGTGAGCCTGAGCTTTCGGTGAAGGAAAACATCGTGAGGAAACCATAGCATAGTGGTAGGGCTTTTTCTGATGCCCATCTGGCTAGCTACCACCCTCAAGTTGAAAATCTGTCGCCAAGCACCAATAGGTGTGTTCCGGCAGCTGCACTTGAAAGTCGGTCTTCCACTAGGTTTAGCATGTTATCATCTAGGGCCAAATCATCACTTAACATCAGGTAAGATTGTGGCCACTACGCCAAACCTATAACGATATAACAATAGACCGCCGCTGGTAGAAACCCACAGCTGAACTCTTGTGAGCCTATAACATGTAGTGATACTTTTACAGGCTGGTATAATCATTTTGATTATTTATGTATTAGCAACCACCGAAGAGATCGTTCTTCAAATTGGACCAGTACTTCCGGAGATTAAAAACATTACCACTAGTAATTGTAGTATTAAAGTCTCGATGTGAGTTTCCATGTCGCGGTTTTTTATTTTAATTTGTTTACTTAGGTTCTTTGACTCTATATTATGTAATATCGGTGGCATTTTGCGTGATAAAGGTTGGTTATTGTGCAAGGTGTACGTTGGTTATAAATATAAACTGGAAATCTGTATTTTGAGTTGCCACAGAAACTAAATCAGAACAGAACTATCTAGTTCTAACAATGGAGCCACCATTAGAAAATACCACGAAGGCTTTAAACACATTCCTTCCTTCAGCAGTTTTTTTTTTTTTTTTTCGAAATGACTATGCTGTTAGCCTTAGGGGCTCTGGAGCCTTTGCGGCTTTTACAGCTTCACCGGGCTTGGGGGCGAGCGCGGAAGGCACTCAGCCGCGAAAGCTAGGCAACAAGCTCCAAGGGTGCCAAAGTGGCCGAACCTCGGCTTGGGCTGTTGCCGATCATGCGAAAAAGTCGCGATCTGACTGAATCCCTATCCATAGAGATTCGAGCTAACTAACTGTACAAATATACATGTTCCTGCCTTCTGGGAGGAAGGAAGGAACATGTGTATATGTATTTAGTGATTTGGTAATTTTTGTCTAAACTAACTAGCCAAAAAAAGAAAAAAAAGGTCCCTTACAGAACCTATGTACCTGAGTGTTGTACATGTGTGAAGTGCAGTGTTATGTGTGTGTGTCGATAGCTAGTGAATGCAGTGTCACTGTATCGCGCGAGCGGCTGCTGGCTCAAGGGCTTCATGCCGGAGGAACGGACCTAGGCTTGAGTTGCCGCTGGAGAGGGTGGTCGTGGCGGGTGTGCAGGAGCGAAGTTAACCGCCCGTCCCCTACGGAGGGAACGGTGGTTTCGCGGCCGTGGGCGCAAACACGCTTGACTTGAAGAGACGGATGGGTATGACGCGTTAGCTACCGTGATTTCGTCATCGGGGTCGGTAAATATGTTCCGCGGCCTACGTTTTGCCTTCGGGGCGTCTGGGACTGGGGTATATGTTGCGGCGCATGCTACTAACGGGTTCGGATGGTTTGAAGCTCTGTCGAAATAGCTCTTCGCGAGAGTTTTGATGTAAGATTTGATCGAAGGAAGTTCCATATCTTTATGGAGGTCTTCGTTTCGAACAAACCATGGGGAATTAACTATTTTGCGTAAAAACCGATTTTGCAACGTTTGTAAGGGGCTGAAGTTTGATTTCGCCATATGGGCGAATACTACGCAACTGTATGTTAAGATCGGTCGGATACAAGTCTTGTAGAGTGTAAGCTTATGTCTAAGAGACAATTTACTTACCGAGCATAGCAGAGGATGCAAGCGAGCCAAGACCATAGCAGCCTTGTTTCGGACTCTACGGACATGTGCCCTGAAGCTAAGCGTATTATCGAGGGTGACACCCAGGTATTTAGTCTGGGTAGCCCAGGGGATCGGGACACCGAAAAGGTGGAGGGGTTCAAGTGTCTTTCGTAGTTGTCCGGGATTAAAGAGAATCGCGGTACTCTTATCAGGGTTGAGAGCTATGCGCCATTTACGGAACCACCTGCCGAGTTGGGTTACGGCGCGTTGGACGCGCGATCTGAGGTGAGAAACCTTCAGCAGCGCCACACCAAGAAGAATAAGATGTAAACACACGAAATTATCAGCATGCTTTAATTCAGTTCGCAATAATGATTATTCTAGTACTAGGATATTTAGAATTATCAAATAAGTACATGTTTATACTGTCTGTATCTATAGCCACCTTGGCCCTTGTTCAGAGTCTTGTTGATATTAAAACGACCATGACCTAACCGTCAAGAGATTTGCGCCCTAGGAGAAGTATCTTTATAAATCATTCCACTATTTGCTTAGTACGCATGGCGCGCCGCGCCTCCGTGGCATAATATGTTGAGATTTGTAGATGTATATAGGTATGAATATTATTTGCTGTTCACTCCTCCGGCGATTTTTGCAACCATCTTCATTGTTAACAACACACATTGCACACCTTTTTACAAAATGCATATGAAAGTATACACAGTACCTATAACAAAAAACCCTTTTTTTATTTTTGTCCGTCCGTTTGTTCTCCGAAACGGTTGGACCGATTTTGACGTAACTTTCACCGGCAGATAGCTGATGTTATAAGGAATAACTTAGGCTACTTTTATTTTATAGTTTTTATATTAGGATTTCGCATAAAAAAAGGATTTTGGTAGTCCCCGCGAGCGGAGCCGCGGACACAGCTAGTTATTATTTTTATTATTATTTGTATCTTTGTGCCTAATTTAGACAAATATGCGTTAACATTTAACCTAGCATGTTGCTGCGTAATTGTTAGTTTTGCATTTAAAATATCTGACCTTCTTACAATTACCGATTGCACTATATAAACACAATTAAGTGTTTTACTATAGATTTCTCAAATAACTCACCGATATTTAGAAACGAGTTATATTAGAAGATAAATTTTAATATTGAAAAATAGTAGTTTTTGCTCTAATATTAAACATTAATATCCTATTACATTTCAATATCTTCCCGAGTATTATGAATCGTTATAGATGTTTATTTGAATATTCGATAACAAAAATCATGGAGTAATAAGGACCGTTCATGAAGAAAATAATCTATCTACTTATGTACAACATTTGCGTTCAGTTCACCTAAGAACATTTGCGTTCAGTTGATCAGCAATCCATGACTCCGCAACAAAAGTACATACGTATTTACAAAAAGTAAAAACATAACTAGATACTAATACTTATTTAACTTATATAGAACCGATGTTCAAGCGTTTTCTGAATAGATAAGTTATAGTATTTAAATAAGATGTAAGACAGCGGAGGATACTTGTATAACTGTCTCATTACCAGAAAACCATTTAAACATCGAATGCGACTGTGCAGGTGACCTCTTACTGGTCTACTCGTAGAATATAGCTGTTTAGACTCAAACATTGACACGAAAAATGAATGGTAAGATGACGCAAGAAAAATGTATGGGTCATATTCATAAATTAACTTAGATTGGATAGTTTATGCCGCCGCATAATACACTACCTAGTCACATTTCTTACCGTTATATGAAAATAAATACATGAGTATGATATTTTTTTATATTTTCGCAAATACCTCAAGAAATATGATCGCGTTCATTAACATTTAGGTACGGACATGTAGGTCAAGACAAGTGTATCCGGTTGGATTGTGACCACCATAGGCTAGGTGTAAAACTCAAACATAGTAACATTCTTAGGGCTGTTGCGTTCCAGAATAAGCCTGGATCGACCTTCAAAACGATTCTTTTTTGATTCGTCTCATTACGGGATCAGCCAGTATTTACCTAGCATCCAAGAGGCTCCCAGTCCGGTATGACAACGATGACCGGTGATGGACTGCCGACTCTTTGTTGTCGCCATTGTTTTTGTATTATACAGTGCGTACCATAAAGCAAAAGGTCATCACTTAACTGTGCTACTTAAAAAAAACATTATTACGTGAGTTTTTGGCGGGATCTCAAACTGTGGTTTTTGGTTTTTGTTTTTTGAAGTGAAACTTCTTATGCGACTTCCAAGCGTTAAACGTTAAAAGTTTAAAGCACATTATCAGTCTCTCCTCTTTGTGTGAGCCAGAGCGAGAGAGTAAATGTCGGTGCGTATGTATATTGCACACTGTTTAAATAAAATAGAAAATGTCTTTTAAAATGAAGTTTCACTTCTATTGTGTGTGAATCGCACACACACCTTTTTTATTTATAAATTTATGTTATTTGACCCTATATGTTGAGATATAGGTGGATTTTTGCATAATAAAGCTTTGTTATTGTGCATAAGTGAAGTGGATTGGAAATAATAGCATGGATCATGAATTCTGAGATACCACAAAAACTCCCTAGAAAGTTCTAACAAAGAAGCCACCATCTTGTTCCAATTTTGAAATCGTCATAAGACTCGAAACAATATTCACTCGATAATGGCAGTGGTGGTCTTCAATAAAGAGGACTGGTTGCCAAGTTAGAAAAAAAAAGAAAGAAGTTATTACGTTACGTTAATCCATCATAAACAGTCTGTTGGACCTTATTTTGCTTTTTACAATTGGAACATGGCCAGGTATTATTTCCATTGGCAGCTCATAGCGTTTCTTGTCTTATCTCATAGTGTTAATTATGTTACATAAATTTTTAATAAACATCAACTATTAAGAACATAGACAATAGTGCTTTCTATTGCAGATGCAAGTAGTTAGCAAAGTAAGATCAAACAAAATATTGTACATTATTTTATTAAATACATTCAGATAAAATTCGAGTAAAGGTTCTAATGTGCGTTTAATTATTTTAAAATACGTTAACATTTAAATATATAAAGTTTAAATGTATAAAACATCCAAAAACTGAATTGTCACTAATAAATTAAGAATCTACACAAACTCCATAAAAACAATCCCTTCACTTTAAATCTGTCGCATAGACAAATATATAAATAATCTAGTGAATAATAGAGTGATTAATACCCTGAATCCTATAGTAGCGTTATTGCCTACTTTTTGCATTTAGTACCCTGAGATTATTTTTGTTCAATCTGCATGATGATTCACTTTAACTTAACTCTCTGTCCAGTGTAGATACGTGCGTTACTTATTAAACGAATTTGTACACAAAATAACAGACAAGTTTAAAGTGGTCGTATATCTCGTTTGAATTGTTTATACAGTGTACGAGTTTAATTTTTTGACATGCTTTTAATAAATTACTTAGTACCTTTAAGTGAGTATACTTTTTATTATTATTTAATTGTGTATAACTTACATTTTGTTAGACGTAGATACATACATTCGTATAGAGCGTACATTATTTTTTGCCATTACATAGGCATTTTATTGACAAGAAAAACGAGTCATAGTCGGCGTAATTTTGTTAGACGTAACATAAAATGTGTGTGGTACGAAACTATAATATTAATTTCGAAATTAATAATGTCGAATAATACATTATTAATTCATTTTTTTTAATAGATGATTTAGTAAGTACTAATTCTGTAGGTACAAGTTACCTTATTGTTTTTATGAACTTGTAATATGAAAATAAATGATGTCATACGTGCTTAGAACCAATTAAAAATACACAAACAAACACATAAAATTTTAAAGCAGTTATTACCTACTTTGCTCATTGACCCTATTATACATAGATTCTATTTGATACATATAACATACATACAAATAAATAAATAAGTTGCATTGGTAATGACAAAATAACAGCTTTTTACTAAATACTTATAAAAGTAGTTTTACAAAACACCAATTTTTTTATTTTTTGTCTGACTGTTTGTTCCGACTAATCCCAGAAACAGTTGGATCGACTTTGACGGGACCTTCACTGGCAAATAGCTGATTTTATTAGGAGTAACTTAGGCTACTTTTATTTTAGAAAAAGAATTAATAGTTGGAACAAATAAAATAATAAGCATTTTTATCTTTAAAATAACCGGTGGCAGGCGAGGGGAGCCATGGGCACAGCTAGCAATAATATAAAGTACTTTGTGTTTTTTTTTTCCGAACTGACTATACTGTTAGCCTTAGGAGCCCTGGAGCCTTTACGGATTTTACAGCTTCACCGGGCTTGGGGGCGAGCGCTTAAGGCACTCAGCCACGAAAGCTTTGCATCAACATCCGAGGGTGCCAAAGTGGCCGAACCTCGGCTCGGATTGTTGCGCGTATGCAAATAAGTCGCGATCTGGCTAATTCCCTATCATTCGATCTAAACTAACTATATATACGTATATGTTTCTTCCCCCTGGGAGGAGGGAAAGAACATGTGTATGTGTATTTAGTGGTCTGAAAATTTTCGTGTACATAGCTGCTTGGCTTAGGGATGGTTTTGTGATCATCGACATTGAACTTGAGAATACATCGATATTGTTTTCACTAAAACGGCAATAAATCGCTGTTATGATTGAAAACATCGATGTTTTCCCATTTATTTTTTCGGAATGGAGTTCAAGGGACCGTACCATGCGTAAGAAAAATCTAAACAGAAACACGTGTTTTCCAAAAAAAAGCTGTCACACTAGCTAGCACGTCTTAGTACAACATCAATAGTTTTCTAATAGGACTTATCCCTAGTCTTAGCTATAACAACAGAAATGGATAGTTATTCACTTCAATCTTATTAGTTAAAATGTCATAATAAGGTCAGTATATAAAATTAAGGTTTCCGACATCATAATATTTTGAAACTTACAAATTATTATATAAAGTTCAAAGATATTTGAAAATATAAATCGTTTTATTTTGACATTAACATTCATAGAATATTATAATCATAGGTTACAGACGGAGCTTCCCATCGTCAAATATCCTTGTTTTAACCAGATGACACTAGCGGAATTGTGTACCTCACGCATGTCGCCATTTTTATAAGAGGTGAAATGTAAACTGACAATAGCACATTTTTTTACGTAGACTAGACAGAGAAGGAACGTTCCCTCTACGATTCTTTTGTTCAGAGTTCAGAGACTTCAGAGTGTTCTCCCTAAATTATCAAGGTTATGATGACCTAGGACTAGCATGAAATTAAGGAGACAAACTGTATGGGAGATTTGTGGGGTGAAAAAAGGAGGAGAATTCATTTGCATAGATGGTTGCTACTATTTTTCGACTGTACTTACTTTGGCCTTGGTTATGATTTGTATAGAAATTGATAAAAACACAAGTTTACGCTGCAGAATTATTGATTATTACTTCCATGATTTACCTACACAATCTCCACGACAAGGGGATTTATTTCTAAAACTGAAATTTTAGGGGGATTCTGGGTAACATTCAGAAGGCAGACGAGACTGTCATCTGGTAATAGTGACCTGTATTTCAAATGTCATATTATTACAGTTCTTCTCTCTTTTTCTTCCTAACTTGGCAACCGATCCTCTTTATTGAATACCCTTACATTCCATTTATTGAAAAACATTCATTAACGAGTGAATATAGTTTCCAGTGTTATAATGATTTCAGGATCCTAACAAGATGGTGACTCCCTTGTTAGAACTTTCTAGGGAGTTTTGGTGGCATCTCAGAACTCATGATCCATGTTATTATTTCCAATCCTTCACTTGTGCACAGTTATCAAGATTTATTATGCAAAATGCCATCTGTATTACACAATATAGGGTCAATAACAATTAATGAAAAAAAATGTGTGCAGCAGTTCACACGTATGAGAAAGTAAAACCTTCAGAAAAAAAATAAAAAATATGTTCTTTAAAGAACATTTTTCAATATCCTAAATCAGCGGGATTCGAACTATCGACCACTCGTGCTTACTACTTCAAAAACTACTACACGACAGTTTGAGATCCCCCCAAAAACTCATTATTATAATTTGTAAATTTTAGTGCACAGAGTAGGCATGAGACATGCCTTCACATAAATCAATGCTTCAAGATGCTGATATCGCTGAATACCCGGTACAAATACCAGGTATCAAAATACCTCTAAGTATTGTATATGTGTCAAAGTGGTCTCGCTAGGTAATCTTCATCTATGCTTTATGCATGCCTATATAATGTAATGAAATTGGATTTCGTTTTAATAGAATGTATATGTCTGTTGAGATAAGTGATTAAAGCGAAATCTTTCCTTCTTACTTTACCATGCTCAACTCTAAGCTAGCTCAAGCTCAAGCTAAAGTAAACGCGCCAAAAAGTGAAGGTCACTTATTAACGTAAGCACATCATCATCATCAAAATCACAACTGACAATAAATTCAAAGCATTGACGACGCATACAAATCACTATAAATTATAAAATATATTCGAACACTCTATGATATTTTCTAATCTTATAATCATAAAGGACACATTACCATGTAAAACGGTACGAAAAAACAATTATTATGGTTTAGCGTTGTTATTAAATTATGCTCCTTAAATTCATACGTATCTGTATCAAATTTGTCACAACGAAAGAAATGGTTTGTAATCTACACTATGCGATGCTATTCACTTCGGACCATTCGGACTCATGAGAAATACCTGCAAATATCAAAATCCGATCTACAAGGTGCGCGTGTCGTTGGTATTACGAACTGTGCACGTACGCGGCCGGTTCGTACGGATGGCATAATACCTTTAAGGTATGTCTCTAGTATTCGCAGCACCTGGTCCGCGTACTAGTAAGTTCGCACCAGGTATTAATACCTGGACCAGTATATTCGTCTCATACCTAGCACAGGGTACATATTATATTTGTTTTAGTGTGGAGTTTTTGGCGGTATCTTGAACTGCCATGTTATGGTTTTGATTTTAATTCATTACCTTGGGTTCTTTGACCCTATATTATGTAATATTGATGGCATTTTGTGAGGTATAGTTTGGTTATAATGCATTCATGAAGTCGATTATAAATATAAATTGAAAACATGCATTTTGAGATATCAGAAAAACTCCCTAGACAGTTCTAACTAGGGATTCACACCATCTTCCTAGACCAACTTTTAATGTCTTAAAAATACTACGAACACTTAAACACATTGACACTAGCAAGTGCTTTTTGTGGCGCCAAATAAATAAAGAAGAAAAAGAAGTTTTAGTGTGTTGCGTGCACAGAGTACATTTGTATATAGGAGAATTTGTGTGTAGCTGTAGTCACAGAACGTACTCTGTGCACAGAACATAATATAACCCTAACGGGTGTGTTAGTGGTTCTCAAGAGTACATAATATGTGGTTCTTTCATTTCTAAATTCATTAAGTATGACTAAAATATATGAAATTTAATTATTTTTCATTTAAAGGAATGTGTCGGTAAAAGTAATTTGGCTCTAGAATTTAATGCTTTGGTTTTATCACGTATAACATGGAATGCAAAGTGATTACCTCACTTTTTGACCTTACTTTCTAAATTCCACAGTCAATTATTAAAGGTAAATAATATGTAATATTTTGATGTACATATATACCCTAATATATTCCTATTTTAAATATTAGTTAAAAGGTTAATACATTTCATTCATATTTTGTTTATTTGCCACATGATTTATGTTGTTGATAATATTAATTTGATTTGTAGTAGTAGCAATGGCTGAGGATTCCGTAGCACAAAGGTTGCGATTAGAATATTGGATGAGTGATCTTCCAGTTCAATTGAAAGACGTGCCGCTGATCCACCTTGCTATACCAGGTAAGTTACAAATAATAGAACATTGAAAATAGTGTGTATGTGTGTGTTTGTAGTATGTATGTATACATACTATTTTTTTTTCAATGTTATAATTTATATGTTTACATTTGTAATCACCTGCAGATATACAATACACTAGATATAAGTACTTGAATACAAATAACTACATATTCACATAGAAGGTATCATTCATGCATGCAATCATGCAAGTATGCAAAAACAACTTAACAAACATGCAACCAATTATAATTGTTTTAGTCTTATTTGCAGCCTAATTATAATTTAATCTTGGAAGGAGTCAACTGCTAAAATACAACTTAGCATACTTTGGTAGTTGGGGGCACTTATTTTGCACCTTTTCTTCTTTGAATATTAATAAATCTGTAATTCTTTGTGTACATTGTAAGTAATCTTTTTCCAAATTTCCGTATAGGTATATGTTATAACGACACTGATCATAAATATGAAATAAAACATTTTTGCCTGGCTGTTTGTATTTAACTCAATAACTGCTTCTATTAAATTTTATATATAGAATGCTTATGTAATTTGTCAATTGATACTATAAGAATTAGCAAACATTTTTTAGGAGAAATAAGTAAACTATTCGTAACAGATTTCAATGAAATCAATATTATATCATCTATCATAATTAATAGGCTATCAGAATTGTCAGTAATAGAAGTAAAAATAAAATTAAGAGACAAGAATAATTACTGCATATTTAATACACGAGGAGCTGCAGGGAACTGCTAGTCAAATACAAAACTATAAATAAAATATTCTAATTTGTACATAATAGTTAGGATATTTATGACTAAACAAAACCAATTTCATGTTTATTGTAAATTTTTCCAGGCAGTCATGATTCAATGACGTATGGCATCACAAGATCCAGTAGGTTGGCACCAGATGCGGAACCAATACTCCATCGACTTTACCCTTTGTTTCGAGGTACGATCTTACGTTGGACCATAACACAAGCTAATGACACCTGGCAACAGCTACTTATTGGCATTAGGTATCTTCACAGTAACTAAAATTATTGTAAGTATAGCACTATGAAAATATTATGCACATCTTCTTTATGTGTTAATAATATGCTGATTGTGTAAATAAAATGATTAAATTACCCATAAATACAATTTTACAAGTCTTCTGTGAGTCATGCTCTGGCTGTAATGTGATTGTCCAGCATATGTGGAGCAGGCACAGTTAATATGTGATGTAGCTATTAAATAACAAACTTTCTTAGGGGCCGTTCATAAAATATGTCATGCAAATTTGTACCTTTTTAGACCTCCTCCCCCTCTTCATCACGCTAATCACATTTTGTGCAACCCCGTTATCACGTTATGAGTCACATATGATAGATCCCCTGTACATGATATATGGCAATTAATAGTTCACAAATTTCTATATTTTTATATATTTCATATTTGCAATAAAACTTTATAACCCATATTTCTGTTATTTATCATTATGACAGAAATATATACTTAAAAATATTTATATATTTACTGATGAAAAAATTGCTTTCTATCGTAACAAAAATAAAATTTTAAAAAACCAAGAGAAAAATGTACAAAACTGTTTGATTAGCTGCAAACATCATGTTTCCTTAGCCCTTAACCCCCACCTCACAGTAAGCGACACCACCTACCCCCATAAGTTCAAACGTATTTTAAGAGTGGTCCCTTCAACAACAGTTTTTCATTTAACATTTTATTAACTTATGCACATAAAACTGAAACTATATTTGCAGGTAAGTTTTTTCTACATGTAAGTTCAATTTTATTTATTATTCAACAGTTGGATTTTACTATATAATTATGATGGAAGTTAATAATAGAAATGTACATGGGACTGGTACAGGGCACATGTAAAGTGTGACTCTCTTGCTCAACAATTGATTGTTTGACTAACCATGGGGAATATGTCGATACCAGCAATAAACAGTATGCGAAATTGTAAAAATTGTATTTTACACCAGAGCCATTTCGTAGTAGTAATGTATATCGGCCAAAATTAATATCAGTTATTTTTCAAAGTTGTTTATTTTTTCCTACAATGCCCTATCTGCGTTAATTCTCCATCAAAATTTATTATTCAAACATGATTTTGTAGCCGCGTTCCCGGCTATTGGCGAAACATAGACAGTAAGTTTAGTTATTTTTTTTATCAAAAACTATTTTTATTAGGAATGAATGAATGAAAATATATTTAAAGTGACACCTATTAACAATCTTTAACTAATATAAGGGCTGTTAGTTAGATTTTGTACATTCTATAATGTGCGAAATAATTGCATGGGTCAGGTATTGTAGTAATATTAATTTATGAATATACATGTATGTGTTTACATAAACACGACGCGTGTTTAATTTATGTGTTAATTATTTATTGGAATTTAAATATAACTTCATTTATAATAAAAATTAGAACTTAGTGTAGTGTTTTTGCCTGGTGTCGATCTGTAGATTGATTGATCGATTGATCATGGTCCAATGATTCCAATAAGAATATTTATTGTAACAGCTATCAGTTATATTTATATTCTTTTCTCTGATAGAAGTGGAATGTATCTAAACAAAGCAGAACTCATTACAAGTCATGTTTTAGTTGACAGTATTTAGAATATTTTTTTTACCATACATGAAGGCTTTGAACCGAAATGTATTTTAATGTGAAAGTAAGTTTGTTTAAATGTCTGTCCTTCAATCATGCTTGAATGACTGTATGGATTTTAATGAAATTAGGCATATAAAACTATTTAATCATGGAACAGGAAATATAAATTTTTATGAGAAAAAAACACCTGTGATGCAGTGCCTAGTTAGCCCCAGCTAGTGATAATGAACCTTTATTTACTTTACTATGGTTTTTACCTCTAGATTTTTTTCAAACAATTTTTAACTGCGTTTACCTTAAGTAAAATTTATCTTACAGTGTATATATTTTTATATTATTAAATATTGATATACTTTTACTAAGATAAATTAATTTATTTGTTGTTATGACAATTCCAGGTACCTGGACTTAAGATTAGCAACAAAATCAGGAGAGAAGAATTTCTATTTCACACATGGTGTGTATGCTGAAGAGATATCAAAAGCACTGAACCAAGTGAAAATGTTTATTGATGCTCATCCAGGGGAGGTAGGTAAAAGTGTGGTTTTGTACAAAGTTAACCGTTTCCTAGACACAATTGCGTTTAGAAATTATTTTGTTTTGAAGTGTAATTTATGTTCATCACACAAAGCATATATGTATATATATGTATATTGTCGTTACAAAAGTATTTAGATTTTGTTCGATAAAGATTTTAATTGTGGAGATTTAGTTTTATTAGTTAGTAGTTTTTATTTCATAATGCTGCATAATTTATTCCAAATCTGAGAAAATAGATCTAAATTAATTTCACTAAAACCTGATTTTAAAATAGTTATTATATATTTCGGCGCAAAACCTTCAAAAAATAACACAACTTTGTCAGTGTGATTATCGAATTCGTACTAATAACCTAGTGTTCGTACTACTGAGCGTGATAGCAACACGTGTGCTCTGTGTCCGCACGCCCCATATAAGCAGGCAACGACCGGCTTGGAAAAACTTTCTTGAGCTGTTGGATAGTGAATACCTTATTTAATATGGTATCCTGAGATTGGAGACTCGAGGTGGCTATAAGTGAAGTCTGAGGCCATTGAAGGTAGCCCCAAAAGAGTTTCTTGCTTGGATCGACGGACCATTCACATAGCTACGAATATTTCTCACGGTCAACCCAATGACCGATAAAAAGTAAGGCTGCTCTTTTTCGCGGCCGTCCAAGCTCACAGACAGCCTGGTTCATGACCGTTTCATAAGGCGGTATCATGCATGAGCATACGTCCTGTCTGGTCTGACATGAATTTTAAAGACTTCGGGTTCTGATATACTGGCAAGAAACAAATATTGTACTTATTGCATCTATATACAGCTAGTAAAGAATGTGGCTTCTGAATTTTATCAAACTCATGTATGTAATAGAACCTCACTTAGTAGACTATATGTATGATTTTTAAATTTAAGGTTGTAATTTTGGATTGTCAACATTTCTATGGTTTCACGCCAGAAGATCATCAGAGATTGATAAGATATCTACTGAATACATATGGACCTCGGCTAGTACCTAGACAATTAGATCTAAAAGGAATCACACTAAATTCACTAAAGCGACTTAGGCAGCAAGTGAGTAAACACAAATTTTTTTTATTTTTTGTAAATGAATGCCAAATGCCAATATTTCATTTTTAAAGGCAAAGCCAACCTGAAAACAGCAATTTTAAAAGCTAACTTTTCAATAAAAAACAAAAGATCGAGGGAAAAACAAACACTGGTATTTCTATAATGTATACACATCTAAAATGTCCAATTTTATATGTCACTGCTTTTAAAAAGTAAAAAATAGATTTTTTAGATAAGATTCTTTTTGCTTTAGCTGGCATCGACTCTAAAAATAACTGATTGTAAATAGGTATATAAATATCAATAATTTCGTTGATTGTTCCTTAATGTTCTTTGCTTTGAAGTAATTCAAATATTATTTTCTACTTTTTAGTTTGTTTGTAAATGTGGGTATAGTCTTGAAGTCAGTTCTCAGTCAGTAGGATATCATTGATAGATAATCTTTTGCATGATAAGAGACTCCCAACTTATTTTTATGCTTATTTTTTTTTTATTTTGGATAGTCGGGATGCTACATAGAATACTAGATATAAATAAAGAAAGAAAATTAACTTTCAATTGATTGGTTTTTGTGGTGTAAAGTTACAAGCAAAGCTAGTTTATCTTTGTGCTTTTTAATAAATGTAAATGCTATAGCTACGTTGTTAGTGTGTATGACATAAAACAATATGATAAAACCATAGCATGAGCATGCATAGCATAGAGCATCTACTAATTTCCATCTGGTTACACCCTCAAGTTGAAAGTCTGTCGCCAAACATCTTTATGTGTATTCCAGCAGTTGCACTTGAAAGCCAGGACTTTCTCAAGGCTTAGCGTGTTACAGTATTAAATATACCACTTTCATTTTCAGGTAATAATAGTTTACCGTCATCAGTCAGTCCACGCAACCGGTGAATTTTGGCAGACGCAGATGTTGCCGTCACCGTGGCCTCGTCAGGATAACATCGCCAACCTCGTGCGGTTCCTGCAAAATATCTGTAGGCAACCCGGAATGGGATTTGTACATCAAGCTGTTTTAACTCCCACACCCAGTTTCATCTTTTTTAGGTAAATAACTCAACATATTAATTATTCCGTCTCTGTGATCTAGTGGCTAAATGTAAAGTACAGATCTACTAGCTTCAAAAGCCTTAATTAATGAACATTCAATAGCTGCTTGTAGTCTCAATAATTTTCTGGTTCTGCAATCTAGTGAGAAAATGTTACATACAGATACTTTTACTTCAAATTCCCAGCTAATTAATAATAACTCAGGAATCCACTATTTGTAGTCACTTGTTTTAATTCAACTGTAAATAATTTATTGAACAAGAAATAAAGAATCAACTATTTGTAGTCTTATTGTTTTAATTCAACTGTATATATTTTTTGTATATGTGGTCTAGTGAGGAAATGTAGGGTACAGATGTCTTAATTTGAAAAGCCCTATCTATACACAGTAAAACTTCAACCAACTATTCTTGGTATATCTGGTTAGCTTATATCTATTGTCCATGTTTATCTCAGTTGATGAAAATATGTGTTACATACAATAAGTAACACTCCTATAGATATTCAAAGAGTGTAAAACCCCATGAAATGTATTATAAGAAAATTAAAAAATAATGTGCATAAGTGATGTAACATCTTTAAAATTATAATTAAGTGTTATACATAAAAAATAAAAATCTTAGGGGAATTTAAGTATTACGTAAGAATTTAAGCATGGGGGCAGGGGGTAAATGATTTATTACCTATTGATATTAGACTATTAGGTAAGTACTTAACAGAGATTTGATTATTAAATTTAAGTATTATGGTTTGGGGTTTTGAAGAATTAAAGATTGTCTTATTTTATTTTATACAGGATGGATAGATGTTTTTAAATCCTTAAAAAGTTGATTACGTAATAGTTGAAAGTTCCTTTATGACGTCTTGTGAAATTTCAGATGGACGTCTAATCTCCGTGAAAAATGTGCGGTGCCGGTTATAAAAGATGCTCTACCTAAGATAGCGGAGTTTTCACCCGGGCCGCCTCTGCCGTGCGACTCGTCGGGTAACCGTGAACCCGTCAATGTCGTCATAGCAGATTTTGTGGAAATGAACAATGCTATATTCCCGAAAACAATAATCCAACTGAATATGAAATTATTGCGCAATACTGACCTTGTTTACCATCAATCTTGATATAGTCTATATTCAGGTAACTAGCCGTGCCCCACGGTTTCACCCGTGTTAAATTTATCCGTACAACTCTCCAAAGCACCGCCGTGCCGAGTTGCCAACGCACCCGTGTAGCCTATATAATTTTTCTCACTTCCTATACTTGCCATATTGTTTGACTTTCATGGTTACTGCTCCGCTCGTTAGGGTTGTAGCGTGAAGTTGTTTAGCCTATAACATTCCTGAATAAATATGCTATAAAATTCTAGAAGAATTTTCAAATGTAAACTACCTAACAGTTCCAGAGATATTAGCGCGTTCAAATTAATGAAGAATCTCTTGAGCTTTTTAATAGTTTTTTATTAGTTTAGATTATAAACAAAATAATAGTTTTATTAACTCTACAATACTATTATTTTCCAAAAAAAAAATATACCAGGAAGGTAGCAAATAAGCCCGAGGTCAGCCAACACATGTGCGTTGATGACTCTTTAAAAATTTATTCACTTCCCCTGGGAAAACCTTAATAGGGAGCTCATCCCACATCCAAAGTGTTTGCGGAAGGAAACTCTGAAACCGAACTACATAATATCAGAACCTACATTTATATTGAAACTAGTTGTGCCCGCGGCTCCGCGCGTGTAGAGCCAGTAGAGCCCCCGCTACCACACACGGCTATCGCCCGTTACTTATTTGAAACACAAAAATGCTTATTTGTAGGTGATCCTTAGAAGCTAGACATATGCTATCGTCGACTTTTTTGTAGGTCTTTTGAAGATCTACAATTATATAGTACATTATTTTGATATATATTTTATAGTTTACTCAATTATTATTTTTATGTGACTATACTGTTAGCCATAAGGGCCTGAAGCTTCAGACCGCTTTGACAGCTTCACTGGGCTTGAGGGCTTACTAAGCGTAATTTGATTGATTCACCGTTATCGTCACTGCTTATTTCGTATGTTAATTTATCTTAAAAAATATATCCTATAACCTGGCCGGATAACATAGCTGTAAATTAAAATAAAAAACATGTAAAACGGATCAATGGTATTTGCATGAAAAGAACATGAACAGAGTTTTATAATGTGTTTCGGCTAAAGTTTAATTGATATTAAAATGTCTCTGAACAACCCCCGCACCATACAGCTCAGGGGTCCTTTCTAAAGTAGGAGTTTTAAAGAACACTACCCAAAGTTTAATTTCCAAAGATAATAGTTAATGTACAGAAAACTGTGGCAACGTTTGCGTCATCATATGTGTGTGAACGGACGATGATGATACTGAAGAACTGGTGTCGAAGTAGGCTAACTGACGGACACCTTTCTCGCTGATAAAAGTAATGTCATCTCAATTCGAACCTGCATACGAGGACATCATGGCCAATCAAAAGCAGTTCCATATGCCACACCCACCTACCATGGCAGTGCCTTCAAACAAAAGTTAAAATCTTTTATTAATAAGTACTTAAGTAGACAAGGTTCGTTACTGTAACATTAATATATAATTAAATTTGAAAGATTTCAAAAACATTCAAAAAATCATACACTTTGGTTTCATTCACGCCGGCGTCTTTACACCGTGATTTATTGCGTGTTATTCAAACAATGATATTTTTTTTCTTTTACGCCTGAATATTGTGCAACTAAAAGCGACCTAATTGTTAACAAGCTTTAAACATTGAAATAAGTTTATTGACTATGAACCGACGAGGCGTTACTCACTTTGTTTATTATATTTTCAAATACACATTTTTGCAAAGAAGATATGTCACAATCGGTGTAGAATTTTATAGAAAATGACATAAATCTCTGTATAGTATCTTACATTCTTGTATGACTTAAACTGACAATATTTGCACGGAGAATCTATTTATACATATCCTTAAATATAAATTATATTTACCGCAAATTATATATTTGTAAATACTTTATTATTTGTATATAATTGGAATTTGTTATACGAAATAACAATTTTCTTAGTTATATCTTCATGCAAAAATCCCAGTAAAAACATTTTTCAGTACTTAAAAGAGTAGTTTATGTCTGTAGAATAAAATAGTATTTTATATTATATTACTATGGTAATGGTATTACTAGAGACAAATATTATTGAAAATTTTAAATTAAGTTAAGAATATACCTAAATGACATATAAACTAAGTAACAAATTACTTCCACGTTATTTACAAACTTGCACTTGTATTTTAGTAATTTAAGTAAATGTTACAATGATAAAACTTTATATTGTAGTATTTCATTTTTCACTTTTTGAATTTTGATATATTTAAGTGTTTTTACGTGTCGATTTATTACGCGCAACTTAATTTTAAATTATAGATAATTTTAATAAATAACTGGTGCCTTATGTTAAGACTCACATTAATATATGTAATTAAGCTCATGATAATAAGTTAAGCAGAAAACAATATGAAAATAAAATATTTGAAACACGAAAATTTCCGTTTATTTTTAACATAGTTTTTGTTCAAAAAATAAATGCTAGACTAAACTGTCTTACCAAAAACTTTGTTACAAAATTCTTCAAAATTGATCCTTTCACATAAATCTTTAAATGACCATTTTTCCTTTTTAATTTCATGACAGTCTTTCTTTTTCAATGTCGAAAATAACTTATCGGAGAGTTCATCTGAGATTTCGATTATCTTGCAAATCTTTTCCAAATTAGCTAAATCGTCAAATGAATTTGTTAAATCGGTTATATCTATAATTTGCGATTTTCTTCCATGAATTTCGAATGAGTTTTCTGAACCTGACGCACTAACGCTGTCTAATTTGTCATATATATCTAATTTATTTTGCTTTAAATAGATTTTATTGATATTTACTGTTGTATTATTTGTTGTGTTGTCCTCGGGAACTATAAATACGGGCTCCGGGACGAATCTGTTTAATCTTTCCAATATTTGCTTCGATAACATCACATCTTTTCTGTGATCGTTAGTTTTAGTCAAATCTCCATTTCTAATGCTGCAGAATTTCATGCTTTTTTCAAGAATTTGTTCGTATATCATATTATTTATGAATAAATTATTACGTTTTTGACTATTTTTATCAGTTGCAAGACCGTTTATTTCCTTATTAGCGTTTTCTAAATCAACTTCTAAAACATCAACACTATTAGAATTGTCACCAATGTTTTTAGTCATACTGTTGTTCGTTACTATATCATCAGTTTCATTGTCTATAGCTAGTTCATTAGCGTTTGTGTCCAAAATATCAGTTGTATCACCCTGTTCATGAAGTGGTGTATGTATTTGAAGATTTTGGGTTAATCCATCTATTAAAGTGTTAATAGCTTTAGCAACTTCATCTTTAAATTCTCTATTTTCTCCGAATGTTTGTGGCTTATTTTTGAAATCAATTTCATATCCATTATTTTGAATAATGGGTAAGTCTTCAATAATTCCACTATTTGAATTCAATTCACTTTCAGACTGAATAGGTGTGCAGGTAAAATTAACTACACTTTCAGATTGTGAATTTGAACAATTAGTGACACCGTTTTCATAAAAATTATAGGTAGTTTTTATTTCTTCTTTACTACAAACAGATATTACTTTTTCAGTCAAGTCTTCGATTTTATTTTCATAATCACCACAAATATCAAATATTGGTTTATTATTTCTTTCATTATTGTTTTCTGTTAATATGTTTTCCTTTTGTACGGTGCTATCAGTATATGCTTCTTCTATATCTTTAGAATCATTTGACATGCTATTTAATTGTATTTTGTTGCTGTATGATTTTTTAAGTAAATCTTCTGTAATGTTGACCATTTTGGAAAATTCTCGTTTTACATTTTGCAGACGTTCTTGTGCTTTAATGCAATCACTTGACCCAACATTTTTCTGTGGGAATGATACACAGCTATGAAAAAATGATCCTCGCTTTTGTCTTTCATTAGGTTTTGGAGTTTCGTTTGTATCGTTCCATATTTTACACATTTCGTTTCTTTTTTTAGACTCTTGAGTGTTAATATAGGATGAAGCCATTCGTGAATTATGGGATGATGAAGGTTTTTTGAGAATTACGTGGCGATGCCGTTGTTGTTTGGTGGTGAAAGCATTATCCAGGGAAATTAATTTCATTAATTCTGACTCCTTTCCACTGCTCGTAACTATCATTTCTTTGTTTTGGGTGACTGATTGTTTAACTTCGTTAATTCTCCTACATGGGTTTGTATTTATATTACTATTGTCAGGTGAAAGACGAATAAGACAAAACTGTCTCTCGGAAAACAATACGGAGTCAACAACTCTACACGCATACGAATGCTCGTTTTCGTACCAACAAATAAATTTGAAAAAGTTAGGGTTCAATTGTAGGCTAGAATCGACATCAAGGATACACGAATGACTATCACCAATGAAATCTGAGGATACTGATTCTTCATTTGATATTTTTATAATATTTTTCATATCTGCATTGCTTGCACTTGTAATACAATTCACAATGTCTTCTAACGTTGTATTTTTGGTTAACCTGGATATGTAAAATAATTATTTGCATTAATTAATGGATACTTTTAAATTGTTACATGTATTAATAAATTCTTAATATTAGATTGAGGAAAGAGTTAGTTAAATTGAACCTTGGTCCATCCAAGATAATAATTGTATATTATATTATACAAGAAGCGTATGTGTAAATGCTTCTATATGTATTATCCAACCTTTTACTTAGCACGTATCTGATCATTTATGATGATATATGGTAGATTTTTTAATCTATGAATAATATAGTGAAGTAGGTATACATATTTACCGTACACTAAGATCCAATACAGAGACATTTACTATCGGAATTCGGAATGCTAATCCAGATATTTTATCTCTTACATTAGGTATGATTTTTCCAAGAGCTTTACAAGCGCCTGTTGAAGCCGGTATTATATTTTGGTGTATACTTCTATGATCTCTCCAGTGCTGTAAAGTATAAATTTAAAAGGGTTAACACCATGAGATGAATTATTATTTTACTGTTATACTAAGACAATATAAAAATGTCAAATGAAAGAAAATAAACAATGAATATTTTAGTATTGGGTAATTCTCCAATCAAATCTTGCGTATGAAACGTTATATCCAGAGAACGACTGATTTCGAATGACTAAAGCTTTTTTAAGTCCATAAAACTATACCTAGATCTAGACTCCTTAAAACGTTTCTTTTCTCTACCGCATGTATAATGGGGAATGCTCGGAGGAACTTTTCGGTATGGTGCCCTCATCACTGTTCCAAACTCGCCCCTTCCGCCTTTAGCTCTAAAGTTCTCTAGAACTTTCCTATCACATACGCTAGGGCTGTGGAATGGATTACCTTGCACAGTTTTCCCCCAGGGCTATGTATAACATGGTGTTCTTCAAAAAGAGATTGTAATACGGTCTCCAAGGATGGCAGTATGGTTGTAATGCCCCAGGTGATGTAGTTGTTCATAGGCGACAGTACCCATTTACCATCAGGTGAGACGTCTGCCTGCTTGTTGCCTTTTGGCATAAAAATAAATAAATATTGGTCAGCTAAAATACAGCGAAGTAATCCATCATAGTGATACAAAATGTATATAATATTGCGTCCCTGTCTTTTATCTGCCATTTTGTTATCATATTCTACTTGCCTCGAAAGAATGTAACTTACTTTTCCTTTTAAACATAAACCATCTAAAGGTTTGAGTGATGGAGTCATTGCGTGAATACTGGTCATGAATCCCTCGGCCACGCCAAAGTTGTCTTCCAGCACTTTGATAATAGGTGCTAAACAGTAAAGGGTGCTTGAAGCACACGATAGAACTTTATGATCTGTGAAATAATGATATACCTAATATGATAATTATCGAACATACTTAGATTCTAGCGTATTTATTTATTTGAATCTGTATAGTAGTTTTTTTTTCTATCTGACTATACTGTTACTCTTAAGGACCCTGACCCCTCAGAAGGCTTTTATAGCTTAATCGTGCTAGGGGGCGAGCGCTGAATGCACTCAGCCGCAAAAGTAGGGCAACAAGCTCAAGGAAATACCTAGGTGAAGACCTAAAAATGTATAGATGAATTCTGTGAGGAGTAATATGCGTATAGAGAAGGTAACAATAATAGAGAAGAGCGAAAAGGGAAAATTATTGAACCTACTTAGGTGGAATATGGATAAGAATAAGAAGATTTATAAATCACAGTGCTCTCTATGGGTGACAATAATTATACAGTAATATAAATTGATATCACACAGTATTAAAACTCACCTAAACTAAGTTTGTTATCGTTAACTCCCAAGATGATCATAGGAACATCAACGCTGGGCGCTGTGACGATGACGCGTCTGACTGTGTTGCTTTGCAGATGCCCCTATATTCGTTTAAAATATAATTAGAAATAATTATGTAAACTTTTTTGTGGTGTACTATAATTACTGTTTATGATTAAAGGTTTATCATTTTTACCAGCCTTAGTCAGGCATCTAGCCTATGTTTACCCGCTCTGCTGAGTTTAGGTCTCCTCTCTTTTATGCCACTCCAAGATATGCCATTCTCATCATGGTCTCCCAGGCAAGTTTTTCACATCATCTTAAAGCCTTCACTCTGATACACAACCTAGGTCCAGTGTCCAGATTATCTTTACAGTTAACCTAGTAACTGTTGTACTAACGCCTTGTACTTTTTTATACTATACATTATTGCTTTACGATCATTACGATCATATATCAACTTGGCACGCTCAATGGCTCTTTGTAACTTAGGGACCAAAGAAAAAACAATACAATATATTCTAAATTAATAAGTGTGATATATAAAAAGTGATTACGTACTGATGCTTTTTCAAGAGTCGTAAACATTCCAGATGCCTCAATAACGTATTGTACGCCAGCCTCTCGCCAGGGGACATTTAAGGGTAGCTTCTCATGAAAGATTTTAACTTGATGATCTGAATAAAGAACACGTGACAGTAATAATGGTTATGAAATTGGTCTATGTTTAGAAACATGTCATTACGTAGTAAATCCATTTATTGCATGAACGTCTAACAATCGTGTTAGATCGATCTCAATCGAGAATGGATTTAGTCCTAAGTATTATTACATCTGCAAGTAAATGAGTCTACAAGCTACTTTTGATTTTTAATCCCATTATAATCCTACTGTTGGAATGAAGCAATGATGGCTCAGTGGTAGCGTGTACGACTTCGCGCGATTGGCGTGAGTTCGAATCCCTGCAATGAGCCTGAGCTTTTCGGTGAAGGAAAACATCGTGAGGAAACCATAGCATGGTGGTAGGGAATTTTCTAATGCCCGCCTGTCTAGCTACCACCCTCAAATTGAAAATCTGCCGCCAAGCACCAATAGGCAGCTGCACTTGAGAACCAGTCTACCACTAGGTTTAACGTGTTATCATCTGGGGCCACATCGTCACTTAACATCAGGTGATATTGCGGCCATAACGCCAAACCTATAACGAACCAAAAAGTACCTAGTTTTCCGATACGAGAATAATGTTGGCCATAGTTTACTGAGTAATACCACTATTTATATACATATTATATATTGGTAAATACTCCACTTTATGGCCAGCATTCAAGAAACTTAATTTGGCAAGCCTTTCTTTCTACAAGAGACACTTTTTAAGAATTAATGATTTATTTTTACTTTATAAAGTCACGGTAAAGCGACTGCGCTGTGCCTGATGGTAAGCTCTCATGCCGGCCTGCAATAAACCTATCGGGTGCTGGAGCTGAATATACATTGCTTGATCTCGAAACACTCGAGAGTTACTGTGAAGGCTTTACCACCATGTGCATAATGCTGGCGACTAGGGTTGCCAACTTTTTTTATATCAAATAAAATAGTATTTTTGAGGCTAATACCTGAAAAAATATAGTAATACATTAGGTATATTATATATAGATGGCTAAAAGACAAAAAAGAAATAGTAAGTTTCAAATGAATGTTTTAATTTTTTATAGTAATATTTTTACTGCTTGATAGACAGATAATGATGAAAATTACAAATAATCAAAATGACAATGGCATTCCAAGTATTGTTCACCTTTTTTCACCTTTTTTCGCCTTAAACATTTTGAAATAAATGAAATAAATGAAATTACTTTTTTTTAACCAATATAAATATAGTAGTTCCACCGACTACATATCTCAGAAATGCAGTAGTCGGGCGCTATATTACGGATACTATATTATATAATAGGGTTAGCAACCCACCTCGCGACCCAGTCGCATACAGAGTGCTACCACCTCGCTCGATTGCTCGATATGCACCGATTAATTCCGGAATTGGCAATGCTAAACCGGGTTCCACCTTGTGTCTGTCAGTCGGACACAATTTCCTGTTCTACATCTCTCCAGTTAATAATGTCTGCTGGTAGTCTTTGTAACACAGTTGGTCTGTTTATGATAAACTATTTCTATTTTTCTAGAAGTATTTAATTTCTATCAAAATCCTTATACAAAAGAACAAAGTTCATGAAAACAATGTATCCTACAAACCGTCCACTGTAATTTCATCACCGCATCGTGTGACTATACCGTTGAACTTGCCGTGTGTAGAGTCGAACTTTATCAAATAGCATATGTACTCGGCGTCTATAGCGGGGTCATTTATCGCAGATAACTGTTTAATAACAAGGTTAAATGTAAGTTGATACGATAATAAAATGTGGGTGTGGTTATAACATCAAAAGAACTTTTAATATGAAAGGCTGAAGTTATCGGTTTGCTCCTAGTAAGCATTTTGCCAGTTCAAACCATTTAAATGTTAAATATATAATATTTTAAACTTTAGAGCTTACACAAGAAGCTATGGTTCTTATTTGGAGCGGTTCATCTTGGAAGGTAAGGTGGAAGACATAAGAATACGCGGAGGGACACTTATGCGGTGGACTGATCATCTGAACGGCCGATCGAAACTGATTGAGAAATATCATGAGGCGAATGACAACGACCGCGGCCCCTCATTACAATTTATGATCAAGACCACTCTGTCAAGAATGAAACCACTGAGAAGAAGAAAAGCTCATACAATTTTAAGAGAAACTCCATTTTAAGATTTCAGTTTTAGTTATAACGTAGCTTGTATCTATGATTTCCTGTGTAGTTTTTGTAGATTTCAAGATTTTATCTTTATGGTCAGTCTGAACACAGCCACGAGTCTGAAGGTCTGAACTGGTGTATTGTACAGTCGAATAAATAATACTTAGAACGCCTTGTGTTTATCTTGCTTTTAGATAATCATTAACTGTTATAATTCATATTAAATATAATATATTAAAGTTGACTGTTTCACTTAAGCATGATGTAGGTACCTATACCTATAAAAAATAGCTACCGTGTGTTGCGAACACAGTGTAATATTGTTAAAATGTAGGCCCAATATCTTTAATAATAGCGAGAAAAATAATATGCAAGCATTATGTATCATATTATAATTATTTTTAAGATTCCATAATTAAAGTACGATACTTGAATCATCCCCAGAAGGTACAAGGAAATTTAAAAAATAATTACTTATGTAAGTACCTATGTTACATACTAAAATTATAAATAATTATTTTGGAAAATACCTAAATGATTTCATTAAGCTTTAGAGTATAAGTATTGTAACATACAAATATATTGTCGAACCCGATTTGAATATGAGCAAAATTGTATGTTATGCAATATTCGCCTGACAACTTTAGAGGTCTTAAGGTGTAACTTAATTTCTTTTGGTTTGAGGGTGTGATATGAGGTTTTATTTTAATAATACCGATAAACATGTATATAAATGTTTACAGATACGGACATTATCTAACACAAGACACATCCCGGTTCATGTCCTATTAATAGAACAAAAAAAAATGCTTTGATAATAAATAAATGAATATTTCATAACAAGAACTACCTACAGTTACTAACATGGTTACTAAATACTTATTTTCTTGTGTTTATAGATTTATTAGAATATGGATGAGTATAGAAAAACATGCTTTTGTAAATAAAGGCCACTGAGATACGAAGAGAATTCATAGAATTAATAATAGTCTATTTTCCTATAAACAACAGCTACAAATATTCGGCAGCCAAAAAGAATAATAGCAAATGCATTTAAGACTAGAGTGCTTTGCATTTTTGTCGTTAGGATATTATATTTTTTGTAAGAGTGATCTTAAAATCAAGCGTAATTGTGATCAAGCCATGGAACTAATTCTAAAAGCACAATTTTGTGTATTCGTTTCCAGCCCAAGTCCGGTGAAGCTGTAAAAGCCGTTCGAGGCTCGTGAGCCCTTTGGCTAACAGTATAGTCAGATCGAAAAAAAAATTCGTTTCCGGCTGTAATATCTTGTAGGTATTTCGTTCTTACAGGGGTGAGTATCATAACGATGTTGTCCGTTTTACACGGTCATGGAAGGTGTAGACAACCCGTTGTAAACTTGCTACAATTATTATAAAAGCTTAATAATAATTGTTAACATTATACTATTTTTCAACAGGCTGGAGTCCCACCCGTTACCCCGCGCTCGCTAGCTCATTTCTTTGTGGACCTAAAATGTCTGGTGCAGAAATGCAAAATGAAAGAGCAAATAACTAGTATATTCAACGATGAATAATTACGACTAATTAAAAGAGTGTTTATAGTTGAGAATAAAACGAATTAGTTTTTAAAATACAAACTTGAGACGTCGCTATAAAATTTAGCAATCTTACCTCAATATGTTCGTTCTGGTGACAGGTTCTAAATATGACCCTACCGATTCTACCAAAACCATTAATTCCCACTTTTATAACCATTCTTGATACATTTATAATGACTAATTTAGAAATAAACGATTTTATATCAGCAAAACCATAGGTAAATTGACATTTTGAATTTCGGCGCGAATGCAAAGAGCGTCTGTCTCATTAAAGACAATTTGTCAAGTTTGTTTATAATCACTCTATAAATTGTATTTTTCTTTACTAAAGTTATTTATATAAGTAAAAGATATATTTTATTTTCTTCTGCTTTATTTAAATATAATATGTTAATAATTATATACCAATAAAAAAAAACAACTGAACCAAAAGACCCATAGACAACCAATACTTTGTAGAATTATCATAGAATAACGAAACAGATGCATCTGTGTTCCATGCTTAAGTAGGTAGGTACTCAATTTGAAGTGAAATTCATATAAAACTATTAGAAGCACTGGTTCGCTTCTTTTTTAGAACTAGCCTAATTATTAGTAGAGGCAACCTTCCTAGATCGATTACAACATATGCATAGTGATGCGAAAAGAATGAAGGAGTGAAAGGACTTACCCGACTTCAGCTTTTACGAAGTTTAGAGGCCTCCTCTTGGTTCAACTGTATTTCAGCACGCATCTTACAATCATCAATAATTAATATTAGCATTAAATATTATAAGTTTAGTTAAACACATAGCCACCATTAGTGTTCGCTGCTCCAATTCAAAACTCGAACTGACTGGTGAAAGGGGTAGGGAGAAAGGATGAATGATGTATCATTGTGCATATGATTAGCATATGTTTATTTTTAGCCTAACAACTATTAAAAGGTATACAAAATGAAAACTTCTAAGTTAGTAGTTAAAATAGATATTCGAAGAAGGAACCCTTATTGATTTCCGGGGCTTACTTCATAGGTTCTTCAGATGTTCAGATGTCAGAAAGCTGTCATTTGGTATAAGTGTACATATTGAACACGTCGACAAACAAGAAAAATAAAATCTTGAAAAAAGATGGTACCTCTCATCTACGTAAATTGGGGATGATTTTTTGTCTCGTTTATTCCATGCTGTGAGCTATCGTTAGATATGTCATTCAAAAATTTTGAGGGTGTGTGAAAACCATATTTCGATTCAGGGATCCGTTTGCGAAATATTAAGCTTTAAAGTGCTAATTTTTATTAGAATCAAGTGTCCCCTTCCTCTGCCATATACCTAAATGGTTGTTTTTGGAAATGTTAAAATTTCACGGCAGTAGTATATATAACGAAGTGATGTTTTTGGAAATGTTAAAATTTCACGGCAGTAGTATATATAACAAAGTTAAAAGGAAAACTATCTCGGTTAAGTAGGTTTTACAATTTAACGATTAATAGTCGACAAGTTGTAAAATGTACTTGGAGAAGTAAATAAAAAGGAAAATATCGTACAAACTCCATTGAAAATACTTAAAGTCCCTCCTATCTAAGTCTGTATATTGTGGCGGGCAACTAAAGAAACGCGTGGCCTAACACGCACTCGACTGGTTTTTTTAAGTATATTAAAATATTCATTTAGAGCGCTGTTTACAAATATATTTTTTATATATTAGCTTGGCAAAATTACAACACATGACGGTGAACTTCAGTGACAAATTTCTTCGGCGGGATGGTAGGTATGTATAAATTTTCGAGGTCGGATGTCGTCATCAAACTGGTTAGCACCCGATGCGGGTCTTTTTCTAAATAATTTATTTATTATATTTGACCACTAGAAGTGCCTGAAAAGCGAAGGAACCAAAACTACAAACAAATCATATTGACGTAGAAAGTTATTTAAAATCAAAATTTATATTAGTCCTTCGGATGACTTTTTCTTTTGAAGTAAAATATATTTTAAACACACACTGAAACTACGTCATAATTAGAACAATGTAAAATAGTAAACTAAGAAAATATTGTTAAGGTAAATTATATATTAACACAGAGGTGTATCAAGTCTAAAATATATAGTTATACTTTGGTTCGTGTCGTATTCATTGATCTTTCAGAAATTGTCTATTATCAGTTACCGCACCCCGCCCAACCGCCCGCGCCACTTGCAACACCATGTCATTTGTCGGCACTTTGTCCTTCAGCTGACATTTCTGAACTCCATCTTGTAGAGAGTGAACGTTGAGTAACTTCGGCAAATAATATATTCTACAGTAAGTACATATTCAATAAGAATATTTTATTATTAAAATTATAACCACATTACTCCTGCGATATATATATATTATTATGTATTATACGTCATGATTATAGGATTTACATCATTCTACGTAACTTTCTGATGTACCGTCATACTACTTTAATTGTATGTATTTAGTGTTTTATATCGAATTTTAATCATGTGAAAATGCTTCATATTGTTGTTTGAACCGTTTTTACTATTATAAAATGAAAATATGTTCGATTTTCCAACTATTTTGCGGCTTTTTAAGTGACCGCTACGTGACCTCCACGCGCGGTACTCAGCTAGGCCAATTGAAACAGGCACGGGTAGGTATTATAAGATCCAGTAGAATTATATTCTTATGTTAAATCGATTTTGCTTTCATTTTTATTGTCGCCTTACATACGTGAGAACTTCATTTCTTTAGAATTTGTGAAGCATATTAATCTGACTACCTAGAATGATCTATTTATCCTCCCGTTATTGAGTGCTCTTGGAGCTTTTCAAATTATGTGAATAAATGTAATATGCAACATGTTATAATTATAAAAATTAATAGGTATATTTTATGTTGTTTAGTTTACTGCTTATTATGACAAGCAATGTTTATTAGCAGTAATTACAGAAATTTAGTACATAATTAATATAGAATTAAAAATATACTTGTCTCTGTATCTGTATCTGACTAAAAATTACACATGAAAAGTCTTCAACTATGTTATTATATTTTGCTCTTTAAATTGTATTTCTGGTTATAAAATACTTTAATCAACATAAATGCAAGGTTCACACAAGCATATATATACATGCATATTTATCAATAATATAAATTTTATGATAATATCAACAATGGAAAGGTTAATTGAGAAACATGCATTTGAAAAACTACACATTAGTCAATTAGCCTTACTACATAGATATGTTTTTATAACTCTACAATTTGCCATTACTGTACCTGATGATTTCCAGTTATAATTGCCACTACCATACTAGCCTGCAAAAGCCACAGCAAAACTTAAGTTAATAACAGTTGCCTTTTCCCTTTTGCAGTAAACATGTCGAAAATCGGTATTAATGGATTTGGCCGCATCGGTCGCCTGGTGCTCCGTGCTTCCATCGATAAGGGTGGAGATGTTGTGGCTATCAATGATCCCTTCATTGGTCTTGACTACATGGTCTACCTGTTCCAGTATGACTCGACTCATGGTCGTTTTAAGGGAACTGTTGAAGCTAAGGATGGATTTCTCATTGTGAACGGAAAGAAGATATCTGTTTTCTCCGAGAGGGACCCCACCGCAATACCTTGGGGTCAGGCTGGTGCTGAATACATTGTTGAATCAACTGGTGTGTTCACAACCACTGAAAAAGCTTCCGCTCACTTGGTGGGAGGAGCTAAGAAAGTAATCATCTCTGCACCAAGTGCTGATGCTCCCATGTTTGTCGTTGGTGTCAACCTTGATGCCTACGATCCATCCTTCAAAGTTATCTCAAATGCTTCCTGCACTACCAACTGCCTTGCACCCCTTGCTAAGGTCATCCATGACAACTTTGAAATCGTCGAAGGTTTGATGACTACAGTGCATGCAACCACTGCTACCCAAAAGACTGTTGACGGACCTTCCGGAAAACTATGGCGCGATGGTCGTGGCGCTCAGCAAAACATCATTCCTGCTTCTACTGGCGCCGCTAAAGCTGTCGGCAAAGTCATTCCAGCACTTAATGGAAAACTCACTGGTATGGCTTTCCGTGTACCAGTTGCAAACGTATCCGTAGTTGACCTCACTGTTCGTCTAGGTAAACCTGCCAGCTACGATGCCATTAAACAAAAGGTCAAAGAGGCCGCCGAAGGTCCGTTGAAGGGCATCTTAGGATACACTGAAGACCAGGTTGTCTCTTCTGACTTTATTGGTGACACGCATTCGTCCATTTTCGATGCTGCTGCCGGAATTTCTCTAAATGAAAACTTCGTCAAGCTAATCAGCTGGTATGATAATGAGTATGGTTACTCCACCCGAGTCATCGACCTCATCAAATACATTCAGTCCAAGGATTAAATCCCCTATTTTGTATTAAGTCGCTTAAAATGATTATAATTTGTCGTGATTATCGGCGCTTTTAAGTTAAGTCTAGGTGTTTAATTATCTAAATTATTTTAATGCTACGTTAGTAGTACATACAGCATAACTGTTTTTAATTTTTAATATTGTTTTAATGTATAAAAAGCAAATTAGAGAAAATTACAGTGTTGCTAAAACATGAATAAAATTGATTTAAATGTTTAAACTCAATTAAATGAATATTCATAAAAGATAATTTCATTTTTGTCCTTATTTATTTTGAGGGGAGATGGGTGTGGTAAGTATGTATCCATTCAAACTTTGCGGGGGCTTGAAGTTTTCGCATTTTTATGATGTTATATTACGAATCCAATGTATCACATGTATTTTAATTCAGACATTTGAACTCGTTTTTTAACATGTTAAAGACTATTACTATAGATTAAATCTGAAACAGAAGTGTAGGTAGGTTATCTATATAAACTAAATGATTGCGATTTGCCGTTGTGCGCGATTATTATTTAACAAGTAATTTACGCAAAAATTTCTGGATAGAATTTTGATCTTTCTCAATTTTTTGCTTTACTTCTTAGATACTCTTATTAGGATAGCCTTTATCTCAAAAAAAAAATATCACGATATCTGGATCTATACATACTATAAAACTTAAGCTCTCTGTCTGTCCGTTTGTTCTTTTCACGCGAAAACCATTTAACCGATTTTAATTTTATTTTATATTAACATAGCTATGTTATCTGGCCAGGTTATAGGATATATTTTGTAGGATAAAGTAACATAAGAAATATTCAGTGAAAATAATGGTGAATCAATTCGGTAAAAAGACTCATTTGGGGCGCTGATTAAACTATACGAGATATATCAGATTAATGTTCTTAAAAAGACCTACAAAATACTCAGAGATAGCATATGTCGTATCTTCTAAGGACCACCCATAATAAACAATTTCGTCTTCAGTCTTTTGAGCGGGGGCAGCACGATTAGTGCGTGCGCTCGACCGACTGCATTTTATAGTGCACGCAAGCAAAACTGCGGGCACAGCTAGTGAAAAATAATTCTGTAGTCCCCGCGGGCACAGTTTGTTAATAATTAAATTGATATTTATTTGTTTTGCTGTAGAAACGGCGATGTAGTCAAACACTACAAAATAAATAAAAACCGAGCAGTTTTAAAGAAAAAATGAAATTTAGATATTTTTACTAGCTCATACTCGCGACTTCGTCTGCGGGTTTTACTATTCTATCTATAAATTATAAAAAATAATTATGTTACACTATTTTGTTAGTCCTTTTTCAACCGATCAGTATTTCTATAGTCTAAATTACATCTCGCGGTATATAGAAATATACTTTATCGAGTGTTTTAAGACATAGATACACTACAGTACTTATAAAATGGTTTTCCATTCCCATCTATATCGTAATTAGTTATAAAACAAAACGAAATACGATAAAACGAATAAAGCACTCTACAGGATACAATATATTTATTTTATTGAATACGCTGACGTAACTAAAACTCGGTGACAGCGCGCCAAAAACGGATGGATTTAATTCGCCCTAATCTCATTGCAGTTTTAAAATATTTATTTTGATGTTACATTGTGATATTTTTGTCAGTGTTTTATTTTTTACGGCTATGTACCAATGTAAATTATTGATTAAAAATAATTCATGCTTATTCCCATTTCCAAGATTGTGCTGAGTATTTACTCAGCGAAATTTGAGCTAAGCTAAGAAGTCTGAGTACGCTCTATAGATTTCACCCTCAGTAAAGTCAATTTGGATGAAGTTTTATATTTAGATAAGGTTTTACTTTCCAAGTTTACCAAATTAGGTGTTTAATTAATAGGCAAGGTGTTTTATTATTAAACTAACCGTGCACACGGCTTCGCTCGTGTATACTTCAGAATGCCGCCGCGTTGGTCAAGCACACACGTGAATCGTACTGACCCTCTTCCACCCACGCGCGGGGCAATTGCCCACCGCGCCGGTTTGTTTTAAAGACAAAAACTGCTTTTTGTGACTGCTTCTTAGAAGATAGAAATAAGTTATCACAGATTTTTTTGTTGGTCTTATTATGATCTACAATTATGTGTAACGTTAATTTGAAATATCATAGGGTTTACTCACCGTAAACCATTTAAGGGGCCAAAATGGGTCATTTTTCCGAATTCATTCACCGTAATCGTCACTGCTTATTTCGTACGTTACTTTCTGTAACAAAATATATCCTATAACCTGGCCAGATACTATATCTGTAAATTAAAGCAAAAACCATGTATATCGGATACTTATCCAATACCACCAGAAAACCAAGTGGTTTTCGCGTGAAAAAACATAACTGACAGATGACGGTGAGTTTTATAATATGGACCGTTTATTTTGAAAGTGGTGTAAGTCCATTTTCTTTTGTTTCGAGAAAATTAAAGGTTACTATATTTGTTGATTTAAAAATACAGGCAAATCATATGAGGTGTGGCATTGTTTCTATTGTTTTATCAACATTTAATTTGTTTATATAAATTTGTTTTTGGCTAATTAGACTACGATAACACATATTTATGTGCTGTAAATGGACTTACACCACTTTCAAAATTAGACAATTGTAAAAATCGTTTAATTTCAATTTTGAAAAATCAAATATCGCTTAAAATATACTTCATTTTAATATAATTTTGTTTACAAATACGCATAACAACGCATAAAATTTTATTTTAGACGCAATTACATTGTCATCACAAGATACTGATTACAAGAATTTACTTATTCTCTGCATGTGGTAGTGTTTCAAAATATGCATGATACACCGGAAGTATATAGGGTAGTAGCTGCTTCATGTCTTTATATTTTTCGTACGTAATACGTCTGGCATTTTGGTACAAAGGCTCCAGGGCGATTTTTTCAAATTTTAACGGTGTTCCAGGACGTAGAGGTAATAAATTGATAATTTTAAATTCTGCGTCCGTCATCGTTGTTTCGCCAAAATACGGGCAAAGATACGGAGTCATACAGCCTTGTCGTATTTATTTTCTTCTCACAGGTTATGCGCTGTATATTTTCTAATACATTTCTCTAATTTTTTAAATATCTATCTTTTAACTTACGAGTAGTGGAAACACGGAGGGGAAACAATGCAAATCGTCCGCGGGTGAAACCGTGGGACACAGCTAGTATAAAATAAATGAAAAATAACAAAACACTGATCGGCATCCATCTGCTATGCCACCTACCTCTGTCAATTGGACTTACACCACTTTCATAATCGATGATTATGCAATTTAATTTACCGACCGATTTTAAGTTGTACAAAACATGGGATTTTTTTGAGAAATTAAACACGGACTAGTAATATATAAAAAAATTACATTAAATTAAGCATTAATTACGTAATAGCTCATTTTTCTCAAAAATGGACCTACACCACTTTCAAAATAAACGGTCCATATGTTAGATTATTATGCAAATATAGTATAGGTATGTCTGTGATGTAGACATTGGCAATGTTATCAAACATTAGACACTAAAAAACTATACATCCAACAAAAAAAATTCGTACCATCTCCCGTACAACTCCGTACAAAACTTTTATATCAAAATACGAAATTATAAATATTTTTTAAATCATTTCTGTGTTAATTTATAATTTAATACAGATTGTATTGTCTAACAACTGTTTTCTATGAAGAAATCTTTCAATAGGCATGATGACTAATTTTGAAAAACATTTCTAAAATGATCTTATATATTTATTATTCACAAAAAATTCCTTATTTTTGCATAAAATACATAATGTTCAAACAATAATGTAACTACTTTGTGTTTTAAAAATTAATTGTTAAGAGTATAAGTAGTGTGCCGTCCTCCAAAAATACAACAAAAACTCCCAAAATGTTTTTTACTCGTATGTTTCAAATGGCGTGCACAATAAATAATACAGGCCGTATGCTCGTTTGCTGCCTGCGTAGAGTAAAAAAAAAGAAAACTACAAAATTAGCTTATGCGTTTAATATATATATTGTGTATTTTGGTACAATAATAAATACATACGGTTTGGTACAATAATAAAGAAGTAGGGCACAGAAATTGCTTTGGAGATTTCTCTCTACTTGGGGCTCCAGATTAATGGAATACCTCCTTACAGAAGATCGCAGCCAAATAACCTCCTGTTTTGTTCCTGCGTGAGTAGAGTTTATAGAGATCCTTGGGGAAGGGAGGTTCAGGGTCGGCTATACGCTAGTGATAACACGTATGGTCATACAAGCGTGTAAAGACTACGGTAGCCGCTTACCATCAGGCGGGCCATAAACTAGTTTGCAACATTAGTTGTATGAAAAACCATACAGATTTAGATTTCCATAATGACATACAATAATAAAACATTAAATTGCAACAGTTTTATTTATTCTATAGTTGCAATAAAATAAAAGTATATTTACCTCCCTTAAAATTATTTGTAGGTCACTTGATTTTGATAAAGCCACCTTGACAAATCCCATCTGGTGACCCTGATATGACAGGGTAGTTTTTTGACGACATTAAAATGATATTTTTTTCATATCTAAAAACAACCATTTAGCTGGCCCCCTGCCCTGACTCTAATAAGCATTAGCAACGTATCCCTCAATCGAGAAATGGTTTCTCACGTCCGATATATTTTTGGATGATCTATCCAACAATACCCCGCACCTGAAACTATGGCCCACTCGATGGGATAGACGAGAAAAAAAGAAATTCATTACAATATTACGTGTAGGAAGGAGGTACCCTAAACAATATATTTTTTAAGATTTTATTTTACCACTTTGTTGGCGTGATTAATATATATAGTCATACCGAATTACTGCTTTCTAGTACCTACTAAAAATATCTGAGCTAAGCCGCGGACAGAACGAAAACTATAAGGGTTCCTTTTTGACTTTGGAAAAATGACGCGAAAAGAAAAGACAGAATCTAATAAATTAGAATTCTATGTAAATTTTTGAAGCAATGATGGCTTAGTGTTAGTGTGTATGAACATGACGTCGATCGACGTGAGTTCGAAGCTCTACAAGATTCTGGGCTTACGGTAAAGAAAAACATCGCGATGAAACCATAGCATGATGGAAGGGAATTTTCTAATTCATCCACCTTGCTACTACCATTCTAGTTGAACTCTAGTTGAAAATCAGGTGCGATTTTAGCCAAACGCTAAAACCTTTAAATAATAAAAAAATATTATTTGCGAAAAAACTTGATAATAAACCTGTTAATTGAAGTTCATAATTTTTATTGATCTCTATTTACCAGTGTCAATTATTTAAAAGAAAAAATATACAATTTATTAAAATCTATATGTGTGATACGCGGTAGAAGTGAAACCTACAAAACATAAAATGTCATCTATTGTATATTCTTAATCAGCGGGATTCGAACTATCCACTGCTCGTACTATGCATACAACAGAGGGGAAACTGTATAGAAACGCTAATTCGCTAATTGATGATTTATAATACTTCAGTATAGACACTATTTTTATCAGGCTGCCAGGGTTATGCATCACAAGTCACACGGCTCGTTCGCATCATTACACTTTAGTCATAGATCCGAGCTGAGTGTTGAATTAATTTAATTTTATATTATCTTCCAAACTATTCGATCAAATAACATGCTGTTTAGACAAAGTTAATATCCATAAAATTGTCTTCATTTCGTTCGTAATGATTAATATGCCATACCTAAAAATAATGTACTCATGTTTTCAATTTTTAATAAAACTTTGTCACTAAATACCTTATTGTGGCTTATGTATAAGAGATAGACATATGGTATCGATGTACTAACGAGGAATATTTTTGTAGAATATTGTATTTACGTGTCACTAACCATTACGACAGCGCACGTTAATAAAGCAGTTGGGGTGAGCTATTTATTAAGATTAACTTAACAAAAATCAATATTTAAGGCTAGCTGAGAGGTGTAGCCTAATGCTAGATAGCCTACACTATTCCACGTGAATCTGTCTATCATGTACATATATGTATATGTAAAGATTTTTCGAATCTAAATGGTAGTTTCAGAGATTAGCATGTTTAAAAAAAAAAACAAACATAAATACTCTTTCGCTTTATTTTATTAAGTAGATTACTTATATCGCCTGGCATTACATTTACATCATACCTCTACTTTAATACACAAACGCAATAAAACGCATCGTTAGCTATTGTAAGAAAATCGTGTTTCTAATATAATTATTATTTGCAATGACTTACCTAGATATATTATATTCAAAATCTCGGAATTTTATTCTTATATTATTATTAAAATCAGAAGCTTATATGTAGCAATTAAATCACAAAAAGACAACTGAAAGTTTTGCACTATATTCATAAATAAAATTCGTATATATGTACTTAATTCGATTTTAATTCGCCAATAGAGACTTTATTCTCTATAGTCTCTCCGTCGCGTAACGTACAAATCCCTTGGCATTACAAAGATTTAAGTGAAGCATATGACTCTCTCGCTCTCACCTCACTTTCTCGTACGTACCCTTACAGATCACGTCATTGGATAAGTAAAATGTACCCTGACATAAAATTTGAGTAGGTACATTTCAAACCATTGAGGTACTCTTACATTATTTGTCACGTACCTGCACAAATGTACAAGTTCTTGTAAATTCTTCTTTTCTACTTTTTCATATTTTGGCAACCGGTCTTCTTTATTGAAGACCATTATCTGCCATTATCGAGTGTACATAGTATCCAGTGTTATGACGATTTGTGTATCCTAACAAGATGGTGGCTCCCTTGTTAGAACTTTCTGGGGAGTTTTTGTGGCAGCTCAGAATTCATGATCCATGTTATTATTTCCAATTCACTTCACTTGTGCACAATAAACAAATATTATAATGCATAACGCCACCTGTATTACAATTACAATATATAGGGTCAATAACACAAATTTATGAATAAAAAATAAAAACCACTACAATGTAGAAATCCCGCCAAAAACTGCTTGTAAGTCCTACTCAACAACCTCAACTAGTGGCTTGCACCGGAAACAAAGAAAAGGTGGCATCTGGTGTTTTTTCTCCGGTTGTGTAGAATCACCGGAGATTGTGGTGATTTTTACTCCTTTATGTATAAAATAAAATTCAATTGTATATCTTATAATTGTATGATCAAAATATCCAAATTTTAAAATATTTATTAACACAAACTTTAAAAATATCGTGACTCGTGCCTTATAATTGTATTGTATTGTAGCTTTTAGTGGAGGAAAAAATCGCGAGGAAACCATAGCATGGTGATAGGGCTTTTTTAACCTTTGTCTGGCTAGCTACCACCCTCAAATTGAAAATCTGTCGCTAAGCCACGGGAGTGGGGGGGGGGGGTTCCGGTAGCTGTACTTAAGACCCAGTCTTCCACTAGGCTTAGCGTGCTACCATCTTGGGCCACATCGTCACTTAAGATTAGGTGAGATCGTGGCCAATACGCCAAACCTATAACGATAAAAAAATGTTTAATTAAAATAATTCTAATGTTCTTATTATAACGTTTAACATTTAACGTTTAACGCTTGGAAGTCGCATAAGAAGTTTCACTTCAAAAAGGTGTGTGTGCGATCACACACGATAGAAATGAAACTTCATTTTAAAAGGCATTTTCTATTTTATTTAAACAGTGTGCAATATACATACACACCGACATTTACTCTCTCGCTCTGGCTCACACAAAGAGGAGAGACCGATAGTGTGCGTTAAACATTTAACGCTTTGAAGTCACATAAGAAGTTTCACTTCAAAAAATTACAATCGGGTTTATTCCAACATAGAAAATGTTTAGTAATCTGTTGCCAGCATTAAAGCAAGCTACTTGTTGAGGACGTTAATGACATTATGGTCTTTATTTATATATTGTGAAAGTTGATTGTACCAGGTTAGATGATCCAGTTGAATATAATAAGGTCTACTTCTTGTCTATGACTTTGTTCATTAGTTGTGGCTTTGTTGTTCATCCATACCTACGGACATTGGCAAATTTGTGTCATGTACACACGGTGCCATTAATAAAAGAAGAAAAAGAATTTGTGGATGCAGACTTGACAGATGTGACAACATATTTGATGTTACGCCGCCAGTCATACTTATTATTATTATTATTTATTTTACTACTTTTTAAAATGAGTCCTACTTCTCGATTTAGCTTTATTTTTTATAATACAAATAAACAATAACATAATTACGTACTATAATTATATATTCATTCTGCGATATAAGTTTAGTATGGTTTCAATTTTCTCATTACACTATAAAAAACTAGCTTAGACATGATGTACATATTTTTTATCTATTTAATAATGGTCTTTACGTTTTACACGTAATAGGCAACAAACCACGTTAAATTAAATAAAAAAGGGATAATCATCAATGACGGCTAGGTAGCTCATGCTAAAGGCAACTACAATAAAGATTCCCGGGAAATCTCTATGTAAAAACAATGCAACCTTGTGTTGTAACCTTATAATGCAACCTTAATATTACCATCAAGTAAACGTAAAAAGGCGAGCAGGAAGTTTTATTTTATGACTAAAACTGTAAAATTGGTTAAGTAAAGACAAAAATAATCTCCAGTGATTACAAAAAAACCGGTCTTACCGGTTTTACCAATATCCGGTATATTCTCCGGTGAATTCGCACCAGAGCAAAGCACTAATTTCAACATTACTCTTGTCTAGGCAAGGACATACCCTCAAATATCAATACCCGGTCTTCAAAGTGTGATATCGCTGAATACACGGTACAAATACTAGGTATTAAAATACTTTTAAGTATTGTATATGGGTGGATGTGGTCTCGCTAGGTAATCTTCGTCTATGCTTTATACTCACCTATACAATGTATTTCGTTTTAATAGAATGTATTGTTCTGTTAACGTAATCACTACAAAACCACAACTGGCATAAAAAACCAAAACATTTTTGACGCACCGAAAACATCGTATATTGTACAATATATTTGAACACGTATAATAATTTCTATCCTTATAATCATAAAACCACGTTGCCATGAAAAAACTGTACGACAAACATTGATATACAAAGAACCCACGACAAATTCATAATTATGCTTTATCGTTTTTACACAATTATGTACCTTAAATTCATACGTATCTGTATCAAATTTGTTTTAGCGAATGAAATGGTTCCTAATCTAAACCATGCGATGCTACTCACTTTAGACCTTTCGGAGTCAGCCTCATGAGAAATACTTGCAAATATCAATACCCGGTCATCAAGGTGCAGTGGCGAGTGCGAGTGTGAGTTCGTAGGTATTGCGAACTATAGTCGTACGCGCCTGGCCCGTACGTATGACGTAATATCTTTAAAGTATGTATCCGGTATTCCGTACTGATAAGCTCCACCGGGTATTGATACCTGGACCAGTATATACGCCGCACGCCTAATTACTACTATTCTGTGGTCTGATGTCTGATCTGTCAGTGACATTTCGTTTGCTTCGTGTAAATTTTGTGATGTACAAGTATAAAATCCGTCTATTTATTAATGAATATGGTTTACATTAACAGATAATGATTATTACTGCTTACAGTCTAACTGTGAACTAATTGAATTGTGTACAAACGTGTGTAGAAGTATTTTTTAATTATAATGGAGGATCTCAGTTTGACAGAAACCGAAATGAGATATTTCGGTGATTTGTTTTTGTGTTGCGACGAGGAATCAAATGGGAAAATACCTATATTAAAGGCAACAGAGTTATTTAGATCTTCCAATATACCAAACGAAGTTCTTAAACAGGTAATTATTTATTTATATTGGGCGTATTACACGAGAACATTATTCTTTGGTGGTGAACATAGAATTATAATGTTATTGTATTTTTCAGATCATGGACATAAGTGTGGCTCCTAACTCATGTGCCACACTAAATCATATGAATAGGAAACAGTTCTATTCAGCCCTTAAATTAATAGCTGCTCATCAAACAAATATGTCACTTAAGCCTGAATTGCTGGCAACTCCTCTCGACCTGCCTTTGCCTAGGTTTACTTGGGCGCTAAATTCTGAAGCGAGTGCTGATTTAATACAACTATCGAGTTCTCCAAAAGAACAGTATGTGTCTAAGCGTGAAAGGAACTTTGTGGGAAGCCTTTGTGCTTATGAGCCAATGAGATTGTCATCCAATTTATCAGATAGTGATGTCCCACAAGCATTATCTCATGATGCAGCTGAAGCATTGAGTACAGATTCTGAAATTGAATCTGAAACAATGTCACAGAGATCGGGTTCTCATGGGGTAAGATTATAATTAATAATAAAATTTTTTTTTATAACATTATTAGTTATTTAATAAATATATTAGAAATATTCATATTTTATAATAATTTCATTTGTTTGAAAGATAAATTTGATAGTGCCTTATACAAAACAGCAAATATGCTAAAAAAAATTCAACATTTTATAATTTTACATGCTTATCTTTTAAGTATGCAACCTTAATAAGTCATTGTAAAGGACAAAAAAAATATATAAATAAGCTTTGTCTGAACCAATATATAATTATGTTTTAAATATCTATATTAACATAATAAAGTAGCAAAGTTTTTTTGTTTGTTTGTTTAAATATGCTAAACTCTGATACTACCAATCGGATTTGAAAAATTATTTTTGTATTTGATAGCCAGATTCTTGATAAATAGTATAGGCTATACAGTATTAGGCTACACCTCTCAGCTAGCCTTAAATATTGATTTTTGTTAAGTTAATCTGAATAAATAGCGCACCCCAACCTCTGTATCAACATGCATTGGCGAAATGGTTTGTGATATGTACACACAATACAATGTTTTACAAAAATATTGCTCCTTAGTATATCTAAAAAAAAAAGTCTATAATACCATATGCCTTCATCATCAAGACAATTTTAGATAAACAGATTTAGATAAACTTTGCCCTTTATAGCATGTTATTTGGACAAATAGTTTGCCAGATAATATAAAATTAAAATAATTCAACACTAGGATAAAATAAAAATTCGATTTTATGCTATTTATATAATAATAACTACTATATCTCTGTTTGTCTGAGGTTAATCATGGAATATAATCTATAAACATTATAAAACTCAACATCTCTCTGTCTGTCTGTCCGGTTTTGTTCTTTTCATGTGAAAACCACTTATCCGATTTACAGGTACTTTTTTTAATCCATAGCTATTTTATATGACCAGGTTATAAGATATATTTTGTTAGATACAGTAACATATGAAAGAAGCAGTAAGGATAATGGTATATCAATTTTGAAAATACCCGCCACGACCACCCTCCTCTGCGACAACTCAAGCCTAGGTCCGATCCATCGGCATGGAGCCCTTGAGACAAGCAGCCGCTCGCGCGATACAAGTGACTCTACAATCACTAGCTTTCACAGCCATACATGACACTGCATTATACACACATGCACAACACACATAGGTACATAGGTTCTGTAAGGGACCTTTTTTTTTCTTTTTTTGCCTAGTTAGAGTAGACAAAAATTTCAGACCACTAAATACACATACACATGTTCCTTCCCTCCTCCCAGGGTGCAGAAACGTGTATATATGTATAGTTAGTTTAGATCGAATTACGGATAGGGAATTAGTCAGATCGCGACTTAATTGCATACGCGCAACAGTCCGAGCCGAGGTCGGCCACTTTGGCACCCTCGGATGTTGTTGCTTAACTTTCGTGGCTGAGTGCCCTAAGCGCTCGCCCACAAGCCCGGTAAAGCTGTAAAAGCCGTAAAGGCTCCAGAGCCCCTCAGGCTAACAGTGTAGTCAATTCGAAAAAAAAAAAAAAAAATTTGAATAAAGACTCTTTTGGGGCACTTAAATGGCTTATGCTTAATAAAGCATAAATTAATGTAATATATATTTGTAGATCTTCTCAAGATCTATAAAACAGTCAGCGAGCATAATATGACCATCTTCTAAGGATCAACCATAATAACCATTTTTGTCTTTAAAATAACTGACGGGCAACCAACCATCCCTGCCACACCTGGTTTGGAAAGGGGGCAGCATATAATTAACATTAACTAGACACATTCTGGCTATTTGGCTCTATTCTTTTTCAAGAACAGATATTGTGTGCTATTATTTTAGATTGATTAACATATTGATAGATAGATTAACAGATACTGTGATCAATTGCGATTGATTGATACATTTTTCATCTATTAATTGTGAGAAGAATTTGTAGTGTAGTTGTGACATAACATAAAAAAAATGTGGAGATTCCATAACAATACTACAACTGCTGGGCTTTACTGTCACAGTTTTATGGTAGCCTCCTTCTCGGCTCCAACAATAAAGTAGATCTCTTGGTGGTCGCTACTGTTATTGGATTACACTGTGTTTACCACCAGGCGTAGTGCAGTCGCCTTGCCAACCTACTTTAAAAAGGATTATATTTAAGCATTGAAATAATTCGAATTTTAATTATTTACACAAAGTTTAAATTGTTGTTAAAAATAAGCTTTGGGATGAAACTGCATAAAACTCTTGCAATTATCTGTCGAGTGTAGTTTGCTTTCAAATTAAATTATGGTAATGAGGAGGTCCACTCAAGAACCAAAGTTTTCAGAATTGTTAGACTTATGTGGAAGTGGATGGGGCATATTGCTCATAGAATGGATGGCCGATGCAGCCAAATAGTTCTTGAGTGGTGATTTCGTATTTGGAAGACGCAGTATGGTCAGGACCGCCACAAGGTGGACCGATGACCTGATAAAGGTTACAGGAACTCACTGGATGTGAATGGTTCAAGGACAGGTTGTTGTAGCGATCTTTGAGGGAGACCTATAGTCAACAGTCGTCATCTTTTGACTGTATGGAAAGATATAAAAGAAATTCAAAAAATCACATTTTAGTTTTACAGGATGCTCTACTAACTTTGCACAATACTATCAAATATATTTCTATCAGAGTCTCAATTATTAATTGAAAATGCTATTTTTATTACTCATAAATAAAATTGTATTTATAGTGGTTTAGATTTGTTATAATATTCATGACTAGCTGTGCCCCGCGGTTTCACCCTCGTATTATTTAAAAGGAATCGCTGATTGATGATTTATATTAATTCAGTATAGACAATATTTTTATCAGGCGACCGGGGTTATTCGTCACAACTCGCACGGCTCGTTCGTCCCACTACATTTACAGTAATAATCCCAATCCGAGTGTTGACTTATTTTAATTTTACATTATCTCCCAAACTCTTTGTTCAAAAGAGCAAAGTTTATCTCCATAAAATAGTCTTAATTTTGTTCGTAACGATTAATAATGTTCAAAAATCACTTTTCAATTTTTAATGAAACTTTGTCACAAAATAGGGTTATTGTGGCTCATGTATAATAGATAGACATATGGTATCACTGACTTTTTTTAGATGTGATAAGGAGCAATATTTTTGTAGAACATTGTATTTACGTTTCACTAACCATTACGCCAGCGCACGCGGATAAAGCCGTTAGGTAGCGCTATTTATTTCGACTTACTTAACAAAAGTCAATATTTAAGGCTAGCTGCGAGGTGTAGCCTAATTCTAGATAGTCTATACTATTCCTCGTGAATTTGGCTACCATATACAAAAATATTTTTTCGAATCCGACTGGTAGTTTCAGACATTAGCGTGTTTAAACAAACAAACAAGATATTCTTTCGCTTCATTATATAGGTTAAGCTCATCGGTTGCCATTTGAATAATGCAGCTCTGCCCCTAATTACTAATAGTTTATTTAATTACTATTTAAGTTTTGAAAAATGTGCTAATCTAATCATTCTTAAAGATGGGCCGAATGTAGGTCACACTGAAGTCGAACTTCGTTTCAATACTGGCGCTAAAAATGTGCCAAAAAATATTTACGCTTCTCTTGCTCGCCTCTCGCCACTTCTTCCCTTGGCCCGTGACTTCCTCGGACCCCAACACATTCGAGATAATAATATTTCGAGGTGGTAGTGATCGCATTGGATCTACTTCTGCATTATCGAACCATCAGAAGTAAACATTAAAAGAGTGCAAGCAGCTACAATATCAAATTCACACGACGGGTCAAGTCCTTATACTTATCTGTCGTCGACTTCGGGCGACACTGTATCTACACCGGCTTCTTGTCAAGCAACACTTTAGCACTAGCTATTTTAGCTTAACAACAATTTGATATTACTAGTATATTCTATGTTTTTCTGCGAGTGGAAAATCGGAGACCCACATCTTATGCAAATTCATGAAGCCTTAGCAGAAATAAAGTTAGCGTTGGATAAAGAACCGTTAAAAATTTTGGAAGACCATGCATTTAATTCATTGATATTTCTAGTGTAGCCCCAAAACCAAGTATTTACAAAAAAAACTTGAGTTAAGTTATACCTGAGATTTTAGAAAAAATAGATGCTTTGATTGGACTAGTGTTATCAGAATTGAAAATTATATCTATGACCATTGATATGTGGATAATATGAAGCTGTATAAACGATTTATTGTGTTCTTGAGTTTTACTGTTAGTGAAGACTTTTCTCTATCATTCTCATTTGTTTGGTCATTGTAGTAAAAAATTGTTTTATTAAATTCCGAGATTTGTTCTACTAATTATCACAAACTGTGAAACTAATTCATCAGTTCATTTCTTCTCCATTACAAACTATTGTACCATTTTTTTTTCTTCGTCCGCACTAAGTGTAAGTGATATCGAAGTTCGAGAGAAAGAGAGGGGAAACCTACCAAAAAGTGCTCAATGCGGCTAAAAAAGTTTTCACTTCAATAATAACTAAATTAAATTTTGTACATTACATAATTTACTCATTTTTTATGAAATATGTTGATAGAGGCGAGCGAAGACTGGATCACCATGGAGTACAGCGAGTGAGAGTCCAACACCAACAAACAGTGTAGCAGAGAAAGTGCATCCTGTTTGGGAACACAGTGCTACTGGCCGTGGTGTATGGCCAACGAATACTGGTGAAGAACATACAAGACTGTTGGGTGAGATTAAACTTTTATTCCTTCTGATACCGGCTTTTGTGAATGCAGTGAATTTGTTGATGGTGAAGCAAGTATGACTCAGTGATACCATGAACCCATACCGCGTCGATCGCCAAGCATCTATAGGTGTATTCTGGCGGCTGCATTTGAGAGCCGCTCGCCTCTCTAGGTTTAGGGTGTTATCATCTTGGACCACCTTGTAACTTAACATAAAGTGAGATTGTGGCCATAACGCTAAAAGTATAAATACCTAAAATATTGTGAAAAATTAATTATTATTATTAACGACACTAGTGACCTTCGCTTAATTTTATACTAAACTAGCAACCCGCCCCGGCTTCAACGGGTAGCAGAGTATTACATATAACACCTATTTGTTTACGCGGCTCACGCCAGTAAAACTTCCAGTCGGTATGATTTTTTCCGACATTTGCAACAATCATCGTCATAAATCTGTCAATTTGCACAAAACCTTATGAATCACTTTGTCCATTCATAACTACACTGTAAATTGTTTTAGGTAAAACATAATATTCAAAAGATTATAAAAAATTAGTAGTACGTTAAAAATGACTGCACGGTGCCCTGATGTTAGGCACAGTACAATCCAAAAACAGGGGGCGACAACCGAGAGATGGACAGTCCATCACCAGCCGCCGCTATCATGCCAGCCTGCTTAAAAATAAAAACTGAATAGGCATGTGATCCTGAAACTCAATGCGCATAAGCGAATCATTATGACGGTCTTTTCACCCTATCGCCATTTCCTCGTTCTTTACTCAGCAAGACTGCACTACGTATAGGTGAAGTTAGCTTGGGTGTCTGTTTCCGACATGTTGTTCAACACCTCGACGCTGCGAATGTCGCGCGCCCTGCGACGATAATCCATCGATAGTTTTCGTCATAATAATAATGCCAGCTTGTAAATGTCCCACTGCTGGGCAATGAGGTCTCTTCCCAAGGGAAAGCACGCGCCTAATTACCACGCCAGCCTATGACGTATGGCGGTTTCAAAATTCGAGGAATCCACAATTCTATATTATTCCCACATACACCCAAGAATATTTCTCAAGCGTTCCGGTTTTCTCCCAATGTTTTCATTTACCGTCTAGTCCTTTACCGTATAGTATTACCAATTTAAATTACTTAATGTACGAGATATTTTGTAGAATTCATTGGCACGTGGGACATGAAATATGTTACTTTGGCTCATATCAAATTTGGCACAATAAATAAAAATATTTTCTGTAGTATTTGACTTAAGAAATCAATATTTATCGATTTCAGCTATTAAAAGTGTAAGATGGCTACATATTTACTTTTTTTTTTTTCATTTTTAATTTTGTTGTTTGAAAACGCTGTTAGCCATATTAGTCTATATATATTACTAAACCCCTCGACCGTCACGATTTTTATACATCATCACGATGGCTTGAAATTTTTTGAAATAGTAAATTGACTATATATATTCCCGCCAATTAGAGAACACAATGTTTTTAAACGAGCCACCAGTATCTTCTTTTAAATTTGCTTATGTGCATGGTATTCTAAAATCGCGAGTAGCTTAAATACTCTGCTTTTTCATATTTATGTATAATATTATCTCCAAAGCGGCGAATTTGATATTGTCGTTCATATAATTAATTGAAATACTTAGATTAAATAATCATTATAATTAAGTACTTAATAAAAAAAACAATGAATCGCTCATTGTTGTAATTTATATCATAATATAATATATGTATATATAAGTAGATATAATACTTACTGAATGTAGTAATAAAATCAAGGTTATATTAATACTCTTGTGGTTTAGATGTTTTTATTAATTATTCATTCTAACTGTGATTTTAATAGTGTTAAGTTGTCTAGAATATTGTGAATATATTATGTGCTACATTACTAATTTTATCAAGATTCATAGTCTCGACATAATATACGAATTAGTAAGCTGTATTTTAAGCATTTTTATAATATTTCAAAAGTATTTCAGTATTACATAATTATTCTACAACTAACTGGCCCGACAAAGTTTCTGTCTTTTCCAATGGTCAATAACTCGACCACAGTGCCACTTATCCCGTTCCCCCCCCCCCCTGAAAACATTGCCAGGGCCATAACGAACAAAACAAAAGAGGAATAATTATGCATATCCATCGTTCCCTTAGACAAAATAAATTTCCGGTTTTGGACTATTACTAACATTAAACAAGAAATTAACCAATTCGGTCCAGCTCTTCCCATGTGATGAGATAACAAACGGACAACATTGAATTTTTATTTATATAGATATAATGTTTGTTTATAAATTAATTTTCGTACGTGCACATTATCCAGCCGTAAATTGCTAACACTATCGGCTGAAGGCGAAGGTAAACATTGTGAACAAAACTTCAACGCCTGAGAAATGTCCTTGTAGTATCACTGTATGTTGGAAAAATAGATTTGTTGATATATCGGTGTTTGACATCGCGCATACGTCGTGGGCTGGCGTGGTGATTAAGCCCGTACCTTCCCTTGGAAAGACCTTTGCCCAGCTGTGGGACACTTACAGGCTGTTATGAACTTGGCCGATTTTAAACTTTACGAACCTATATACCCTTCATAATAAAAGTAAATTATCAGTGCCGGGCGTGAAAATTATTCATATTATGTTGATTTAGAAGAAGTTTAGAAGATCTTTGCTTTTATGTTAATTTGATACCTACCTCCACAAATGAAAACGTATTTTAGGAGATATTCTTTTATTTAAACTTATCGTCATGGATTTTACATAAAAAGTCGAAACATCGCCTTAGAGGTGGTATTTTGGACCTAGCAACATACATACACCAGGCATAACTATGTATTTAATAATCACTGTATTTACTTCAGTCTCTTTATATATAAAATCATAATAATTATACTTCGCATATCTCGCACCTTTATGGCAGGTCTGATTACAGCGACGAGTCCGAACCTGCTCATTATAAAGTCGAATAAATTAATACTTAGAACGCCAAAATAATATGTTATCTTCTTTTTGGATAAAATCATTAACTTTTATAATTGTAAATAAATTTGAGTTCTGTGCAAATTAATGCACCTATGTTCACAGCGGACTTAAAGTATGGCGCGAGGTGTACTTGACTTTCTTTTAGAATAGTTTTATTCATTGAACTAAAACACCCAGAACGGCAGTATTTGCACGCAGAGTGAAGCCATTTCAAGTTAGCCTTTAAAGGCTAACTACGTCTCTCAGCGCGACAATGTTAAAAATTAAGCCATAGCGCAAACAGCTCTCGCAATTTTGACAAAATACAACTTACTGCGGAGTGAAAGAACGTCACAGCTCATCACATAATCACCAGAAACATTTAAATATCCTATTTCACCTGAAAGCACTACCCGGCGTATAATCTTACGTCAAACACAAATAAAAATCAGTAATAATGTTTCTAAAATTGACAGACGCCATTACAATGACATGTTGCTAGTTATCGAAAAATAATTTTTCTATAATGAAAAATGTAACTTCTTAAGGTGGTGATTCGATGATTAGACGAGAAATGAAAGTGAAATTTCAAGGACGCGTTAGATTTAGGCACGTTTCATTACATGAGAGAGAAGAATGATATAACGTAGAGAAAAGGAAAAGATAGCTATACATTATATATATTCCTGCTGGTTTACACTAGGTCGCAGTTTTATTGGGATGGTAAATGTGTCGGATTCATATTGGTGTATGTATGTACTAGCAATAGTTATTAATAATAAATAATTACTATACCATACATATAGTGATAAACCCATCACTAATTTTCTTTTGTTTTGTCGCGTTAAGGGTACGCCGGTGTATATACAGTAATAAAGCGGGGTAGCAGATCGCGACCACCATACACATAGTTGTCATCATTGATTTTCTGTTGTTTTGTCAATATCAATAATTAACCACGTCAATTATTGCCTTTATTATTTAATCTAAATGATCATAGGATGATTGAGACCAACACTCACTGGGTACTTTAATTTCCCCACTTTTTGGTAAAACTTTTATTCACTTGCAATAATATCATTCATGCATTTGTGTGTTGGCAAGTGGCATATCGTTTACGCACACATTTATTAAGTTTTACCTTCAACATACAACGGCTCGTTGTATAAAAATAGTTATCACTCTTAGTGTACTAATTCTATGGTCTTATTATTGTTAAGGTACTGAAGAGGAGTCATCAGATCGCCATTCCTCCGACGAGGAAGGCGACGTGGAGCCTGGAGATGATATATGGTCCATTAGCAAAGCACAAGCACATCACTACGCCTCACAGTTTTCTCAACTGAGACCTGAACATGGTTTGCTTTCTGGGCAAACAGCTAGGTACTGTTGTACGAAACATTTTTGTGACAAGTTTTTATTATTTGTATTTTATTTAAAAAATATACTATTATTTTGTTGTAGATTGTTCTTCGAAAAATCCAGACTTCCAGTACCAGACCTGCGGAAAATTTGGCAGCTTTCTGACATCACTAAAGATGGGATGCTCACGTTGGAAGAATTCTGTATAGCAATGCATCTGATTGTTTTACGGCGAAATAATATACCCGTTCCGGACGTGTTGCCTTCTCCACTCGTACCAAAAGTCGACTCTCGTTTCTCCCAACGCGCCGTCACCACCGAACTTGTAGATCTCGGCGCCGACATGTTCGGCTCCGGCACTTCTGCTGATTTTAACTTCACGCCGAAAGCGGAAACAGTCGACCCTTATGAAACGAAGCCGGTGCGCCGCAACGACGAGCGCCGACCTTCGGCTACGTCTCCGAAGGCGGACGCACAGCCCAATAATAAAGAGTGGACCAAGTTTGTCGACTCCCCGACTTCGAGTGTCTCGAGCCCTGGCCCCAAACCAGTAAATTTCGACTTCCAGCGTGGGGCTGTAGAACGCGATCCGAAGATTTTTCATCCTGTGGCACTGCGTGTAACACCTGATGCGGGAGCGCCTTCCACGAATGAAGGTGAGGCACGAGCTAGTGCATCTCCTCGGCGTGACGAGCTCGCGCACGCCTTCGACCTAGCCAGTCCGAAGCGTCTGCACTCCCAGCCGCCAGCCGAGCCGCCGCCCAACGGTACGCCGGCGGATATCCGACCAGTGCAACGACCGCAGCCACGAAAGCCCGTGAAGAGTGCGGGCGTGCTGCCGCCGCCGCCGGCGCGCGAGCCCCCCGCGCACGTCGACGAGGGCCCGCACTCCTTGCAGTCAGCCCCGCGGAAAGAACCTCCGCCCCCGCCGCCGCCGCGTCCCTTACGGAACCATGCACGCTCCAGCTCCCTCGATCTGACACGACTGAAGGGCGCGCCCGCCGTCGCGCCGGCGCCGCCGCCGCACCCGCCGCCGCGAACGTCGCCGTCGGCGCGCGCGGGCGAACAGACGAGCGAGGCGGCGCGCGAGTACGACGCAGAGGGGTTCGGTTACAACCGCGAGGACGCAGCGCGCACTCAGGGTGCTTTCGAAGTGTACCGCAAGCCGTCTCGTGAGCCCTCTGCGGAGGCGGAGCCCGACGTGAAGGCGCTGCAGGAACAGAACGCAGTGCTGCACCGCGTGTGCCGTGCGCTGTGCGCGGAGCTAGCGGACGTGCAGCGCGAGCGCGAGGCGTTGCGAGTTCGTCTCGACGACAATTCGACTCCCGTCTAGTCCGTGCCGCGTCACGTCCATACTTTCTTTCGGTTGTTCTATATCGCTGCATTTGTGTAATATTTTGCGTACCGTGATGTCTGTGTACGGTTTAACTTTGTGCAAAGCCACTTTGTCGCCGGTTAATGAAGGGCGCATAGCGTCATTGTCGTCTTTCATATATCCCAAAAAGTTATTGAATATCATATTTTGTTCACGGCTGTTAGAACAATTTTTTCTTGATTTCATGGCGCAGTCTGTTAATAGCTTGGCGTTGTAAAATCCTATTTAAATATATGTTCCTATTTTATTTCAATTTAAGAGGCTATTTATAGGAAAAAAAAGATATATAATAGCTGCCCTAGTATTCCTTTGTCATTAATTCATTATACAAAGTAAGTAAATAATCACAATAAATTATTGTAAATAATAGAAGTGTCCAATACATATGAAACAAAAAGAAAATTTCATGAACACACTATAATTTGTATGTAACTTTAGACAACATGGATATAAAAGTATTTATTATTGCTACTAATAATTTTACTTTTTTATATTATCGTTGCGTTAAAAATTTATTAACGTTAAAAAATAACATTATAGTTAATATAAACAACTTTATCATTATATACATACAGTCCTATACATTATGAGTTTTTTTTTATTTTTGTTGTACAGAACTTATCTTGCAATACTTGCAATAATGGTCGATAGCGGGATGGATACATACAATGAAATTTTAAAATCAATTTTATATAATTTTTTGTAGGATTTTATATGAAAGCAGTTTCTTGAAACTATGAATATATTTGTAATAAGACATTTTAAACGCTAGATTTTTTTTAATGATTTTGTATTTCAACATAACAAAAAATCCGTTAAATATTTACTTGATCAATTGACATTAACAAACAAAACAATTAATTATAAATACTTATTCTGATTAACAAATATTGAACATATTTCCGTTCGGGCCAAATGTGAATATTTTATGAAATGTTAGTAAAGAAATAAGTACTATGTAATGTGAAATGTGAAATATGTAAACTTTCTTTGTTTTAACGAACCGATTACATAACTCGAGTATGATGTTTTTTTCCGTATTAATTCAATTAATATCTCAAATCAAAAATCATTTTAAGGTATTCCTTCAAATCTATACAATTTTCGTATACATTTGAATAATATGTCATGTATAATTTAGGCGATGATTTGGCGCTAAAGTTGAATGAACGGCATTCCGTGTTTATTTAACCATTTATAATTCGCCATGTGATTAATAATGAAAAGATATAAAACCGAAGAAATATAATTATTCTGTTTAATGAATGTTGTATTATATGTTAGAGTAGTTCGAGAATGTAAAAACGTCACGCAATAAGAACTAAAGCGAAAGATATGTTTCTAAGACTTGAAATGCATGTTGAGTATATAATATGATTATATTTTGTAAGTAGAAGACGAAGTCCTTAGTGTTTTACGCTGGAAGATATTGTTATAAACGAAATATATAACACTAGAGACTAAAAAACCTGGTTTAATATCTTGTATTATATAAGATTATTGTAAAAGTATTTATCCTTTATTTTAATCTTTTGTTAAGATTATAACCTCAAAGCGAACCGAATGTCGCTGTGTAAATATTTTGTTTTCTTCTGTCGGTCTGATAACCCCACTGATCTAAATTCGGTCCAATTTTTGTACAAGTGATGGTCACGATTACCTATCTATTTATGTTTTACAAAAAATTATACGGTAATGCTTTTAAATATTATTGTAGTGAATTATGTACAATAAATTTATTTCAAACTGCATCATATTCGTTTTAGTCGCCCTGAAATATATTATTTTCATTTTTTAAGGTTAACTCTGACAATAGTTTTATCAAAAATCGATATTGTGTAATCGAAAGCAAAGATTATTGGAGCACCAGCCGGAATCTACCCTCAGTGATAAGGTGCGATTTTGATATGATAACGTGAGCAGTGTGCGTTCAGTTGCGCGCTTAAATAGCCGAACATCGGTCCGCGGTACACCGAAGTCCGAACAGTGGGACCCAGGCCTCATGACTCTTTCATTTAATTTCTCTCCCTTTCCCTCTGCTACAGTGTAGCCTGTAGCGGCTTGTAGCGCATACCTGTGTAGGTTTATGTATCTTTTTTTTGTTCACGAATTCCCCCGCCGACCCACCGACGCCTCGCGCGATCACAAACCGTCTTGAGACGTGTAGCGGGTCGCACGTTTCGCGTCATTAAGTAGTGCTCGCGCGTAAATTTACGATTACAATGAGATTTTTCATGTGATTTGCCGGATATTATCGTCGACATGAAATCGATCATCGTGATCATTTTAACCGTGATCTTAGTGACCGGAGCCGCCGCCGAGGCGTCTGTTCGGACATGTGAACCTATTAAAGTGGCGATGTGCAAGAATATAGGGTACAACCAGACCGGAATGCCCAACTTGGCTCGACATACTCTACAGGCGGACGCAGATGTGACACTCCAGACGTTTAGTCCTCTCGTTCAATATGGCTGTTCATCTCAGCTACACTTATTTCTCTGCTCCGTTTATGTACCGATGTGTACCGACAAAGTAGCGTTGCCGATAGGACCCTGCAGGGGCTTATGTGAGAATGTATACGCCAGATGCTACCCAGTTCTACGTGGATTTGGATTCCCTTGGCCCCCGGAGCTCGACTGTTCTTTATTCCCAGCTGAAAACAATCATGAACACATGTGCATGGAGGGTCCAGGTGAACGTTCCCCGCCAGATGGTAATATGCCATTAGATGCGAATACGGGCAGCCGAGGTGTGTGTAGAAGACTCATTAAACCGAACAGCTGGGTGTGGGTGAGAAGCTCCGGTCGTTGTGCGCAATTTTGCGACGCAGAGGTTCTTTGGGAAGCTGGAGAACGCAGAGCTGCTGAAGTATGGTTGGCTACATGGGCGGCTTTGAGCTTTGCGTGTACATTAGCGGCTGTGGGAGCTCAGTTAGCGTGCGGGGAACGGGGAGGAGCTGGAGACCGAGCACTTGTACTTGTTGCTCTATGCAGGTGCGCTGCGGCGGCGGGATGGGGAGTGCGCGCCGCTGCAGGTCGGGCTGCAGCTGGATGCGCTAAAGACTCTTCAGCACCGACTCGAATGTTATTGGCACACGATGGCTTGGCAAATCCAAACTGCGCTGTTGTCTTTCTTCTGCTATACTATTTCGGCCTCGCAGCTTCAGTGTGGTGAGTCAATAATCAATATATTGTACATATAAGTAGGTACTAAGTACTTTCATAAGTTAATTCAAAATTACGGATGTGTGATATATCACACAAGCATTTCCCAATTAGGTATAAGTTATATTTTATAAGGGCAAAAGTAAACTTGTACAGCACAAAACGAGGTTTGAAAAAAAATATAGCCTCAACTTTTCGCGCATCTGAACAAATATGACAATAGTATTTTTTGTCACCAAATTACGAGGTACCTGCATGCATTGTTAAAAATCAACTGGAATTCGACTTTGTTGCCAATCAATTATGTTTTGTCACTTGTATAAAAGATGCTTTACAATTTGTCCTCGGTGTTCGTGCTACACGGCTTACAAAGAGATTTGTTCAAAAGATTTTTTGTATAAGGAAAGCTACGTATTCTACCTACTTACGTATAGCCCTATTATTCCAACGAGTTGTAAATTAAGTTCTCATTACAAAGTTCGTTTCAAGAGAATTGACTTCTATGTTCAAGTGTAGTATTGTAATACAAAATCAGAAATAATTTCAATTGTTTATAATCACAACTGGCGAGTCAGAACAGCGCTCATTAAAAAGAATGCTGAATTGAATAAGTACCTTAACTAATTGTTCGGCTTTCTGGGTCGTTAAAAGACCCTGCCTTTAGTTATTCAATATGTATAAAATATGATATGATAATATCTCACTATAATACATCACATTATTTTCTGTATAAATGCTTCTTTCTATATTTAGTAAATCTGTTCAGTCATACTAAGTGCCAGATCGTCCATAATACATGCAATTATTTGTAAAATGCTTAAAATTGGTTCATAAACATTAATAGATTTATAGCAAGGGAAATATGACACGAACGTTATATGAAGATTTTACGATCTCAAAATACAATTGTAAATTTACGATATAAGGTATTCTAACTAAAGGAAATGGATGGGCCGTAAAATTCCTATATCTTAGACTAGGTATAATTAAAAAAAGGGTTATCTAGTATCTATGCCACCGTTTCTAAATCAGTTTCTTCAATAATACCAATAATCAAATCTGCATGATCGCTATCTAAAAATTCTTATGACCACAAAATTACATTGTTCAATACGTAGGTAATAATTTATGTGTTCGTCTAAATCAAAGGAGATAATGAATATATAGCTGCTGATTGTTTTCAAATAACTCACTGATAAAATCTATTGAAAGTATAAGAAAGAATATATACATCATACATTTGTTAATAGTAAGTATTTTATGCATACAGATATTGTTTTAAAGCTTTAACACGATTCATGGCTTTAAATTTCAAAATATTATCGTTGTTTTCATCAAATACATCCAATGTCTTACAAAATTTTCACAATTCTTTAGTCAAAAATATTATATTTAATACATTATATAATATATGTATATATATTATTTTTAAACTACTTTTAAAAAAGAAATAATAGGTAGGTATTTATTCAAAATAAAATTTTTACTTTATGATATTCTCAAGTTTTTATTCCTAAAGCCTTAAAAGTTTTTTTTTTGTTTTAAGTTGTTCCTTCTACATGTCATCGAAGGTATGTAACCAAAATTAGATAGTTATTAGGAGTCACTTAAAATGGAAGAATTATACTTGTTCAAAAATATTTCATGTCATCGACATGTCTGTTACGTGGACCCTTGTCCTCACTAATATCAAGATTCGTCCGGTCAACTTTAGCTTATAAATACTACTTAAATATATTGTCGTTTAATTATCATTAATGTAATTTTAAGGTGTTTCAAAAGAAAATAATTAAAATTGTAAATAAATAATTATCTTCATGTTAGACCAGTTTCCTTACTGTAATGTAAATTATACTTGTTCGTTGAAAAAATGTTATTAGAGGAACATCGGGCCGTAAAGCAAAACGAATTGGGAAATAAAATAAACGAGGTTCAATAAATCACGGTCAGACGAACACGGTGCTAGTTACAAGCGACAAAACAAGATCCATGCTTTACGTGCTTTGCGTCGCGTCGCTCCCTCTACTGATATTCTCTTTTTAAATAAAACAAAAAAAAAACTATTTTTGAATAAAAACATGGATTTATTTTAATTTCCCTATTTGTGATCTTTATAGAACACAATGTATTACTTTAATAAAATTGATAATTTAGGGAGTTGAGAAGAACTGTAACTATTGCAACACCTAAACAAATTCTTGTTTTATTAGTGTGTGTACTAATTGTTGTATTTTGCTGATTATTTGCTCTACCTGTTTATTAAAACGTAAGTAACATGATTGTTTTGAATACCAATTTATCATAGAATTAAAACACTCATTAAACGAATTTAACGAATTAAAAGCGTAATAACTGTATGCATTTTACATCGACTAGATTTAACCTGCTTAGGTTATGAGTAGCTCTAAAAATAACTTTTCCATTACAAAAATCATTAATAATTTATGACGTACCCGTTTGAAGAAAAAATAACAGCTGTAAAACATCACGTGGTTGTAACGAAATATGTCTTGTTTCGACGATTCAGAAAAACTGAACCTTTGCGCGTGTGCGACCACTTTTCTTTAAATAAATTAAACTAATACTTATTCCAATAAGTTAAGATACAAAATAAGTAAAAAGCTATCTCTGTCTATAGAAAGGACGTTGAAGTTCAGAAAACATCTTGATCTTGTATAATATCTACCTATTCTCCATTGGAGTCGAATGAAATTTGAGAAATAAAGTGAACAATTTTGTTTTATATGTAAATATCTCCATCTATACCAATAATAAAATTTAAGAATCCGTTTGTAATGTCTAAATAACACCCTTTTACTAAATGCATATGAAAGTATAAGGCCCCCAAAAAAACCTTTTTTGTTGTGTTTGTTCCGATTAATCTCCAAACGGTTGGACCGATTTTGACGGGACTTTCACTAGCAGATAGCTTATGTTACAAGGAATAAATAAGGCTACTTTAAATTTTAGAAAAATAAGTAGGGCTCCGCGCATATAAAATAATAAGTTTTTTTACTTGTCCACGCGACCGGAGCCGCGGGCACAGCTAGTATAAAATAATAATATCAGATTAATAGTATAATTTTGTGTACAATTCATGTTACTACGAGATGGCCTGACAGACGTTATTCTGCCCTTTTCGGTAACCACAGCAACCTATCAGGACTAATTTTCTTTTTTGGCACCAAACCCATATGTTATATTGTGAATATAAATGTAAAAGTAGAATTTTGGTCCATAAATACCTATCGGACTCTATAGTTATGAAACGTCGTCTCGAGAAAACGAATATATTATTGTTTGAATATGACCTCAATCTGACCGAAAGTAATATGATCACTAACAGATGCAACAAAGATTATCTATACTATAATATAATAAAGCGAAGGAATTTTTTTTTTGTTTGATTGTTTATTTGTTTAAACACGCTAATCTCTAAAACTAAAAGTCGGATTCCAAAAATTATTTTTGTATATGATAGCCAGATTTACGAGGAACAGTATAGGCTATTTAGCATTAGGCTACACCTCTTAGCTAGCCTTATTTATTTTTGTTAAGTAAGCCGTAAGAAATAACGCACTCTAACTGCTTTATTTGTGTGCGACGGCGTAATGGTTAGTGATACGTAAATATAATGTCCTAAAAGAATATTGCTCCTTAGTAAATTAAAAAAAAGTCTGTTTTACCATGGCATGTTAATCCTTACTAATGAAAGTTACTTCATCATCAAGACATTTTTATGTAGATAAACTTTCCCTTTATAGCTTGTTATTTGGACGAATAGTTTGGGAGATAATGTAAAATTAAAATAATTCAACACTTGGCTCAGGTCTATTGACTATAGCAGCAGTGGCGCGAACGAGCCGCGTGAGATGTGATGTATAACCCTGACCGCCCGATAAAAATATTGTCTAAACTGAAGTATTATAAATCATTAATCAGCGATTTCTTGTAAATTGGGTGAAACTACGGGGCACAGGTAGTATTATATAAAGATTTTTGTCACACATTAAGGCATTTACGAATGATTGATGATTACTTGGTTTGACATTTGGACAAATAGCGACTTTCACATTGAAGGCTAACCTAACCAGAATCATTACTTCAGTTTACTTGAATTCTCTAGGTTATTATTATAAGAAGAATTGTTATAATTGTTTGAATTTGTTGTAATTGTTGAATTAGTGTTCCAAACACACACATACGGGATTCGCGGCGTGGCGGTAAATAACTAAAATCTAAATGGTACCATGGCAAAATTGGCGAAATCAAAAATTTTAATGCCTGAAATATTTTAAGTGTTTTTTTTTAAGTTCTTTTAATTAGATAAGCTGATATTTACTTTAACAAATCATTTATATAAATAAAATGATAGAGGTTTGCCATTGTGCGCGCATCACGCAAAAACTACTGAATATTTTTTTTTATTCAATAAAAAGTTTTTATAAGCACTACGCGCTAATAACAAACAGTTTCTTTTCGTAGTAACGTGTGATATACACAATGTTGCCAATGTCACGTGGAAAGAATATTTTTCAAAGTTCAAACAACACTAACATGATGGTGGTTGATGATTCCCCTGTTAGAACAGACAGACGGAAGTTTTTGTGGCATCTCAAATTATATAGTTTCTAATTATTATTTATAATCCACTTCACTTCAAAGATCAAGATTCCGTCAAAAATACCAACAAGCAGTTTAAAACCGGCTGTTCTGTTTATATGCTCGCGGTCAATAATATTATAAGTAAAAATACTAATACTTCTTCTTCTTTCTAACTTTAACAACTTCAACTAGTTTTCTTTATTGGAGATCATTACTGCTATTATCGAGTGAATATAGTGTCCTGTCTTATAATGATTTCAGTATCTAAACAAGAGATGGTGGCTCCCTTGTTAGAACTTTCTAGGGAGTTTTCTAGGGACTTTATTAATACCAACTGTGTTACACAATATACGGTTAATTTATGTTAAATTGATGAATAAAAAACAAAAACCACCACATAACATTTTTAGATCCCGCCAAAAACTCCGTAAAAGTACTTGTAATAGTATTTTTACTTATAATATCATTGCTCGCGGTGCTCAGTGTTACTCGTACTAAAACGAAGAGCTTGCATTTTACTGCATTCATGTTTCTCTAACTAGTAAAACTACTCGAGCTTCGCTGCCGTATAACAAAAGAAGTGTCAGCTTTCAGGTACAGTACCGCCAGTTGTAGTTTGATAAAAGTTGTTTACAAATTATATCCACCTTCAAGATTCATTTGTATAACACTATATAGATTTTACTAACGATATAACACTACGACATACATGTCAGAAACCAAGCGATTCATTTAAAAAAAGTTTTCTCTCTCCTTTAAAATCAGTTCTCAGTTGAAATAGCCCTTGTTGCAGTATCACTGAAAAGTAAAAAATGAAATAAAAATTACAACTTGACCTGGCCGCGGTTTCGCTCGTGGACTACAGAAGAAATCGTAATTTATTAAAATACTAGCGACCCGCCACGGCTTCGCACGGGTAAATATAATATACCTAAATATACCTACTACAGAATGTCCTTAAACAACGTATACAGCTTTTTTGTCATTAGACAATACAAACATGTTTTGTTTAGAGGTTACTCTTGAAAGAGCGACTTTTTTTTTCGAACTGGCTTTACTGTTAGCCTTAGGGGCCCTGGAGCATTTACGGCTTTTACAGCTTTACCGGGCTTGGGCATTGAAGAGCGACATATAATTGACGATGGTATATAGGGTCGGTACCGCCGCAATTCCCTACATTTTAAATCTCTAATATCTTCAGGAATATTCATTTAAATTACATGCTGTAAAGGGCTATATTGATCTATATTAAATGGACAATGTATTTAAAGTACTTAATTGGAAAAGGATTAATTCTGTATTACTTAAAATCACTACGTAAATAAGCCATTTTTTCCCGGTTATCCTTAAGAGATGCATATTGCATTACTATGTAATGATTAATAAGTTTTTATCGAATGGAGTGTCATGATATATATTTTTTTTATAAAGACCACGTATATATTGGAGTAAAAAAAAACAATCAACCATTTTATTTATATACCTAAATAGATATATCATTTAATTAAATTATATCATTGTGATTTTACTAAAAAGTTACTTCGTCATCAAATTTATTTATATAATTATTATAAATTATTATATAATTACTATAATAACCGAATTTCAAACAATTTTTCCATGTAGTAATGGCATATTTTTAAAATAAAGTTTAGTATATTTTTATTATTCGGGTAACATAATTACTAATTATATATTTTGCACAAACTCGCGAGATTTTATTAAGGTGATTAAACTTATATTCACATGTGTAAAGATCTTTTATGATGATCATCACGAGGCCATCTAACAACACCCAATTAACTTCGTCAGCGGCAACTGTACCTAAATCCAAGGTAGACAAATACATGCCGTCATTATAAATCTCGGCTTTATGGCTGACATTATTAATTTCTTAGAAAGTCAGAATTTCGGTACAAAACCGACTCGTTATGATAATTTCATGTAGATTTATGTGATGTCGGCTCCCTTTTGATTTTATATAAGACTTTTGTTGAGAGATATTATCGAAATGATAATATTGAGCTTTGTGTAATAGTTACAATGGTAACAATCGTCTCTAGTTAATGGTTTGCGATCATATGGACGTGTAAATATAAAATAAATAATTTAAAAAAAAACAAGCTTTTATTTAACACATGTACTAAAACGAATTAAATAAATATATGTACATACTCTATATCGTCAAAAGTACTTTTATACCAGCTGAGCCCGCGGCTCCGGTCGCATGGACCGCTCGAACGTGCTGCCCCCGCTCAAAAGACGGAAGACAAAATTGCTTGGGTGATCCTTAGAAGATAGATATATGTTTCACTGAATTTCCGTAGGTTTTTTTAAGATGTACAATTATGTAGAACATTAATTTGATATATCTCGTATGGTTTACTCAGCGTAGGCCATTTAGCACCCCAAATGCTTCTTTTATCCAAATTTATTCACCATTATTGTCACTGCTAATTTTGTATGTTATTTTATCTTACAATATATATCCTATAACCTGGCCAAATAACATAGCTAAGAATTACAATAAAAAAAAACACATGTAAATCGAATAAGTGGTTTTTTTTTTTTTCGATCTGACTATACTGTTAGCCATAAGGGCCCAGGAGCCTCGAACGGCTTTTACAGCTTCACCGGACTTGAAGGATAAGTGGTTTTCGCATCGTTCAGTTTTATAATTTGAAAATTGTCTAGATGTGGAAATTTTTATTTACAAAAACTCATAACTTTATAAAATCCAAGTCTGTGTATTAAAATTGAATTAAAATAAACCTCAATTTTTCCAAAAAACATTAACATAGATAAATACCAGTGCATAAGGTACGGAGCATTAGCACATTTTTTTTATTTACAACCGAATTGAATTGATGCCTGGGATATCTAAATCTCAATTTGCCATAGCAAATATTTTATTCAAAGTAGACACTTAAAATAAAAACGTGTTTTTGTTTTAGCCTATAGCTTTTACAGCTTCACCGGGCTTGGGTGTTTGTTGCTAACAGTATACTTTTGATAAGTAGTGAATGAAGTTGACTCGGACGCGATTATCTTATCATTTGAAACTGGAACCAAAAGAATAAGATTATAACGCATAGTAAATACTCACAGTCACAAGTTATTTTAATTCATATAGCTATGTTATCTAGCCAGATAGGATATATTTTGTTAGATAAAGTAACTTGTGAAATAAGCAACGGCGATAATGGTGACTAAATTCGGAAAAAGGGCACTTAAATGACTTACGCTGAGTAAACTACAAGAGATAGGTCGAATTAATGTACAACAAAATTGTAGATCTTAAAAATATCTACAAAAAAGATTTAGATAGCATATGTCTATCTCAAAGGATCACACATAATAAGCATGCTAGTCTTCCGTCTTTTGAGCGGGGGCAGTACGACTCGCGCTTGCGTTTTACCGACGGCATTCTGTATTCCACGCGAGTGAAGTCGTGGGCACAGCTAGTAATAAACCTAAGTTAGTACAAAGGGATAAGTATTAGTGTAGTTATAATTTATATTAAGACGTGCGCTTGATGACTTGCCGTACCGAAATACTCGTAATTACAGATGAACAGTGATCGGCCATCGGTACCTATTAAATAAAGCTGCGTGTACTTATTTAGGACTAGCTGTGCTCGCGGTTCCGCTCGCTTGGTCTACAGAAAAAGGTATTTTATTTTTTGTGCGGTACCCTAATTATTTTTCTAAAATTAGCCTAAGTTATGCTTTAACACATCAGCTATCTGCCAGTGAAAGTCCCGTCAAAATTGGTCTAACCGTTTCGGAGATTACTCGGATCAAACAGACAGTTGAAAATTTTCAAAATGTGTTTTTTTTTATAGGTATCGTGTATACTTTCATATGCATTTATTAAAAACCCGTTATTTTGACATTACAAACAGACCCTTCAATTTGATTATATGTATAGATAGATTGGGATAGCATCAATTATGTGTAGTTGTCATGTTTTATTGACACATGAGAGAGTCCAGTTTAATTGTTTACAACTGACGTGTTGTGCATTCGCATCAACTTTACAACAGTCTGTAGGGTTGCTAAACTTTAGCTCCATACTGTTCTCTAATTATAGCCCTTTTTTTAAAGCAACATGGCAAAGTCAAGGCATTGTGCCTGATGGTAAGCGTAGTATAATCTAAGAACATGTCGACCACCGAGAAATCGGCAATCCTACGCCAATCATCTCTGTCATGCCGACCTTCAAGCCGAATGTGGAATAAGCTCTCTGCTGAGGTTTTTCCATTGGATTAAAATATAAAGTTCCTCAAGAAGGGAGAGATCAGGTTTTTAAAACGTGGGCAACGCGTATGCCATGCTTCTGGTATTACAAGCGTCTATATGACCGCACACTAGTTTGCCACCGGGATAAAAATGAGATATGATCCCGTTAATCTAATAAAAATAAATTTCTTCTGCACTTGTAGACTTCTGAAAATTTCTGGTTCGACACTCGATCCAGGGTTGTTGGAGTCGGAAAGACAGAGAAGAAATTACACTTATAGAATTCTTTTCTTCTTATGTAAACCTCTATCAGCCCTAGCTTGTAAACTAGCTCCATTAACATAATAACAGATCAGTGTGCACGGAACTAGTTAGCCGAGCGCATATTGTGGTCGCCGCGTAATGAGAAACGTCAAATTGGTTTTGTATTCATGCGCTGGACGAACGATGAACGCGCGCCGAGGTACGTGCTGAGATCACCTCGGATCTTCCGTTATTACCATGTGTTCACACTATGCTTTTAAACATGTAACTTTTAAACAATGTCTTCTATATATATAACAATGGACGTTGGTATATATGTCACCGGATAATTGTTCGAACCGTTTGTTTATAAACAATTTACTAGTGAGGTTGTAAACTATTGGTAGATTGCGAACAGACACTAAAATTGGTTAGGTAAAAGCTGTGATCATAACAAATTAGCCGTTGAAAATTCACATTTTTCAAGTCCTAGTTCAATTTTTTTACTTATTTAATATACATAATAACAAAAATTCAAAATAATTATAGTGTCCGTTCACTATATACCGACAGTTTAGAATTTCACTAGATTGTTTATAAAGTAACGTTTCGTACTATTCGGTGACAAATAATATATCTACACATATTATAAAAGTCAACGTATCTCTGTTTGTCTGTTCGTTTGTGTTCTTTTCACGAGAAAACAATATACGATTTAGATATGTTTTTTATTTTATTTCATACATAGCTATGCTATCTGGCCAGGTTATTAATATAAAATAGCGTATGAGATAAGTAGTGACGATAACGGTTAATTAATTCGAGAAAAAAGACGCATTTGGGGCGCTTTAATGGCTTACGCTGAGTAAACCATACGAGATATATCAAATTAATGTTTTATATAATTGTAGATCTTAAAAATACATATAAAAATTCTGAAATAGCGTGTGTTTATTTTCTATGGATCAACCATAAGAAGAATTTTTGTCTTCCGTCTTTTGAGCAGGGGCACCACGATTCAGGCGTGCGGTCTACCGACGGCATTGTGTAATCCACGCGAGCGGAGCCGCGGGCACAGCTATTGATATATACATATATAATTGGTAGTTCAATTTAGGTTAATGTTTTTTTACTGGGAAAGGTTTTATGCTATTCTTTTTAATATTAACGCGAACGACGTCGCAAACACAGCTAGTTTGACATAAAATATCCAGCTGTGCCTGCGGCTCCGCTCGCATGACTATAGAATGCCGTCGGTCGAGCGCAAGCGCGAATCGTGCTGCCCCCGCTCAAACGACGGAAGACAAAAATGTTTATTGTGGATGATCCTTAGAAGATAGATATATGCCATTGCTGGCTTTTTGTGGGTCTTTTCAAGATCTGCAATTATATAAAACATTAATTTGATATATCTCGTATGGTTTACTCAGAGTAAGCCCATTAAGCGCCACTAAATGCGTCTTTTTTCCGAAATGATTCACTATTATCGTCACTGCTTATTTCGTATGTTACTTTATCTTACAAAATATATCATATGACCTGGCCAGATAATATAGCTATAAACTAAATTAAAAAAAAACATGTAAATCGGATAAGCGGTTTATGCGTGAAAAGAACATAAACGGACATACAGACAGAGAGACGTTGAGTTTTATAATATGTATAGGACAAAGATGCTTATTGCGTGTGATCCTTAAAAGATAGATATATGCTATCACTAACATTTTGTAGGTCTTTTCAAGATCTACAATTATATACAACATTATTTTGATATATCTCTTATTGTTTACTCGAGTAAGCCATTTAATCTTTCCAAAAGTGTACTTTTTCCGAATTGATTCACCATTATCGTCACTGCTTATTTCGTATGTTACTGTATCTAACAAAATATATCCTATAACCTGGCTAGATAACAGCTATGGATTAAAAAAAAGTTCATGTAAATCGGATAAATGATTTTCGCGTGAATAGAACATAAACGGACAGACAGACAGAAAGACGTTGAGTTTTACAATGTGTATAGAAGAGGTATGTATAGTTTTAAACTAATAATTACGACTGTTTTTTTTTGTTATATTTTCGTCTTAAGTGTGGTGTTTTCTTCTTCGCTGGGTTTTATAGACGTGTTCGTGTTTGCTCATTTTAGTATTCAGTTACGGTGAAAGTTTATTGAACTCGTTAAGTACTCTATTATTTATGTCAAACACCTTAATCTACCTACTTATCAGAATTAGTTGAACGAGTGCTTGGAATTGTCTTTTTGAAGTGAAACTTCTTATGCGACTTCCAAGCGTTAAACGTTAGACGCACATTATTGGTCTCTCCTCTTTGTGTGAGCCAGAGCGAGAGAGTAAATGTCGGTGTATATGTATATTGCACACTGTTTAAATAAAATAGAAAATTTCGTTTAAAATGAATTTTTACTTCTATCGTGTTTGTTTAATTTATAGTAATGCAGTAGAATATATTTTAGCTTGGTAGCTAGCTGTTCTAGTCATAGGAATCAATATCTCTGCCTTATATCTTCCAAGGCCATTCAGGTATACTCTAGATCCAACTAAAAACCGTGGCTAATTTTCTATAGTTTGCCATAACACAGGCTGGGCTGGGGTCCTTTTCAATTTTGAATGTGGTATTTAATTGATAACATTCAATAATGTAAATATAAGTATTACAGAATACTACAATATTGCAATTTCGTATTTGCAATGATGTCCCCGTTTTCAACATCGAATAAATATCCATTCTTTCCGCAAGCTTCAACCTAATTCCTTAAAGCCAACTTTTTTGATATTCTGGTTTCATAATTCATTAAAGCCAACTTCATGGTTTCATTCTTTCATATTCTTTATTGTTCTCAAATTTTGTGCAAAACCACGAGAAAAAATATTTCGCACAACTGTAAATTAAAATTATCTTTCGAAAAAGTTAACTATGTAGACAAACCTTTACGGTCTCCGAGGCACACATAAACGTTTCCCGTGTAGTAAATTTAAATTCAAGTATTTTTTTTTTCTATTCACAAATAACAGTAATTCTATTTTCATTTGGATGAAATGCCACGGATGCGGCTATAAAACATCAGATGCGTTTCCCAACTGCCCGTGTTTCGTAATACAAATGAAATACGACACCTAAATACATTTTAAATATTACACTTTTATAACGGTTCTATAAAAATTTAAATGTATTAAAAATTTTTGAAATATTCAAATACTAGCTGATATTGCTTTATATAATATTACTAGATGTGCCCCACGATCTCATCCGTGTTATTCTTCGAACAATTCTCGGTCGGCGTCAACGCACCCTATCGCTATTCTAAATTCCCGTACTTGCCTATAGCTTACCAGTTTGCTTGACATTTATGGTTAATGCTCCGCTCCTTATGGTCTTAGCGTGAAGTTATATACCCTATAACCTTCATCAATAAATAGGTTATAAGATTGCAAAAATATTTTCTTTAATTTGATTGGTAGGGTCAGAGATTAGCGCGTTCAAACAAACAAACAATCTCTTAAGCTTCATAATCTTTAATGCATAAAAATCTTGTGTGCCTCTGTTAGTGATCGTGTAACTTCTAAACGACTTGGCCGATTAAGCTAATATTCAAATAATGTATTTATTTTATCGAGACGATGGTTCATAGCTATGTTAGGATCCGATAGTGATGCTGTGGTTGAGCCACTAACTACCTGAAAGGCATGGCAAAGTCTATCGAGCCAGCTAGTATTAGTAATTAGTATAGATTAAATTATAAAAATACATATATTAAAAATCATTTGTTAAATTTCAATATTCTTAAGCAAATACATTGGAAAAATCTATGTATGTTTAAAAGAATGACAATATTCAAACAAAAGTTTGAAAGAATAAGGCAGTAACTGTAAAAAAGTTAAATCTATCAGTCATTTTTTATTCCATTTAAATCATAAACAATCACTGTCGAGCCTGTTTTTTTTATACCACTAAGATGGCAAATAAGTATACGGCCCTCCTGATGATAAGCGGCTACCGTAGCCTATGGACGCTTGTAATACCTTAGGTATCACTAGCGCGTTTCCGACCTTGAATCACTCTAACCTTGGATCTCTGGAAACCGTATTCATCGCAGGAACACAACACAAGATTATTCTTCTGTAAATTAGAGGTACCTATTCCACCAGTCGGCCCTAAGTAGACAGATATCTGTAAGGAAATTTGTCTATGTCTTACCTATCTTTTAAATATAAAAAATAATTCGAGTAAAAAGAGCCCACTATATCCGCTATCAATCATGTCTCTACTTACAAATAACACCACATATATATGTCTATACTTATCAAGCATGCAAGCAATATAATTGATGTTGTATTATAATTTTCTCTAGTTACCGGTCGGTTGATACAAGGTGTGTAATCTCCGGGTCGGCTCATAATTTCTTGTTTATTTAAAATTTCCCTGCGCTGCCGATGTAATCTCAACACGAGCGCGCCCCGCCTAGCGTCGGCCGGCATTCTCATTAATAGGGCTGCCACCTGCTGTGTCATATTATTTTTTATCGAATAATAAAAACGTTCACCGATTATGTTACCTTGAATATAATTTACGTTAAATCAAGAATTACTATTGACAGTTTGTTAATTTTAGTACAGTGACGACCGAAAATAACACACACACACGGAAATTATGGTTAATTAACGAATATTTATTTAAATTATATGTAAACCCACAGTTTTCTTTAAGCACTAAGTGACAAGTTAAAAACGTTTGTAGTGGAATAAATATGTTAAGATTCTGCCTAAAAATAGATTTACGTAGCTAGCTTGATAATAGGAAATTATTTCTTACTTACCGTGCCCCACTGCTCCACCCGTGTTAAATTTATATGACCAACTCGGCCCCAACGCACCTGTGTAGCGAATCCTTCTCACTTTCCGTGCTTGCCTACAGTGTTCTACATTATTTAGCGTTTATCGTCACTGCTCCGTTCCTAAAGGTTAAAGCGTGATGATAAAAGAAAAGGCAAATAGTTTTACATATCTGACTCGTTGTTCCAGAGTAAACTCGTTAAAACGCGTTTAAACAAGCAAAAACAAACTCTTCAGCTTTATACAGTATAGGTGTAAAGTAATAACAATTTGAAAATAATAGATACGTACTTTGACTTTATTATTTTGTCATAATGTCTTTAAGATATTAAAATGTGGTTTATCATTTTATTTTCTGTAAGTTCCAAGCAGTAAGAAAGTATCGCATAATATGAATCATCGTTATCGATAAAACAAAAGTGCAGTCTTGTAAACAACACTACGTTCCAAGATTCGATCCCGCTGAGCGCCCGAGCTGTAATTGGGATGCTAATCAGATGCTGAACTGTTTCCGTCTCGTTCATCCCTATATGGTTTCGATATTCCGTCCCGCTTTAGTATCATGAGGACTGCATTGGAGGCGGCCGGATCTTCAATCATCCGACAATAAGCGAGTAACGCGATGCCCTCGGGCGCAGGTCCGGCTATATAATCACCGTAGTTCGCGCTGGCAGAATAATTTTCCTTTTTAACAACCTACCCACCGATTCAATGTTATGGAATGATATGGAGTACTTTACTTTAAGTACTTTGTAGTTTAAAAATAGTAAGTTATGTTTTTTTTTTAATTTATACTTCTTTTGGAGTGTTTAGTAGATGGTAAAATTGAGACAGTGGTTGACGATTGGCGGTAGTGCGACATGAAGCTACCCATCAATGATAGTAATGATAATTCATTTTATTGATGCGAAACATCTAAACGCGGCGGGTCAGACCGATTGTTGTCATGGCGACGCACAGTGGTTCATAATAGTTCATAATAGTGGTGAAAGAGGGACGGATATAGGCATCGAAAGTCTGAATTAAGATCTGATTTTTATTTTATAGGGTAAAACATCATAATTCAAGTATATGTATCAATCAAGCGGAGTGGTGGGGGTCGCGGCCACCATATACATAGTAATAAAATAAACCCCTGACAGTGATTTTCTTTTGGTTTGTCGCGTTTCGTGATCAACCGGTGTATATCCAGTAATCCAGTTATTTACAAAATATATTTGTTTTATCGAGACTACCCTATGGTTTATAGATATATTAGGATATGTGACGCTGTGGTCGAGCCATTAACTACCGGGAAGGGAAGAAAAACGTCTGTCAAGCCTGTCACGTGGACAATTAAATACATATAATGTAACAGAAAATAAATATATTAAAAGAAGTTATGGAAATGAAAATGGAAAATAGATTAATATGTGTAATCCGAAGGCATTTACATTATCAGATATATAAAAATAGAGTACCTTATTAAATCTATTAATTATAGTAACACTTTCACCAATAAAAAAATGTCCAGGTTTTTAATATATCCGTCCAAGATCTGTTAATGAAATTGCATCGTGAGACGCTTATGTTTCAATAAACTCCATTCAGCTCCATTATTATTTCTGCTTCCTCAAGCCAGCATGATTGAATGTATCCGCCAGGTTTTTAATTCGTTTTGTAAAATTTGTTGACTCTTCACAATTTCGAATAAATAGTTTCAATTCTTTAGAATATCGATTACAATATGAGGGGTTCTTGCTGTGTAAGTATGAATCCAAATAATAATGTAGAATAAGAAGATATAAATAAACTTGTAAAAATCTTGTAAAATAATATACGTGTTTTCATAGACGTCCGATCGGCAAGTAGCCGAAACATAATAAATGAATTAATGAAATCTGAACTAAGTTAAAATAAATATATATAATTAAAAGATAAAAAATGATTGAAAATACAATCATTACAAGCCATTACATAAATAAAAAAAAAATTGTGTTAAAAAATAACAGTTATGCTTAGGACTGATTTTTCAATCAACAGATAACATTATTTTAGGAATAATTTTTGAATTTTGACAAGTTTGCCATACTTACACTACCTATCAAAACGTCAAAATTATTCCATGTATAAAATTACCTGACAAATGAAAAATCAGCCCTTAGATTTAAAAAAAAAACTCCAACAATGTTATCCCGCGTGCCAACAACGTGATGAAGTTGACGTGGTGGCTACCAATGATATTAATGTGAATTCATTTTACTGCCTTAATTATGTAAAAATAATTTGTCGGTATATAAATAAACAATATTTTAACCAAATTAAAATAATATTTATTCATACACCATTTAATCACTTTTACACAGTAAAAAAGCAGTAAAAGGAATTCACAATATTACTGTTAGCCTTAAAGGCCCTGGAGCCATTAGAGATTTTGACAGTTTCACCGGACTTGATTATCATCATTGATGGTAAGCATATAGTTTTTTTTGGCGCGATCACAAAATGTCATGTAATGATTTATGTTTTTTATTCATATTTTTTTGTTTTATTTAACCCAATATTGTGTAATACAGGTGGCATTTTGCAGAATAAAATTTGGTTATTGTGGACAAATTAAGTGAAAATAATAACATGTATCACGAATTCTGAGATGCCACAAAAACTCACTAGAATGTTCTAACAAGGGAGCCACCATCTTGTTAGGATCCTGAAATAGTCATAACACTGAAAACTATATTCACTCGATAATGGCAGTGGTGGTCTTCAATAAAGAGGGCATGTTGCCAAGCTAGAAAAAAAGAAAGAAAAAAGATGGTAAGCATATTGTATGGTTATCATGAATAATCAATTTATGCCAATAATCTTTGTGTTAGCTTAGTTTCTAAATGGTAAAATTATAAATTGATTATAATACATTCTCAAATTCATAATTAGTTAAAGAGTTTTATAAAGCAGTGTTTACCCTAGCCGGATCAGAAAGATGCCGAGAGGCAAGGATACCACGTATCTCGCTGCCTGATCGGCGCGGGCGCAGGCCTCTAGAGATTGTATCGGACGATCCTCATTATTGGAACACGGTTCGTATGGTATAAAGACTATAATATAACCTATGAGAATGCATATTTACGTTATAAAAACAAAACCAGTAAGTAAAGCAATTTGGTGAGTGAAGGAAAAACAACATACTTCTTTGTTGTAAAGTTAATCTCTGATTTCTGAAACAATTGACCTTATTATAAAAATTCTTTCGTTGAAAGAAGCTGACGTAGGTTACGTTCAGATCTGTGTGCCATATTTTTGACCTGTTTTTGTATGATTGCGTAACAAACATCCAAATTTTGACATTTATTATAATTATATAGTATAGTAAGTAGGATAGGATATTTATATTTAGCTTTTGCCAGCAGCTTCGTTCTTGTTATCTTCGAAATGAAACCACTCACGCGCCACCTATTGTCAACTTGTTGTACTAATACAGAACATTCGCGAGTGTATGCGTGGCACAACATATCATAGAAGTTTCATCGCAATCGGGGTATAATGAACGTATGAATGGTTTGGGAAAGCATAGGGAACAAGCAAAGTAGTATTTGTTTATACAATATCTATATTCATAAATCTGTGGTCTGTCTGTACATGTAATTTGCCTTCCTATGTCTTCCAAATTTCCTGCTAGACATCCTATACAAAAGATATGAATATGACTTTTTTGTCTGTCGTTTATGCATCCAGCTTTAATTTAAAAACGGTTTCACAGATTTTTATGAAATATTGTATACGAGATGTTTATGTCATTGCTAAAATGATAGGCTTTGAGAACAGGCAATATTATTTTTAGAAAAAGTTTTTTTTTTTTTTTGTAAAAATGACATTTTGATTTTGATGAAATTTTGTAGGCGAAAATTATAAGTATATCATCAATTGATAAGCTATATAAATTATCAATAATATGAAAAATAAAACAATGAGACGTAAATAATTACTGCGTAATAAACGCGTGCGTATTATAAAGAGAAACTACTGATCCGATTCTAAAAATGAGGCGTTCAGCAAAAGTTCATAATATAGTCATATCCTGCGTACTTTTCAGATAATTTTGTCGCAGAATCACATAACACATCAAGACCACGAAGAGAAGCTTGCCTTTTTTATTAAAACTTTGTAAAATGTCTGCATATAGATAACACTTGAAATTCGATGCATCCGTGGCGATCGTGTCGGTCTGCTAAAATACTTCTGTCTTAATAGGCAGAAGCGAATAAACGCAGTGTCTAAGAGTTGATTCCCCGGCATCATGGTACGCCAAAAATAAAGAGCCTATTCAAGTGAACCGTTTTGAATGCAGGGGTTCTTCTTCGTCCTTCACGTCACGTTAGTAATGCATGGTCGTGATACACGATGGTTCCGCCTCCCGCATTCCTTGGTTTGATGATATCTCCACTATTGTTGTCCTATTACTTCATATTGATTGTCAATTTCTATTTTGATGCTGATCTCATTCGCTGTGGGTGTTGCTTCTTGTGATCCTACATATTGTTATATGTGTAATATATTATCGTCATAAATATAAAATTCGTGTTTACATATTGCCTAAATTTACTGTTATGAATCTGATTTATAGACAGTTTCTAAAGCATTGTTTCGTATTCTTTATTATATGATAAATGAATTTTACGAAATTATTGAATTATAGAGTCGATTTTTGTACGTTATTAGAACACGAAAACATGACCGAGTAAAAGATGATTAATAAAGTAAGGCGGATTTGATTACTCAAAGAAGAACTAAACATTATCTGCGCGCAGATTAAAATTATATTTAATATAAATATTTGAAAGTTTAATTATATACTCCAACTAGACTTTTTAAAGACGAGTTAAATAGAAATAAGCCTCCAAGCTTTTCTTTGTTTAACTTGAGAAAATTTATGTACACAATCACATGTAAAATGTGACTGATTAATTTACTATTAAATAATCTGAGTATTTTACTGGGTTTTGCTAAGATATAGCTTTATCTACTTGACTAGTATATTATGGTTTTCGGATTTATATTGCTTTTAACAATTTATATTCCCTAAATAAATTAGCTCTCCTGAACCTCAGCTTTCGGTGAAGGAAAACATCGAGATGAAACCATAGCATGGTGGTAAGGATTTCTAAAATTCGCGCTTGGATAACTACCACACTCTGTCATCTGTACCAAAATATGTCGCCAAGCACCAATGGGCGTGTTCCGGTATCTGCACTTGAGAGTCAGTCTTCCACTTGGCTTAGCGTGCATCTTGGGCCACATCGTCACTAAAGATCTAGTGAAATAGTGTCAGTAACGCCAAACCTACAACAATAAAAAAAGAATCCTTATTTGAAGATTTTAATGAGTTTACTTAGAAAGCCAATAATATTGGCTTTTCATGACATGCCCATACCACGCTAATATATTATTCCTTAACTTCTCTGTTACTGGTGCTTCTTTCATACTTCCTTTGATACAATTATTCTTAATCTTTTTCATTCTAGCTACACAACACATTCATCTTAACAGTCATATCGTTGCCACATGCAATCATTTTCATCCGTCTCTTTCGTTGCCCAACATTACATTTTATAATTATTATTGTTGTTGCCCAATGTTGTATTTTCTATGATAGAAATTGATTGCTTCATATGGTTCTAGACGTATTCAAGTATTTAGATGCGTGTAGATGCATTCTACCGGGCATCGGGCTGTAAGCACATGCATCTCAGAAAGGTCAGAAGTTTGACTATCGACCGAACGCGTGTGGGTGGGCGATTATTTTTGAAACCACCTCGTTTGTTGGTTTTCGATGATGGATAGCCGTGTAATTAAGGACGATTATCCGATCCGCCTGTTGCATCGCTCGAGGATATTTCTCGATAAGAATTTTAATTTTGAAGATAATGAGAATTGTTAATAGAATGTATTTGTGGTAATAAGCTTATTATTGATAGCAATTCGTATTCAATTTACTATACTGAGGGCACATAATTAAATTCTGCAAAGAATCATTAATGTACGGACGTTTTAGAACAACTACTTCAAGCCTAAATCGCAGCAAAGAAAACTTGAGGCAAAGGCAATCGAGTACTGTCTCAGCTCTCATAAACTAAATAAACGAATATCAAACATTGATTTTACTATAAATCAAGTTTGAAAAAAACAATACATTTATCTATTCTTTCAATCGAAATCGTTCATTTTAAGATAATAAAAAAAAACTGGTTTTCTACGAAATTCAAAAACTAGGAGTATTCTGGTGAATAGAAGACAACCTTTTATCTTTGCTTTTAAGTTCAAAACATATACCAGTTTACTTGTACGACGTAAAATTATTCATAGGGTGTGCATGCGTTACGTTAATTAACTTGGAACTAATGTAGAATACATTTGTCTATTCTTACGTAGATAATATGAATTTAATTTGCAAAAGAGATATTTGAAAAAAGGTTCATCCTGACGCATAAGTTTTTCCTTATTTTGCTAGGTTTGTAAAGAATGCAAGTTTTAATTCTGCATACAATCTTTGATGTCTTTGATTAATATGTTTACGAACGTATATTTTAAGTTAAAATTTTAATATGGATAAAGAATTTGTTGCTTCGTCGTCAGTACTCGATCGCCGCGCCACACGCTACTGCGCTGCTATGGTCCGGTAAATCTAAATTGTAATATAATTTAACTCCTAATTGCACGATTTTTTAATTTCATTTAAATAATTATAGGTATAGTAAAAACTAAATCGTTGGCGAAAAAAATACATTGATGTAGAAAAATATCACTATGCATTTAAGGATTAAGATTTTTAAAGGGTTTGTGGTCACAATACAGTTAGGATGCACATGCATCGTTCATTTAGCACCTCCTCCTACAAACGAGACTACATCCGCGGCAACGCTCTTGTCTTAAAATGTTAAAAGCTTTCACAGTTCATTTCCACTTTACGAAATGTTTTTTAAAACACTGAGTATTTCGAGTGATATTGTGCTTACTTGTGCTATGTCATGTTTTCTCGTTGTAGTCGACTGGTTTAGACCGGAGGAATATGGATTCGGCGGAATTACGGTATGGACTGGATGGATTTTTTCGGAATTCGCGTATATTCGGTAATTTAAATTGGTAACACTATCGGCTGAAGAAGGAAAACATCGTGAGGAAATCTGAATGCTTGCAGTACAACTGACCGTTGTGTAAAATTATAGAACTTTGGATTTCTCGGTGTTTGAAATCACCAAGACGTCATGGGCTTACGTTTCTTTCGGGAAGAGGCCTCTTTGCCCAGCAATGGAACAACTATAGGGCTGGTATTATTATCATATTTTTACCATTACCATTAATTCATAAACCGTATTTTAGTTGCTCTGAGCTTTCTTTTCCCAAATACAAATCGCTTATTCTGAGAAAATGCAAGTATTCTTCAATATAAGATTTTGTTCTTTTTTTTCTTTACCAAACACGAAATGTAAAATCTTACAACGATCGCCCAAATAAACGGGCTAGGGGCCATTGTGTGGGTTCGAGAAGCAGGTAGAACTTTTTTGCTTGACTGTACCTCGGTATAAACGAAGTAAAAAATACATAATTTATAGTTGCCGGTTGTTTTGGAACAGTGGTTTCGGCAGTTTGCACACTTACTTTAATAAGTAGCTTTTTATGCAAAATGTCGGCTAACAAGTAGGATAATTAAAAAATAAAATAAATATTTTACAAATAATAATTAAGGCTGTATATCCTCGTGTAAGTATTAACACACAATGTAATAAACATATACATTGTATTATTAAACATTTGAAATGAAACAATATTATATTTTAAGCACAGGTTCACATTACGCGTCTACGGTAATATACCTAATAACCATAATAAGTATTTACAATGTTTTTTTCGAAATGAAAGTTTCAATTATATTTAATAAACATTCATTAATAGTTTTACCTAAACTGCGGTTTAATGTTGCAAAATACATTAATAAGAAGTTTCTACAGAATTTAACAAAATGGCTTCCGTTTAATAACAAAGGCTACAACATGCAAGGACGCCGGGTCCTAAACAAACAATGATTTCCATTAATGTCCAACGGACGAACGGACAGGCACACACAACCATATATATTTATTGATTTATTGATCGTAAGGAAAAATCCCGACGGCTGTAATTTAAACACGCAACCCAAAAGCCAGCCGAATGTTTCTGTGATGCATCGAACAGGAAAATGTTTAGACGTGTTTATAGTTAAATAAATATAAATCATTTTTATTTTACAACTTTTTTATAGTTTGCTTCTATGTATTCGTAAAATAGTTTAGGTTATTCTTTATTTATGATATTTTATGTATTTTACTAATTTATGCCGGATGGTATAACGTGTCTAATAAAACTTGGGTATCTGGAGTCCAAATACGTAAACTTTGTATGAGTTACAATAATTGATAAAGATAATAATGCTCTAGTACCTATGTTTATTTATGATACCAATATTTTAAATATATACGTAGGTTTAAATACAGTTTATTTATCTGGAACATATATTCATATTTACGACATTATCACTGATCTGTATTGCATATTGGTGGCTTTCAAAGCAATTTTACTATATTTCATAAACAGTTTTGTAGTTTCATAAATACCTAATAATTAGTAGATTTCATAAATATTTTAGTTTAAATATATGGATATGAATGACCATTACACTACAAAAGAGTATAATAATTATATTAAAATTTATTTATATTTACATGATGAAATATGGGGAGTCAAATACATTCCTTATGTGTGAAGAGATTAACTTTTAATTTACGACTGAGAAATTCATCGTCTTTCTTCAAATAAAACACATAAATTTTAAGTCTCTTTAGTTTCTTTTATTCCAAGTTTACTCGCTAAACAGATGCACATGCTTTCTCGACGGGTTACCTGCGTCTTGCATCCACCCACTATCTATCCTTTTACCGCTATCGCCGTCCTTTTCATTCTTGAATATATTTCTTAGAGTCCTAAAAGGACAAATGATTTAAGCTCTACAAATTATTTTATTAATGTTAGTTGTAAGCCATTACGATGCCAGATATCGCTATGGTAACGAGTGTCTTTTTCTAACGTTTTTATAACGAATGTATATTACCTATATATTGATATGTTTAATGCTTAAAATGTACTAACTGTAATTAAAACTTGGTATTATACAAATAATTATGTGATTTTCTTAGTAATTATTGCTTTTATGATGCGTAAGTTTATGTAAATGACATGTTATCAGATTCTTCAGATAGAAGGGAAAACTCTCAATGGTGGCAATGCTGTGGGAGTTCTTTGTTGTGCAATTGTCAGTAGACTACGATAGTCACATATCATCATGTTAACATGAATGTTATTTGTTAATATAAAATATACAAATATTTATAGAACACTAGCATTTTCTCGCGACGTTGTTTCCGTTGCTTCAAAGAAACGACTTGTGAGTCATCTATTGGAGAAAGTTTTGTAGTAATTAAAAAGATTGAGGCCGGTTTGACAGCGGTCACCGCCGATTGATTTCGATCTTTTGATGGTCGCCGTTGTATTTGGATTGTACTGTGCTTACCATCAGGGACCAGTACAGACAATGTGCAGAGCTACTATAAAAAAACATGGACGGGCGTCCGGCAATATATCTTGAAAGTTTCATCGTAATCTGGTGAATGATGTAGAAACTCATATAGGACAAAGAACGAAATATTCATTTTTTGATTTAGACTAACTAAAAAGTATTTTTTTTAATTACTTAGGAATTAACATTTTATCTGGTGGTTTTGGCGGAATCTCATATTTTCATGTAGCTAGTGGTTTTTGTTTTTTATTGACAAGTTTGTGTTGTTTGACCCATAATGTGTTATGTCTGGTGATATTACATAAAAAGCTAGGTTATTTTTCCGAACTTTTTTCCGAATTTTTTTTTAACATAGATCATGAATTTTGAGATGCCTCAAAAACTCCTTCGAAAGTTCTAATAAGGGAGCCACCATCTTGTTAGGATACTGAAATAATTATAAGACAGGACACTGTATATTCACTCGACAAAGGCAGTAATGGTCTTCAATAAAGAGGTCTAGTTGCTGAGTTAGAAAAAAAAAGCAAGAAAAAAGATTTCCTCAAGGTCTCTTTATGAACCACAAATGACATCTATCAAACATCAAGTGATTTTCCAATTCAACAATAAGTATACAGTATTTACAGAATAGTGTTTTTTTTTACTTTGATATATAATTAACCATTCTATTATGTAATTATTTTCTTTACATGAACATACGGCAAACAGTTTAATACACTTTCACGTATTACTGTTCAGATTCCTAACATAACAGCACAGTCTCGTCCTGGCTAAAGAAACCAGAAGGTATTTTATCGAGCAATCATCAGTCAGTGTCTCTTCAACGTTTAAAAACCTTTTCATCGCACATTCACAGATAAAAATACACACGACAACCTGTTTATTTATACCGTGCAAGATAACAGGCGATTGTATGTAAACCGTCCAAAGTAAATTGCCCATAAACTTTAATGTAACGTGCTGGTTTTCATAGACAACCTTCGGATGTGCCTCTAATCCCATTGGGATTTCACAGCAATTTATTTACGTGCCCAATTTACACGATTGGATTTTTATCACACTCGTTATTCCGCTTCGCACCCGAGAGACAGAAGTTAACCGTTGGAAATCGTTTTGAAAGTGATACTTATAACATTTTTATTTCTATTAATATCGTTAAAGGAGTTAGTCCTTTTAATATAAGGATAAGGTAAGACAAGGATTAGTCTTATATCTTTTGGTTATTATGAATACACATTTGTTTTCCGAACTGACTATACTGTTAGCCTTAAGGGCCCTGGAGCCATTAGAGGCTTTTATAGCTTCACCGAGCTTGGAGGCGAACGCGGGAGCACTCAGCCGCAAAAGCGAGGCAACAACCTTGCCAAAGTAGCCGAACCTCGGCTTGGCTGTTGCCGATAATGCGAAAAAGTCACGATCTGACTAAATCTGTATCCATAGAATTCGATCTTCACGCCTCGTTTGAAGGACCCGATAATGTAGAAGGGAAAGAACACTCTGGCCGGTAGGTGATTCTTCCAAACTCCTTCCTTCTTACCGAGATGGATGCTATCGTGTAGCTGTGGCTTCGTATACCAGCCGGCGTAGTTCTGTAGTGGAAGAGACATGATGGGATAACGTCTATAAAGATTTCAGTGTATTGGTTCCTTTTAATAAATTTTTAGCGCTCTTGATGAAACTTGGCTTTATGTATTAATATTTTTTTTCTACGTTCAAGGAACTATCTCGAGCTCGCGAGATTTCACGTATTTTTGCTTAATTTTTAAATTCGTTTTATTTTTATATTTTAAAAAACTGGTTACAATATCTCAACTTTTTTTTAAACTTGATTATAACATTATTCTTGAAAAATAATGCTACGACTGGATCGCGGCCACCATTCACCAGGTGTATCTCCCGCTATAGTGCTAGGTACGCTTAGGCGTGTCGCGTTCCGGGATCAGGCGGTTTATATCCAGTAATCAAGCGAGGTAGTAAGAAGGTGTTATTCTTGAAACTGATTCGAAAATTGATTTTGATTCGATTTCACTTCTGATTCGAACTCGATCCTACAAGCGTACTCTTGAACCAAACCGAATCGAAAATCAAGATAGTGATTTGTTATCGTTTTAGTTGTTGTTGTTTTGTTATCGTGTATTTTGACGTTTATTTCCGATTTAGCAACTCGTTTCATATCTGTCAGATTGCGTCAAGAGTAAGCATTTTTCGGTTCTAACGAAAAAATCGATCGCAGTTAGTTCCAATTCGAGCCACAACACGATCGTGCGCTAGTGTTAATTTCAAGTGTGCCAAATTGCACTAAATCGAATTTTATTCGATTTGATTCAGAACTCGAACGCGTCAAGAGTAAGGCGGCTGTAACCGACTGGGTCGCAACCACCATACGCATGGTGATAAACCCGTCATAGTAACTTTCTTTTGGATTGTCGTGTTTCTGGGCAGCTAGTGTATATCCAGTTGCCGAGAGACTTCTAAATCGGCGTGACAGCAACGATCGTCGGTCTGTACGTGGACACCGTTGTGTTTGAATTGTAAATTTTCTTATCAGGTACAGTGCCGTCACTATGATATAGATACCTTTAAAAAATATCGAGAAATGCTTTAGTAGTACATACCACGTAGTGAGAAAATTAGAAACTGTAAAATCATCGGTGTTTGCAATAGCCAGTACGTCGTTTCGTAAATTAGCGTGGAGGGTTTCCTTCGAAAAGAGGCTGTTGTCTAGTAGTGGTATATTTTATATAGGTACTTATTATATTATTAAAAACATTAAGCAAAGGGAACACAAAAAAATTGTCGACGTTACTTAAATTTAATCTACATGAAATATAGATATATATAAATGTCTTTTTGTTAGCAAAAACAATTGATTACAAAATTCTGTCCATTATTTCAAACCCGTTTTGTTTTTTACCAATTGGGTTCGATAACGTACGTTGCAAACCTTTAGCCATAACATTTTTAAACTCATAACAAACTGACATGCATTCACTCTAGTATATACGGTTGAACAATTATCACTGGTGCTATTAACATATATTGCTGTAAAATATATAAATGCGTGAGTCGAATGCGTGAAATTCGATGTCTATAACGAATCGTGATGCGCGAACTTGCCTCGCTACCCGTGCCTTTTACGAGCTTTATTAATTCAATGTCGGTCCGCGTGGAACGGCCCGAAGATTTAGTTTAGTAATTAAAACCCAGTGTGTAAGCTGCCGATATCTATTAACTCCCTTTTAAGGCTTATTTATTACTACATTTCCTTTGATCCATAAATTACACTATAATTACATTCTTTGAAAAACTTATGGAACTTATTAATTCTTAGTATTTATTCGTCATTAGAATTATTATTAAATAGTCCGGTCATTGACTTGCTATAAGCCAGTTTTCCTTCGTAGATTAATTATGAAACGTGATTGAAGATGATTTATTGGATTTATTTAGTGACATTCCATTTTTTTTTTTTATGAAAAAAGTTAGAAGTAGACAATAACAAGAAAATATTATAAGCGGTCTCAACCACACTGGATTGTTGACCACAGTACCTACACATGGTAATAAACCATGGTAAAAAAAAGTATGCCGGAAAATTTTCAAATTCAGGAAAAAGTGAATGTCCTTTTTTCTATTGGATTTTTGTACAAACTCAAGATTTAAGGAATGTATATGCGTAATTATATTTTGTTTTGTTTATGGTCATGCAAAGTTATCTTATGCATTTATTATATGTACAAACTAAAATATATTGGTCGATAAGAAATTTCTTAAAATTATTTACGTTATCATCTATCTGAAAATGGTACTACTATTTCTTATCTTTTTGTCTTAGGTTATGTGTATATTAACTTCATAGTCACTTATAGTAACCAGATTATTTCTAAATATACTATGTACTTTTAATTATCTTACGATATTATGGTTAATCCGGACTGAAATTTAGGGAGCATAACCGTGTTACTATATATTATTATGTTTTAATTTCTGAATTTTAAAGTGTAAACATTATAATTATTTAATCTTCTATACATTTTATAAAACTCAACGTCTCTCTGTCTTTCTATCCGTTTATGATCTTTTCACGCGAAAACCACTTATCCGATTAACATTTTTTTTAGTTCAATACTATGTTATCTGGCCTGGTTATAGGATATATTTTGTAAGATAAAATAACATAGGAAATAAGCAGTGAAGATAATGGAGAATAAATTCGGAAAAAGACGCTCTTGGGACGCTTAAATGACTCAAGCTGAGTAAACCATAAGGTATATAACTGTAGATCGTAAAAAGACCTACAAAAAAACGATAGCATATGTCTATCTTCTAAGGATTACCTACAATATGCATTTTTGTTTGTAAAATAACTGGCAGGCGATCGCCGTGTGTGGTAGCGGGTCGGGAGCACGATTCGCGCGTGTGCTCAACCGACTGCATTCTGTAGTCCACTTGAGCGGAGCCGCGCACACAGCTAGTCAATAAGCGTTGCCTTATAACGAGACGATATGAACAGCTTTCTTGGTACGGTTCCTTCTGGCGGCGAGTTCGATGGCATCCACTACTTCTGGGTTTATTTAATTTAATCAAAATATTTTTATTTTTATTTCTTTGTATTTTTATTATTTCTTTGTATGACTTAGTTGAATACATGTTTTGGATGTAGATAATTAATACCCTTTTAACTCCCAACAAACATTACAATTTATACGCACTTGCATTTAAATCTTTAACGACAAATCTGAAACAGCTCGTTAACTATAAACAGAATAATCTCTATGAATATTTAGTAGGCATATATATAAGACGTTTATTAGAATTAATAATCTAGTGTAACTTGTTTAAACCGTAACGATACGGGCCGATTTTGACATTCCGATGTCAATGTTTTTATCTGTGTGTGTTTTGACAGCTGTCAAAACCGGATTATTCAATAAATGACTTATTATAGATACATAGACATTTATATGAAATAATTATCATGTACATATGTTATGTTTTATGTTACATACGATTGATAAAAGTCTACATTAGACTCGACTTTATGGACCTAAAACCTTTTTTAACGAATCCTGCATTTGTATTTTGTATTGACAGATTGAATCCAAGCGTAAAAAAAACTAACAGCATCGGTCACATAACTGAATTAGGTGTGTAGTAAAATTAATGATTTCGTCAAGAACCCGTCATATATTTAAAATACTTTATGATGTAAAGTTACTTCCTCTTAATTTTGATTTCCGTGACTTCCTAAGTCTTAGATACGTCATATATAGATACGAATACTAATAATTATTATAAAGTCCAAAATATTATTTGTTTGTTTGAATGCGTTAATCTCTGGAACTACCGGTCAGATTTGACAATTATCTGTTTGTATTTTATAGCTTAGCTACTTAGGAAGGTTATAGGCTATATCTCATCACGCTACGACCCTTAGGAGCAGAGCAGTAACCGTGGACGTCAAGCTGAAGGTAAATATTGGAAGTTAGAACAACGATAGGTTACACGGGTGGCGTTGGCGTCGGCGCGTAGTAGATTTACTTAAATAATTTTAACACATTGCAACGAAACCGTGGGATTTTTTTTTTTTTTTTTTTTCGAACTGACTATACTGTTAGCCTTAGGGGCCCTGGAGCCTTTACGGCTTTTACAGCTTTACCGGGCTTGGGGGCGAGCGCTTAGGGCACTCAGCCACGAAAGCTAAGCAACAACATCCGAGGGTGCCAAAGTGGCCGAACCTCGGCTCGGACTGTTGCGCGTATGCAATTAAGTCGCGATCTGACTAATTCCCTATCCGTATTTCGATCTAAACTAACTATACATATATACATGTTTCTGCCCCCTGGGAGGAGGGAAGGAACATGTGTATGTGTATTTAGTGGTCTGAAAATTTTTGTCTAATCTAACTAGGCAAAAAAAGAAAAAAAAAGGTCCCTTACAGAACCTATGTACCTATGTGTGTTGTGCATGTGTGTATAATGCAGTGTCATGTATGGCTGTGAAAGCTAGTGATTGTAGAGTCACTTGTATCGCGCGAGCGGCTGCTTGGCTCAAGGGCTCCATGCCGATGGATCGGACCTAGGCTTGAGTCGCCGCAGAGGAGGGCGGTCGTGGCGGGTGTGCGGGAGCGAAGTTAACCGTACGTCCCCTGCGGAGGGAACGGTGGTTTCGCGGGCGTGGGCGCGAGCACGCATATGTTGCGGGAGCGGACGCGTAGAAATTGTTAGCGTTCTCGATGTCGTCATCGGGATCGACAAAGAGATTTCGCGGACGGCGTTTATAACGTTTGGCAACGGGGATCGAGTTGTCTGGGACGTAGTTCACGGTGGATTTTACGAGCGGGTTGGGATGATTCGAAGCGCTATCGAAGTATCTCCTGGTGAGATATTTCACATAGGCTTCTATCGAGGGAAGCCTCATGTCCCTGTGCAGGTCCATGTTCCTAACGAAACCGTGGGACTAAGCTAGTGATTTTATAATCCCAAAAATGTTCAAATCATAGCATACACAATTATCATGATAAGAATTCGTGAAATTATTTCAGAATATATAAGTTTTAATAGTTTCCATAGATTACTAACTGTTGTTAACATAAAACACGACAAAGTGTTAAACTCCGTTACGATAGTTAACTAAAACGACGACAGAATGATAAAATGTAATTATGATAATAATCAAAACACTACGCCCGGCCGCGGCAGTAAGGCGAGGCGGTCACTTTGTGGTCTATTTTGCATCGTCGATCAAGCGGTACCATCAAAGCTGTAATCATGGCCCAATACCATGTGCCGGTGAAGCTATCTAACCACCGGTGCAAGAGCGCTAAGATGACGCACGATAAAAATTCCATAAAAACGTGGAAATAGAATCGGATTTTTCTGTTGCCTGTAATCATTTTATTACTGTAAAAATGAAATCAATAATCCCAACAAAATCACACATGTGAAAAAGAGAGCCAAGTTCGGTAGAATCGACGTTCGGAGTACTCGTTGTCACCGATAAAAGAGCTAAGATCTAACAGGTGCCAAGTTCTATAGCAGTTGCTTAAATTATAGCTGTATGAATGTACGTTCATCAATTCATTAACAGACATTTCAAACAGACAAAAAATTAAAAAATCGGTGTTTTGTTATAGGTATTGTGTATATTTTCATATGCATTCAGTAAAGACCTGTTATTTTGACATTACAAACAGGCACTTCAATTTTATTATATGTATATATTAAATCGAACTTGACCCACCAAATGCGAAAAGCAAAAGTTACATATCAATTCTGCGATGAGCAATAAATAATGATACTTGATAAAATCTAAAACAAGTATATCCGAGGAAGATTTGAAGTCGTTAAAGTACACGTATGTTTAAATTGTTCTTGAAATTTCAGAAATTTAAATTTTTATTATTATGAATATACACGTACCTATTTAATAAGTGAAATAAATGGTGTTTAAATGAATTTATTATATATACTTGACACAATATTACTATGTTCATATTATTTCACTTTTAGCGAGCTTCCATTTTTTACAGAACATGTGTCTTTATTTATCAGTTTAATAATATTATAATTTACATGTATTATGCATAATATATCTATGAAATATTTATTTTATACTATTTTGCAAAGTTACTATAAAATGTGAAATTTATTATTAAGCTGTAGTTAACTTACCGTTATCTCAATATGATGAAGATTTACGTATAAGTTTAAATTACACTAATACTCCGAGAAAAAGAAACGGGCGCCATTTTATTTCACCAATTCTTTAATCCAGTATTATTTTTCTTGTATTGAGTAACGAGCCGTGGTGTTACATAGTCGGACATGATGAACGATGCGTTGGATGCGAAAGGTGGGCGTCGAAAATAATACTTTATAGTTTATTTAACTGTTTTTATAACGTTAGAACTAGTAGCGTTTAAAAAAACTTAAATAGCATAACGATTAAAAAGTAGCTATAAATGGAAAGAAGATTCGTTAGGTCTATCGTTTATATCGTTTAGACGAAGTATATTTGCGAGTTATTGTTTTGACAATAAAACGTTCAAAAATGAGACGCGATTTATAAAACAAGACTTACTCCTAAAATACATTCTCAAACTTATCCCTATTTGAGAAAAAAGTAATATATTATGTTATTACTTAATCTTGAATCGTTAAAGAACACAAATCATTTCCATGAATACGTATATTTAAACGAAATGTTGTTTTCAATAAAATCAGCTTTCAAAGTGGATACAGAACATTTATCTGCCATAAAACCATTTAATAGCAATTTTAAAACTGCTATTTTTTCACAACTTTAATTATTTGCAAGATCGTAGTTGCTCCATGACTTTTGTCGTTTCGGAACTTATGAGCCCTATTTACCGAACAAACGAATTTTAACGATGTCTCTAATCGTATCGAGTAGTGCCTTGAGTTTTTATTACCTAACAGCTGATGAGATGTTTATTGTATTCCATTACTTTAAATGTTACTGATCACGTAACTGACGTAACATATAATCTTAACGATCAGCAAAATACACAGGTACGAATTTTAAGCCATTTTGTGTTTATTTTTTAGCTCTATCCGAAGATTAATTATTTTTATGAGTAATTCAATTGTTAATATCTATTTTCGGTAACGTTGATTAGTTTTTATGATATTAATAAACTGTACCTAATTGTTATATTGTTATAATCCGTGTGAAGAGTTCAATTCAAGCGAACGAAGTCGCGATTTCATCTATTAAAAAATCAACAACAGAGCAGACAGGTGGTAAACTAAAACGCTTAATCACTTGATGAATTCCGGAATTTTAATCGGTTTGTACTAAATTCTGTTGTGGGTTTAATTTTTTTATTACCCTCGGAGCTACTCTGGCCATTGTCTCTTCGACTTGTAATTTTATTTCAGTATTTGTAATGTAATTTTATTGGAGAAAGTAACGAAACATATGCCTATATTAATATTAAACATGTATAAATATTGTGCAGTCTTAACACATTATTAAAACGCAGTGTAGGCAGTCCACTAACGGAAACTGTCTAGAGATATACCCTCATGGGAATGTAGTATCGTCTAAATTGTATTTTGAAAGGTCTATAGACTATAGGTATCTGCGAAAATGCGTTGATGTCTTTTTCAAGGAATTTGCGATGAGACAATCAAGCGTAACCCGTTGGTTTTTAATATTTCTTTTTATGTTTTTTGATATTCTACAACATTTATTTTAATTTTTTAATATAAAATAAATAGATTTCCTTATTATATATATTTATCATATGTATTATATATATCATTATTAATATTACTGTGGAACAGTATTATAAGGAGTTAGAAAGCCTAGAGGTATGAAAAATATATCATTACAATATCATACACATAGAAGTGGTAATATCAAAATTCTATCTCCTTATTCTAAATTTAATCAACTTTGTACATTTTACATGTCGTACATAGTACATAGGAATATCTGTTTAAACATTTGGGATAACTAGCTGACGTGCGTTTTTAACCTTAAGATAATAAATAAATTAATATTATATCAAATTATATAATAAATTAAACCATGCTATAAAAAATTATATCCGTAATAATTATTCTTTTTTATCTTTGAACACTATCAAATAAAAAGCGCTTGTAACATTCTTTATAACCACGATTAACTGTTCGCAGTGAAAAAACCAATTTAAATAAATTTCAAAGAGGCATTTACGAGAAAACCCCTTTAAATTTCGTCACCTACATACCAATTTACACCCTCCCGTTTGACCAGAAGGCTTACATCGGTGAAACAACAAAAACCTGCACCTCGAGTTATTCTCGTTAGTGAGATGGGCCGCGTCGACACCTACCTAACATGTAACAATGTTTATTCAAAGAAAATTACGTCTTATACAAACAAAAATAGATTGCATAATTCAAAATTTAATTATGGCGTTTACGACGTTTTGACTACCGATGGTTTCTCTTGTTAGTAAATTTATTGTTACCAGTATGACGTGCGTCCTTTTCTAACGTATGGATTTGTAGTTACCGAGCTTGTTCTCTGTCTAGTCGTTACGGCAAGGTCGCCGGTCGACTCGTTAAGAGCTTTTAACGAGAAGCGAGGAAAGCACGAATAATTGTATGATTCTCAAACTACATAGTTTCAAATTAAGTTCGGAGCTAGTATAATTTATTTACTTAATTTGTAAAAATATAACGTGCTTCTCACAAATATGTTAGCTAAATATGATACCGAAATGAAAGAGAGACATGCTATGTTATCTTCTTTTTCACCAATTACTACGTCACTAAAATATACTCATAAGCAGATATATTTTATGTGTTTATGCAATAACGTTGAATATACATATTTTAAAAAACATTTACAGTTTGGGATCACTTGGCCGTGTGTTTCGAAGAATACTTTACACGTATCTCTTTCGTACCTGTTTACTGTATATATTTTTGTTTCAATACTCCCTATCTCGCTCGAATATGGGAACCATCTTGTTGGAAGACGCAGGATAAAATGAGAAAAACACCAATGAAACGAACATTAATGTATCTTGTATATAGGAACAACGTCTAAATAGTTTTCCTACGTGCGAGAAGAGGCAAGTTGACCAATTATGTTTTATGCGAATGAGAAAATGGTTTATTTCGTGGACAAACATGTAATTTATTGGTTTATCTACTGGCGTGCGGTTAAATATGCAGTTATTATGATGATGAAAATACAAAGGGGAGGGGAGCGTGGTTGACGCACGTGAAATTTCTATAAAAGCACCATCAACCTAAGCAATAACTGAAACAAGTGTACTCATCCCGGCTAAAGGAAGAGCCGGCGCTTGTATCGCGCGGGCGTCGAAGGAAACAGGTCACGTTGCTGTCTAGTGCACACGCGGCACATATGTTTTACCGCCATCTGCAGGTGGCGGGCGGTGGCTGTCTAGGAAGTTTGTGCCGCACCTGAGGTAGGTACTGCTTGCGGTATAATGGTGTACAAAAACCTTCCTACGTGGCATAATCTCAGTAATTTATTACTTTCCATTGTTATTCACTCACGCGCAGCCAGTGTTATCAGGAGTTTTTGTAGGGATATTGATCTGTTATGTTGTGGTTTTTCTATTAATTTCACGTGATGTAGTTTGGTTATTGTGTACAAGTAAAGTGAATTATAAATAACTAGTTGTGCACCGCGGTTACACACACGTATTATTTAAAAAAGCACTGATTCATGATTTATAATACTTCAGTATAGACAATATTTTTATCGGGTGGCCAAGGTTATGCATCACAACTCATACGGCTCGTTCGCCCCTCTACACCTATAGTCATAGATCCGAGCCGAGTGTTGAATTATTTTAATTTTATATTATTTCTCAAAGTATTCGTTCTAATAACATGCTATATAGGGCAAAGTTTATCTACATAAAATTATTTGATGATGAAGTAACTTTCGTTCGTAAGGATTAATATGCTATGCCTAATAATAATGCTCATAAATCACTTTTTAATTTTCAATATAACGTTGACACTAAATACCTTATTGTGGCTTATGTATAAGAGATATGCATATGGTATCGCGGACTTTTTTTAGATGTACTAAGGAGCAATATTGTATTTACGTATCACTAACCATGACGCCAGCGCACATGGATAAAGCTGGTTGGGGGCGCTATTTCTTCTGACTTACTTAACAAAAATTAATATTTAAGGCCAGCTGAGAGGTGTATATAGCCTATACTATTCCTTGTGAATTGGCTATCATATATAATTTTTTTTTTTCTAATCTTACTGGTAGTTTCAGAGATTAACGTGTTTAAACAAACAAACAAACGAGCAAAAACATTCGTTCTCTTTATTATATTAGTATAGATAACTAGCACTATGTACTTAAAGGTCCCACAAAAACTGCCTGGACATCACAATAATAATTAAAAATATATTCTATATACGTGACATTGCCATAATTATGGATGAACACAGTTGCCATTAAATAAAAAGAGTTATTAATAGTGTAAAGTAATAAATATTTTTCATAGTATAATAATAGTGTGACTATTTTCAAACGTATGTCTTTTCATATTTATTTTTATTCAACTTAAAAAATGTATGTAACAACCGTGTGAATTGACGTCGAAATTATATATATTTTCTACAATAATCGTGTAATAATATGGTAAGACAAAACAACAATTGTATTCACATTTCTTAAAATAACTCGTTTATCATCTGTATAACTATGTAACATCTGCTAACATTGGAATATGTACTTGTATCCCAGAATTATATTCGAAATTATGGTTATAGCGGGTTACTTGTTTATTAAAGTGATGGCAATGCTCTCGCGCGTTCGCGCTCTGAACCAAACAAAAAGATTTTTTTCTGTGGAAAACTGTTCGTTCGATCGCGTTGTTATCGCCCATCGATTTATATTACACAGTCGTATTCGCCTCAGATGAACACGAATTTTATAAAAATGCCTATATTTATGATAGGTATAAATGAAATTTACTGAATTGGTATTAACTTAGATCGATTATTTATATTCGGTTTATACGTACATATTTTTACGTCTACAAAGTGCATATTTTGATTGCTTTAAAATGCCCAGTGTATTTTGTTATTCTAATGCAATGCTGTTTTGTAATGAAGTACTTTGAATACTGGTGATCATAATTAAATAGGGTGGTAAGACACGATAATTGTGCGACGACTTTACACTAGGTGTAACGTCCGTCATAATGATGTGCATACGCGCGAGTGCGCGACGCGTTCTGTTTTTTTTTTGTTCGAACTGATTAATTTTTTAGCCATAAGGGCTCTGAGCCTCACACGACTTTTACAATTTTATCGGGCTTGTGGGGGAGCGTTTATGGTACTCAGTCGCGAAAGCGAGGCAACAAGATCGAAGGGTGCCAAAGTGTCCGAACCTCGATTTGGGCTGTTGCCGATCATGTGAAAAAGTCGCGATCTGACTAATTCCCTATCCATATAATTCGATCTAAACTAACTATACATCTGCCTTCTGAGAGGAAGGACGGAACATGTCTATACGAATTTATTTATTTAGTGATTTGTCAATTTTTGTGTAAACTAACTAGCCAAAAAATTAAAAAGGTTCCTTACAGAACCTATGTATCTGCGTGGTTTTGCATGTGTGTGTAGGGATGCAGTGTAATGACTGTATGTTGGTAGCTAGTGAATGCAGTGTCACTGTATCGCGCGAGCGACTACTTGGCTCAAGGGCTCCGTGCCGATGGATCGGACTTACGCGGCGCGTTCTGGAATCAGCCGGTGTATATCCAGGTGCCGAGAGGATTAAAGGCCGGTTTGTACTCTCATGACAGCGATGAGCGTCAATGGATTTCCGATCTCTCGATGGTTGCCGTTATTGTTGGGTTGTACTACGCTTATCATCAAGCACAGTGCTGTCGCTTTGAAATGCTACTATATATTTTTTTTAATTATGTATTTATATAGTTGACACAAGTTTATAATTTCAAAATTGATTCCTCCCAGCTTTATGACATAATTTTATCAATCGTGTACGGTTCTATAAATTTGCATACAGATGACTACCTACATAAAATAATTTGTCAAAGCGTCGTGCCTAAACTCATCAATCTATCAAACACTTTAATAATATAAAGCAGCGTGCACACCTAAAATGCCTACGTTAACTACGAACACATCTATACGTCACAGATGTTTAGTATAACGATCCACTTGCAAGATGTTTTCGTGCGCCGTAATAATTCTGAACGAGGCACGCACGAATTTCGAAAATCTCTTTGAAATCACCTACGATCGACGGTCAACAATAAACTCGCATCGTCATCCTTTGATCGAGGGAATTGACTGTCAATCCAGTCGGTATTTTAAAAGCTTAACTCTCGTTATTATAGATGAATCTCGAGTGGTTGTTTAAAACGTGTCACTCAGTCGCTCGTTAAATTATGATTCGATTTGAAATTGTTGCATGGTGGTTCGTAAAATTGAGCATTTATCGATGTTTAATACCAAACAATTAGGTCCGATCCATCGGCATGGAGCCCTTGAGCCAAGCAGCCGCTCGCGCGATACAAGTGACTGCACAATCACTAGCTTTCACAGCCATACATGACACTGCATTATACACACATGCACAACACACATAGGTACATAGGTTCTGTAAGGGACCTTTTTTTTTCTTTTTTTGCCTAGTTAGAATAGACAAAAATTTTCAGACCACTAAATACACATACACATGTTCCTTCCCTCCTCCCAGGGGGCAGAAACATGTATATATGTATAGTTAGTTTAGATCGAATTACGGATAGGGAATTAGTCAGATCGCGACTTAATTGCATACGCGCAACAGTCCGAGCCGAGGTCCGGCCACTTTGGCACCCTCGGATGTTGTTGCTTAGCTTTCGTGGCTGAGTGCCCTAAGCGCTCGCCCCCAAGCCCGGTAAAGCTGTAAAAGCCGTAAAGGCTCCAGGGCCCCTCAGGCTAACAGTGTAGTCAGTTCGAAAAAAAAAAAAAAAAAAAAAAAAAAAAAAAAAAAAAAAAAAAAAACCAAACAACTCCAGTATGCCTAGCGATTTAAAATGTGTATGTTGTTACACACATACTATCACCATACACGCGTGGATGTTATTACCAATTCAACAGTGTGTTTATACACGAACCATTTTTAGCTATTTTCGACCCATTTATAAGTCAAATACTATTAGACATCCACACTTGAATATGATAGTTCTTGAGTTATTAGGGTCCGAAAAGTAGCACTTTTTTCACTCGCTCACTGACTGAATCACTCATAAAAATCCTAGTTCACTTCAGCAAAGTAATACTTATGAACAACGTTTCCATCTGTCCACCAATAGATGGCGTTGTGCTAAGTTGTAATCATAATGCGGTTAAACTAACCGTGTTTCCATTTGCTCACCAATAGATGGTGTTGTGCAACCTTTCAAAAAGTAATGATATCCCAACAAAAACATAAATGTGAAAAAGGGGCCAAGTTCATTAGAAACGACGGTAGTCGTTGTCAACGATAAAAGAGCTGAGATCTAACGGATGCCAAGTTCCATTGCAGTTCCGTTAATTATAGCTGTAGGAATGTACGTTCCTCAATTCATTAACAAAGCAATTGAATACTTTCTTTAATACATATTTACATTATTTTCTAATTGAAGGAGACAACTTTAATGGTCGTAATTTCTTGACAATTTAGACTTGCCAAGTTAGTAATCTCATATAAAAGAAACTTTTCGAATACTTTTCATTAAGAATGCTATCTGTTGATGATGATGAAAATATATTACAGGCGCCATCTATTAACAATCTATTTAAACAACGTGACAGGTTTAATGATTGCACGGGTCAGCTGGTATATTAAACATTTAAAAAAAACTTGAAGCTTTTAATAAAATCTAACACAAACACTTGAATACATAAAAAGGTCAATCAACTATTTAACCCACCCTTTGCTGTCCCTGGCATATTATTTTAAATATATACTAATTGGTAATAGTCATACACAAAAAAGTAATAATGCATCACAATTGTTTCTAAGATTATTAGGCACAATGGGAAACAAGATTACGTTGTCAAAAAGCTTTTGGTTCTATGAAATATTATGGTAACTCAGGATACAAAATATCCGTTCAATATAAAATATTCCTGTCTGAAGACTACATTAAATTGTGAATTTTATTATACTTGAACTTATTTGTTACTTGCGGTTCATTTTTATTATAGAATAAGACGCCATGATTTAATTTATCGTGTTTAATACAAAATAGCAATAAGGTAAAACAGACAAAATGGGTATACTGAGCTGCTGGATTCTTAAAAATGAGGACCCGCGGATACGGATTATTGCTAACTTAATCGGCGGATATGGATACGGTTACGGAACTCAACTTTCGTAATTGGTTTGTTGGCTGAAGTCGCGTGTGACCTTGGACCGATAGGTATCGAGCTCTTTGCGCAAATAAAATTGCTTTTATATGAGTTAATGTATCCATGGTGAATTTTTACAATAGTGGACTGTGTCGTTTTTGCTCGCCATTAATAAAGTAATGTATCTAGAAGTCGAAGATCCAATACAAAATCCCTAAATAACGCCCTCGACAAACAGTCCGACTACAAAATACGCTAATGAAGAGACGGATTTCCTGTCAGTTTATTACAAGACTTAATTTTTTGTCAAATTACTTTGGCAAGTCGATCAAAGCAGCCCATAAAATATCATATTTGATTACTCTCCTCATTTATTATAAAAATTAACTAGACACATCCAGGTTGTTACATCATTTCTCGTAATTGTAACCGTAGTGTTGGCTCCAATAAAACGAGATTACTGGTTTTCAATGATGACTTGATAACTTGATAACTTTTGCGAACTTGATGAGGGAAGTTCTTTATTACATATTTAAACTTGCAATTACCAATGTGCAGGGTTCGTAAATATGCATTGTTTATAATAAATATTAAAATATCGGATATCTATACAAACAAATAAAATGGAAGTGCCTGTAATGTCAAAATAACACCTTTTTACTAAACGCATATGAAAGTATATAAGGTAACAAAAAAAAAAAAAAAACTTTTTTTATCTGTCTGTTTCTTTCCGGCTAATCTCCGAAAAGGTTGGACCGATTTTGACGGGACTTTCACTGACAGATAGCTGATGTTATACGGAGTAACTTAGGCTCAGTTTATTTTAGAAAAATAATTAGGGTTCTGCACAAAAATTAAAAAAGTTTTTTTAGTAGTCCACGCGAGCGTAGCGAATAAATACGACCAAGTATGTCCTTTACAGATGTTAGACTACTATTATATGGAGATAAAGTATGTGAGTATGCTTGTAGGCGGTAATCTATTTTGATTGGGTGTATCAACATTATTTTATATAATTTCTTACACAATATATATCGTTTACAGTATTATCATTTTTAGTGAATATAACTTAGGGAGTCAGTCAGTTCCAGAAATCACAATTCATTTTCTCGTTTCATTTTCTACAATAAATAACCCTTTCGATAATAAAACTTGTTTTACATGATTCTTGAACTTATTGCTTGCCAAATCGGTAATACGTTTTTTATTGTAATGAATTTACAATTATCTAAAGATTATTAGAGTGAAAAAGGCAAAACAATGAGATTACATTATCACGTCACGTATACTTAACTACCATAACAATAAATGTTAAAAGTTTTTGCTTACATCGTAAATAACTGCCTAATTATAAACAAAAACAAGGTCGGATGTAATAAACTACACATAATTAATTCGTCTAATTAATTTCGAGAACACGCTCCGTATCCTCCGTAGATATGTAATAAAAAACCAAAATGATGCATGGCCGTCCTAAAAATTTTTTAAATAAGTACTCGTTTAATTCTGGTAAATTATTTCTCGTTATATGAAGCAATATTATTTTAACCCTCTATTTACTTTGTTCGATAATTGAGGATTTAATTTTTTCAGTCATGCCGGAGATCAGTATCATTATCGTAATAAAATAAGGTTATCTTTGAAGTTGTAAATCTTTACGCGCGTTATGTAAAAAATGAGAGTGAATGTATACGATGCACGCACGTGCACATTTTAACAAAAATTTTGAATTATGAAGTTGCTTGCTAAATCTCTTCTTTTACTGTAGTGTTAGTCACACTCGGTGTTTTGCGTTAAATAACATCGAGTGTTACTATTCAAAGAAATATAATTTCTAACGCGAGTACAAAAATACACGCTTCCACTTTTTTATACACTTTTGAAAACTTGGAGAAGCATTAATTATAAAACTTATATTATTTTCTGATCACAGTCACAATTGTTTAGAATCGCATTTCGCATATAGTACAGAATTATTTAAAATTAAAATAAACCGTAAGTGATTAATGTAAAAGGTTTTAATTTATTTGACGGCATTTCCTTTATGAACTTCAATACGACCATTTTAAATTCAAAGCAATTTGTACTGTTGGATTATTTATTTTCCTTTTAAAAACATTAATCATACAAGATCTCAACACCGTTGATCGGATACCATATATCGAGTTGGTAATAATGTCTATTTTTCGTAGATCTTCGACGAACTGTTAATGTTACCTTCTAAGCCTTGTTTGTGGTATACCGTAAGAGGCATGGAAGGTCTCTGTAATATAGCCTGATAGATACTTGCTTAACTGATACCATATATAGGTACCTGCTGCGAGCTTCTTCGCCATTTTGGGTGGAAAGACGGGGTTCAAAGGTTTAAGTGATTTTTAGGTTTCTAAATATATTAGTTACTTATCAAGAGATGATGATGTTTTTAAGCTTATAGTGTTTAGCCTCTATTGTGATTACGTAAGATAAAAGTAAGGTAAGATTATAATTTGAAAACCAAATCGGCCCGTCGCGGCTGAATATAGAGAGTTATAGGGTATTATAGTTATTGTTTTGAAATTAAGAGGGCAGTAACCGGCTAGGCGAACGCTAAAAAAATATTAAATCTTATTAATTTAATTAAAAAAAAAACTATAAATAAGCAATAGTCCTCCATGTATTATAAGTAATTTCTCAGAAAATGTCTTGCAGGCAACGACCTGTTTTTGGCCGAAGCCCAATGACTTTATTTTAGAGAAATATAACCAAGGAATATATTAATATTTTATCAACAAAACAATTTATAGCCCAAACAGACACGTTTCCTTGTAAACGAGCTGGTAATATATCTGAATCAGCACATTAATATCGTGCACATATCACTGTCGGAGCGCGTAACAGAAATAGTGCATCCTGTTTTGATGCGCCCGCGCAGACGCGACGCGACGATCGCCTGCCCTGGCCGGCCTGTGGACTCGACACGAACAAGAATCGGATGGATAATCGATTTTACGAGCTCCCGAAATAAACCAAGTCCCTTCGACTCAAACATGCATCATCGTCGAAGACATTATGCACGCAGACTGTGTTGTTTTAAAAATTATTGCGAGTTCCATTGACGTTGAATGGTAAACAAAACAACCGATCATTTTCTTATTTCTAAGAATTTATTGAGTATAAATCTTACAATCTATATACATGTATAAAAACGAGCCTTACAGTAGTCGCATATGATGTGTATCATCAGACATGTTATCCTACTATGAAATTGAGATGAAGTATATGTGAAGTCAATTTATTCGACATATTATTGGTCAAATATATTTTAAGCACGGAAATATATGTAGTTGTTTATTAAATACGCAATAGTAACTTAAATACTGGAAAAAGATCCGCACTAAAATGTTTATTCGAATAGTTCCATATTACCATATTACTTTTTTTAAGAATTATGGACTTTGTCAGACGCTTAGTAGTAAAGATGATTATTAATATAGTTTTCACATATAAATATAACCTCAGATTTTATACACAACACTGTATAACTGTAGATGAGTACACAGCTGATGCGTTCTTCTTCTCTATTTTCCTTTGTCTTTCTCTTCACCCACACGCATACACTATGTTGGCCGACAGTACGTCGTGGTACCAACCGCACGGAAAATGGTTTAGCACTATCTCACAGCCATCTCTCCGCCACCGCGCGCGCTCATTGGTGAAATCAAATAGCGCGCGCTTCCCCGGTTTCCTGTAACACATTTCTGTCCCTTTTCCAGAATCACTCCCACAAAAAATATCCAGCATCCGAGAGGAAAGATGTTACACATCAAAAATGACTATATATGAGGTTGAGAAACTCCAACACTGTTAAACCGATAACCATGGAAGTAGTTAGATCTAAGCGTTTTTTTTATAAAGAAGTGTTTATATTATTCCTGAACGCGATAGGTGTCGCTGTGGTAAAAATGCAGACAAAAAGGGTAGAACGTCTGTGTACTAAAGATGAATGGATAATAATAAATTATAAGCAATCAAAATTATGTATATTGTGTTTTAGTGATATAGACACACGAGTCAACAATAGTGTGTAAGCCAAGTTAGAAAAAGAAAAGGGCGACACACCGCCTAGTGTTCATACTTACTCGAACCATTTCGAGCTACTTTCGACCCCTACATAACTCTAAAACTATTCGACATACACACTTGAAATTTTGTATGTTTAATAAACATCCCATGAACATTTATAATTTAAATTAAAACTTGACAAGTTACAAATCCCATATCAAAGACAAAGACAAATTGTTTTGTAAATGAATTGAAGAACGTACATTCATACAGTTACAATTAAAGGAACTGCTATGGAACTTGGCACCCGTTAGATCACAGCTCTTTTATCGGTGATAATGACTACCCCGAAATCGTTTCTACAGAACTTGGCCCCAAATTTATGTTTATACTAGGATCTATATTTACTTGCCATTTAATTACATACATACATAAATCACGCCTCTTTCCCAACGGGGTAGGCAGAGACCACGTCCTTCCACTTGCTACGATCCTGACATACAACTTTCGCTTCCTCAACATTCATCAATCTTTTCATGCATGCTCGTCGGTTTAGAGTACTCTTGACCATTATTATATTACTTATTATTATTATTATTACTTATTTAATTACCACTATTATTATATCTATACTTATAATATAATAAAACGGAAGAGTTTTTATTTGTTTGTTTCTTTAAACGCACTAATATCGGGATATACCATTCGGAATCGAAAATTTATTTTTGTATATGACAAAACAAACAAACAGCCAGATTCATGAGGAATAGTATAGGCCAGTGATTCTCAACCTTTTTTTTGTTGCGGCACATATTTAACGATTTCAAAATTTGGCGGCACATAAAAATTATTTACTTACTACAACACACTGCATAAATAGTTTATGACAAAAATTTGGCGGCACACTTTTGAAATTTGGCGGCACACAAAAGTGCACAGTGGTTGAGAATCACTGGTATAGGCTATCAAGCATTAGGCCTAACCTAGTCTTAAATATTGATTTTTGTTATGTTAGTCGGAATAAACAGCGCTCCCGAACTGCTTTATCCGCGTGCACTGGCGTAATAGTTAGTGATACGTAAATACAATGTTTAAAGAAATATTACCCTTTAGTACATGTAAAAAAAGTGCTCGATATCATATGCCTATCTCTTATATATAAGCTATAGTAAAGAGTTTTGTGACAAAAAATTATTTAAAACAAGATATACCCACAGCTTCGCTCACGTAGACTACTGACTAAAAACCTTTTTTATTTTTTGTGCGGGACCCTAATTATTTTTCTTAAATAAAAATAGCCTAAGTAGTTTAAGTAATAAAGTACATATCTTTTATTTAAACAGCACATAAAATATTGTTTGGTGCCCATTATTCTTAGCGGTACCTACCCATGTAGTTGGTATTTACCGTCTAATTTTTAGTACCTAACTTACTGCAAAGTATCTTGTCGACCATCAAAATTAAACTCATTTGATAGCAATATAATGACAACCACATGTTTCTTACAAAAAAATTGTATTGGTTCCAAACTTAAAAACTTTTTAAATTGGTTTCACTAACATAAACGGACAGTAAGGGTAACTGTAGTCGGAATAATCTAAAATATTATAAACCACAACATTTGTTACAGAATAACGCAACGTCTAAAGCAATAAATGGGTCCGTTCACCTAAATAGTGATGTGGGTGTTTGGTTTTATTGTTACGACCGTCTTAACGAGTCTGCTTTATGTCGCTCTAACTATAGCCTAAGCCCATACTGGACAGAGAGCAATGTGTTAAGTCCTTCCTGAATTTTCTTATATAGAAATTTACGTTACCGAATAACTATGGTTCTGAAATCGTTTCTTTTAAACGTAAATATTGTTTTTGCTGATATAAAAATGCAAGTAATAGATTTGAATACTGTTTTAGTTGCAATTTTATTTGTGTGTCGCGCCATACAATTTGCTTCTGGTATACTTAATTCCGTCTCCTAGGTAATCTTTACACTCCATAAATGGGCACAGGTGTTTATGTGGCCTTGAAGTCATAGGATCATGATATAAATTACTGGTTATGACCATCAACTTCAATGTGTACCTACGGTTCCGTTGTCAACAAGGAACCCTTATAGTTTCGCCATGTCGGTCCGTCTGTCCGTTCGTGGCATAGCTCAGAGAACACAAAGCTGTAATTTGCTACGAATATACATAAATAATATATAATCTAAACAGGCAGACAAAATGGTGAACCAAATCTTAAAAAAAAAAAAATATTGTACATGTGAAGTGGGAATAATTTTTTTCACCTTAACACATGGTGTGGATTATCTTTAGATATGTCGTTCAAAAATATTGCGAGTGTGTGAAAACCATTTTTCGATACAGAAATCCGTTTGCGATATATTAAGCTTTAAAGTGCTAATTTTTGTTAGAGTCAAGTGTCCGTTGCCAGCTAAATGGTCGTGTGAAAAAATTCACGACAGTAGTATATTTATAACGTAGTTGAAAGGAAAAGTATCACAAACGGCTAAGTGCTTTAAGCGCTCGCCCCCGAGCCCGGTGAAGCTGTAAAAGCCGCAAAAGCTCCAGGGCCCCTATGGCTAACACTGTAGTCAGTTCGAAAAAAAAAAGTATCACAGCTAAGTAGGCTTTACAAGTTAACGAGTAATAGTCGACCAACTTATAAAATGTACTTGGAGAAGTAAATAAAAAGGAAAATTTCGTACAAATTCCATTGAAAATGACTTAATGCCCCCTTTCTAAATCTATAAAGTTCAGATAAAGTTCGCTATTTATTCCGAATTAAATTGTTTCAATAATCAATATTTAAAGCTAGCTGATAGGTGTATCCTAATGCTAGATAGTATGTCCTATACCTCGTGAATCTGGTTATAATATATAAAACTATTTTTTCGAACCGACTGGCAGTTTCAGAGATTAGCGTGTTTAAACACACAAACTTTATTATATAAGTATAGATTATTTAATAGAGATTTTAAGCAAAGCTCCGGGATTATAAGAAAACGGTACGGATTTTAGAAAAAGGCCTTAAGACATAAATTTATATAGATAAAATATTACTAATCAACATAATATAAAATGTGACGTATTATCTTCTTAAACGTCACGTTTTATTATCCATAGATTTAGTGGACATGTAAAGTCCCTTCTTCTTGCAAGTATGTTGCTTTGCGCGACGATTGAAACTCTTTCTTCGTAACTCACTCTGACTTTTATGATGACCAACATTTGAAATAAAAATACATGAACGGCCGCGTGTGTGGCCTCGTAAAGTAACCACTACGATGACTTATATGTATAAAATATCGGGTAACGTATTTCATACGGTCTTATAGACATATATTTTTTTCAAGCAATTTGTCATACTATACCTTGGGTGATGTAGATAAAAGCATGGAGCTGTTAAGCGGAAAAAGATTTAGAATCTTATATTTTTATGAGATGAAATGTATAAGACATAGCGAAGTTAAAAAACAATTTGAAGATTTATAAAACTTTGTTTTAGAAACATGTGGATAACTTATAATAATTAGTAACCATAATTTATCAAATTAAATTACTGAAATAAAGTTAATAATTATATAGTTATTGAGGTGAAGTTGCATAAAATCGAATTAAATGGAATTATATTGTTTAATATACTGATCAAATATGGTCTGTATATTATGATAGATGTCAAATATAGATTGATGTCTTTTTTGGCCATGCCGGCCTGCATAAATATATCTTCACGTTACGCTGGAAGGACCCGATGTCATAAGAAGGAGGGAACACATTGGCCGGGAGATGGTTCCACAGTTTTACGGTACGACAAAGATAAGACATAAAGAACTTTCGTAACAGGAACAGGAATAGTTCACCTTTAAATTACTTAGTGATCAATGTTTTTGGAAATTTTGTCCCCTATTAGAATTTCATCGGGCAAAAATTATAAGATTTTACCGTATTCCTATATTTTTGGTTCGTTTTAAGCGTACTTAATCAGCTGATCGACACAACTATAAATATAAACTTGATATCAAACCAGTCGTCTGCATTACTTAAATATATATATATTAATTCATGTTATTGCGATTTTAATCTTTTCTACTATTATTATAACAAAATAAAAATGCTTTGAATATCCTTTGACACTTAATCTGCATTCCAGATATCTCGAGTATAATTCCGAGCAAGAACCGGTCTCTCTGTCGTAATATTATTCTTGTAGCTGTCATTGCGGCCACTCAATTTTTAACTCACACTTGTTAATGTGATTCCAGAGTGGAATTAGCACCCAATAACTGTGGCCGTGTTTTATGTGCCTACACGAATACATTAAGTACTTCAAAGAAAGTACCTAATTATCACAATGCAAATCGTACAAACATTAGTAAAATGTTAGCCAACATGCACCGGCATGGCGCGGCGGCGGAGGCCGGATCAAACATGCGAGCAAGCAAATATAAATGTTTGGACTATCACCACTTTCGGTTCTGTACAAATAGGGATTGTTGTTTGTTCAAGTGCCAGTGACACGCCACTGCGAGGATCATAACCATTTACACAAAATCTCTGAGACTCATTACAAGCCTCGATTACTTGGTCAAGAGTAAGGGCCTTGTTCCATTGGTCCTGCTTCAAAACAAGGCGACACCTTTCGTGTACGTAGTGGGATGGATTTTCCTGTCACAAGTTTTACCGAGCTAAGTAAAGTCTGACAGAAGTTGTATTTTACTTGAAGTCAAGTTCAACATGACCGTCAAGCGTCAAGCCGTCAAGCTTATTAAGGATCGAAATAATATTACGTATCATAGAAATTTTATTATTTATAAATCATGTGTTATCATCTTCGATCAATAATACACTATTGATCGAAGGTTATCATTCAATCTATACTAATGTTTGTTTGTTTGAATGCGCTAATCTCCGGAATTAACGGTCAGATTTGAAAAATTCTTTATTACTTTTATAGCATACTAGCTGTGCCCGCGGCTCCGCTCGCGTGGAATACATAATGTTGTCGGTCGAGCGCACGCGCAGATATTGTTATTTATTGCAATATGAACGGCAGCAAAAATAATCTGACAGTTGAAAGTTTTTACGGTCGACGAACTAGTCAAAACAATATAAAATTACCCGGTGTCATTGCGATTGCAACTTTTTGTTTATTATTCCGGTTGAACGACAGTGACTTCATTTTTAGACTGTTAATAGAATATATATATTATTACTTAGCGTAAGACATTTAAGCGTCCCGAATGCGTCTTTTTTCCGAATTGATTCTCCATTATCGTCACTGCTTATTTCGTATGTTACTTTACCTTACAAAATTTATAATTTAACCTGGCCAGATAACATAGCTATGGATTCAAATAAATCATGTAAATCGGATAAGTGGTTTTTGCGAGAAAAAAATATAAACGGACAGAAATACAAAGAGACGTTGAGTTTTATAGGATGGATTAGGTAGATACAGAAGAGATAGATAGTTATAGATAAGAGAGAATCATTGATGAAGTGTTTCGGTAAGCTTTTTATATATAAAATAAAAACACTACTTTTGTAACAGGATCTACATACGTACATACTATTATGTAGTTGTATTATTAAATCGTAAAGTCTAATATAATTATCGAGTAAATATTTAATAAAATATTGTTTATTTAGTTTATTTTTATTACTCCATCGAGTTACGTAGTCTGTATTGAAAGTTAATTAAGTGAATTTTATAATAAGTGAACCGAGTCGCGGAGTACTGATGCTCAGGGTTAAAGGCTCTACACCTGCCAATAATGTCTTTACAATGATTCATAACTACATTTTGATACATACATATAGTATAGTTATTTCATATATCAAAAGTTCTAAAGACTTCTGCTATCCATCCGCCACCATCTGCCATTTATTACTGTGGAAAGATCATTACTGCATTTTTGTTATATACATTATGTGCAATGTATTGTACATACATGAAATATTGTATACTATTTGTACATATCAATCTTGTTTTCGCTTCAAGGTCCTAACGTCCTAAATTTTTATCATTGTTTTTATAGTTGTTATTTACCGTAGTTTCTGAACTCATATTTCATTTTCGGCAACATCATCAACTATTCATCACCAATTTTATTCACGGGGTACATCGTACAGTCGTAAATAATAATTGTATCAAATTGCAAACATTTGTATTACACCATTTGCTTCATATTGTTTTACCACATTTTGTAAATAAATAAAAGTTTTAGGCAAAGTGAAATCTAACTGTTATTCTATTACTTATTATTGGTGTTCACTTGTATATACCTATACGTACCACCTTAGCATTTTTTTTTATTGTTTATCAAGCATATACTCAATGATAACACATATTCTGTAAGATTTCCAACTGGTTACTTATTATGGTTCAAAGAAAACAGTCCTTTAAGGGTAGGACGAACAGCGTTGATTTGGCAATGAGCCTTTTCTGTAAGCGGAAGCCTAAAAATTGCCCATAAAATAATAACAATGATGGAGTAGCTCAGTGGTAGCCTGTACAGACAGACATCGCGTCGATCGACGTGAGTTTCAATCCTTGCAATAAGCCTGAACTTCTGGTGAAGAAAAAGCATTGTGATGAAACTATAGCATGATGATAGGGCACTTTCTAATACCCGTCTGGCTAGCTACCACCCTCAAGTTGAAAATCTGTCGCCAAGCACCTGTGGTTGTGTTCCGGCAGCTGCACTTGAGAGCCGATCTAGACACTAATACCCTTAGTGTATTATCATCTAGGGAATAAAAAATAAAAATAATCTGCAATAATCGTGTAAACAAAAACACTTAAATACTCTCTGAATACTTGATAACGCCAATCCTCTCCGATACAGAGATTCACAAGAGAGGTTTTTGAGTCTAGTATGGAGTTAAACGACAATTCTAATGAGGCCCTTGTAATCAACTTTCGTAAGACTAGGAGAAGTTATTTGGAAATAAAAATTTATTATTATTATTAATTCCTACGGTGTTTATTTCCAGGTGGGTCGTGGTGGCCGGCGCATGGAGAGCTACTGTGCTTCGACAGCCCACAGCACCTGGCGCCGTCTCGCGCAACGACCGCCACTCTTCGCTACTCCAGCTGGCAGCGTGGGGGGTACCTGCCGCTCTTGCTGCCGCCGTGCTTGTCACAAGGGATGTCGATGCCGATGAACTTACAGGTTTGTACGATATTTCTTGATTCTGGTTGGTAGGTATAATAAGCGCCATAGAGCTACATTGTCTATTGCTTCGGTGATGGTCTTTGTTTTGGGATTGTACTGCACTCATCATCAGGCACAGAGATGTAATACTGCCATAAAAAGGTATAGTTAATTAGTTCCCGTTAGAGATAAAATTATACTTCTCGACGACATTTAACATTTATTTGTTTTAATTATTTTGTGTATTGTGATGTATGAAAGTTAATGAAAGCCTTGATAAACTTTTCCATTCTAAGCAGGAGGTCCTTTAGGTCTTAAACTAAATCACGCTGCTTTTATAGACCCGCGCCTTTCCTCTCTTCACCTATTTTCACCCCACCGGTACATTTAGACTAGCGTTTTTATTGCGTGTATAATCTCTTATTGGCTTAAGGCACTTTAACGTGCGCTACTTTTTGCGCTTCTAAAAACCGAACGCGCGTACGCACGCGTTTTACGGCGTGTTGGCTCGAACCGGTGAGTTCAGTCGGTAGCAATATAGATTCCGACGCTTATACGAGTTTATAATTACTGTTGGGCCGATTTTGACGGGACTTTCACTGGAAAATAGCTGTTGTTATAAGGTACTTAGGCTAATTTTATAAAAATAATAATAATTAGTGTTCCGCACAAAAAATAAAAAAGCTTTTTTAGTAGTCCACGTGAGCGAAGCCGCGTGGACAGCTAGTCTATAATACCAAATGAAAATCACTGTGAGATGATTTGTTTATTACTATGTGTATGGTGTTTGCGATCCCTACCACTCGGATTGATTAAGGGATATAATTGAATTTTGATCTTTTACTCTAAACTCAAACACGTATGATGTTCGTGGCTAGCAATGTTTTACTAAAAATGTACAGTGTTATGGCAAATTAAGCGTCGGCGCGGCGGCGCACCCGGGGCGCCGTGTACACGGCATAGAGGCCCGCGCGGCGCCGTGTACACGGCATAGAGACCCGCGTGGCAGGGCGTATGCGCGGTGGCGGCGCGTTCGCGGTGTGCCCGCGGCGTCGTCTACACAAGCCCTTAGGGTTCACTCTAATGTATATCCTAGTTAGATTTTCGTGGTATCTGCAGACTGTCATGACAACAGCCACTGTTCATGATGTCATTCGTCACCCGGCCGGTCGACTTTACCCTTCAGCTCTGGTATAATGACCCGACAGGTGCATTATATTTACCACAAAAACATAAAAATCGAACTATACAAATAATAATACACTATGATGCATAATAATCCTATTAATTTAAAATAAAAAAGGCATTCATTAGCAGTAGGCACACTACTTCTATTCATTAAACCTGTCTTGTTAGGTTTTTGCCTCTGAGCTGAATTATACCACGGTGTTTGTTGTCTACTGCTAATATTGTTAACAAATTCATTAATTAGTAATTAACAACGACAACGTTGACATTCAATTAGTCCTCATAAATAATGTTTATCACATCATAATTAAATACAACAAGTGTATCTTGCATTGTAAACGCTGAATTTACAATTCAAATGGTCATAAAAAGTTATTAAATAAATGCTATATTTGCGTACAGTCGCTAACAGAAACTTGTTCAAAAGAATAAAATTAGTTAAATTTTGTGCCTATCGTTATTCCACTTCCCGTACTTGCCTACAGCTTACCAGATTTCTTGACGTTCATAGTTACTACTCCACTCCTTAGGGTCCTAGCGTGAAGTCATATAGTCTATACTATTCCTTAGGAATCTGGCTATCATATACAAAAATATTTTTTTGAATCCGACTGGTATTTCTAGATATTAGAGTGTTTAAACAAAAAACCAAAAACCTCTTCAGTTTCATTATATTACTAGCTGTGCCCCGCGGTTTCATCCGCGTATAATTTAAAAGAAATCGCTGATTGATGATTTATAATACTTCAGTATAGACAATATCTTTATCGGGCGGCCATGGTTATGCCGTATGCGTTACAACTCACACGGCTCGTTCGCGCCATTACACCTATAGTGATAGACCCGACCCAAGTGTTGAATTATTTTAATTTTACATTATCCCCCAAATTATTCGTCCAAATAACATGCTATAAATGGCAAAGTTTATCTACATAAAATTGTGTTGCTTTCTTTCGTAAGGATTATTAATATGCCATTCCTAAATAATATCCATAAATCCATCCATAAATCACTTTCAATTTTCAATAAAACTTTGTCACAATATACCTTATTGTGGTTTATGTATAAGAGAAAGACGTATAGTATCGTGGGCTTTTTTAGATGGACTAAGAGCAATATTTTTGTAAAACATTGTACATTTTTACGTATTATTAAAAATTACGCCAGCGCACGCGGATAAAGCAGTTAGAGTGCGGCTATTTATTCCGACTTATTTAACAAAAATCAGTAGTTAAGGCTAAATGAGAGATGAAGCCTATACTATTCCTCGAGAATTTGGGTATAATACACAAAAAGAATTTTTCAAATCCGCCTGGTAGATTCAGAGATTAGCGTGTTTAAACTTTTCCGCTATTAGTATAGATTATAAATAATAGATTATGAATTTGGAGAAAAGTTTTTGCATTAATTATTATTAATAATCATAAAGATATAATGTAGGCAACTGTTAGACTATAATCATGCATGATGTTAAGCGGCCATGACGACAACAGGCGAATCCTAGTGAGACGTGTAGGCTTTGTTGTTGTAGATATTGTTAGTAGTTACTACTAACTACTACTACTACTAATCAGCGCGACACAACTTCCGTTCTCTACAACCGCTCACAACGTAATGATAAAATTCTTTTGCACCTAATCTTATTACATCATGTTAATTATATCGTTATCAATAAATTTTAATATACCCTCAATATAAATTACTCTTTAAATGGTTTAAAATGTTACAAAAACACACTTCTCCTCTACTGAAATAGTCCACATCACAATTTCTTTAATAATGTGAACGTAAAATTAATAATTACTCACAAATTCAAAATTGGTTAGATAATCATTTATGGTATGAATTCTATTAGCGTAATACATAAATTAATTAAATAAATAGTTGAATGACATTTTTCTTGTTTTTACAACATCTCATTTGCTCAGCAAAGATGTTAATTTTATAGCATTTTATATTAACACTACTATTTCAAATAGACTGTTAATCATTATAAGACTCTAGCTTCTTTAATTGGTTTATATTTGTACTTCAGAGTAGAGTGTAGAAAGTTCAATGTCTTGTAAGAAGGCTGTAAATAGCATGCTACTCCATATAAGTTCCAATACTCGTGAGTTGAAAACAGCTGGTTATATTTTTATAATCATTAACTTTATTTATGTGATGTTTTTATAGTAAATTAAAATTTAAAATATTGCAAGGTTCGATCGGTCCGTTGAAATTATAATGTGGTTATATTTTTTAATCGACGTTCATTCGGACCTGTATGTATATTCAAGTTTTTTTTGTATTGTAGTTATATAATTCCATGGGCATAGCTGAAAGGAAGTAAGGCAAAAGTCGACAGTATTTCGAAATATCAAAATAACCTCTAAATAGTTAAGCGTGTATCGTGACAGTCAGGAATCAGGATATCGTATCGTGCATGTCATGACTTTTTTTCGTACTGATCAAAAATTTGACGATCTCTGATTAGATTTCTATTCAAGTATCCGTTTGTAAAATATTAAGCGTTACAGTGCTAATTTAATTGCTTAGTACATTTAAAAAAGTCTGGGATACCATATGCTTATGTCTTATAGGTACATAAGCCACAATAAGGTATTGTGTTTTTATTGATTGATTTATGAGCATTATTATTAGGCATGGCGTATTAATCCTTATGAACGAAAGTTACTTCATCATCAAGACAATTTTATGACGATCAATTTTGCAAGGATGGCATTTGCATAGCATGTTATTTGGATGTGGAAAGTAATAGATAATTAAAATTGTTCACCACTCGGCTCGGGTCTATGAATATAGGTGTAGTGGCGCGAACGATAGTGTGAATTTTGACGCATAACCCTGTCCGCCCGATAAAAATATTGTCTATACTGAATTATTATAAATAATAAAACAGCTATTTTTTTTAATTATACGCGGGTGAAACCGCGGTGCACAGCTAGTATATATAACATTCATTGCTTGAAACTGCCGGCAATTGTAAGAAATATTTATTTGTGAAACCTTTTGTTTGTCGTTGAATCAATCAATACATCCTCCTAATACAAGCAGACTGTTCGCTTTTATAGTATAGGTCCTTTCTTGTTTGATTGGCGGCATTTTACAAAGCGATTAAATCTGGCAAGAGTGCGCAGGAGGAGCATTCATTCATACGATAATGGCACTGAGTTTGTTTGGGGCTTCTCGGTGTACTCGAAACTACATTCGTCTAAAATTTGAATGGAATACGGAGTAAAAAAAGTAATAATATGCATTAATTTTAGAAAGACTATTTAATTACCAAGTATAAGTAATTACTATTAGAAACATAATAATATAACTAGTTACAACTTACGTCTTCACAGATAAAATACACGCATATGTCCGGTTTCGAGTACTTAGTCCGAGTACACAAACACTGTGTAACCTGTTATCGAGTTAAAAAGAAGAAGAAAATGGATGGATACAACGGACAAAGTGAAGTTAATGACAAAAAAATAAGTTTAAAAACTAAAACCCGACTACGGAAAAATCACGCTCTGAAAACTACGAAAAAAAAATATATTTTTGTTCCAAATTTTTATCTACCAGCTATTTAATTATTTATCATTTAAAAGTAATCTCTAGTGTAAACTCTAAAGTAAACTCTAATCTCTAGTGGCATTCAACGGTGAAGGAAAACATCGTATTGAAATCATAGAATGGTGGTAGGGCATTTCTAATTTCTAAAACGTAAACATGCAACATTATACCACAATGTACAAAAAAATATTGCCAAGTGCGTGTCGGGCCACGCGCAGTTTAGGGTTCCGTAGATGCCCTTCACAATATGCAGACTTAAAAGGGGGCTTTAAATATTTTTTATTGGTATTTGTACGAAATTGTATTATGTATGGGCACATGATGCAAAGGAATGAGGAAAATGTCGTGAGGAGGGTTTTAGGTATGAATGTAGATGGCTATAAGAGTAGGGGAAGACCAAAGAAACGATGGATGGACTGTGTGAATGATGATATGATTAGAAAGGGAGTGACTACCGAGATGACGACTAATAGGGTATAGAAGAAGAATCACTTCACATGTCATCACATCACATGAAGACCAAATAAATTGGGATAAGGGCAGGAGAATGAATGATGAACTTGGTCGAGTATTACTCGTTAACTTGTAAAGCCTATTTAACTGTGATAGTTCTCCTTTTAACTTCATTATATATAACTACTGCCGTGAATTTTTTCACATATCCAAAAGCAACCATTTAGCTGGCAGAGAGTGGGAACATTTGAATCTTACAATAATTAGCACTTTAAAGCTATTCGCAAATGGATCCTCGAATCGAAAAATGGTTTTTACACACCCGTAATATTTTTAAACGACCTGTCGTCCCTCTCGATGGGATAGACGAGAAAAAGTATTCATTCCCAATTTACGTGTAGGGGAGGTACCCCGAACAATTATTTTTTTTCAATATTTTATTTTACCACTTTGTCCGCGTGATGAATATGTATACCCATTTTTCTAGTACTAAGTCTCAGAGCTAAGCCACGAACAGACAGGCGGATATAGCGAAACTATAAGGGTTCCTTGCTTCCGATCGAAAGTTGGAACCCTAAAATGAACAACCGACGAGAAAATTATAGTTAGTTAATAGTGTAACTCTCTGTTATCAGAGAACACTGAAAACTTCAATGTTGTGCGTCACAGAGCCTAGAGGCTAATTCAAGGACCAAGACAAACATAAATTACACAAACACTAGATATATCTAGAAAAAAAAAAGCGGCAACATAATTCACTTATTTATCAAACAGAATCTGTTGGACCAAAACAAACATAAATTACACAAACATTTTAGTTATATCTACAAAAAAAGCGGCAACATAATTCACTTATTTATCAAACAAAATCCCTTATCATTTAAGCCGGGGACGATTAATAATAACGGACTTGAAGAAAACTGTAGAATACCGCTGTGATAATTTTTTAAATTATCGCTGGTACATTTACCTACCTACTGTGTAAACCATAATAAGTCTTGGAAAAGTAAAAGAGGATTTGTTTGCTTTCGTATTTAACAAGACCCGACAACAAACTGTGCCTCTTGAAGCGGCGAGATAAAAATGCAAACTCTTTATGTAAAAGCTTTGTTGAAAAACACGTTAATACTTAGACAAACATTGTTTACATATGTTCTAATAATAATCTGTAAGTTGCAACGACAGAATAATTTTTATACAAAATTGATATATATAGATATAAATAGTCATCTTTTTCGATTGCAAAATTTTAAACACAATATAAATAATTTATGTATATATTTTGCGATTACTAAAATAATACAATTTTATTAGTTAATTAATTACCATTAAAATATACAATAATAATACATGGTCTCTTCTTTTAAAAGCATCTCAAACCTTTGATCAATGTTAATAGATTTTGACTAGCGCGGAATAGATTATTTAATATTTATTATTCAAATATGAAATTTAGTTTATAATGTTAAGCAACAATTTTTACTTTGTTCAAATCCTACTATATAGTTTTTTTAAATTTCGCACTAACATTATTGTCGTCAGTATGATGAAAAATATAACGTAGTTTTATTTTGAAATTTCATTATAAAACCAGCTGTGTGTAAGATGCATTGGCAATTCACAATCGTTTTTTTATTTTATTATTGTTTGCACTCGTATTATGAAGTACAGACGAAGTGCCACAGCCCAAAGCCCGTTTCTCAGGCATATTGCAGTTTCAAACATGCCACGAGCATTCACGTATGCTTTTATTTTTATTATTCCCATACTACTCGCATTATGGCCGCCGAAAGAAATGTTCGACCATTATCCGAGCCGTTAAATACGACACCTTTCCTCCTCGCACGCTCGTATTTCAATTTTAAATCGGGCTCTTTTAACTGCCTTATTAATGCAAGCCTTTTTTCTCGCCGTGTGTTTGTGTAGGTGTAAGCGCTGAGTGCAGCTTTAGTTGAAACCGTAATATTATTCAGTACGAGGATAAAGAGACTTTGAAATAGTGAAACCGTTTTCGCAAATATTGCTATACTGTTATTTACTGTAACGCTGTAATATATATTATATTACATTGTTCATTATCTGAATAAATTCTATCGTTACCATTAAATTCCCATTGAGTATTATTATAAAACAGAAACGAAATTCCTGTAGTTTCCTTTCATGTTAGTCAAAATATTTTTTAAAATTGTCAGCAAAAGACAGTATCTACCTGATGTTAAGTGGTCACTACAGCCTATATAACTATGAACAATCAATCTTAAAAAGACCGCAGTCCTGAGGCCAGTCTAATAGGCTACTTGTTGCTACACAGGAGGGCCGAGTTGGAGTTGTGCATTTGGGTTTCCACCCGAAAACACTGCAACACGAATAATGCTGCTTTACGGCTACCACTCTTACTTCCATATTATTTGTAATTATAAACATTCTTATCAATATTATTTATGTTTTACAGGTACATGTTTTGTGGGAAATCAGTCAAGTAAATCTCTACTAGCTCTGGTTATCATCCCCGAAGCCATTTGTCTACTCCTAGGATGCGTGTTTCTCTCATCAGGACTACGCGCTGTCCTCCGTCGACCAGCCCCAGTTCCTGCACCAACGGCACTCCTTAACGCACCTCAAGCTCACACTGACCAAAGTGTACTAAGACTGGGAGCGTTCGCAGCTCTGTACGCAGTACCGTCGGCGTGTATTTTAGCTACATGGGTATATGAGTATGCCTGGAGAGACGATTGGCTCGCAGCTCCGATGCCTTCATCGGAGCCGTCAACGCACCCACATCCAGCTTTTTGGGTGTTCCTGTTCCGAATATTTGCGACGCAAGTTCTAGGAGTGATGGTCGCTGTTTGGATAGCGACACCACGGTTGAAAGCGTTGTGGCGAAGGATAACCGGACCGAGGAAACCCACGCCGGCGAAATGTCCATCAGGGCCACCACCTACCCCTTTAACTCTTCATTGTTACTCAGCACATCCTCACACATTAACCCGGCATCCGCCTAACCCTAAATACGCAACGTACAGGCCACCACAACAACATTCGTATAGAAAACCGAGACATTACCATTATTCGGCCGGTGAAACGATACTATGACGTGACGGAAAATAATTTAAAAATTTCGGACTAAAATGACGAGGTTTACCTTCAGAATGTTAGCTGAATATGTCACAAGTGCCATTAATTTCCTATGACTACTTTAAATTGTACATATAGATAATAAGAAAGACATTATGTGCATTTATTGTTATAGTTGGAGATAAAAGCTAATACGAATTAAAAAAAAAAAAATATACCTATCATTCTTCTTCATAGAAATCAAGATTATGTATTTCCCAAGAATGTATCCCAAACCTCGCAATTTACACAATAAAATGTATATATATATAATAATTCTATTTGTAGAAAAACTGTACAGTGATTTGTTATAAATAAATTATGATTTTAAAATCAAAATAATGTACTTATCGATTTTAATATTACGTAAGTTAGTTTATTTATAATCAATACAGTGTTTATGGATAGTAGAAACTACAAAAACAATTATCCTACTGTCATCATTTGTAGTCTCCAAATTTGATTTACTCTATAACTATACCCTACCTTAACAAATAATGGTACCTCTTCCGGAATAAATGTCATTAATTTTGAGCTTTAGTAGGTATAATATATATTTGTAAATAAATATAACTGTAAATACATAGATTAATATGGCCCGCACAGACCTTTTTCGATTTTAAATGACTTAAATTAATACCTATTTAATGAAACAATTAAAATTAATAAATAAATAAATAGAAAGCTGACAAATATTTAATGTGGAAAAGTGGTAGTGTAAAAAATTAAATATTGACAATATTTTGATTTACTTTCTTTTAAATTTATTTTCGTTGATTAGATTTTAATTCTAACTTTATTTGTGTTATTTTGCGATTAATTTCGTTATTGTGCAAAATAAAATAAAAATCTTATTAAAACTGGATCTGATTCTAGTAATTAAATACATACTAGAAAAATGTTGATTTTCTACTTAGATTCTGAAAGGCATACAAAAGATGCTAAAGTATCAATTACATAATTATTATTCTCTAGAAAATGTGACTGTGGTTTTTCTATAACATTAATTTCATTTTTAATTATATTTCAGCGAGTTCAATTTAATGTTTAATGCTAACGACGAAATTTCATTTGAAAGTATATATTGTAATTCCATGCATTTTATATTTATTTTGTATAGTTGATTATATGTGTACTAGTAACGCTGTGTCGTAAAACAATGTGAAACCCCACCAGAAGCCAATACATATTCAATTTATTGTAATGACTGAAATTTATTTTTTTAAGTGTTATTTAAGTTGATAGTTATTTATGTTTTATATTAGAATAGAAACAAGACGATTTGTAATAAAATAGCACTTAAGATGGTACACAATAAAAACATCAAATAATGAAGTGTTTAATTTCTCACTTTGTGACCTTTGCACATATTTTTTTTATATTGGGAAAGTACATAAAGTAACAATATACGCTAAATTTTAATAATTATGAAATACATACTGGGCCGATATGCCGAACCGAGAGTATTCGTCGTAAGAGGTCGTGATTTAATTTGCCACACCTATAGTCTTAGACATTTTATAATTCTGCGTTTCCTCGATAAATTACATGCTTGCCCATTTTAAAGTAATACAATTCTTTGTATCTTAAGTTACCTGAAAAAAATTGACACAGGTGATATGAATAAAAATGTAGTTATTGCTTTTAACTTTTACTTATTTTTTTACACAGACAATTTCAAAACAATAAAGAATAGACAAAAACATTAATAGCATTTTCTACTGACCCTTCACATGGCCCGATTTTGTTTTTTTTATTTTGTCGTCCCTAGTAGGTTGTTACGCTCGGCCCGAGTGGTTTGGACAAGGCATGTTACGGATATGAGATTTCTGATATGGATATCTTAAGCATATTTAATCGGTTTTGGTTATAGGTACACGGATATGAAATTATTTCGGAAATACGATAGTTTCAAATAATTTCGGTTATGGATATTAAATTTTTCAAAGAATTGTACAATATTATTAAAGAAATAATAAAACATGCAAGTCACAATTTTATTTGACATAATTATATGTTTTTTATATGTTCATGACAACCATCTCTCCGAGGTATATCGAGTATCCACTCGAATTACACCGCCCTATCCTCACCCCCGCACCTTACCTCTCCTCGCTCAAGGCACCTCACCTCTCCTCACCCTCGCACCTCACCTTCCTCGCCGCTCATTACTTCTTTCCCACTCTCACCTCTGACTATCTCGCTCTACACTCGCCATACCTCACCACCCGTCATAATATTTGCGTTACAATATGTAAAAAAATCCTGCCTGATCCGTAAAAGTTTAAAACTATGCCGGTCGTTTATAAAATACAGCTTATGTAAGATCTTGCAAACGAACATTATATTATCAAGGATCTATTGGGAAAGCAACGTTAAGATGTTAACATCCTGGAACTTGTTCTTTAGTTGTTAACGAGGTTATTTTGTAATACAAATACTAAGCTGATAATATATAAGCTGCTGAATCCCACAGTAAATTACCATAAGATATTAAAGTATGAAAGTAAAAGAAGTAGACTAACCTAGCAGCGGCAAGAACTATGAATCTTACGTACTGCGTATGCGTAGAGATTAACTTTCGCGCCAAAATTTTAATTAGCGGGCCCATTGTATTTTTAGTATGATGAACTAAGCCTACTAAATTCAATCTATCTTGATACTACTATCCAGTGGGCAATGCAAATATCATACATTTTGTTTTGTTTGCGTTAAGCAGTAAAATATTTAAAGGAAACCATTCTGAAATTTTAACCAAAGTATTTAATGCCTAACCTCTGAATTTATTCTTGTTACTTCGAATATAAGTGAATTGTTGCCTGCAAAAACAGCCAAATCAGCACTGTTCTCAACCATTAGCGGTAGATTATTTATATATACCAGAAATAAAAAAGGTCTCAAAATTGAACCGTTAGGGATGCCGATTCTAGCATACGTTAAATCCTCTTATGTCTGTGATTCTAGCTAATGATCCCAGAGAAATTACCCCATTTATTTTTACTTTTTAAATGCGGTTTGTTAAATAAGGGACAATGGCGAGTGAAGTTCCACAAACATCATAATGTTTAAGCCTAAGTATAAAATAACTATATGACAGCAGCGACCAATCTCAATTCAAATGTGTCTAACCTAACCAATGTTATCGCCGCCACGGAAAAATGAAAATATCTCATTTAAACTTAAAACGGCACAAAATGTTGAAGTAAACCAAACAATGACCGTTCAAAAAGTAATAAAAAAATTATAGAATAAAATTACGAACTTCGAAAATCTTTACGTACCTATCTCGCAAAATGAACTTTATGACAACCAATTAGGACTGACATTTGAATTGTGAAATTTATAAAGTAATTTATTATTGCAGTGTAAAATTTTATGTTTACCCTTATTATTGTGATCTTACTGTAATAAATATTTAAAATCTGAACTTGACGGTAGCCAGGTATGTAGATGTACCTGGTTTCTGGTACTTTACGAGGATTCAGGGTCATGTACCATATACCAGGTAAACATTATGCTGATATTGACTTTCAATATCGGTCAAGGCCCAAATATTTTGTTCACCGAGGAGCTAAAAAATAAAGTTCGGTGTACGGGCGGAAGACGGAATAAGGGCCCTGTCGTTTAATAATTTAGTGGACTAACGAGCTAAAAAAAACCACCAGAAGTCGGAAGATATGACTAAAACCCTGTTACTTGCTACTTGCTTGGGGTGCCAGTGTTTTTTTTTTTTACATTTAGCGCATATATACCAGGATTATTGGGCCACTCTCGACATCCCTGACGCGGATGCGGACGGTAGCAAATCTAAAGTTCTAATTGGGCGGAGTTTCTGGCGGAAAATTGTTTTCACTCAAAATTGTCATGTTGTTCACTCAAAATTTTAATGTAGTTTTGTTGTTTATTTGTAAACTTGTGTATTTGATCCTATATTGTGTAATACAGGTGACATTTTGCATAATAAAGCTTAGTTATTGTGCACAAGTGAATTGGATTGGAAATAATAACAAGGATCATGAATTCTGAGATACGCCGAGTCGAACTGTAAAAGCCGTAAGGCTAACACTGCAAACAGTATAGACGGTTCGAAAAAAATTTTTGGCGATTCTTTCAGAAAAAGATTGATTTTAAATCGATTTGTTTCGAAAAAGGATCAATTGATTCACATAAAAATTGACGTCTAAAAGATTGAATTCCCAAAAAAAAAATTGTTTTTCCAATTTGTAGTTACAATATGAATATAAATCCCTATTATGGAAAATAAAAAGGATAATCAAAGTTGTTTGTACAACCATACTAAAGTATCCAGCATAGAAATATTTTTTTTGCATACAAGTGTCAGCAATGAAACCATCAGAAAAAAAATATCTATGAAATCATTTATTCTAACTCAGCGGAATTCGAACTATCGACCATTCTTGCGTGCTCTACGTGTGAAGTTTGGTCGTCTCACACCACTAGGCCAATCCGACGACGGTCACAATCATGAAAATCAGGACTTGCATTAACCGTGCATAACGTAAATGTATTCAATCTCATTCTATCGTAGGTTAAATCCTATAGATGTATATGGTAGTCTCTTTTTACTGTCGCTTTTTCGTTTAGTCGAGTTTCAAATCACAACGCTACTAAAGAAGTTTTCACTTCTACAAACAGAAAGATATAGATAGAGAAATAATTTATTTCAGAAATGTTTTAGTTTAAACTGTTATCGTTATTCTGCTGCTGGTTAGTTCCATAGAAAAAAATACATAGGTAAGACTATGTTATGAATCGTATTATAATTTGTAAATGACATAATAGAGAATTACTAATGACAATATAAAAATAAAAGTAACTTTATGCCATGCACTCATCAATCATTCTTATTATTAATTATGGCGCCGCACTATTCATGCATTAGGCCAGTGTCAAGTATTTTACATTTTGTCAACAAAGCGAGGGAAATATTCTGTAATCTTTAAACATCGCTCCAACAAGATGGCGGCACCCTTGTTAAAACTTTCCAGGGAGCCTTTGTAGCAACTTAAAATGCATGTTCCTAGTTATTTATTGTAATCCATTTCACTTGTGCACAACAACCACACTACATCACGTAAACTGCCGCTAAAATTACATAATATAGGGCCAAATGACATAAGTTTATGAATTAAAACAAAAACCACCACATGACACTTTAAGTTACCGCCAAAAACTCGATAATAATATCTCTGATGATAATTGTAAGGTAGGGATTCCCAAAAAGTTTATTGTACCGATATATCACATCGTAATGTATCGAATTCTTTTGTATCGATGCGCCATATAATAGCTTCCCCTTGTGTCGATATATCGTATCGTAACCGTATCGTATGCCTTTCAATACATATGCAATATAATTAGTGTATATGTTGATATACATGGTAACATAACAGCTCTTTGAATTGGCAAAGAGGTATCTTTTTAATGTTTTTACTATATTATTTAATTTTTAATAAGAAAAAAAAATTATATGCGTTTAAAATAATTTTAATCAAAAAAAATTTCAGCAATCGCCTTTTACCTACAAGTACAAGTCTAAACAAAAGGCGGTTGCTTTTTGCAATTTTGTCAAGAGTATTTCTTCGAATAACAATATATTCAGTGGCACTGTTTATCGTCATTTTGTTATGATTTAATAGGAATTTTAAAATTATAAAAAATAAAATATTCTCATAGTTTGATACGATACATTAATGTAATGTTTTTATAGGAATACGATATATCGAAGCATATCGTATTGCCAAGATATCGTATTAAATATCGATATATCGTATAGTACTGTATCGGTTTTACGATATATCGTATCGTATCGGGCATCCCTATCGTACATTCGGAACATTTATTATTCATATCGTAACGGGCATTCCTATCATACATTAGGAACATTCAGTCATTCATTATTCGTATCGTAACTGGAATGTGGGCAACGTGAAGTTTTCTCTCTTATACACCTATTGATGGTTGCACAAAGCTTACTTTTTCACACGTTGCGATAACACTGGCCGGCCATTTTCATTATCAACAATAATAACGATCAACGGATAATCGGCAGCAGAATAATAATGTCGTCAATAATTTGTTATTCGTTCCGTACTAATGCATTACATTATTCGTTATAAAAACGTATTTTTATTATTATTACTTTTTTCCATTAAGGAGAGGCTAAGGAAACTGAGCATACAGACATATCGCGAGTTTTAAAGTAATTAAATGAAAAACTGTCATTTCTTTACATGCATTTAAGTAGTTAGTAACTAATTTTAAATAAAACTAGTACATAAAGCTAACATTCAATAATTTTTTGATACTTATCTAAACAGAAAGAATCGAATCTCGATATTCTAAGTTGAAATATCGATTCACTGCATTGATTCAGTTATATGTAATGAAAAATCTAATTTTTTGTTCATTGATGTCAGATCCATAGATAACTGTAGATTACTGGATACTGGAGTCCAGATCACCACTGTGGATCGCCATCGCTAATCGCTATCAGAGATCGCTACTTTCAAGTTTCACTGATAGCAAAACTAATGTTTTAGAAAACGTGTATTTTGTTTTTATTTAGTGTTTATACAATGTCCTCGTATACTCAAATAGGTCGTTTGAGTAATTATATATTAAGTAGTTATAAAACCCTTCTGCAAGGGAGGTAAGTTTGAGGTTAGGACGCTACTTTGCATTGTTGTTTTGATTGAGATATTTATATATGAAAATCGGAATTATTGCTAAAAATGGATGTTCACAAATATCGTAACTTAGGGTTTGATGTAAGAACTGTATGTACCTTCAGTTATATTTAAAAAAAAATATTACAGATCAAATTATCTAAATCCAGTTCAAGTATGCAACTACACAAAGAAATCCGCAGAAGAAAAGCTGGGATTGGATAAGCCTAAGAGGCCATTGACCCCATTTTTTAAGTTTATAGCACAGATGAGACCAGCTCTACTTGCTAAAAACCCGGGTATTTCCTCTAAAGAAGCAATAGCATGGACATCAAAACATTGGCAACAGCTGGACAGTGAGGTATCTCATACTTCATTCTGTAGATTTTTATTAAAAATAGACATACCTAATATTATTCAATTATAGTTAATCATTTCTGTAGATACTATGATGGTACAACATAATAATTTTATGAGCTATGAAAGAATAAGATGGCACATCCTCCTTTTTAAATATATGCACTGAATCTAATATTTATCTTAGGTATGTAAAAGTACATTTGTTTCTATGTTTGTCCATCTCTTACATTCAAACAACTGGACGGTTTCTAATGAAATTTGGCATAGAAAATCACTTATGTTGTGGAATAATGGGATACTTTTATAATTTATTATCAGTGAAGCAGGCAGGTAATACCTAGTCTGTTATACATGTGAAACAAAGTTTGATTTAATGTTGTCCATCAATTATATCCAAATGGTTAGATAGATTCAAATATAATTTTGCATAGAAATTGATCATTCAGCGAAAAAGGACTTTTAAACTTTTAAAACAAAAAAAAAACCAGCAAGGAGGCTGTGTACCGGCTAGCATAAAATATGTGAACTAATTTTCGATCAGAAACAGACCTTATATTATTAATATTATGTTAATTGGTGATTACAATTAAGTTGTCCTGTTCTATTAAAAAAATATGTAAAATGAGGCCACAAGAACCAGTGTGGACTTTCTGCTTTTTTCAATCAATCAACCTATTTATATATTCTTCATAACCTAAAAATGTGCTTTTTCAAAACTACAATGGACTAAAGTTACTAAATTCCTGCTATAATCGATGTTAGTATCACATAAATAACTTTAAACAATTGTGGTTTAGTAAAAGCACATTTTTAGAATATGAATATGTTAATTGGTTAATTTATTGAAGAAAAAGCAGACAGGCTACTCTGATTCTCATGGCATAAAATATACTAAAAAAATGATTTTAAATATAACTTGTATAAATGGTAATAATATAGGTCTCGAAGTTCAATTAATGAGATGAATTAAGGACCATAATATTATTAATGATAATTTTCTTTTATATAATTATTAACTTTGCTTATAAAGTTATTATGTTTCAATAGAATATATAGTACCTATAATATATTCGCCAATATATTTTCAAGATAGAATATATATAGATGTATTTAAATATTTTCGCATAAAATTATATGTCAGTAGGGATAGTCTTGATAATATTAAATGTTTTACTTTAGGGGTCTCTGAAATAGCATCACAGCCGACACACTTTGATCCTCATGAATATATCTTTAGTTAAATCTGTTACAGACAAAAACACAAATGGCCAAAGAATATGAGAAGGATCTTGAAGACTATAGGAAAATCAAAGCAATGTATGAGTCTTCACTCACCGAGCAACAAAAAGCAGACATCAAAAGAGTGAAGGAAGAAATGGCTATTGCAAAGGAAAAGAGAAAGCAGAAATCTGTAAGGAACTTTACATTTATAAAAAAAAGCATACCAACCATCCATTCAGCCAAAATATAGGTTCTGCTACCAGGTTCCTGCAATCTTCACTGGGACATAAGTCTTCTTTGTGGCATATAGCATACCATACTAGATTAAAATTATTGTATATTGGCTTGGATATAGTGAACTCCATATTTGAATCATATTTACTATAAATAATGTGCATTTGTGCACGGTTTTGCTCTGCTTTTATTAAATAAATACCATAATTCATTTTACGAAAACTAATGAATTATAGTTTCCTGAATTATATGCACATACATGAATTACTCAAATAAATTTGTTTTATCCAGTGGAACAATATGTTAAGTAGTATCACTCACCATCACTGCACAACAAGTAATCTAAGTAAAGCCAATAGGGAGAGACCAAAGTCAGTAAATCAAATGTTTACCGAATTTCATTTCTATTGGTATTAACTAATAATTTTAAAATTAATAAAGTATTTTTACAAATTACAGGAATTCAGAGAATTGGGAAAGCCAAAGAGGCCAATGTCTTCATACTTCCTATATATACAATCAAGAAAGGATAGTTTCCATGGTAAAACTTTGAAAGAATATCAGGAACTGGTGAAGAGTGACTGGTTAAAGCTTCCAGAAAGTGAAAGAGTGAAATTTGAGAAAGAAGCTGAGCAACTTATGAAAAAATATAAGTATGTTCAGTTTTTCATGTTATTTACTTTTCTTAAAAACACATTTTTATATTTACACTACCATTTGCCAGATGGTAGTTTCCATCTCATCTCAGCAACTGTCTGACTTACAAAATTGTTTACATGCCTAAATATTGTTAGACCCTGATGAATTTTCAAAAATCCTTTCTTACTGGTCACCATTGTATAAGGAACTCCTGTGCCAAATGTCATGCTACTAGACGCACAAGTTTAAGCTGTTTGTGGTCTGTCAAACACTGTAGAGAGTACATAAGTAGATGTAATTCTCATAAAATTAGTAGTAAGGATGCTAATATTTCGTGTTTTAATTAGGACTAGACTATTTATTATTAATTTTTGTTTTTAACGAGGATCAACTTCATAAATTCGTGATTTTAAAAAACTTTGAACGCCACTCGATTCTTCTATTAAAAAGCAACAAATATGAATAAATCATCTTTTTACACTGGACTTAGAATTTAGAAGTAAATTGAAGAAAATTATTTTGAACAAAAGGGAAGCAATATAAAAATATGAAAATCTCCGTGACCTTCATTCTGGAAATTTCACACTAGTGTCTTGCTATTATGTACCAAGATACTTGGATATTATATACCAAGACACTTGGTGCTCCATTAGTGCACTTTTTGAGTTATCTATACTATAATATAATAAAGCGGAACAGTTTTTTGTTTGTTTAAACACGCTAATCTCTGGAACTACAAGTCGGATTCGAAAAATTCTTTTTATATATGATTGACAGATTCAAGAAGAATAGTATAGGCTATCTAGCATTAGGCTACACTTCTCTGATAGTTAAGTAAGTCGGAAGTAACATCACATCCTAACTGCTTTATCCCGCGTGCGCTGAGGTAATGGTTAGTGATACGTAAATATAATGTTCTACAAAAATATTGCTTTTAAGTACATCTAAAAAAGGCCGCAATACCGTATATCCTATCTCTTAAGGTATTTTGTGATTTTTTTATTGAAAATTGATATGTGATTTATGGACATTATTATTAGGCATGGCATATTAATCCTTTCGGACGAAAGGTACTTCATGTTCAAGACAATTTTATGTAGATAATCTTTGCCCTTTATAGCATGTTATTTAGACTAATAGCTTGGGAGATAATGTAAAATTAAAATAATTCAACACTCTGCTCGGGTCTATGACTATAGGTGTAGTGGCGCGAACGAGCCAAGTGAGTTGTGACGCATAACCTTGGCTGCCCGATAAAAATATTGTCTACTGTTGGAAATTATACGCGGCTGAAACCGCGGGGCACAGCTAGTGTTATATAAAATATTGTTATTTCTTTAAATAAAAATCGTAAAGCCGCATCTTGAAAAAACTTTAAACGCCATTCGATTCCTCTATTAATTGATGTTATGTGGTATGGGTCTCGGAAGGTTTTTATGTATCTTGAACTGATAGATTTAAACAGAACTGTCACTTATAAGTAGATGGTTGTTTTTAGAGCTTAGGTGAATGCATATTTATTAAAAACAAGAAAAAACAGATCTGATGAATGGCGAATTATAGTTTATGAAGTGAATTTTAATAATAATAAAAATTTATTAAAAAAATAGGTTTAATTCTACTACAGTCTTATTTTGGTTTAGTGTTGACGAAATAAATTCTAGATTAAGTATTTTACATTACAAATTTAGTTGAATCGAAACAATTTACTGATTTCAGGAAAGATTTAGAAGCGTGGGAGTTAAAAATGGTATCAATAGGTCGCACTGATCTTGTTCGTACCAAACCATCGCGAGAGAAGAAATCAAAGGCATCCGAAAAGAAGCAATAGGAACTCGGGTGCTCTGATGAAATAATAGACTCTATTCATAACCATTCTGAATTAAATACTAAGAATAATAATGTACAAAGTATATCTAAGGAAATCGATTCTGTTAGTCCAGCATTGCCAGAAACAAATGATCCACGCAGTATTCCCGATGTACTTGAAGAATCTAGTAATAAAGAGCCAGGTCGTCAGAGCACGGGTGAACCAGACAAAGTTGAATCAAATGAAACAGTCACCTCTGTTAGTGAAAAGAAAGAAAGTAAGAACTTCATTAGTAGTATTAAGAAGTTTTTCAGTCGTTAAGAATTTTTCTCAATCTGTTACTTTAATTAATACTATTTCATTTGCATTATGTGTTGCATTTTTGACAGTCACATTTTAGTTGTAAGATTTTGCATAGATGCAGTAATTAAATAATTTAGTTTATATGTTTTATTTTTATTTTGTATATTATGCTTCAGTGTATAATTAATTTAAGCTTTTTTTATTATTTTACTGTGCCTGAAGGAGAACACAGTGTTATCCAAAAACAGTAGCGACTGTAAATAGACGGCTCGCGTAAATAGAAAGTGACGGATTACTAAATACAATATACACATGTTACTTTCTTCTGGGAGGAGTTAGTTATCTCGGATTTCTATGGATCGGGAATTAGTCAACAGTCAAGGCAACGGCAACAGTCCAAGCTGAGGTTTGGCCACTTTGGCACGCTTGGAACTTGTTGCCTTCCTTTTGAGCCGCGTCCCTTAAGCGCTCGCCCTTTAGAGCCCTTATGGCTAATAGTACAGTCAAAACGAAAAAAAAAAAATTGAAACTGAATATGCACCGGCTGATCATGAAATATGATGCACATAAACGAATTACTTTGAAGGGCTTTGCACCACATAGAGTGTTTGTAATCCAGTCGGCTTGTACAGACTTACGAACCTGCTATCTCCATTACATACGTTGTTCGTTACTCAGCGGTGTGTACTACTACTTACAGAGATTGGCTTGAGTGCCTCAAGTATATAATTTAGTAACAAAATTTAACCAACCAAACTGATGGCTTTTCTGCTGGAATAATCTTCTACACATATAGTAAAATACGTCTCTCTGTTCGTTTATTTCTTTTCATTTTTTTTTTAATCATAGCTGTGTTATCTGGCCAGGTTATAGGATATTTTGTTCGATAAAGTAATATACGAAAACCAAGGATGATAATGGTGAATCAATTCGGAAAAAAAACACTCTTGGGGCGTTCAAATGGCCTACGCTGAGTAAACCATAAGAGATAAATGTATGAAATTAATATACTATATAATTGTAGATCTTTAAAAGACCAACAAAAAGTCAGCGATAGCATATGCCTATCTTCCAAGCACCACTCCCAGTAAGCATTTTTATCTTAATAACTGGTGGGCGATCGTCGTGTCTGGTGTCCCACCACGATTTGTGCGTTTAACCGACGGCATTCTGACGGTGAGCGGAGCCGCGTGCACAACTAGTATTAGATCTTCTTTATTATTCATATTAAATATAAAGAATTTTTTTGTGTAATGATTTGGATTCAAACCCAACACGACTTTAAGAAAACAAAATGTTTATCTGTATTGCTATATAAATTTATTGAAAATATGTATGGGTAATCTTGTTTTACCCTTGCCTCTGGTAATAGATATCAGCATAAGTCAAAGAAAGTACTTTCGATTTGTAAGTGACGTATTTTAAGATTTAGCTCCCTGGGCCTATAAGCTTTACTGACCTATAAACTAACGGTGTAAGACTGGTAACCCGGTGAAGCTGTAAAGGCTCCAAGGCCCCTAAAGCTAACAGCACAGTCAGTTCGAAAAATTTTTTTTTTTTAAATGTAGTAGATTTTACTAAGACGGCTTAGTTTCTTTTTTTACTATAAAAGAAAGCAATAAAAAAGGAAATATTTTACTTATTTGCTCTATGCGCGATTTACCTCTCTTCTTAACAGCTTGTCGCCTCGCCCTCTGGGTAAATACGCTCATGTATAGATGCTACCATCTTAGCTCAACTTGCATGCCAGGTTTTCTAGAGTACTTAATAACCGACCACATACGATTTAGTAGTCTCTCGGTAGACATCTGATATACATAAATAATAATCTATAAACAATATAAGTAAATTAATCTATTTGTCTACTAACCTATACCTAAACCGACGTCCTTTATCGCCTTAAGTGACGAACCGATCAGCAGTTGAATAGATTAACATATTAATTAACTACTGTTTTTTTTTACAGCAAGCACCATCATACTAATTGTATGGTAAGATAAGATTTCGACGAAAGAAGACTCATTTATTAAACTGGTTTTTTATTTGAAACATGTTACAAAATATAACAAATTTTGATTAATAATTGTCGGCCTTTATTTACACAAGAAATTAAGCTGATATTTCACAACTCGTTCATATTAAATTAGCACCGTTTATTACTGATGAAACATTATAAAGGTGTTTTTTTATGTGAACCAGTAGTCGAACAATAGCCTTGATAACCGTAATGTGCGCTTATTTACATTGCTGATTATTAGTATATTACAAGAGGAAACAGCTAATTTAAAATTAAATAACTTGTTATTATAATTATGAGTAAAGATATAAATGTATATATGAGTTTATTAAAATAACATGTTGGTTACCGATGAAGTATTTTCTCTCATATATAACTCTTTCTATTTATCGGATTGTAACAATAAATAATAATCATTTTTTTATAAATATCGGGTAACAATTTCACATACATATATGTAAGACCCAAGCACACTGAGGATTATACAAATCACATAAGTCATTCATGTGAGGGGATCGAACCCGCGACCTCTCGAGCCGATAATAGGGCGTACTACCACTGCGCCACGTCATTAGCTTAGTTATTATTAAGTGAATATTGTTGCGTACCGTGACATAGGTATCCAACATGTTAAATAAACATAGAAACATATTTTAATAGCAACCGTGGCGGCATTTCGTTCTTTGGTATTATCAGCTTAACCCTGTATTGAATATTAAATCCTCTCGAACCCCCAAAAAATATTTAGTTTACTAAAAATAAATACACAATTACATCAATAATAAAGGATATCAGGTCATATAATAAATTAAAATATAGGAAAATAATAGTCAAATGATACAAAACAAGAATAATGCACAATGGCCATAAAAAAGCCCATTCGAAAATGCTGTATTACTACCAGAAGTCATTATAAGAACTCCAAATGTTTTCTACAAATTTTTAGTTTTACAGAATTTCTCTACTATTTCAGGGTACCTAACTGAAAATATATTAGTACAAGAAGCAAACCAAATTCAGAATATGTTTATTTTCCATAATCCTATGTGAAAATTCAATTAGAAATACAAGCGATAAAAATTTTTCATTCCGTATATCATTTTTATAAAAATATATTGATACATACAAAACATGGAAAATTTAAGTAATTTGGCATATCAGCTACATTTCATAAAATATACTATCGCGTTTGATCACTTTACATATTTTAAATGCATTACAAATACATCGTAATCTTATACCGTATTCTAATACATTTATAAATGCGTATTTAAACAATATAGTGCGTGCAATAGCTAAAGGACTTTTCATTGGTTTAGCCTTTTATCAGAAAAAAAAAACAAGATTGTGACAACTGGCTGTGCGCCTCATACCGTTCAGTATGTTAAGGTCACATTTTTGATGGTCGGAAACATTAGATTGAATAAATAATAATTGGTTACTGGGACTATATGCGCGCGAAACAATTTTGCTATCCGTTGCGAACTATGAGGATCGAACCTTGTGTTTTCGAGTTCTCTACAAATTTTTATAAAAATTGCTTCCAAAAATAAAATACACTTTTTTGGCTACTTCAGGAAACGCTTTTGGTGGGTTCAATAACGCGTCTTATATATTCAGGATAATCAACCAATACACCAAGTTTCTTTCAAATTTCACCAGTTGTTTTTGCATGACCTGTACATGAGATATAAAAAAAAAAATTGCTCGCTCTTATAATATTTTTAAACACTATATACATATTTCCGTTACTTTTGTTGTCTAAAAAATAAAATAACATTCAATGCAGAATATAATAGTCTGCTTATTAAGATAATTATAAACATAACCATATATTATCCCATGTTTAGAAACTAATATCGAGATACCATTATAATTAATCACAACATAATTTAGTATCTAAACATATTCTGGTCTAATTGTGGCATTGAGCAAACTATATTTGTTAACCTCAGACTATTTAAATACATTATTTGTAAAACTAAACATGGCATTGTGATTCATTAAACTGCACAACCACATCTCACTTATACAAAGGCACAAGCAATATACTATGGAACATTGTTAGGCATATTTAAATTCAACTTTAGCAAGTCATAGTCTCATAGATAGAACAGAAAATCCAAGAAACAAGAAATTTATTTTTGTCATAATTAGTGTATAGTGTGATAATGGCATATACTTGCATTTGGACATGCAAGTGCAAAGGTTTTTTGAGTTTTCTTCTTCTTATGTAATGGAATGTGTTTATCCACAATTTTGCTAACATCACAAGATTAGAACATTTTTTAAATTATTCTTGTAATCTTCGAACATCATAGCTTTTACAAGATGGCAGCTCCCTTGTAAAAACTCTCCAGGGAGTTTAAAATTTAAAATGCATGTTCTGAATTATTATTTATAGTCCACTTGTGCACAATAACCAAACTACATCATGTAAAATGCTATGAAAATTACATAATATAGGGCCAAAAGTTTATGAATGAAATTAAAAAGCAAGACAAGACCATTGAGGTATTTTACAGAGATGACGCCTCAACCAAATTGTTTGAAACACGTGTTCAGGTGCATGCCATCATTTCTGGCGTGTCACCATGGCAACCATAAATATTTGCACTAGAGATGTGAACCTGTTCGAATTATATTAGTTAGTTATGCTATGTTTACATTATTGTTAGAATCCCTTATCCTAGTCAAATAGAGTCACAAAATATACAAACAACTTCGTCAGATGGAACCGCTTCCAGCTTGCAATCTGTAATGAACTAATCACTCAGCACCTTATTCCCTTAAATAAAATCACATTTAATTTTATCATTTCATTTATAAATAATAAGAAAATAAAACCCCAAAACATGTTTTTTAAGTAATCGGTTCACATCACTAATTTGCCCTCTCCCTGTGTGTACCCTATGAGGCAGTGTATACAATTTTTGTTTGTAATAGCTGCTCTAGTACATAGTAGATAATACCTCAATGGAGAAGACCGTTCAAGATCTTTTCAAAAACTCCCTTTAAGTTTTCATGTATGTTGAAATTCTTTCCATATAGTTTTGTGTTGTGTTATCATATTTTTGATTAAAATATTTATATTTATTAAACTCATGAAAATTTTGTGTGAAATGAAATGAAAAGTGTTTGCAATTATTATTTTTAACTTTATATTTTAGTTTTAGTCTCCTATTTTCCTTTTAGTAAATTAATATATGTTAAAATATTATTCTATTACATTCTGTTATTAATCTTTGATTTTATGAAAAATTGAGTGACACAATAAAGTTGAATTCAAAATACGACACAATTCTAGCCAGCTATATAGTAGTTAACTGGATCGACGAATATTTGTGTGGATGCCATAATCATACACATTGTAATTTATTGCTATGTAAGCAAGCTGTCCTTCCAAGTAATGTACACAGACTGAATGCAAATCGTTACAAACAGAAAAATACATAAATCACTAAATAAAGCACCTATGTATTGTGTGATTTGAATTATTCTTTGGACTCTGCTTGATGAGAAATGGTTCATCAGTCTAAATGCATTAGCTATTCTGGAGTCACTTTTTTGTGGGAAACATATCATTTTAGTCACTGAATATATCACAATGGGTAAGAAAAAGTATGTTGTTTCTGCCAAAGAAATTACACTGTGAAATAGTTGTATTAATAAAGACAATAATACTATGTCATACTGATAAACTACGATTTTCTCATATAGAGACAATTGTAGTTCTTTGACGCTAGGTGCTGGTGATACTAGGTTACTAGAATCAATAATAACTTCTTCACCACCCGCCGTTGAGTCCAAGTGATACGATGACGATAGCGATTCCAATGATTCAAGTACAGCTGCTATCGAACCGTTGTTGGAACACGACCAACTGTGACTGTTACTGATAGTGTCCGACGGGAAAGCAATCTCGTCATCTTGCCCGGGAATTATCGTTCTGTTTGGAGGCCCTGCAAGGGAAACAAAATAATGAACACACAAAACTTGCGATGTATCGTCTACACGTGCAAAATTTATTCGTTTTCTTACCTTTACAAACGTTTTCGCCAGTTTTTCCAGATATTAGTTGCAGTCTGTTATGAGAGTTTTCTAAGATTCTTTTTCGTCGAGCTTCACGACGAGCTGCTGCGACATCAGCCATTTTTGACGTTTTGATATTTTTGATGACAAATTGACAATCATGACATTACGAATCAACAGTAACAATGACAATTGACAAATTACTTTTTTTTAGTATAAATTTTCCCTTCGTCAAAGGTAAGGCAATGGTATCTAGACCATACAACCAAGTCAGATGATGTTTTCTTGCAATATTCAAACATAGCTTTGACAATATAGCGGCTCACTGTTAAAAATTTTCAAGAATTTTTGTGGCAATCTGAAATTCATGTTCCCGGCATTGAGGTATTATGTACTACGTACTAGAGACCGCGACGCGACACGTCAACCAAATTGTTTGAAACACTCATTCGGGTCATGAACATGCACTCACTGGCGCGTTACCATAGCAACCAACAGCCATGTTTCGCTGATAGTCAAAGAGTAATAACATTTCTATGCGTATACGTTACACTGTCAATGTGTAATCTATACTTCAATATAAATATTATAAAGAGGTAATTATAATTTATATTTAAAGTTATTTATACTCGTATGTAGAAATTGGTTTATATATAGAGCGTAATCTCTGGAACTACTGCACTGATTTTGAAAATGTATTCACTCATAGAAATCTACATTACTTTATTTATTCACTTTTCTTAAGAAGTTTTATATTCGACTCAGTCCCAAATTCATCAGGAACAGTGAATTAATAACATTAATATTTTCCGAACCGGTAGTAGTATTTTATCGTTCATACTAGTGCCCCGAGGTTTCACCCGCGTATAATTGTTTCTTTCCTGTGTTAATGTTTTAGGCCTTCGTAGTCTCTTCTATTCTACAAAGTGATTTCAAACAAGACGATACTGGCTCCTTTTTTCGAACTGATAGCCTTAGAGGCCCTGGAGCCTTTACGGCTTTCACAGCTTTACCGGGCTTGGGGGCGAGCGCTTAAGGCACTCAGCCACGAAAGCTTTGCAACAACATCCGAGGGTGCCAAAGTTGCCGAACTGTTGCGCGTATGCAAATAAGTCCCGATCTGACTAATTCCCTATCATTCGATCTAAACTAATTATACATATATACATGTTTCTTCCCCCTGGGAGGAGGGAAGGAACATGTGTATGTGTATTTAGTGGTCTGAAAATTTTTGTCTAACTAGGCAAAAAAAGAAATATGTACCTATGTGTTATGCATGTGTGTATAATGCAGTGTCATATGTGGCTGTGAAAGCTAGTGAATGTAGAGTCACTGTATCGCGCGAGCGGCTGCTTGGCTCAAGGGATCCATACCGATGGATCGGACCTACAGATGCTGGCTCCCTTGTTAGAACTATCTATAAGGGAATTTAGTGGCAACTCAAAATGCATGTTTCCAGTTTATATTTATAATCCAATTCATGGATGCAAAATAACAAAACTGTATTCCCTAAAATGCCACCACTATTATATAACATAGGGTAAAAAACCTAAGATAATGAATTAAAATAAAAACCACTACATGGCAGTTCAAGATATCGCCAAAAACCTCTGACAAGTAGACAATTAATGACAATAAAATTTAAAAAAAATGTATACCTACCATTTTTTGTATACTTTTCCCTTTCTTCATGAAAGGATAAGGCAAAGATATCTAAACCATGCAGCCAAGTCAGATGATGTTTTTATGGCAATCTTCAAACATAGCTTTAAAAATATGTCGGTCAAAACTTTGTTAAATCTTTTCAGAGGGTTTTTGTGGCAACCTAAAGAACATGTTCCCAGTTATTATTCATAATTCACTTCACTTGTACACGATAACCAAACTACATCACGTGAAATGCCGCCAAAATAAGATAATATAGGGCCAAACAACACAACATTATAAATTAGCGAAGACCACAACATAACACCTCAAGTTCCGCCAAAAACTCCTTACACGTTAGATTTTAGTGTCTGTTAGTGTTGTAAAAAGATCTGTTTTACGTACAAGTGATTGATACGATGGTTTTCTACAAAATAAATAATGAATCGATAGGCAATCTATAGATACAATAAAAAAAAGTCATCGCGTGTTTCCGTAGGTTACATTCTTTAGTATCTTGACGACCCAAAAATTTTTTTCGCGCACGTATTCCTTGTATTTGCAAAATACCCCGTATTTACAACCAACAATGGAATGTTTTATTCCAACAATAGATTGAAAAACTGTTGATTATATATCGTTAATCAATGTTTTGGCAACACTAGTGTCTGTATAGGAAAATCGTTACTTATTTTAATTATATATCTTCATAATTAATTAAATATTTATGATAGTTATGTACTTATTACTGTTACTTTTATTAATATTCACTATTTATTTTTTTATTATTTAAATATATACCTATGCTACTTAGAAATGTATTGTTAATTTTCATTGGCAACCGGAAGTTGATGTTTTGTCTATCGAAACAGCAACGCCAAGAAATTTTGTTTGGCGCCTTTACGGGGCCGGTCAGAAAAGTAGGATAAGACCAATAATATATAACACATTATTATCTTTTGTATTTATTAGCAATATATAAAATGGGCGATAAAGGTGACGGAGGTAATTGTTCAGGTTTTCCTTACTTCATATGCTCTGTTGTAAACTTGTCGAGTTTTGCTGATTTCTGACAACTAACAGTTTTTGGTTATCAGATTTACTAAAGAAACTTTGTTACATTTTCATTTGTAGAAACTTTCGACGATGCGGTAGAAGAACGAGTGATCAATGAAGAGTATAAAATATGGAAGAAGAATACTCCGTTCTTATACGATTTGGTGATGACACACGCCCTGGAATGGCCCTCGCTGACCGCTCAGTGGCTTCCTGACGTGACTAGGCCTGAAGGAAAGGACTACTCGGTTCACAGGTAATAACATTAACAAATTTATTACCACTGTTCTGTTGTGATATAAAATCAGTTCTCCTTGCTGCAACTTAGTGTATTCAAATACAATTTTTAACAAAGACCACTGATATCAATAGGGAAATAAAACCTAATAATAAGAAAAATATATACCTCATAAAAACATTTCTTTTTAGGGATTATAAGGGTAAACTATAATACCGTTGTATAGACTATAGGCATTTGTAAGCTATGTAGCATAAATAATTTAAATATCATTAAATGCAGTGGTAACATATTGATACCTGACTAAGTTGTAGTAAACGAATCTGTCTAATGTCTTATAGACTTTTTTTATTAGCTTCATTATCCTTCAGTATAAGTATTAATTAAAAAGCAGAATAGTAATCATTATAATTTACTTTCACTTATTGTGTGCTGTAGGATGAATAATTTAATAATATTCAAGAACTTTTAAAAGGTAAAACATAATAGAGTAATTTGCTAAGTTATTTGTTATTTATTCAAATGACAAATTTTTTGTTAGTAGATAATTTTTGCGACCAAACTATGGTATTCAAGTATTTTCAGTTATTTTCATTATATAAAAGATTTTCATCTTAAATTTCCTATACAGCTTTATAAAGTAGTTATTAGGAAACTTGAGCCTGATTATTTGTGATATTATATACTTAATACATTGAGACCTGGATGTTATTTAAATATTAAATTATCATGCTTAGCGTTAAAGGATAAGTGGCTTACTTTTACTGATAAAGGGATTGAGAAATATAGAGAGAGATATAGTTAGTATATATAAGAAAAATTATATAGTTACTATTATATTATACATTAAAATAATATTATTATCATTACAAATATATAAAACAAAGTCTCCTCATTACACTTGTCTTCCTGTCTGAACACAATGAGCTCGAAAAATACAAAACAAGATTACTGACATAAGGTTTTCATCAATGGATGAAGTGATTTGTAAGGAAGCTTTTTGTGTGAATTGGCTGAAATATGACAATAATTGTTGTTAATGTTAGAAAAAAACATGACCACTGGGAGCTTCACTGTCATGCACCACATAAACCAAAAGAGTTATATACTTACTCTGTTACCCATGCAAAGCTGGGGCGGATTGCTAGTATAAGATAAAGCAATCCAAAATAATTAAAATTCTTTAATATAAATTTATCAATATATTTATATCGATTATTTGTGACATCTTGAAACTATGAATGCTGTTAATTATTTGAGCATATAAAAATATTAGTCTCTAGCTCATGCAGAACTGCAGAGTTCTGCATGCGTTAACTTAACTATAGGATTATTGTTTAAGAAGATATCCTGTAAATTTTGTTTAGATAAGGATTAGACCATCTATGGAGTAAAACAAAAATAAAATTTATTCTATCCATGTGTGATACTGTGTTTATGCTGTATTTTACATACATCAGATAAACTAATAAGTTATAAATATAACTTATAGCACAGGATATCAATATCCAATATGAATAACATTTTAATTTCAATAAAATAAAACTATACGCTAAGTAAATATAATCTTTTTATACTAATAAGGTGGCAAACAAGCATATGGCCTCCTGATGGTGTGTACCATAGCCTATGGACGCTTATAATACCCTAGATATTACTAGCACATTGCCGACTATGAACCACCATACCTCAAGCAGCTCTGGAAACCATAGTGACCGCAGGAACATAACACAAGGTTATTTGGCTGTGATTTTCTGTAGGGTGGAGGTATTCCACCAGTCAGAATGCCCCAAGTAGGCAGATATTTCTCTATGTCCTACCTTTCTTTGAACCACCCTCTTCCCCAAGGAGCTCTGGAGACCCTACTCACCGCAGGACCACAACACAAGGCTATTTGGCTGCAATCTTCTATTTTTGAGTTTTATAGCTTTATCCTTAGGACTAATAAATTCGTTTTTGCTTGACAATAATTATAATAGTAAAAAAAGGGTTTTATGTTATAGGTTTCAGTTATTGATATCATCTTTCTTACTGCTTACTAAAATATATTGTCATTTCACAGATTGATACTCGGCACTCACACATCAGATGAACAAAATCACCTGCTAATTGCCAGTGTACAACTGCCAAATGAGGATGCCCAGTTTGATGCAAGTCATTATGATAATGACAAAGGAGGTAAGTTCAAAGCATTATTAATTTATACTTCCTGAGTAAACTCTTATCTAATGGTAACCTACTATTCTACTAGTTTTAATAATATTATAAATGTGAAAGCTTGTATGTTTGGATGTTTAGTTGTTTACTATGTTTCCTAACATTTACTATTTAGTTAAGTATGGGAGCACTGCCGAGGGGTTTGAGTGATGATTCTTAAGAAGGTTAGAATGAATTATATTATTACAATGATTTTATAAGTAACCTCTTATACTATAAACCTGGGATGGCTGTTAATGTGGTTATCGCCAATTATAGTCACAATAGAGTAAATATTCAATGTCAGCATCTTTTACTTATGTACCAATCAACATGTCGTAATAACGGATGGTACAGCCTGTATAACTATTTACTTCTACTATTTACTAATATTATAAATGTGAAAGTTTATATGTTTGGAGGTACATACTTGGAGTAACAATACTCAATCACGCAAAAAACGTTGAACGGATTTGAATGAAATTTGGCACAAAAATAGTTTATTTTCTGAATTAACAACAATTTTTTGTAGTTCATGCAGCAGAGCGTGCACAGCTAGTAATGCAATAAATAGTGATGAAAGTATAACTCGGTTACATTTATCTTCAACCATAATATCCTCAGTAACACTGCAATATGTTCTATCCACATTCAGGATTGTTTTGCATAAAGTTATGTAGATTTTACTAACAATGTATCACCATGTAGCAAATTGCAAAAAATGTTTTCTCTGTCTCATGTAAAATCAATTCACAGTGACGTAACCCGTTTTTCAGTATCACCGATGATATGTGAAAAGTATCATTTTTTGTGGTAATGTCGCAAGAGTTTTCATTTTCAAAATATTACAATAAGTAATGCAATATACAGAAAATATAGTACATAATAGTTATAATTGAAGAAATATCATTTTGTCCTGTGAGATTGAATGTACTAATTATGTTACCAAAGTAAATTAAATAGCATATATAATAATTTGTTTGTGATAGCATAGCTTGTTATTTATTTTGTAAAAATATTACTTACACACACCTATTATAATCGTAAAGTGTGTAAAATGTAACATTTTATGGTTATATTGACCCATTTTTATTAAATGAAATGAATGTTTTTAATATAATCATCTGAAAAAATGTGTCAATTCCTCAGGTTTATTTTTACATTTTATAAATAATAGCAGTAATCATACATATATCTATGCTAATTTAATAAAGCTGAAGAGTTCTTTGTTTAAACACGATAATCTCTGGAACTACCAGTCGGATTCGAGAAATCCTTTTTGTGTATGATAGCCAGATTCATGAGGAATAGCATAATAATATAACTTCATGCTATGGCCCTAAGGAGCGGAGCAGTAACTATTAACGTCAAGCAATCTGGCAAGCTGTAGTCAAATACGGGAAGTGGAACAATGATATACACGGGCTCGATGGTGGTGGCGCCGCGCCGTTGAGAGTTTGTTGAACAAAGTTAATACGGGTGAAACTGTAGGGTACAGCTAGTCATACATATATATATATATTTACAGAGTTTGGTGGTTTTGGTTCAGTATCCGGCAAAATAGACATTGAAATAAAAATTAATCACGAGGGTGAAGTGAACAGGGCTCGCTATATGCCCCAGAATCCGTGCGTCATTGCGACAAAGACCCCTTCGTCAGATGTACTAGTGTTTGATTATACAAAGCACCCATCTAAGCCAGAACCATCCGGAGAATGTCACCCTGATCTTCGGTGAGATATTTTTTTATTTATATGTTGGTCAGTCTGCATATCTACATTATAATTTAATTTTAATAATTTATTAGCATCTTGGGATAATACTCGTAGTTTATCCATCCATATGCTTTATAATTAATACAGAAAATGTCAATGAAAATAAAATTTCACTTATTCAATTAATTTTGCTAATTACAAATATATCACAATATGATATATGTACGACTTAACTATTTTTATTGTTTATTACAAAAATTGATTTTTTTTTCAGTTTGCGTGGTCACCAAAAGGAAGGTTATGGCTTATCATGGAATCCCAACCTAAATGGATACCTTCTTTCGGCAAGGTATTTTTTATATTACATTATTTTTGTGCTAGTAGTCCGATTGCGTTGACCTTAAATTATCTTTTTATATGTAGTTGTAGTACAAACTTATCTTTTATTTTTAAGCTATTTTTTCTTTATCATTAAAACAATTTTTACACTAGTGAGTATAATCCAATGGGTCTGGCCAACAGCAGTTGTAAAAACTGGAACAAAAAAGAAGTAATAATTGCTTGTGTAGTTAATATATTATATAAACTGGCTGTGTGCCACGGTTTCAACCATGTTAAATGTGTTCACCGCCGTCAACGCGCTTGTGTTGCCCTATCGTTGTTCCCGTACTTCCTACTAGATTGCCTAACTTTCATAGTTATTGTTAGGGATGCAGCATGAAGTTAATATAGCCTAGACTTCTCATCAATCTGGCTGTCGTCATATACAGAATGAATTTTTCGAATCGCACTGGTAGTTCCAGAGATTACGAGTGTTTAAACAAACAAACAATCAAGCTAAAAAAATCTTAGCCTCAATATATTATTATAGATTAGCTGGTTCCGCAGACGATCTTTTCCAGTAGTCAATACTGACCTACAGCGCCACTTAACCCGATAACTTTTACTGAAAACTCTTCCATGGCCCTAAGAACCAAAAAAAAATAAGAATTACTTATATCCATTGTTCGAATTGAGAGTTATAGTAATGACTTCATTAAAGAAAATTATGCATTAACAGCTTTTACAATTTTTGGGGTAACTTTAAAAAAAATACTTTCACTAAAAACTTTATTCAGATTAATACTAACATTAAAAAAACAAGAATTATCCAAATCAATCCAGCCGTTCTCAAGTGATGCGCTTATAAACGAACAGCATTTCATTTTTATTTATATAGATTACCATGAAAACCCTCAAGGATGATTCACAAGTAGATCTGATTGAAGTATATTTGGTTTCAGTGATGACCACACAATCTGCCTGTGGGATATCAACGCGACACCGAAGGAGGGGCGAGTCATTGAGGCGAAGTCCGTGTTCACGGGCCACACGGCTGTCGTAGAAGACGTCGCGTGGCATTTGTTGCACGAGTCGCTCTTCGGCTCTGTAGCTGATGATCAGAAACTAATGATTTGGGACACCAGGTATCAGATGGAATCCGGCTCTTTTTAGATAGGCTTCTCAATGTCTTTTCCTTTTTAACACGCTTATAATACGCTTCACTTGTAACTAACTATGTCAATTTTAATCTACTTCTAATTGTCATAACAAAATGAAATTTCGTATGTATATGTAGTTTGAATGGCAACACTATAATTAGGTATCTGGGAACTGATCTAGTGATGAAGCCACGAGGTAGATAGTGAAACTCTTCAGTTGTTACTAGCAATCTCCTCGAGTTTAGTCTCATATGATTTGTTTTATCAAGTCAAATAGATTGAGCTTGATAACGAGATGTTATAGGACTAAATAGTTTTCTAATTTTTAGTGTATAATTAAGCGTGTTTTTAGTTTTTTTTTAGTATTTAGACTTTTGTATTTTGATTCAGGTATTGTAATTTTGATATTTTGTCAGAATGTTTATACTGTATTTAAATACAATTATGTAGTGTAATTGAAGTGATTATATTAGAGCTAGTGTGCATGGGTGATTTGTGTCACTGTGACAAAATTGTTTCTGTAACTATCACGTCACTTCTTCAAGTAGAGTGTGCACACGAAGGACGATAATCACATTTTTTAAATTCAAGCTGGTTTGTTGTTCTGGATTTTGAAGAGACGATTATTACCTGTGAACTCATGAGATGTAAAAAATATATTGTGATAAATAATACTGGGTACAACCCTCTTTGGAGGGCCAGGTTAAAAAGTGGAAAGGTTTACACTCTTTATAATAATAAACAATCGACAAAAATACTAGCATGAGATTTTCTATCTCATTTGAAGAAAGACTCGCTATAAAGTACGTAAATAAAAATGAGAATAGTGAAATTAAAACAAAAGCCGCAGTGACTGTTTTGTAACGGGCTTGTTCATGAGTCGACGAACCCAGTTGTCACGTCGTAACATGCGCGCAGCTCCGTGCTCCGTACATATCCGCACACTGGACAAGAGTGCCGAAATAGTCACAGTGATAAATATCATCCATGTGCACTAGCTCTTAGTTCTGAAATTGGGATCTTAGTTAAAAAATAATATCTTATTTAAAAATTTCATTAAAAAAAAAAACGGTTAAACCGTTTTTGAGTTAAATCGGATATACAGACTGACAAAGAAAACTTTTTTCACCTTGTATTAATTGTGATTTGTATTCTTTATAATGGACAACTTTAAAGTCGGGAAACAGGAAATTTTGAAAAAAAAAAAAACATGTACAAACAGATCTAAAGATTTATTAATATAGTTATACCAATTTTTTTCAGTTATTCTCTTAATTAATCTAGTACATTTTTGCTAGAGCAATCTCTAAAAAGAAACCTTGATTTACAGTTGTTATAGTTAAAGAGCACAAACAAAGAATTTATTTAAAAAAATGTTGTTTGTTCAGGTGTAACAACACGTCGAAACCGTCCCACACGGTCGACGCGCACACGGCAGAAGTGAACTGTCTCAGCTTTAACCCATACTCAGAGTTTATATTAGCAACTGGAAGTGCGGATAAAACAGTAAGTAAAACATTATATTGCAGTTTTTGAAGTGAAACTGCTTTAGGCGCGATGAGACTCATATTCCAGGGTCGAATATTAGTGCCGTGTTTTTCAACGAAGCGTCTCTCGTGCAAAAAATACTGTAATGGGTTATTTGAAGAACTGCTATAGATCAAGAGAGGTAGATGAACGTGTGGCTGTGCGTGGATTATCATTCCATCCTTAACTAAGCATTTTGATTTTGGTTAATTTATGTATAACTCTGAAAAGATTGAAACATGATTTACGGAACTTTCTGTGTGCTAAGTGACAGAAGTGAAATTTCTGTATATCATGGGTTCTCAAACTTATTTCGCTCTTTTTTTCTTATAACGTGTAGTTCCTTTTGTTAATTAGTATCGCTGTTAGTCATAAATGTATTTGATTATTGTAAGTGCACAGTGTATGTATTGAAGTGTAGTATTTGCAGAATGCCAGTTTTCTCTATAGCCAGTTTGCAAACAATCAACTATACGTTTTCACACCAGGCGCGGATCTAAAGGTTTTGTTTAGAGAAGTTTCTCGAAGATTCAACATCAAAATCATTTGAATTTGTATATAAAAATAACGCTTCTGTATGTTTGTGTTAGCAAAACTCGAAAAGTAGTCTATGGATTGACTCAAATTTTTTACACAACATTATATTTCTTTAGAAGAGTTTTATGTACTTTTATCCTAAAATTCCCACGGAAACGGAAAATAATAATATCAGATTTAACCATAGCTAAGTATATTTATTTTTGGGGAGCCATGACCCCTATCATAATTTTTATCTTAATTCGAGATATTGTGATATCTTCTTTAAAGGTAGCACTTTGGGACCTGCGCAACTTGAAACTAAAACTTCACTCATTTGAGTCACATAAAGATGAAATATTCCAAGTGCAATGGTCGCCTCACAATGAAACCATCCTCGCTAGCAGTGGCACAGATAGAAGGTACCTTAGTAAATTTATATTTTAAATGTAACAAAATTGATTTTATAGAGCAATTGTGTATAGTTTGGCAATACGATGGTTAAAAACTTCAGTCAGACCTGTGATCATTTTTCATTCATATTTAAAAATTGTTTGAAAATTTTGAAGATCCCTATGTATTATTTCTTAAAGATTAATTTTTTGTGGCAATGTCATATCTCCTTTAATTCTTCATCAAAACTAATGATTCAAACATAAATTTAAAGCATATGTTCCTCGCTACTGACATAAAATAGACAAATAGTTTATAATTAATGCTTTCGTTAAAATAATTGAATTAAAAAATCTGTTGATGGCATTTGACTCATGAAAATATATTCAAGCGACATGAAGGAGGCGACATCTATTAACAATCTGTTTAACTAACATGACAGCTGCATTAAGCTTAATTGTAAATATTTGTACAGGTTGGATAACTTTATCATAAAACATCTTCATCTTTGATTGTAGACTTCACGTGTGGGACCTCTCGAAGATCGGTGAAGAGCAAACGGCAGAAGACGCCGAGGACGGTCCCCCAGAACTGCTGTTCATACACGGTGGACACACTGCCAAAATATCGGACTTTTCATGGAACCCCAACGAACCGTGGGTCATATGTTCCGTTTCTGAAGATAATATCATGCAGGTATGTTATCATGATAAAAATATATCATTTTTACCTATGACATTCAATGTCATTTGAAATTATCTCATCCCTCAAGGTAAAATCTATTACAGTTTGGCCGCTGAGAGAATGCGTTCTTGACGTCTGTCACAACAGATGACTGTTTTAGCGACATTAGTATTGTAGCTACTCATATTTATACCTATTGGCTACGTTTTGTACAAGAAATAAAGTATATTAAAGTTGGAGAAGGGAAATGAATAGTATTTTAGAAAATGAACAGTATTTTATATTTTTTATGTTTTAAAAATTGTATTTATGCTTTTATATGTCTGGTAAAAATGGCAACACCAAATGGCGTGATGGGCGGCCATTTTGTGACGCTGAAACAGTCGTCTGTTGTGAAAGATTTTAGGAATGCGTTCTCTCAGCGAAAGCACATCCATAACACAGTTCACCATGGGATTTCCTAACGCAGTTTTTAACAATAGGTATGGCAAATGGCAGAGAACATATACAACGACGAGGAGCCGGAGACGCCCGCCTCTGAACTCGAGTCCGGGGTCAACGTGAACCACGGCTAGCCCCTGTCGCACTCCCCGCTCTCGGTCCTCTCCCCCGTCTCCTCTCACAGCCAACCAACAACCGCGTCCGCCTCGTGCCACACTCCCCCGCGGCCCCTGTCCACCGAACCCAATTATCCTAATACGTAGGAGAGGTAACAGCTTTCCGCAAGTAGGGTTGCCGACTTATCTCAGATTTTTTTTTAATTGGCCCTTGGTCATCGGCCTAATATACCGCAATCAGGCGTGAGGAGGCGTGGTGAAGACAGAAAAGTCAAGACCCTGTAAATTTGGTATGTAGTGTAGTAGTTACCACAGTTTCCAACCTGGGTGGCGCGGACTACTACCAGCTAAGGTACCAAAACTTTTTAATAAAAAACAATAATGTTCCTACCATAATATCTGCAAATAAATAAACTTCACATCGTAATGTAACAGTACAGTACAATTGTAGTTTTCAATTTCTTTTTCAATAAAGTTATTGTTTAAAAGTGTCTATATTATTATTTATAAGAAAATGTTGGATGGCGCAAAAAGAAATTGTGTCGCAGTAATATAACGCTTGGAAACCACTGGAACAGTAAAAAATTTCCCTGTGAATGAATAAAATATATTTGTAAAACAACACATTTCTCACACAATGTAAACTAGCCGTATTATCTTCTAGGCCTTTAGAAATGGAACGTCTGTTTTTGCGTGACGGTTGGCAACCCTACTCTCACGATGTACTTTAGTAACGGCAAATGATACTGATATATATTTTAAGGTTACATTATAATATCCCGATACCTTATTTATATCATGCATGCGATTCCTGTCACCGGCTTATAACTCTTATAGCTAGAATCCGCAAGAAGGTTATAGAAAATAGATTCTCAAATGAAATGGCGAGTTAGGAACTTGATAGTTTCAAACATGAGACACGAGCTAGGAAAACTAAGATAAATAAAATAAAAAACAGGGTAAGAATAACAAGAAATGAATGATGCCATTATAGTAGTCATTAAACTATACCTTAGAATACCAGGATTCTAATTCTGTAGAAATGCTGAAATAAAAATCGAGGTGAAAGGTTTTTTGCCAATATTTAATCTGATAGCGCCCCCTAGACCTCTTTAACGCTCTTTATACCACTTTAACGCCCTCTGGACCACCTTAACGCCCTTTATACAACTTTAACGCCCCCCTAGACTTCTCTAACGCTTTTTATATCACATTAACGCCCCCTATTTCTTCTGAGATTTCTACCGTCTTCCAGAAAACTACCAGGCTTACTTTATCGCCCTCCTAAAGAAAGATGGTTCTAGAACGTCTAACATTTCCTTTTCTTTGACATGTCTTATGTTAGTCCATTAATTTTTTTTATCGTCACTAAAATAAAATCCATATCGAATCAGAACACTACTCCAAAAAAGACTTCGGATTCCTAACTAAAAATCGAAAATGCTACTTTTATAACTTGACCTCAACCTATTGTTATATATATAGTTTTAAATATTTTCAATTTTAAAAATTTACTGAAAACTGTGCTTTCATGCTACGTTCATATACTGTAAAAACGTACATTCATTTCTATACCGCGTATTTGCCGTTTCGTGGGCTCATTTGTTTAATCTACCGTTGGTTATATTTTATAGTACAAAGATTTTAAGCTATATTTTGAAAACAAACCTCTATAATTAAATTTTTTTTTTCTAGTATATATACTATGACAAGATATATTTTTTTTAAATATAAAGCGTTGTTGTCAAATAAAGCAAAAAAAAAAAAACAATTATAAAATGTGACGTGTGCACAAATGACTTACGAAGAACAAATTTAGTTGTTATGAAACAATTTTTAGTGGTTTTTCATAACTGTATTATATATTTTTACGGTATCACTAAGTTATATCTCGATAATATAATCAATATAACCTTATATTATCTATATCAGTATCAAGTTTGCGAATATTTGTTATACTACGGAATATAGTCGCCTATTAACAGTTAACTTATATCCTGTACGAACGGGGTTAATGTCTTTTGTTTTAATGGGGCTCGTAAAGTCATTAATTTATGAAATAAACTTAGAAATAAAAAATATCTGACAGACTGACGGTGTATGGTATAGTAGAAATGGAGTTTCGAGTCTATGTGCACACGAATCTCAAAGCCGACCCAATAAAAAAACGTTTTTTAAGAAGTGAAAAGCTAGTACTTTAATGTCGGATTAAATAGAGATGAAATTCCCCAAGAACACTTCTAAAGTTCCCGGAAAGGTAATCAGGCTTTTGGAAAATTTAATCTCAATTAGCTATGTGGGATTAAAGTTTTCTATAAATACAAAAAATTTTCAAAGATCTCGGAAATCCTATAAGAAATTTACTTTCAAGTCGTTACTAGAGATGAAAATTCCCTTGATTATTCCTCGTTTCCATTACTTACATGAATATTTCTATAACTCCTGAAAAGTTTGCTAAATTTCAAGAAATTTCATTTGGAAACGCGACTAGAGATGAAAATTAAATTCCTGAGATTTAGTAAAGCTATCGGTAATTTTCATCTCTACGCTTACTTTTTTTTTATTAATATTATTACGAGAGCTTTGAGTCTTTAAGGACGCCTAAAATCCTCTAAAGTACAGTGAAGTGGAATTCAAGTGAGGACAAAAAAGAAAAAATTACAAAAACGAGTGACCAATTTAAAAGTAAAATATTGTAAATCTTTTACAATTTTTCAATTAATTGTTACTTTAAAAATAGATGAAGTCAAGAATTCTTGTGATTTGTACGATTTTATTTCAACCCATGCACTTAAGTTTCAAGAAATACACGACATCCTTTTTTCGATATATGTGAAAATTTATGTAATTATTTCTTGATTAAAATAAAACTTACATACAATATTCAATCAGTTGAAAATAAATGATAGTTAATTTGTTGCTCAAGTCTCATTGAACAAATTTTTGCTGTGTAATAGTTTTTTTTTATAATTCTTTAAACACTTAACCAAACTGTAGTATTGCTAGTATCGTTTATGCTACCTACAAACATTTCACAAAAAAAAATTTTTTTTCAATGTCTTATTAGAACGGTATTTAATAATATCATATTTGACCTACAATTAGGTAATTGAAAAGGCATTTTCTCATGTACATTTTTTTTTAATGGATTATTACGTCATCATTGTAGTAAGTCTACGGAGTACATTTAGTATGAAGCGTGTAGAGCTGAGTAAAATAATTTCATACATAGGTGGTAAGGTTATGAGAATATCTTCATAAGTTCTGTAATAATGGTATGAATGTGAAATGAGCTCTTAACGAGTGAAGCGACTGACCCGAGGGTATGTTATTGTTTAATGGAATGTAATTTTGAGTAAATAATTGGTACGATTAAAAACTATTGTAAGAAATAATTTGTTTTATTTAATTTAATTTTGTGTCTATATTTAATTATATAAAAAAATGCCAAGTGCGTGTGGGGCCACGCGCAGTGTAGATTTCCGTAGGTGCCCTTCACAATGGCTTGTAAGTAATTTTCAATGGAATTTGTAAGAAATTACTTCTAGTACAGTTGGTCGACTATTACTCGTTAACTTGTAAAGCCTACTCAGCTGTGATAGTATTTCTTTTAACTTCGTTACATATACTGCTGTCGTGAATTTTTTCACATATCCTAAAACAACCATATAGCGGGGAGGGGGACTTTTATCCAAATAGTAGCCCTTTAAAGCTTAATATTTCGCAAACGGATCCCTGAATCGAAAAATCGGTTTTCACAAACTCGGAATGTTTTTGAACGACCTTTCTAGCAACAACTCAGTATATGATAGACGAGAAAAAAATCATATCTACTTTACGAGTAAGGTACACAAATAATTATTATTTTTTCACATTTTGTCGGCGTGATAATTAGATACACTCGTACACATACCAAATTACAGTTTCTAGTACTGTGTACCTCTGAGCTAAGCCGCGGACAGAAGACGGAAATGGCGAAACTATAAGGGTTCCTTGTTGACTTCGGAACCCGCAAAAATAGCTGGTCCGGCAAACGTTGATCTGCCCTCAGTAAATCAAATATAGTGAATATGAGCCCAATCTGTGAAGTTCAGAAGTTACGCGATCACTAACAGACGCACGCAATATTTTTATGTGTACCAATATAAAATTGATTCAGATTAACGTCTTATATATAGTGAACATTCAGGTTTTTCGTATAATTAGATCAAACTTATACGATACTTAAGATTAATTTAGTAATTTAATTTACTGTGATATTACATCGGCACCGTTTGATTGGCGTTCGCTATCACTGAAGCACATGCGTGCATCCCGAAAGAAAATATTTTGCCGGAAAAATCTTAGTATGGTTGAATCACAATACAAGCTATGGGCTGATGGGCTGGGCGGCTCTCCTTATGGTTTACAGGACGCGGGAGGGGAACAACATCGACCAGTAATCTAGTCTATTCACTATTGCCGGGCGACGTCAACAGCAATAGACATTTGATGTATAAGGGCTTTCGCGGTTTTATTTTTGTGACTGCTACACATGAGATTATTTTACCAAGACGGAATTACCGACGTTCTGTTTTAATAAACTATACAGTCAATCAAAAGTAATGCTTTAACACGTTGGGTAAATTATATTGTCACTATGTACAATTAAATACAAGTTAAATTCAAAGAGGTTTCGATCGCGTGTAAAAATAACACGTAAAATTTTGTTCAATATGTTTTTGTATACCTAAGTACTATTTTAATAAAGATAATATAATGTATCTATATAAATGAAAGTTTATAGTTGTGCTCGCATCACGCAAAAACTACTGGATAGATTTTTTATTTTACTCCTTATATAAAAAAAATATCACGATATCTTAAACAAAAATTCTGTAATCCACGCGAGTGGAGCCGCGGGCACAACTAGTGTAAAATATTTTATTTATCATTAGATATATGTATATATCACGGTTGCAACAACACGCATACAATATTAACCTTAGTAGTAAGTACCTGTAGCGAGCTCGTTATAGTTTGATTTTGATAATCTTATTCTCACAGGGATAATATTTAATCATGTAGGTAACTTAAAGATTGTTTTAAAACAAAAACACTATTTGAATTCTGATTATATTTAATAGAGATGTTACAAATATTCGCATTCGTATATGCAAAAGATTCATATCATTTTAAGCATTCGTATTAAAACTCGCATTCGCAACAAACGATGCGAATATTTTGCAAAGCGAGTGCATTACGAGTGGTCCTGAATTCCTCAACCGATAGACATATTTGAAAGAAAATCGAGCCTCTCTCCCTCTAAACTGAGTGAGCAATTACATTTTTTTTTTCGAACTGACTACACTGTTAGCCTGAGGGTTCCTGGAGCCTTTACCGGGCTTGGGGGCGAGCGCTTAGGGCACTCAGCCACGAAAGCTAAGCAACAACATCCGAGGGTGCCAAAGTGGCCGGACCTCGGCTCGGACTGTTGCGCGTATGCAATTAAGACGCGATCTGACTATTCCCTATCCGTTATTCGATCTAAACTAACTATACATATATACATGTTTCTGCCCCCTGGGAGGAGGGAAGGAACATGTGTATGTGTATTTAGTGGTCTGAAATTTTTGTCTATTCTAACTAGGCAAAAAAAGAAAAAAAAAGGTCCTTTACAGAACCTATGTACCTATGTGTGTTGTGCATGTGTGTATAATGCAGTGTCATGTATGGCTGTGAAAGCTAGTGATTGTAGAGTCACATGTATCGCGCGAGCGGCTGCTTGTCTCAAGGGCTCCATGCCGATGGATCGGACCTAGGCTTGAGTTGCCGCAGAGGAGGGTGGTCGTGGCGGGTGACCAATTACATTATGCAGCCGCCCCTATATATAACCCACTGAGAAATCGCCTCATGGGGGGGAAAAGCAGTATAGTTATTAGGTATTTTTAAAATATAATTAATCCTTTTTAAAATTTGATTACTAATCATTAGGTGTATCTACATTTAATTTGATTGTAACTTAAAAGTTAATAAAAATAACAATACCAAGCTAAGTTTTTAGTGCCTTTTCTTACCATTCGCATTTACACATTCGCAATCGCGATTGTTTAAAATGACATTCGTACCATCCCTGAATTGTAAAAGAATTTCTGTCATGTCTCCGTCACTCGTTATAGATAAGGACGCGCCCGCTTGCGTCACGCAATGGGATTGTGTGTCCACGGGGTGTGGAAACCTACTAGTCCTGTATAGACAACCGCGTTGTAAACATGTGGTCACAAACTTTTCTCTCGCTAATTTTACTTTCGTCAGTAAAAGCGGCAAGACGAGGCGGTGGCTCGCATTCATATCCACCATCACATGGTCATTCAGGGACGGGTTTAGGAGGCGGTTCCCACGCTTATCCGCACTCAACAAGTATGTCTGGCAACACCCACGTGCAACGAACGTACACCCAACAAAACAACTACGTACATAAAACTGAGGTAAATCATCATAAGATGGAGGTACATCACCATAAGACGGAGGTACATCACCATTACCACTACAATCCGCCGCAACAAATCACTTACGGTTCTACTTACCATCCAGTTTACCACTCACCGCCTCCAGTGTACGTTTACGAGTACAGAGACTCTGGGAGCCGTTTCGATAGTTTATTAACCGGTTTGGCCCTATACAACTTGGGCAGAATGTCGGCAAATCACAACTACAATTCTCGCGGGGAATACAGATCGAGTTCGAACGAGATATGCAAGTTGGGTATAAGTAAACAAAATGGTGATTACGAGGAGACGCGTATCGATTGCAAATTAATGTCCAGTTTTATATGGGAAGCGGAAAGTCAACCGACGAGTCAACAAGTTGTGTCAACAAATACTGTAACTACTACAGTCGTTCAGAGCACGTCGAACTCGACTGGAACTCGAACTAACAATGGCTCTACGAATAACTCATCAGTGGTTACAACGATAACAGTACAAAACAAAACTGTAGTAGACGCATTACAAGTCAAAGGTCCATCTATACAAGTAACAAGGGGAATGGATTGTTTCATGATACGCATCTCGAGAGACTCCTCCATTTTGAAAAAGAAAGTCGAGTGTGGATTGTTACAAGCGTATGCCCAAAATTCTCTGAGTTATCGAAATAATAACAATTCCTTGTTACCCTGCTCGGCTACAATAGTGTTTTTCGTTATTTTTATTATTCATTAATGTATAACTTTTTTGAATATTTAATTAAAACTACAATAATAAAGATTTAAAGTGTATTTAATATTAAACATACTTAAATTTCCTTTCGTTTCACCTAAATGATAGTTTTAACTATTTAAATCAGTGAAAGATAAGCAAACTCTAATGTGGTGACATCAGATCAATAAGAAACGGTCTAATCTTAATTTTTACGTTATGGTCTTCATAGATTATAATTCTCAAATCTGTGATTATAATATAAAACATGCGAAATGCAAGATATTTTTAACATTTTACATAACTGTACGAAAATGACAATAGTATTAAACATCGATTTTATCCGAAAAAAGTTTTGGTAAATTTTGCCAACATTCATAATATTTAGGATCCAATTTCTGACAAGTCTCGGCGCCCCACTTCGTGATGGCCAGGCTTAATGAGGACTCGAACATAAAAGCCTGCAAAAATGTCGTAAACATGTATGTCTCAATTTAATTAAATGTATGTAAGCACGTATGCCCCATAAGTTTTTCTATAGGTATACATATAGGATTTTGACATTCAACTTTTCGCAGTCTGTAAATAACATTGTAGGATTTATATAACTGGTACAAAAGTACCTATGTTTTAAAATAGTTGTGCCCCACGGTTTCACTCGTGTTAATTTATTCGACTAATTCTCCACCACGCCACAAGGGCACCTATGTAGCCTATCATTGTTTTCACTTCCAGTATTCCCTACAGCTTTCCAGATTGCTTGACGTTCATGTTTGCTGCTCCGCTCCTTAGAGCTGTAGCGTGAAGTTATATAGCCCAAAGCCTTCCTCAATAAATATAGTATACAATGCAAAAATATTTTTTCAAAACTGACAGGATGTTCCAGACATTAGCGCGTTCAAACAATCTCTTGAACTCTACCTATAATAAGTTTGGTATTTATATCGATTATTAATTGATTATAAAAGATTGTCCTACAATTAATTGGCCTTGTTTTCGAGTGTTGAAATAGACTTACAAAGTAAAAATGAGTGACAACTAACCTGAGTGCCAACAGCAATCTTCTGCGGTTTCAATTCACAGTATGAAGCGCCGTTGAAACACTTATCATCGGGTCCGTGCGGCGTCATCATCGAGTGGAGAGACGCACCTCCGGGCAAAAATCCGCCTTCTTTCGCTTCATAGGATCCTAAGATTAGTCCCATGAACTCGCTCATGCAATTTCCTAGAACAACAATTAAACTTTGCCATTTGTGGCCTTTCGCGTTTTTCCAGGCCCTTACCTTGATATACTAAAATCAGCGCGTAACTATAATATAGCTGCGGATCTACGATTTTTTCAAACCGGGGTAGAAATTGATTGTAATAAATTGTAAAAAATCTCACAAATACTTTGTGGATGGCATTTTTTTGGAAAAAAACGTTTTTTCAAATAAATTAGGAGGAATTTTTTTTTTCTGGAATAATGATTTGTTACTTACGTAGATTCGGGATTCCTAACTTTTGAATTTTTTCTACTCCGTGATATAAAAAATATATATTTGAAAAACAATTAGAAATAATTAAAATAACCGATTTGAAAAATTTCGAAATTTTGTGATATTGACTTTTTAAATTTATTCTACTTCTCTTGCTTCATATTTTTGAACTTTTCAAAGTTAATAGGTGAAACTCCAATCCTATATAATTGTGACTTTTGATAATTATATATAAAAAATGATTTTTTTTTGGAAAAAGCAAAATTTTTTTAAAGATAACCTTGAATTTTTTTTTATCGTTAATTATTTATAAATTAACAAATTATATAAATTAAAATTCGTACCATTAGTTGTTGCCAACGATCTGCTGCGCTGCTGTTGTTCATAGTGCATTTCAGATGAACCCTTATGATTTTTTCAAAAACCAACTGGGCGTTTTACAATAAATTAATAATTAACAGAACAACATGCGCTGGTTGGTAGGAGCTTTGTGAAGCAGGTTTTTTTCAAACATATTATATTATGATTTTGGCGCCCCCTGAAACTGCTGCCCGTGGCGGTTGCCCCGGTTTGCCCCCTCTCCCTAGATCCGGGCCAGCTATAATATATTATATGCACATATGTATTTTACCTACCTACTACTCCGGAGTGGGGGACAATTTTTATGTCGACCCTCGTGGAAGGACAAGTTAACCAATAGGATCCAAGGTCATAGTAAGAAGGACTTTGTATCAATATTTTGTAAGTGAATTAGAAATAGATTTATAAATTTGATACTTTCTTTTGTAAATAAAGTTTACTTAATTCCGTAGTAACGTATATCATTATTACTATCCAGAACAACATAATGATTTTATTTTGTAAAAAAATATTAATTTGACCACAGTGATGTAAATCTGACACTTTTATTAAAAAGTTATAATCACTAATGTGCATATTAAAAAAAAATCTTGACAATATATTACCGACAGATTGACATTGGCTAATAAAATAAACCAGATCTTTAAACAAAATTCCTCGCTGAGGACAGGATTCGAACCTGCGCGGGTATAACCCATTGGATTTCAAGTCCAACTCCTTAACCACTCGGACACCTCAGCTATACGACTATGTTACAAATATACGTATTATTATGATATCATAGATTTTTTATTTACTCAGTTGTTTAAATTAAAAGCCTTACTTATGAAAACATATATATTTATATAAAATACAGGTACATCTATAGAAAAAATTGAGTTTTTGTAATTATCCCACAATTTATCAAAAGTACTTAATAAATTATTGAAAGCAGTGGGAAGGTCAGGTGAATTCGTTTGGATACCGAAATAGAGGCATTTTAAAAAGTATTGCTGTGTTTTATAATCAATATATAGCATTATTATTTTAGATCGATATATACTTTTTTTTAAAATTTAATAACTAGTATACAAGTATTTATTACTATGCTATAAAAATTTGTGAGAAGGTCATACTTATATATTTAGGTCAAATTTAATACATAAGTTAGTTTAAAAATCTTGAATATTAATAGCCATGTTTTAATAAACACTTTAGACTTTAATTATCAAATAACTTTTCTTCATTTTAAATTATATATATTAGAATTTCTGTACATTTGCATAATTCATGACCATGGTTCATTACTTATTGTATAAACTATTGATACATTTGTACATATTCAGAACTAGTTAATATGGCTGAGGTGTCCGAGTGGTTAAGGAGTTGGACTTGAAATCCAATGGGTTCTACCCGCGCAGGTTCGAATCCTGTCCTCAGCGAATATTTTTAATGTTAAACTATTTTAAAGACAAGTGTTAATGTATGAATATCTTTATCAAAAAACGAACGAACAATACACAGTCAAAATGTGGTCATCTAGAAGTGACATTTTTTTATCTATAGGTGCATTATAACAAAATTGAAGTGTCTGTTTGTAATGTCAAAATTACAGATTTTTGTCTGTCTGTCTGTTTGTTCCGTGTAATCTCCGAAATGGTAGGACCGATTTTGACGGGACTTTCACTGGCAGATAGCTGATGTTATAGGGCATAACTTAGGTTACTTTGAATTAAAAAAAAATTAGGGATCCGTATAAAAAATATAAAAGTTTTTTTTAGTAGACAAAATTAGTAGAAAATAAAATAATAAGAGCCCGGATTCGTGCTTACGAAAACAATGCAGGTAACCGGAAGGTACAAGAGCCGCCATTTTTAAGCCTTTTTTTTCTTTGTTTTGTCTACTATATGAACTGAGAACAATGGCCAGGCGTTTGAACCTAATAAGCAAGTAAACAAGTAGGGGGAAGTGGGGCAGATTGATACAGAAAAATTCAATGTCGTATTTTATGCATAAAAAATTAATAAAATATTATATGTTATTGTTTATTGAATGTTAAATTTAATCAATATTATAGTACCAGTCATAAGAATCATTAAAGTTAAATAATAATGAGGATAAAATTAATTTAATAAAAAATGGGTTTTGTATCATTGTGCCCCACGTACGGGGCACAATGATACATAGAATGGGGCACTTTAGTACGAAAATATATATGTACGAATAAATAATAGAAAATAAGGTTTTAACTGGTGGAGGTTATAATAAGACTTAAGATTATTAATAAAGGAAAAATTATATTTTTCAAAGACTTTACGCTTTAAAACAAAACTACAGAAACTACTATGGATTTAATTATTTAATAACCACAATAAAAAATGTTTAGGTACAGTCATCCTTGCACCATTAGCAACAGTTCCAGGTATAAGCTGAGCTCTATTCAGTATTAACGAGTTCCTAAAGGTACCTCAATTTACGCTGGCACCATTACCACCACTGTGTGGTTGAACGGTTGATTACGGCACATTATATATGTTTAAATTATTTCAAAAAGTACAAAAGAAAAAAGTTCGAGACGTTCCCTTTAAAGAAATAGTAACTGTTAAAGCACAGGTATTGCAGTTGCAGCTGCAAAATAAACGCTTGTCTTATCTTCCACAATGGAAACACAAACTTACAAGATGCAGGTTTTTTCGTAGATATAGGGTCAGTTTCAATTGCGGATATTTCATTTTCTTCACAATTTCTGCAGTATTAATAATTGCACTAGTATCAGTATCCACAAAGACGACTTCTTGTATATTTACCGAATTTATCATATTCGTATCGCATACATGGATGTGATTAATACGTATCAATGTGCCCCGCGTATTGATGTATCAATGTGCCCCAGCAGATATTAAAAAAAAAACAAAAAAATTCAATAAAACCATCGAACAGATTAAAAAAATACTTCTTATACCGAATATTGGATAAATTAACTAACGTTTCGTAAGTTTAAATCTTAATTATATCATATACAACAGCAGAGAAATACTTTTAGATACTTAAGTATTTTTTAGTTAGTCGCACTAAAAACACACTTACTCTGTTCCAACGCTAACGGTTAAAAAGCGGTCAGCTGTGGAGCTAAGACATGTATATAGACGTTTTAGTTTTGTCGGGTCTCTAATAATGTTTGTTAATATTTAAATACTGTTGGTGTATCAATGTGCCCCTTGTATCAAAGTACCCCACTTCCCCCTATAGTGTTTTTTTTTTCGAACTGACTATACTGTTAGCCGTAGGCCCTGGAGCCTTTGCGGCTTTTACAGCTTCACCGGGCTTAGCGTATAGTGTATACTGAGTTCGTGTCTCACTATAGATTCAAATTCACATCATTTGACAACAATGTCCGAATGACTATGCTACCCATGGGCTATCATTAAAGTTTTACAATATCTTATACTTACGATGATAATACGGTGGTCTGAAAGTATGCTCCTGTACTGACCACCTCGGTGGGAATATCACGAAGTCTGCGATGGCGACCCCGGGCTTGTTGGAAGGGCATGTCAGAACAGTGAAGATCGAGGGATCCTAAAATTTGAGATACTAATATAACAAGTGGCACGTATATCAGTGGCGCATTAAGTCAGCGCGGGGCTTATAGTAAAATTTTAAATTATAGAAGTTCTAAGCAAACACCTTTTTTTTTTACTGACTACACTGTTAGCCTGAGGGGCCCTGGAGCCTTTACGGCTTTTACAGCTTTACCGGGCTTGGGGCGAGCGCTTAAGGCACTCAGCCACGAAAGCTAAGCAACAACATCCGAGGGTGCCAAAGTGGCCGAACCTCGGCTCGGACTGTATAACCTCGGCGCGTATGCAATTAAGTCGCGATCTGACTAATTCCCTATCCGTAATTCGATCTAAACTAACTATACATATATACATGTTTCTGCCCCCTGGGAGGAGGGAAGGAACATGTGTATGTGTATTTAGTGGTCTCAAATTTTTGTCTACTCTAACTAGGCAAAATAAGAAAATAAAAGGTCCCTTACAGAACCTATGTACCTATGTGTGTTGTGTATGTGTGTATAATGCAGTGTCATGTATGGCTGTGAAAGCTAGTGATTGTAGAGTCACTTGTATCGCGCGAGCGGCTGCTTGTCTCAAGGGCTCCATGCCGATGGATCGGACCTAGGCTTGAGTTGCCGCAGAGGAGGGCGGTCGTGGCGGGTGAGCGGGAGCGAAGTTAACCGTACGTCCCCAGCGGAGGGAACGGTGGTTTCGCGGGCGTGGGCGCGAGCACGCATATGTTGCGGGAACGGACGCGTAGTAATTGTTAGCTTTCTCGATGTCCTCATCGGGATCGACAAAGAGATTTCGCGGACGGCGTTTATAACGTTTGGCAACGGGGATCGAGTTGTCTGGGACGTAGTTCGCGGTGGATTTTACGAGCGGGTTGGGATGATTCGAAGCGTTATCGAAGTATCTCCTGGTGAGATATTTCACATAGGCTTCTATCGAGGGAAGCCTCATGTCCCTGTGCAGATCCATGTTCCTAACGAAGGCTGGAGGGTCAAGCAGGCGACGGAGAAACCGATTTTGGACTCTTTGCATGCGGGCAAAGTTATGTTTGGACATATGTGCGAACGCGGCGCAGCTATATTTCAAGATCGGACGGACGCACATCTTGTACAGTGTGAGCTTATGTATTAAGGACATTTTGCTTACCGAATTGAGCAAGGGTCGCAAGCGGGAAAGGATCCAGATGGCCCTATTCCTGACTATAGTAACGTGTGCGTTGAAGTTAAGCTTCGAGTCGAGGGTGACACCCAGATATTTAGTCTTGGTGGCCCAAGGGATATTCGTACCGAATAATGAGAGGGGTCCTACCGTGCGTGGTAGTTTGCATGTATGCGGTTCGAACATAATCGCGGCGCTCTTTACCAGATTAATAGCTATTCGCCACGTTCGAAACCACTCCCCGAGAGTGGTTACGGCACGTTGGACTGCGCAGGCGAGATTTTTTCTGTGTCTGTTTGACGCGTATATGACTGTGTCGTCAGCGTAGAGCCCTACCTCGACCCCGGGGGGCTTCGGGAGGTCGCTGACGTACAGATTGAAAAGGCAAGGCGCCAGAATGGAACCTTGCGGGACGCCTGAGCGTATAGGGTGAGCGGTAGATAGTACTCCTTCCACTCGGTAGTGGAAGGTGCGGTCGCGTAGAAAATCGTGAACTAGATGAACTAACCTATCCGGGACTTCTAATTGATGTAGCTTGTGGACTAGTCCGGCATGCCAGACCTTATCGAAAGCCTTAGCTACGTCGAAAAAGACCGCAAGCGTACGGGCGGGGGCGATACTACGTTTGGCAAAGTTGCTCGTGATGTGCTCCGTGAGGCGGTGCACTTAATGTGTACACGAGTGTCGGGCGCGAAAACCGAACTGTTCGGGAGGGTATAGATTTTTAATATCTATAACGGTTTTGAGACGGTTCAGAAGGAGTCGCTCGTAAAGTTTCCCTAGTGTGTTTAAAAGGCTGATCGGGCGATAGAAGTAATAACCTCTAGAACTACAAGTCGGATAGGAATATTCGTTTTGTTAAATAAGTCGGAAGTAACATCGCACCCGAACTGCATTATCCGCGTGCACTGACGTAATGGTTAGTATACGTAAATACAATGTTCTACAAAAATATTGGTCCATAGTACATTTAAAAAAGTCCGCGATACCGTATGCCTTATACTTAAGCCATAATACGATATTTTGGGATTTCTTTTTATTGAAAATTGATATGTGATTTATGAGCAATGCATTAGGCATGGCATAATAATCCTTACGAACGAAAGTTACTTCATCATCAAGACAATTTTATGTAGATAATCTTTGCCCTTTATATAATGTTATTTGAACGCATAGTTTGGGATATAATGTAAAATTAAAATAATTCAACACTCAGTTCGGGTCTATCTATAGATGTAGTGGTGCGAACGAGCCGTGTGAGTTGTGACGCACAACACTGGTTGCCCGATAAAAATATTGTCTATACTGTTGTATAATAAATCATCAATCAGCTATTTATTTTTAATTATACGCGGGTGAAACCGCAGGGCACAGCTATTATAATATAAAAAACAACGGCGACTACTGAGAGATGGGCATCCATCACTGGTCGTCGCTTTCATACTGGCCTACTGGCCTACAAGGCCCTCGGTAGCTGGATATAAACCGGCTGATTTCGTAACATGACACGCTTAAACATGCCACTATTGCGGGTGTTACACCTGGTGTATGGTGGTCGCGATCTAGTCGGACACATATGTCGTGTCCTACCACACAAGAAATTTTACATATATATGATTTTGTTGGTGTTATTTGTATCTCTAAATTCTTCTTCTTCTTACCATTATCCCACTTAAGTAGGGTGAGCACAACAAGTTTTTCTCTTCCACTCTACTCTTTTACTCTAAATTATGTCACGTTAAATCAAAAAAGGTTTGTATAAATTATTTTGTTGGCCAACCAGAAACGCTGGGTTTGTAGCAATTGCTACAAACTGGTAATCCGGCTCTGACGTAAGTAAAACCATCACCTGGAAACCCGTAGTGGAAATTAATAGTTTGCTATTATTACTGAAAATGTAGGTAGTATCCATGTAGTATCTACTTTATTCACGTGCGCAAAGGAGTCCAATGTAAACCCTTTAAGGAACCTGGTTATTGTAGAATACTTATAGGTGTAATTAGTTTTAGAGGACATCAAATCAGCCATCTCTATGTGTAATTACTAGTTGTGCCCCACGGTTTTTTTTGTAGTTATAAGTTTAGCGTTGTGGCCATAATCTCACCTGATTTTAAGTGACGATGTGACCCAAGAATGTTAACATGCTAAACCTACTGGGAGGACTGGCTCCCAAGTGCAGCTGCAGGAACACACCTATTGGTGCTTGGCGACAGATTTTCAACTTGAGGGCATTAGAAAAAGCCCTACCACCATGCCATGGTATCATTACGATGTTTTCCTTCATCGAAAGCTCAGGCTTATTGCAGGGATTCGAACTCACGTCCATCGACGTAATGTCCGTACACGCTACCACTGAGACATTATAGTTTCGGCCGTGTTAAATTTATTCGAACAACTTTTCACAGCGCCTCCGTTAATGCATCAATGTAGCCTATCACCGTTGTTTCACTTCTAGTACTTTCTCACAGCTTTCCTGATTGCTTGACGTTCATAGTTACTGTTCTTATCCTTAGAGTCGTAATGTGAAGTTATAAATATCATCCTCAAAAACTAGGCTATAAAATGTTCCAAATCGGTTCGTTCGTTCGTTTAAACAAACCATCTCTTTAGCTTTAGTATAGATAATTATTTATTACAAGTATCAATCGTATTATTTAGTAGCCAATTAGAAGATGGTTCATTATTTAGAAAGTATTTTATTCCCATACCAATGTACCTAATTAATTAACGAAACAGCGAATCGAACTTATGACGCAAGTCTACAAATTCATTAATTGACTGCAAACATTTTATTCTGAGTAATACTTAAATTATTAATAATATTATAAAATTGAAACGTATTCTTAATTTTGTATATATACTAGCTGTGTCTACGACTTCCTCCGCGTGAAATTTCGTGTGTAACAGCGATAAAAAAGTTATGTAAGTTGGTATCTATATCGAACTTCAACATTGGTGAATTAATCATGTTTCGTGCTTTATTAAGTCTAAGATTCCTGAGACGCAGCTTGGTACTTACGGTTAGCAGTCAGCCTAGCCTCACATTCACTCCTTTCGACAGATCGATATTCTGTCATACGTCTACGCTGTGAATTTAACCTAATACTTTGGAATAAATAAATTTACAGAAATGTAACCGTTTTATAGTAAATTTTAGTGTGCGTTCACAATCTTCCCACAGTTCACATTGTGACTAGATTGTTTATAAACTAACGGTTTGTACAAATATCATGTAACATATACACTTATATACTTATAGTTTTTACTACTTATCACAAATTACTAAAATAAGCATTCGCAAACTTATAACGAGCTCTACAAAATAACCGAACCTAATCTTATTGTAAGAATAAAGTCAAAGAAATAACAGTGACTGTCGTAAAATGAGAATTTGTAGACAAATGCCATCAATGTCATCCAAACCCACAAATAGCAAGGCTAAAACTACGTGCCTGGATAATACCCTGACTGATCTTGAAAGGTGTTAACTCAAACAACTCACTATAAACAGTTTTCCACATACGTGTAGCGGTTAGAACTCAACTAGATAACTCGGCTGAATCAAGTTAGTACACAAGATGCAAGTGATATTTGTTTGAGTTACAGAAACGCTATTGCAAACCCCTTTCAATCTCTAGTTTAATTTTCTAATATTGTCTATATTCTATAGCATTAATGTAAAGCATCTATATGCATCTATTGTAAAGCTGGAGAGTTTGAACAAGCTATCTCAGGACAACCAATCCTATATGGCGTTGGATAGTTAATTTATAGAAGTAGGTTCTAGGTTGTGACTTTACGCTACAACCCTAAGGAGAGGAGAGGTAATCAGTACTCGCAGTGGATCGCGGGTGTGTTGCCATATAACTATAGAACCGAACATTGCTAAAGAAGAGTCAAACTATAAATGCCCAGTTCAGCTAAGTCCATGCCGTACGAATTCGTTAATTCGAATTCAACGCGAGTGAAATCGCGTGGTACATCTAGTTAAATACTTATAAAATACATAAAAATCTATTTGTGAAGACAAATATTATAGTATGAATAAAAATGTAACTCACGCAATGGTCATAGAGGACAGCATTGATCACCATAAATTTGCTGAGGTCGTACTTGTATGGTACATAGTTTCCGTGCCATGCTACCACGTCGAAAGGAGAATGATTCTGTTCGGCCACAAAAAGCGATCCTTGATATTTGCTTATTATCTTGAAACCTGATTAACAACAAAATCAATTATATTTTATTCAATTTAAGCCCTAAGAAGGCTCATGAATTTCAAAACATTACTACTGGCTCGGAAAAAATCATTGGAGTAGCCACGATTTTGGCCAGGGGGAGGGCAGGGAAGGAAAAAGTAATGTGAAGTTTTTTATATAACAATTTAGCAATATGAGTGTACAACACCTGGTGTCAAGTACGGGACAGTTTAAAAAACAACGAGAAAGAAAGAAGAAAGATTTTGTTATCCATCACACAAAACAAACATAAGTATTCAAAATTATGTATAAAGAGAAACAAATACTACTAAAAGAAAACAATAAGTAAAGCGTTGTGCGGAAATAAACATGTCCCAGTCTCAACATATTTGCTACACTGAATCATTACAGCGCCGGTATTCTGACTGGGCCTCCTAAACCGACGTCACGGACACCAATAAAAATAAACACATAGATATATGTGGAAAGATTGATGATGTGCATTACTTAATGATGGAGTTTGTCAAGAATAAGACCGAAAGGGGGTCGCTGATGAATAGCATGAATTTAAACTTTCAAAATATAGGCGTTTTCACAGCATTTTGGGAAACCCTTAATAGGATGATGTCAGATGTTATATGATCTAGTGGTGCTATCTCATCAGCGACTCTTCTGATGTAATACTATAAAGAATAGGGTACAATGGGACTGATATATACGGTAGAAAAAAAAAATTGCATGCTGGCCTCTGAAATGCCTCTTCACGCCTCATTTGAAGGATCCAATATCATAAGAAGGCTGAAAAGATTGACAGGAAGACCTTTCCACATCCGCAAGGTTAACATGCGCATACCAACACTACGTTGTTAGGGGGCAGCCACTCCCTCTCCATATACCTGGTTAAGCCCATAGGAATCATTCTAGTCATCGATAAGGGGCATACAATGCATCAGACATACAATAAATCTATACAAATAATAATATTGAAGAGAATGTTTGTAATGTCAAAATAACAGCTTTTACTAAATGCATATGAAAGTATATACGGTACTTATAACAAAAAAAACAATTTCTATATTTTTTCTCTCTCTGTTAGTTCCGGCTAATCTCCGAAAATGTTGGACTAATTTTGACAGGGCTTTCACTGGCAGATAGCTGATGTTATAATGAGTAACGTAGGCTACTTTTATTTTAGATCTACGCGAGCGGAGCTGCGGGCTCAGCTAGTATTACTATTTTTTTCTTTTTCTAGAAACTTCCTTACCTGGTATATCTTCATCGATATAATGAGCAACGGGAGTAAGAAAATCTCGTGGATTCGCGAGACCGTTGGCACCTATCGGACCGAGATCGGGCAGTTTAAAATGTCCGTCGAACACTTCCAAGATGTAACCTCTGGAAATTATTATAAATAAAATTTCATCATCATCATCATCATTTTCATTTCAAGACGAAAGACGTCCACTGCTGGACATAAGCCTTCCCCAAAGAACGCCATAACGACCAGTCCTGTGCTGCCCGCATCCAGCGACTTCCCGCAACCTTTACCAGGGCGTCGGTAAATTAAATAATAATATTACCTAGACGGCCCATCAACAGCGACAGCAAATCTTATGCCAAGCGGCACAACAGCAATCTCGTTGGGTGCCACTTCCATTATTCCAAATTCGGTGGTTATCTTCAAAGTCCCTTGCTGGGGAACTGTGATAAAAGTAATATAAATTCAATTTTGTTTACTATTTAGTAGCAATTTCAACAACAAAATGTTCACATGACTGATCAACGACACTAATTTTAAATTATTGTGAATCTAATGTGATGTGTTTACATAGTTTCCGTATGTACTGATTCTATAAATAAAGTACTTAATATTATGGAAAATATTAATATCCATTCCGAGAACTGACAGTATGATTACAATTAAAGTTAATTGTTTTATAATATCGGTCTATTCATAAAAAGCCTAAAACAATACAAATCTGGGAAATACAATTGTTTATGTATTTAATATTTCCTTCCGAAAATTAAAATGTGATTAGAAACGTTATATAGAAAATGTATCACCGTCGTCAATTAATATACACAGTAGAATGTTATGTTGTGATAAATGACTCTAAAAATATTACTAAGCGTTGAAAGAGTAGCTTTGAAATTATACGTGTTAAAGAAATTCTAGTTTTATGACGTCATATTACGTGTTTGCGGCTTGTTTTTTTGTTTAGATTTAAAAAAGTTTTTATTACTTTTAAAGGTGTAATAATGAATAATTAATTCCCTGGTATTATTTTCAACATACATTTTTAAACAATTTTTGTAATCCAGTTTCAAGATGGATTATTGCTATAGTAAATACATAGGTACTCTACTAAGTTCTATAAATTATAATTACTAAAAAAAGAAAAAAAATATTATGTTTGTATATCGAGTGGTGAGAAATGTATATCAATAATCTGTGCATGGTTCAACTATGTCAGCACCATCACATCACATCCATTTATGCATAGAAAAATTGAGGCTAATATTTCTATGTATTTCTGTCGCAAAGCAACAGTGCTTGGCGCTTGCAATGCAATATTCCAGTCCGAACGAAGGGTGTCGTTGGGATAATGTACTGGAAAAGACGATCAAAATCAGTCCTCACAAGAAAAAACCTATTATTGATTGGCCTCAGAACTTAGGACTGTGGTCCTTTTCGAAAATCTAAGTAGACGTTAGTTGCAATGATCACTGTATGTTTTTTATCTATACCTACTAATATTATACAGCTTAAGAGATTGTTTGTTTCTTTGGAAGTTTGTTGGAGTTCTCTGGAACTACCGGGCTGATTTGAAATTTGAAAACATTTTTGATTTATATAGCCTATTTATTGAGGAAAGTTATAGACTATACTATTTCTCATGAATTTGGCTATCACATACAAAAATATTTCTTTGAATCCGACTGGTAGTTCCTGAGATTAGCATATTTAAATTAACAAACAAACAAAAAACTCTTCAGCTGTATTATATTAGTATAGATTTAGCACCTAGACACACAACTGAAAATTTTACTCATCATACGAAAGTCAGTCATGTTCGGGTATTCAACCCGTGCCCTGTCGGCTACCATAGAAAACAAGTCTAATAACATATGTGTGTGAATAAATTCACCAAAAAGGAAATCTCCATCGCTGTTGTAGAACGCGCTCTTATTCATGGACGTGTTGCATAAGTAAACGTGAATGGCGAGGCCGTGACGGGAGCGAGGCTCACCGGCGCCACACACAGTGTGTAGACCGGACACGAAGTCCACCGAGCTGCCCACCGGTGGCAGATCAAACGGGAGCCACCGTGACTGACGACACAAAGTTAAAAGTAAGACTTCTCTTCTTTTTGCTGGATGGTGTAATACGACGAATTATGCCAGCCTGGATCGCTACAACGATTCTCATGGTGATAAGCCCGTCATAGTAGTTTGGTCACAGCTCTGGTTTGTAACGTTTCGGAATCAGCTAGTGTATGTAAGTTTGGGACCTTAGTTAAAGCTAAATAATTGTTTTTAGTAATAAAAATATTGTATGTCCAGTTGCTGAGAGGAAAAGACGTTTGCAGGCCGTCATGACAGCGAAGATATCCGAAAGGGTGGTCGCCGTTGTTTTTGAATTCCATTGTGCTTGCCGATAAGGCATATAGTGCTGTCTGGCACTTTTTGGTACTACGATAAAAAACAATGTTACGGTCTAAGTAAGAGAAAAATAAATAAAATCACTATTTTCGAAATCTCAAGAATCGTCTGGAAAGTGCCCAAAATATCTTGCATTTATCATAGTGTAGTCGTGTGTCGTGTAATCATAGATTCAACGACGCACACATAGAAAGCCTTATCTCTAAAACTGTCAACAAACAATGGGCTATAAATCAGACGTTCCCCTTCTTTTAAAAGCGATGACACAAGTAGTTTACAACATGTTAAGAATTCAGGTACCTTCTAGAGATATCGTGATCATCTCATTTGAGTATAAAAGTAAGCCGTATTGTGCTTCACGGCAGGTCTAATTTCGAAAGCGAAGTGAAAACAATAAGCGAAATAAAAGAAAAACTACAAGAGGAACATACAGGCTTATTCTGTGAGTACATACAAGTTGATTCTGCAAGTACATTCCGTGAGCGATTTGTGACTTTTTTTTGTTTTAACCAGTATTTCTTTGAGTTCGAATAAATTGTTTTCGGCATTTTACTACCCACGGGCGTAACAATATTCTTTATCATAGATTACATATCTACCTAATATGCCTTATTTAATTAAATAGGATGGAATTTTCACAACTAAACAAACCTGATTTGGGTCCGGCTCTTGTTCATCCCAATTGTGAGTGAGATATTTAGCAATATCCAACTTTTTGAATGGTTTGTGAATTACAGAAGGCCGAATTCTGAAACATTGATAATAATTAGAAAATGTATTAATGTTACTTTTGATTTTCATGTGTATGGTATACAGGTATTTATTAATCTTACTTCGTACTATTTACATTATAAAACAAAGTCCCCTCGCCTCGTCTGTCTGTCTGTCTGAACGGATTTGGATGGAGTTATTCATGAGGAAGGTTTAGGTGTATAATTCATTAGGGTTTTGTGTAAATTGGCTGAAATATGACGATGATTGTTGAAGATGTCGGAAAAAAACATGCCGACTGGGAGCTTTACTGGCGTGTGTCGCGTATACCAATAGAGTAATGTGTATTACTCTTCTATCCAAGCGGATTCCTAGTATATTGATAAGTGACAGGTGCTTGGCAAACCGGAGGGTATCTATTAGCTGTTAGCTAGGTAAGTACTAAAATATTCCACCACCATACCATAGTTATCATAATTGAAGAGAGGTAGGGCACAGAGAAACTTCTTTGGTGATTTCTCTCTACTTGGGGCAGCCCGACTGGTGGAATACCTACTCCCTACAGAAGATCGCAGCCAAATAACCTTGTGTTATTTTCTAGAGCTTCTTGGGGTAGAGTGGTTCAAGGTCAGCAACGCGCTAGTTGATACCAACGGTATTATAAGTGTCCATAGCCGCAGACTATCAGGCGGGCCATATGCTTGTTTGTCATCTTAGTAGTACAAAAAGACTCAGATTTGACGTAGTATTTTACTTACATCCTTCAAATCACCTTTAGGTAATCGTTAAATGACATAATTATTGTCCTGTTAAATCTATTATGAGTTGTTGTCTTACCTATACAGCCAGGACCGTTTGTTGTCATGCCGTGGAGCAGTAAACGCTGTGCCGGATAGCTGTTCCGCGTAAAGCCCATATGGACATCGTTGCGGGTTATTTTGCCCTACTGGTAGGGCGTTGGGCCTTCGAGGATCTTCAGAAGAAAACTCCGAGCCGAAACCAGATAAGTACTGATTGGAACAAATTTATATTTTGTAAAATGTTACTATTCTACTTCTCTGGAAAGAAATCTATAGTAATATAATAAAGCGGAAGAGTTTTTTTGTTTGTTTGTTTAAACATGCTATAATCTGGAACTACCAGTGGGATTAGAAAAAAAATCTTTTTGTATATGATAGCCTGATTCACCTGGAATAGTATAGGTTATCAAGCATTAAGCGACACCTCTCAGATAGCCTTAAATATTGATTTTTGTTAAATAAGTCGGAAGTAATATCACACCCGAACTGCTTTATCCGCGTGCGCTGCTGTAATGGTTAGTGATACGTAAATACAATGTTCTACAAAAAATTTAATCCTTACTGAATTAAAAAATGTTCGCGATACCATATGTCTGTCCCTTATAAATAAACCACAAAAAGGTTATTATGAAAAAAAAAATGAAAATTAAAAAGTGATATATGAGAATTATTATTACGCATGGCATATTAATCCTTACGAACAAAAGTTACTTCTTCATCAAGACAATTTTATGTAGTTATGTAGATAATCTTTCCTCTTTATAGCATGTTATTTGGACGAATGGTTTGGGAAATAATGTAAAATTAAAATAATTCAAGACTCGGTTCGGGTCTATATCTATAGGTGTAGTGGCGCTAACGAGCCGTGTGAGCTGTGACGCATAACCCTGGCTGCCCGATAAAAAAAAACCGTCTATACTGTTGTATTATAAATCATCAATCAGAGATTTTTATTTTTAATTATACGCGGGTGAAACCGTAGGGCACACCTATTACGGATATAATAATGAACAGGTTATAAATTACTAGCTGTTTAAAAATTAAATAATGGAAATTGAATCGAATTTTTAGTACCTTATCTAAGAATATGACCTTTAAGTATATATTATTACTATGGATAAATACCTAACCTTGCGACAATACATCTGTGCAAACTTATGAACGTCTGCTTCAGGACCGCCTCAGATTCGCTTTGAAGAGATTAGATCAATTGATGCATTGCGAAAGCCTTCGGATTACTCCCTTCAATGTTAAGAAATCGTCTTAAAGTCTTAAAGATCAAGGTAAGGAATTTTATATCTACGTTCAGAATGTATCAGTGGGAGAAAAACAAAAAAAAAAAACTTTTTTTGAGGCATAATAGTTCTAGTGATTATGCAGAGTTATTACGAGTAAAAGTTAATATAACCAGTATATTAACCATATCAAATGTCAGTTGTCAATATAGGTACGATTATATGTACTAATATTATAATAAACCTTAAGAGGTTGTTTGTTAGAACGCGCAAATCTTTGGAATTACCAGTCAGATTGGAAAAACTGTTCGGTAAAAGTAAGAGTTTACGAATTTCCTTGTTAGTGCAGTATTGGATGCTACCATGTAGCTGTGACCCCGTAAACTAACTTGCGTGGTTTTAGGAGACGATGATGGGATAAGATCAAACAGCTCTTCAAATTAATATAGGGAAGAGTGGGGTGATTACGGGCAGCGGGTAATTTCTGACAGTACGATAAAATACGCTCCAGACTCCATACTCCATAAATGCACGATTGGGCTTATCACTATGCTATCTATGCATTGTATATAATGTGATTATGATAATATTTATTTGGTAAGATTATTTCGAACGTCATTCTGGTATCTCTCTAAACATTTCACAGTTATAACGTTTACGGTAAAAATAGAAATAAATAATACTTTATTCAATTTAGGCCCTAAGAGGCACTTATGAATGTCAAACACTACTATATTACTACCGGTTCGGAAAACATCCCAGTCATTGAGAAGAACCGGCGAGAAACTCGATCGTACTTATCTTTTTTTCCCAACTGTACAAATAATATTTACAGTTAATAATCATATTAATAATTTAAGGATGTACAGAGAAGGGTCGCTTCCAGAAATCGATATCATTCACATAATGATCCACCATATAATAACCTTTTGACATTAAAACCTGCTTGACATGTTGCTTGAAATCATTGTCTGGCAAATCAGTAATGTGCTTCGGAATCTTATTATAGAACCTAACACTATTACCTAAAAAACTTTTATTAGTCTTACTAAATCTAAAACACGGTACAATTAATTTATTACTATTTCTAGTATTAAAACAATGCGGGTCTTTTACAAAATCTAGCAGTGAAAGCTTTTACGAAGACTCGTTATATTGTCAAGAATGTAGGTACTGGGAGAGCAATATCTTCAATTTGAAGGTGGTCGCTTGCCCGGCGGGCATTAGAGAATGCTCTAACATAATGTTATGGTTTCATCGCGATGTTTTCTTTCTCCGAAAGCTCAGGCACATTGAAGAGATCGAACGAACATCATTTGAGTACACTACTAGACAGTCAAAAAATTTACACATACCATCATAATGTTTTTGAAATGTATCAAATGTTTGCAAACTTATGTCCTAGATTTTAACTTAAAATAATAAAAGTATAAGTATATTATATAATATAATTATATAGTACTAAAAGTAATAAAAAATAAGCTCTGAAAAATTCAATTTTTTATCATTATTCCGATTCATTTATCTGGAAGAATTGCAACTTTATGCTATCGTTCATAGTGCACAGCTATAGTAGAGTAGACAAGTATTAAGAAATAAAAGGTTTCGAAGCCAGAAAAATGCGTCCTAGCAATAATTTAGTTCTCTAAGATCCGTTTCATACAGCAAAAACAGAAAATATTACGATGAGTTTTATAATATGTGTAGAAGATATAGATGAATATTAATAAGCTTTTAAAATTTGAGACCCTAAATAATGTGGTAAGTGCAAAGTAGGTATCAAACCGCTAGCCAGATTTTAGAAAATTTCCAGAGGAAATACAAATCACAAATATCGAGACAAATATTTTATTATGATTTTATGAAGATAGAAAGATAAAAATAAAAATATAATACAAAGAAAATGTAAAACAAAATAGAACTCGATCCATAAGATCATAGGTACAAATCATCATAATAATATATATTGACTATAGATGTAATGTACTTTTGAATTAGTTATACTTTTATCAATTTTACGATCGTTAAGGACATATGTACTTATAAAATATTGTTTTAATAAATACCTTTAACTTAGTCATTTCTCAAGACGAACGGCACAACCTCCGATCGGGAGTAAACTAAATACATTCGAGATATTTACTACTCCAGTCCACAAGACTGGTATGCTAATGAAGCTGGTTTGATAAAAATACGATATTTATATAACTTCAAGATAGATATAACTCGAGAAACCACTTGATGTACGAATAAATAATACCTATCTTGTTGTTTGTAAACGTATAATAGCTACTTGCTATATGCGCTGCATTTCTTTGCATATTGCAATAAATAAAAACTTATCTGACCATTCGCTTTGTTATATCAGACATATCGGAAAGAATGTTGAAAAACATTCATATTATGTCCTTTATAGTATATATATATATATAACAATTATAATATATATATATATATATAAATATATATATATATATATTTATCTTCACTTGTAACTAACTAACTAACAAACAAAGCAATAAGAATGCAATTAGAAGTCAACTTTATCCTACTTCTAATTGTCGTATTGAAATGAAACTTTGTATTCGGATGACAACACTATAATTTGGTATCTTGGAGCTGATCTGATAATGAACCCAGGAGGTGGATAGTGGAACTATTCAGTGGTTACTAGTAAAACCCTCGAGTTTAGGCTCATATGATTCGTTTTGACAAGTCAAATAGATTGGGTTTGGTGACGGGATGTTATTATAATAAGACTAAAAAGTTTTATAATTTTTAATGCGTAGTTAAAGCGTATTTTTAGCGCTTCTTGTTTTGGAGCCGCAAAAAGCACTTGCCAGTCTCAATGTGTTTGTCTTCGTAGTATTTTTTATATACAAAGTTGGTCCAACAAGATGGTGGCTCTCTTGTTAGGACTTTCTAGGGAGGTTTTGTGACATCTCAAAATGCATGTTTCCAGTTCATATTTATAATCCACTTCACGAATGCCCAATACCCAAACTATATCACGGAAATTGCCACCAATATTACATAATATAGGGTCAAAGAATATAAGTTAATAAATTAAAACAAAAACCACAAAATGGCAGTTCAAGATTCCGCCAATAACTCGTATTTATAGTTTTCTTAAATTATTTAAGCTTATTAATTATTAATATTTGAAGGAACCTACGAGTACACGACAATAATGTGAAACTGGATTGCGACCACGGTATACCAGTGTAATGTAACACGTCCCATAATTGCACTTTTTTTTTTTCGAACTGACTATACTGTGCCTTAGGGGAGCCTTTTCGGCTTTTACAGCTTTACCGGGCTTAGGGGCGAGCGCTTAAGGCACTCAGCCACGAAAGCTTTGCAACAACATCCGAAGGTGCCAAAGTGGCCAAACCTCAGCTCGGATTGTTGCGCGTATGCAAATAAGTCGCGATCTGGCTAATTCCCTATCATTCGAGCTAAACTAACCATACATATATACATGTTTCTTCCCTCTCGGAGGAGGGAATTTTTTTGTCTAACTAAGCAAAAAAGAAAAAAAGGTCCTTTACAGAACCTATGTACCGATGTGGTGTGCATGTGTACATAAAGCAGTGTCATGTGTCTCTGTGAAAGCTAGTGAATGTAGAATCACTGTATCGCGCGAGCGGCTGCTTGGCTCAAGGGCTCCATACCGATGGATCGGACCTAGGCTTGAGTTGCCGCAGAGGAGGGCGGTCGTGGCGGGTCATAATTGCACGCTTAGGCGTGTCGAGTTCTGGGATCAGCTGGTGTAGAACCAGTAATCAAGCGGGGTGGTAGTGATATGTACCCGCCTGGGTCACGAATACCATGCACGTGGTGATTGGTGATAAATCGGTCACAGTGACTAGTTTTTGTTATGTTATGTTTCGGGATGAGTGTATATCCAGCTGCCGAGGTGCTCACAGGCCGGTATGACGACGTTCAGTGGTGAATTGCTGTCGTCTCGGTGGTGGCCGTAGTTTTTGGATTTTACTTCTTGTTATGCACAGTCCCGTTCACTTTGCTTTGCCGTATAAATAAAGCATAAATGGATAATTTCCATGGTCTGAATTTTTAAGTGTTAATTTATTTTAAACTGGGCTTTATCTATACATCCTCAAATTTTTATTTCTTGCAAACCTGTTGCATTGTTATTTCAAATAGTAAACATATTTGGTTTACATAACATTACTTACAATATCAATATTATTAAATTGTACATCTATAGGAGTGTTTACCGGTATGTAAATGACAGAACTGGTTTTATTCCGTGTCACTCTAGAGCGGCTTTTATGATTCCGTTTTGTGGGACAAACATACGTAAATAACACATTTATTTGCGTAGGTACTATTGCACAACACCATGTAAAAATATACTAGATCATAAAAACAAAATACTTTCTTGTATAAGGTATTCACGTCAATGCAAAACTTCTTTAGAGGTATTGGCGTCGGTATTTCGCCATTTTAGGCAAGTTGCAGCAATTCGACATTACCACTTTAGCGAAGCTTGAATGGGAAATATGACGATGATTGTTGAAAATGTCGGAAAAAATCAGGCCGACTGGGAGTTTTACAGGCGTGCGCCGCGTAAACCAAGCTATACCTACCTATACTAATATCTTCGAAAACTCAGGCACATTGAAGAGATTGAACCAACATCATTTGAGTGCACTACAAGTAGTGGCGTAGCTAGAAAGTCAAAAAATTTACACATACTATCATAATGTTTTTGAAATGTATCAAATGTTTGCAAACTTATGTACATACTAGATTTTACCTTACAATAACAAAGTAATAAAAATAAGCTTTGAAAAATGGCACTTTTTATCATTATTCCGATTAATTTATCTGGAAGAATTGCAACTACATATTAATATGTTTACGTTCATAGTGCACAGCTATAGTAGAATAGCCAAGGAATAAGAAAAAAAGGTTTCGAATCAAGGAAAACGCGTCCTAGCAAGAATTTGGTTCTTTAAGATCCGTTTCATACAAGAAAAACAGAAAATAAATTTTTAATTTTTAAATTTTTCTGTCAAATTATAAGGTATAGGAAAAAAAAATACTAAGAACAACTATTGTAAAGTTAAATAGCTCTATCCTTTGGCACGACAAAAAAAGGTGAAAAAAAAGTTGGTTCCTAAGTACACAAAAAATATTTCGAGAAATGTATACTAAATTATAACTCATAAGGAAACATGATAAAAATGAAAGAGTACAATTTACTTTCGTAAATATTTATTATTATTTCATTAATATGAACAATAATTTGAAGCAATCATAATTCAAACGTCCCTACCTAAGTTTATTCGAGAACTATTCGTAATAGAACTTTATACGGTAAATCGGTTACGATAAGTAACTATATATTTTCATAGTACAAACTGGAGTGTAAATTACGAATTATGTCAACTAAACGTAACCGACTTTACATCTAGCTGATTATATATTGAGTGTCTTTTCAAAATGTATTTTTAAAGATGAATAATGCATGGAAAAAAATGGCCCTTAAACATGTTTCCACATTTGAAACTGAAACTATTTAAGTACAATTATATTATTCTCATTTTTAATAAAAAAGGAAAATGTTAAGAAACTATATAGGAATGCATAGTTTTTTAGTAAACATTATTCAAGTATTGCCAACGTGAAATACAACATATATTAAAACGCACTGAGAAATAAATGGTGTTCTATAAATTGTCTAAACTACATCAAAAATATGTAACTATAATAAAATGATCTATTACAAAAATCCATCAGAAAAAAACACTCGATTTGTGAAAGAAAAAAAAACATGGAGGGATACAAATTACGATACAATAATCATTATATTTATTTAAGAAAGGTAGCATCTACAACTTACAGCGTGATAACACTTATTGTTCTTAATAATACTTCATAATAACTATTAATAGTTTTGTGATAGACGAAAATGGAAGATATTGTCATGATAAATCAATAATAAATAAAAAAATATAGAGAATTTTAATCAATAATAATATAATCGATTCAGTCCACGCAAAGGCACAAACCAAGACCAAAATCGGTATTAGCTAATAGTAACAGATGATTATCTGTCTCTTTTTTTCCGTGCCTATATCTGTGCTATATAATAAAGCTGAAGAGTTTTTTTTTGTTTGTTTGTTTAAACCCGTTTTCTTTGAAACTACCAGTCGTATTCCAAAACTTATTTTTGTATATAATAGCCACATTTACGAGGAATAGTATAATAGGTGCTATAATATATTATAGGCTATATAACTTCACGCTATGACACTAAGGAGCGGAGCAGTAACTATGAACGTCAAACAAACTGGCAAGCCGTCAGCAAGTCCAAGTCCGATGAAGCTGTAAAAGCCGTAAAGGCTCCAGGGCCTCTAAGGCTAACAGTATGGTCAGTTCGAAAAAAAAAAGTTTGCAAGTACGGTAAGTAACGATAGAGGCGTAGAGTATGTCGAATAAATTAAACACTGATTTAACCGTGGAAATGAACCGTTGATTTTATTAACTTTTAGAGCTCTGCTTTTAGTTTACCTAAGCACATTTTAGGATCTTCGCTCCCAATGTGAAGACTAAAGCTAAGCTCGTTCAGTCACAGGCTTAAGCTCAAACCCGTCATCGATATTCAACACAAGAAGCTAAACAGGAACCTTCTTTAGTTATAGAGACATTATTGAGGAACAAATAAACCGATATTTCACCTGTTACTATTAGCTATTACAATAACTAATGCGGACCAAAAAAAAAACAAATTAAACACTGAGTTTTGGTATAAAAACACGTTTTAACATATTCGTTGAACAATTAAACGCTAAATAAATCAATTCTACTATTATGCGTAAACAACAAACTTAATGATAAATAACAAATCACAGTTACAAAATAGTCGAAGCGCCAAGTCACGTTTACACAAAGCGCATAAATTAATAATCTTTGATACAAGAATATAATATAATAATGCATAATAAAAAATATACTACGATATTAATTATAATAATTTAAAGAATCGATTCTAAGAAATTATTAAATACTCTTTGCTTTTCTATAACTGTTCTCTACAACGAATTAAAAATCTGTTTAGAGATTTTCAAAGATTTTTTCTTTCATTTATCTGATTCAATATTTTAAAGTACTTAACATGTTATTAGAAACAAATTTAAATCAAGTAATATTGATTTTAAAATTATTACTCCCTTAGTTTTTCTCAGCAAAGGCAGTGTGATTTTCTGAAATGGTGGTAAAGTCTGATTTTGATAAGTGACTCGTTAGCGCCTAATTTCAATAAATTATTTTAAATTTCGTACCAAGATGATTTGCTAGATAATACGATTGCAAGACGCCTCATGATTAATTAAAGTTAATTATAACATTTCAAATTTTAACAGCCTCATTTTAGGCATTATCAAATTCATAAATTTTATTTATTGAATTATGTTCACAGGAAAAGTACAGAATATTTAATAGTTTCCCGTAAACTTATAAATTTCCATCAAGTCATATTTTAATAATATAATTAACAACGGAATGAAATTAAATTAGTATTACATAAATTAAAATAATTAAATTAAACTGTCAAGATGCAAGTTGTGTCGAAATAGAAAAAAACGATATAACTATTCCATAAACAACGTTACTGAGATACAGTCTATATTCAGCTAAATACTACATCCTAAATATACATTAATATCACACGGCCCGTACATTGGCCTAATACACATACTAAATAATATTATAATTTGATTGATACATTTGGTAATAACTAAATATGATAATATTAATACATTAAGAAAAACAACCATTTGAATAATTTTCCCCTAAATATTATTATTTGAGATTTTATAAAAAGCTAAAGAAAAATAAAGTTAACAAATGGATACCATATTATGATGTTTGGTACAACAAAATTATTCCCAATACAAAAACCACAGTACATTAACCATCTTTAGAGATAACCAAATACAATTCTGCTAAATTCAAAATCATTTCAAATAAACCATTAAAATTAGCTTTAAGAAACTAAAGCTACAAAAGGTTTATTAATATTAGAAAGAAAACAAAAAATGTTCCAATTCCACGTTCAAAATTTTCACATTTACAATTTACGTACACGACACACACTGCTATTCTGTAAAACTTACCATCTATCAATATCCCCCAATATCTACATTACGATTATTACATACAAATCAATTTATTTTCAGTTTCTTCAAATAGGGATATGTCCACCGCATGTTAGACAAGTTTCAGAATAGCGTGTATGCATCATTTGAATCGACAACCTTGCTTCTGACGTCATTATATAAATGGTCAATACGTTCAAATGACTTTCTAACGTGATTACCTACAGGTAGGGGTCTTTTACCCTAGGGTCGGCAGGCTACAAGGGGCAGTAAAACATGATTTTTGCGAGGGCGCCAGAAAGAAAAGGAAAATATGGGTGGGTCCTCTTTTTTAGGCCCTCGGCGCCTACCTTAAAAATCTTAAAATTCACCACTGCCTTTAGGCGTCAAGAAACTTTTTAGTGAAAAACTTTACTCGATTTCGCCCTTCAACTTTCCTTCAAACGCTAGTTTCATATTATCATATTAAAAATTCATCTGAATCAAATACTGACCAGAAGGAATAATTCTCCCCCAAAGATAACAAACAATTTATCCCAGAAGTGGGAAAGCACGAATAATTCTCGAAGAAATATTCGAATCATGTCCTAACAAATAGTACAACTAACGTGATATATTCTGACCGTGATGCCATATTGTCACTAGAATAGTGCTTGTTGTAACATTGTAAACGCTGACTTTAGGTATCTCAGCACTCAAAATATTTAGTAGCCCCATTGCTTTTCAAGGACGAGGATCAGAAGTAGATGAAGCTCTCACGCGGTCAGTAGTTACAATGTGGAGTAAATTTAGAGTTAACATTAAAAAAGGTCGTGCACTTGTGAACACGAAACCAAACTTCTCGTTTTAAAATGAGTAAATGGAAAGATAATACCACAAAATATTTACTAGCCTTATTGTTTTTCAAGGGTTAGGCTCAAAGGTAGATGAAGCTATCACGCGGTCAGTAGTAACAATATGGAGCAAATTTAGAGTTAACATTAAAAAAGGTAGTGCACCTGTGAACACGAAACCAAACTTCTCGTTTTAAAATGAGGAAATGGAGAGATAATACCACAAAATATTTACTAGCCTCATTGTTTTTCAAGGGTCAGGCTCAAAGGTAGATGAAGCTATCACGCGGTCAGTAGTAACAATGTGGAGCAAATTTAGAGTTAACATTAAAAAAGGTAGTGCACTTGTGAACACGAAACCAAACTTCTCGTTTTAAAATGAGGAAATGGAGAGATAATACCACAAAATATTTACTAGCCTCATTGTTTTTCAAGGGTCAGGCTCAAAGGTAGATGAAGCTATCACGCGGTCAGTAGTAACAATGTGGAGCAAATTTAGAGTTAACATTAAAAAAGGTAGTGCACCTGTGAACACGAAACCAAATTTCTCGTTTTAAAATGAGTAAATGGAGAGATAATACCACATGGTCCACCTGGCCTTCTAAAGTCGGTCCTGAAGATTGTTTATAGGGAAATATTTTTTGACAATATTGTACGACAATAATACGAACGATGTTTCGAAAATTATTCGTGCTAAGTTAACATTTGTATACACTATTCAGAACAGGCGCATTCGATAAATATTATTATAATTACCATAATATATTAATATAATTTATAACTCCAATAAATTTATAAAGCGGAGTCATCAAATTTCCTTCTGAATAAGTACGTAACGGAGATGAATTATGGACGTTACTTAATAATGATAGTGTCTAAAGTAGAATGATCTAATTTCTACGAAATCGTAACGATAAAAATCATCTACATATAAAGATGTATAATATTTATTTTGTCATAATCATGAGTGTGGTTTACTCTTTCAAGTCATCGACCATCACACAAAATGATATTATCCTTGATGACCCAGGAATAACTTTTAGTATATTTTTGGGACAATCGTGCATCCTAAAATGCATCTCGATTTAGATCCGCATAGTTTAAGGTTTTGCCATATCTTTCTTTCAATCAATTTATGAAATATAAGTTACACATTTAAGAATTAAATAGTCAGGGTATTATATATGATCATTTTCATAAAATGCCGAGTGCATTCTCTTAATTTAAACTGACAAGTTGTTTATTTACATATAAAGAATTCTAGTTACCTATATATTACATAACGAAGCCCCAGAATAAGAAAACTTCTTTTGTCATTCGTTGATATTATAATAGTGCTGAAAATTTATATTTTATAAAGATACATACATTTAGAAAGTTTTTAAAATAATAGAAAAATTGCAAAAGAATGAAATTTACAAAGACAATCATAAAATCAAAAATAAATCTAAGTAACAAAATGTATACAAAAATTAATTGTTATTTTACAAAGAAACATAATTATTCTATTAAAATTATTAATTACTATAAAGCTATTAAATTAACTAAATTGTGCTTCAATATTTACTATAATCACCTTATGTTTTAACAGAGAAAAGTCATGTTTAGTATACGGAGATGAAAATCTCTACGTGTTTTGTCTATCATATTCTTTAATGGAATACGCTTTTACATAACAATGACACGTAATACAAAGAAGTGAAATACGAATTGATTCTTTACAATTTACCTTAGTAATATAAGTAGTCGCTCGTCCGAATGTAATCGGTAGGAATTGTCAATATAAACGCAATTCAATTAAGTATCAAACCTCACGACAGTCAGACCCAGAGGCAGACGACTCCGGTAGACCGTAGCGTGTGTGGCCGCCTTAATAATGATGTTCTTAAGTAGATGATTTATAATCTGACATTTATTTAACAATACATTAAACGAATTTATTATTTATTAACATATATCTCAATATACGCAGCGTTTTTTAATGAGGCCAACATACTACTAAGTTTTAAGCCGCGCTGTTCATATATTTTCGTCTTTAAGAAATGCCAAAAAGCCAAAGTATAAATAATACTTAACAATTGTAGCTCAGGATTACATTACCAAATGTAAAATGTAATGTTTAGTTTCAATCAAAATTAACTTTGAAACTATATGTTGAAATAAAACATATGTAACGTTACAAATTCGGATAATTTCCCAAAATTTAAATGTAAATTTGAATTGTTATTTTATAATTCCTTTACATTTTGCAATATAAACAACGATTATATAAAAGTTTGGTTTACATATAAATCACATATTAGACGAAGCTTCGCTTACATTTAATTAAAAACCAGTGTTTTACCAATAAAACTTTTAAACCACACAGCGAAAAAAAAAACCAACTGCGAGCCTGTATTACGAATATCAACAGAATTTAAGCGAATGTAATTAGTTTTAAGCAATATTTTGAATAATAATTTTTTTTTCTTGCAATAAGCTGATATACTTTATGCTGAGCAAATAATAAATTGAAGAGCACAAGGGAAGAACAAGGGTGATCATATACATATATATACCAGGCCGGCAACATCATTACGTATCGTAAATGTTAGTTGCTTAAATGGTATGTATCCATTGACCATAATAAATTTAAAAAAAAATGTTAGTATTACATAATGGCAAAAATAAATTTCACAAAACTGTACGAAGTGGTAAGATAGGTTATCACAAAAAAAAATCTAGTCTATGTTAATTTAAAACAATTTGTTGGTTATGTGACAAAACTGATACAGCTTGTTCTTCCCGTGTACGGTTTAAAACAGATAATATTCGTACATTCGCTACATTTACTTTGAGACGCGCACCACAGTGCCGCGGTTGGACGCTCGTGTTTATGTTTCCTTGAACCTGAAGAAAATTCTCTTTAGTCAATATTATTGTTACAGCTACTTATTCTTAGCTTCATATCGACGTCGTTTCAATAAAATCATACACAGTATTTTGATTTTATGCATGGGAAAACTCATAGATAAATTAAATAAATTCCAAATCTTCAGATTCCTTTTTTATCAATTTATTTAATACAGATAAAATAACGTTATTATGTCACACGTGACATTGTTAAATCAGTAATGACGTTCACGTCAAATGAATTAAAAAATGTTCTTTCTTAGAGAAGTAATAAAAGTAGAAAATAATTCATTTAATTAAAACAATAACTAGGAGAAATTGTGCAATTTTTAAACCGATTTTCTTAAAATTTAAATTATAAAAACTTATTTAATTTATATGTATGAGTACATTCGTGATGTCCATCAACGAATTTTACATGAGTATTTTAATGTAAAATATCTCTTTCTACCTCCACGAGGTCGTGGCGTGATGAAAGTCACAGAAAAACACGTTTAATAACGTAAAGCAGTTTCTTACTGTTGTGCCGGCAACATGTGGGACCACGCGGCTTCGTACTTAGCGTGCGCGCCGCTGCACGCGGACTTACACGCCTCCACTACGCTCAGCGGGAACGGTTCGCTCTGTCATACACGGAATAAATAATTGATAAGATTTTTACAATAAATAATGTTCTTTTTTTTCAAAAGGCAACCAACATCTTCAACTATTCGGCCAACGTCACGTGAATAGAATATTTTTCTAATTATCTATGTAATCTTCAAACATAGCTGTAACAACACTGTTATTTTTGTTTGTAAAATTACAATCGTTTTACAAACCTTAGTATGGGTGAAATTACAAAGCAATATATGCTTATCCAAAATTGTAATACTATACGAGTAATTTTCCTAGACATGTGAAATATTTAAAAAAAGTGTTGTAATTTAACAATCTTTATGTATACACAAATTGTAATTTTACGACATCGTTAATATCACCATACTTATTTCTTAATAATATAAAACAAATACACAGAAAAAATGTCTTGTAATATTACAATAACCGATGACAAAATTTGGCTAAACGTTTTGCCTATCAGTTTCCAATACATTTTTTGAAGAATTACCATTGAATACGGCGGTTCCCTTGTTAAAACTATACAAGGAGTTTTTGTGGCGACTTCACTCGTGCTCGACTTCCCATCTAAATCACGTAGAATAACACCATCTCGAGCCACATTGTCAGTTAATATCACGTGATATTGTGGTTAAACGCTAAACCTACAAAGAAAGTAAAAAAAAACGAAGAGACTTACGGTAAGGGCACAGAAGGCCTGCTCCACGGCCGCTATGAATCGCTCCAGCTCAGCACTGCTGGCGAATACGAGCGCTAGACCGGCACCACGCTCGCGTGCCTCGCATACGCTCCACTCCTAAACGGCAAAAGGTTCACATTAGAACCGGAATCCTCTATCACTCCACATCTGTGAGACACTTAGTACTGACAAGTGATGCTCCTTCAATATATATAGTGTTAGGTTTTATATAAGGACCCTTAATACATTACTAATTTGCCAGACAATAAATTCAAGGACCAAGTCAAGCAGGTTTTACTGTATAATTATATTATACTAGTGCAATGCTGATACTAAATATATCTATAATCTACCTACTACAGAATGTCCTTAAACAACGTTTACAGCTTTTTTGTCATTAGACAATACATACATGTTCTGTTTAGAGGTTACTCTTGAAAGAGCGACATATAATTGACTATGGTATATAGAGCCGTATGGCCGCACCGCTATGTCCCTGCATTTTAAATCTGCAATATCTTCCGAAATATTTATTTAAATTACATACTGTAAAGAGCTATATTGATCTATATTAAATGGACAATTATTTAAGGTACTTAATTGGATAAGGATTAGAGCTGTATTGCTTAAAATCACTTCGTAAATAAGCCATTTTTTTTCCGTAAAATGTAAAGGATAAAAAATGGTTATTGTGGGTTATCCTTAAGAGATAGACATATACCATCGCGCACTTTTTTGTTGACCTTTTTAAGGTGTACAATACTGTAGTACATTATTTTGATTTATCTCGTGAGGTTCAGCCAGCGTTTGCAATGTAAGCGCATAAAATGTGTTTATTTACGACATCACTTAGAAACCTCTAAATTTATCGCTTCGTAAATAATATAGATTTGTAATGTACAACTTATGTAATGTTCCTCATATCTATTCGCAACCTACGCCTCTATCTTATACGTGAGGCGCACTAAAATTTTCTGGAATAAAGAAGAAAAAAATACTACGACTGGTCAAAAATCAGTTTATTGTAAATAGACTTCAATTTTACCGCAAAATTAATTTTCAATATATGTGGGTTTTTAGTTTATTAGTATATAGGTAATATATACAGTATATAGGTATTAGTAATTATAATATACATATACGATTGTTGATATTGGGATGATACAAATGAGAATTTCTTTGTGCAAAATCCGTACGACATTTAATTTTTTCATTTGGATCATTGCAAACAAGTATATGAGAAATGACGATAAAAATAAAATAAACAAAGAACTCACCAAACAGCACCAGTTCTCATCGGTGTCAGGTATTTTAAAAGCTGTCAAATTTTTTATCGAACCGCATGCTAGTATTTCTAGTTCCACTTCTTCAATGTATTCTGGAAATAATTAAACATACTAAGATCTTCTTTTTCTGTGACCTGTAGTTATCAAACACACATAAAGGATGAACATTATTAGCCAAAATCCTTCAACAAATGTATATAAAATTCGTTTGAATTAGTAGGGATATTAATACTCTACATTCTTTCCTGCATTCACAGTCCTATACCAAAAGAGATACTTATTACTAAAATTAACTTCATCTAAATCAGAATCTAAGGTTTTGTCATAAGAAAATATTATATACTCCGTGCGTGGCTCCGCTCGCGTGGTCTACTAAAAAAGCTTTTTTATTTTTTGTGCAGAAACCTATCTAAAAAGTATCCTAAGTTATTCCTTATAACATCAGCTATCTGCCAGTGAAAATCATATCAAAATCGGTCCAACCGTTTCGGGGATTACCCGGCAAACGGGCGTGCAAAACCAAACTTACTTTTTAAAACCCGATCACATACAGAGCAGTAGATCTGACCATTGAAATTGTATGTATACGTGTAAGAAGGCTTTAGTCTATTTTTAACATTTGGCCTTTGCGTCTAATGTATTCAAACGATTTTCTTTAAATATTTCAACACCTTTAAAGATGTTAGTGAGCCAAGATGACCAGGAAAATATTACAATGAAACCAAAGCAAGGAAAAAGCGCATTACGTATATACGTGTGATCATGGTAAAACACTATTACTGCATAAAATCAGACAAATATGTAGGGAATTATTAATAATATTAGTAATGATATTAACATTTATGGGTACTTCGACACTTCAGATAACAAAGGGCGTAACGGACAAAAGACGACTTTTCAGAAGAAGCAAATAACCTAAAAATTAAGATATTTTTAGGATATACTTTTTTGTCATAATTGCTATACGGATTTATTTAAGGAATCATTTTCTTAAAAAGTTACGACCTTTATTGCTGTAACGACCGTTGAAGCGTCTGATCAATAGTTTCAGAAATAGAAGTCTCATACGCCCAAAGAAATCATTTGCTATTGCCCTTTAAGACTCGATATTTCTAGAATTTAAATTAAGCATGGGTCGTAATTATTACTCAACGTATATCTTTAGGTACAAAAAGTATGTACTTACGTAAGCAGTAAATACTTCTTTGGTATAAACAAAACAAAAATGTTATATTTATATATAATTACCTATATATTTTATATACTAAAACAATTACTATACATATTTATTTTATAGCTATACTATGTCGAAGTTGTAAGAGAGAGATAACAATTTTCATACAAGTTATTTCCGTGTTTCACATGGTATAGTTGTATCTTACACCCCTAAAATTTGATATATTATGGAATCGGATACATTGTGATCATGCGTTTTGATTTATATATTAGCAGCGTGTCCTTTATATTCAAATAAAATGAAAATTCACGATTGAAAAAAAATATGGGTCGTTGACATATTTTTAATGAATATCGCAACAAGTGTAGGGCAGATTAAAATAGGGTAAAAATCCGAGTATGATACCATTACAAAGGCATTTTGTCCAAAATGTCCTATTAGCATTATTAGCAAATATAATATTGTTAGTGATAGAAATAATAGTAGTATTGATATTGCCGGTTACCTTTGAGCAGCGTCTCGGAGCCTCGATCCTTGAGGTAGGCGGCGGCTCCGGTCACGAAGGGCGCGTCCAACGTGTCCCGGAGACTGATCACCTCGTGCTCCGTCACAAGCACTGTGCACGCGGCCGGCAGCTGGTTCACTCTGCTGTCCACCTTCTTCACGCCATCTTTCTCCTCCAAAGCCTACGTGAAACAATGATGGCTTACTGGTAGCGTGTACGACTTCACGTCGATTGACGTGAGTTCGAATCCCTGCAATGAGCCTGAGCTTTCGGTGAAGGATAAAATCGTGAGGAAACCATAGCATGGTGGTAGGGCTTTTACTGATACCCACCTGGCTAGCTACCACCCTCAAGTTGAAAATCTGTCGCCAAGCGCCAATAGGTGTGTTCAGGCAGCTGCACTTGAAAGTTGGTCTTCCACTAGGTTTAGCGTGTTATTATCTTCGGCCACATCGTCACTTAACATCAGGTGAGATTGTGATCACTATCTACAATGATAAAAAAAGAATATACATTCTATTCATATAATCTAACAAAACATTGAATCTTCTGCAATATCCACTCTACTGTATGATGTTTAAACTTTTGCCTATTGCTGACAACACTTATTATATATTTCTACATTCACTACTAGCTGTGCCCGCAGTAGCGCTCGCGTGGAATACTAAAAAAAAAAGGTTTTTTATTTTTTCTGCCAAAACCCTAATTATTTTAATAAAATAAAAGTATCCTAAGTAATGCCCTATAACATCAGCTATCTGCCAGTGAAAGTCCCGTCAATATCGGTCCAACCGTTTCGCAGAATACCCGGAACAAACAGACAGACAGATAACAAATTTAAAAGTGGGTTCTTTGTAAAAATCTGTTATTTTGACATTACAAACAGACACCTCGATTTTAGATATCTATCACGAAATATGGAAATAAAAAAAGGTGTGTGTGCGATTCACACACGATAGAAGTGAAACTTCATTTTAAAAGATATTTTATTTAAACAGTGTGCAATATACATACACACCGACATTTGCTCTCTCGCTCTGGCTCACACAAAGAGGAGAGACCGATAGTATATTGCTCTCTCGCTCTGGCTGAGAGGCAAGAGCAAGGCTGGCAAGAGGAGACTGATAATGTGCGTTAAACGTTTAACATTTAACGCGTTAGAAGTCCAAGCCCGGTAAAGCTGTAAAAGCCGTAAAGGCTCCAGGGCCCCTAAGGCTAACAGTAGAGTCAGTTCGAAAAAAAAAAAGCTTTAGAAGTCGCATAAGAAGTTTCACTTCAAAAATATGGAGACAGAACTAGAGGTTTATTAATATAGATATTACCTGTGCTGCGTGCAGTAACAACGACTGCAGCCACGAGGAGGCGGTGGCGTCGTCCGGCGCGGCGAGCAGCAGCCGAGACGAGTCCCCGACAGCGATCTCGAAGCAGTGCGGCCGACGCGACGTGTCCAAATGACGACGTACACCGACCACAGACCTCAGCGCTATATTGTGTGGTAACGGCGTAGTACTGTCCGGGGTGTGTGGACCCCAGTGTAAAACACCAGCCCTGGAATTACAAATTGTTATAATCATACTGTCACGTCTAGTGAAAAAAGCTTTTAGAATTACGCTGAATGCTCATCGTGTTAAAAGATCAACGTCTATTTCTAGAAGCGGCACCGCTAGCGATCTTTCCTTTATCATTTCTTGAAATCGCATGTCAATGTTTTTGTTGGTAACTAATAAACCCTGGTATCTTATTTAGTAGTTCATATTAAAAATACATTTTTATTAATGTCAAAATTTATTTGAATGTAGGGGCCAACTTCCTGTACCTATAAAGTACTATTGAATATATCGGGTATTGTGATAAGAACATAAATACATATTTATGTTATATGAGGCAATAGAAGAAGTTATTAAGCCATTGGACGGAAACATATACGTAAAAATATATTTAAATATTAAAAAACATAAAACGAATGACCTCTGATAGTAACGCGAACGTCACGTTTCCCTAAACTCACCGAACCTCCTCCCTTGACAAATCTTGTCACCCGACACCCTTTCCCCCATAAGTGCGAACGTATTTTATGAACTGCCCCTAATATGCTATTTATATAATTTCAATTTGCCTGAATTACCTTCACTAAATTCATCACCAACTCTCAAACTATTATTCTTAACTATTACCGAGCATAGGTTGATCGCCCAACCGCTACATTCTTATTCTAATGCCCAGGCGGTCGGGTGCCTAGTTAAGACCCTCAATTTGAAAATCTGTCGCAAACCACCTACAGGTGTGTTCCGGCAGCTGCAGTTGAGAACCAAGCCCTCTAAGCCAACATTAGCACTTCAAAAGAAAAAAACAGATTACTCTGCTGTCATATCTTTCCTTATTTTGTTGTTCAGCAAGGTGAACCGCATGCTTGTAAAGTGGCTTTAATGTATTAACTAAAACTAAAAATCGTCATGAATATTTATATTTCCAACATGCCTTACCTAAGTAAAAAGTAGCACGGTTCGAATCGTCGACTGCGATCAGTTCTACACATGAGGTATCCTTCCAATGGAGGCGCAAACGCACCCGGAGATTCGATCAACCTATCTCCGGCATCACCCGAGCATGCTCGCCCGTAGAACAGTACTTCGGGTACCTATTGAATTTTTTTAAATTATTATAACACAAAATTTGCCGCTCACAATAGTAGTGAATTTGTTCCGTTTAATAGTTAGTACTTAAGTTAGCTGCCATTATACCTATTTTATGGTCCAGCAAAATCAGCACAATATTCTGTGCCAAACTATAAAATTTATTATTTTTATATATGAAATTCCAAGCTTGAATTTTATGTTATTCTAAATTTACAGTTCTCATTATCTCTTACTCCTAATATTAACTACATTATTCATATATTATAAAACAGTTATGTTAAAATGTTCATTAATTATAATGTAGTCTTGAACTGCTGTACAAACATTATATTATGTTTTTTCATCAAGTAATTTATGAGAATTTATCTTATCTAAACTTCCTCAATTTTTGCGTTACATGAGAATATTGTGTGTAATGTGAAAATAACTGTAAAAAATCACCTTTTTGTTTCGCATTTCGCATAAATAAAACCAGTAAATAAACGTAGCACCGGAAAAACAATAAAATATGCAAATTATGCTGATATCACGTAACGGTCATAAATTTATTAAATAGTTTATAAATTAATTAAAAATAGATATAAAAAATAAATAACAGATAAATAAGTTGTACAGTACGGAGTATTAGATTTTTTAATGCTCTTACTTAGATTTACTTACAAGAATTGTTTGTATTATAAATTTCCATTTTTAAGTAAAGTGTCAAATTAACTAAAATGTTTACTGTAAATAAATTATTAATATTATATCTATATTATCTAATAATTACAAAAACATTTTCGTGTATTTTATGATTTAGTTGCTAACAGTCGTACAATTTTGGTAAAGTGGGTAACGTGGGCTTGATTCGCTTCTCATTTGAAAAGCGTAGTAAAAATAAAAACACGTTTGCGAATATATCAACCGGATGAACACTAATTTTTATTCATATAAAAACAAGGGAAATTCTTTTAACAACTCAAGTAATGTACAGTCTAGTTATTAGGTAGGTCACTGGTCAATTAGAAAGTTTATAAAAATTTAAATATGTAGCCACTTCTCTGTTTAAACAACATGTTCATGGCTATTTACGATTTTTATAACTCATTGTTAAGTTGAAACGGCAACTTTGAATGTTGTTTTTTTTTTCTCTGAGTATCATAACATATATTTTGTTATTTAACCACAAAATAATTTGTGATACACAAATGTGTAGTTTACATCATTACATCATATGATGACGCTTGCCATCAAGCAGGCCATCTTTGCCATCGTAGTGGTATAGAAAAGAAAAACAATCCATAAAATCCTGACTATCATAACAATATTGAGAAGTTTGAGCCAGATTTATAAACAAAAACTGATACTTTTCTATTAGAGATCGTATAGGTCCGATCCTCCGGTATGGAGCCCTAAAGCCTGCTGCTTGCGCGATACAGTGACACTACATTCACTAGCTACCAACATACACTCATTACACTACACTTCACATCTCTCCACTCGGGTACATAGGTTCTATAAAGGACCTTTTTCTCCTTTTTTTTTGGCTAGTTAGACTTAGACCAAATTTACAGATTATTAAATACATGTACGCGTGTTTCTTCCTTCCTCCCAGAAGAAAAGAGACATGCATATATGTATACTTAGATCGAATTCGTATAGGGAATTAGCTCGCGATGGTTGCATACACGGCAACAGCCCAAGCCGAGGTCGGTCAGTTGGGCACCCTTGGGCTTGTTGCCCTTTTTCCTCGGCTGAGTGCCTTCTGCGTTCGCTCACAAGCCCGGTGAAGCTATAAAGGCCTCCTAGACAATAGTACAGTCGGTACTAAAAATAAAAAATAAAATTAAAGATCGCAGAAAAAGGTGAAAATCAAAATTTTGTTTGTAGATAAATTTGTTTCTAGTTATAAATATAAACTATAGCATAGATATTTATGTTTTGAGCTTTATTAAGCTGATCTTATATAACATATAGTGAATAAAATTAAGGCTCCATTGTGTACTATATATGATCCTTAGAATAGATAATTATAAAAGAAGTTTCTATAATATGTCATCAATATATGATGGAATAGTATAATTGACACTGATTGAATTAGGTAGAAGATCTATATTAATAAATAGCTTAAAAGTAAGAGATTAATAAAGTACTACATTATGATTATATTTACGAAAAAAATACTCTCTTTATATTTTTAAGCTTCGCAGCGTAAAAATCATGCGTTATTTTTATATAATAGTCCAACCATAATTGACTTAACTTTAAACTTTACTTTACGGTATATTTATTACATACGGTATACACAAAATTGGTCTTCATTATTATTGAAAATGAAAATAATGGTTACTAACGACTAATTAACAAGTAAAGCACAGGGATCAACCGAATCCGCTCGTTACGCAATCAGAATCTACTGGCGCTTGACGTAATTAGAGATTCAACCAATCATAGTGTGTTTGTGATCACATGGCGGAAGTTTAAAAAGTATGTATTTCATTTCTTGTTTTATTATTCAATTGAATATTAATACAATATTTTTGAGTGTTTTAATAAGAATTCATTTAAAGAATATACGATCATTTGGAATTACAGCGCCAAAGTTGATATTTTCAATACATTCAAATACCCAATTAAGAAGCTTTGTGATAATGATAATTGTTCTTTACAAATATTTATTTTTTCATTATAGTGCCAGCAATCCGTATATTGTAGATTTTTTTACAAATATCGTAGTAAGTTACATAGCTTTGTTTTTATGTAGACGCTAATTTTTTTAACAAACAATACATAAAATAGATAATTTAAACAAACGTTCACATATAACCAATAAATTAAAAAATGAAATGCAATAAATGTTTTACAGAATAAGTGAAGAACTCACCCGCCTCTCGTGTCGCAGTCTCGCGACCGCAGCAGCTAGTTCCCTGCAACCTAGCGGTATTAGAGCTGGTGGCCGCTGTATGCGCAAGGGCGAAGTGCGTGCACTCCATTCAAGAGACGACGCTAAACGAGCCCCAAGTGTTGATTCTCCAGTAACAACTGAACAGGCCATGTTCCCAGCTATATCTAAGATTTGAATGTATGTCGCTTCTGGACCTACCTGCATAGTATAAAATAATGATTATGAAGAGGAAAGCTTTATCAACTATTGATATAAAGATAAAAAATAGTTATATATGTCCTATAAGCAATTACAAAAAAAAAAAATTGTCTATGAACCAAGCTTAGATGTTTCGGTTAGGCATGAAACTAGGTCTGTTAAAATATGAAATATACAATATTAATATGTTAACATGGGACGCATCGCACTTTTCATTTTCCCATAAGAATAACACACGTGAAATATTATTTTTGCTCACACTAATTTTCGTAACTAGCTAACGGTTAGTAATATTATAGGGAAACTGTACACATATTTTTGTAGAGAAATGAAAGCTTTACAAAAAAAGGCTAAAGTCATTTTCTGATAAATTTACACATTCAAAAGTTATATTCTAGGGCAAAAGTAAACTTATCGTCAATTTGGCAGATTTTTAAATTTTATAGTGTAACTATTATTTTCATACAAAAAACATTAATTTAACTTTTAAGACTTGCGTTTTTAGGTAAATATCCAAAAAAAAAATATTTTTTTACTATAAATTTGCTTTAAAATTATTTTTTCGTTTATCATTATTTACGGGATAAAAATAATTCTGTAATTGTTTCAATAACTACCACGATAAATAAATCGAAAGGTAGGTAATTTCTTTATAAAATTTATGTCATAAAGCTGAAGAGATTGTTTGTTTGATTATGTTAATCTCTGGAACTACTGGTCAGATTTAAAAAAATATTTTTACATTTTATAGCCCGTTTATTGAGGAAGGTTATAGGTTATATAACTTCACGCTACGATTCTAAGGAACGGAGCAGTAACTAAGAACGTTAACTAATCTGGCTAGCTGTAGGCAAGTATGAGAAATGATAACAACGATAGGTTACTAGGGCGTGTTGGGCGGCGCGATGGAGTTGGTCGAATAAAATTAACACGGGTTATTTAGTCAAACCACATAATTAGGCCGGCATGACAGTGGCGACCGCCAATGGATGTCGATCACTCGGTGGTCCCATTGTATTTAGATTTACCATCAGGAACAGTAAAATCAAAATGCCAATCTTATATAGAAAAAATGAATTAATCACATTTACAAAGTTATTTATAAGTAATCACAAAATAAACAATATGTTATAGTTATGAAGCATTGACATTATAATAGAGAAAAAAGTAAGGTCAGACAACTTTATCAATACTAAGGTCACTACAAATAACAACCGAGACATTTCTAAACTACTTACTGCTATAGCATCCAATTCACTGTGAGGTAATCGACACAGGATATCATATTCGGTGCCACCAGGTTTAACACTGGCCACATATAATGCATAATCAGTAATGAATACTAATAAAGGTGTCCAAGAGCCATCTTCCATATTGTATGGAGACTGAACCTTCATCATCTACAATAAAGACACTGTTAATTTCAAAATAATTCTGCAAATAGACATTTTTATAAAACTTATAAATACAAATTACCCTGTTTAATGTTTCATTTGGATATGAAAAAATCTGCAACCTTAATTTTTCATTGCATTCAATAGCGACATTGTCTTCAAAGCTATCAAAGTAAGAAGGCTCGTCAGCTGTAAGCAATCTTACTGACAACCTTTTGTTTTCTATAACTTCTTTGTCTATTAAACGAGACATTCTCTCGGCGGAAATGTGATATGTGTCAGATACATCTTTGAAAGGAAATATAATGCTAGGAAAACACTTTTCCAATCTAAGTTTTATTTGAAAGAATTTGTTATTTTTAATTTTCAATTCAAAGTCTTTTCTCTGGCAAACATTTTTCAAATATCTATTTAGCAATGCAGATTTATTGGATTGTAATTTTTGATTACCCGGGCTGTCGAAAAATTCGTCATTGTAATCTTCCGCACCCTTCAAGGTTGAGTTGTCTGTGTTTGAGCAATTATCACTGTTTGCTTGAGTGGGCTCCTCATTTACTTTCTGAACAGTGGATGCTGATTTACGACTGTACCTATTGACATTCTGCTTTTTAGGTGATGACAAATGTTTGGAAAGACCATTTTTCTGTTCAGTTTCCTCCTGCACATTTTTATTGAACTGTCTTTTAGGTGTTGAAGTTTTACTGGAAGTGTCAATATCTGACAGTTTAGAATTTGTATCAGTTTTACTTGTATTCCCTACTAGTTCTTGGACGGGGGTAGTTTCTGGTATGGGAACAAAAGACTCTTTAGGTGCATCAAATGCAGTTTGAAATGTATCATGTACGTAACTGTAAGATACTCCCTTATGCTCATAAACTGTACTTTCACAATTAACCACATATCTGCTGAGAGGTGGAAAAGCATCAGCTTTATTTGAAGGTTTCTTGTCTTGATTTTTGGTGTTCAAAGTGAGTTTATGACGAGGAGAACCTTCATTAGGTGTTCTATCCCCTGTAACAGCATTCTTAGATGTAACAGTAAGGTCTTTTGATTTTTCTGCTTGCATTGGATGACCATTAAGATTGATCTCAATAAAATCATCTTCATCTTCAACTTGGAAACCCGAGTCTAAGCTTTTGGACAACTTTTTATTTTGATTAACATCACATGGTAGTGCTTCAACAACATTATTTAATTCTAAACTATTTTCAGGTAGACCTTTTTCTGGTGTAAAATTAAAATTGAAAGTTTTGTAGAATTTTTTTAATGAATCTATGATATTATTTGCATCTAATAGATTGAGTACTCTTTTATTTTGTTTCTTCTCTTCAACAATATTAGTTGGAATGTAGCGTTTCTTCTTCAGAACTGATTTTACTGTGATTGGACTTTGTGTAACTTCTAACGGTATTGTCATTCTATCATGAGATTGATCAATATCAGCTTCAGAGAAATATGTTTTCCTCATAAAAGCAACATGACCATTGTTTTCAAACCCATCACAGGAATAAGATTTCTGTGTTTTATCACACTTTCTACGAAGCAGAGAAGATTCAGTTTTGTTTGAATTTGACGATGATGATTCACTGGAAGATGTTTCAGAATCACAGCTGAAATTAGAATCTGAACTATTTGAGTCACATCCATACAGCTTTCTAGGTTCATTGTTATTATCCTTATCATTGTTATTTTGATTTTTCTCACAGTTCTGAGAGTATTCAAATATACCAGTTTTATCATTTTTGGAGTCTCCATATGTAAGTAAATCTGACATTGTTTGTTGAGCAACATCAGCTGCATATTTCGGTGATATATCTCCAGAGGCACACCATGAAAATCTATCTGTAGCAATATTATTCTTCTGCCTAAATCTATTACAATATGAGCTATCAGGCCTGTAAGAAATAAATCCTCGTTCTATATGTATATTGTCTGTTTTAGTGTTATTCAAAATGTCTTCATGGAATGAGACACGTTTTTTCTGAGAACTTGGTCCACTTTGTGACTTTTTTCTACATCTGCGCCTATACACTATATCTTCTGATAATGACTTTTTTGGTTCAGTCGTCCTAAGAGCAGGTTTTCTTATCTCTTCTGCACATACTTTTTCACTTTCTAATGCTTTCAAAACAACATCTGGCAAGTTTTCATATGGTGATAATTTCTTGGTTTCTATTAATAGTTCCGGGACTATGTCGTCTCCAAGGTTTTGATTATCTATGTCACTGCGAGTCATAATACTACTTGTAGTGCTTTTTATCATGTCTTGGGAACCAGAGGATGGCGCATCATAAATGCTGTCACATACTAATTCTTCAGCGCCGATAAGACTATGAGACATGAGCGCCTGGCTCGTTAACTCGGACGCATCACTATCTAAACACAAAACACCAGAATCACCGGGAGTATCGGCCAAACTGCTGTTAGTACTTGATATCAAGTGAGAGCTACCTTGGAGAATTAACTCTGTAGGTTTGTTTCCGGTTTCATTCTCATTCTCCATTTTTATGTATTTTGATGTATCTTCACTGCTACTCAAAGTAACTGTCGCAATAACAGTGTCGTCAGTTTTGCGACGACGTTTGCTTTTATCGATCTCTTTGCTTTTCATTTCTATAGTCTTATTCACTGACATTATGATTACAAAATTTGAAACACCCAAATCAATGAAAACAAAAATTGAGACAACTATATTGTTTTAGTTCAATTACACTGTGTACTCATGTTGAGTTTTATTTATAAAATTTACGTAAAATACGACACAAAACATGACGAACACAAAGCAGCCATATTTGACATTTTGACTGCTAAACAGTGTCGCCACTTTCGGATAATATGAAAATATGAATTTTGCTAAAGACACGAATAAGAAGAGCCTATCCCTGGTAGTTATAGACAATTTCTTAGTCTTTCTTAGTCTCAGGTAAGCTCAGGTCTTAAGCAAGCATCTCTACTATGTCTGTGGTCTTAAGAGTATTTTACGCCAGAGTAATCATGGGCAATTCAGCAAAATTCCTTTCGTCAACTAAATGCGCGGCACATTGAGCTAATTTAAATATGCGCCATAGTACAGTAAAATGGTACGCGCCAAGTGAACCACTAAACGTGCGCCACCCGCACCATGCGCCTGCTACCACCGAGGTATCGAAATACCTCTAAGTATTCTATATGGGTGGATGTGGTGTCGCTAGGTAATATTCATCTAGGCTTTAGGCATGCCTATACAATTTAATAAAATTACATTTCGTCTTTATAGAATGTAAGTATATGTTGATACAAGTGATTGAAGTGAAACTCTGTGAGCTAAGGTAAACACGTCAAAAAGTGAAGGGTAGTAGTTAACGTAATCAATTCAAAATCACAACATTGTCGACGCAAACAAAACACCGAAAATTTTAAAATATATTCAAACACTCTATAATATTTTCTATCCTTATAATCATAAAGGACACGTTACTATGAGAAAACTGTATAACAAAATAATTATTATGCATTAGCGTTGTTATGCAATTATAATATGTTCCTTAAATTCATACGTATCTGTATCAAATTTGTCTCAACGAATGAAATGGTTTCTAATCTAAACCATACGGCGCTAGTCACTTCGGACCATTCAGAAGCGGACTCATGAGAAATACTTGCAAATATCAATACCCGGTCATCAAGGTGCAGGTGCGGGTGCGTGGGTGTTGCGAACTATAGGCGTACGCGACCGGAGCTTACTGGTAAGCTCGCACCGGGTATTAATACCTGGACCAGTATATACGTCTCATGCCTACCTTAACGCAGGCAGCGCACTAAACTTTGACTCTACTTTAGTCAGCTGCGCTGAAGTGCGCTATGCACAAACACATTTAGAAGAAGTGTGTTGACACAAGCATGCCACAAAAATTCAAAATGTCACATGTGGCACAATGTCGTTCTTGTATCTAAACCCAATAGATTTCCTGTGAGATTTTCATGCGTCAAAACGATTTTAAGGTTGTTTTGTTCATCTTATACCAGTTTTTGGTTATGAAGTGAGTTATATTGACTTATAATAATGACTAATATTATATTGAGTATTTATTATTGTTGTGGATATCAGAAATTCAAATTATAAAAACAATAGAATAAAACGTAATACTTAAATCCATTTTCCTGAGATATTTCTAACAATCAAACACAACAAAAATTGTCAAACATTGCAGCAAAACGTTGTTTAGGTGCAAAATACATTGCAGCATGCTATATCGGTCGTACGATCTAACATGTAACAAGGAGATGCATGCCTCATTTCTGAAGTGAACACTTCTTTAGGACCGTTGTGATTTGAAAAACGATGAAACGAAAAAGTACAGTAAAAAGAGAACCATATACATCTATAGGATTTAGCCTACGAGAGAATGAGATAAAATACATTTACATTATGCACGGTTAATGCAAGTTCTGCTCGCCTTCTCCCGCCGCCCTAGCCGAACCAGGGAGGACGGGTCGGGGGGCCCGTCCTTCCATTGCACTGGTTCGGCGTACGGGGGAGACAGTTAGGACCGAACTGTCTCCCGTTAATGCCGGGGGCTAGGCAATTTGCTGGGCTTGCCGTCGAGGCGACGCGGTAGTATGCTTCCAGCGGTCCCGCGTCGCCTCATTAAGGCGGCGGATAAAAAAAAAAAAAAAAAAGCTGATTTTCATAATTTTGATCGTCGTCATTGACATAATTATATTCTACCAACACCTGACATATATATATTTGTACATACTGCAATGTAGCATGATGTTGCTTTGGCGTAAATGAGGCCTTATTTTGGCGTAAATGAGGCTTTAGTATTTGGTTATATTGTCACAGATGTGTTCTATTTACTGTTTACTCTGTGGGTACTATGTTTTAATCGTAGAGGGAACAACTAAAAGAGTTTATGATATTTCTTACTATTTCACTCCGAACTTAAAGGGCGACATACAAGAATAGAAAGAGCAAAAAAGTTTTCGCTGTAACCACTTTTTTGGTGTTAAAGCCGCTACAATTGTCAAAATAGTCGAAATTGAGAGTGTTTTTAGTAGGTTTTTTAAATGAAAATAAAATAAATTTACATTTTACTGTACATCTGACATTGAACAGTGGTTTGTGCGTGCGTTCAATGAGGATTAAAAAAACTAAATAAAATGATAACATTACACTAAAATATCGCTATCTCACGGTTGTTTATTCGATCTATCTGTAAAGTTCTTTCTCTGTGTACGTTCTGATCGGACTGAATTGAGACCATATGTGGCATATTCCTGCCATTTGGACAGGATTGACCTTCTAGTTTGACCTATGGCTAATTATGTTGAAATTTGACAATATTTGACAAGACAAGAAAAAAAATAAAAGCATAAATGCAGTATAAAAATAAAAATTAAAAACCCAGAAGATAAAAGGCTTTAAATAAATATTATGATGAGTCCAGTTTTTTTTCTATTTTTCTAATATATTATTTGTATTCAATTATGAACCTCATTATGCTATAAATAATGTTTATATAAAATGTCATACAACCACAGTCGAACGATCATCACTGTAATTTTTTTCTTCTGTTCCTGCGGGTTAAACCATACAGGAACAATAGAGGTGAGGCGTAAATACTGCAACAGGTGAATATTCTAGGTATTTTTTGATACTATGAAATACCTCTTCCCTACACCTACCATTCTATAAAACTCTCATCCCTACGCTTTACGCTTCATAGGGCGTGCACACAAATGTAACGTCTGTATCAATTTTTTTATATGCTTGACACAAAATACATATATTTTGATAATGACGTATATCTTCTATTCCTATAAATAAAATGATTGAGGTTTGCCGTTGTGCGCGGTAAAAACTACTCGGTAGATTTGATCTTTTTTTTATTTTACTCCTTAGAATCTTTATCTCTCCTTATCAAAAAGAAAAATTATCACGATATCTAGTATGTCAACGAGAATATATAATAAACTACCTATAAACATTTTGTAGACAGTAGATTTACAAGATTTTAAGAAACAATTGCAAGTATTTTTAGTAGACAAGGCTTACTATACTATGTCAGAATATTTATTCGATAACATTAGATAATTTAGATGATAAAGTAGAATAGAGTTAAATAATTATCCTAATATTAAGATTAATGTTTTTATGTAGATTATGCTTAAACCTAATAATTGTACGCTTTACTAGCAGGATATAGTGATACATTTATTAATATTAAGCACCATCTTTGTTAACCTATGACCTTTGAGTTTTTTTTTTATTCTTAATTTTTAGAGGCTTTTATGCAATTCGCATATGTCAGCTTGAGTTTGAACAATAATTCTGTTGTCCACCCGATCGGATCCGCGGGCACAGCTACTATTCATAATAAAATAAACTTACAATTATATGTATATAATGAAGATGTTTGTATCTATTTATTTTGACATGACACATAAAAGAAAACTACATATATATAAAATTATGTTTTGTTTTATTTATTTGGTCGATATGGCATTACTTTGACATTTTCTTGGGCATTTTGACAAGATGTGGTAGATTTTGTACTAAAGTAAGGCAGGATTGCTAAATAATGCTAATCAGCAGATGGCAACCCTATATGACTTTTGTGCTCATGAGATAGAGAGGTTATAATAGTTTGTTTGTAATTTATAATTTCCTTTTTATGTCTTTTTAATGTAATTAAATTAAGGCATGAATATGGAAACGACAAAGGTTGTTTCCTTCGCACTTGTGGTATTTTTAACAGTTTGTGTATGTGATGGCGCTAAAATTAACTCACCAAGGGTACTGTTGCCATGGTTAGAAAATTTGAATATGAATTTTACGTTTGAAATCCACGAAGGAGGCTGTTATACTTGGTAAGGGATGATTTTAATAAATTTTAATATTTATTATATGTGTAATTTATTTATATTTATATAAACACATTTTTTCAGGAGTTTAACTCGCCCAGATATTGTTGATTTAAAGCCGTTGTACGAAAAATCAGACAGTCGTTGCTCGCGAGCTGCACTCGTATCAGTATCCAAATCATGTGTTCCACCGGGTTCTGTTATTATTGTGGCCCAAGAAGTGCACACCGGTGAGGTTGGTGTTTTGATTATTTTGGCGGGAACACTATTTGTTCGTAACTGCAAATGTTCTATTTTATGGTCTAGAGATGGTAGGCATACCAGGTTTTAGTGTCATGTACCATGTACTAGGTAAACTTTATGCTGGTACTCAATACTAACTTTCAATTTTGATTGATGACTTTGGTGTTTTGTTCACTGAGGTGCTAAAAAAATTAAGTCATCATATGAGAAGGAATAAGAGGTTGGACTTTAGATTACATGCCACTGAATTTGATGATGTGAAGGTTAGGGGGAGGGGTAATCCCTGCGTAAAGGGAATAGTTTTTAGATATTTTTATTTCGAGGTTATGTCTACCTAGAATTTGGATATGAATTTTCAATGGATAATAATTCGTTTCTAGCTCTCACCGTCCACTGTTGCAACCCGTTCATTTTCTTGCTTGGCTTATGTGCATTATGGTCACAGTTCAAACCTAACCTAATTGTTTTATTGCCACAATGGAAAACTTATTTTGTAAAAGTCATAAGACACAAAATATTGAAGTATGTCATATTTGCCAAAAAGTAAACAATCATTATTCAAAAAATAACAAAAATAATGTAGAATAAAATTATGAAAATTATACTATAAAATAATGTATGAAAATTACCTAAAATTTCATAACAAACATTCAGAAACTTGAGAGAATTAGCTGTATCTATGTTGAAAAATCTTTGCCTATCTTTCAAATGGTATCCCTGTTATGGTCCATTAGAATTACATTGCTCCATGTTTGAGCATTACCAAGTTTGCCGGATGTAGTAGTGTTGCTGGCCAGCGATCCTATATGTGACGATTGTATTAGATTACATTTTTTAATTTCTTATTTAGAAAAAAATAAAAGCCGAGTTTTGTGTACACTAATAATTATAATCCATTAAGAACTCTGTCAAATGACGCCATTTTTTAAAAGTTTTAATGTGTATAGATTTGTTTGCATGACCATAATATATATACTCGTAGTTTAGATATCAGAGTAATAAATTAATTTTGTGTACTAAAATTATACATTTGATAAATTTTATGACTAACTACATGTCATATAAAGAACAACAAGTTGCTCCTTCAAATGTCATAACGGCCATCACAGCGTGCCGCTATTATAATTCATACAAAACTATCATGAGTGCCATATCATTTATTTCTTTGATTGTGTTTGAAGTTTTGGTTTATTAAACACTTTTATAAAGAATCCTTACTACTAAATTATGGAAAATTTTCAGATGCTGCGTGGAGATGTTGATGTAAACATAATAAGCTACTTGAAAGTTGTGAGTACAACATGGACTCTACACTTAGAGGAAGCACCAGAAGCATTTGAAGTTGATGCATATGATAATCATGGTAAAAAGTATACATAATTATAAGTATAAATAATTCTAAAAGATTAAATGAAATTGATATTTTTGTACATCTAGAATACTTAGTAATATTTAAAAAAAAATGTGTGTACTGACTAAGTCATAATCTGGGAGAAGACAACTTTTGGAAAATTGTTTTAAATACTTTATATGTTGAAAATAATACCTGGGAATTAATATTTATTCATTATAATATCTTTAAGGACCGATTTTTCAATCCTCACATAAACAGATAGATAGTGGTGGTTATTTGACACAGCACAAAATTGAATTTTGTTTTTGTCAGATAGACTTCATTCAACTTATCATTTAACTACCTGAGGAACAACTTTGTCTATTCACTCGATGGCCAGATAACAATTATTCTAAAGACACTTTTGATTTAATGACAGATGCTGTAAAATAAACATTCATTTTACATTCGATATTTCTTAAGTTTTGCGATAACAAAGGAAAAGTGTTTATTATAAATTTATAGTTAATATTTTTAATAGTATTGATGACCTAGCAATTGAGAAAGACTATATAATAAATCAATGTATAATTACATTTGAAGATAAAAACAGCCTATGCACAATCATTGTATATCATAAATGGGATTTAAAAGAATCCATCATCGATTTATTCTTTTAAAAGAGTATGTGCAATATTTACTTGCCATGATAAGTTACAAAATCACCACAAAACAGTAATATTTTAGTTTTTGTAATATGTTTGATTTTTCAATTAACCTCAAGACAAGTGAATCTCAGTAGTATTAAAATTACACTAAGGTACACAATAAGGTATTTTGTGACAGTTTTATTGAAAATTGAAAAGTGATTTATGAGCATTACTATTAGGCATGACATATTAATCCTTATGAACGAAAAGTTACTTCATCATTAGACAATTTTATATAGATAAATTTTGCCCTTTATTTGTAGAGATAATCTAAAATTAAAATAATTCATCACTCGGCTCAGGTCTATGAGTATAGGTGAAGTTGAGCGAACAAGCCGTGTGGGTTGTCAAGAATACCCTGGCCGCGCCCGATAAAAATATTGTCTATACTGAAGTATTATAAATCATCAATCAGCGATTTCTTTTAAATTATACGAGGGTGATACCGCGGGGCACAGCTAATTTAATAAATAAGACGGAGGTTAAAGTTGAAGTTAACTGAACATCCTTGTATTTAAAGTTTTTTTTTAATATTAATCAATTTAAATAAACTGTTAATAAACGAAATATCGTCATTTGATTGACGAAGACGTTACTTTGCAGAATTCTATCGTAAATAATTAATCCGAAATTTCTTTGCTACTTCCGCCCTCAATAGATGAATAGTAGATCTACCTGCAACAAAAAAATGTTCGAATTCAAATAAGTTTGTAAATGAATGTCTTAAATATACTAAAACAATAATAATTAAGATGATAATATGTTTATATTCAATATTTTCAATGAGTCTACAACCAATTCGAAAGGAACTGTCCTTTAGAGAAGAATCAACAAGAAACTCTAAGATTGCTGTTTTAACCAATCTGTTTTCTATAATAATCTACATTAATGAATACGAATAATTATAAAATGACTGATATTAAAAAAAGTATATTAATTTAAAAGTATTATGTTGCAGATAAAACTTGAAACGACCAAAAATATCATCAAATTCCATAACAGAATTCATATTCCATTACAATACACAAAATCCCTTTTTAGCATTTTTTGTAATAACTGTTTATAATAATTTGTGGTCAAATACAAATGTTATATGTAGTCACAACAGAGAAGCATTGCCCTTCTAAATCACTTGTAAAAAGAGCATGCATACTCTCTTTTATTCAATTGACGTGTGGTGCACAGCTGCTTTGCTACATTCTTCTCTATTGTACGCTCAATGCCTCTTGTCGCACGTCTTTGATTCTCTTTTGAACTTCAAAGCCTGGCAATAGTAAGTTATGAACGGTTTTTCATAGGCAAGATTATACTATATCTTGCAAGTACAAATAGCCTCTTCTATAGGCCAGAATATCAAAGACTTCTTTCCTCAAGAATGTTTAAATAAATTAAACTGTTACTTAATATTTTCTACCATGTGTAAAAATTAGTGTTTTGACTTTTGCCTTTTTTATATTATTTTCAGGAAACAAATTCTCAACTTTAGAAGGTATAAGTTTCAATTGGAGCATAGAGAATCTTGGTAGTAATTATGGGGAAGAACTGTTGGTTAAGTAAGTATGAAGTAATTAACATGGACATATATTTCTGCTTAGGTCCTATTTGTTTGTATTCTGGCTGTTAGTTAAAGATGCCACCTATAAAAATATTGTCAGTTTCTTAATATGTAATATACTTCCTTGGTTGATTATAGCATATCTAAAGCTATCTCAAAATTATAAAAAAAAACTGTCCCTAGTCAGTTGCATTGGCTGGGTTCCAAAAAAATGGAGTTAATACATGCATAATTAGGACTGTGTGTGTAACAGGATAATCTATTATTATATATCCTAATAATATTATAAAGGCGAAAGTAAGTTTGTTTGTTACTCAATCACGGAAAATCGGCTGAACGGATTTGGATGAAATTTGGCACACAGATAGTTTATAACCTGGATTGACATATAGGATACTTTTTATCCCGGTAACAACAATATTGTAGTTCACACGAGCGGAGCCGCGGGCAGAAGCTAGTACTTAATATTTTAGCTTAGTGATTCAAAAAGTCTTGGCCTCCTAAATTAGAGCATGCCACTTGTCCTGATCCTGAACAGTTTCTTGCCAATTGTCAGCATGAAGCTGACACAGATTCGCCTCTATCGTGTCACGCTAGCAATACCAGGGCTGACAAACTGGACGACGACAAGTTGATCATATCAAGTACAGCCAGTAAATGTCCTAAGGCCTCTTGTCAAGGGGAGGGACGACTTTAAATGTTGAGAAATCCCCAGATTTGCATATTCCCTACTACATTATGGTTTACGTTATTATTAAGAACTTTTGAAAGGTATTCAGATTTCGTCATGACTTTTTCATTCACCCCCAATCAATGATGCAAACTGAAAAAATTCAAGTTAGTAAATTTACATTGAATTTGAAAAAATCCTTAGATGCATGTGGAAACTTTGAACCTGTGGTCATTTGATCAATATTCCATTAGTAATACCGTGGCTTATATTTTATAACCTATGTTTCATTACAGTTTAATACCTTGGGGAAGCACAGCTTATGAAGCTCCACCTGGAATCCTTGACCTAGAAATGCAAGGTCTACAATCTTATTCGGTCTTGCTTTATGGAAAAACTATGGGCGAATGCCGTGTCAATGTGTGCTTAGGAGATATATGTACTGATTTTAAATTAAGAGTTATAACTAGTGTTATATTGTTACCTGCAACTGCTATCATAGCTCTTGGTGATTGTATGAGATACAGGTGAGTTACATTTTGTTATTCAAAATTAAATAAACATTATATAATTCGATGGAGGTTATAAGCGACAACCTACTACTGAATGGTATTTAGACAGTTGTGCAAGAATCTCTGCTCATTATTGTAACTTTTTTGTTACGGAGTTAGTGGCTAGCAATAAATAAAATTTTATTTAAAATAATTCATTTTTAGAAATATTATTAGAGATGGATGACTTTACCACACTTTACTGGTCCAAATAATAACATTAGTAATAAAATTCGGGTCGTATTATTTCGTAATTAATAGACATTTTATAAGAGCTATGTTTTTATTACAGCCATTAATTACATCCAAATCAGCTTGGAGGCGTGTTTTCGTTTGTAATAGTGTACGGTCGGCAGATAATTAAATACTTTTGATTTTTGTAAGAAGTTACTTAATATTATAGATATTAAACGTAATTTCCTGTTCTGAAGAATGACATTTGCTCTCTGATAGGCAACTTTCTGATGGAATCCAATGAAATTCTGGTTGATTTATTAATTAATTGAGTGGGGGTCATAATACTGCTCTGGTTGTTATTGTACTCGTTTTCGAAATATTTGTACTAATTATAGAAAACTTCTTTAGTTTGGGAAGTCAAAAGCTTATCTCGACCATGTAACACCGAAGTCATTTTTTATTAACAATTTTAATATCAAGTAGTAACAAATAATGACACTTAATGACAAATAATAACAATGAACAACCAATGAACTAATTCGTAAGAAAAGAATAACAAACAATATGGCATGACACTTCTAACGCTATTTATAAGGGATTGGTGCAAGAGTGCGAGGCACGACGTAGCTAGTTCAAACTTGTTTTTTCCGGTTTTAGTCACTGTGTGTATACACTACCTACAAACCCAAAAACGTCTCCAAGCTGATACTTCTCTGACTTTATTTGCAAAAATACTTTAATATAATTTTTGTTATTTATGTAGTTTCAGAGAGTAACAAATTCCAAATGTATTATCTCCTATTATAGTTTTATGTCCATATTTCCAGGGTCTCGAAATCACGCGCCGGTCGTCTTATAACGCAAGATATATCAGAAACGCAATATTACGTAAATATACTAGATACCGATATAGCAATGCTGGAAGATACCAGCTTAGTTCGAGGCGCGAACTTAGGTACAACTAGTATATATCTTCAGTCTGGAGCGACTGAAGTTGCTACAGCAATGTTAACAGTAGCAGAACCACATAGTATAAGAATTAACTTGCGTCCAAATAATTTACTGATAAGAGATGAAGTGTTTATTGTGCATTGTATCATTTACACCGCTGAACATGCTATGACAGCTGGTGACGACATCTTAATTAGGTTGATGGTAGAAGGTGAAGCTGACGTTGACTTGTTACGGTCTACGGAGAATGGAACATTGACAGATGCAGTTGCAAGGAATGTGGGAGAGTTTACAGTAATGGCTAGACTTCATTCCATTGCCGGTAAAGAATTGTCACGGAGGGTAAGTTTTAAAAACAATATCCTATGTGTCTTTTGCCTAATTGCATCTTATTTTGACAAAGAAAAATTTACAAAAAATTGGAAGAAAGTAGTAAATAAACAATTATCTTTTCCAGATTTGTATTGTTATAGGCTTTTTCTCAATTGACGAATATTATAAAATAATAAATATTAATTTTTAATCATACTGTCAACTCGCGGATTGAGCATTCAAGATAGACATATTGACTTTAGTAAAAGTTTTCTTTTATTTCATATCCTATTATACTTATTATTATAAAGCTCAACAGATTATTTGTTTGTTTGAATGCGCCTATCTGTAGAACTACCAGACAGATTTAAAACAATCATTTTGATTTTTATAGCCTATTTTTTGAGGATAGTTATAGGTATATAACTTCACGCTACGACCCTAAGGAGCGGAGCAGTAACCATAAACTTCAAGCAACCTGGCAAGCTGCAGCAAAGTACGGGAAGTGAGAACAACGATGTAGCCTAGCCTACACGGGTGTGTTGGCGGCGGCTCGGTCGAGAGTAGGTCGAATAAATTGAACAAGGGTAAAGTCGTGGGCCATAGCTAGTATCTAATACCATGACATAATCAACTTTTATGTAAAATTTTATTAGATTTCGTCCAGCCATTTGAGCGTTATTTGAAATTCAAACAAACGTACTTTCAAGTTTATAATATACACTAACTGTGCCCGCGGCTCCGCTCGCTTGGACTACAGAATGCCGTCACTAGAGCGTACGCGCGAATCGTACAGCCCTCTCTAAAAAGACGAAATACAAAAATGCTTATTGTGGGTGATCCTTAGGAGATAGATATATACTATCATTGTCTTTTTTGTAGGTCTTTTTAAGATCTACAATTAGGTAGAACATTAATTTGGTATATTTCGTATTGTTTACTCAGCGTAAGTCATTTAAGCGCCCTAAATGCGTTTTTTTTTTCCGAATTGATTCACCATTATCGTCACAGCTTATTTCGTTTGTTACTTTATCTAACAAAATATATACTATAACCTGGCGAGATAATATAGCTATGAATATGTAAATCGGATAAGTGGTTTTCGCGTGAAAAGAACATAAACGGGCAGACGGACAAGAGACGTTTAGTTTTATGATATGTACACATACACATATATTATATTTGACTATTAGGTTATTTTTTAGTTATCTTTAACTAAACAATTGTCTGCAGGTGGAGAGTCAAATTTCAGCGATAGTAGTGGATCCATTGCAAGTAGTGCCACCGGAGCTTTATGTAGCATGGACAGACACTGTTCAGTAAGTGGCTGTTGCATATTACCTTAGATCAGGGTTGGGAAAACTTTTTTCATTACGGGCCGGAAATATTAAATAAATATTAGCGCAGGCCAAAAAAACATTTTTGTTAAATCTTTCAAATTTAATTATTAAAGTTATAAACTTAGTAGTAATTAAACTTTCGTTGAAGGCCCTGCCATGGTAGTGTAAGTGACATATTTGGATTGGCCGTGATGGCAACGTATGCAGGTTCGAGCTAAGGTGATGTTACTTTTAACAGCGAGAAAAGGGGTTCGTCAGTTAGCTTGCTTCGAAGGCATTTCGTCCGCATGTTCATAGTAGAGAACGTTTTTTCGCACACAATTGATGACGCAGTTATTGCCATTGTTTTCTGTGCATAAATGAGCAAAAATCTTTGGGCAGTGTTCTATAAAACTCATACTTTATAAGGGACGTTGGCGGGCCGGATTAAAGCCCTTCGGGGGCCGGAATAGGCCCGCGGGCCGTTCTTTGACAACCTTACCTTAGATTGATAACGTCATAACTTAATTGGGCTTTAGAATGATATAGCCTGTGCAAGGTTCGGCTGTGGAGGTATCATCTTCTACATGTATTTCTGCCGCAAAGCAGCAGTGTACGCGCTGCTGTGTTCCGATCCAAAGGTCGTAATTTACTCGTAAAGAATTCCAAATAAGTCCTTATGAGTAGCAATCTATTAAGACTTTACTGGGTTTAGGGTATTACATTTTTTTTTGTAATGTGGTTTTTATTTTATCCTTTAGTAATATTAAGGCACTAGAATTTTTATTTCAATTTTATGAAATCGATTAGTGTTCTAAAATGCTTTTTTAAATATCCGCGGTAAATTCCTATTCACCATACTGTTTTGTTGGGACGTCATTGTTATTCGTACAGTGTTTTTTATAGTTATTGAGCGACAGCTCGTGGATATAACTGAAATAAGTAAGAAAGGTTTTCAGTATGTTTTTGCCATAATAAAAAAAACATTGTTAGTTGTAAATAATAAATCTTCAAATTTGTGTACTATTTTTTGCAATATACCATGTACGGGGGGTATATAATTATTGACGCAATATTGATAGAGGGTTCGTAGAAAACGTGACAAGGGAGGGGTTAAAAAGATAATATTTTGCGTGACGTATTTTATGAACGGCCGCAAATTATCATCACTAGATGAAGACTTTCAAGCAACAAAAATAGACTTGACATAGCAATGTATATTATGACATTTTAATATATAATGACGTCACATAGTAACCATTATGGCGGCTATACATTTTTAGATATCTTGGCATACATAGTAAAATACACTATTGTATCCAAATTGATCGCGACCGTCATACCAGGTGTAAAACTCGCCATATTGACACTTCTCAGGCTTGTCGCGTTCTGGGTTCAGCCGGTGTAATCAAACAACTGTAATTATCTATAACCGAGTGAGTCGCGAACATCATACACGTGATAAACCCGTCATAGTGATTATCTTTTGATTTGTCGCGTTTCGGGATCCGCCATTGTATATCTAGTTGGTGGTCCCTCGTTGGTCACCGTTGTTTTGGATTGTACTGTGCCTACCATCAGGCATAGTGCTGTCTGTCTGCCTTTCTACATATTATATGTATATTACTCCTAACAAGATCCTGATAAGCGTTTTGTGTTTTCTACAATTTTAGTATACTTTAATTTTGCCTGTAATATCACAGTTTAATACAGTTATTGTTTTAACAAAATTCAAGATGGTAAATTGTTTTTGTTTCACAGAGAAGTTCAGCTCAGACACACTGGTGGAGGAAATGAAGCAATAATATGGTCACAGATTACACCAATTTTGGATACTATTTCTATTTCACCTTCGGGTGTAATAATAATTCAAGGAGAAGGAGTCATAGACGTTAAAGTCCAATTGGAACAGTACACACACATTCAAGCGACAGGGAGGTAAATGTCAATAACTTGTGCGTTGCTTAGTTATGAAATTACACGTAATTAAAAATGATTATTTCATTTATTCTGATATCACATTTTGTTGTACTACAAAGGTGGGAAACAAGCACACTGCTCCTGATGGTAAGCGGCTACCGTAACCTATGGACGCTTGTAATACCATAGGTATCACTAGCGCGTTGCCGATTGAACTCCTCTAACCTAAAGAGCTCAGAAATCATTGCTCATCACAGAAACCAACACTAGGCCATTTGGCTGTGATTTTCTGTAGGGTGGAGATGTTCCACCAGTCGGGCTGCCCCAAGCAGAGAGAAGATTCAAGTGATTCAAAGTTATATAAAGTTAAACAACATTTAAAAGTTAATTAATTGTGTGTTTTGTATCTACGTATATACTTAATATAATAAAACGGAAGACTTTTTTGTTTAAACACGCTAATCTCTGGAACTACCAGTGGGATTTGAAAAATTAATTTGGTATGTGATAACCAGATTCACGTGCAATAGTATAGGCTATCTAGCATTAGGCTACACCTCTCAGCTAGCCTTAAATATTGATTTTTGTTTAGTAAATCGGAAGACACAACGCTCCCGAACTACTTTAGCCACGTGCGCTGGCGTGATGGTCAGTGATATGTAAATACAATGTTCTAAAAAAATTTTGCTCTTTAGTAAGTACATCTAAAAAAAAATCCGCAATACCATATGCCTATATCTTATATATAAACCACAATAAGGTATTTTGTGACAAAGTTTTATTGAAAAGTGATTTATGAGCGTTATTATTAGGCATGACATATATTAATCCTTACGAACAAAAGTTACATTATCATCAAGACAATTTTATGTAGATAAACTTTGCCCTTTATAGCTTGTTATGTGGACGAATAGTTTGAGAGATACTGTAAAATTAAAATAATTCGACACTCGGCTCGGGTCTTTGACTATAGATGTAGTGGTGCGAACGAGCCGTGCTAGTTTTGATGTATAACCCTGGCCGTATGATAAAAAAAATATTGTCTAAACTGAAGTATTATAAATCATCAACCAGCGATTTCTTTTAACGCAGCTAGTTAAGTATATGTCGTTTGATGACAGAGTAAGGTCGGCGTCGCCGGAGTTGCTGCAGGTATCGGGTTCAGGCTACGCTCGGGTCGGTAGAGCGCACCACCTTCACGTAGCGCTCACTGCGACGGACCCCGCCACCGGCGAATTATACAATTTCCATTCGTAAGTTTAACTAATTGACACATGTTGCTTGCTTATGCTCCTCAAACTGAAATAAATCCAAATTAATTAAATACATATTATAAAACTTTATGTTACGTTTATGTTTATTTTCACGTGAAAACCACTGATCGATTTCCATGTTTTTTCGCGATTTCCTACTAAACCATATTGTAATCAGGGAAGTGAGTGATATGTCCCTAGATCGGTGTGGAAGGGCTATGGAGATAATATTGGACAAGAGAAAATTTGGCACATACCTCGTGGCGTCTGCGGTTTCACCTACCTAGCTGGCTAGATAGTTGTCTTAAATTATTTTAAATAAAAATATTAAATAAATTAAGTCTAGGTTTAAACTGTACACATAAAAGGATATTTTGAATTATAACGACAAGACAACAAATGGTGCCCGCACTGTCCGCAGCGAGCGCTCCTTGCTACCAACACAGACGAGCGAAAACGTAGACTTTTTTTTTCGAACTGACTACACTGTTAGCCTGAGGGGCCCTGGAGCCTTTACGGCTTTTACAGCTTCACCGGGCTTGGGGGCGAGCGCTTAGGGCACTCAGCCACGAAAGCTAAGCAACAACATCCGAGGGTGCCAAAGTGGCCGAACCTCGGCTCGGACTGTTGCGCGTATGCAATTAAGTCGCGATCTGACTAATTCCCTATCCGTAATTCGATCTAAACTAACTATACATATATACATGTTTCTGCCCCCTGGGAGGAGGGAAGGAACATGTGTATGTGTATTTAGTGGTCTGAAATTTTTGTCTACTTTAACTAGGCAAAAAAAGAAAAAAAAAAGGTCCCTTACAGAACCTATGTACCTATGTGTGTTGTGCATGTGTGTATAATGCAGTGTCATATATGGCTGTGAAAGCTAGTGATTTTAGAGTCACTTGTATCGCGCGAGCGGCTGCTTGTCTCAAGGGCTCCATGCCGATGGATCGGACCTAAAGAAAACGTAGACTCCGCAGCGGGACATAAGCGGGGATAGAAAGACTCGCGAACTGATCACAATATCGCGGTGGATTTGAAATTATATCTAAGCGGCGTAACCAATAATTATATTATATTTATTTATTAATATAGTATTAATGTGAAAGTATCTATTTAACTAAAACATGGAGTCCGTAAGTGTTGTGTTTGTCTGTGTGTTTTTCAGTAGCCTAATCTGGAAGAAAATTAGTTTATAAAGTAACTCTCTAGACTGAGTTGACACTGGCAGAATTTGTATTTACTAGACGTCATTTAAAAAAGTAGCTGATTTAGTAGTTCTGTGTACACAGACGGGTTTGATAAAGAATAATCTCCTGTTTTTCACAGGTGCAACTGTGCGTCTTTCGTCGTTTCCTTGTTGGAAGGGCCCGAGTTGCTTAATGTTACTTCTGCTCCTTGGATTTCACCTGTTGGTCAGTAATGCAACATAATTTGTTAAATGTATGACGTTTTATTTATTTATAGGGATAATATACTAAAATCGGCATCGTGTTTATTTTTTAAAATATAAATATTGTATATTTTTGATGCATATATGTGCATATTCAGTCCCGAATGAAGAGGGAGGAGGGGAATCAAACCGGAGTACCTGCCTCAGGCAGAGAGCTATGTCAAGCTTTTTTGGCTTGGTTTGGAAATATCGTGAATCCATCCAGAGGTGGTGTTTGCGATGTATTTTCAAGTTGTTTTAATACTATAAGCGATTTTGTGTTTAACTGTATTATTTTTTTAACAGGTTTTCGTAAACAACGATTCAAGGTTTTTCGAGTCTTGCGATGTAAACAGGAGATGAAATATATAATAATGAGTAGTTCATTTCAATAATAGAATATAAATGAGAAGTTTGATTTTGATCAGAAGGGGCGTGTTGTGTGATGGAATGCGTGTTCGGGAGCGCGGGCGTCGCCAGCGTGCGCGTGCGCAGCGCCCGCGTCAGCGACACCGCACGCGTCACAGTGCGAGCTGCGCCCGCGCTGCTGTGGCCCACTCGGGCGGCTGCTCTTGTTGGAGCTACTTTACCGGTATATACTTATTTGCTTAAAGATTACCAGATTGCTTAACGTTGATAATTACTTCTCCGGGCCTTAGGGTTGTACCGTGAAGTTATCTAGCCTACAACCTTCTTCAATAAATAGGGTATTAAAAGCAACATTATTTTTTCTAATATGACTGATAGTTTCAAAGATTAGCGCGTTCAAACAAAGAATCTCTCGAGTTTTATCATTTTATTATAGACAGTATACTAATAATGGGAAATCGTCTTTGAAGTGTTGCAAAATGCCGTTACTGTCTAGACATCCGTCATACGTGATACCGCACGAGTTGTCACTGATTATTTTTATTCTATTACTTAGGTCTGTGGGGTGTCCCTTAACTTGTGAAAAACTCTCCCTTAGATTTGCGTATGTACATATTGGTTACATTAATATAACAAAAAAATATTACCTTGAAGTATAGTCATTTCATGCACCATTTTATATTAACAATTTGAATATTTATTATTTGAAATCGTTTTATTACAAACAAAATAGTACCTAATAAACAAGACACGAGAACAGGATTATATTATTAAAAAAATATATTTAAATAAAATATTATTGAAAATACACTCCGTAACTGGAAATTACACGAACTCGCCCTCTTCGAACTCCCCACCTTCGAACTCGCCCCCCTTCGAACTCTCCCCCTTCGAACTCGCCCCCTTTCGAACTCGCCCCCTTTCGAACTCTCCCCCTTCGAACTCTCCCCCTTCGAACTCGCCCCCTTCGAACTCGCCCCCTTCGAACTCTCACCCTTCGAACTCTCCCCGTTCGAACTCACCCTCGACATCAATCATCTAAGTTATACTTATTTCATAGGTGTTAGCGCAAGGCGAGGCTCTGGTGCCACAGTCGAACGAGCCTCGCGTGGCTGAGTTGTCCACTCGGACCGGTCAGCCGCCGCATCGATATCCCGATGTCAGTCTTTTCACATTCAAATGTTATAAGGTATGTTCATACTCTTTTTTACATTATACACATACATTTACTATAACATTTATTATATTTGTTGAATAAATTTCAAATACCTAAAGTACTGTAAGTTGTATCTGATCTATCTATTTAGAATGGAATACTTTTTAAATGTGAAATATCAAGTATACGTCAGATTTGTTTTAAACGCCATCTGTCAGTTCATTCTTGACACTATTAAAAAAAAATCATTAAAGGATTAGCATTTGTCCACAATCCTACATGTATAATCTTGAGGGTGGGGTAGCTAGCTATGTGGACATTAAAAAATGCGCTACTACCATACTACGGTTTCATCACGATGTTTTCCTTCAACGAAACCTTAGGGTCATTGTAGGGATTTGATTTGTCGTCGACGGGCGCTACGTCTGTACAACGTTTACGAACCACTGAGCCAACATCGCTTCATTTGGTACAGAAAGGCGATGCCCAGTTGGAATTGACGTCACACATGGATGACGAACTGGAGAGAATTAATTTGGAAGTGTCTTGTGCTCCGCATGTCTCAAGGATACGATTGGACCCTCCAGAAACACCTGGGAATTGTTCTAGTGGATCTAGGTAAGTTGTTCTCTTTGTAGATCATAAATATAATGTGTTGATTGATATGTACTTAGATATTCATTGAATTGAAAATTTCCTTGAGCACGGTAATAAAATAATCTTTAACGTGACGTTGTGTAGCGTGTTACGATACGTTACGGAAGATACGTAATGCCCTTAAATGTAGTCTTTAAATTCGAAGAAGTTTCACTTTAGAATCGTGTAAAGATCGTTCGTCTAGGCCTTACTCTTTCCAAGATTCCCGTTCACACTCATTTTATTTGAACTACATTGTCTCGAGTGCTCTTGTACTATGATAGGTATGTTGTAGGTCACTCTTGTGGGTCCATCGTATATCATGCCAGAGTCATGCTATATACTACTTTAAAATTACGTTTCGGTCACGTTGTTTAGATGGATACAGTGCCTAAGCGTCAGTCTAGCTTTTGTTTAAATAGCGAATATTTTTTTTTTTTCGTTATAGTTTTGGCGTAGTGGCCACAATCGTACCTGATGTTAAGTGACGATGTGGCCCAAGATGGTAACACTCTAAACCTAGTGGAAGACTGGCTCTTAAGTGCAGCTGCCGGAACACACCTATTGGTGCTTGGGGACAGACTTTCAACTTGAGGGTGGTAGCTAGTCAGGCGGGCATTAGAAAATGCCCTACCCCACGCTATGGTTTCCTCACGATGTTTTCCTTCACCGAAGCTCAGGCTCATTGTAGGGATTCTAACTCACGTCAATCGACGCGAAGTCGTACACGCTACCACTGCGCCATCATTGCATCAAAATTAATTATGTTACACAGGGTTTGGCTTCGTCCAGGTCATGAAGTATCAGTGAAGGTAACACTTTTGAACGCAATAGGGATGGAGCTGTTGGATGAACGCGGACCGAAAGTGTCGTGGGATGTAGAACCAAAGCATATTGGTATTGAGTATAGATCCACAGACAGACTGTTCGTTGAAACGAATCCTGAGTACACACCTGTGCCGGTACCTCATAAATATTATCAGGTGAGTTGAGAACTAAACCATCTACTATAATTGTTTTGAAAGTAAAAAAGTGACTTTATGTATTTGTACAAAGTAAACTTACAATCAGGATTTAAAAATAATATTTACCTGAAGAGAAACAAAGAGTCTTGTTTTGTGAAAGTAACTGATTTGTAGCTTTTTTATGTTATAAAGTATCAAATAGGCGTGCACTTCATCTAATATTATGTAAACACGGTAGTCTGTAGTTGTTGAATTATATTATTAAAACTTATTAGAATCGTAATAAAAGATTATTTTTTTAATTATATTACAGTTAGTAACAGCAAACGAAAAAGCTGTTGGATGGAGTGGCTTGTTGAAAGTAAGTACACCCGACGCCACAACAAGTATCCAAGCGATAGTCGTAGCGCCATTGAAATGTGATCCAATGAAGGTATGTTTGATTCTTTAATCATAGTAAAAAAAATACTATTTTTTTTCTTGTCTACCAATTTTCGTTTTCGAAAAATGTTTTATAAATAATAGTAAGTTTGATAGCCTTAGCTTTTTTACACGTTTCAGGCAATAATATTTGGTAAATTACAAAAATAGATATTAGAATGATTTAATAATAGCTTGCAAACAAAGTATGATAAGAAAATTTCGGGTAGGAGTCAAAAGTTGTGCCTACTAATCCTATGTTACGATAACTATTTTTTATGGTAGGCTAGTGATAATTTCCAATGACACTTGATTTCTGTTGCAATGTGGACGAAAGTGCACATATTTTAGCGTCGGCCATTTAACACAAAATATTCAGATAACAAGTGATCGACTGCCAACTTAATACTTCTTTTGTATAATGGTAACGTGTGTAGGCGCAAACTCCGCTAATACCCCGAATATTACGAAAGAAAAATACATAATATTTATGAAATTAGATTCGATTCTCTGGTTCTGAAATGTATATTGGAACTTGTCTGCAATACCTCATAATCGATATGTAGCTTGGATATAGAGTTCGCCGCCGTACAATCTTCAAGGTATTTCATAGTTTACGTAAATTCCAGTGATCGACTTGGAATCGACTGGTCGATCGCAATCGACTGTTTGAACACTGTTATGTTGACCGGAGCACAGTTATAGGGATGCTAGCAATGGAATATCGTTTTCTCGTTGCCCCTTCAAACTAAATCCATCTTTACATTATCAAATACAGCTATTTTGAAGCAGTGATGGCTCAGTGGTAGCGTGTACGGAAATCGAGTCGATAAACGTGAGTTCGAATCCCTGCAATGAGCCTTAGCTTCCGGTGAAGGAAAACATTGTGTTGAAACTAAAAGCATGGTGGTAGGGCTTTTTCTAATGCTCGTCTGGCTAGCAAAAACTAAGCACCCATAGTTGTGTTCCGGCAGCTGCACTTGAGAGCCAGTTCCCTCACTAGGCTTAGCGTGTTACTATCTTGGGCCACATTGTCACTTAGATCAGGTGAGATTGTGGCTACAACGCTAAACTTATAACAATAAAAAAAACATTTGAATAGACCAGAGTTATTTATTTTCAGGTGAATATAGCTTGGGAAGGGGAAACTGTAAGTGAGATTGGCTTAGTGACGGGAGGGAGTGGTCGATACAGCGTGCAAGCGCCCGTCGGTGTCGATGCACAAGTGGCGGGCGGTGCGGTGTCGGCTCGCCTTCCAGGACCTGGCTCCTACGACTTAATCATCACTGATCAATGTCTGCATGCTGAAAGCCTACTTATCGAGGTGAGGGGAAAAATTGTCATTTGTCTGTTTATTTACACTCCGAGTCCTTTAAAGTCCCGCCACGATCACCCTCTCCAGCGGTATCTCAAGCCTAGGTCCGTTCCTCCAGCATAGAGCCCTTGAGCCAGCAGCCGCTCGCGCGATACAGTGACACTGCATTCACTAGCTATCGACACACACACACATGACACTGCACTTCACACATGCACACCACTCAGGTACATAGGTTCTGTAAGGGATCTTTTTGTCTTTTTTGGCTAGTTACAGTTGCACCAACTGATAGATTTTGGTAGGGCATTTGCTAATGCCCGCCTGGCTAGCTACCACCCTCAAGTTGAAAATCTGTCGCCAAGCACCAATAGGTGTGCTCCGACAGCTGCACTTGAGAGCAAGTCCTCCACTAGGTTTAGCGTGTTATCATCTTGGGCTAGATCGTCACTTAACATCAGGTGAAATTGTAGCCAAAACGCCAAACCTATAACGAAAGAAAAAGTATATAAAAGTATAAAAAAAGTATAGTCCGAAATAATTCTTTTATTAGCATTAATTGAAAAAATCGACTTACGCTTTCAATATACATATTATATTTGTAGCTAAGATTAATAATATGGAAAATACTGTGTGTCGACAGTCGATTTTCATTAATGTTCCTATTAAAAATATGTACTTGTGTGCAGAGCATAAATAATTTTGATAGTCGATAAAAATCAAAAGGTGTGTGTGCGATTCACACACGATAGAAGTGAAACTTCATTTTAAAAGATTTTATATATTTTATTGAAACAGTGTGCAATATACATTCACACCGACATTTACTCTCTCGCTCTGGCTCACACAAAGAGGGAGAGACCGATAATGTGCATTGGAAGTCGCATAAGAAGTTCCACTTCAATAATATTATCTATTTAATTTTACTGTAAATATTTATAGTGATATTTCATAGATGAAACCACTAAAATATAGGTAGAATGATATGTAATAATTTTATATCGTTTTCCAGGTCAACATAGAGGAAATATTAAGCGTTGAAGTGTCGACAAGCCGGGCGGTGTGCGTGGACGCATGCGTACCGATATCGGCATTAGTGAGGGGCGCCGTCTCGCATCGATACTTGTCGACGAGCCGCTCGCCCGAGTGGCGGACAGTGGCCAATGTCTACATCAAGAACGGCACTCTCTGCGGACTGAAGGAGGGAGTGGGGAGGGTCAGAGCGGCCATCGGAGGCGTCTGGAGCCCGGAGATTGAGGTGAGGTTCATAAACGAAGATTAGGAAACAGTGCTTTGCTTACAAACATCTTAGGTTGGTTATATTATATTTCAACTCCTTGTTATGATACATAGGAAAGGACATTGTGAAGAAAGGTCAGGTCAAGAGTACTCTAAACCGACGCGCATACACGAAAAGATTAACGAATGTGGAAGTGGCGAAAGATGTATGTCAGGATCGTAGCGAGTGGTAGGACGTGGGCTCTGCCTATCCCATTGGAAAAGAGGCGTTTATAATTGTTAAATTATCATTGTTGTTGCTTCCTGTACTTGCATAAAGTTTGCTAGATTTCTTGATGTACATAGTTACTGCTCTGCTCTTTAGGGTAGTAGCTATACTATTCCTCGTGAATCTGGCTATCATATACAATGTTTGTTTTTTTTAATCCATGTGGTAGTTCCAGAGATTAGCATGTTTAAACAATCAATGAAAAAACTCTTCATCCTTATTATAACTTTTAACTTATAACTAAATACTCGATTGTTTTTAGCATATTATAGAAGATTCCAAAGATTTCGTGATAAGAATAGTGATTTTTTTCTATTCTCGCTCAGGCCTTGACATTACCTCCCTCTTAGTTATGTTTATAAAGTTGTATAGGTTAATAATCTCTTCGAATAAATCGGCTGTAAAATGCGAAACAAATCTGACTGGTATTTCCAGAGAATAGCCTGTTCAAATACACAAACAAAACAATCTCTTGAGCTTTATAATATTAGGTTATCTTATACGTTTAGCGTTTTATCACGTCTCACCTGATGTTAACTGACGACATGACCTAAGATACAAAAACATGCTAAGCTTAGAGGTGGACTGACTCTCAACTGCAGTTGCTGGAACATTCCTATAGAAGCTTGGTAACAGATTTTTAACCTTGGAGTGGTATCTAGCCAAGTGGTCTTTAGAAAATGTCCTACCACCATTCCTACGGTTTAATCATGATAGTTTCCTTCACCAAAAGTTTGGGCTCTTAGGAAATTGAACAATTTGTTGAGTTTTCATTGACAAAACGAAAATTTAAACATACCTGTGCAAGGATGAGAGGTGTTAATTTAAAAAAATACAACTAAGTTGGTGGAAAACGTACGGCCTATCTGATGGTAAGCGATTATCATAGCCTATAGAAGGGATCACTAGCACTTGGTCGACCTTGAACCCTCTTTTCGACAAGCTGCTATGAAACCCTACTCATCGCAGGAACATAACACAAAGTTATTTAGCTGCGATCTTCTGTAGGGTGAAAGGTATTCCACCAGTCAGGTCGCCTCAAGTAGAGAAAAATCTTCAGAGACTTCACTGTGCCCTACTATCTCTATTATATGGTCATTTTTTTTTGTTTACATTGACAGGTGTGGGTGTTCCCTCCCCTAGAGGTGGTACCGAGTCGGTCTCGAGTACCGGTCGGAGGTCGAGTAGTGCTCGGACACCGCGGCGGACCTCCTCCACATATCGCACGACTACAATACACTCTGACTCACTCGCACAACTTGTTCGAGGTATATTCTGTTTCAGTTCATATCAGTACATCCACCGATATATATGTATTAAGTAGTAGAATTAGCGATCCGAACACTCACTCTGTTCGAATGTACTGCACTGCAATCCGTGCACCTTACTTTAGTATGGATTCGACGTTTACGCAGTGTGGTCGCGTACGAACCGGCGCTAATAATACTTATCTTTGTCTTACTGTGGAGCTGTGGAACCTTCTCCTGACCAGTATGTTCCCTACTGCTTATGACATCGGTTCCTTCAGTCGTAACGTGAAGCGATATTTATGCAGGCCGGCATGACAGCGACGACCGCCGATGCATTTCTATCTCTCGGTGGTCGCCGTTATGCTTGAATTGTACTGTGTTGACCATCAGGGACAGTACAGTTTAAGTTCCTGAGCTACTATAAAAAAAAAAACAAAGTTGAACCTGGACGTAAATACCAATTCATTAGTAATCAAATATGTAAAATTATTTGTTGTTCGAGTGAATAAATAGGTAATAATATTGTAATACCACTATAAAACAAATATTTATTCATTTGAATGCTACGTCATCTTGGTCTATGTACGTTTAAGTCGTGAGAAAACTACTTTATAAGCGATCTAACGCTGCATATTTTAATAGTTTGATTAGACGTTGTAATGTTTTACTACGCAGTGAACTTCAGTTCTATAAGTATTTGAACAAAAGGTTTTCATGAATGTTATCCTTAGAATATATGTCAATGTTTATATATGTTTATTTTTTAAATTGTTTTATTTGACATGAAAATATATAAGAGTTTTGTTGACAAATAATATCTAATTGGGTATTTGAATATTTTTTTGTTATAAATGGAAAGATCATATATAAGTTTTATAACAAACTATTTGTATTTTTTTTTCGTTATATTTCAAAATTAAAATTAATGTTTGAATGGAGTACCGAAAACGCGCCGATCGTTCCCGAATAAAACCGAGGGCCTGTGACGTCACAATGTTAATTTCTACTCATTGTAGCACACAGCTGTTACAGTGCTTTGACACTTAATCGATAAAACCTGACGATCAATCGTAGAGCGTTCGTAGTCATGTGATTCTTTTTAAAATATTACATTTTTCAATTGTTCAGTATTAATAAAAAAATGTTTTAAGAGTTTTTCCAATTGACTATTATCATAAATATGATGAAGCTTTAAAATACATAAAAAAATCGATATTCTTTTTTTTTCAAATACCCAATTATGTTCCGCCTCTTGGCATTTCATCATTTTTTAATACATATTTAATTGTAAGTATAAAAAGGAAATAATGTAATTAGAAATACTTGAATTTATTCAATTCAAAAATAGCTTAAAATGTAACATATTTGAATTTTGACGAAAGGTTTCATCGTCCGGTTCGGTTCTCGGGCTCTCGACGGGGACGGGCCGCGTGAAGCTGGAGGCTCTAGATGTCGCCAACGTACAAATGGCGAGCGCTGAAGCTGAAATAGAGGTAATCGATATTTTTATCAATAATCCCTTTTTGTGGTCACCATGTTCATACTAATTATCACCAACTAAGTACCATTTGCATTTAATTGAATACAATTCATACAATAGTCGATAGGTTTTTTGTATCTCGAGAGTTCTTCATTTTTCCAACTTGGCAACTGGTCGTCCCTATTGAAGACCATTACTGCCATTATCGAGTGAATATACTTTTCAGTCTTATAACGATTTCAGGATCCTAACAAGATGGTGGCTCCCTTGTTAGAACTTTCTAGGGAGATTTTGTGGCATCTCGGAATTCATAATCCATGTTATTATTTCCAATCCACTTCACTTGTGCACAAGAACCGCCACCTGTAAAACGCCACCTGTATTACACAACATAGGGTCAAATAACACAAATTTATGAATAAAAAACAAAAACCACTACATGACCGTTTGAGATCCCGCCAAAAACTTCATCTCGAGAGTTATTTAGTAGATGGCTAATAGCTAATGAATTCGTACGTTTTTAATTCATAACTTGACTCCCATGGATGACATTAATAACAACTCTATGCGCATTTGTGTGACGTTGATAGCCAAAGGGTTTAAGAAAAAGAAGTAAATAGAAAACGATAAAATGTATGGATTTGACTTATCTGATCATGCGATTTAACATTGAGATATGTCAATTCCATACATTTTTTCGTCTTCTGTTAGCGTTAACTATCGTAGAAAGATAACTTGGCTAGCACTCCTGATTTCATAAAATACTAACTGTGACTAGCGGTTTCTTCACCTGCGTAAAATTAAAAAAAATATCGCTGAATAATAATTCATAATACTTCAGTATAGACAATATTTTTATCGTGCGGCCAGGGTTATGCGTCAAAACTCACACAGCTCGTTCGCGCCACTACACCTATAGTTATAGACCCGAGTCGAGTGTTGAATTATTTTAATTTTACATTATCTCCCAAACTATGCTTTCAAATAACATGTTATAAAGGACAAAATTACATAAAATTGTCTTGATGATAAAGTAACTTTTGTTCGAAAGGATTAATATATGCCATGCCTAATAATAACGCCCATAAATCACTTTCCAATTTTCAATAAAACTTTGTCACAAAATACCTTATTGTGGCTTATGTATAAGAGATATGCATATGGTATCGCTGACTTTTTTTAGATGTACTAAGGAGCAATATTTTTGTAGAACATAGTATTTACATATCACTAGCCATTACGCCAGCGCACGCGGAAAAACAGTTAGGGTGCGCAGAAATATTCTTCCGAATTACTTATCAAAAATCAATATTTAAGGCTAGCTGAGAGTGTAGTCTAGTCGTATCGTGAAGCCTATACTATTCCTCGTGAATCTGGCTACCATATACAAAAAGATTTTTTCGAATCCGACTGGTAATGTCAGAGATTAGCGTGTTTAAACAAACAAACAATAAACTCTTCCGCTTTATTATATTAGTATAGATTACCTTCTGCGCATCTCTTTTTGTGATCCGACAGTATATCTAGTTACCTTCACTTTGGTATTCGAAAAACTTCGAGGCAATTGTTAACAGATACATATTTTAAATCCTTATAGAAAATGAGCTTTAAATTGTAATTTTTTGTAATATGATTTTCCTTCTGAAATTACTCACCCTTAACCACTTCTTCTTACCTAATTCCAGTACAGATTTTATAAAAGCGATGTACAAAAAATGACACAAATGAAATTTCTCTGGCAATCGATCAATAGTACTTACTCCTCATCTCTTTCTAATAAATTATTCGTCTTTGTTGTTTGATTTTACGTGTACGTACACTTCTCTTATTCCAGCGCGCTCATCTCTGCTTGTAGAATAGTTATTTTTTTATTTGGCCAAGTATCTATTTCTCTTCCCCTTTCCGTCGGAAAAATTGTGTTTGCAAATATTATATTGGTGTTTGCAAATATTATATTGCACTAAAATTCTGATGATGTTTTTTCAATTACGACAAAAAGTGAGATTAAATAAAAAAAAAAAATAACAAGAATATTTTACTGTAGGTGGTGCCAATATCGAATATTCGCGTACGTGCAGCCACACAGATCCTACTGGTCGGTAAGCCCGCACCGCTGTGGGTCGAGGCCGAGGGGCTCTCCCCGGCCGCGCTGGGCTCCCTGGTCCCACAGCCGCGCGTCACATTCACTCTGCGGGATCCGACTACTGCCAGGCTCTACACTACACATGTTGACGGTATAAACATTTTTTTATTTTGAATTGAAACTTCTTATGCGACTTCCAAGCGTTAAACGTTAAATGTTAAACGTTTAACGCACATTATCGGTCTCTCCTCTTTGTGTGAGCCAGAGCGAGAGAGTAAATGTCGGTGTGTATGTATATTGCACACTGTTTAAATAAAATAGAAAATGCCTTTTAAAATGAAGTTTCACTTCTATCGTGTGTGAATCGCACACACACCTTTTTATGTTTTATTTATTACTATCTGTGCCAGCGGCTCCGCTCGCGTAATCTACTAAAAACCTTATTAATTTTATTTACGGACCATTAATTATTTTTCTAAAATAAAGATAGGCTAAGTTACTCCTTATAACATCAACTATCTGCCAGAAAGTTCCGTCAAAATCAGTCCAACCTTTTCGGAGATTACTCGGAACAAACGGACAGACAGTTTTTTTAAATGGTTTTTTTTGTTATTGTTACTGTATATACTTTCATATGAATTTAGTAAAAAGCTGTTATTTTGAAATTACAAATAGATACTACAATTTTATTATATGTATATATTAACACGTTTTTATCTAGTTGTTTGTCTGTTTGTTTACAAATTTTGGATACATAATCTCACCTGATGTTAAGTAATGATGTGACCTTAGACGGTAACACGCTAAGTCTGCTTTCAAATGCAGCTGCCGGACCACACCTACAGGTGCTTGGCGATAATTCTCAACTTAAGGGTGATAAGCTAACAGACAAATTTTATTTTGTAGTTGTTCTCATAGTACATTAAATGGATATGAATAGGAAATACTAGCTGTTCCCGCGTCTCTGCTCGCGTAGTCTACAGAATGGTCTGAGAGGTGATAGTAAATTTGCTTTGTTGCAGATTTACTTGAGAGGTCTGTGGCCGAGGGTTTGTCGGTGAGAGTGGTGCCTCTGAAGCCCAGTATTATCACAATCGACGTGAGAGTGCGAAATATGGGACAGGTAATGTGTTTCGTATTGTAGATAGAATATTATACAGAATTAGGATTACCGTGTATTTTCTCATGTTCAAAATGTGTGACTCATGTGTGTATCAAAATATGTATAGCTTTTTATTATCAATTCTCCATTTTGTAGAACATTGTATTTACGTATCTCCAATCATTACGCCAGCGCACGCGGATAAAGCATTTCGGGTGTGCGGTTTCGACCGACTTAACAAAAATCAATATTTAAGGCTAGCTGAGAAGGTCTCGTCTAATTCTAGATAGCCAATACTATTCCACGTGAATCTGGCAATCATATATAAAATATTTTTTCGAATCCGACTGGTAGTTTCAGAGATTAGCGTGTTTAAACAAACAAAAAAAATACTCTTCCGGTTTATTATATTTTTATATTAAATTTCTTTTCTTTAGGCAGCTGAAGTCCGATCCTGGGACAGCACAATTGAAATTCTGAGTGTGACTGACATCCGTACATCTATAGAGGGGTCGAGAGACTTGAGTTCAGGAGATCGGCTCGCACTCGCAGTTGGTGCTGTAGTGAGGGTCAAGTCATTGCCGCGAAGTAACTGGAGAGCGTACGGAGACGGCGCCTTCGAGGTCTCGCCCAGCGGTGAACTACGAGCGCTTACTCCCGGCCACGGTGTCATCATCGCTTACCATAAAGATGATAGAAATAATATTTACAGAGAGACCGTAAGTTTCTAAATCTTTCTACATATATTAATAGAATTAACATTGTAGTTGATTGTATTTGGATTCATTTTAGTGGTATTTTTGTATTGTCGGGTTTTTGAGGTGCTACTATAGTATGGCAATTAGTGCTGTGCACTCCCTGAGGTATGCGCGACGAGGTGGTAGGCGAAAAGAAAGTGCATGAGTTCACATGAGATCGATACATGGCGGTCAGATCTTACGATATCAGTTTGCATTTCTAAGGCAAGACTTGTGGCGGGACGATGGTCGGAGGCTATCTATCTGTAATATATTATACTTACTGAGTTGATTAAAATGTATCCCAAATATACTCATATTTTATTAAAAATATATTAATATATAAATATATATATATATATATCCTTTTTTTATATTTGCATGGCAAAGTACAATACAATAACAACGGTGACCACCGAGAAATCGGCAATCCAACCAATGACGCTATCACGCCGGCCGGTAAGCCTCTCAGCAATTGGATCTACACTGGCTGATCCCAAAACGTGACAAACCAAACGTTGTGACGGGCTCATCAGCACGTGCATTGGTCACGACTAGGGAATACAATCCCGCAAGATAATGTCAATTCAAGTATTTGCGGGACTGAACCATCGTATTCCTGCTGGATCCAGGTGATTACGGAATTCAGCAGGGTGGACTTAGATCTCAAATCAATCGTGGTAAAGACTCAATAGACCTTCGTTTTCAGGGTTTTAATTTTAACCTAAATTAAACAAGCTTTTTAGTACATTTTAATAATACTTTTAGACATAAAGATTAGGACATAAATTGAAGTACTTCCATACAGGAATACCACAAAAGTCTTTATATACTGTTTTCAAAACTATTGCACTCATTAAACAAAAAAATCTAGAAAATTCAGTTTACTTTGGATTAATTTAAAACAATGAATATTTAATGAAATTACATTATAATTACAAGTTGTAACTGGCAAAATTTAAGCGAACAAGTGGGCCGAGAGAGAAATTATTTAACCCGCGCCCTCACATCGTTCCCCGAGGCGCCTTAAACCTTACGCATAGTGGGGCAGTCCACGCGCCGCCACCAGTATATATAATGCACTGTATGCGTGCTGTCGCGCGCAGAGTAAAACGTATGGTCCACGCTTCCCTGTAATCCCGTCACTTCAACGAGATCCCGCAATTTTCAACCGATATTTAGCTCTGCAAAATGTAACCCGGTATTTCGGGATTGCATACCCTAATCACGACCCACTCTGCCACGTATCCCTACCACTTTGCTTGATTACTGGATATATACCTGATCCTGGAACGCGATACATTTAAGCGTGCCAATATCGTTAGTGTTACACCTAGTGTATGGTTCAGTTTTTTATATCGGATATTTCCGAACGATTTACTTTGAAGTTGGATATTTCCAGGCTTGTGTTATATTATTTATGAGTGTTTTATCAGGCGATACACGTGGAAGTGTCGAAACCGGTGTACGGCACGGCCGAACCGACCGGGGATTTCGAGGAGGATAGAGTGAGGCTAGTGATGCGCAACTCGCTCGGCCGTGAGTTAGTGGCGCCTGAGGCCAACGTGACCGTGTCGCCGCCGCACGTGGCGCACACCCGCCGAGCTGCACATAGGTAAAATCTTTAAAAAACGTCCAGAATATTCGATTAACTGTTTACAAAAAAAGTTACATGGTTCGATAAAAAAAAAAAACGAGCCTTACAGTAGCCGCATATGACGTGTGACGTCATACGACAACGTCAACGTCAACGTGTAACATAAGATGTGTCTCACATGTTATATCGTACTATGAAATTGAGATGAAATATATGTGAAGTCAATTTATTCGTCTTATTATTAGTCGAATATATTTTAAGCATGGAAATATATATTAAGGCGCGCGCTTACTCACGCGAGTTTAATTCTAGTCGAGGTAAATACGCAGTAGTAACTTAAATCGTGAAATAAATGAATCGGGTATTATTAGAAATAATTTCTTTTCGAATAATTATGTCTTTAATGAAAATTTTATTTAATTAACACAAGAAGTAATACAATGTATTTATCTAAAATAATTATTCTAGTTCAATTTGGGGAAGAGTGGATACAATAGACTTATATCTAAAATAATTCCATATTACTTACTCGCATTTTTTTAAGAATGAGGAATTTTGTCAGACGCTTAATGGTAAAGATAATTATTAATGTAGTTTACACATATAAATATAACCTCAGATTTTATACACAACACTATAACTGTAGCTCAGTGCACAACTGATACGTTCTCCTTCTCTATTTATCTTTCCCTTTCTCGTCAGACACACGCATACACTATGTTGGCTGACAGTACGTCGTGGTACCAAAATGTTTAGATAAATTTAACACTCAGACACACAACTGACAATTATGCTCATCGCACTAAAGACAGTCCTGGGCGGGGATCGAACCTGCGACCTCTCGACTCAATAATAGGCTTACTACCACTACGCCACGAAGCCTGTCAAAAGATATATACCAAAAAAATATATACGAAGGAAAGATCGTTATTCCATGTTAGATTTATCCTCTGTGTAACTTTGAAACTCGTATACATTGTTTTTAGACTTCCTATGATGTTTTTCTTTCAGCGTCCTCGGTAGCGAATTGATAATAGTGGGTCTAGATGCGGTGGGTGCATTCGTAACGTTTCAAGGCACTGCTAGCGGTGTTACCGTCACCGATCATATTTGGGTCATGGGCTCCGACTCCACCACTAACAAAATAATCGGTAATATATTATTTTTTCAAATATACTTCATTATTATAGTTCAGCGGCTGAGAGAATACGTTCCTGAACTCTGTTTTAGCGACTGTTTTAGCGTCACAAAATGGCAGCCCATCACGCCGGGGTTGCCATTTTCTTGTCAGAAATATAAAAGGATAAATAAAGTTTTTAAAACTTAAAACCAATAGCCAAAAACCAGTAAAAGTTTTTTGTATAATGATGTTAGGTTCTATAATAAGATGTTTAGGTGTGAGCCCGGTTGGCTATTTAAATAAAAGCTCATATCAAGTTAATTACTGTTTGCATTAAAATATTCACATTCAAGTTACACGTTAATCATAATATATCATTAATGTCTATTGCTAGGTACCGGCACAGACCTTATAGTATACATTCGTTTGTATAGAAGTCTACAACGGGACTGTTTAATGTATAACATTATTGTTGAACGATAAAAAATAAGTGACACATGTCACCTGCGTATCCATAAACGGCACTTCATAGATAAACATGTATGTGTCCCTACAGATCTCTAAGCACATTAACGATTTGTTGGATAATATGTTCAAGGACCATGTCAAGCAGGTTTTACTGTCAAAAGGTTTATTATCGGGTGAACCATTACCTGAATGATAGTGATGCCTGTATATAAGTCCCTCTCTGTACATCAACTTAATTAATTTGTTTATTAACTGAAAATATTATTTATACAGACACAAAAAATAAAGAAAATGATATGTCAGATTGGGTTCATAGATGCCTACTTAGGGCTTAAATTGAATAAAGATTTTTTTGATTTTGAACCCTGTCGTCGAAATTAAACGTCGTTATAGGTTTTTGGCGTAGTGGCCACAATCTCACCTGATGTTAAGTGACGATGTGGCCCAAGATGATAACACGCTCAACCTAGTGGAAGACTGGCTCTCAAGTGCAGCTGCCGGAACACACCTATTGTTGTTTGGCGACAGATTTTCAACTTGAGGGTGGTAGCTAGCCAGGTGGGCATTGGAAAAAGCCCTACCATCATGCTATGGTTTCCTTACGATGTTTTCCTTCACCGAAAACTCGGGCTCATTGCAAGGTTTCGAACTCACGCCAATCTACACGAAATCGTACACACTACAACTGAGCCATCATTGCTTCAAAGCTTTAAAGCTGGAAATGTCATATTACTTACTGATTTTTTTTATGTCGTGACAGCAACCGGTGGATGGGCAGTGTGTTTGGAGGGGGCTGATTGGCGCGTGCCCCCTGACGTGCTGTCCGTCGTGGGGGGCACCGCTGGGGGGTCCATCGTCACGCTGGCCGTGCTCACGCAAGTGACGCCCGGCACGCACCTCCTACGCCGGGATCGACCGCCCGGTACAAGTGTTATACATCAACTGCCTCTTGAAAAGGTGACGTTAATATCTTTCTTATGTTTAAATCAGGCTTTTGAAGTAATCTTGGAAATTTTTGATCAATTTCTGTACTTCAATTTCAATTAGTAAGTGTTTCGAGAAAATTATGCTTAAGCTACTGTAGACTATAGGCCGACAGGTGCAAGCGCGACTCTTACATATCGCTAACCATTACGCCAGCGCACGCGGTTAAAGCAGTCAAGGTGCACTATTTATTCAGACTTAACAAAAATCAGTATTTAAGGCTAGCTGAGAGGTGTAGCCTATACTATTCCTCGTGAATCTGTCTATCATATACAAAAATAATTTTTCCAATCCGACTGGTAGTGTCGGAGATCAGCGTGTTTAAACAAACAAAGCTTTATTATATTATAGATTATGTACTTATTATTGAGTTTATATTTCAGATGGAGTTCATTCCAGGGGAGTGGCCGTCAGCACTGGTGCCGATATCATTCGAGGCTTCAGGCTTGTCCGGTGGACCATTACTCTGTACTGAAGAGCAAAGATACGCGTTAGAAGGCATCGCCGTACAGCTGCCTTATACGTGTCGCACCAAAGCTCCACATTCTGCGGAACCTGTACTCGATATTATTAACGGTAAAAAATAAGATATATACATAAATAGCATAAGAGCTCCTTATTGTTTTTTTTTTTATTGAAAAAAAAGAAGGTTTTAAGTCTCTAAACTCGTACCTCTTTGTAATGTAAGGTTTATATCTGTAAGGTATGGTGTTTTCGTAATTAATATTCTTTTAATTCCAACCCCAATAACTTTTAAGAAATATTGAAACGCGGTAGAGTTCTGCCTCCTTATACTGTCTAATTTCTTATTAATTGTTGATATTTTTTTTTAATATGAAGGAAACATATTTTTCATCTAGGTGAAACACTGAAATTGTAATAACTGAGAATCTGTAAAAATTCTAAGGAATGCTGAAGACAAAGTTTTGCAAAATGAACTTTTCTATTGTAAATGTTAGCGGATTAAAATATTAAACCGACGTATTAGCATGGTTTAAATTTAGCTAGTTAAAGTTATATATGTTTTTGTAGGTGTAGCCGGTTGTAAGATAATCCCGGGGACAAAGGTGACGGACGCTTCGGAAGTAGAGGTGTGCGCGGAGTGGGAGGTGCTGCGGAGCTGCAGCAAGGTGTACCTGTTGCCGGCGGTGCGCGTGTCGCGCGCGGCGGTGTCGCTGCGGGCCGCGCCGGCCGCGTTCGCGGTACAGGGGCACCCGCACGCGCTGCGGCTCGTCAGCCTCACTCCATCGCCTGGACTCAAACTAGACACTTCCACAAAAGACGGTATGTCCCGGTTTGATCTATTACATATTTGTAATGTCAAAATAACACCTTTTTACTAAATGCATATGAAAGTATACACGATACAAAAAAAAAAACATTTTCGAAGTGAAACTTCTTATGCGACTTCCAAGCGTTAAACGTTAAATGTTAAACGTTCAATGTTTAACGCACATTATCGGGTCTCTCCTCTTTGTGTGAGCCAGAGCGAGAGAGCAATATATTATCGGTCTCTCCTCTTTGTGTGAGCCAGAGCGAGAGAGTAAATGTCGGTGTGTATGTATATTGCACGCTGTTTAAATAAAATAGAAAATGTCTTTTAAATTGAAGTTTCACTTCTATCGTGTGTGTATCGCACACACACCTTTATTTTTAGTATTTATCTCTGTTTGTTCCGGTTAATCTCCGAAACGATTAGACCAATTTTGACGGGACTTTCACTAGCAGGTAGGTGATGTTATAAGTTACGCGACTTTGATTTTAGAAAAACAATTAGGGATCCGAAAATATTCAATAATTATCAAGAATTTATCGAGAGGACAAGGTCAATCAAATCTTAATATTAAAGAATAATTAATATGTAGTTTAAAAAACTAAAAAACGCGCTTTAATCAGGTACTAAAAATTATAAAACCATTTCTTATTATAATAACGTTTCTCTACCAAGCCCAGTCTATTGTACTCCTCAAACCAATCATATGAGCCCATACTCGAGGGGTTTACTAGTAGCCACTGATGTGTTCCACTATCCACCTCCTGGCTCCATCATCAGATCAGCTCCAAGATACCAAATTCTTGTTTACTCATCCGAACTACACGTCCATACAAAGTTTCATTTCAATACGACAATTAGATATAAGTTAAAATTGACTTCTAAGATTTTATTAGTCAGTAAATTAGCTAATAACAAGTAAATTAAGTAAACGTTTTAAAAATACATAATACGTGTTTTTTAATTTGCCAACGTTCTTCTCTATCAGGTGAAATCACTGTCAGTATTACAAACGAGGCGTCCACCTGCGGTCTCGGTTGGGTCACTGTCAAATCTAAGTTGACTGCGCAAGAGTTTAGGGTGGACGTGGAGAGGGAATGCGATGCAGGTTACGGCACACTGTTGGGAGCGGTACTCTCACTGTTGTGGCCCTACACCTCGACCCTGGTCACCGTCGGGGCTGCTGTGTTCGCTTACATGTACTGTGAGTATCTAAGTATTTTCATTTTAGTTAGCAGACTGCCCGCCCCGGGTCGTGGCCCCTTTTGACGCAAAATGTTTTGTTGGCGATAAATACATACGCCATTGCATGTCACCATTATTTGTAATAAGTGAAAGTACATGCTTGTTTCCCTAACATTAACGATAACTCAGTTGTTTTTATATAATAATCTTACAAAAATGTTTAAGTAACACTAATTTAAAATATTCATGGCATGTTAGATATACAGTATTGAATGATTTAAGCTTTATAAGAATACATGTAGTGCATTAGTCTATAGCAGTTATTAAGAATTATCCTAGAAAGGTAGTTGTAGCTGATGAAGAAATACCATGTGTTTTTCCTGAACGACAATGGGAATCAGTATCTATTGAGATATCGTCATTAAGAACTCATTCATACATCGTCGAATCTTCATTTTTCCCGGATCGTGCATTTATACGATTAATTTTCATTTTCAATGACATCGTGAAAAATCACGTATACGTTCCAATTGTATCGTACGTCCCATAGCTATAAATATCGTATCGTCTATTACAGATGTATGTATGAACGGGCTGTAAGTTTGGGTTTATTTTGTTTAACTATACGGAAATTTTCAGTACAATCAAGATTGCAACAGAAAACGTTGATAAGACCGCCGACTGAGGCCCCTCAGACTGTCCTGCCTACCCCGCCCGGGCTCGGTACGCCGCCCGGCCGCACGAGGACCTGGTCGCGGAGCCCTTACGCGTCACCTCGCGTGCCGGTCTACGGAGATCCCAGCGTCCTACCAGACAATAGTTTCTCCTCGAGTACGACTACGAACCAGTCTCTGTTTCTATAGCGCCTGTATTGTTGTAGGTATAATTCAAGCCTCTTAGAAGCATTAGGACGTAAGTCGCAAAATAAAATACTAGTCCTAACTTACGCTCTTATGCATCTAGGGTTATTTTCCGTGAGGGTGAGGGGGTTCTGTCCCACTGAAAAGTGATGCCCCATGAAGCCGAAGCTCGATTTTGGGCTAGGAAAAAACATCCTGGAATGGGTATGAACCTCCACCCCCCTATATACTCCAATGGTCATTAGCCGTGAACATAATTGTGATCTGTTTTTTTTAATTGGTTTAATATGCGGTATAACTAGAGGCGCGAGACACGTACGTACGCACGATTGGTTCGTGGTAACGCTCTCGTCGTTAATTGGTCAGTTAGTTACGCGCATGCGTAATAGCATATGCCTTTATACAGATCCGTGCTCACGACTCGTGACAGGAACTATGTTGTTGATGGTTTTGCCTTATCGGGCGAAATTTTGTATTAATTTGACTAAAGGTTGTGTTTGTGACGTTTTAATTAAGTAATGTCGACAATGTCAGTTAGATTTTTTCACTACGACGATGATTTCTCCATGTTTTTATGTGATAAGGTATTGACTAATTTTTAAATGTAAAAAGGAGCACACTGTATACTTACTTTTTCTTCACGCCATTTACCTACCAGTGTAGGCAGACAATGAGGCAAGTACTACAAATGTAAATATTGTTCGTGAGTTAGATAGTTAAGAGCCGGTATCGAAAAAGTTGATTCGCTTGGTCTAATTAATAAATTTGGAAGCTATTTTTGACGTATGTTAGGTATTTGTCGGACCACGGCCGCGAAACCACCGTTCCCTCCGTAGGGGACGGGCGGTTAACTTCGCTCCTGCACACCCGCCACGACCACCCTCTCCAGCGGCAACTCAAGCCTAGGTCCGTTCCTCCGGCATGAAGCCCTTGAGCCAGCAGCCGCTCGCGCGATACAGTGACACTGCATTCACTAGCTATCGACACACACACATAACACTGCACTTCACACATGTACAACACTCAGGTACATAGGTTCTGTAAGGGACCTTTTTTTTCTTTTTTTGGCTAGTTAGTTTAGACAAAAATTACCAAATCACTAAATACATATACACATGTTCCTTCCTTCCTCCCAGAAGGCAGGAACATGTATATTTGTACAGTTAGTTAGCTCGAATCTCTATGGATAGGGATTCAGTCAGATCGCGACTTTTTCGCATGATCGGCAACAGCCCAAGCCGAGGTTCGGCCACTTTGGCACCCTTGGAGCTTGTTGCCTAGCTTTCGCGGCTGAGTGCCTTCCGCGCTCGCCCCCAAGCCCGGTGAAGCTGTAAAAGCCGCAAAGGCTCCAGAGCCCCTAAGGCTAACAGCATAGTCATTTCGAAAAAAAAAAAAAAAAAAAAAGTATTTGTCGGTGAAGTGTAGATTTGTTTTCGAAGTTAGCAACAAATGAAATCATAATTTGTAAGCTATTTATATTTTTTCCGAGGGTCACTGGTTAACTGAATTCTAAATGCCCTAAATACTAAATTGGAGGTAATCGAGACAGTTACCATAATTTCTTTGTAATTAATTAAGTTTAGTTTGTATTGAAAGTAATAAAGTTTATAAGCGAGCAGTGTGTATAAATATTTTTAAGAGTCACAATTTAGTGTTCTTCTTTCAGAACAATAGCTTTTTCATTTTAAAACCATTACTAATTCGTATAATAGTATGATCACTATAAAAAATAGCGGCACACTATGATGGCCGTTTTGACGTTCGCCCGCTCATGGAGTTTCGTATAAATTAATAACTACATTTGAAAGAGAAAATTGCTGGTCCTTATTCTCAATAGTGACGTGCAGTTAATTATAAAATTTATCAAATGTATAATTTTAGGACACAACATTAATTTATTACACTGAGTTCTAAACTATATATATATATATATATATATATATATATATATATATATGTATATATATATATATATATATATATATATACTATGGACTAACTATATAATAAGGGGCCCGCAAAAAATCTTTTCAAGTTTTTGCTAACAAAAAAACAGCGCCATTTGATGGATTATAATTATTAGTGTACTTATTTACAACACAACTTGGCATTTATATTTTTCAAAATTGGAAATAAAAAAATATATCTAATGGGATTGTCACATAGGATTAGGATAGGATTTGTGTAATGAATAAAAATTTATGTAATGTGTCAAAACAGCCATCATAGCGTGCCGCTACTGTACCGTTTACTATTTTTATCTCCATTTCTCTAAAAAATAGTTTTAATTCTAGTCCGTCCGTTGATTTAAAATATAGAGTAATTAATATCTGTTGATTGAACAGTTTATTGTTTTTTTTTTATTTGATTTCATTTGATGTTCATGTTGTTCGAATCTATGTATTAATAAATGTATTTCTCCAATGATATTTACTTCATTACCGTATTTGCTTTTTTTCTCACGATGTATTTTTATTGTTTTATGTGCTATCACTTGTATTAATTTATATATACGTACTAGGGCTGTTATGGAACTCCCCATCTAAAATTAATGTTTCGAATAATTTCGGATAAGAACCAGTCGAATGAGATACTATTGGTTACCAAAAATTGTTTAAAAAACTAGTAATAATTCTATACATATAATAAAATTGAAGAGTCTGTTTGTAATGTACACGATACCTATAACTAATAAACCATTTTTAAATTTTTGTCTGTTTGTCTGTTTGTTCCGGGTAATCTCCGAAACGGTTGGACCGATTTTGACTGGATCTTCACTGGCGGATAGCTGATGTTAAAAGGAATAACTTAGGCTAACTTTATTTTAGAAAAATAATTATGGTACAGCAGAAAAAAAACTTTAGTAGTCCAGGCGAGTATTAGATAGAGAAAAATAAACTAAAATCTCCAATTTAATACCAAACCTTTTTGGTCTTTAATACCAAACATTTGGTCTTTAATACCAGACATTTGGTCTTTCATACCAAACATTTGGTCAGAGGCATAGCTAGCATGTATATGGCATCCGGGGCAGAAAAACGCAATTTTCCAGATGGTTGTCCTTTTTTTTGAGTGCGTAGTTTATGTTTATTACTACGACTCCTAGGTTTCCGAATATTTGAAAACCATTGTGTTTTTATGTATTCTCTAACGAATGACCCTAACTGCGAGTGATACAACGAACGAACGGTGATTTGAGTCCGTGTGCTTTCGACCGCAATACACGTATCACCGGTATTCACAAACAGTACTCTATGAGCCCGAGGTGTGACAGTGTGATCGAACGCACGTGCTACAGAAATCTATTAAAAAATGAAATTGGGGATGAACGACGCTAATGTGTTCATTTTAATCGACTCATAGGTAAAGTATCTCACGAGCTAAACGTCATATTGTTTCGAGAATTTACTTAATTGTTGCAATTGATTATTATGGAAGAAGAATTTGACAATTAAATTATTTAACAGTTAAATATATAAACGATTATGATTAAAGAAAGGTGATACGAGACTTTCAAAATCGTTTCGATTATTACAATGCAGATGAATGTAGAAGGCTTATATAATTTCAAAAGATACCGTACTTCAATATACTTCTGCGACTGATAAATGATCTATATGTAGGCATAGATGATAATCTATTATTTTAGGTACTTTAGCTTATTCTTGAGGTGTTTAAATTCACAGTAATCTATTCAATCGCGCCAAAATATCTCAAATTAAACAGTTGTAATAAAAATGACACTATGACACAAGTTGACAACATCAAATTGAAGCAATGGTGGCTCAGTGGTAGTGTGTACGACTTCGCGTCGGTTGACGTGAGTTCGAATCCTGAGCTTTCGGTGAAGGAAAACATCGTGAGAAAACCATAGCATGGTGGTAGGGCTTTTTCTAATGTCCGCCTGTTAGCTACCACCCTCAAGTTGAAAATCTGTCACCAAGCACCAATAGGTGTGTTCCGGCAGCTGCACTTGAGAGCCAGTCTTCCACTAGGTTAAATGTGTTATCATCTTGGGCCACATCGTCACTTAACATCAGGTGAGATTGTGTCCACTACGCCAAAAACCTATAAGGATAAAAAAGGGTAAGTACTAACTTGAAATGCAACGTTAACTAATCATAGCCCCGCATTTCATAGAAGTGTTCTCTCAACAATGAACAAAGAGTCCCTTGAATATTGTTTGTGAAATAAATGGCTTGCTTTGTTGAACGCGTTGAGAACTTCCTGTTCACACTTGTGCTTAGATAAAGTTTGTTTATGAATATGAAACCGACGCTGCTAAAATACAATAAATAATTTCTTGGAGTTCTTAATTTATAATATTAACTACTTAACTAATCATGGTTGGAGTCATATTTAATTATTTATGATTGTAAATAAGAAACCGTTGTAGGACTGTTTTGTTAACCTTTTTTTTTAAGTACTTGATCATGTCCTTGTTTGATGAAGTTGCCACTGTAACTGGGCAATTTTACTAACAACTTTTTTATATTATATCCGTTCTAAATAGATTATTTTAGATACCTTTTATTGAGAAAAAAATATATTAAATAGAATTAAAATAAATAATCAAACGTACTGTTTGTTTGTTATAATTATTATATCATCGTAAAAAACCAACTATGTTAACTTAATACTTTTCAGTCCTTTTGCTGTTTTCAATACTAGCATAAAATTAAAAAAGGTTCTAATTTTTTTTTAAATTGTATGAGTTTTGTATAGCAAATTTTATATGTACAGCAGCGATACTGTTGACGAGAATATTGTTTGTTATGGGTAGTAGGTATAGGTAGTATTGTAAACACGTGTATCGTTATAATTATATATGCATTTTTGTACTTCATAGTAATTTTTATAATACATCTAAATAGATTTACAAGTTAAAAGTAATAATGGACGTATATACATTGTAACTAGTGGTTCAATTTTACAATAATAAGTCTTGTACCTACACTGTACGATTCCCACGCATGGGGCAACTGCAAAGCGGGGAAATTGTGTGCTGAAACAACACGATAATTTTAAATAAATATCTGGGCGAACGAGCTTCGTTAGATATTTTACAAGAAAAAATACACCTATTTGTGAATTATCTATACAAATCGTAAGAGACTTTTCCGAGAAGGTTCTTCTTCTTCTTTATTTGGCGCCGCAAAAAGACTTGCCAGTTTGAATGTGTTTAAGTCTTCGTAGTATTTTTTATATTCAAAGTTAGACCATCATGATAGTGGCTCCCTTGTTAGAACTATCTAGGGAATTTTTGTGACATCTCAAAATGCATGTTTCCAGTTTATATTTATAATCCATTTCATAAATTTATATCACGCAAAATGCCACCAATATTACATAATTAATAAATGGTCAACATCGGTCTAACCGTTTCGGAGATTACCCTGAAGAAACAGAGACAGACAGAGTTTTTTTTTTAATAGTTACCGTGTATATATATACTTTTAGTAAAAACCTGTTATTTTGACATTACAAATAGATACTTCAATTTCATTATATGTATAGTTAGATAATAAAATCTCTGGAACTACCAGTCTAACACGATTTTTTTTGTATGTGATAGCCAGATTCACGAAGAATAGCTATATATAGAATGGATATATGTATAACTTCACGCTATGACCCTAAAGAGGGGAGCCGTAAATATAAACGTCAAGCCATCTGGCAAGCTACAGCGGCGGTGTCAAGGAGAGTGTCGAATTAATTTAACCGTGTGCACGGCTAGTGGTTTATAAATTACCTGTATTTATGTGTTTATCTTTAACGACGATGAATATTTGTGGTATTCTAATAAGCAGACTTTCAGCTCCAGTCAAACTGACGCGAATGTTGTGTGGTACCCGGGATGCGATATCGCACAATAGGCATGATCATTGATGACTATAACAACAAATAATAAATAATGAAATGTTAATTTTAAATAATAAATTAAGTTAAAATGATTAAAAGAAACGCATTCATATTTATATTAAAACCAAATGAACATACATCAATTAAAATTAAAATAAAAAAAATCAATCCACCATGTTTTGTGTAACACCAATCGGAGCAAATGACTTCACGGGTCACGGCCTTTCGCAGCTAAATTAACATTATTTTGTTTCCTCCGAACTTCTCTTGTATCTATTCGCGACAATTTTAATACGTCTATACAATTTCACATGCGCAGTCGGTGCGGGCGATATGCGTCCCGCGTAGCGCGCGGTATTCACCTCAGTTTGAGTACAGCCTTAATTTTATAGTTCTTAAGGCTTTTGTATGTGATAGTTAATCTATTAAAATGTGAAATAAATTACTTTTTTCAATATAAAGCTTTTTATTTTAAATTACTTAGGGTAATCCAAATATCGTTTAGAAATGAACCTACTAATAAAACTTTCACTGTTTAGGTATATAAACTGCATTCCTTTATTTAGCAATATTATGCAGCGCTGTCCGTAGGGCTACAACCTGTAATAATTAAGTATTATACTTCGATTTGGTTAATTATATCTTAATCTATACTTTAAATGAACAATAAAGTGTTTGACAATTATATAAAACGGCATTGGTGGAAATACATTGTTTCTTCTGCTTTGATTTTTCTAGGAAAACATTAAAAGACATACTTTATTTTGATTCAATGTACGTCTTTTACCTAAATTTAACAATTTCATTGCTCAAATAATAACTAAACTTGGCGATATGACTATCCAGCACCTTCATGGTAAGTGGGTACGGAACAATCCCAAAAACAACGGCGGCCGTCGCGTGGGTGACATATTCCCGTTGCCGTCATACCGGTATGCAGAAATGCCTCTTCACGCCTCGTTTGAATGACTCAATATCATGGAGGAAGCGAAAACGTCGATTGGAAGACCGTTAAACGTCCAAGCTGTGACCACTCGCTTACCATCATCCTTAGGTATGGGGAGAGAGGGCAGCCCTTCCCGTACCTGGCTACGCCCATAGTGACCACAATGTCGCTCGACGTTAAGTAAGGATGTGGCTAAAGATCATGCTAAGTATAAAGGTACTGTCTGAAGAACATCATTGTCGGAGTAGATCCCATGTAGATGCTTGTCGACAGATTTTTAAAATGAGGGTTGTAGCCAGCTATGCTGTTATTAGAAAAAGGTTTCAATGTTACATTATGCGCTGACATTAATTCAATGTCACTGGGAATACGAATGCGCTCGTGATATTACAGTCTTTTTATTTAACTTGCAATGTTCGTAAGAGTATGTAAGTAACATTTGCTGGTATCCGATTGAGATGAAATTTGCCAAATGTATGCAACTTCGATGACAATACAATATTATGCTACCAAGGAGCTGATCTGATGATGGAACTGGGATGTAGGGACTGGAACTACCTGATGTAAAATGGAAGGATAGTTAATTTTAGGCTCAATTGTTTTGTATTCATTAGCAATTTCCACTACACGTGGTGATAAGGGTCTGACGATGGAGCCGGAAGATTGCCAATGGAACTCCATTATGGAAACTACAAAGATAGTCGGGTTTGGGCTCGTTTGTTTTGTTCTAATGACCACTTTCTATTACATATCATTACGTGTAATAATCTCCACTAGAACTTCTTGATGGCAATTGACCTTAATATTTTATGAAGCTATGCTTAGTATGGAATTTAAATTACCGTGTGTGAAAAATGGAACTCCATTATGGAAACTACAAAGATAGTCGGGTTTGGGCTCGTTTCTTTTGCTCTAATGACCACTTTCTATTACATATCATCACGTGTAATAATCTCCACTAGAACTTCTTGATGGCAAATGACCTTAATATTTTATGAAGCTATGCTTAGTATGGAATTTAAATTACCATGTGTGAAATTATGTCCCTATATTTATTAGGAATTGCTTTGTACATACCTGGCTTGTAATCACTAAGGTTGCATCGGGATGTAAGAATTTAAAATTTCTGACAATATCGTCATTATTCATATGTAATGTGTTCATTATTGCTGTTACTTTTTTCTTCACGTTCATTCTTTGTTTTAGTTAGTCAAAATTTTAGAATTGATAAGATATTCTTATAGCTTACTAGTACGGACGCACAAACACACAAAGGCACGTAAACTTACATACACACAAGCGCGAGAGCTCGCACGCGCACACACACAGATAAGCACACACACGCAAACTAACAATTAAAAACACAAGCGATCGCTCACACACGCATACACATACAAGGACGCACACACAAGTATACGCCAGAAAACAGAACAAGCTTTTTAATTTTTTTTCTGTTACTTGTTTATACCACTGTTATAACTGTGAAATCCTGTTTTGGCTTTATATATTAAACAGATTGTATTATTTTATAGAAACATATGCTGTTGGGTTTACAAATAAATAAAAAACTAGAACGGCTTACTAATAGTCACTGAAGAGCCTCCACTCACTCCACTCACCACTATGCATCTCCTGGCTCCATCACCATGTCCTCGTTACGCGCCCGGACGTTCGTTGATCCGAGCATCAGCTGTTTAGAATGTGTGTTTCATTGCTGTTTTTTTTTAGTAAAGTAATGTGTTTTTTATGAAACTATCGCTTCATTAAGCTGTACTAACATGATGGGGCGTAAATAATCCTAATAAAACGTTTTAAAAATATGTTTTTTTAAAAATCAGAATCGTTTTTTTTTCCGTGCCATCATCAAAGGTGTCATTTGTACCATCGTCTGTCTTCGTTTTCGGTTGCGGTCTCCTAACACCCAGTATATTGTGTATTTAAAAAAGTATGTTTATCTGAAAAGCAACACATACAATAATACGTATTGTTAATTAAAATATACACTATAATATTATTTTCAATAAAAAAACAGCTTTAAAAAGAACCCGCGTAGCGGATTGCTCTGTTCCGCGAAAGCAGCAAAGGTGAACCCGCTATGCGAGTCACTGCCACTGAATGTGTTAAATTCTGTTCGGCGCTGCGCAATTCTCTGTATTGCTCTGTAAATCTACAATAAGCTTTACATTTCTACGAATAGTTTTTGGCGGAATCATTATGCATAGAATGAAATGTGCATAGTTGGATGTCACTGTATATTGTCTGTCAAAGTCCATTAATAACACGAAAATAGTTTATTCGACGCGATGACTTGGGAGTTATTGGCGGGATCTTGAACTGCCATGTTGTAGTGTTAATTTTAATTCATTTACTTAGGTTTTTGACTCTATATCGTGTAATATTTGTGGCATTTTGTATTTTACATTGTGTATAATACATAATGGGAGAGCTGCCATGGTCCAATCAAGGTATTAATATAAATGGGAATTTTTTAAGCCATCTCAGATTTGCCGATGACATAATTTTATTTTCGGAAACCCCTCACCAATTAAACAAAATGGTAAGTGAATTAAACCAGAATAGTATAAAAACTGGTTTGGAAATGAATCTGGAAAAAACTAAAATTATGTCTAACCGCAGTGCAACGCCCATATTAACAAATAACACACCTCTCGAGTTTGTCAACCACTACATTTACTTAGGAAAGCAAATCTCCTTTAGTAAGGAAAGAAACACTATAGAACTTAACCGAAGAGTGGCAATTACCTGGAACAAGTTCTGGCACCATAAGGAAATACTTAAATCGCAACTTCCGCTACCGACCCATTGAGGTACTACTACTACGTAGTACATAATAACTCAATGTACCGACCAAGAAAATAGTTATGGATACAGGACTTCTACCGAGCCTCACCTATGGATGCCAAACTTGGACCTTCGATCTCAAAACCAGGAACAAACTTCAGACTACCCAGAGAAGAATGGAAAGAAGTTGCCTAGGTATAAAACTGAAGGATAAGGTAAAGAACGTTGACATTCGAAAGAGGATAAAAGTATGCGATGCCTTATCTTTCGCAATGAAGGCTAAATGGAAGTGGGCGGGTCACGTAGCCCGTTATAAGGACGATAGATGGACTTTACGGTCAGTAAAGTGGTCTGGGCCAAAAGGCACCAGATCAAGAGGTCGACCAAGAGCCAGATGGGCAGACGAAATTGTAGCGTGCGCGGGCGGATGTTGGCTAGACAAAGCTAATGACAGAGAAGAATGGCATTCCTTGGGGGAGGCTTTTACCCGAACAGGGTCCATGCATTAAATAATTAGGTAGTTTGTAATCAATTAATTAAGCAAAATATAATTTATAATTAGAAACCAAATTCATCTTAGTTTATCAAATGTAATGTAATTTATTAGTCAATATGTACCTATGCACGGAATTAAATAAAGCTTTATTATTTATTTATTATAATACAGTTTGGTTATTGTGCATACGTGAAGTGGATTATAAATGTAAACTGATAACATGCGTTTTGAGTTTCCACAAAAACTTCTTAGATAGTTCTAACAAGACAGCTATCATCTTGTTTGAACTTACTTTGAAGGTTAGAACAGACTACCAAGGCTTAAAAACATTGACATTGGAAAGAAAAAAAGAAGAAAGAACAGAGGACATGGCTTCGGCTTTTATATAAATTACACTTAAAACACTTGAATATGAATTTTAAAACAACATTTGATTTGGCTGTATGGTCTTAGATATCTTTGTCTTTTCCTTTCACGAAGAAAGATAGTTCTTATCTTTACCAAGTCTATAAATTGTATTTAGGGGTTAATATGCCATAAACAATACATTACAAATCGGAAACAAGGGATAAACCAACCACAAACAAAATTTATCCATGATTTTTTAACAAAATGAAATAAGGTAACAGTTTAAATTATTGATATGTATTAAAATTAAAGATTTTATATTCACAAAAGTAATGAAATTATAATTTTTCAAACATATTATCTTACGAGCAAGTTTGTTAAGAAGCCTTTTGATTAATTAGTAAGTATTTAAAAATAAAGTAACTTTATCAATACATTTTATATAACATTTAAGTGACTGTGGTATGTTAATTACATCCAGCAATGTCATTTGTTATGTACAAAATGTGTAGTTAAATATGACTCATTATTTCACTATTGTTTATGTAATATGCTGATGTAACAAGTAGTGACTTTGTAAAATCCGTGTGTTTTCTATTAATTTTATTATTATTAAATTTTATTTTATAGTTACATTTCATAAATCCCCACCTTCGAGAGTGGTATAAAAGGATCTTGCCGGCTGCATTTTTCATTTCCTTCGATTATTTTTTTGTTCAGCTTAGGTAGAAGAAGGGGAGCACCCCGTCCTACCACCAATCGTCTACACTAGACCCCTAAGTGGGTCTTAGATGCTGGTGACCGTCTCCCCCTTTTCAAGGGGTGGCCTATTACTTGACATGACATGATCCGCCGGCCTCCCGGCATCGGCACACAAGGTGTAATGCAGCTTTCCAGCTTTGCATTCCTGCGCCTTATGGCCAGGCAGTTTACATCGGAAACAAAGTTGTCCCCGGTCTACCTCCGACTAGCAAATAGGCGGAGTGTGGCCCATGTCTAGCACTTAAAGCACCTTAAAGGCCCCGCCTTTAGGATGCGGATGCGTGCCACACTCCAACCAATGTGGAGGCGCCCAACTTTCATCAGCGTTCTGGCAGCACCGACAGGGAGCGACAAGTGGATTGCTCCATTGCTCCTCCCGAATGGGTGTATTTCACCAGCCTTAATAAGGGCTGGGTCACAACCAACAATTGCCGACGCTGCCTTGACAACATCTTCCTCCAATACCGACTCGTCCAATCCAACGATACGGATGTTGACCATCTTTCCGAGTCTAGCCACAGTTGCCACGTTTCCCAGCACCTTATAGGCCACCTTGGCCAATCCATCAGCCTGCTCACTACAATGGGCGCCAGGGATCTCTAGTATTCTGGCTCCCGTGGCAGTGTGCTGATGCGATAGATCCTCTATATTGCGATCAGCTAAGCCTGCATGATTCTGCACTCTTAAAAGGGCTGCCTTATATGTCAGTCCCGACGCTAATGCTTCAGACTGCAGTGTAATAACTACTGCAGTCGAACACGGTGCTGAGCTGAAGGAGCTTACTCTTTGGCTTATGCCCAGGTGGTCCCCCACAAGGCACGGGAGCTGCGTCCGCCACGACCTTTGGTTTTGAATGCTTTCTACGATGGCGAGCCACAGTAGTCCAGCCCTCTGGGTCAACTGCCGCAGTTGGAGGGGAGCAGAGACTATGGCTAGAGTTAAGCCCTACTCCATCCGCAAGGGATGCTCAGCCGACGCCGCGCCATCAGTAAGAGGCGCAGAAGTGGGTGCCGAAGTTACAACACCTACAGGACCAGCTGTCCTGGGCTCCGCACGTTTGGACGTTTCGGGACCTTTAGACCTCAGACCTTCAGACTTTTTGTCTGCAGCTAAAGGCGGGCTGACCACCCGGACCGTTAGATTAGCCTCAGGACTGGGCTTTATTTTTGGGGTTGTCTCCGTTAACCACTTTCTTCTCTTCCATGCAGGTGATTAACATCCAGCCCGGTCTGTGACTAAATATGAGCTATCAGTCTCTGTTTTTTTTTTAATTTAATATAAATAATGTAACTTAAAGCGAATTTTTTTTAATACCCTAGGGTTTTAATCATAACAAAGTATGATATTACTGTAAAGTACATTTGACCTCCGTTTAATATAAGAATTACGTGGGAATCGACTCAACTCTGATGCCATTTTGACAGATGGTATTAACATTAGAAGGTCGATTATATCAAGTGAACTTTAAAGTTACTGCTGAATTAAGATACTTAAGTAACCAAGAAAAAAATTCACACTAGAATTAATATTGTGTTATTCTAGTGTGAAAGGGTCTCCAGTCAATACTGCAGGTATTCCGAAACACCTATAGTTATTACTGGAGGTACTTTAGAACGTAAATTAAATAGAATAAACCTCGTGTTACTTGTAGTAGCTAATAATTTGGTAATTATATTTTTCGAACCGACTATACTGTTATCCTTAGGGGCCCTGGAGCCTTTGCGGCTTTTACAGCTTCACCGGGCTTGGATAATTTGATCATAAAAACAAACCCTTAAACCCAATGTATAAAACTAAACAATACCAAGCACAAAATAGTGGCAGCGCCAACTCGTATCAATATAAAAAAGCAACCATGAAAACATCTGGTCTTATTGATATACCAACGGCACTTACGATTGATATACCAACGGAAAATACTTTGAACCGCGTATGACCTGTGTGTGATGTCAAGGTAAGGTAACATGTTCACTGGGAATAACTTAGGTAAACTATTAGTAATATTTTTATTTTTTTTTCAAATATTTGTAAATTGGAATTCTCCAGGTGTCCGGCATAAATTAAGCAGTAAAAATATATCTAAGTTACCAATGCCAATATTATTATTATAGGCTATTCATTATTTTCAGAATAAATGCTGGTTAAATAATAATTTTTAAGAAATCCGAAAAATGATTTGTAGAAGTACAAAGGAATTTAAAAGTAGACCTTCATAACAATGATAACAATTTTTTTCTGTATTTAAAAACATATAAATATCTTACATAGTTTTATTCGTTATCAATACTAATATAATAAAGCGGAACACTTTTTTGCTTGTTTGTCTAAACACACTAATTTCGGAAACTACCAGTCGGATTGATTTATGAGAAATAGTATAGGCTATATAACATTCGATTAAACTTCTCAGCTAGCTTTCAGTCTTGATGTATGCTAAGTAACTCGAAACAAACAGCGCACCCGAACTGCTTAATCTGCTTGCGCTGGCGTAATGGTCAGTGATACGTAAATACAATGTTCTACTAAAATATTGCTCCTTAGTAGATCTAAAAAAGAGTCCGTCATACCATTTACCTATTTCTTATACATAAGCCACAATAAGGTATTTTGTGACAATCAGTTATCGAAAACTGAAAAGTCATTTATGAGCATTATTATTATGCATGGCATATTAAACCTTACTAACGAAAGTTACTTCATCATTAAAACATGTTTGTGAAGATAATCTTTGCCCTGTATTATTATTTATCATCATTATCATTGTATTATTATTATATACTCATTATTTGAACGCATAATTTGGGAGATAATGGAAAATTATAATAATTCAACACTCGGCTCGGTTCTATGACTATATGTAGTGGCGTGAACGAGCCTTGCGCCTTGAGCGAGAGATTTGGCCGGCCGATAAAAATATTGTCTACACTGAAGTATTATAAATCATCAATCAGAGATTTATTTTAAATTATACGAAAGTGAAACCGCGCGGCACAGCTAGTATGTTAATAATTTGTACTAATCTACTAAAAACAAATTTAAGAAAAAATAAGTAAAGATCAGCCTGATAGTTTCTTTTTGACGTTCACAAGTGCCTTTTCAAAGGCGATTCCCAAATATTTAAATAATTTAAAGAACAACTTTTATTTTTATTTTTTTAACTGTTTACTGTTACACAAAACAAGTAAGTTCAATTTTATATAACACATACTGGTTAAACGTTGAAATATTACCTATATTACATATTCTAGAGTATCAATATATTGTAATAATAGGGATTTTCATACTTGTTTATGTGTGTCAATTATTTGCTGGCTTACCCTAAAACTGATTTACAATTTTTTCAGTACACATTTCTTGGGTTGCTAAATTAAGTATTCGTTCCACTAATATAAGTAATATATTAAAAATTCATGGTTTTCATTGATTATAATAACTTACTACTAACATTAATCACTCACTTCGTCTAACATTTTTAGCAAGTCATCCTGAGGTGATTTTGGAACTTCAGGAGTAAAAGAAAGATCCGTATGTTTGGTTTTCACATTAATACTGATATTTTCAAATTGCAAATTCGCTTCAATTTCGAGAGTTTTCTTTTTAACCTGATTATTTTCAACATCTATCGGGAGATGCAATTTGACCATGGATCTATTAAGTACTTGTTCTATAGGTGATAAAAGACAATTTATTTCGTTTGTATCTAAACAGCGGGATTCATAATCATCTTCAGATTTTTTTTTGTCATCATATTGATAAATATTTTCACCTAAATTGCTTACAATTTTTGGATTTATACTTGCTGGGGAATTGAAAGTACCATCTTTTCGCTGAAGTCCCAGTCTCATCAAAACCGATATTTTTGTGTGATATTGAGAAAACCACACAATGATTGTATTAATTAACGAAAAATAATCATCATCAGTAAGCCGTTGAGACAAATTTTCGAATCGCTTCATAGCTTGCTCGATAATAAATTTCGGGAAATAATGAGGCATTAATGTAGCAACACTTCTTAAATGTCGCCGGCTGATATCAAAAATATTTTGATTTGTACCGACAGTGAGCTGCCACTTGAAAATCATTGTCATTAGATCCCATAACTTGCTCATTGAGTAGTCGTCAAGTTTCATTATAGATGTTGTAGAAATATCTTGTAGTAGTTGTTTTATAACAGTGTGCTTGGCTATCGGCTGCGGTATAAATAGCTCTTCTAACAGCTTGGAGTGTAGAAGTATTGTAACTATATCGGTGAGTACTGCGAGTAAACAATAATTTATTTAAATATAAATTTACTCATTTGGCTTTTTCAATATATCAAAAAAATTAACAATATCCTTTTAATTCAATATTACAGTGCTAAAATTAAAACTTTGATATTTGATATATTTCTGATTATACTATTTATGTAGGTATACTAACCTCTCTCGGCCTTGTCGAGCGAGATATTTTGGGCTTTCAACCTCTGTTCGATAACGAAAACCATTTCACATCCAAGATTTACAACGATAAACGGCGTTGCAAAGTGCGACATCGTTGGGAAGTTCTTCACCTGCGGTTTACGCCTGTAAAATCGAAAATTCAATAAATTAATGCAAAATGAGTATTGATCTATGTTACGAAGGTGTCATTGCAAAATTAACTAAACAAGAAAGAATAGTTGAAATATCTAAAAAGTTATTAACACTGACAAACAATGAAGCAAGAGTTTTGTATGTGTATGATATTATTGAAAGACTCAATGCTTTCCCAAGTGTGATAGAGGTGAAAAAATGTCAGAATGTGTCTACATATTATCGTAACCTAGGCAACCAATATTTTCGACAATCGAAGAATTTTGAAGCATGGCAATATTATAATTTGTCTCTACTTCATGCTCCAATTGACTCAGATAACTATGTAATCGCTATATCAAATAGATCTGCAGTGTTTAGCATTTTAAAGATGTATAATGAATGTTTAAATGATATCAAGGAAGTTATGTCCAGAAAGTGTCCTGATAATTTGCTTGAGAAACTTACAAAGCGCCATATACTTTGTGAGCAAGCTTTGTCTAAGCAATGCAATAAAAATGTTAATAATGATGATGAAATTAAGAGTCTTTTTACATTGCAAGGGCCTAGGAATGAGAGATATGTTTGTGCAAGCCCAAAGCTGGAAGTAGTTGTTACTGAGGAAATGGGAAGACACGTTATTGCAAAAGAAGACATCAATGTTGGTGAAGTTCTAGCCCAAGAAGATCCATACTTGACTCTTCTTCTGACATCCCAATTTTTAATTAGTTGTAGTTTTTGTCTATCAAGGAGTTCTAACTTAATGCCATGCGATAGTTGTTGTTTTTCTTTATATTGTAGTCAGGATTGCAAGGAAAGAGCTTTAAAAGAGTACCATGAAGTGGAATGCCCATTAATGGCTACTTTGGTGCATATGGATTTCACTAAACTTGAGTTACTTGCTCTACGAACAGTAATAAGAGCTCGCACTGATAATACAAGCTGGAAGAAATTATTTCACAAAATAAAAGAAGCTGATGCCAAAATGAATACAGAATTTCAAGGTCATGTAAAAATCAATGGAAAATGGGTCTATGATTCTAAATATTATGAGTCTATTCACACATTAGCTTCTAATATAGAGAAGAGATCAGTTTCAGATATTTTTCAGAAATCGGTCACAGCTGCTGTGCTTTTAAAATTTCTTAAAGACAATACTGGTTTCCTAAATGTTTCTAATGGTGAAGATAAGGCAAGAGTAGAAAAACTTGTCGGTGGAATGTTGTTGCATCATTGTATGACTAGCCCAACCAATATGCACGGTATAAGCTCCACTGAACAAAATGAAGCTGGTAATTATACAGTGCAAACCAGTATTGCCAGTGCCTCCTATGCCTTTCATAGTCTATTGAATCATTCATGTTCTCCCAATGTGGTGAGATTTACCAAGCTGGGTAGCGGAGAAATGTTTTTGTTTGCTCTAAGGCCTATAGACAAAGGCATGCAGCTTTATGACAACTATGGGTAAGTTTCAAATATTTTGTAGGTTCCATAGCACCTTTTTCCGCCACAAAGGGCATAACTCCAAATGACATAGTTTTGGCAATGAGCAGAAAACTAAAAAATTATAATGTCTTACATAACACTTTGTTTTATACTTTGTTTACTCAAGTGTATACAATATATTTCATATTTAATACTTTGATTGTACAAGTTTGTTCTCATAATGTAAAAGAAATATTGTTTAATGTCCTGGTTTTGAAGAAAAGTGAAAGTAATGAAAATTTTTTTTAAACACATAATGAAAGAGTGTAAACAAAAAAAACATTTATTTATAGGTACTCAAATAACACAGTTAATATTACTTATGCCAAACTGTATTGCAGTTTGTTGTTAGAGGTAGCTCCCTTTTACATAATTCTTTATTTAGTGTTAAAATTTATTTTTACATTATTCCTAAACTAAGATTTATATTTATTTATTTATTTATATATTTAGCACGCCAACAGAATAATTACAAAACAGTAAAAATTACATATTATCATGCACAAATTAAAATACTATGTAATTACTCAGGTAATAGGCCTGCATGACATTTAAATACATATTAATAGAAGGATAACTAATTGCTTAAAATTAAATATTTAACACTATTTACACACACACTTTAACATTATTATACACAATTTTAACTACATTTATCATTACATATTAAAATTGAAATTGGGTTATATTTTATTTTTAAATAAGGAGTGCTTGTATGAACCAAAAGATTGACCAAATATATCTATGGAGTTATTAGTTGTTTCGGATATCTCGTTATACAACCTTGCCATACGCACAAGAGGGCTATTAAATGCCGTATTAAGTGTTGCACTCGGAGTGGCAAATATGTGTAGGTTGCGCACCGCACGGGAGTGAACTCGAAAATTAAAGTAATTTATAAGGGACGCATCTATAGAACCATTTACAATCTTGTGAAGCATGATTAAGTCAGCCATATTTCGCCTCTCTTTTAGGCTTATCATATGAAAATGTTTCAGTCTCATGTCATAATAAGGTATAGATTTACGAACACTACTCCTTATGCTCAGGTATCTCACAAAATGAGCTTGTATGGATTCTATAAGTTCTACGTAGGTGGAATAGTGAGGTGACCATATGACAGAACAATATTCAAGAATACTTCTGACTAAGGTGTTATAGAGCAAGATAAGACTCTCGTTATTGCGGAATGGTCGTGATGTACGCATAATAAATCAATCCAACGCATATGAAAATCTTCACCAAGATACTTGGTTAATTAAATATATTTTTGTAACACAGTTACTTTCTATGTCAAACAGTATGTTGTTGAAAATAGTTGGAATAAAATAACTTCTACATCTTTGTCCATAATAGTTGTTACATGTGGCACTTGGGATTGTTTAAGGCTCCCTCTGTGGTATTATGTGTACTTCTTTCATTTTAAACTCATCACTGCAATACTAGTAGCACTACTTTATGATGCTGCCAGTACGGCAGTGTCTTACACTTCAGAAATATCTCTTCATATTTAATTTTTTTACAGTGGTTTTTTGTATATTTGTCTACTAAAATTTTCATAAATCTGATTTGTAATAATTTAACTTTATTTAAATAGGGTTTAAATGTATTCCCATAGCATGCCAGGTGCCAATCCATAAGAAAGCAGTGAGTCCATAGTAAACCATGTACAAAGTGGCCCTATCCAATACAAAGCTAAGGTGGTGGAAGTTTATAAGCACTGATCTCAGTTTGTCACATAAATGTGTTATGTGTGTTTTCCATGTGTATCTGTTGTCTATAACTAAACCTAGGTACTTGTTCTCCTCCACCACCTCAATGCTTGTACACATACATAATTAAATGTACCTTATCTTTGTGCAGACACTAATAGCTATGCCCGGCCAAGGCCCTATATTTTTAAGATACGGCAAACATATTCATACATTTGGTTTTACTGACATTAATTATGATACCATTATGATGGGACCATTTAATTACATTAGTAAGATCCTCCTGTATGTTACTTTCAATTACATTTAAATCTTTATCTGCACATACAATCAAGTATCTTCGGCATACATGTATACACGACAGTTATACACTACATTACACATACTGTTTACATGCATTTAAGTAAGAGTGCATCATAAACCCTTTGTAGTGGATAGTAGATTTTCCATCCTCTATATTCATGAATTATTTGATTGAGATATGTATATTAATAAATTTGTAGTCCTGTCTGTACATATAACATTTTTTCAAAATTTTCTGTTAGAAATTCTATGTTAAAGGACACTGATTTCATCAATTCTCAATCAATTACAATAAAATTTTATCGACTGGAAGCATACTTTATTCCACAATTGTGGAATTCCAAAATTAAAATGTTTGTGTTATAATAGTTCATGAATTTCAGTACCAAAACCAAAAACAAATTTATATAATCTCATCATGTATATTCTCATTCTCATACTCTCCTAAATTATTATCAAACTTTTTATATTTTAAATCTAACAAAAATAAAATTAAAATTAAACTTACTGTTTCCAGATCACATTATGCTCTGGAAGATTTATTTAGTAGACAATACTCACTTAAATTCCAGTACAAATTTACATGTTTCTGTGAGGCTTGTGTTGAAAACTGGCCTACATATTTGGGATTGAAGCCAGCAAGGTGCCTGCCTGTTAACATACGAAGAAAGCAAAAGAAGCTACTTGGTACAGAAGTCATCGAGATGTTACAAAAAGGTGACAAAGATACAGCTCTGAAATTATTCAAGCCCCTATGTGAGCTGGCCCAAGATTTAGACCCTTATACACCATGTATAGAATTAGCTGACTGTCAGGAATCTCTTAAGCAGTGCCTTGCAATAGTAGAAGGCTTGATCCCATATGATTACAGTAAGCTGGTTAAATGGAATGCTATACCACCAAAATGTTAAGGGTTATATATGTGATGATAAGGTGATTTAAAATGCATAGCATTAAACCTTACTTGCATTTTACTCTGTGTCTGATTGTGAAACTGTTTTTGTTATTTAAAATATTATGTTGATACGTCTACTGAATAGATAATGGTAGAAGGCTTTCAATAGCGAAAGGGGATCTCTGATTTATTTTTAGATCTCTTTCTTTATTTTTGCTAAATTTCTTTAATTATTCATTTAGTTTTGTTGAGAAATTTCATACACTAATAATTTTATTACTAATAAGCGTTAATCTTTGTATTCCATATAAGGCTTTTATTGCTTAAATTTTTTGAAATATATTGGTGGATAAGGTATGTTTGTTTGTCTGCAATTTAGTTTAATAATTATTACATGATAGATTTTTATACTGTGTTGTTGTTTGCGACAAAGTATTGTATAAATTGCAGAATATCTAGTATTAACAGTTTACCGACACTTAAATTTGCTATTGGAACTATATTTTACTTGTTTGTTTGTTTAGTTGTAATCGTTATTGATAATTTGAATTTTGAGATATTTTTCTTTATCAAACATATTAACTTTGATTAATAAGTAATATAAATAACTGTCGAAGTAAGTTTTATTTTGCTTTGCTTATCAGGATATAATTGTTTTTGAAGGGAGTGTCTAAGGTTTTTTTGTGTACGATGTAAAAGGCTATGATTGGCTCAGATTCACTTGCAAGAAGCCGTCTTTCAATTAACATAGAATAAGTATTATATTACTCATATAAAGACTGCTATTTTCTTATAATCTCAATAATTGTGTCCTAGAAGTTAGTTGTGTACAATAAGTTTTGTTCATTTAATATTTTGAGTTCATTGTGGTCACTTTGTAAGTACTAAAGTGTTGGTAGAACTTTTAAGTATCTCATTAGCGGTGAATGTGATATTGAAATTATGAGTAAAAAAGCAATCTACGTAATAATAATTGTAAACATTGTAACACAACTTACCTTTAGGCATTGTCAGTATTAGTTCTTGGTATAAAACAACCGCCGTTGTATTGCCATATAAAAGAGGTAAGGGCGTAGCCATATTAAAAATATAAAGAAGATATTTTATTATTACTATTTCATATTCTCATATCACATAGACATTAGTTTTTTAAGAAAATGTATACAACTGTTATTTTATTAACTCGAAATACGGATTATATTTGTATTTGTTACATGGTGCTCAGTAGCTATAGACTTTATAGGAATAGACTAGGTGATAGATGTAACGAAAACCTATTTGATTGTTCTAATTTCGTTTTATAACAGTCTAGTGCTTTATTAAAATAATATATTTCAGTTAGTCGTTGTATGAAACTGCCTTTTATGACTTGCCTTATGACGTATTTACTATAAAAGATATATTTTACATATAATTGATTTTGTTATTGCTTCAAGTTTAATCGTAGTATTATTTTTTTCTTTTATTTGTTACCTGAATAGGTTTATTTTGATACTATGTTAAGTTTTAAAAATTATGATTTTTAGTTTTTTATTATCCAAATTGTTTGGCGATTGCTATCTCCAATAACTGTTTGGTAGCAGATTCACACCAAACTCTACTGCTAAATGACGTCATACTGCTGTCAAATTGACAGCAAAAGTTGGAGAACAAAACCGAATTGCCATTAAATTGCAGCGATAACCGTTCCAACTCTTAGGTAAATGAATAGATTTGTGCGTACTCTGTGGTATACATATTTGTAACCATTATGTTGAAACTTTTGTTTTGCGTATAATTTGTTTGAAATTTCTTTGCTACTTCTGCTTGAAACAGATTAATAGTATTTCGTCTTTCTGCAACAAAAAAACGTTTGTTAATAAATAAATGTGATAATCTAATTATAACAATAATTAATAATAATAAAAACAAAATTATTATATCCTGAACACATTTATTTATAAACAAACTTTTTTTGTTGCAGTAAGACAAAAGTAGTGATAATCTGTTTCCGGCGGAAGTAGCAAAGAAATTTCGAATAAATTGTTTACGATGGATTCCGAAAAGCCTTCGTGAAGCAAATTTTTTTGCTGGTTTTTTTTTATCATGCAGTATACTATAAAAATTTATCATTAACATAAAAGCTTTTCAACCAAAAGTTGAATGTCAATTTGCTGTGCAGTATATTGTCCAATTGGTAGTAAGATTGAAAAATTCCAAGTTTTGCAGTGAAATTGTCGTCAAAGGGCGAGAAATATTTTGATAACGAATGTTACACAGCAATTTGAGATTATTTTGTTATTTGATTGAAGTACAGTAAATAGAATAGTTGTTGAGAAGTGAAATTAGGAGATTTGAGAGTGAAAATTGACTACGAAATACTTCAAGACTTAGAAGAATTTTGTAAACGAATCTACAAATTACCATAAGATTAAAAAGATATGCTCTTTGTCAAAATTGTTAAGTTTCCTTTAAACCTGACCACGACCCTGAATTCAAATTTTCCGCAATGCATGATTCTATGAACGTTATCTGGTAACAATTTTTGACTATAAAATGTATACTCTATAGAATAAGTTGATTGATGAGTATTTATGTTAATTTGACTTATTAATTATCCTTTAATTTTTTAATGAATAAACAATTATTACAATTAAATACATTGTGTAAATTTATTTTATTAACTTAGAGAATCGGTAGATAAATCGAGGTTTTATCGTATGTAGTGGTTTCGGATAGCTTACGCACATGTTCGTAATGACTAGGTTGGAGAAGGTTCAAGTTATAGGAGGGTGGGTACCTTTGGAGAGTTGCGGGCCTAACTTCAGGATTTACCATTGTTAACGAAGTCCCTTGCCGTAGTCATTGTGAAGGAATATGGTTTATTTCATACATGATATATCAAGTGCGATACTAAAGTTGTGCTTGTCGTTGATGAGAACCTTAAACTAGAGAAACAAGATATTAAATGTTGGGATCAATCCACAGCCGTAAATAGTTTTACAAATTGTCATCAGCAAGCTAGATTCAATACTATGATTTATTAGTTTTCATCATAGAAAACAACTGTTCACATTTATATGTGCTTCAAAATGTGCAAATAACTTTTAAAATTATTTTAAATTTTAGGCTAGATTAGCAGTCCATACTTGACACTTATACTTAATAAAACTTTATACACCATACCATACTTTATAAAAATAGTAATTTAGGCAATTGATTGTATTAGGAGGCGTCCATTAATTACGTGACGCGTTTTTGGCGGTTTTCCGACTCCCTCTCCCCTGGTGAGATGTGAGTTTTATCTGAACCTCCTCCCCAAACTCTAATTTCACGTGAGATTTTGGAAAATGCGTTTTAAAATTGTTGTGTCAAATTTGGCCATATTTTTGAACATGTTTTACGTAATTCAACTCAATTTTCTCACAATTCACTATTACTTGCGTAAAAAAAAACGTGATATTCGCCGAGACCTTCCCTCTCCTCAAAGTAAGATTTATACAGATTCGACTCGACCCCCTCCCTCTGAACGCCTCACGTAATTAATGGACGCCTCCTTATCAGATTCCCAGATTTGCATGGCAACCATGAGTAACTACTATTCTTTGGTTCACCTATTAATGATTTGCTGCCTTAAGGCATTGTTGACTGATTCCCTAGATCCTGTTATGTGTCAGATAATGTGTGAATAATTAGCGACAGAGAGTCACTGTGACATGTTAGTCGCGCCCCGGTCGGGTACAGGGTTCTTGCCTTACCGCCCAGCTTGATTACACCGGCTAGTCTCGGATCGTGACACTTAAGCATGCTGCTATGGCGAGTGTTACACCTGGTGTCGCGATCCAGCCAGACAATTTGTCCCAGCAACAAACCGCGAGTTGATAATATGTTTAAAAACGAAAGTTAATTATTTTATAATGGTATATTGATAAACAACCTAAACAAAAAAATTTTTGCATTAAACTGCATGATTGAAATTCTAGTAAAGTGAACTTTTTACATATTATTGAATGATGACGTCACGCCACGTTATTACGGCATGCTGATTATTTAAATTATTAAACAATATCCACTTTTTTATAAGTTTATCTTAGATTAATAATTAGTCTTCGCTGAGATCGATCATAATAATTCTAAGAGGCTAATATTAAATTGAATTATGAAGCGCATGGGTCTAACAAATGATAAAACTACATACATGTGTACATACGCGTTTTGAATAATTATTTTTTGTAAATTTCTTTCCACGTAGTCTCGCTACGGAATACAAAGCCCAATTATTAATATACGATTATTATTATTCTGTGTAAAATGTTATAGATCGAGAATACAATAAAGATTGACAGCTGCCTATCCACGATAATAATTATAATATAGATCAAGAATTTGTTAAATGTTTGTTACATGTTGTACAGGCACACCTGCACAGGTAAACATCTCCGGTAGATCGAAGCGTGATGACAGGCGTTACATAAAACATTGAATTAATGGCGTTTTATTTTTGCTGTTATTTTAGTCAATTATACAAAATTAACCCTAAAAGAGCTTTATTTATATTGCTTTGATTCGTTTTTAAATGTTTCCTTTGCATACGTACCATTATATGTACTTATATTTTATAATACTTAATACCTTAAAACAATAATTTTAAATAGCACCTACCTATTAAAAAATTAAATATATTGACCTAGCTGGTATATATGTTATATACTAAATTAATACATTTTAATGTTAGCTACCAAAAGTTAGATAGAACAAAAAATCACAATAACTGTTCTAAATGCAACGACAGTTTTCAAAAACGGCCTTCAAAATTACTTCTAAATCATTTAGTTATGTTAACGGTAAAAAGTAGGTACATATCATTAAGTGTCTTACGCGTCTTGTATTTAGCATGATCTAAACATTATTTTCATGTGTATGACCATTAGGACATACCTATGAAGGTTTGACCTAAATTATAATATTGTGCCTAAAGTGTGCCTAATTTATATATTATTAAAATACATAGAACATAGTATAAATTCATTGTTTTATTAACTATTAATGCTAGGGACGATGATGAACTATTTTCTGTCTTTGAAACATCTTTCATGAATTCTGGTTTCTCAACTTTATCCTCATTTAAAATAATAATACGACCTGATAGTTTTGGGTTCACTGGACTGTACTTTTTCAGGGAGTCCAGTAGACATTCAACTTCGTTGTAAGATAAGGTCTCCTTGCGAAGACCATCAAACATTGTATATCCATCTCCGTTTTCAGCGAGGAATGTAGGCATCATAACTTGATATTCATAATAATCTTTCACATCAATTGGTTTAAACTGTCCACAATTGGAACACACAGCTTTTGCTCGAACAAGACGTGAGCCAGGAGGTTTAGCTAAATCGTATATTACTTCCATCCCAGCAAACTGCAGAAACTGCCCTGTACTATCAATTGTTCTCCAAGTCACAACAGAATGCTCTAAGCTTTGCTTAAGTACAGTACCATTCATAGATACAATTGTAAGAGTATCAGAAAATGGTAATACAGTTATCAAATCTCCTCTTGTTAGGTTAAAGGGCTCCTTTCCGTGATCAATTGAAGCTCTTATTCTTCCACCCTGGACTATCGCAATATTTACGTTAGGATATTGATCACTGTGGTATTCTTTTGTGTAATTCAACATTGCTGTAGTAATTAAATTACCTATATTACATTCTCTTAAACGACATTGTTCTCCATTTAATACTACCAGGGATGTTCCAACAACTTCACTATTTATACGACCCACACTATTTTGATATTTAGTTACAATCTTTAAAAGTTCTGGATCTCTGGGTACTTTTTGATTTAACAGTATAGGTTTTCCATCATATTTTATGATTTCTCCGTCGGTATCAAAAATCAGATGAAGTTCTCCTAAATATTTAGTGTATGCATAAGCCTGGACGACGATTACTTTTCTTCCTGATGGGTGTTTTATAATAGTCGGATACGGCCCTTGAGGGATCTCTGGCATTTCCGTAGTATTGTTGCTATTCCACAGAAAGGTATTAGAATGCCCTCCAATTATTAAGTCGAGGTCTTCGATTTGCTTTGCGATTTCAATATCTTTTAAAAATCCAGAATGACCTAACGCTATAAGTATTTTTACACCTTGACTTTTCAACTTCTTTACCTCTCTTCTTATTGCAAAAACCTCTTCTTCATATTCGACATCATTTCTAGGTGCAAGAAATTTTGTTTCAGGAGTTAGATATCCAATAATTCCGATTTTTGTACCATTCATGGTTAAAATTATAGAGTCGTGTAAATTACTTTCTCTCCGCAGTTCGGGAACTTTATCCAAAATTAAGTTGGCTGCTAAAACTGGTGTATTTAAGTTTCGAATAAATGGAATGACACCGCTCACGGTTTCGTCGAATTCGTGGTTTCCAAGACACTGCAAGGGAAACTTAGAGTTATATTCTCATTTAATTCAACATGTTAACGACATTATGTCAGGCTAGCTTCATTTTCGTGATTATAAAATTGTAATAAATAATCTTATAAAATAAGGAAAACACATAAATAAAAGATTTTTTAAACAAAACATTTATTTAAATTTACATAATAGATGTAAGTTAGTTCAGAAATATGACAACAATAACATTATTCTAATCTTAATATGATATTATGTTAATAAATTATTAAACTGATAATTGAGATTATAACTGCTGACAAGGATAGTCTTCTAATAGACGATGATGCAGACTGGTAATCTTGCTCTACAAACGTAATACGACCTTCTACTTGTGGATAAATCGGACTGTGACGAAAGACGTAATATTCGGTAGACAATAATTCATTGTAATCTAACGCCTGGTTCGGTAAATTCTTGAACATCCAATATCCATCTCCACCGTTGTACAAAAATGCAGACATTAAAACTTTGTAAATTTGTTTATTTTCTACTTTGGAATATACAGGTATATTGCAAGCCCAACATATGGTTTCTACTGTGACGACTCTTGAACCTACCGGTTTTCTTAAATTATATTTGATCTTTATACCCGAAATTTGTAAAAGTCTACCGGGCTTATCTAAAATATTATAATTTGAGACAGAATGTTCAAACATTTTTTTAAGAATCGTCCCGTTCATAGTTACTGCTACTAGATTTCCATCAAAAGGTAGAGCTGCTAAGAGATCACCTTTAGTAATATGCATCGGCATTTTTGCATGCGCGACTGATGATCTTATCGCTCCACCTTGTATTATAGCAATTGGAGCATCGGTCCAGTGTTCTCCTTTATAATTTACTGCATATCGAAATATTACAGCGTCTGTAATCAAGTTACCGAGATTACATTCACTGATAGAGCATGTTGTGGCATCAAGTACTACTGAGGTGTTTCCTAATACTTCTTTCGTTATAGCGAGAATACCTGTACGGTATTTCTCAATTATGTTCAAAACATGTTGATCTTGAGGTATATGGTAGTCAAGAAGTAAAGGCATTCCATCAGCGCTGATAAGTTCTCCGTTTGCATCAAATACTAAATGAAGGTTACCTAAGTATTTCGTGTAAGCATAAGCCTGAACTACCGGTACCCTCCTGCCTGATGCTTGTGTAACATATGTCGGATAAGGGCCCTGTGAGTGTTCAGAATCAGGACTAGATCCGTTCCAAAGGAATGTATTCGTGTGCCCACCGATGATTAGATCCAGACCATCAACTTCTTTTGCTATTTGCAAATCTCTACTATAGCCAGAATGCCCTAAAGCGATAATAATTTTAATTCCTTGATCTTGTAATTTTTTAACCTCTTTTTTAAGGGCTTCAATTTCGTCTATATATTCCACGTCATTATGAACAGCCAATGTTTTAGTCTCTGGTGTTAGGTATCCTACTATACCTATTTTATTATTACCCACGTCGAGTACTATAGATTTTTTCAAATTTTCTTCTCTTGCTAGTTCAGGAACTTTGTTTAAAACTAAATTGGCAGCTAATACAGGACATGTTAAATTTTCTATGAAAGGAGTTAATCCGCTAACGCCATTGTCGAATTCGTGGTTTCCAAGTGACTGAAACAAAAATGTTGGCTTTAAAAACCCTTGTAGTTTGCTAATAAGCATGAACAATATAGTTCAACAATTAATTAAGTATTTAATTAATTATGTATTTATTATAATTGCATAAATAAATAAAAATTACACGTTGCACTAAATTCAGCAATGAAACCAAGATCTATCCATACTTAATCTTTACTAATATTATAAATGTGAAAGTGAGTTTATTTGTTTGTTACTCAATCACGCAAAAATGGCTGAACGGATTTAGATGAAATTTGGCACACAGACAGCTTATAACCCGGATTACGACACAGGATTTTATCTTGGTAAAGGCCCAGTTCTGAAGTCCACGCAGACGAAGTCGCGGGCACAGTTAGTTATCTATAAAAATACTTGTGATCATTTTATCACTTATGTTTATTTTTTTGTTTGTGGTTGAGGAGTTTACATTTTTTGTCTATTGTGTTTGTTATTTCGTGTAATGAATGAATACCAAAAATATGTAAAATGGTTAAAAACATCAGATAATAAACGTAAACAAGTATTTACCTAGGTATTACGATTTTTTCTTATACGCCGTATATTTACTTAATTCTAAAACTCATACTAAGCGACACCAATAACACAGAATCCAACGAAGCTCATTAGTCAATTAGTTTGTCAAATCGCCTCATGTTACTCCTCAATGAGCAGTGTTTAATTACAGGTAGTAGAAAAGAAAATAGTTGTTAATCTTAGATTAACCGTTAATCAATCATTCATCTAAGTTGTTACCTAGAAATGAATTTTAAATATAGTATAAAATAGAATATTAGGTTATAATATCATGTCTGTAAGGGTGAGAATTTATTGGAAATTATGTATGTAGAAAATAAGTCATAAGACTGTATGTTATCAAAGCCAAACCTTTTTTTTTCTGGTTGACTATTCTGTTATCCATCCATGTGGTACCTGATACTTCACCGGGTTTGGGGGCGAGCGCTTAAAGCGAAAGCGTGGCCACAAGCTCAAAGGGTGCCAAATTGGCCTAACCTCGGCTTGGGCTGTTGCCAGATGTGCGATCTGTCTAATTCCTTATCCGTAATTCGATCTAAGTAACCATACGTATATATACATGTCTCTTCTCTTTTCGAGGAGGGAAGAAACATGCTTATATGTATTTAGTAATCTGACAATTTTGGTCTACATTATAACTAGCCAAGAAAACAAGGTCACTTACAGAACCTATGTATTTGTGTGTGTGCACGTATGTGGAGGTACAGTGTATTGATGTATTTTTTTTATCATTATAGTTATGGCGTAGTGGCCACAATCTCACCTGATGTTAAATGACGATGTGGACCAAGATGATAACACGCTAAACTTAGTGGAAGACTGGCTCTCAAGTGCAGCTGCCGGAACACACCTATTGGTGCTTGGCGACAGATTTTCAACTTGAGGGTGGTGACTAGCCAGGCAGCCATTAGAGAAAAGCCCTACTACCATGCTTTGGTTTTGCTCAGGCTCACTGCAGGGATTCGAACTCACGTCAGTCGACACGAAGTCGTACACACTACCACGGAGCCATCATTGCTTCATGTCTGTTGGTAGCTAGTGATTACAAGTGCAGTGTCACTGTATCGCGCGAGCGGCTGCTTCGCACAAGGGCGCCATGCCGGAGCAACGGACCTAAGCTGGAGTTACCGCACGTGCCGGGTGGAAGCCAAACAGAAAAGTTTTTCCGGAAATAAAACAAACAAAAATCAAATAGTACAAAACAAATAATATATTTCCACATCTTAGTCGTATAAATGATTTTTTTTTTAAATAAAGACCTACTTTTTTGCTTTACAAGGAAAATAAGATTTTGCGATGGTTAGGAAACAAAATATTTGAGGTTATTGTTTTATTAACCACTAGCTGAACCCACGGTTTCGCTCGCGTGAATAACAGAATGCCGTCCGTCGAGCGCACGTGCGTATCGTGCTGCCCCCGCTTAAAAGACGGAAGACTAAAATGCTTATCTTGGGTAATCCTTTGAAGATAGGTATATACTATCCTGGAATTTTTTGTAATTATTTAAGATCTACAATTACGTAGAACATTAATTTGATATATCTTGTACGGTTTACTTAGCGTAAGCCATTTAAGCGTCCCAAATGCGTCTTTTTTCCGAACTGATTCACCATTATCGTAACTATCTATTTTCATATGTTACTTTAATTGAAATTAAACCATGTAAATCTAATAAATGGTTTTCATGTGAAATGAACACAAGCGGACAGACAGACAGAGATACGTTGAGTTTTATAATATGTATAGAATAGAAGAAAGATGTCAAAACAGGTCTTAAAGTTGATTAATAGAACTAGATAGAATACTTCTAATAGAACTACCAGCTGTCAGATGTAATGCACGAAAATTTATATGAAATACTAGCTGTGCCCGCGACTTTATTCGCGTGGACGACAGCATTATTGTTTATGAAGATATCGTGTTTTTTTTTATAGGGACCAAGTAAACCGACCAAGTTTACCGAGTAAACAAAAATAATAATAATAATAATCAAAATCTATCCAGTAATTTTTGCGTGATGTGCGCAAAATCGCAAACCTCAATAATTTTATTTATAAAGCTGACTTTTCAATTAAATAATCCCGACTTGAATAGGCGTCATTAATCAGAGACCCGTACCATTTTACATTTTTTAATTGCTTGTACGATAAAAAAAATCTGACTTAAGTATGTACATGCGCAGACAAACAATAAAAGGGTTTTGTAAATTGGCGCAAAAAAAACAATAAAATTCAAACCGTCTAAGATATATTAGTTATAATAGGTCTTTACCTATGAAATTGCCGTTCTGCAGTACTGGCCATTTCAAATCAAAATAATTTTTGTTTTGCTAATAATTCTAATTTCAAATTAATTTTATTTTAAAAAACTGGAATTCTTTTTTCAAAAGTAGTCATTTGTTTATTGATTAGTGTTACATTTTCATCGCATTTCAATCTTTTTTGTCATCATGGATACGTTAAAAATTCGAGTAATTATGGAATATGAGTACCGTCGTGGCAGTAACGCGGCACAAGCGGTACGCAACATCAACGACGTTTACGGAGCTAACACTACAAACCAACGCACCACCTGTTATTGGTTTGCTAGCTTCCGTTCTGGGAATTTCGACCTGAAAAATGAACCTCGCGGTCGTCCGAAGACTTTGGTCGACAATGACGAATTAAAGGCGATTGTGGAAGCTGATGATACACAATCTACGGCTGAATTAGCAGCAGCTTTCGACGTTAGCGTCAAAATAATATTGGTCCATTTGCGTCAAATTGGCAAGGTAAAAAAGCTTGACAAATGGGTGCCCCACGAACTCAATGATCGCCAGCGCGAAGTACGCGTCGAGACGTGCCTTGCACTGCTCAACAGACACACAAATGAAGGAATTTTGAACCGCATTGTTACCTGCGATGAAAAATGGATTATGTTTGATAACCGCAAGCGCTCAGCAAGTTGTTTGGATCCTGGTTCAGCACCTAAACAATGCCCTAAACGAAAACTTACCCCTAGAAAAGTGATGGTCACTGTTTGGTGGTCTAGCGCCGGTGTGATTCATCACAGCTTCTTAACAAACGGGGTGAGCATTCTGCACATGTGTACTGTGAAGAACTGAACACAATGATGGAGAAGCTGGCACATCTCCAACCAGCATTGGTCAATCGCTCGTCTCCGCTGCTCCTGCACGACAACGCGCGACCGTACAACAGACGGTCTCCAAGTTGCAAGAACTGGGGTTGGAAGTTCTCCGTCATCCGCCCTACTCACCAGACCTTGCGCCTACAGACTACTACTTTTACCAGAATTTGAATAACTCCTTGGCGGGAAAAAAAATCAATACCCGAGAGGCAGTACAAAAATGCCTTTGAAGAATTTGTTGCCTCCCGTCCAGCTGATTTCTTTAAGAAGGGCATCAATAAACTGCCACTGCGCTGGCAAAGATGCATTGATTGCATGGGTGATTACTTCGATTAATAAAAATAAAAAATACATGAAAAAACATCGTTTATATTTTTTCATACATTCGAAAATAATGTCGTATATTTTTGAATATAATTTTAGTTTTATTTATTTACTTTAATATAAGTAAAATATTTTGTAACAATTCATTCAGATATCTCTAAGTCAATCTCACCAATAAAATATCACTTTTTTGAGCTCAAAAAGACAACATTTTAGATTAGATAACTTAGATATATACGTTACATTATGACGTATAAAGAATACTGATATGATAAGTAAACAACATTGGAATTAATCCTTTATTGAACTTAAAGTTAAACAATAACACAAAAAAACATTATTATGAAGTAAAGTGAGACAAGGTCAGGTACGCCGTTAATTGGTTCCATATTTAGTTACGCTAAACTAAACTATACTATGTACCTATTTATTGTATAAGATGCTTCTGAATGTACTGTTATATTATATCACAAAAATTTATTTAATTAGGTTATATTATCATTAAAAATATACAATAATAATGAAACTTTGAATTCCATTGTAGACATAAAAAATAAATTAGTCCTTTATTGTATGTATTCGAATAATTACTGTACTATTTTATGATTATAATACATACTACCTGTGCCCGTGGCTCCGCACGCGTGGATTACAGAATGCCGTGAGCCGAGCACACGCGCGGATCGTACTGGCCTGCTCCTAAGCATGGCGGTCGACCGCATTTTGTTTTTTAAAGACAAATGTGCTTATTGTGGTTTATCCTTAGAAGATAGACATATGCTATCCCTGACTTTTTTGTAGGTCTTTTTAAGATCTACAATTATGTAGTACATTATTTTGATATATTTCTTATTGTTTACTCAGCGTAAGTCCCAAAAGCGTATTTTTTCCGAATTGATTCACCATTATCGTCACTGTTTATTTCATATGTTACTTTATCTAACAAAATATATCCTATAACCTGGCCAGATAACATATTTATGAATTAAATGTAAAACCATGTAAATCGGATAAGTCGTTTTCGCGTGAAAACAATATAAACGGACAGACAGACAGGGAGACGTTGATTTTTATAATATGTATAGATTAACATAATCCATCTATAATTTAGTAGACTATATTGTAATTTCACATATCATAGTTAGTACACATACCCATACAGATATCGTCTTACTAAATACAGAATTGTTTAATAATTGTTCTGCGTCATTAAATACTATTCTACCTTCTACCGCTGGATATACCGGACTATATCCTTGTAAATATGTTGTCGTTGAATCCAATTCATCATAAGCTAAAGGAGAGAAAGGTAAATCGTTAAGAAATGAAAAACCATCGCCGCCCATAGATACGAATGCAGGTATTAAAATGTTATACGTATCACTCTCATTTAAAACTGAATATGAAGGTATTTTACATAAACCACAGCGAGTCATAATATTTATGACCCTCTTGCCTGGAGGATTTTTGAGATTATAGACAATTTTTAAGCCAGATACTTGTAGAAACTGTCCAGGTGGTCTGAGGCTATCATATTGTGCAACAGCATGTTCGAACATTGCTAGAATGACAGTACCATTAACTTTTAATTTTACAATTTTTCCACCGAAAGGCATTACGGATAATAAATCCCCTCTCGTTATTATTGCTGGTAGTTTGATATGTGCGATGGAAGCTCTGATTCCTCCTCCTTGGATTACTGCTATAGGTGCATCAGTCCAACCGGTTCCTTTATATTCTTTCGCATATTTGTAAATGATAGCGTCTGTTATTAGATTACCAATATTGCATTCCTTAATGCGACATGAATCTCCATCTAAAATGACAGACGTGTTTCCATCAACTATTTCTGATATTCTCGTGATATCGCTTTTGTAATGATCCACAATACTTAATACTTCGGGATCTTGTGGCACTGATTTGTCTAGCAATATGGGATTTCCGTCGAAATGTATAATTTCGCCCTGTGAATCGAACACTAAATGAAGTTTTCCAATATATTTTGTGTAAGCATATGCCTGTACTACTGCTACTGTTCTTCCTGAAGCTTGCTTAACCACAGTAGGATAGGGTCCTTCCTGCTTTTCTGAGTCAGGACTTGCACCATTCCATAGAAAAGTATTTGTATGCCCACCGATGACTACATCAATACCATCAACAGCTTTTGCAATTTCGAGGTCTTTAGTAAATCCGGAGTGTCCTAAAGCTATTAAAATATTTGTTCCGTTACTTTTCAGATTTTCTACTTCTTCTTTAATAGCTGCTACTTCTTCTATATATTCTATCTTATTTCGTCGAGCTAAAAATTTTGTGTCGGGTGTCAGATACCCGATTATTCCTATTTTAGTTCCATATATGTTAATGATAACTGATTTTATTAAATTTTGTTCAGCTTCCAAATCAGGTTCATTAGTAAGAATAAGATTAGAAGCAAGTACAGGACATGTTAAATTTTTAATGAATGGTGTTAAACCAGAGACACCATTATCTAGCTCGTGATTGCCCAGAGACTGAAACAAAAGAAATATATTAGTATAATATTAGCAAAATCTCGGTGTCGTATAAAGCTAGTTGATCATATGAAAATTGTAACTATAATACGCAAATGTATATATACACATTAATAACAAATACATGCGTTGCAGCTATAGTTTTATACAGTTATAAATATGATTTTATTAAGCAGAATAACATAATTTTACTGAACTATGTTGTATCTATATTATTATTATTATTTTGTTTGAATACATTCTATCGGCACTAACATGCGGTACATGCAAGCACATGCCATTTATTAATGAAACATAGGGTTTCGTCAAACAGCGGACGGGACGGGACGGCGACGCGACGCTGGCGCGACGTGAATACTTGTAATGTAATAGTTTACATAGAAGACGTCACACAGACCGTCGCGCCAACGTCGCGTCGACGTCCCGTCCGCAGTTTGACGTAACCCTAATAGTATCCCATATAACACTAAAATTCAGCAACTATGGTAATGAAATAATTTTTAAATTACGAACGAAACATTCCATCCAGATATATATCAGTTACTTACACTTAGCCAGTCCTCGAAGTGTTTCATTTTATAGTAAACTCATTCTTATTTATTTAGTAGAGAACGAAAATGTTTATAATTTGTAATATGTGGACTTGAACCTAGTGAAAATAATTCTGGCAGTTTAAAAGATAATATGCGATCTGTTTGGTTTAATATAAATTTTTATTGTAATTTTGATATAGGTAGCGGGTCAAAGTTTAAACAACAGATATATACTTTAATTTATTACTGTGTTACAAATTTAGTACAAGAAAAACGTTAATGAAACAAAAAGAACCAAAGATGCCGATAAAGCGGATGCCGAGCCTGGGACGTCTTCATTTTTTGGCACAGTTTGTATAATTACGCGTCCAGCGACTTCTGGATAAACAGGACTTCTCCTATTAATGTAATCAGCTGTGCAAGTTATTTCATCATGATTGTAATTTTCTCTAGGTTGGTTATTAAACATAGTATAACCAAATTCTCCGTCAGCCAAAGCCGCAGGCATAAGAAGTTTGTAAGTTCTCCAGTCGTCTATATTATAGAACTCTGGTACATAACATGTTCCACAACGAGCTACTGCACGTACAACTCTTGAACCAGGTTCCTGAGCTAAGTTGTATACAACACGTATACCAGAAAATTGTAAAAATCGACCTGAAGAATTTTCTTTGTCATAGTCAGCAACAGAATGCTCAAGAACTTGAGACAGGATTGTTCCGTTCACAGTTACAGCGACTATATTACTGGCTAAAGGCAAAGACGACAATAAGTTGCCTCTTGTAACAGGTGCTGGCCTATTAGAAGGTGAAATTGAAGCTGCAATTGCACCACCGTGTATAATAGCAATTGGAGCATCCGTCCAAGGTTCTTCTGTTTCAAACGTTAGCGCATTATAGTATATAATAGCATCAGTAATTAAATTTCCTAAATTGCATTCCTCGGTTTTGCAATGTTCTCCATCAAGTACTACAGATGTAGTTCCGACAACTTCCTCTGACATTTGGCTTAGTTCTTTAAAATACTTCTCCGCAATGTTATAAGATTCCATATCTTCAATTATTGATGAATCGAGAGTAATCGGACTTGAATTAAATTTAATAAGTTCACCATTGTCATCGAAAGAAGAAATTAAATTTCCTAAATATTTATCATAAGCATGTGAATACACTACTGGAACTTCTTTTCCATTTGATCGGGTCACAATTATTGTATCTTGAACATTATAACCAGTGGTTGTTCCATTCCATAAGAAGTTATTTTTACGACCACATATTACTAAATCGATACCATCTACTTCTCTTGCTATTTCTATGTTTTTCTCAGGGCTGGAATGACCTAATGCTATTATTATATTTACATTAAGTTCTGTTAGTCTAGATACTTCATCTGTGAGAGCAATGACTTCGTCTATGTATTCGATATTACCAGAACTATCTAGAATGTTGTAATCAGGTGTGAGATAACCAATAATTCCAACTTTTACTCCTTTTATGTCAAATATAATATATTTTTGAATCTTTTCATTGTTTTCAGCAGATTTTATGATAACATTACTGGCTAATATCTTGGTATCGATGTTGTCTAAAAACGGTGATAGCTCTTCTGATCCATATTCAAATTCGTTGTTGCCAAGTGACTGAAACATATCGAAATAATGTAAAATACCTATTAACGTAATCGTAACTTAAACGTAAGGTAACGTAGATACCTGACAAAAACATTTATCTACAATAAAAAGGAATAGATTAAAGTATTAGAACTTCATTAGTAATATGTACATTTTAATCACAATTAGTATAATAATAGTAGTTTATATTAGTTATAAAGGCAATATTAGTCTAAAGGAAGTTAAATAACTAATAATTACCCCAATGAACATGACCTTATATATGACATCACCAACACATCAAAATATGTGTAAAATTTATGTATATATGATGTAAATGCGATGTCAAATAAAGGTAACGTGTTCACTGGGTATTGTAAAAGTTAAAATACACGGCGACACTTGATACTGGACGTTCTTTCTATAGACAGTCTACATATAGTGTTATTGTCACTGCCGCAGAGACAGACCGTACGCGGTGTCTTGACACGAACTCGGAAACTGGCTCTGTATACCGATTGCAAAAAATTGCTTGTCGTGTAGATGCCATAGAAACAAATGTCGACATTTGTGTCAAAAGTCAGTATCGTTGTGCATTTTAACCTTTAAAATATGAAACACCAACTGCCAAACACATACACCTAATACATATTAAATTCCAGCACCCCAATACATTAAACATTTTCTTCTACAGAAAAACAAACAAAGCAATAGCAATTATTTCATCTGTTAATAAAATAAAGTTTAGTATCTTTTAAATCCTACTGTGTCAATGATTAGTTGTATTAGAATTTTATGGTTAGATATTTTGAAAAATTATGTTTAATTATATTTACTTACGTTCTGTTCGAAGAAATCATTATCGAGTTAAAAGTATTGTATAGTTTCATATAGAGGTAGAAATGTTATCCCTGCTATTGATTTTTTTTTTCTTTTCAAACGTGTTTAATTGCTGCAAATTTAAAACATTGAAAGCTGTTTATATATGTGTGTTTATTTTTATATGATAAAAAAATGTGTTTTGTAGGTAAATTTAAATATAATAAAATCACACACCTGCGTAACATTTGTACATCGATCAACAACACATGTACATATAAAGCATACTCAGAATATTATAAACCAGACAATATAGGTTTAAAATTTTGACTAATTCGTTGTATTTTTTGCGTGCAACGACCTCCTTAGTTAAACCCCAGCACGATATGATACAGTTCTCAATCCTTATAAATTTCCAATATTTATATTTTTTGAGACAAAATCAGTGAGTACACGATGTAAACTGAATTATAAAAAAATATATTCACGTTTTCTTAAAATTAATTGATACAATTTGAAGAAAAACGTATTTTATAACTCACGTCCCTCCGCCGCGTCTGATTGTCTGTCTTATCGCGATAAACTCAAAAACTACTGAACGGATTTTCATAAAGTTTTCATCAATGAGCGGAATGATTCATGAGGAAGGTTAAGATGTATAATTCATTAAAGTTTTGTGTAAATTGGCTGAAATATGATGATGATTGTTGTCGGAATGTCGGATGTCGGAAAAAATCATGCCGACTGGTAGCTTTACCGACGTGCGCCGCGTTAACCAATAGAGTTATATGTATTACTCTGCTACCCGTGCGAAGCCGGAGCGAGTTGCTAGTAACAGAATAAAAGTGCGTCAAAGGTTTTAAAAATAGGCTCAGCATAGACGTGGCATTTGTTAAAAATTTGCTCTCTGACTAATTACGAAGGCAAAAATTCTAAATTTATGCATGACAATATTATTTTTTTGAATACAAATTTACGAGGCGAGACAATGACGAAGTCATTTAATAGGTTTAGGTTTTCCATAATTAGTTTAACGTTCTTAACTTAGCCATTTGCTACGAAGTTCGGTCTTAATCTTAATTGAGTAAAACTCGAAATTTCAAGAAACGGTAACGGATTAACTTTTGGTATATTTGCTAGCAAAAGGGAGCTTTCGCGAGTATATAACTTAATGAAGTTTCCATCTCATAATCTAGACCGAGATAACAGTCTAGTCAGTTTGGAAATACAAAGCGGACATTCACAGTGTGACAAACAATACAATGTTCACACGAATTAAATAGGTTTTTTACTCACAACAGCGTCTGGTTGTAAAGCGTTGATGAATTCTGCAGCAATTTTCCACTTGTATATTGTGAACCAGGCTGTTCCAGTGTACGTATCACCTGCATTAAGGTACAGCACTGGAGGCCCTTCTCCGGATTGTGCTGCTCTCCTTGCTTCTTTTACTCTGTAATTTACATGAATTATAATGAAAATAGGAACAACTCGTCATTGTACTTCAGATGGGTAAGAAATTTCGCGATGGAAAGGTCATAGATTAATCACTACACCATCCAACTTACGACCGCGATTTATTGGCGCCGATCGCCGAGGGTTCCTTATTTTCCATTAGACGGTGTTACTTTGAGATGAATTCTGATTCGTTCAGAAGATCTATTACGAGTTTTGAAAAACGGATAAGCGTAATTAACAATACTGAAAACCTAACATTGGTTACATTTTAAAAATATCAAAACTTGTAATAGACCTTATGATATTAACTGACGATTTTTTTCATCACGGCACGCTAAGCGTATAAAGGACTGAATCTATAAAGAGAGAGAGAATCTTCACACGCTGCGATACGTTTTCATCACTATGTTTCGTTGTCCAGAAGATAAAGAGCTTGTTATATGCAAGGCAATCAACGCATTTGCTAATTTTAAGATTTGGCATTTTGGGCCTATAAGTTTTGGCGCCCCATAATATTCCAAAAATGACAGCTAACGATTTTGAAATGTAGCCAATGTTAGGTCTAAGGTTTTTTGTATAATAAAAAACAAGTAAGCAAATTTAGAGAAGACACTACATTAAAGGTCAACCCATTTTTAACTTTTCTGCTTTATACGTTCTCAAAAGCGCGATACGCTGCCCCTTGGATAACTGTATTGTACTTAACTGCATACACTTTACTGAGGTAGCATTAAATACGAACATGAGAAGAAATGTAGATTAATTTAAAAGGAACATTTATTGTATGTATTCATAAGGTATCATCAACTCACACGTGTGCGACTCGTGGAAAACCTCCGTAACATTTGCCGGCTTCCCTGTCGTCGGTAGTGCAGGCACCGCTGAGCTGTGACGTCTGCTCGAATCTTGCGTGCATGTCATTATTGTGGAGTATTAACAACTCGAAGTTGTCACCGGTGGAAGACGGCTTTACCGCTGTCGCTGAGGACAGTGTTACTGCAGCCAGCACAATCGTTAAGCTTCTCAAGAATTTCTGAAAATATCGTCCGTGGTGTTAATAAATAATCTCTACTGTTTTTTTCTTAGTATGTACATTTAAAGTGTGGAAATATTTATCATGTAGGTTAACTATATGTTTTTAGATACATTTTTGTGTAATCTTTTTATAATAATTTAAATGAATAGCAAATATTTGGAAGACAATCTCACAAATACGGCAGTTTGATTCCAAACCGAGAATAACTTCGTTTTGGAAGTTTTTAGCGCGTTTTGTAGAAGGTAAAATTGAGAGTTGCGCACGTATCATGTGACGGAAGTTGAGAACGAATAACGTTTTTCAACACGTTTGCGAGAAAACAATACAATAGGTAATGAAGCAAACTTTTTCATTACATGATTTTAATAGAAAATTTAATATTTAATAGAAAATAAGAAATTATACAGATTGGTCACTACTCTTGGAAATTTTACCTACAATTTGCGCTTCATTCAAGATTAAGTGGAGTAGATTCCATATTAATATCGGATTCCTCGCTTGAACTCATATTATTATTTTGCTTATTAATATCAGTCGGTAGGTTGCAACAATCTTTGACGTTTCTAATATGAAAATGGCGCGAATTTGCAAATGGCGTCACGTTCGCGTGGTGTTAATTAGAACTACATCTTTCATCTCATTTTCTATTTAGTATTAAAGTAAGAAAAATGTATGTGAATGCCGTGTCACTGTATCGCGCGAGTGGCTGCTGCCGCCCTTGAGCCCTTGCTCTATGCCGGAGTAACGGACCTAGGTTTGAGTTGCCGCTGGAGAGGGTGGGTGGTCGTGGCGGGTGAGGTAAAAGTTATTATTTACATAGCTTGCTAGTGCAACACAAGTAACCGTAGCCTTTGTCCTAAAACGGGACAACAAGGCACAAAAATTTAAAAGTAATTTTAACATCTTAAAATATTATAATATAGGTTCAAATATAATTAATTCACATTATCACATTTTAAGCACGATAATATAATGTTTGACAAACTTCTGTTATTTGATTTTAGCTTTGATAATATGATATGATAAGATTATATTTTAAGAGGTATATTTTATGTAAAGTTATGCTTATGTACATAGACACTTAATTTCTGACTACATAGTAATTATAATAATCTATTTTATACACGTTATTACGTGTTTTAACTATATAATATTACAAATTAGTTATAAAATAGTGGCAACACAACACAAGCCGAGAATGGCGTAGAAAGAATGTATCGTATAAAAATGTGTAATAAGTTTATTAGAAAAAAATAGTAGTGTTTTGTGATTAATAATAATAGAAAAATCGGACAATGAGCAATTAGAACTCGCGCCCTGAGGGTTCCGAACTGATTATATTACTTACCGTACGTACAATATTGTATCATCTTTTACATAAATATTGTTTATATATTATCTTTATATCCTTTAATGTATCTCGGTCTGTCCGTATGTCTGTCTATAAGTGCGCATATAACTCAAGAACCTCAATTTATTTTTCGGTAAATATTTTTTTATAATTTTATAGATGGCTTCCAAAAAGGTTTTAGGCTATGTCTTGAAACGTTATGAAACAAAATATAAGGGAAAAGTAATGATAATATAAAATAAACTCGGGAAAAAATCACTACAAACACGCTTTCTTGGAATATGCTGCCAAAACCGTTAAACGTAGGGCACAATAGAAACACAATATAAATAGGTGATAAATAAATTTTCTTGCACAATATGGTAGACCTCTGTGTAAACTAGAAAGTGCTAAATAACATTAATTTAATAAAAAAAAGGTGACCTTGAATATTGATTTTTTTACAGCAGTGTGTGATCATAGGTCTTATAACATTTAATATTAATTTCAACTTTGTACCTGAAAACCATTATCGATAGAAAAATAAAACTTAATATAATTTTGTTACATATACATATATCACAAAGGATTACAAATTTATTATTTTCGGATTTATTAATTTTCTTACAAGAACTCCCTTCGTGCCAATTACCAAGTAGTAAGCCTGTGGGAAGTACCCTTATAGGTTTAAATAATTGATCACCGATTCCGACTTTTAGACTTTTATTATGAATTATTATCACTTTATTGTGTTAATCTAGAAATTTGTTTTTTTTTACAGCAGTTTCAGGTCATCTTTAATCTTACTTAGTATTCGAAATTAATTTCAAATGTATACCTAAATCTCTTTTGGAGAAAAAAAAAATAAAAACATGTAAATCGGATAAGTGGTTTCCGCGTGAAAAGAACATAAACAGACAGACAGACAGAGAGACGTTGCGTTTTATAATATGTATAGAAGAGTTATTAACTTGATTAAGTCAGGGATTCGTCATGCAGCCGTTTCAAAATACAAATTATTTAAATAATATCATTCAATGGAATTTAAGAACATTACTATAATTTATCACCTAAATCCAAAAAGAATATGATTAAAAAATTGATGTTGGAATATATGAGATTGATTAACTCCAAATCTGTTTGACCCATCACCATGTGTCAGTAAGTGTTGTATCATGGAGAAGGTTTTTATGTTATGCATTTTAATATTAAGTTTAAGTCGCGGGCACAGCGAGTCTAGTATAATAACTGTGAAAGTATGTTTGTTTGTTAATCCACGTTCAACCAATTGGTGAATTCCAATCCAATTTGACACGGTAGTTGATATTATAGAAGAGGTCGTAGATTTTTTTTTCTTCCAGCGAAGCGGACAGTCTGGCAAAGGAAACAATAAAAACTTTAGTTTTTGCTGTGCCCGAGGCTTCGCTTGCATAGACGACAAAAGAACGCGTAGTTATATAAAACGTAGTTTCTTAAAACTTTGTATAGGGAACATATAGGATAAGCACCAAGTATCTGAAGATTGAAACAAAATAAAATTGATCTAAATTGTCCAGTAGTTTTTGCATGATGCGTGCACAACAATAAACCTCAATTATTTTATTTATATAAAAGATTCGTTTTTTTTTTTTTATTTCACTCTAATTTCAAGTCTAAACCAATTTATTGTGGGTTCCTGCTTCCTGGTATGTAAATCATATTGATATATTTGGCTATGATCACAGAACTATTTATTTTTAAATTACTGTAATGGGAAGGGATGAAAACGGAATCTTTTTTGAGGAAAACGCGCACACCTGAGTTTTAATGGCATTGACCACAACCAAGTAACTCGCTCCCCATGTAGATACAAGGTGCAAGTATTAGTATTAGTACGGTTAAGTAAGTTAAAGATATTAAAACTATTAAAAAACTAAACTATTAAAACAAGTTGCGCGTTTATTCTTTCCACCTATTAGATACGTGATGTAATTATAAATATCTTTATAAAAACTAATAAATCGAGTGCGCTCCTACAAAACAACAATGAGGTATTTCTGCTTTTCTTTCTTGGCTTCACTGAGGCCAAGCGTTCTTCAGCATGACCCTTGCATATTGTCCTATTGACACCAGTAAGCTACTCGTGAGTGTCTACAAAAAACATAACTTTAGAATGATATGCAACAATATTATAGAATTTAAAACTAATAGAGGCTATATAAACTGCGATCAACATTACGCATGTAAATAAAACAAATCAAAAACAAGTATAACAGTTATATATGCATCACACTTGAATTCCCACTATTTCTTTAGCCATTCGATTAGCTCTATTCATTTTGGAGGTGAATTATAATAAAAAAATATTTCATGTCAGCCGGCGACACTTGGTGCTTGGTCATGGTAGATTAAAATATAAATAGATAGATATTTTAAATAAAGAAAGCTTTAACTCGCACGTAAAAGTGTAAAAGAAGGACACCTATCGCGTGGCGGCAGCCGAACGCTGATGTTGGCGGGCAAATTTAAATACGTTGGAGGCCTATTTTTGGCCTGCGGGCCTGGATTTGGGCACCCTTGGATTAGCTGAACTAACGGGCATGACGTGACGTACAATGAAGACAAATAAAATTACGTCATCAACCAATGTAACGAACTAAAGTTAACAGAAAATTGTTCATGATTTTTTGGTTTAACTCAAAAATTAGATATTAGCAATTTTGTTAACTACAGCCTCTACTGATGGGTTTAAAATTAGTTCGAGATATCGAATAGTTTCTAACCTTTTCATAATATTTATCCATTTTAAGGTTATTACTTATCACACTATACGCGGCTAACAAAAAATTGTCAGTTAAGAATGAGGATCAGATATTTCGGCCCATAAATTTAAGCCCGTAAGGGACTCTTAAATGTCGGTGAAAAGCAAAAACTTCTTCCTTTAGAACCACTAAGAGATCACTTAAAATACGGATTGTTAGAGAAATCGGACATTATAGTTGCTAACTTTGTCTGTATTTCTCAAACTCATTAGCAACTTACCACTTTATGCGAGATGCCGTGTGCTCCCAAAAACTCACGTTTTGTTCATTGAACCGCCGAACTTTCGATATTTATAGGGCCATAACGTTCATAAGCGGCAGCGGATATTGGATCATATACTTTTAATTTATTTTTTAATAATTTAATAAACGATCAGTGTCATTTTCACGATAATTATCTAAATATTTCCATGATAATTTTTTTTTATTATATGTGGGATTAAGGTAATTATTCCCTTTATTATTTGTTATAATAAATGTAACTCAATTTTAAGTTAAGAGACAAACCATAACTTGATGAATTTAAATTCGCTGCGCTCTCTTACAGTGAATGATTTCGGAACCGTTTCTTGAGATGCCTTCACATAATTGTTACCTGCCCTTCTCGGAATTCGAATTCGAAATCAGGCATACAAAAAGTGCTTTTTAACTTGGGCCTGATGCTGGATGTTTCGTAATAAAAGTCTCAAGAAATATCTATGGACAGAACCGCTTGTTTTTTTTATATATAAATATGTGTAATTATTGTGGACGAAATACACGTCACTGCCAGCGATAAGGGATCATAAGAAGTCAATTATCATTGAATTATCTTAAAGAAAACAAAACCGTAGTGTTAAATGTTAATATTTATTGAATCACGTTCCTTTTGTGAATATTGTCATTGCTAATATTATAATTACTATAGTGATTTTGTATGTTTGCTACGTCTTCAATACTAAATAATTATTTTGAATTGCGTAGAGCAACTTCCATTACGCATAAGATACACAAAAAAACTACACGGAAGACATCGCATGTAATACAAAACAATATAATATTGTAACGCTGAACAGGTGTGAATATAATACATTTAAAAGGTATAATTGTGATATTAAGGAACTAGCTGTGCCTCCGCGTAACTTTTTATTGACTGAAGATATCGTGATTTTTTATATATAAGGACCATGTACCTAAGGAGTAAAACAAAAAAAATGATTTAAATCTATCCAGTAACTTTTGCGCGATGCGCGCATAACGTCACGCCTCAATCAATTTATGTATATATATAATAAACAAGGGAGTTTCTCGACTGAAAATGAACAGGGCAGGACAGGGTATGGACAGGGACAGGACATTTAGTGAAATATTTGCCATAAAGCGGCTAGCTTTTTTGTAATCGTCTACAAATTGGGCAAATTCATGTTCAAGTATTTCGTAAGCCAAATTTCAATGATTTTAGACCTATTACCACCTCCCCGCCCTGTATAAGAAAAAAGAAAGAAAATTGTGAACACTTTTTCAAACTTTTTTAAATACCTAATTTAAAGTTAAAGGACTAAATTCTTTTTAAAATTACATTATGAGTGTTTTAATGAAACCAGAAAATAAAATCATTTAAATTTTTAGTAAGAAATGTAAATAGAAATTCGGTATACCGTAGTAAAATACTAAAACTCATATAAAAATAGTATTATTAATTTAAATTATGAATATTGCTATGGAAACGTTTTAATTATTTTATTTTAAGGAAGTTTTATAATTCTCCCCCTTCATTTTGTCATAAAATAAAGTTTATTCCTGTAAGCCTGCTTCCGTAATACATGACAGCCCCCATTATTCATATCTACAATAATTAGCCAAGTCTGCTTGATGTGTGTAGAAAGCCTAATTTAGTTGTTGTATGCTAAAACGGCAAAGTAAATGAGAAATCGGACTAATTAGCTTAGGAAACTACATTAATTTGTGTTCCAAGTTATCTCTAAACGGCAAAGAAAGTTAGAAATCTGATTAATAGCTTAGGGAACTACGTTATTTTGTGTTCCGAGTTATCTCTATCTTATCTATTTTGTAGCAGTCGAATAATTATAATTATTTGACTAATAACTGTTGATAATTATTATCAAACTAATACATATTAAAATATATTACATAAAACAATAGCTGGAGAGGCCCGCTTCGCAGGGCGATATTTTTTTAAATTAAATGTATAATAGCCATTCTGGAATGATAAGGAACATATAAAGAAGTTTTTATAGAATTCGTCAAATAAATATTCAGTTAAATCCTTACAAACATACATATGAATAAATTCATATAAATAATTGTATATATTCGATACAATTGATTGTATTTGTATACAACTTTATTATAGTGTTGAGTTTACACGTATTTTTTTTAAATTGTTACGCAAATGTAACATTTACACCAACGGTTACCGTTTTTACTATTTATCTCTGTTCCTAATCTCCGAAACAGACGTGGTGTAGATTACAAATGAACCACAATGTTAACGACTGTATCCTTTCGATGACGATTTTTGAATTGCTTATTAGTTTTCGGTTTGATCAACTGTTAGTTTTAGGTAAAAATGTCTTTTGTTGTTTGTTGCTGTTTTGGAAAAGATCTGTAATGTATTCACTGACTTAAAAATCTATGAATGTATATCAAAGTTTCTTCGGCCCTTAATGTATCACTTTGTTTGATCCGGACCTATTTACATTGAGAAGGGATCCTGTGAATTAATGTCCTACAGACTGTGTTTTGTAAACTTATATTCACTATGCGAACCTTAATGTATTATACTTTACTTCACCATGTGTGCATTTATCAACGGGGCAATTACATTTGGAATGTCTAACACACAAACGTGTATCTTGTGTCTTTTATAATAATAACACTGATTAAAACTCGTTTATCTGTATCGAAGATTATTATGTTATGATTAGACATTTTTTGCGTATGATTAGACATGGTTTTGGTGCGTGGGTACCTTATATAAATATATATTAAATATCCAACATAAAGAATAATATTTCATTAATATAGGTACTAAAACTCGTTTAGAGTAACCTAGGAGCAATTTATTCTTAATTATAACTAAAGCAAATTGTTTTAAAGCAAGTTAATTATGGGATATATTATAAATATTTTTCTCATTAAAATAGAAACTGCTTTATGTGTTATGAAGTTAGATACCACAAAAGTTTAGGTATTTTTGAGTACATAATATAAGTAAAACTAGGAGACGTAAATGACAGTTTATACCGGTTGTTATATACTTATATGCATCATACGAAGGTTTGCTGACCATACAAATAGAGGCATAACAAGAATAATTGGCAGATGTGTTATCAATACAAGTTGCTTGGCATTGAGAACGTCATAATATACCTACCGTCAGAACGGCGATAATCGGCGTTAACTCTAGCTCCAGCAGTGAACCTATGTATCCTTTATAGGGGAGAATTGAAATAATTGACTTTATACATGGGGACATAAAGTCGTGTATTGTTTGGATAGATTTTTATTTCAATTCCTGATCGTGATAACCATGAAAGTCGACGCTCGGCAAAAACGTATAGTTCGTGTGATTGTAATTATTAATTGATGTAATTTATAACTTTGTGATAATAAATAAGTTTTATCGGTAATATCAAATAAGAGTATTAAGATTGTATTTCATTACCTTTTATACAACTGATAACTAGGCAAATAGGATTAACGTTTTTCATAGTTTTGAAGAAAATTAATTCCAGTTTCATTACAATATTTTTAATAACTAGCTGGTGCGCGCGACTTCGATCACGTGAAAAATCTACGGGACTAAATGGATTAAAATTGAGTCGTCTGTTGTTTTTTGCTTTTATTGTAATTTTATTATTTCTGCTTAATCATTATTGGAAAGGGTAACGGTATGTATAGTTTAGATCCTTCCTCGGGTTTAGTCCTATTTTAATCTGAATACTAAATTCAAATTGGTTCTGTAGTCTTAAATTGATGCTCGATTAACCAAGTAGATTCTCTGTCTTCTTCTTGCCTTTATCCCATCTAAGTAGAGTCGGTAGAACATGTATTCTTCCTTCACTCTTCTCTATAAGGTGCCATATCCAGTACTCACACCTTTTATATACATATCATTCCTCACACAATCCATCTATACCTTCTTCAAATTTTCTCTACTCCAATAACCCTCTACTTTCATACTTAACATTCTTCTATACATATTATAAAACGTCTCTCTGTCTGTCTGTCCGTTTATGTTCTTTTCACGCAAAAATCACTTATCCGATTTACATGCTTTTTTATTTAAATTCATGGCTGTGTTATCTGTCTAGGTTATAAGATATAATTTGTAAGATAAAGCATACGAAATAAGCAGTGACAATAATGGTGAATCAATTCGGAAAAAATACCCCTGTAGAAGGAATGTTCACGGTCCTAGTCCCAGTAGTTTACGCTGTGCGTTAATATGGCAGTCAGACAGTTGTCCTTTTATATATAAGTATAGAAGATAGATTAGTATAAATTGGCCACAAACTAGCTTGTCAAAGTTATCGAACAGTACTCCATTGTAAATAAATTGTATTACAAAAGCGACTGCCGCGGCCGAGGTATCTTTATGTACATAGACAACAATAAACAAGGTTTTTGTTAAATATCACAATATTTTTCATTATTCATTTTTGTGAATCTTTATATGAATATTTATTTCTTGGTGCATATAGGTACATTAACTGCTTTGAAAGAAGAGTGCAAGTTGTACATCATACATGCTGGGGAAGCGACGAGTTAGTAAACAAATAATAATGTTATGTTCTGTCTTCTGACTAGCCTTCGGAGTTCTGACAAATTATGAATTTTCATGACTCCAAAGAGTACACACATGATTATTATAATCATAATGGTCACCGGACCACGAGGTCTATGGTGGAATACGCAGTTTAAAATAAATATTATACTTAAATATATTTAATAGTCGAAAATGATTTAGAACCTCAAACAAAACGTGAGTTTGATGTTTTTTATTATTTTGTTACTATAAATACTTTTGACGTCAACATGAATATGTCTGGTATGTTGTATTGTTATTTATTTGCTTAAATAATTCACTTCCAAGAATTGTTTTAAAGAGCTAGAGTCTTTAGATTTTATCATTATGCAAAAGGTTTATTTTAGGTAAGCTAATTAGATCAATCGTACGTCGTTGAAGGATAATTTTATTAACATACTTATTTCACTATTTCAAACAAAAGAGACAAGTTTTCATAAATTAAGCAGATAAAAAGATTATACGAAGTATACTTTTTGAATCAATCAGATACGATATATGATTTTCAAATGTTGTTCCATGAATATTTTTTCATCAATAATGATCACGGCAAAGTCATTAGCATTGTACCTGATGGTGAGTGAATTCAAAAACAAGGTCGACTACAGAAAGATCAGCATTATGGTTTTCCTTGAATGTCCAAGTAAATATGCAATTGGAATCACTCTTTTAACACTTTTTCCTTGTGGCACCTTAAGTTACTAATACTGTGACTATATAAGGTAAATCTCTGGTTTTTCCACTTTGAATTTTTCAACTTACTGCATGTAGTAATTGCAAGTCGTAAACAAAATTGAAGCTAACTTTAGCATGTGTAAACTTTAACTGTAATAACTTTAACATTGACTCTGTGTGATACAAAATTTGGAATCGAAACAGCTTCATTATGCTGCCTTAAACAAAGCGCTAGGAAAGCGATTTCGAGGAAGTGTGAAGGTAACTATTATAGTGCATAGAAACTAGGTCACCCAGTTGCATAAGATGCATTGATCTCTTGTATGTAACGGTATAGTAGTAATGTTCTTTGTGAATATTAATTGTTTTTCGTTCTTTTCTTTAAAGATATTATAAAAAATCAATATAGATACTTAGATGGATTATGAGTTTCATATCAGGAGGTTATGTTTCTAGAGATCAAATGAGTCTACGAGAACCAGAGTGACCTATCTGCCTTTTTTGATAAGTTGACCTATTAACATATTCATGATCCAAAAATGTGCTTTTACAAAACCACAATGGCCTAAAGTTATTAAATCCATGCTATCATCTATATCTATAACGTAAATAAGTTTAGTCCATTGTGGTTTTGTAAAAGCACATTTTTAGATTATGAATATGTTAATAGGTCAACATATCAAAAAAGGTAGATAGATCACTCTGGTTCTCGTGGACTCAAATATAGGTCTAGAACTGTATTTTGTAGTTATTCACGTGGGTCGACAAAGACGGGTTGAAAAAGATTGTTTTTTTTAAACTATGGGCAACTTAAGGTCGTAGGTTTGGTATAAGACAAATAGTGTGTTATCTTTACACTTTAATTCATTGCACAATAATGTATTTAGCATGATTCAACAGTGCTTTATATTTCAATTCATGTTTATTAAAACTATGCACAGATGGCGTGCCGAAGCAACTTCCGCTTTTCAATATTACAATTCAGACCGGATACATTGAATTATAACGGAGCTCCTTAGTATTAAATAAGCCTTGTAGGAAGCCAAAATAACTAACAAAAACGAGCGTACGGCCCGGCTGATGGTAAGGGGTTATCGTAGCCTATGGATGATCGTAACACCACAGGTATCACTAGCACGTTACAGACCTTGAATACACCTTCACACCAAGGAGATCTGGAAACTGTATCCACCACAGGAACACATGACAAGAGTATTTAGTTGCTTTCTTTTGTTAATATTGTTATATGTATATAATTTAATGCTCATTTGCTGTCAAAGTTTAGTAAAATACTCACTGATTCAAAATACTGCTACTTTAAGTGTTTATTTAATATTATCAAAAAACAAAAATTATTATATTATTTCTAATATGAGCTTGTAAATATAGCGATAATGTCATACAACGTACAGACGTACGTACTAGTTTAATGGAGTGTAATAATTACTACGAAATGATCCTGGAGGTCAACAGTTCACAACACATACAACAGTCAAAAAACTGTGGTAAAAACCAAGCCGTGACTATAAAATAAACAGTAGGTGAGGTGAAGCTAGATCTGTTGTATTGAATGAAGTTTTTGTGATAAGCCCTCATCATAAAAAATGATGAAGAGTTCCTTTGAAGTTTCATCTAATTTTTACTGCTTTTAATGAATTGACATCTTAGTTTGCTATCAGTTCCAAGGGCGTAGCCTAGCTATAGACATGGAAGACAACTACAACTCCTGGCAGGTAGTGGGTAAGCTCAGTACTGGCTGACTTGATTCGCACGAAACGCAAATACAGCATTACGTGTAACACTCTGGTTGGAAAAATGTCTTGCTACTTTTTAATTGACAACTTGAAGACCATAGATAATTAAAACAAATTGTTTTAATTATCTATGTTGAAGACATTGTCAGTGAAGTTTGAATGCCGTCGGTGGAGGGCACGCGCGTATCGTGCTGCCCCCGCCCAAAACACGGAAGACAAAAAAGCTTATTGTGGGTGATCCTTAGAAGATAGATATAGGTATGCTATCCGTGATTTTTTTGTAGGCCTTTTTAAGATCTACAATTATGTAGAAGATTCATTTGATATATCTCGTATGGTTTACTCACCGTAAGCCATTTAAGCATCCCAAACGAGTCGTTTTTCACCATTATCGTCACTGTTTATTTTATATGTTACTTTATATTAAAACATAGATACTATAACTTGGCCAGAGGAAAACATAGCTATGAATTAAAAGAAAAAAACATGTAAATCGGATAAGTGGTTTTCGGGCGAAAAGAACTAAAACGGACACACAGACAGAGAGATGTTGAGTTTTATAATATGCATAGAAGAATAAAAGAAGGCGATGCTACGGCGAGCTATGCATAATATTAGTTTTCCTTTACCAGTTTGCCCCTCCCCTATGAATAAAATCCTTGATACATCGGGATCAGAAGCCTACCTGTTAGAAAATAGCAATAACAATACACCAATGATTCCTGAGTTCGACGAATATTGTGCGAGTATTTTAGAAGCATAAAATCGTCTGTTTTTTTTATACAGCAAAGGTGGAAAACAAGCCTATGCCCCACCTGATGTTAAGCGGGTACCGTAGCCTATGGACGCTTGTAAGATCACAGGTACTAGCGCGTTGCGAGCATTAACCCCCTTAAACCAAAGAGCTCTGGAAACCCTACTCATCACAGGAACATAACACGGGTTATTTGGCTGCGGTCTTCTGTAGGGTGGAGGTATTCCACCAGTCGGACTGCTCCAAGTAGAGAGAAATCTCCAAAGAAATTTCTCTGTGCCCTACCTATCTTACTATAAATTTACAAGCTTTTAAATTTTACAGCATGTTGTAACGCGGTTAATTCTTAATTAAGTAATATTACAGAATAGCTAGTGGTAGACAGGTTTAATGATAAATTAATTAAGTATCTCTAAGAAATATATTCGTGAAGGTCGCTAGCTTGCAATGTTTAAATAGTGTTCAGTTGCAAATAAGCATGTCATGTGACCTTAGGTGTACAATACGAGTACAAAATAGGGTCGTCTAACTAAAAAAATATCAAGCAATGGAATGCGTTCAAGTACAAACCCAGTTTTAGATCCCCACCCTCCGTTACAAACAAAATCACAATATTGTGGGGGCTCACAAAAATGATGAGGTAAGTTTTTTAAGGTAGCCGCTTACTATCAGGCAATCCGTATGCTTGTAGTATAAACCACAAGAAATTAGGTATACTATAATAAAAATATATTAATATCATTAATTTAAACTATAAACATTGTTTCGCAAACATTTTCATTATTTTATTAATTTTCATTTTACGTAAGATAATATTATCTCCGTTCCCTTTCTAAGTAAAGGTAATACAATTTTTACCCCTAAGCCTGTTAACTTAATACTTGAACGCCACTTAAAATAAAAAACGATTTGCTTTGGTTTGGCCTTGTGATAGTTATTTTAACCACTAGATTAAAAAAAATCAACGTCCTAATTAAATATTTCTCAAATTAAATTTCATATTATTATTATTGTTTGAAAAATTTCCCTTAAATACCCGTAGTCCAGTTATAATTAAAAAAAAAAACACAAACAAATCTGAATTACCGTGACGAGTGACTGTATTGTTCCTACGAGTATGAAAATTATAAACCGGACAACACTGTTATTACTAGAATAATATTATTGCATTTTAATCCATCCATAATATTTTTCAAAGAAGGAATTATGACGAATTCTTGTAATATACAGTACTCGTATCATGTACAAAACCAACAGAATAAATTTATTGTAAAAAGAAACTGAGTTATAGATATACACTAGCTGGCCCGGAAGACGTTGTTCTACCCTTTTCGCTAGTTAATGGTCCAACGACAGCGCCACCTATCGAAACCTAACATAAAACATCATAATTATAAACCATCGTCTCAATAAAACAAATATATTATATTATGTGATTACATTAAGTCACTAACAGCCGCACACGAGATTTTTGTATAATATAAGATTCTCTAAAAGTAAGAATATAATATAAAGATGTATATGATTAAATATGTAAAATGGGGTTCCGATTTGTGGAAAAACAACAGGACGGTGTGGAACTTCGACGCGAAGAAGAACGCGATAACAATAGCCGAATCGGCCGAGCATCTATCGCCGGTCACACATGCTACGGTCTATGGGAGAGGTTTACCTGTACAGAGGCCTTAGCCAAAATTGCCTTTCTACAATCGTTAACGCTAACAGAAGGCGAAAAATTGAATGGAATTAACATATGGCTCATTCTCCAAAATTGTGGCAAACGCATGTTACATCGCGAAGAACTTATATAAAATGTAACACTACTATACTGATTTCATTTTCAAGGTACAGTTAGAACTCTTTTACTTTCGGCACTGAAAAAAACTGATAATTATGTTAAAATACATATATTTTTTCGTTTTCGATTAGTGTTTTAGCGTTAATGATTGTAGAAAGGCCACTTGGCTAAGGCCCCAGGTGAGCTTGCACACGTAAACTTTTTCGATATACTGTAGCGTCGTATGTATATAGAGAAATTGGTGCAGCGCTTTGACTCGACAGTTGTGTCAACAGTGCGAACCATGACCTCGATCCTGGTAAATGGATTCACGTTATGTTTACAGTTCACGTATAATGGTGGACGAGACTCATGAACAATTTCGCTGCCATCATTGACTGACGCGGTCGAGCGAACATTTCCTCGTTTGAATCGTCAAGGATTAATATTGTTTTCAGTAGATAAAATCTAATTAATTTGTATAAAAAAATCTGGTATAATATTTTTTCTTTTTCAGAAATGTATGAACTAAACTTATTCGTAGCGCGCATAATAAATCAATGTACCTATAACTAGTATCGCTATTGGTCTCGTATAAACTCGTATGATTCAATCAGAAAAAGGCCAGCTGATATTGTGACATTGGAAATGACCAATTAAAAAAAGATAAAAAAAAACATTTCATTCACGGAAAAGGACTAACCAAGGAATGGATTTAATCCAAAAGTAGCCTAATTTATACCTTATAACAGGTATGGGCAACCTTTGACATGTAGAGGGCCAAAGTTTAGCGTGCAAAAACGTTCGCGGGCCGCGTTTAAAAGTATTTAGTGCATTTTAAAGTAGTGATAATATTTTTTGCGATAGATATTAGACATGAAATAATAGGACAATGTTATTTATTATAGTATAATTTATTAAAATAACAAAACGTAATTTTATCAAAATGTCTCGCGGGCCGCGTACGGCCCGCGGGCCGGTGGTTGCCCATATATGCCTTATAACATCAGCTATCTACCAGTGAAAGTCTCGTCAAAATCGGTTCAACCGTTTCGAAGGTTACTCGGAACAAACAGAAAGACAGAGAGACAAAATTTTAAAAAATAGGTTCTTTGTTATAGCTACCATGTATATTTTCATATGCATTTAGTACGAACCTGTTATTTTGGCATTACAAACAGACACTTCAATTTTATTATAATATAATAAAATAATAATAGACACAATCGTATCACACATATTATATATAAGGGGTAATTTTTTTAATATTTATTTAAAATACAGTTAAGTTATCAAAAATCTCAATTCACATACTTAAGTTTAGTATAATACGTAGATCTTGTGAGAGCAGAGAGTATAACGTGTGTCTTATTTAAACAAATTGCTTTCCTTATATCGCCCTAAGCGGCGATGCTGAGGAAAATATGTATTTAATTAAAGGATCAAAAAACGTATTAAAACATCTGTAAAAAAACCGCTGACCCTAAAAAAGATTTGAAATCGAATCAAATAATAGGTACGTGCCCGCTGTCTGTAATGCTCATCTTATTGTGGTAAAATTTTGCCCTTCGGCTGTGTTATTATCAAGGTGGGTTCCGCGTCGTCAGTTTTACGTACTAAGATAAAATTGTACTGTATTCTTTACAAGCTACAAAGAGTTATTATAAAAACAATAGTAAATATTTAGGAAACAGACAATAATCGAGCAAGTAATGGAGCTAATGTTTCTGATTACCTCATAAGAGAAGAAGCTTTAATTCATAGATTTAACTCAAAAACGGCTGAACAGATTTGTATGGAATTTTCTACACGGGAAGCTTATGACATTAATCAGTTGGTAGGCTATAAGAATTGTCAATAATATGAGTAAAAATTAAATAATTACTACGTAACAAATGCGAGCGGAGCCGCGTGGCACCTCTAGTATAATAACAGTATTTATTGTATAGCAGCGTTTATTGATTCCAATTTCATTGTTAATTTATATAATAAATGAATTTTGAATTAGGAACTGACGTCAGGGTACAATATTATATGAGAGGCAATTTATCTTACTTTGATTTTTTTCCTCATCGTGGAGCAAGGGAATTCCCTATCTTAATTTAAAATTTTCACCTACCGATCGATGATGCCACTGATGATTTACAGTTAAGACATTCCATAGAAAACAAAATAAACCATTAAACAAAATCTAATTCTTAATATAATAATGTATTATTTATGAAGTTACTGACTAGCTGTGCACTACGGTTACATCCGTGTTAAATTTATTCGACAACGAACCCGTGTATAGTCTAGTCAACAAGTTCAAAATGGTGTTAATTCGAGATAAAGCTCTTAAAAATATGAGCGATAGCTCATTCGATTCAGAATTACATTTAGAAAAAATGTATCTCGAGGATGTATTAGCACTTAAAAAGTTGCCATTGTTATTAACAGATAAGGATGAAAAAACGGCATGTAGTTTTTCGTTAATAACTCAAAAAGTATACGTATTTTTTTTATCCTGCGTTACTTAATGCCATTTTTAGATGCGAAAACAGCAATAACAAAACATTTGCTAAAAAAAGTTATTAACAAAAAATTATGAATATTTGATTATGTGTTAACTTTAAAAATTAAAATGTTAAACAATATAATAAACTTTCATAACGTGATCTTGTTAATTAATAAATATATATATAAGAAAAGCTCTAAGAAGCAGAAAAAATGTAGTTGGTTTTGCTCTAGTTTGATTTATCGTCAAAGCAATGATGGCTCTGTGGTAGCGTATAGGACTTCGCATTGGTTGACGTGAGTCCGAATTCTTGCAATGAGCTTCCTTTCGGTGAAGGAAAATATCGTGAGGAAACCATAGCATGGTGGTAGGGCTTTTTCTAATGCCCACCTGGCTAGTTACACCCTCAAGTTGAAAATCTGTCGCCAAGCACCAATAGGTGTGTTCCGGCAGTTGCACTTGAGAACCAGTTTTCCACTTGACGTTTTATCACCTTGGGCCACATCGTTACTTAACATCAGGTGAGATTGTGGCTACTACGCCAAACCTATAACGATAAAAAAATATATTGATAGTATACTATGATACCATTTATTTAAATCTACGCGAAGGTTCAGATTGCGTAGTAGCCACCGCCAACACGCCCGTGTAGCCATGTCGTTGATCCATTTCCCGTATTTACCGTCACCTTGCCAGAATGCTTGACGTTCATAGTTACTGCTTCGCTTCTTAGGGTCATAGCATGAAGTTATATAGCCTATACTATTTCCCATGAATCTGGCTATCATATAAAAAATATTTTTTCGAATCCGATTGGTAGTTCAAGACAGTAGCGCGTTTAAACAAACAATCAAAAAATTCTTAAACTTTATTATATTACTAGTATACCTATAGATACCGAATTTATCTACTTATTTCATGTGTTCAAAATTTGTTTGGTACCTATTTGTTATAAAAAATATATATTATCTTAAAATTTTTATTCTATTTTGAAGTTTACAGTACAGTATAGTATTGCATTCGACTGTATCCATAATCGATGGAGATACCTACGTGTGTTTGAGTTTATACGAGCGTCGAACGTCTCACGAACGGATATTGATCCGCCGGGCAATAAGGAAACGAGTTATAATACCGACATGGAGGAGTTCTGTAATTTGTATACAACAGCCTCAGTTATTCAGAGGACAAGGTATCAGAAATAATTAACAGAAGCAACTGGTTCAACAACCTCTTGAGCAGATTCTTTAATGTATGATTCAATACATTTAACTTATAATTAAAGAAAAAAAATATTCTATTTCTCTGTTACTATCATTCACTTTGTGAATTTGTGGGAGGTGAGTTTAATAAATTTTAACACCAAAATCTCAAAATACTAATAAATCTTTGGACTGAAGAAAAATAGTTTGTGAACCATTAATTTCATTATTTTTCTTTATAAGTAAGTATATTTAAATATTTCCGTCAACGAGAAACTTGTGTAAATATTAAATTACAAGCTTCTGCCTGCGACTTCGTCTGCGTGGACTTCAGAATTTAGTCTTCAATAGCATAATGGTGTGCTATGTGTTAATCCAGGTTATAAATTATTTGTGCGCCAAATGTCCTCCAAATTCGTTCAGTACTTTTCTCGTGATTCAGTAACAAACATTCAAAGTTTAACATCCATAATATTATTAGCATATCCCTCCGAAAATTTCAGCGTTAATCTGCCAACGGCTTAGTATAGGTTATAGATACAAAGTTTAAAAAATTATGAGTGCAGCAGTTCGCACGTGTCAGAAGCGAAACCTCTGAAGGTTTTTTAAAATAAGAAGAATGATTTTTAAAATAAAATAAATATTTTTTTTATATTCTAAATCAGCGAGATTCGAACTATCGACTACTCGTGCATATCGCGTATGAAGTCTGGTCGTCTCACACCACCAGCCCAATCCGACGACGAGCACAATAAAATTATGAAAATCAGCACTTGCATTAACCGAGCATGATGTAAATGTATTCTATCTCATTCTCTCGTAGGCTAAATCCTATAGATGTATATGGTTGTCTCTTTTTATTGTTGCTTTTTCGTTTCATCGAGTGTCAAATCACAACAGTTCTAAAGAAGTTTCCACTTTAAAAAAAATTAAATCACCCCTATTGTGCAGCCTTGAGGGATGATATTTTAAAAACACGGAAAAGTTTATTTCTTATCAAAAGCATAAATATGAATTTTCATATCCTTAATATGTGAAATGCTGGGCTCTCCATACAAAATTTCGTCCCCTATTTCATCTTTTCGAGTTTTATTTTCGCGACAATAGGCAACTCATGTCCTTGTCCAAGGTTCAATCTATCTCTATACCAACATTCATCGAAATTGGTTTAGCGGTTTTGGTGTGAAAACGTGACAAACAGACAGATCTACAATATATTAATATAATAGGTATTAAGACGACGACTATCTTTAAATAAAATATTAAGCATTATATATAATATTAACTGTAGGTATCGGCCAAGCGATACTGTGACCCGGTATGGTTTTTCCAAAGGTACCTAATTAGTTTTATATAAACACCAAAAAGTAAAAAAAGGTCTTAAATTTTGGTTTTTATTGCTGTTTTAAGATACGAAAATACCTACTATAAAACAATCATTGACTGACATTTTATAATCAATTTGTAAAAAAATAATATTTAAATCAAAAGGAGAAGTTATATATTTCGCTTCAAAATTAATTTTATTTGGTTAAGAAGTAACAATAATGTTATATATTTTTTTTACATTTTATAAGATAATTTTACTTGAATGCTTGTAATTAGTAAATCTAGAAGATTATGGGTATATTAACAATACACAAAAAAACGCATTAATTTAAAAATCAAGCCCGTTAATTGTTGTAGTGACATAAAAAATACAGTTATTCGAGTTTTAAAAAATTGCCACGTGTTTAGTGATGAAAGATACCACGAAAAAAAGCACATGTCTCACACAACTAAAGAAAATAGGTACTATGGGTACTTAAAAATTTCACGGTAAGCATCCCACGAATGATTATTCAATATTTATTATTAATATAATTAAGTTATTAATATCTAGATAAGTTGCACCTACACGCAATTTATCTATTGTTCTTTAATATAACTTACTGCTTCATTAATTTGTATTAATTGTGATTTTTTTATGAAATACATGAATAAATTTAACAGTCTAAACTAAAGAATTCGTACTTATAAATTATTAGTTCATCGTATTCAACGATATGAATACGGAAAACCGAAAAATATTTGTCGCAAATATTAATTAAAGATTGCTGAGTTCAGTTCTCAGCAATCTATTCTTAATTCAAACACTTTTCTCATTAGAAAACGATGCAGCACATGAGGAGTAACGGAGAAAACACTTTTAAAATTTATTATTAATTTAGTAACACAAATAAATTAGGTTAAATAAAACACGAGGATAATTACAGCACTCACCATGATAATTGTCGAAAGTGTCTAGTAATCGAGGTTATTTTAAGCGAGCGTACATACGAGTATAATACGTCCGCACGTTTTAGCGGTTCGCGCGCAACTGCAATCACGCTTAGCCGTCAGGAACTTTTCTATGCGCAAGCGCATCGCATCGTGCCATTGATAAAATAATATGTGATAACACGTGAGGAGATTAGAATTGATACAAAGTTAGGTAAAAGAAAGGGGCATGATCAGTATCCTCAAGAGAAGCTAGTGCCCTTAATAAATCTACAAAATAGCTTGCGTTCATAACGTACTGTAGTAACTGTTAAAGAAAAAAAACTATTTGTCTGATTATTGTGACGTTGAAAAAATTGTAAGAAGCGCTTCAATATAACAGGGTCAGTATTTTTTTATACAACTAAGGTGGCAAACAAATATAAGGCCCGCTTGATTGTAAGCGGCTACCGTAGCATATAGACGCTTGTAATAAAATACTATAGATATCACTAGCGCGTTGCCGATCTTGAACCCTTTACCCCACGGATCTCTGGAAATCATACTCGACGCAGGAACACACCTCAAGGTTATTTGGCTCCGATCTTCTGTTGGAGGTATTCCACCAGTCGGGCTGCCCCAAGTAGATTGTAATCTCCAAAGAAATTTCTTTGTGCCCTACCAGCCTTGCACTCATCTGGAAGGTTATTATTTTCAACAATACAGGTAAATATAGTGTAGGAAGTAATTAGCTGTGAACTTGTATTTTTATTTTATTACAGTTGTGTTGTATTATTTTTAATTAGTACATACCTGTTTTTATAACATTATCTATACATATTATAAAACTCAATGTCTCTCTGTATGTCTGTCCGTTTATGTTCTTTTCATGCGAAAACTACTTATCCGATTTACATGGTTCTTTTATTAATTCATAGCTATATTATTTGGCCAGGTATATATTTTGTTAGATATGATAACATATGAAATAAGTAGTGACGATAATGGTGAATCAGTTCTGAAAGAGAGGCATTTGGGGCGCTTAAATGGCTTACGCTCAGTAAATCATAAGAGGTATATAAAATTTATGTACCACATAATTGTTGATCTTAAAAAGACATACCAAAAAGTCATAGATACGGTCGTAACATTCTACACCAAGAAATACGTTCACACTTGGGCCACAATTTGGTTGGTCAAATGTTTTGTCAGCTAAGTCGAGATGACTGTAATGTTCCCAAAGCGATTACGGCAAAAGTATCCTTGGTATATTTGAGGAAATTTTCTGGATGACAACTAAAGGTATATCAAACTGAGGCGTTTTGTTATTCGTAGGCATGATCGAACAAAACGTAACTCCTTTAATATCATGGATTGATTTTCCACCTAGTCCAGTAAACGAAACATTACATTTTGTATCTTCAGACCGAGCCTCAGGTACAAGAACTAGTAATAAATTAATCCATACAACAACTATCGATAAGAGCGCGCGCATTATGCATGACGGCATTCGCACTAATGCAGAACATAAAATTTTAGTTGACGATATGCCAAGTCGCGCTTGTCAACGCCGTTGAATCCTGATCTAAATTATTAGTAACAATCTGAGTGGACGAACCTATGGTAGGGGAACCGGCCAAGTGCTTACTCGCAGTAGGCACTTCCACCTTTAAAAATGTAATGGTTGGGCTCGAAACGTCTACGTGGAACAACGTATTATGCCGAGTACCACAAATAGAACAAGTTGTTTTAGAAGGACAAGAAATAGAACCGTGTCCAGTTCTCAAATGATTAGAACATAATTTTAATTCATTAATTAATTGACTACGCAAAGCAACATTCACTTTTGAAATTTAAAGCATTTGTATATACTATGTGAAAAATTGCAAGCATGGGCACAAGAATTACGTTTGTTGATCAGTAGTTGTAGAAACAAACGTAGACTTCGGTTTTTTATTTAGCGGACTGTAAACATTATGTATTGCAATGCTTGACTGGCTAGCTACCACCTTCAAGTTGAAAATCAGTCATCAAGCATCTATAGATGTGTGTATCATGGGCCTTGGAGATAAATGTTGCATTTAAGGGTTCTTATTTAGCCAGGGTAGTTTTAGAAAAAGGCAATGAAATTGAATCAATGATGGCTCAGTGGTAGCGTGTACGACTTCGCGTCGATTGACGTGAGTTCGAATCCCTGCAATGAGCCTGAGCTTTCGGTGAAGGAAAACATCGTGAGGAAACTGTTGAGGTTGCGGTAGGGCTTTTTCTAATGCTCGCCTGGCTAGCTACCACCCTCAAGTTGAACATCTGTCGCCAAGCACCAATAGGTGTGTTCCGGCAGCTGCACTTGAGAGCCAGTCTTCCGCTAGGTTTAGCGTGTTTTCACCTTGGGCCATATTGTCACTTAACACCAGGTGAGATTGTGGCCACTACGCCACACCTATAATTTTTTGAATTAAGAATTTGTTTAGAATTTTTACTTATTGACTTTGATACTTTGGTAACATCTAGTATTTTAATATAATTTTGTAAAAACTTTTATAATCCGTCAAATGTAGGTATTTCATTTTTATTTTGTAACTCGAAACGTCGTCGATAACACGGGAAGCAATGTAAAATGTATTTAGCGAGCGAATCAATATCGAGCGCGCGAAGCATTCAAACAAAGTATTCGTTAACGAGTTTAAATCATTAAGTGACGATTTATGCAACGGGGTAAGGTTAACTATTTTATCGAGATAAATAGTGGCTAGCAGTCGCTTATTGTCATAACGATCGAGAAGTGCGTTGTAAACAACATTATAATTAGAAGCGATTAACGGAACTCCCTTAGCCATTGTTAAGGGGAAGCCTGACAAATAAGAAATTAAATAGTGAAATTTTTCGATATCCGACAAGGATTTGTTTTCATGTATCAAGGGCAAGTAGCTATCTTTGAACGCTGGCCAGTTCTCAATATTGCCATCAAACGATGGTATTTGGAATTTCGGTAAACGTATTTGAGGCTTGTACTCAGCCGCACTAGTACATGCTGGAACCTTTTGAAAAGTCGTGTCTGAGTTATCGGTCTCAAATATTGATTGTGCTATTTGAATTATATTATAATATAAATCGTCAAAATAATCTAAACTATCTATCAAGAAATAATCTATCTATCAGCTTCAACTTCAAATCCGTATTCTAATTTGAATTGAACGAAACTCATGTTCTCGTCGGGAAACAAGAGTTTTCATTTCTGCTTCCGCCCTTTTGGTTATCTTTTCAGCTGGTTTCGTCATGGCGTCTGCACAACTTCAACAAATTAGAAAATAATTAAAACAAGAAGTAAAATATTGGTAACTAGCGAGTGTCGTCGTTTTAACAAGTTTTTTATAAAAATCCAACTTTTATTGTATATTTCCAATAATTTTATTATTGTACAATGTAATGTTGTTAGGCATAAAACCTGACAAAAAACAGTAGATATAAATAGAATGTATACTACCTATAAATTTTATTGTATTGTAAACAATTAGAATACAATTTATGCGTACGTATTATAACTCCGATGAATTTAAATTTATTTAATACATCTAATTCTGTTATCTAAATTGAAAAGAGTACATACAGTCGTACCTGAATTAGCCAATCGTGCACCTACGGACAGATGGAAAAAATAGGTAGTTAGATTGAAAACACTTTTTTGATAAAAAATTGTTATTGATTTAATTTTATCATCATTCATCAATGCGTAAAATATGACAACACTAATTAAATATATTTCATGACGTTTTCAATTATGACATTTAGATCCACTATTATGCAGCACAGATTAATGTTTTTTTTTTTCGAACTTACTTTACTGTTAGCCTTAGGGGCCCTGGAGCCTCTACGGCTTTTACAGCTTTATCGGGCTTGGGGGGATTAATGATATAAATATGTATCTAATTTAATTTTATTACCTATGAAATTGCCGTTCTGCAGTACTGGCCATTTCAAATTAAAATAATTTTTGTTTGGCTAAGAATTCTAATTTCAAATTAATTTTATTTTAAATCATGGAATTCTTACATTTTCATCGCATTTCAATCTTTTTTGTCATCATGGATACGTTAAAAATTCGAGTAATTATGGAAATGAGTACCGTCGTGGCAGTAACGCGGCACAAGCGGCCGCAACATCAACGACGTTTACGGAGCTAACACTACAAACCAACGCACCACCTGTTATTGGTTTGCTCGCTTCCGTTCTGGGAATTTCGACCTGAAAAATGAACCTCGCGGTCGTCCGAAGACTTTGGTCGACAATAAGGAATTAAAGGCGATTGTGGAAGCTGATGATACATAATCTACGGCTGAATTAGCTGCAGCTTTCGACGTTAGCGTCAAAACAATATTGGTCCATTTGCGTCAAATTGGCAAGGTAAAAAAGCTTGACAAATGGGTGCCCCACGAACTCAATGATCGCCAGCGCGAAGTACGCGTCGAGACGTGCCTTGCACTGCTCAACAGACACACAAATGAGGGAATTTTGAACCGCATTGTTACCTGCGATGAAAAATGGATTCTGTATGATAACCGCAAGCGCTCAGCAAGTTGGTTGGATCCTGGTTCAGCACCTAAACAATGCCCTAAACGAAAACTTACCCCTAGAAAAGTGATGGTCACTGTTTGGTGGTCTAGCGCCGGTGTGATTCATCACAGCTTCTTAACAAACGGGGTGAGCATTACTGCAGATGTGTACTGTGAAGAACTGAACACAATGATGGAGAAGCTGGCACATCTCCAACCAGCATAGGTCAATCGCTCATCTCCGCTGCTCCTGCACGACAACGCGCGACCTCTTACTGCACAACAGACGGTCTCCAAGTTGCAAGAACTGGGGTTGGAAGTTCTCCGTCATCCGCCCTACTCACCAGACCTTGCGCCTACAGACTACTACTTTTTCCAGAATTTGGATAACTCCTTGGCGTGAAAAAAATTCAATACCCGAGAGGCAGTACAAAATGTCTTTGAAGAATTTGTTGCCTCCCGTCCAGCTGATTTCTTTAAGAAGGGCATCAATAAACTGCCACTGCGCTGGCAAAGATGCATTGATTGCATGGGTGACTACTTCGATTAATACAAATAAAAAATACATGAAAAAACATCGTTTAAATATTTTCATACAAAACGGCAATTTCATAGGTAAAGACCTAATATTATATTATATTATAAGCGCATAGTGTGATTTTGTCCTTATACAATCTGTTGTTTTTTATTGGCGCCCATACAGTCGAACAACACACAAGTTCAGGCTTACCTGTACAATAAAGAAAACTTAATATTTAGAAGAAAAAAACCGTCTTTAAGGCTATACCTACATGTACAAACTTAAACTAAAAAGTATAAAATTATATTTTAATTACTTCAAAGCAAAGAGCTGGGAATACCTCAGAAGTATGACCTATCAAACAAAAAAAGATTTATCATAAAAATTCATAATTAGCGGAGTAATCTCATAACAAACATACACAAAAAAAAAAAAACATACAGTCGAATTGATAACCTCCTCCGCCCTCGGCTTCTGATCCGGCCCGTGGTAAATTTTAAAACCGCGCGCTAAAAATGTGTTTTGCATATTTGGAAGCACATATCAATTCGATCAATTATTTACGTTGGTACTTAGCCGTAAAAAATAAAACATTGATTAAAATATTAAAATTTTAAAACTTCAATCTGATTAGTGCGATTTAAACGCTTCCATTTGGGCGCCCTTTCAGTGACGTAAACGTAGGCAATAAAATAAATCTATTACATACTGTAGTGTTTTATTCATTTTATCTGAAAATTGTTATGGTTTATAACTAATTACGATACAAATAGAAGTGGAATACTATTTTGTAAATAATGTAGTGTATCTATATGTAAAATACGATAAAAAATACACCTGATAAAGTATATTTCTATGTGTATGTATGTATGTATGTTCTATGCAATTTCCACTTACTAATACCAAATACTGGCCGGTTAGAAAACGACTAAAAATAGTATAACATATTTTTATAATTCATTCATATAATTTATATTGTAATACAGAACACAACGGAGACGATTCTTACAGACGTTCAGACGTGTACAATGAAATATTTTAACTGGTTTATTTTCTATTTACTACAAAAGAATCCTGTTGAATCTTACTAAGGGAAGAAAGTTTTTTTTATGGATCGGTCACGACAACTGTCCGACTGAGTCGCGACCACCATACGCCAGTTGTAATATTCGCTATATTGTCGCTATATTGATATAATTAGGTTTCCGAGTTCCAGGAGCACACACTCCTCAAAGTGTCTGTATTTTATTGTAATATAATATAAACCTAAAAAAGCGGGATCGAACGTAGTTTCTAACATCATAGACACGTTCCAAATTTGAATTCAGAAAAAATAAAATTCTGTTGTTTTAAGTTCTAACAATATTTATGGCCAGATTGCTTAGTTAAAACACTGCATAATTTTAAAGTTAAATTCGTTTATTTTTCCTTATATAATTTAAGTTGTGTGCGAGAATAATTCTACGTATCAAATTTATTAAAGTAACGCTTTATGATCGCTTGAATTTGATTGACAATTCGATACACGGCTCAAAGATCTTATCAATGTACCATAGAAATGTTTAATCGCCTGACGTAACCCAGGTAAACTGACTTCATATAGTAGTTCAACTATTCTTAATTCTGGGCTTATAACGAATGATTATTATTTATCTGGTATCAAGAATAAATTCTCACCGGAAACTCTATTTCTCTGTTAGGCGTTTGGTGATTTAGGGTCGATTTTTCAATCGTCAGATAACTTTATTTGAGTAATAATTTTGACGTTTTAACGGTTAATGTAGAGGAAAAAGGTCCAAATTTAAAAATTGGATATAAAGGACTGAAAAATGAACCCTTAGGTATTTATTTTTACTGTAGAAGAGCGCAGATTTTTAGGCATTTATTTAGTGTTAGTACTTATGTCTTTGACTTCTACTACTTCAGTGGTACTCGGACCGCTCCGAAGGATGTGAGTTTGAAAAAAATATTATAGTAATCGTTTCTATATTTATTGTGTTACCGTTTTCAACTACACTATTTTTTTATACTTATACGGCATAATAACAGCTTCGTGCCTAATGGTAAGCACAGTACAAACCAAAAATAACGGTAACCAACGAAAGATCGACGAAGAACGACGGGCTTATCACTATACTAGCGATTTTTATGTCGCGTCATAATTGAGTTATACCCTATCTTTTTTACTTTCTAACTGAATTGCTAAACACCAATTTTCATATATCTATCTTAAAAAATGACGGATTTTCATACAAACTTGCATCCCCTTTTCACCAACTTTTTTTCTTTCACACACACCTTTTTTTTCTGAATAACCGAATTTCTCAAAATCTTTTCTTAGTGAACGTCTACATTGCGAAAGGAGTATCTGTGCAAAATTCCAAGTCTAAAGGATCTGTAGTTTCGAAGATCTCGTGATGAGTGGTATTTCCAATATAAGATGTAGATACAGATACAACACAAATTTCATCCCTTAATTTGTTTTAGTTGAAGATTTTTTCAAAATGCCTGATTTTATAATTGGACATTATGTATAATTCACGTGTGGTTAATAATTATTATTCAATCTATAAATATTTTTATTTCACCATAAAAAAGTTTCAACCCTTATTTTACACTCTTAAGTGATGATTTTTTTTGACGACTATGCGTGCTTAATTCCACGCCAATAGACATAATATTATGTGTGCATAATTATGAGACAACAGTTAAACAAAAACTCTTTTACATAACAAGCTTTCAACCCCCATTTATACAGCCTTTACTGATGAATTCTGATAAATATAGATAAATGTGTTTTGTTATTCTTATTAAAGAGTCTTAAGTACAAAATTTCAAGTCAAAAGGCAATGTTAGTTCACCCAACCCGTACAAAATTTCAACCCCTATTTTACACCATCAGATATAGAATTTACCGAAATCTGTTCTTAGTGAGCGTCTAAAAGAGGTGAAAAATCATAAAAATAACACAGCTTAATTTATGTTTTCTTTTTTTTTTTTAATTATACAACTAATATTCATGTTCGACACTTAAAAATCATTCCACTAACTTGTAATTTGTCATTTGAAGGTTTTGAAATAGATGAGAATTCCTACTGGGATTAATTTCATCTTAGCCGCTTTCGTTTATGTGATGATATGTTTATGGTAATATCTCGCATAGTTCCATAGTCTTTAAATATTATAGGTATGATGTACCTTCGACTGTCTCCACTTCTTTCTGCAGTATGGCAATCACGTTGTAATAGCCAACGATTTATAATATACCAACGTTTTAAAACAGTTAAGTATTACAAACAAAACCCTAGTTCAGGGGTCACTCATATTATCAATCAAATCAAATCATATTATACAAAATCATGTAAAAATGGAAGTCGATACAGGTCATTATTTTATGCAATTTTTTATTATTAATATAATTGAAAAACAACTGATAGCCCATAGATAGTGCGGTTTCGAAAAATGATTCATTTTCGAGTCGATGAACGCATTTAAAAATAATATTGGCAACGTACTTGTACAAAAATTGACAAAATGCCAGTTATGTCGTATCCTTGATATAATACTATTTAGTGAGCGATTCTTGTATGTATCATTTTTCGGAAAACTCTCTAATGATTTGTATGAAACTAGCTGTGCCCGTGGTTCCGCTCGCATGGACTACACAATGCCGTGGGTTGAGCAGACACGCGAATCGTACTGCCCCCGCTTCCAATCACGGTGGTCGCACGCCGTTCTTTTTAAAGACAAAAATGCTTATTGTGGTTGATCCTATATCTTTATATATATGTCTAGGTACCGTGTCGCATTGAGACCGATGACATAATTGCGGCACAACTTTTGCTAGCCTAGTGTGCGTGAAAGCATTCTTGTACACTCCCGTCAGCGGTTTTTTTTGCAATATTTTACTTTCAAGTGTGGAAAATTGTGCATAGAATTTGAAAGGTCTTATATTATCAAGTACCTGACCCCGTCCGTATGGTAATTCGTGTATTAAAATTCAGTATCGGTGAATTAATCGTGCTTTGTGCCTTGTGAATGACTTTGGTTGTACTCACGGCTAGCATTCAGCCTTCCCTCATACTCTATAAATGTCTTTGACTCCCTAGCCGCAGTTCCAAACTTACAGTCTCTAGTAGGATTATAGAAGGATAGCTTTTGAAAATATCTATTAGTGTATTAGCGATTAGCGGGATATTATAGCCCACACGAAAGTATGTATTTCTTAGTAGCGTTTTTAGTCGTGCAACGAACAAATGTTTTCACTTTTGAGTTGTCGTCGGTTTTGGTTATCGAGACGAAACGTCGTTGTCTCGCTTCCACAGACAGAGAATGAGAACTTAGATTTTTTATTTTTATGTCCGCCATACAGGCTACGGTCTACAGTGTCACACAAAAAAGTGGATTATTGATCGTACACCGGTGCCTGCGCAGGTTTCAAAAACTACATAGGTCTATTGCAAGACATATTTCTGTGTAATTATACAGGTCCATGTGAGAGATCTCTGGTACACCGAAGCGTGAGTGCTCAACTTAATGTTAAGTATGTTTTCGAATGAAACATTAATTGTACAAAAAAAAAGATATGAAAGGAAAATGTGCTGGGTGATATGATTGTGTCATTAGGTCGCATTATAAACCAGCCATAATGGCATATTTAGGTGGATATACACATCCGAGATCAGAAGATGTACCTATATCCAGTAATCAAGTATGGTGTTTTTTTCTTATATAAAACATAGACCTGAGGCCGATGGGATTTCTCATATTATGTAACATCTCAGGAATCATACTGTTTTTATCCTTCTATTTAACCCTCTCAGGGAATGAATTTTCAAAAATCCTTTCCTAGTGTTCACCCACGGTATAAGTATAAACTTTGCTAAATTCAGTACAAAATTTCATGCTTCTAGAACAATCGGTTTAAGCTGTATGTCGTCTGTCAAATTGGCATTAATGCTATCCATGAAAGTCAAGTTATTAAGTAAATTGTAGGACTTGACAATGGTGCATGTTTGGATCGCGACCACTATACCTAAGGAGCGATAGTGTCACGTTTAAGCGTGTCGCGTTTCGGAATCACTGATGCATATATTCAGTAACAAAGTAGCGGTAGAGATTTGTATTCGACTGGGTCACAGCCACCATGCACATGGTGATAAAACCCGTTACAATGACCCTTTTTTAAAGTGTAACTTTTATTCTATAGCCCCAAAATTTTTCGTTCATCTATCGCATGTCGCATTACATTATATTGTCGCAAATGAAATTGAATTTTATGCCTTGCAGTCAAGGGTTATAATCGTAAATTCGAAATATTGTATATGTTAATGTGCGTTTTTAAAGAATGTATGTCACATGTCTTCAATAATTTGTATTTTTTTGCTGAGGAATAATACATTATATTATTCGTTGTATTATTTCTTTTATCTATTAAGGAGAGGCGAAGGAAACTGCCATTAATCCAGCCAAGCTATCTTGCGAGTTTTTGAGTAATTAAGTGAATAACTGTAATTTCATAAATTAAAAAAAAGTTTCACTTGCATCGTGGTTTCATAAAACCCACACAATAATTTATCGCGTTTCGGGATCAGCCAGTGTCACCTCACCTATATCCTTTGCCGAAAGACTTAAAAGCCGGCATGATCGTGACGAACAGAGACGAATGATCGCATAAGATCCCTAAGAACATTATTGATTTGTCGGACAATCAGTTCGAGGACTGTGTCAAGCAGATTTTACCATCAAAGGTTATTTTAGGGTGTTTCATTAGGTGAATGATAGTGATGTCTGGAAGTAACTTCCTATCTGTGCATCCACTTAATTAGAATATTATTTGTACAGTTGAAAAAAAAAAGTGAGACTCAATCGAGTTTCTTGCTGACCCTTCTTGATGACTGGGATATTTTCGACCGGTAGTATTTTCATAAGTACCTTCTTAGGGCCCAAACTGATTAAAATATTTTTTGATATCATTTCATTTCATCGTGATGTTACTTCTTGATACAAAATTAGCACAAATGAATATCAGTTTGCACATTTTGTTTGTAATACTAAAATTTAATTAAAAGAACAACAAAGAACAAATGTTATTGATCTAGTTTTTTTCTTATATACTGTTTCGATGTATACGCTTCACTCCTAGAAAGACGTAAGCGGTTATAGTAGCCCATGAATGCTTATAGCACCATAGGTACTACGTCTGCGTTGTCGACCTTGAACCCCTTTCTCCAAAGAGCTATGGAAACCGCCCTCACCACAGGGGCAGAACACAAGTTTATTTTTAGATTTTCTGCAGGGTGGAGGTATTTCATCATTCAAGCTGCCCCAAGTAGAAAGAAATCTCCCTCAGAATTCTCTGAGCCCTACCTCTTAAAACTTTATGTACAGCTTTTTTCTGGGTGTTATTTACCTATTTTTACTACTTATCAGACAGCGGTGAGATAGTATTATTGTTTATGTAATACTTAATTAAAATATGGACATGGATGAAAATGCTTTACTGCAAGCTTCAGAGTAATGATGAAGCGTTATTAAGTTATTTGAGAGACTTCGTCTCTTGTGCAACTATGCGTTGTGATCGAGTTACAATCGATTTTATCAAAGCTAAGGGAGAATGCTTGGAAATAGCTTGAGTAAAATATGGTATATATCGTGGTAGCGCGTTTTGCGTAATGCCCGCCTGGCTAGTTACCACCCTCAAGATGAAAATCTGCCATCAAGCACCTATGAGTGTGTTCCGGCAGCTACACTTTTAAGCCAGTCCTCCCATTAGGCTTAGTGTATTAGCATCTTGGGTCACATCGTCACTCAATATCAGGATAGATTGTGGACAAACGATAAACCTACAAAGAATTAAAAAAGCTGGAGCAGGTTGATAGAGGTACACCATTTAAGGCTATATGAGAAAAACTGGATAGGCCACCCAAGTCGCAGAACAAATGTTCAGTTTTTGTTCTACAAATTTTCAGTATAACGTTCTTGAGTTTTTCCTGCCATTTTCCAGCCTACTATGGACCTCAGTAGCATTTTCTCCAACAGGGATAATTTTATCTGCGAACAGAATATACCAAGATAACTGCACCTGTATGTCTGATGTTGATGCATCTATAATAAGAAGAAGATATAAGGTCTTAAAGCTGATCCCTGGTGTAGGCTTACAGCCTCATTCAACTCGTCGGTAATTCCAGCCTCGGGCCTGACGTGTGTACTTGCTCGACTGTACATGGAACGGATTACTTGTAGGCACTCGGAATCTCTTGAGATACTCGTTCATATGCCTTCTCCAGGCCAACAAACACCATGTGCAAGTTCTTTTTTTACACAATTGACGTAGTGCGAAATTGCATCTGTCGTAGCACATCAAGGCATAAACCCGAATTGAATTATGGGTAACTTCACTATCCTCTCTTATTCATCTCGCTATCTCCCTTTCGCAAACTTTCATACTATGTGACATGAGTTTTATTCCTCGATAGTTGTTATATTCCTGCACATTACCCTTATTCTTAAAAATGGGTACTATTATGCTATTGCAGCTTTCATCTGGGATTATCTCCTCTTGCGACAGCTTATTAAAGAACACATCCATCCATCTGCTTTTAAAAACTTTTGCCGTGTAAGTATAGAAGCAATATTCCAGACAGTCAGATGGGCAGAAGTCCGCGCATCATGATTGATGTTCTCTGTATAAGAAGAAGATCCATATTCACTAGTAAAATATAAAATAAATTGAAAACAAAAAAATCGTCTCAATGATACTGTTACGGGTATTGCCTATATGAATCATTATTTCATTAAATAATGTTAAAACAATTAATGCGGACAACATTCAAGTATCAAGATTAATGGTAGCGCTGAAATGGTGTCATAGATATTATAATTAGACAAACTATTCTTTGGTGTGATAGCATCGGTCTGTGACACGAACACGCGACTATTTTGGACACGTCAATCCCCGAGACGTCGCGTCGCGTCGGGTGAACGTGCGGGAAGATAGCAAAAAATCGACAAACATGAGACTAATGGTTCAGGCGGACTTGTCTCACGGTGTCACAATTAGTAGACTTACCAAAAGTAGCGCTGTTCCCGGAAAATCACCGTTATTATAAGTGCTGTTGTTGGCCTGGTATATTTGAACCTTTTTGTGTATTCAAATAAAAATCAATTAACCATTTTGTACTTGAATATTACCACGTAGGCCTTTTCCTAATAAATTACTAATACGTTGACGCAGAATAAATAGACTGACATACAGTCTGATGATTTCTCTGCAATGGAAGACACATCTTGAAAATCAAACAGACTTTGAATACAGATAAACTACGATCATGTTACTAGTGACGTAGAAGACAATGTTTCTTTCGAGTTTGCTAACAAATTTATCAGGGGCATTTACAATATAATAATAATTGATATAATTACATATATATTAATTAGTCGTGTTTATGTTCATAGAATTATCTTAACAGTAGATATATTAAATATAAGATTATAATATTAATATTTAGTAGCAATAACAAAATATGGCTTTGCTGTGAATTGAAAATTAATGAAGCATGTTTTGGAGACTTTAAAGTAAATTTAAAATAATCACTTATATACCTAACTAAATAACTTATTCCTTTAGTATTATTAAAAACTAAACTTAAAAACAAGTAGCTATAACAATCGTTATACAATTAGTAAATTTATTATGTAAGTATTTTAATTTAGATAATGATTCTATGACATTACTTAAAAGAGGGATAGTAAATTATGTCTCTGTGATTTCTTAACATTTTTGGTACCCTCAATATGAGTCAACTTACGGAAGCATTTCAACTAAAATATATAAGTTAATTTTAAGATTTTAATTTCAAATAAATCCAGCCTGAACTCATTTTTCATGAAAAAACTAGGAAATGGCATTAAAATCCCGCAAGATTTTAGTTGTTTTGTCTGACTGAATGTCGACCATCAGTATTTGGTAATAAATAACCTGTTATGTTGGCTTACCTAGTTTTAGGTTTTGATATCGGCCTGTTTATACCAATACCTAGCAGATTTTCTCGTAGTATTCATTGCCAGGACGGTATGGTGTCAACGATTATCGATCGGTATATGTATACTTACCGGTGGTCGATGTTGTTGTTTCGAAATAATTGTATTTCTTATGCCAAGCCTGTATCGTGATAAAAAATAAATTTGAAGCTGTATAGCTGTTATTTTTTTATTAGAACTAATAAAAGATTTCAAATCACACAAAATTATTAGATCAATCGGTTTAGTCAATCGTGTTTTTTTTTTTAATTTTCACTTTATATTTTTTCTGGACGCCAATGACTTAGAGATCTTAGACTGAAATTCTTAGTATTTTATTAATTCCTAAATACCTAATATACATAATATTCCACCAAATCGATAAAATGAAAAAAATATTTAGTAAATAGGAGTATAAGTGCCCGTTCACATGACAGCGCGCTTGCAAACTCCAGGTGCGCTTTAACGCGAATCACATCTGAACAGCGCCTAAGATAAAGTTTCTGAAAAAAATATATGATTCCATGTTTTCGAAAAGGATGTAAAGAAATACTTTTGGTTTTTAAAATACCGTTTTTTGGCTTTTGAAAATCGGATTTTAAAAATCGGCTTTTTATCTGAGTGTATGACACACGGAAGAGTTTTTATGCTAAATTTTTTATTTGGTATCAAAATGTAACTTAAGTTTCGATAGAAAACACCGTGGGGAGCAGTTTGGGCATCCTTCTTCGGCTATACTTTTTAAACACCGTAGTTCTTGAGTGGAGACCACGTCTTAGCAAATGTAGTGTAGGATGCCCTCAAACTAGATGGAGTGATTACTTGCGGAAGACTGCTGGAAGTGAATGAATGCGAAAAGCCGGAGTTCGGATTCGATGGCGATGCGATGGGATGACCATAAACTGCTAAAGGCTTTTTTTTAACAATAGCTCGACACATTGACTGTACTGTCCCTGATGGTAAACACAGTACAATCCAAATACAACGGCGACCACCGAGAGATCAAAATCCATCGGCAGACGCCGCTGTTATGGCGGCCTGCATAAATATCTCTTCACGTTATGCTTTAAGGACCCGACGTCATAAGAAGGAGGGAACATAATGTCCGGGAGATGGTTCCAGAGTTTCACGGTACGACAAAGATAAGATATTGAGAACTTTTTAGTTCGTGCCGAGATATAGGTTACCGTAAAACTGTGATTCCGCAGCCCAGCGCGTGTGGTTCTGTTGTGGAAAGGAGAGGAGGGAATTAGATTGAACAGTTCTTCGCAACACTCACCATGATACTGACGGCAGAACACACTTAGCGAGGCGATGTTCCTGCGAAACTGAAACAACTCGATGCATTGGGTAACGTCTGCATCATTAACAATGCGAACAGCCAGTCTCTGAATCTGTCCAGGGCATCGAGGAGGTACTTTGCGGCATGTCACAATACTTATCTGTAATTATAATTAATAATGCGATCGATGGTTCTTATACATTATGACGATGTAACACGTGTACAAATAAAATTAAGGAAATGTTGATAGCGTTATGATAAATATAACTATATGATTATTTTATTTCAGAGAATTTTATCATATTTTTTCAACAATCATGTACTAGCGAATGCATATGTTTAGGCTGCATCACTTCCAAAACACTACCAATAGGTTTAAAATTTCAACAATTTTAGTAATAAATGACGATATAAATGATTCCCCTAATAAAGAAAAGATGTAATATAAATGTTTAGAGAATTTATCATGTATTCAATTGTTTGAGATATACCATAAATAGATGAGTACTGGTAAATGGTTGTAACGATTATGAATGGGATATTCGTATCCGGCTAAGTTGGAACGGACGTTATATCTGATATGTTATCTTTACCCGTGGCTTTTATATATTTTCGTTCGTTGAAGTATAGCTATATTTATTTCAGAGTCATTATATTAAAATTGTGTAACAACGTTTAACAACCCTTAATACAAATAATTCTAATATAATATTTAAACGAACATATCACCTGATATGTTGCGTTTAAGCAATTGCACGTTTTACCTCTAAGTTAATAAAATATATGTATATAAATAAGCAAGCGGTATGTATATAAACACACGGCTCCATACGCGTTTTACGCAGTAATTTAGTCACCCGTAATTTTATTATACACATGTTATTGACAATTCTTGTAGCCTATCAATTGACGAATGTAACACTTCCCAGGTACAATTTTCTTCAAAATCGGTTATATTAAATTAAAATATATATATATATATATATATATATATATATATATATATGTATTATTATGACGGTTCTTATAACCTATTAATTATGGAATGATATACACCTCCCGTGTACGAAATTTAATAAAAATCGGCCAAGAATAGAAAAAAACATTTTTTTTTCTTTTTTAAATATTGTTGTCCATTCTTATAGCCTATCAATTATGAAATGTCTTATACTTCCCGTGTACAAATTTTCATCAAAATCGGATAACAATAAAGTTTTTTTGCAAATGATTTTTTTAAGAATTATAAAAGTATTATTGAAAATTCTTACTATATCAATTGACCAGTGACTTAAGCTACTCGTGTAACTTTCAACCCCTATTTATACATCCTCTACTTTTGAATTTTGATAAATGCTAATACACCTGTTCATTATTTTTATTAGAGAGTCTAGGTACAAATTTCAAGTCAAAAGACAATGTTTTTCCACGCATCCCATACAAACTTTCCATTATTTTTATTAAAGACTAAGTACACATTTGTTTTTTCACCCACCCCATATAAACTTTCAACCCCTATTTTACAGCCTTAGAGTATGAATTTCCCAAAACCCGTTCTTAGTGTGCGTCTACATCGCGAAAGGAGTAATTATGCTAAATTTAAAGTCTATCGGAACTATAATTTCGGAGATCTCATGATGAATGGTATTTCGTTTATCGTTTATCTTTATTTTCTATATATAGCTATTCATATTATAAATCTCAACGTCTCTATGTCTGTCTATATTCTTTTCACAAGAAAAGCACTATTCTGATATACATGCTTATTGCTTTAATTCATAGATATCTTATCTGGCCAGGTTATAGGATATAATTTGTTACTTACAGTAACAAACGAAATAAAAAGTGAAGATAATGGTGAATCAATTCAGGATAAATAAATATTTGGTGTGATTAAATGGCTTACGCTGAGTAAACCATAAGAGATGTATCAAATTATTGTTATACATAATTGTGAATCTTAAAAAGACCTACAAAAATGTCAGCGATATAATATGTCTATCTCCTGTGGATTACACACAAAATAAGAATTTTTGAGGCAACACAATTCGCACGTGCGCTCGACTGTTACAGCGTTCTGTAGTCCAATATATAGAAAATTATAATAATACAAATAGTTACGTTGTATTCCGAAATTTAAATTTAATTTACGCCAGCATTAACAAACTACCTAAAAACGCGAAACACGTATTTTATCAATAGCGGTTAAACCTGTTGATATTGCTTTAAGTGCTTACAATTTATTTCACTATAGTCTGAAGACTGACCTATTTGTACCAATCAATGGAATTGTAATAAGTAACGATTCATTTGTTAAAATAATTATTTTATGCATAGCTATAACTATATTTTACTGCTAGCTTTGCCCGCGGCTCCGCTTGCATGGACTACAGAATGCCGTCGGTCGTGCGCACGCGCGAATCGTGCTGCCCTAGCTCAAATGACCGAAGACAAATATGCTTATTTTGGGTGATCCTTAGAAGAAAGGTATATGCTATTGTCGACTTTTTTGTAGATATTTTTAAGACCATTTTAATGTGTGACATTAATTTGATATACCTCGTGTGGTTTACTCAGCGTATGATATTTAAGCGCTGCAAATGCGTCCTTTTCCGAATTGGTTCACCATTATTTTAACTACCTATTTCGTATGTTACTTTATCTTACAAAATATATCTTATAACCTGGTCAGATAACATAGCTATGAATTGAAATAAAAAACATGTAAATCGGATAAGTGGTTTTCGCGTGAAAAGAACATAAACGAACGGACAGACAGAGAGACGTTGAGTATAATAATATGTATATATATTTCTATAATATTTTACTGTGGTTTTCTGGCGAGATCTTAGTTTGGCATCTAGTAGTTTTATTTTTAATCATAAACTTATTATTTTGAGTTTATATTACGAAATATCTGTGGCATCTTACGTGATGTACTTAGTTTTGTTATTGTACAAAAATTAAGTGGATTATAAATAAAAACTAGAAACATGTATTTTGAGTTGAAAAATATTCTTGTCACGTGACATTAGCATTAAATAACAAAAAAAAGTACGACCTTCGTCTGTTTAATAATCATATTAGAAAACATATCGTTAAACCACAACACGACAGATCAAGATTTCGTTACAAAATTGCTACATATAAATATCTGCCTGTAGGAAGCGATATGTTTTTTAAAATGATTATTAAACAGACAAAGGCCGTAAAATTTCCGATCGGATACAGGTCGGTTAAATTTGTGTAATATTTTCTGACGACATTATCTTTTATGACCCCAACGTGTATGTCACATCACGTGAATGTAATGAGTAAGTGCCAAGCACGCGTGACTGCTTACATAATTTTCCGAGACAATTGTTGCACAATAATTTCCATTACACTGGTCTCACGCCGTATTTGTTTTGTTCCCATACAATGGACAATTTTGACAGACCCCAGATACACGTAGCCTGGAAAATTGTTAGCACTGATGATTTCTTATGTATTTATAATGTATCCAAATATCTAGATAAATCTTTTTTTTATACTAGCCCGGCAAAATCTTCACGTCATTTGAGAGTACTTAAATAAAGAAATGAGAGTACTACGAGATCTGTAAACTTATCTAGATGAAAACAACCACGAAGTATGGTTGACTAATCAATCTTCTTCTTCTATATAAATAAAACTAGCTGTGTCCGCGGTTCCGCTCGCGTGGACTACAGAATGCTGTCAGTCGAGCGCACGCGCGAATTGTGCTACCTCAAAAATGCTTATCGCGGGTAATCCTTAGAAAATAGATATATGCTATCACGGACTTTCTTGTAGGTTTTTTAAGATTTACAATTATGTAGAACACTAATTTCATATATCTCTTATGGTTTACTCAGCGTAAGCCATTTAATCGCCCCAAAAATGTCTTTCTTCCTAATTGATTCACCATTATTGTCACTACTTATTTCGTTGTACAAATTATATCCTATAACCTGACCAGATAAGATATCTATGAATTAAATGAAAAAGCATGTAAATCAGATTAGTGCTTTCACGTGAAAGAAAATAAACGGACAGACAGACAGAGAGACGTTGAGTTTTATAATATTTATAGAATAGATATAGAATATATAAATCTATCTAAGGAATCTATATCATAGATGATTGAGGTTTGCCGTTTTGCGCGCATAACGTAAAAACCACTGGACAGATTTTTTTTTACTTTTTTTTGTTTTACTCCTTAGATAAATAGTTCTAAAAAATATCACGATATCTTCATAAACAATAGTCCTACAGTCCAAGCGAGTGAAATCACAGGCACAGTTAGTTTCGATGTAAAAAGTAGGCATAAGTAAAGCCACATTTTATGCATCTGGGCAACTGAGCTTTCCTCGGCGTTTTGCAAGAAAAAAAATACTTATCTAGGTAAACTTGGAATGTAAAACATTATGTTAATAAAAAAATTTCGTCGAAACCGTTTACGGAAAACGAATATAATACAATAAGAATAAAAATCAATTCTCACTTATAATAAACAAATAAATTAAATTGAAGTGTCTGTTTGTAATGTTAGTAGTAAATATAAATGTATTTTTAATATGTGCGTATGAAAATATATACGGTAGTTATAACAAAAAAAAAACAGTTTTTATAATTTTTTTCTGTCTGTTTGTTCCGATTTTTACGGGACTATCACAGGCAGATAAGTGAAGTTATAAGGAGTAACTTAGGAAGGATTAGTGTTCCGCGCAAATTATTATAAATAATAAGAATTTTTATCTTTAAAAACCGATGAGTGACCACTGTGGGTGAAAGTGGAGTCACCACAGCACCGACGGCATTCTGTAGTCCATGCGAGCCGACGGAGCCGCGGGCACAGCTAGTTAATACTATAATTGTTCGAAATCTTTTGAAGCGCCTTACAAAATACGATGGCAATTATTTAGATAATTACTTTAGTCGTAGTGAATATATCAGGCAATTAGTTCTAATTGTCGCCCGCACCAATCTTCTTATTGTTCAATAATTGCTGATATTGTTAACAGCAAAATTGGATAATAATAAAATTGTTCTGATGAATTATTGCTCATTATTTATTATGGGGGATTCGGTGGTTTGTTTACTAGCTGCTTGTGGACGGAATTTTGGGCTAATCTATACTGATATATTAAAAGCGGAAGAGTTTTTTGTTTCATTGTTTAAACACGCTAATCTCTGAAACTACCAGTCGGATTCGAAAAATTATTTTTGTATATGATAGCCAGATTTACGGGGAATAGTATAGACATGAGGTTACATCTATCAGCTAGCCTTAAATATTGATTTAATATTGATTTTTGTTAAGTAAGTCGGAAGAAATAGCGCACCTTACCTGTTTTTTCCACGTGCGCTGGCTTAATGGTTAGTGATACGTAAATACAATGTTCTATAAAAAAATTGCTCTTTAGTACCGGTAGTAGTATAAAGTCCGGATATCATATGCCTATCTTTTTACATAAGCCACAATAAGGTATTTTGTGATACACTTTTAATGAAAATTTAAAAGTGATTAATGGCTATTATTTTTAGACATGGCATATTACGTCGATCGAGCGCATGCGCGAATCGTGCTGCCCCGCTCAAAAGACGGAAGACAAAAATGCTAATTGTGGGTGATTCTTACAAGATAGATACATGCTATCGCTGACTTTCTTATAGGTCTTTTTAAGATCTACAATTATGTGGAGCATAAATTTGATATATCTTGTATGGTTTACTCATCGTAAGCCATTTAAACGCCCAAAATGATTTTTCTTTTTCCCAAGTGATTCAGCAATTGATTAAGAGAGGTAGGGCACAGAGAAATTTTTTTGGAGATTTCTCTCTATTTGGGGCAGCCCGACCTACCTCCACCCTACAGAAGATCGCAGCCAAATGACCTAGTGTTGTGTTTCTGCGGTGAGTAGGGTTTCCAGAGCTCCTTGGGGTAGGGGGGTTCAAGGTCGGCAACGCGCTTGTGATACCTATGGTATTTGCAGGCGTTCAAATCCCTGTTCAAAAACATCGTGATGAAACCATAGAATAGTGGCATTTTCAAATGCAGTTGAAAATCTGTCGCCTAGTGCCTGTAGGTGTATTCCGGCCGGCAGCTGCACTTGAGAGTCAGTCAGTTCATCCACTAGGTTTAGCTTGTCACATCGGACGAGACTGAGGCTATAACGCTAAGAACTATAAAGAATTTTAAAAATCCTGGATTATGGTCATAATTTTTTAAATTTACGCGGAATTATTGAATTCATATTACATAATAACTTAGTTTGAGCACACATTGTTTTGTATTTTTATAACAAGCGAGTAAAACATAATACGTTTAACGAACGCATGATAAAAGGCTTCTATTAGTTTAGTGATAACTATTTTGTAAACTTCCATTCGACTGAGTTACATAATATTTTTACAGTCCATTCTTGATGTATATGTTATAGATAATGTAAAGTTAGCCGGCAATGTATAAAATGATTAATATTTCATACATTACCTAGGCATTCCATAAAATGCCAAATGAGAAATCGGCAAAGTATGACACCGTGGCGCTCGCCGGCCGCTACTGCGAGTCAGACAAGCACGATTGCCTTATCAGGACCTATTTTTCATGCTTTGCACAAATAGCAATTGGCATTTTGGAATAAAAACCAAACTATATTACACGAAATTACGCCAAAATTACATATTATAGGGCCAAAAAACATAAATTTATGAGTTTAAAACAAAAAACATCACATGACACTTTGAGATTTAGCCAAAACCTCTAAAGTTATATTAGAAATTAATCGGAGATGTATTTCAAAATTGCCTAAATAGCATTTGGTATAGGTACTATATAATTCCATATAAGGCCTAGACAAAGTGTGTAATAGTTCTCTTTATTTCATACATTGCCGGTTACTTTTAGGCATTCTATAGAATGCCGGCAGTTCATACATTGCCTATAACATATATAAGAAAAATAAATGTATTTGATTAAATAAAAGTTTCGATAATAGAAAAAAAAAAACACAAAATCACAACATACAATAAAGATTAAATCGCATTGTTGCATTTGACTTTTATAACTATATTCATCATAAGAAGGCTTGCATGACATATCCACAGAACGTAAATTGTTACGTCGTGAAAATTATAACATAACCTAAAAATATGTATTTCAAGAATCAATTATCATTAAAATAAATTTTGATACTGATGAACGTTATAAAAACATTTTGTGCGACAAAATTCTGAATAACTTCCTCTATACAATTTTTTTTTTGTGTATTTTCATATATATTTTCTTACTACGTGCAGCGTTGTATTCTATTTTAATTAAAACTAGAGTAGACCAAAATAATAAATCTAAGGAATCGAAAATTAATCGTATTAATCGTACGAATCGAATTGTTCGAATGCCGTTGCAAATTTAATTTATTAGTTTATTTTTTAATTACGAATAATAATATGTATTTATATAGTTCCTATATTTTTACTGCAGCAACACGCAACGAAGTAGATTGACTGCAAGAATTAATTTTGTTGTTTGGCGTCAGGCATTCCACAATTCAAGTGTTCCAGATTGCAATCTTAATAATTATTGTTATAGTTTATTTTTGTTATTTTATTTCCGCAGCTTACATACCCCTTAGTTGATTTAAAGCATAATCGTATTATCGATTATATTTTGTTCTAAAATAAATCGATATTTGTAAAATCACCTTCCAATGTAAGTTATGCTCATCTCTCAAATAAACATTTGACATATGTCATGAAAGCCTTCTTATGATGAACTAAGTTATAATCATATTGATTTTTTGTTCCTTGATAATAGAAATTTGTTTTATTTAATACTAGCTACGCCCGCTGCTCCGCTCGCGTGGACTACAGAATTACTGTATATGAAGATAGCGTGATATTTTTTTTAGAAAAAGACTAAGTAGGTATCTTAAGAGTAAAAGAAAAAGATATATCATTGTGTAATTTTTGCGTGATGCGTGCACAACAGCAACCCTCAATCATTTTATTTATATAGATAGATATCTAGACAATAATTTATAAAGCCAACAAAAGAAAAAAGAAATCATGTGTCGAATAGGTACAATATTCTCGTATACGTACAAAATGCATATCAGTAATGTGTGTGTTTCTGATCGTGTGTATGTGAATGTGTAATAAAAAAAATGTATCGGATACTTTCAAACGGGTGTATTTAATACATTTAAGTATTACATAGATATATTTTGAAGATATAGATAGATGTGTATAACAAATCATTCGTTTAGCCTTAAATGAGAATGACAAATTGTGTATCAAAAAAGGTAATGTTGAGCAAATAGGTTGATTGGTTCTATTATAAATTGACACTTAAAAGAGGTCGATGTCAAAGTTTCTAAAAACGTTCTCAAGGTGTCAAAAGGCCTAGTTGTCTTGCCGGTAAATCGCGTGGATGTATGTATTTTATAAGTCTCGATTACTCATCGAACTTATTGTTCTAAGTAAAAAAACTGGCATGCAGTTTATCTGATTTTAAGTAGTCATTGCACTGTATAGTTATTTATGATCAACTTGAAATGGACCGAAGTCCAAAAGATTGCTACATCGGAGGACTGAATTTGTTTAATACTACCTTTGCTTGCTGTTGCACTCGCGTGGTATACAGATTGCCGTCGCGTCGATCAGACACACGCGCAAATCGTGCTCGTTTTTTCGAATTATTTCAAATTGCGCGGAACATATTTTTTTTTTAATTAAAATTAAGTTGCTCAATATAACATCATCTATCTGCCAGTGAAAGTCCCGTCAAAATCGGTTCAACCGTTGCGGAGATTAGCCGGAACAAACAAACAGATAGACGGACAGACAGACAGACATACAAAAATAAAAATAATTTTTTTTTTGTTATAAGTACCGTAAGTACTTTCATATGCATTTAGTAAAAAGCTGTTTTTTTACATTACAAACAGACATTTCAATTTTATTGTATGTATATTGTATGTAGATTTACTTACAAGTCACTCGAAAACGTCAAAAAATGCACGCTAGTCTAATAATAATAAAAAAATGTGAGCGACATCTATAAAATGAAATATCAACTTAAATATTTCAGAATAATTATAATGTCTATATATATCGAACTTATTGTTCTAAGTAGAAAACTGGCATGCAGTTTATCTGATTTTAAGTGGTCATTGCAGTCTTTAGCTATTTTTGATCAACTTGAAAATGGACCGAGGTCCAAAAGATTACTACTTCGGAGGACTGAATTTATTTAATACTACCAGTGCCCGCGGCTGCGCTCGCTTGGTATACAGATTGCCAACACGTACACGATAACTACACGAAGATGTTTTAAATTAACATGTGACAAGTAAAAAAAAACGTTGTACATAATGTACATTTCAGTGCTTATCGTGTTCAGTTCTAATTTATAGAAGTACTAGCTGTGCCCGCGGTTTCATTCGCGTATAATTGAAAAGAAATCGCTGTGTGATGATTTTTAATACTCAATATATGTAGATTATTTTTTCGATCTTAATACAGTGTTTGCCAAAGAGGCCTTGAAGCATCAGACGGCTTTTATAGCTTCACCGGACTTGGGTATACATTTTTATCTGGCGGCCAGCGTTATGCGTCACATGACTCGTTCGCGCCACTACACATATAGTCATAGACCTGAGCTGAGCGGTCAATTATTTTAATTTTACATTATCTCCCTAACTATGCGTCCAAATAACATGCTATAAAGGGAAAACATTGTCGTCATAGAATTGTCTTGATAATGAAGTAATTTTTTTTCGAAAAGATTAATATGCCATGCCTAATAATTATGCTCATAAATCACTCTTCAATTTTTAATATTTTTTTTGTCAGAAAATACCTTATTGTGGTTTATATATAAGAGATAAGCATATGTTATCTCCGAGTTTTTTTAGATGCACTAAGGAGAAATATTTTTGAAGAACTTTGTAAAATTTACGTATCACTAATAATTACGCCAGCGCACGCGGGTAAAGAAGTTCGGGAGCGCTGTTTATTCCGATTTACTTAACAAATATCAATATTTAAGACTAGCTAAGAGGTGTATCCTAATGCTAGATAGCCTATATTCCTCATGAATGTGGCTATAATTAACAAAAATATTTTTTTGAATTCGATTGGTAGTTCCAGAGATTAGCGCGTTTAAACAAACATTCAAACAAAACTCTCTTCTGCTTTATTATATTAGTATAGACAGAGTATCGAACATCGTTTTTTTTTGAAACTAGACAGTTATAGATCGGATATTTATAAGGGTTGCGAGCACTACAATAATAATCGTGAATAACAACTGCACTATAGTACACAATATAGGTCAGTGTGAATAACCCTTTATCGGAACTTGGTTCAGCTTCGGTGGCGGTCGCTCTTAGTTCCGAGATCATTTAGCTACTTTCGTTGTGGCATTTGCGACTTTGCGACAATTTAATTCGGTACCTAGCTCAGCCGTGACGTCACGGCTCGATTGAATCTGAAAATTAATTTTACATGAAAATATACTTTAAGTTATATAAATAATAATTTATTAAAGATAAATATAAATAATTAAATATCTGAGTGGTCTGTGGAATTAACAATACAGTAATGAATGTGTATTGTCATTTTACTAAATGGTTTTTACTTTTATAGTTTTTTTTTCGATGGTACATTTACTATTGATTTATATATGAAGAAAAAATGCATTATTTTATAGTAGGGTTATAAAATGATTATTACTGTAGAACCCAAAATCATAATTAGCAATATAAGCCGTCATCAATTTTATAGTATTTAACCGCATTTCTTTTTTCAATATGTATTTTTTTTTACTTTTTTTGAAATTCAGACCAAATTGCTGTTTCCTTAATTGTCACGAACGCTGTAGACATTTCCAATTTCTCCTATTACATGACCGTAGGCGACTAACAGATTTAACATTTCTTTGTAAAATATGTAGGGGAGCCATGGACTGTGTAGAACTTGTGAATGATGGCTCAGTAGTAGCGTGTACGACTTCGCGTCGATTGACGTGAGTTCGAATCCCTGCAATGAGCCTGAGCTTTCGTTGAAGGAAAACATCGTGATGAAACCATAGCATGGTGGTAGGGCATTTTCTAATGCCCGCTAGGCTAGCTACCACCCTCAAGTTGAAAATTTGTCGCCAAGCACCAATAGGTGTGATCCGGCAGCTGCACTTGAGAGCCAGTCCTTCCACTAGGCTTAGCGTGCTTCCATCTTGGGCCACATCGTCACTTAACATCAGGTGAGATTGAGGCCACTACGCCGAACCTATAACGATTAAAAAAAGTAGCATTTATTTGCTTACTCTCACTACTTCCCTCAGAAATCTACATCTCCTCTACGTGTCATCGGATACGAAATAGTTATATCTTGAGAGCGTGTGGGCAATTCAACTCACTTCAAAAAAGCTAGGACTTGTTTAACACTACCGCTTCTGAACTTAAACATAAACTAACATCGTTATTCTTTCTTTAGTTCGATATCCTTTCAGTTTGTAACTTTCAACTGATATAGTTTCTGTACAATCTTCTGATACAGTTGGTATTCCAAAAACGGTCCTATATCAATGTTGAGTATTTATGACGGTTGCCAAAGGAAACGCCCAACTAGGTCGGGAGAGTTTACTAGTTTTTTTTTTGAACTGACCATACTGTTAGCCATAAGGGCTCTGGAGCCTCGAACGGCCTCTACAATTTCACCCGGGCTTGGGTGTGAGCGCTTGAGGTACTCAAAAGAGTTTATTAGAGAAAGGTTACATTATGATGTAACCTTTCTCTAATACTTATGGTATTAAATTACAAAACATTTCGTTGTCTCGTTCAAAATCGCGCCATCTATCGCGGTAAAAAGAACTAAAAGTTAAATATTTAATAATAACAAATTCAAAACATTGTATTGACACTCTAACAAGTTCTCTTCTATTGTTATTCTCTATTTGTGAAAACTATTAAATAGCCTTGAGTGGAACCTTTATGTTATCTTATTGTTTTAACTGTAAGTTTACCTTGTAAAATATACTAATAGAGAATTGTTTATTTCTTTCATTTATAGTAGTTTTAAAACTGAACGTTTATTTGATACTACATATTGCCTGTATCTTTTTCCTGTTGTTTTCGAAATGAAACGACTCGCGTGCCACCTATTGTAAAGTGGTTATACTAATTAAGAAAACTTTATAAGCGTGTAGAAATAATTCGTCAAATTTTCATTGCAAACGGATGAATTATATAGGAACGCGTACTGCTGGCCTTGCAGACGTTGTACTCATTCTGGTAGTTAATGGCTCGACCATAGCGCCACCTATCGGATCCTAGCATATCTATGAACCACACTCTCGATAAAGCAAAACATAATATAAAATATATAATTACTCCCATCCACCATTGAACGACAAGAGACTCGGCGAAGCTTCATAAATATATGGTTGATATTCCACTATTGTGCACGAAGCGTTTTGCTAGCACATTTATCATGCGCACTGCTAAAGATTGGAACTCTTTGCCAGAGTTTGTATTTCCCGATAATTACAACCTGGGTATCTTCAAGTAACGAGTGAATAGGTGTTTCGTAACCGTAACTGGTATTCATAATTCAAATTTGAGTACTAATCTGTATTGGTTACCGGTGTGAACATCGTATGAATCTGTCGCTTCTTGTTATGGAATTCGAACCAATAGCAGAGGCGTTGTGAAGCGCTCATACGTTCCCGTCCATTCACAACGTCTCGTCATGGCGCCATCAAGAATGGCGTCTGAGTCTTTTCGTCTTCTCGCCGGTGCAGGTGACTGCGTGCGTTTCAAAGTGTTTCGTTAGAACAAAATTACAGATTAACTATTAAAATGTAAGGAACATTTACTCAGTGCCGATTGTGTGGTGTGCATCAGGAAAACAAGCATGCGTTACCTACTCCGGCTCCCCAGACCTGATCACTCTGGGCGTTTCAACTGCTGGACGAACTAGCGTACGTGGCTAAAGGTAAAAGAATACCTGTCATAGGGGCGACAGATTCTTAAGCGCTTGCAGCCTTCAAAACAAATCCGGTGGCTGCTCCCAATGTGCGTGGTGTTCCATACACAATAGGTATCTTCTAGGCAAGCGTGCTTCATCGTAGACCACCACATCACTTACGATCAGGCGTGGTAGTGGTCAATTGCAAACCTATTTATAATTAAAAACAATTGGTCAATCATCGTTCAGAAGTTATATGATTACTAACAGTTGATAGATTGTTAACAAACGCATACAAGACTTTCAAGAATATTGGTACGCGAAATGGTGCTTGTTATCTTAGCAGGAAGTGAGTGAAAAGTTCATCGTGTCAGTATTTTTATTTTTAAAAATAATATAATATATCGATATTGTTTAATGTTAATTATTCCGTATTTTATGTAATTGAGGTTAAGTAATAAAGATTGTATGATATTTAGTACAGTGTATATCTATGTTTTTAGGTTTATTGTATTAAATAACGTGAATATTGTTTATAACATTTCTTTACTTAAAATATCAGCATTTGAGTTAAAAATAACGCAGGCCATTATGCACTATTAGGTGTAAGGTGTTAGGGCATTTGTTATTTACTTATTACATGTCACCTGTAAAGTTTGGTTATTTTTTTAAATATATAATAGCACCCTTCACACTTGAAATTCGCACGTCAAATCCGCCCATTTTCGACCGCGTTCAAAATCGTTGCGCTCATTTATGCAGAAAATTGTGACTATTAATTTGCAACGCAAGGTTATAATGAATTATATGCCTGGTATTACTATACCAGGTAGTAAATATCATAGTTTTCTGTTTCGTAAGTTCTTGTCAAAGAAAGACAAATAGACAGCCTAAAATCCTAGAAAAGACATAATACAAGGTTTTGGCGACATTAAAGATTAGATAAATTGTATGTAAAATTGTATGTTTATTATAATGTTATTACTGTGTGTTACCTGAATATCTGGTTTTGTTCATAATAGTGTTGATAAAATATTTTAGCTTAAGCCAATTATAATTTTTCAATCAAAGATAGCTTATCTTACACGTTATTACATTAAATACACACACAGATATTCATAGAGATGAAACCAAGGCACATCGTTTCCCATACAGGAAGGGGCACCTGTTTTGATGTTGGCTTTTAAATATTTTTATTTTATTATCTACAGAATATATGCGTAAGACTATGTGTGCCCCCTGTTTCCACTTGATCAAGGAAATTAAATATATTAACTATTTTTTGTGAAGCAGTCACTGCCAATAGTTAAAATCTAATAAAAAAATGATTTCAACCAAACCGTTAGAGATATCTTAATGAAATTTTCAGAACTTCAGAGTTTATTATTCATACTTTGATACAATAGTCAAAACTAAAAATAATATTATTAATTATCATATTGTTAACTAACTTTTAAGTTAACAAATGGAAATTTAAAGACTTCGCCCTCATATAATGTTTTTTTTAATCAAATGCATCAAACATTTAAGTTGTGCGCCGTTATTTTTATAAATTATTTTTCAGTTATTCAAGTAATTCTCTTCAAGTAATTCAAGTAATTCTTTTTAATATAATACAGTAAATAAATAGATAGATAAAGTAATCCTTTATTAATCAAGATAGATAGAAAAAAGAAACAAATAATTTAATATATTATTTACAGCAACGCTTAACTTATTTAATTCTTAAACTTTTCTAATAATAATTTTATCTTTTTAAAAAGCCACTTTGTAAAAAAAGCCTAATTTGTAATTTTCTATATGGGACCATAATAATAAACTATTTCTATATTACTATTCTTTATATTAAACGTCAACCTATTTTAAGTGACGCTGAAGCCTAGCTCTCAAGTGCAGCTGCCCGAAAACATCTATTGGTGCTTGGCCACAGATTTTCAACTTGAGGTGGTTGCTAGTCAGGCAGACTTTAGAAAATGCCTTACCACCATGTTATGGTTTCAGCATGATGTTTTCCTTCTCCGAACTCTCGGGCTAATTGCAGGAATTCAATCGACGTAAGCGACGGTCGAACCGGTGTCCGTACACGCTATAACTGAGCGATCATTGCTTCAATCAATTAATCGCTTTATTAATAAGTAGTCTGAACTTTATTTGTCCTTCCACATAACATGGACAATGGCGTCTTTGCTTATAAACTAACGAAGGAGGCACAAATCTTTTTATTTGTATAAGGCAAACTAATTTACAATAAAGATTATTATTATAGCAACGTTTCTTATTATCCATCATAAATTATAATTAACGAACTCTCGTAGATTATTTATTATAAGAAAAAAATCCAAGACTAAAACAATGAGGTATAATTTTAACAGAGATTAATTAAATTTATTTTAATAAATTAAAACTTAAAATTGTCTCTCTGCTATCTTTGATAAAATCGGGTTAAACACAAACAAGTTTAATATTGTACTTTAGACTAATGTAATAATACCTTTTATCGTGTTGGTTTGTAAATGGAATATTAAAATGCATTGCGGTTAATAGGTTTATCGGCTTACGATCATAGTTACAGTGTTGGTAATTTGAGTTAATGCTTGTTATCGATTAAATATTGAGTTATCTCTCTCTTTTTATTCAGATTTAACCTCAAAGCTCAAGAGATTTTTTTGTTTGAACGCGCTAATCTCTAGAATATCAGGCAGATCTAGAATGTTCTTTTTGCATTAGCCTATTTATTAAGGAACGTTATGGGCTATATAACTTCACGCTACAAGCCTATACGGAGCAGTAACCATGAAGGTCAAGCAATCAGTAAATCTGTAGACCAGTTCGGGAAGTGAGAACGATAGGCTACACGTGTGCGCTGAAGGTGCTGCGGCGCGGTTGAGAGTTGATTGAACAAATTAAAACGGGTAAGAAACGTGGGGGCACTGCTGGTATGTTATATAAGTAAATGTAACTGTATTATTATGTATCTTGTATAATTTTATTGTGTCTCTAATACGACTCCATGCTGTAATTTAAACAAAAAACCCAATGAAAACACCTTTCGTTTCCACGTGTTATGATTATGCGAGAGGTTATAGTGCATAGAGAAATCTCAGGGCAACCCGACTAGTGGAATACCACCATCCTTATCGCAAAAAAATGACCTTGCGTTGTGTTCCTGCGGTGAGTAGGGTTTCCAGAGCTCCTTCGTGAAGCGGGGTTCAAGGTCGGCAACGGTACGGTACCGGTAACCGTATACCATCAGACGGATTGTACGCATGTTTGCCATTTAGGTTTATTTAAAAAATGTAAAATTAATATTTTTTATCAATACGACTATTATAAAGAAGTAAATCTTTTGAGTGTTTATAAGTTAACCTTTGAAATTATTAATTAGATTATAACAATTATTTCAGTAATGGGAAGCCAAATTATTTCTGAGTTGTATAGGCTATTTTTATTGCCAGTTATTATGTCAGTTAGGCTATTTTATTGTTAGTTGTATTATGAAGTAGAAACAGAATTAATTGTCTTGCGTGATACAGTGAAACTACATTCATTAGCTATCAACATTCAAACAAAACAGTACATTTTTCTTTTTTCGCTTGTTAGGATTTTGACCTAATTGCCCAATTACTAAATGCATATACGCATGTTTCTTCCTTCTTCCCAGAAGGTAGAATAGGGAATTAGTCAGATCGTGACTTATTTGCATGTATGGCAACAGCCCAAGCTGAGGTTCGGCGACTTTGGCCTTCCGCGCTCGCCCCCAAGCTCAGTGAAGCTATCAAAGCTTCTAATGTCTCCAGGGCCCTTTAGAAATAATGACTCAAGGGTAGCGTGTACGTACATCGCGTCGATGGACGTGAGTTCGAATCCCTGCAATGAGCCTGAATTTTCGGTGTAGGAAAATTTCATTATGAAACCATGGAATGGTGGTAGGGCTTTTTCTAATGCCCGTCTGACTAGCTACTACCCTCAAGTTGAAAATCCGTTGCCAAGCACTAATAGGTGTGTTCCGGCAGCTGCACTTGAGAGCCAGTCTAGTCTAGTCTAGTCAGTTCGAAAAAAAATTAAAAGCTAGTTTATGCTGACTTTTGAAAGGGAAATGGTTGTAAATTGATTAGATCATTTGAATATGAATATGGTATCAATTTAATTAAAAGACTATAATTTTTATGTTAACAATTTATTCAAAACAATAAATAACAATTTTACTTTTTCTGTTATATTTTGATCATATTATTTGTAAATGTTGGACTGTATTACTAATAAAAGTTATGTTTTTTAAATATAAATTTGATAGTAAATTACAAAAAATAATTGTCCTAAATTACTTTAATACTGATATAAATGGTTTAACTTTACCTAATAACTTTTCTATAATGGTTTATACTCTACGCTTAGTAGACCTTATAAGTTTTAAGTAGTTAATATTATTGCAAAATAATGTCCCGTCTATGTCTAATGATGTTCACATTATTCATAAATCTTATATTACATTGAATTATATTTACAGCCATCGCACGATCCGGGCGTTGACAACCTTGGTAAATTACTTTAAACAGTTTGTATATTAAAAATAATACGCGTGAATTAATATTTATACGAGTACACTATTACATATTAAAAATAATAAATCTAAATAAAAAAACGTCGCGAAAAGCGACGTCACGTCATCATTCAATAAATAATAGGTACTAAGATTAAAGGATTAAAGTTGACTTTAGTAGAGTTTCAGTTATGAAATTTATTCAGCGCATATAATTTTAAAGCCACTATTTCAACGCTTAGTAATAATGTTTTTAAATAATTTTAGAGTCATTTATCACAATATAACAATCAACTGTGTATATTCATTGTCACATTTTTTATGACGTTTCCAATAACGTGATTCACTGAAAAAAATTACAATTTTCGGAAGGAAATATTAAATAAAATAAATAATTATTTTTTACAGATTTGTATTTGTTAATGTTTTTTATCAATAGACCAATATTATAAAATAATTTAATTAACTTAACTTTAATTTTGAAACATACTGTCAACTCGCGGATTGTGCATTGTTTTAATATTTTCTAGCGTTTTTGTTTTATCACAATAGGACTCTTATTTAATTACTATCGTCGTGGCCGCGTTCGTGTAATTAATACTAAGGGTCATTTTTTAGGTTTCTAAACTAATTAAAAATATTATAGTACTCAGTCTGTGATTGAGGTTGTTAGTAACACAATAACTATAAGTGACATATATGTCCTCTAAGTAGTTTGTACTGAATTTTTTTTACCAATACATTTTTTACATTCAAATCTACGTAACAATAACTGATACAATATAAGTAGAGATTTTGTTTAAGAGAAGTTAATAAGACCTTGGTAAGCAAGCTTGCTGTGCTCTCAGAAAATGTTGTGTACGGATTTAAGAATACTTTCTATAGCGTAACAAAACAAAAATTACTATAAATTTTTTATCCCGCGTTCCAACAACATGATGAATTTAGTCATTAATGATAATAATGGAAATTACTGACTTATTTTATCATTTTGCCAAATTACTTTAACGTTGTATATATAAACATTATTTTCTTTTAATTGAAATACAATAATTAATCAAATTAAAAATGTTGTTTATTTAATAAACGTTTAATTATTTTTATCATTATATTATCATTAATGGCTAACTTAATCTTCACTTACACATCACACGATGCGCGCACAGCTGTCAATATTACCCTCGCACTAAACGAGGCAATAGAAGTAAACTTCAAAACTTATTCTAGACTAGATTTCAGTAACTTCCAAACTTCTAGCTCTCAGCTAGACTGCCGGCCATCTTCCCGGCTATAGTGACAGTAGTGTATAGATGGAAAAACAGGTAAATCAGGAGTCCCACGCATATTATAAAGAACAGTATGCAGATACAAACCACGCATTCAGAGATGAGCATTCGTATCCTGTCCATTCTGCTCAGCCTGTGCCCAGGAGTTTCGACCGTTGAGTAGCTCCACATTTCTGATGAAGTTGTGGAAATTCTAAAAAAAAATTGTAATGCGTTAACTGTTGGGATTCCATTTTTAAATGTGTTTATAGATTTAGCGTTAAAGCCATAATTTCTCCGATACGTTACCACCTTGAAAATCTGTCGCCGTCTGTATGTAAATTCAGGCAGCTGCCTTTGGAAACTAATCACTTTAGGCTTAGTCTTATTATATTCATCCACCGTAACTTAATATCATTTGTGATTTAGGACAAACACAAAAATCAATAACAATTAAAACTAATCTTCAATTATTGAATCAGCTACTGCAAATTAATAACTACAAATTGTTCTGATTGAATAGTTTTAAATACATATAGCGTATATGAAAATTGATGCGGCACAGTCGAACGCCATGAAAATAAATTCGAACGCATTATTAATCCCTGATTAATATTGGAACAAAAATCTCATCAAGCTGGCTTCTGTGCACAAAATTTTAAATGACAGTTGCATGATTTTCTATCATTAAAATGCTTTTATAAAAATCGTGATCCATTTTAATCACTTTGCCAACGGTGGTGTTCATAGTAGTTTTTTATATTATTTCGTATTTACATTTGTTGGGTGGTAGGACTAAGGTAAGACTGGATCGCGACCACTATACACCAGGTGTAATTACCGCTGTAGTGGCACGCTTAGGCGATTCGCGTTCCAGGAACAGCCAGTGTATACCCAGTATTCAAGCGGGGCGATGGGTTGTCTGTACCCGAGTGGATCGCGATCACTATGCGAATGACGATAAAGCCGTCGTAGTGACTCTTTTGGGTTTGTATAATTTCCGTATCACGACCGCCGATGGATTTAGATCTCTTGGTGGTCACCGTTGTGTTTGAATTGTAATGTGCTTTACCATTACGCACGGTTCCGTAACTTTGTCGTGCTATATTCAAAAATTCAAAAAATATGTCAATGTACCTAAGCAATACTATTTTATGAATAATTGAATTATGAATAGGAGTATTTTTCTTTGTTTCTGAAAAATCGTTTAAAAATTTAAAAAACTGGTTTTCATGTATGTAGTTTGAATCAAATCTAATAATTTATCTATATAATTATTAGTCAATTAGATTTTAGAGACGATTTATTTAAATGTATTTGTTTTGTTATTTAGTGTCATGAGTATAAATACGACAAATTTATAAATGAATCTGTTATAATTTGACTTTTAATAAGTGAACATTAATTTATTTTGTACTAGCAACTTGGCCCAGCTCCGCACCGGTAGCAGAGCATGTATGCCTACATTTTTTGTCGTGTAGGAATAATTCCGTAATACATATAGTTAGTTAACTCTATTTGCTTACGCGGCGCACGTCATTAAAGCTTGTCGGAGTGATTCATGAATCAATCCGTCCATTGATGAAAATCTGTTCGGTATTTTTTGAGTTTATCACGTTCAGACAGACAGACAGACGTTTTATAATATGTACCTAATAAGTCCTAATAATAATTGCCTTAAAGGGCAATGGAGAGGGCTATGCTCGGAGTTTCTCTGCATGATCGAATCAGAAATGAGGAGATCTGCAGGAGAACCAAAGTCACCGACATAGCCCGAAGAATAGCTACACTTAAGTGGCAGTGGGCGGGCCACGTAGCTCGTAGAGCGGATGGCCGATGGGGTCAAAGAGTTCTCGAGTGGCGGCCACGTACCGTAAGACGCAGCGTGGGCAGACCCGCCACAAGGTGGTCCGACGACCTGGTAAAGGTTGCGGGAAGCCGCTGGATGCGGGCAGCACAAGACCGGTCGTTGTGGCGGTCTTTGGGAGAGGCCTATGTCCCGCGGTGGACGTCTTTCGGCTGAAATGATGATGATGATGAAGTCCTAATAAGTAATAAGTTGCCTGAATTTGAAGGTTCTGAGAGTTCAGGGGGGTCAAGGGGGTCCGTCTAAAACCTCCCCATATAATTTTTGCCGCCGGAAATAAATCTAGATGTTTTTTAAAACAAAAATATGTTCTTACCTTCATAATATCGTTAAAACCACCTGTTGAAAACACTTGTGCCAGTTCTGATATTCAATGAAATTGTTTCATCTTATCAATCGGATCACTGTTCGTGTTTGCATTTCGTCACATTGTTCACATATTCTTCATTGTCACGAGTTTTTCCGCTACGTTATTCACTTAGCGTTTCGCTTGTGTACGCGACCACCGGCTTGCTACGTTTGACATTAAATAATTATGAATCACTAGTGCCCCTAGCCTATGATACATAAACGGCGGTAAGTCTTGGTGTCTTTTATCAGTACCTCGCATACCAATACGAACTTTAATTGCTTGTAATATAATTTACTTTATTTTGTAATTCTATTCGAACTATATTTCCTTGTTTATGTACCGAAATAAATGGAATACAAATATTGCTTATAAATGCTAATTTAAAATTGTTAATAAGGATTTATGCATATACAAAGATTAATGTGAACGATCGTATAAGGTAATTTTTCTTGATAATACCATATTTTTGTTAATTTATCAAAATCAATTATTAAAATATCATTTAAAAGCTTATGCTCCCCGCTTTTGATATATGTTATATAAATCTCGATTTTTATTTTAAATAATTTACAAACATGACGAGTGCGTGTCGGGCTTGTGCAGTGTCGGGTTCCGCAGTTGCCCGTCACAATATGCAAACTTAGAGAGGGGCAATGGAATTAGTATGATATTATTTTTTTAAGAATATTTTATAAGTTGATTGACTAGTACTCGTTATCTTGTAAAGCCTACCTTGTAGTCTTATTACCTCTGATAGTTTTCCTTTTAATTTCATTATATTTACTACATCCATGAATTTTTTAACATATCCAAAAACAACCATTTAGCTGGCAGAGGAGGGGGCACACTTAACTCTAACAAAAAATAGCAATTTAAACCGAAAAATGATTTTCATACACCCGCAATACTTTTAAACGACCTAACCAACGGTAGACATTTTTTTTTCAAGATTTTATTTTACCACTTTGACGACGTGATTAATATGTACACCCATACCAAATTACAGCTTTCTATCACTGAGAATCTCTGAGCTAAACCGCGGACAGACAGACGAACATAGCAAGACTATAAGGGTCACTTTTTGATTTCGGAACCCTAAAAAAGATTCAATTACAAAATTCTCTCGACCCGTTTGTGTAAAATTGTTTTCCTCCGTATCAAATAAATATTTACATAGATTTCATAATGATCAATTTTTGCTTTTACTTACGCTTAGAAGAAATGTTGGCTCAGAGGTTGCGTGTATGGACGCCGGATCGACCTGAGTTCGAATCTCTAATTGAAAATCTATCGCCAAGCATTTATAGATGTGTTCCGGTAACTGCACTTGAGAGTCAGTTCCACTACTAGGCTTCGCTTGTTTACCATCTTGGACTACAAATTTAATATAATTAACATCAGATGAGATTGTGACCAAACGTTAAAAGTTTTAAGAAAGTTCATCTTAACCAATACATCTTACATAATTTAATGTATGTTCAAAATACATATAATAGTCATTCCATCTTTTAGACTTAGTAAGACTAATAAATGTTTTTTAAGTAATTGTGTTAGGTTCTAAAATAAATTTTCTAAGCACCTTACAGATTTGCCGTATAATAAGTTCAATCATACTAAGCGAGGCTTCATTTTTCAATTATTAGCAGCGACCGGGGTCAAGGCAGCGTTACGGCTCAGCGCTCACCGCGTGACGTCCTATTTTCAAGATTAAATGAAAACTATTAATAATTGAGATGAAGTCACTGGCATGTTATTTTTTTTGAAAATTTTGCTTTTTTTTAAGAGTCTATTTTTTAAACTTCTCTTGCACCAATAGTTTTTGAGTAATTTGTAAAATAGTAAACTTTTGAAAACAATTATTTTTTATACTTTTCGCAATGTGCGTGTTTGAAATTTTCAAACATTTTTGTAAATCTCATTACGAATCCAACGCACGTATTTTAACTCGTAGTAACAAAATTAGCACACTTTTTAACATGCTGGCTAGTACTGTTGATTAAACCCGCGATTTTTAGGCTCAATAGCAAGGCTTATTATCACTGCACCGCGAGGTTTCAAATTGATAATAGGTACTACATTTCAAATTTGTGGACTTATATATTTTTTGGTGCTTCTTATACTATAGTTCGATAATAATCGATAATACGTATTTAACTCTAATTCTCCATTAAGTTACTGCTTAACACATGCAATATTTGAGTGGCGCTGTGGTAGTAAGGCCTACTAGTGAGCTGAGAGTTCACGATCCCGCATATGCGAATAACTTTTGTGTGATGAACATAATTGTCATTTGTATGTATGGGTGTTTAAACATCTACACATTACGTATTATTATAAGCTGTTTATATTATACAAGCTTTGTTTAGTTTGGAATTTAAAAAAGCCGTGAGTGAAATTGTGTCCGCGTATATTACAAAAACCTTTGCTGTAATACAGTCAATAAAAAATCTATAAATACAGTCAAACCTGGGTAAGTGAGAACTGGATAAGCGAGAAAACTCTATAAGTGAGAGTAATAGCCCTGGATCCCGTCATTTTAAGCTCCCAAAACGTCTATTAGCGAGAAACAGAAACCTCTGTAAGAGAGAGTCGTTTTTCCCTCATGGACCTCCGTAAGTGAGACTGCTACTTATCTATACCTCTATAAGCGACAGTCGAGCTTTATTTATTTATATTATTTAGGAGGAAGAAATGACAAAACAAATTACAAATTTAATATCTGCTATTTTATGACTCATTCTTAACTTTCGTGGAACTTCTACCATTGTTTTTGTATTGTTTTCTCGTCAATAAACCGAACAAACCGATGACGATATCGTTAAGAATTGTGTGAACACCTGTATTGCTGGAAATGACAGTGAAGACGAGGCACAGATTCCGGAAACAGAAATAAAGATCATTCCAATGATAGCTTTAAATGCGTTGGAGACGGTCCATCAGTACTTTGAATACGCGGCGGTTGTTGATCAAGCAATATTCGACAAAATTTATGAGTTAGAGAAAAACATGAAAAATACAAAAACAGAAACCCAAACGAAATTGACGGATTTTTTAAAGTGTAAATAAGTTCTAAATAAAATAAAATTACATAGTGCATGAATTTTGTTTTGTTTTCGTAAGCATCTTGATACCTACCCTTATAAAGTTGCTGTGACTTGTTATTGCTGCGTACCTCTATAAGAGAGAAACACTACCCATGTACCTGCATTAGCGAGAAACTCGGGTTAGTGAGAAACCTCTATAAGCGAGAATGAGATTGTGCTCCCTTGAACTCTCGCTTATCCAGGTTTGACTGTATATGCCAAATAGATGAGTAATGTTGTTGCGAATACATTTAAAACTTTTAAATGAATGGTTTTTATTTTCATTAAATTAAAAGTGTAAATGTTACGGAAAATATCTCATACTTAAAAAAAAACTTATTGATGTAGAAATGCATTTATGGCTGAATACGCGAACAAAGAACAAAAAACAAAAATACAGTGTAAGTCATAATGTAGTTATCTAATAAACTGAATAACCGTAATGTAATATTATCATCTAACAATAATATCAGCATACTATATTACGGTCAGCTTATTAAACAATAAATGTTATATATAAAATTTATTACTTCTATATGTATTATAAAACTCAACGTCTCCCTGTCTGTCTGACCGTTAAAGTTTTTTCATGCGAAAACCACTTATCCGATTTACATGTTTTTTATTTCAATTCATAGCTATGTTATCTGGCCAGGTTATAGGATATATTTTGTAAGATAAAGTATCATACGAAATAAGCTGTGACGATAATGGTGGTTCAATTCGGAAAGAAGACGCTTTTGGGACATCTGAGTAAACCATAAGAAATATATCAAAATAATGTAGTACATCTCGTAATTGTAGTTCTTACAAAGTCGCCGATAGCATATTATGTCTTTTCATCATAATTCACAATAAGCATCTTTCTCTTTAAAAAGACCGGTGGGCGACCGTAGCGGCTGGGAGCGGGGGCAGTACGATTCGCGCGTCTGCTCGACCCACGACATTTTGTAGTCCACCCGAGCGAAGCCGCGGGCATAGTTAGTTACATATAAAGTAATCGTTACAATCATTGTACTTTATTTATTGATATAGAATTATTGTTAAGCGAACCATTTTTGTAGATAGATAAGATATTCGAATAAAAGATGTATCCACACGTGAGTCCACATGATTTTAAAGAGATTAGTTATTAGAAGTTTTTGCGGAATCTTGATCTGTCCTGTGGTGGTTTTAATTTTATTTCACCTTATGTTATCTGGCCCATAAATTATATAATTTTAGTGGAATTTTACGTGATGTAGTTTGTTTATTGTGCGCAAGTGAAGTGGATAATCTATATCTTCTTTTATACATATCATAAAAGTCAACATCTCTCTGTCTGTTATTTTGTTTATGTTATTTTCACCTGAAAGCCACTTATCCTGTTTACATATTTTTTAATTTATTTCATAGCTATGTTATCTGGCTAGGTTATAGGGTATATTTTGTAAAACAAAGTAACATACGAAATAAACAGTGACGAAAATGGTAAATCAATTCGGAAAATAGACACATTTGGGGCGTTTAAATGGCTTACGCTGAGTAAACTTTACGAGTTATAAAATGAATGTTGTACAAAATTGTAGATGTTAAAAAATCCTACAAAAAAGTCAGCGATAGCATATATCTATCCTCTAAGGATCACCCACAATAAGTATTTTTGCCTTCCGTCTTTTTAAGTGGGGGCACGATCCGCACGTGCTCTCTCCGACGGCATCCTAAAGTCCACGCGAGCGGAGTCACGGGCACAGCTAGTAAATGTATAATTAGTAACAATTAGGAACAGGCATATTAAGTTACCATAAAGACTTCCTGTTTTATTAAGGAAGTCGACATATTGTTAGAGCTATATTTAAAGGTTACAAGATAATTACAAAAATATTCGTGATTCAATTTCGTGAACAATTTCTATTCACCTGATGTTGGGAGAATTGTTGATGTATACAGTTATAAAGGAATAATATTATGACCAGAATATGTGTTAAAAAATCGTGTCTCAATATTAAAAATTGTCAACTATTATTATGACTTTAATATATTTAAAAAGGTTTGCAATATATGAAATCCATAAAGTAATTTTATTGGATCATATCCGTATTAATATTTTTACAATCAATCGAAGGTTAAACTTTATACCTTATCAGAAAACATTTTATTTTTATAGTAAGTATTGAAGAGAATATTGAATGTATTTTACGATTTAAAATAATGTTTTACCGAATGCAAAATGTGAACGCGGAAACCCAACGTACCGTGGATATGCAATTTAAATTTTAAATAACGTTTCTATAGATTTTTTATTTGTGTAAATTTATGGATAGTCGATTATAGATTGTTTGCAGAATGCATGGAGCGCGGACAATGGGGCGTGACAAATAACAGGCTGCCATGGCTGAGTACTTTAGTATCAAACTCAGGTTGAGTAAACTGAAAATACAAGCTTCCGTTTTGCATATTTACAGAGCAGACGGATTTTTACTTGTTTGATTTTTTTAAATGATGATATGAAGGTTCATCATGTTCGATCATATCGTCTATCATCATGTGTTTTGATCTTATAAATCTTATAAAGCAAGGGTCGAAAGTTGTAGCGATGATAGCTCAGTGGTAGCGTGTACGACTTCGCGTCGAGTGACGTGAGTTCGAATCCCTGCAATGAGCCTGAGCTTTTGGTGAAGGAAAACATCGTGAGGAAACCATAGCATGGTGGTAGGGCTTTTTCTAATGCCCGCCTGGCTAGCTACCACCATCAAGTTGAAAATCTGTCGCCATGCACCAATAGGTGTGTTCCGGCAGCTGCACTTGAGAGCCAGACTTCCACTAGGTTTAGCGTGTTACCATCTTGGGTCACATTGTCACTTATATCAGGTGAGATTATGGCCACTGCGCCAAAACCTATAACGATTAAAAAAAAAGTAGAAAAGATAAAATTGCAATGAAACCATATCATGGTGGTATGAAACTTTCTATTCGTCTCATAGCTAGCTATCACCTTCAAGATGAAAATCAGACGCCAAGTGCCTATTAATGTAGTATTAGCGGGCTCCCATTAGTCTACATGCCGTTTCCTCATTGCTGAGATTCGAAGGGTGACATTTTCAAAATGGTAGTTCAATTTGCGAATTTAATCACTCCCGGTTTTTTTATACCACGTTTGTGGCAAACGAGAGCACCGTCTGCCTAATGGTAAACAGTTACCGCTGCTTATGTACGCTTGCAACACTTGAAGTATCACATGCGTGTTGGCAACACTTTATAACCTGTTCACTCACCTTTTGAAGAATCCCATAATCTAGTCCCCTGGGAAACCTTCAGAAGAGATCTCATTATATATTCGGAGTGTCCGCGGAAGAAAACTCCTCAGAAACCGCACTTTCTGCGACAATTTAGGTTCCAAGGTGTGAACTCTTGAATCGACTCTTGTTGAACCAGCTCCTGCTGAATAGTTTCTCTTTGAAGCCTTTCTCTTAATTTATTTAATCAAGCTGTGCCCTCGGTTGCACTCGCGTGGACGTGTAACTTTTTATTGAATGAAGATATCTTTTTTTTTTAATAAAACAATTGATCTACATCTATCCAGTAGTTTTTGCGTGATGTGCGCACAACGGCAAACCTCAATCATTTTATTTACATAGATTTATTTATTTTATAATTGAAGAGTTTCATTCTAAAACGTGTAATGTTTTTTAAAGTGAAACTTTTATTCTATCGCTCCAAAATTTTTCGTTTATCTATCGCATGTCACATTACATTACATTGTCGCAAATAAAATTGAATTATATGCCGTGCAGTCAAGGATTGTAATCTTAAATTCGGAATATTGTATATGTTAATGGGTGTTATTAAAGAATGCATGTCACATGTCTTCAATAATTTGTATTTTTCGTTCATCTATCGCATGTCGCATTACAGCTGGCCGTAGAGTAGGGAACTGTGAGACTCGAGGCGAAGATAAAGTTTAAGATTAAAAGAAATCTCTTAAGCAATTTCTCTGTGCCCTATCTCTTTTATTGTTGTACCAAATCGTATGTATCCATTATTGTAACAAAATACACAATAGGTATATTAAATGCATAAGCTAATTTTGTAATTTTCTTTATTCTTTATTGTACATATTATTTGAAATATAAATAACATTTTGGTTTTTGTTGTGTTTTTGGACGACCGCACACTACTCACGTCTACTATTTCAGTGTGTGCAGTGTTCAAACAATAATGTAGTTATTTTGCGTTTTAAAAATGATCCATGACATTTACTATTGCGGCGCAGCGCTTACTGCCTTGTGAGTTTCGAATGTTTTAGCGTCAATTTAAAATAGGTTTTTAGAAAAGGTAATTTTTACTGTTAACCCTGTATTTTATGCAAAAATAAGTTTAATAATTAATACGTAAGATCATTTTATAAATGTTTTTTAAAATTAGTCATCATGCCTATTATTGATGGCTAACTTCATTACATGATTCGCGTGCAGCTCTCAATTTTACCCTCTACTAAAGGAGCCAAAAGAAGTACATTTCCAAAAATAGAGGCCAAATATCCAATCTAGATTTCTTCGCATTCGTCTGTGCAATGGTAGTAAGTTTTCGAGTGATATTCTCGTTGAAAGCTTATTAGGGCTGCCAGGTAAAAATGGCAACAATCGTACCCCAATCCTAAAAAAATCGCACTCATAGGGAGAGAATGGAAAAAAAGTCGTATATAATAATATTTTATCTTTTATTATCAAAATATAATTCTCAACAGCTAAACGTATTGATGTAACTTTTTTGTGTACATACATTTTATGTAATCATAAGTAGAATCATATCAACTGTCGCGGTCAGCTTAAAATTATTTCCGCCACTGCTTTTAATAAATTGATTTGCCATTGAGGTCCAATGCGCAGTTTATTTTGTTTAAATATTTCTTACTTTCGTTTTAAATTAACTACTCTGAATACCCCTTCGCAATCAGCACTCGAGTGTGGTGAAGAATAAATTTTGCGAAAATGGCACTAGGTGTTTATTGGCCAAAACATTTTCTTTAAAATATAAACTTTATGCTTTTTTGTCAAAGACTACTTTTACAGAAGGCTAAATCCCAGGCGATTGCCCACAAAACATCAGTATCATAATTGGGCATATTCAATTTGTTTTTAAATAATAATAATGATTCTAGCATCTGACGTTTTGGGCCTACAAAACAAAAAAAAAACATTTTTTTATTATATCTAATATTTTTAACAGTATTTTTACAAAATTCTCAAATGCATGTAAAATTAAAAAATAGTTCATTCCTGTACGATTTCGATGCTTAAGTCGATAGCACGTATATTATTAAATACCATACAAATATGAATTAAATCGTACAATTGGCATCCCTGAAGCTTGTGCACGTACCATTCAAGTTTTGAGCGTAATCGTACAGTGCGCTGTAGCAGTGCTATGTGATGCTTAAAAGGACGAATTTGGAGGCCCAGTTCCCCTTAAAAATGTAATGTAATATCTAATTCTATTTTTTTAACAATTGCCCCATTACTACGTTTATATCAGTAAAATTAGTTTAAAATAAACCTAAAATAGTAAAATAGAATCGTTCCGTGACGCTGTAAGTACCGACAAGCCCAATAGCAAACGTTGTTAGTACAAAAAATAATATTTAATACATCCAGACATTTTTAATAATTATCCAACATACATTAATAATGAAATGGCAATTTATATATAATTTAATTTTGTTTGTATTAGGATGAATTCAAGAAGAATCATTTCAAAATATTTATTAACATTTCTGTTATAACTGATAACAAAATATAACCTCAAAAAAGCAATTTATACACTGCCAAAAATAGTAAATTATCACCAAAATTAAAACCCCATAACCAAAAATTTTACATTTTGCTATCTGATTAAAGTAAATAACTCAAATCTAACCATTGTTAACCAAAAAATAGTAAATGATCACCAAAATTTTAATATTATTATAAATAATGAAAGCACGTTTATTCGATGTTGAAAATGTTTTATTCTTTGTTGCCGCGGCCGTCTCTCCCTGTTTCTTATCACAAGTCAAACCTATCCTAACCCAGCCAGATCGTAGTAGGTATTAATAGCACATTAATTTACTGGCTAAGATTTGGTGATCATTTACTATATTTGGTATTTGAATTCAATTTTTGGTGTTTATTGTATTTTTTTGGTAAAAGAGCTTAGAGTGAGACTTTATTATTTAGTGGTCATTATATTTATTCCCTTTATAAAATAGCGGCAGAAAAAGTCCGAAGAAGGTATGGATGGAGTAAGAGTATAATAACTATACTGAGAGGATAGCTGTTAATGGAACACGAAATATGCTGTGCGAACGTGTTGAACTTAAGTGGTAGTAGAACAATGGTAATAATGTGAATTCATATTTTTATTGTAGAAACATAATTTAACGTTGTATAAATAATTATTGTCTTAATTTGATTTGAAATTCGTTGATTTATTTAATTTAATTGATTAAAATAATATTCATTTACACAAAGTTAAATTATTTTTAAACAATTAAAAAAGTCATTATAATTAATTTACAATATTATCATTGACTAGCTGTGCTCCCGGCAACGCTCGCGGGGACTACAGGATGCCATCGGTCGAGCGCACGAGTGGTTCGTGCTACCCTCACTTAAAAAAACGGAAAGCAAAAATGCTTATTGTGAACATAGAAGATAGGTATATGCTGTTAACGGCTTTTTTGTAGGTATTTTTAAGATATACAATTATGTGGAACATTAATTTGATATATCTCGCATGCTTTACTCAACGTAAGCCATTTAAGCGCCCCAAATGCATTTTTTTTTCGAATCGATTCATCATTATCATCATTGCTGTTTTCGTATGCTACTTTATCTCACAAAATATATCCTGTGACATGGCCAGATAGCATAGCTATGAATTAAATTAAAAAAACATGTAAATCGGATAAGTGGATTTCATGTGAAAAGAACATTAACGTACAGACAGACAGAGAGACGTTGATTTTTAAAATATGTATAACTTTATCTTATCGCATTTTCGTCACAAGTTGCGCGCGCAGCTCTTAATTTTACTCTTTAGTAAACGCATCAAAAGAAATGCCTATAATTTAATGTTTTATTAATGTAAGTATATGGGACACGCCACATTATTACAGAGTACGTATCTGCATTCGCCACATGTTTGGGGTGTAGGACGGATGGACGGATAGGGCACATACGGTATCCAGATGCACCCCTAGAATGTGTACGTCCATCCAAAAGTACACCTTAAGCTTCACCCAACAAGATTTTTAATCAAAAGTCCCACGATTTATGAATAAAATGTTCTTTAATGGTTTGTATAGCGTCGTGTCCGGGCTTGGCATTTCGTCAGTTTGTGAACGAATGAAAGCTGTGTCGTCAGTCGTGTCGTGTTTGTGTTTATTTTTTCTTTATAATAAAGGTGTAATCGTAAGGTTTGAGTGAAGAAACACCGAGGGAGTCACCTGGGGCGCCACTTGTATTTTATTTTCTTTGTCAAACTTTTTCGTGCACATTAATAAACAGGTGAGAAACATTTGTTGTTCGGTTCATACTTATAGGTTTCGTCGACGAAAATAATTATTGTTTCTTCGTTGCTATGAAATTATAAGTAATTGTAACTTGTGTGATTTCCTTATTATATCGTTATAATATGTAAGCAAGTAGAAAATATCGTATTAGCATAGAAATTAGTTATTTACGAGAGTTGATTGGACTATAGAATAGCTACCGCTGAATTTGATGATGGGAAGGGGCGAAGAAACTTGGGAGGGTGAAAGGTAACAAAGTAAGGGAAAAAGTGCGGCACCGATTAGTTTTTGAGAAATATATTTTTAATTTTTTTGTGGTTATGTCTATCTATTATGAATTTTCGACGGATAATTATTTGATCACAGTTCGAACTTAATCTAACTAATTTTATCGCCAAACGGAAAAATGAAAATGTCTCACCTAAAACTCAAAACCCCACAAAATGTTTGATTGCCGTATTTGATGTAAACCAAAAAAAAAAGTTCAATTTGACAAAAAATATATAGAAAGAAGTTACGATCACTGATAAAATCTTTAAAGTGAACTTTGTGACAACAACTTTGAACTGAGAAATGTCATTATTGTCAAGTTTACAAAAAATGCGATTATAAAATAAAATCTCAAAAACGATTTATTTTCATAGTGTAAAATTGTATATTTAAGCTATATAAGCTAATAATTATAAAGTGATCTAAATGTAGTAAAAATTTGGAATCTGAACATGACGGTAGCTATTCTAAAGTTGAGCTCTAGGATATTATTTGTGTCCACAAATAGCACATTTTTAATCAGGATCTAATAGATACGCCTGACAAATTACTATGAGGTAATCGAATGGAAAAATAATATTTCAAATCCGATCGAACTGGTAGTTTCTCAGATTAGCGCTTTCAAACATACAAAAATAATATAATTGTAAAGGGTCCTATAGATTATGTCAATGTGTTTACTTGCAGAATGACTTCGGATCTATCGAAGTTCTCTCCTAAAACTGATCAAGACCCGCCTGTGAAGATGAACCTCTCCGCTTACGAACTCCACAAGGCTCTAGTCAAGTTGTTCCTACACAATGGAAGTCATCTTAGTGAAACTATGACGTCACAGGAGATCAATAGATTGCTGAAGGAGTACGCTTATAGAGGCCGTGATGTTAGATATTTACAATCTTCAAATTAGTTAACTAGTCAATTGAAATAACATACCAAAGATAGATAATTATACCAAAGTAAATATTTAGTTAGATTATAATTTAATAACAGTTAAAACAAAAATCAGTTGTTTTCAACAAACTTCCATATTCATGTACATATTCTATACATAATATAAAACTCAACGTCTCGCTGTCTGTCTGTCCGTTTATATTCTTTTCACGCGAGAACCACTTAGCCGATTTACATGGCTTTTATTTTAATTTACATTTTGTTACCTAAAGTAACATAACCAATAAGCAATGACGAAAATGGTGAGTCAATTCGGAAAAATACACTTTTGGGGTGCTTACGCTGAGTAAACCAGACGAGATATATCTAATAAATATGCTACATAATTGTAGATCTTAAAAATACCTACAAATAAGTAGAGATATCATCTATCATATATATCTATCTTCTAAGGATCACACATAATAAGAATTTTAATGGCTTTAAAACAATCCGTCGGGTGACATGTGACCCTGTGAACCCTATCTATTGTAATTTACTATTTTCAATTTTATAAAAATATACTCTACTATTTTATTTAAATGTAGAAGCTTTGTTTTATTTACAACACTATATAAGTCGATTTTATTCTTCTTTTTCATTGTATTACAATATTCAGTACCTATATAGTAAAATGTTATAATATAGCCTTAAAGTATAAATTTAAGTTTTCCTTATGTAATAGAAAATAAAACCAAATGTAATAAAATTAATACAAAATAAAACAACTTTCAAATATTTATGCATATTTTTTATCATATTCATTGAAATAATTTTATTCAAAATAAACAAATTATTGTGTGGTTTTATGAAACCACGATGCAAGTGAAACTTTTTCTCGGACAAAAAATACAAATTATCAAAGACATGTGACATAAATTCTTTAATAACACACATTAACATATACAATGTTCTGAATTTACGATTATAATCCTTGACTGCACGGCATAAAATTCAATTTTATTTGCGAAAATGTAATGTAATGCGACATGCGATAGATGATCGAAAGTTTACAATTATAATCCTTGATTGCATGGCATAAAATTCAATTTTATTTGCGACAATGTAATGTAATGCGACGTGCGATGAAGAAAAAAATGAGGTATAGCCATTTAGATCTTTGTCTTCTAAAGGAGACTAATGTTCAAATACATAGCAATTGATGCATATAGAAATGTGCAGAATATGGAGTGTAGACAATAATTTGGTTGATTAACGATGGATTAATGCAATTTGCGTTGACTTGAGACGTGATAGTAATTTACAACATCAAAGCCTTAATACTGAATCCTCTTATATGTATAGTATAAGATATTTTACTGTAGGTTTCAGAAACTGAAGTACATACCTTATTTATATCATAAAATCAGAGCGATCTACACACAACATGGGACCTAGTGAATCACTAAAGCTAAAGTGACAAGAATTTAATATCTTAACTTTGCCCTCTCAATATGTCCTTACATATAATTTGTGTTCTCAAAAACTTAGATTAAGATTTTGTAAACGACTGGCATAGTTTTAATACTACAAACAAACGCACATTCGTAATCCAGTGTTTTACAATTAGTAAGACCAATAAAAGTTTTTGTAATTGCAATTGTTTAAGGTTCTATAATAAGATCCCTAAGTACATTACCGATTTATCAGACAATAACTTCAAAAAACCATGACAAGCAAGTTTTACTGTGAAAAGGTTATGGAGTCGAAAATTACTTTGCCGATTTTGGCGCAAATACGTCAATATTGTAGGTATGCAAACCTCAAACCATGCTGCTGATTCTGCAGTAGAATGATAAGGACCGACTTCCACTGTGACTTGTAATTCGACATTATTAGCCTTGGTAGATGATCTTCCACTTGGTTCATTTTGTTAGTCAAAATTTTTACTACGATAGCGATTGTTACCCATTTTTTTCGAACTGATTAAAATGTTAGCCGAAAGGACTTTGAAGTCACAAATGGCTTTTACAGCTTCAACGAACTTGGTCGACTAAACCTATGCGTTGCGGTGCGTTCTTTAGTCGTGGTCTCTCCGAACACAACAGTTATGAGCTATTCTAGCTGCGTCAGTACTAGCTCGTAACTTATTAAAAATATATTCAAAATATATATATAAATATAAAATAATATATTCAAAATTTCGACGTATTTGCTTTTGTTTTCAAAGAGAATGAAAACCATGAAAACTACACTAAAAAGCTTTAATTGTAAGTTAAACTGGCCAGCGTTTTGAGACGGCAATATCATGCTTAAACTTCTATTATTACCCTCTGTGTCCCGGGAATTAGAAAAAAAACATCGCTGAAAATATCAGTAGTTCTGTTTTTTTTCCTGTGTGATAACGGTCCTCCGAGAACATTTTTTGAGTGTCTAAACCCACGCTCGTTGCGATGATAAAATGTGACTTTACATGGTACACAGGTTGACATACCGTTATTCAACCAAATCGAAACTAAAACAATATTCGTATAATATTTATATTGATTTTATTAAGTAAACTACTACGTAAATTACTGTCTATTTACGTATTTGTTTTTAGAATAAATGTTTGTTGTAGGAGTACTTTGAAAAATTATAATTTCGCAGGTACCACCCAGATGATAGCAGTCATGTCAACACGTGTAGATATGCGTGGGTAGCTGGTTTGTAATAATTTATTTAACATCACTTTAATAAAGTTTGTTATAGAAACATTTGTATATTATTATTATCTTTAGCACCTGTTAAAATTGACATCATTTTAATATGTACGTATCTAAATGATTTCAATATAGCACATTTCAACATCATCGTTTATAATATCCTAGCTGGCCCGCAGACGTTGTTGTGCTATTTCCAGTATTCAATAACCCGACCACAGCGCCATCTTGTGCGTTCAGGGATAGCATAAAAACTTTTCCCATGAAAAAACACTTAGTCGTCGTCAAGCACATATTTGGTGTGTTCCAATCCCTAATAACGTATTTTACAAGAGCAAAACGATACCAGAAATGGCAAAATATCTGCTTAAAAATGACAAATTCAGATTAGGTTTGGTACATATGTATGGCTGTAACATAATTTAATACGGATTTTCTTCACCGAACCCGATGACGATATCGAGACAGCCAGTGTACTACACGTCCGTCTCTATAAACCAAGCGTGCTCGCGTCCACGCCTGCGAAACCACCGTTCCTTCCGCAGGGGACGTACGATTAACTTCGCTCCCGCACACCCGCCACGTCCACCCTCTTCTGAGGCAACTCAAGCCTAGGTCCGTTCCTTCGGCATGGAGCTCTTGAGCCAAGTAGCCGCTCGCACGATACAGTGACACTGCATTCACTAGCTACCAACATACAATCATTACACTGCATCTCTACATACATGCACTCCACTCAGGTCCATTCTTTGTTTGGTTAGTTAGATTAGACGAAAATTGACAGATTACTAAATACATATACGCATTTTCCTTCCCTCCTTCTAGAGGAAACATAAACACTTATATATGTATAGTTAGTTTACATCGAATTACGGATAGGGACTTAGCCAGTTCGCCACTTATTTGCAACTACGGCAACAGTCCAAGCTGAGGTTTGGTCACTTTGGCACCCTTGGAGCTTGTTGCCTCGCTTTCGCGGCCGAGTGCCTTAAGCGCTCACCTTTAAGCCCGGTGAAGCTGTCGAAGCCGTCTGAGACTTCAGACCACTTATGTAGTCAGATAAAAAGAAAAGAAGAACAATACGGATTTGCCATTTTGAAGTCGATATTTCGGTATTTCTGGTATCGTTCTGCTTTTAGGCAACACATAATTAGAGGCGGAACCCACCGATAGGGGCTTGACGACCGATTTTCGAATGGTGAGTCGGTTGATACATTTGACATCCATCATCTTTAAGCTTAGCATTTTAATTACTTTGGAGAACGTCTAGAGAGTTCGTTCCAATTTTATTTTTAACGAAGCAATGATTGCTCAATGGTAGTGTGTACGATTTTGCGTCGATTGACGTGAGTTCGAATCCCTGCAATGAGCCTGAGCTTTCGGTGAAGGAAAACATCGTGAGGAAGCCATAGCATGGTGGTAGGGCTTTTTCTAATGCCCGCATGGCTAGCTACCACTCTCAAGTTGAAAATCTGTCACCAAGCACCAATAGGTGTGTTCTGGCAGCTGCACTTGGGAGCCAGTCTTCCACTAGGTTTAGCGTGTTATCATCTTGGGCCAGATAGTCACTTAATATCTGGTGAGATTGTGGCCACTACGTCAAAACCTATAACGAAAAAAAAAGTATCACTATTTTACCACATCGTCACTTAACATTAGGTGAAATGGTAACCAAACGTTTTTTACCTATTAAGAATAAAGAAAAATATTTAGAAAAATCGCTACGTCACATAGACTTACATTTCCATTTTTTATATTTTTTATGTAATCTCTTGTATCTAGATTTTGGATACGAGATTGCTAAACGCCAACATAGTTTAACCGGTCAACATGAAAGTTGTTTGATCTAAGTGTTCTTTTATGTAAGAATGCTATTCTTTTTAATATTAGCACTAACGAAATCGCTTGCACAACTAGTACATAATATTTATAAATATTACTATATCAGAACTTTACAGGATTCTATTAATAATAATCTTGGCAACTTTGTGAAGGTAAACATATCAAATAAGATTACGGTAAGGCCCGGGTATCGCTTAGATGCCAGCTTAAACTATAAATAAGCAGGCTCTGCTTATCTAGGTCAGCCGAGCCTTGAGACCGGTATTCCAGCCAAATGATTTTCTTCATACTATCTACGTACTTAATAGAAGTTTATTTTCAAAACGTTATAAGATATTTAATATTTTTACTGCATTGTACTTTATGTTTTACATAAATTCGTATATATTTGGTTATCTTGCATTGTTGTTTTGAATTTGGAAGTACAAAAACGTTTTTTTTTGTGATATGATTTCTTCTATACATTCACATTCACCTCCTCTACAGTTTTCATAAAGACTATAAATATCTTCATACATTATACTAGTGGTGAACACACGACGGGGGTAAGTGATATATTTTGGTATGCGCTCGCAACATAAAACTAAAAACCTTTTACCGTCTGTATCATGGCGAGTGTTCTGAAGAGCTGTTTAATCTAATTCCCTCCTCTCCTTTTCACAACAGAACCACACGCGCTGGGCTTCGGAATCACAGTTTTACGGTAACTTCCATCTCGGCACGAACTAAATAGTTCTCTTTGTCTTATCTTTGTCGTACCGTGAAACTGTGGAAGGATCTCCCAGCCAATGTGTTCCCTCCCTCTTATGACAGCGGGTCCTTCAAGCGTAACGTGAAAAGATATTTAAGCGGGTCGGCATGACAGTGGCGACCGCCGATGGATTTCGATCTCTTGGTGGTCGCCGTTGTGTTTGGATTTTACTGTGCTTACCATCAGGGACAGTACAATCAATGTGCCGAGCTATTATATAAAAAAATATATATATAATAACACACACTAAGAAGTCTTGATAATAAAAATGATAATTTTTTTTTCTTTCTAGTGTATTTCCAAAAAAAAATAATTAAAAGGAGCACACTACATGGTTTCCCTCACCCGAGAGTGTAGCAAAAGTGAGCCCATTACGTTGGTCTAAAAGTAACCGGAAAGTATTATTTATCATACAAACATTGCCGTCCCCTTTCATTCCATAGGAGTTGAATTTCGAGGAATGCCTTCTTTAACGATGCCTACAATGTAATGTACACATCTAAATTTTGAATTTATATCCGTATTAGTAGTTTGAGCTGAGCGACGATGAGTCGGTCAAAATGTTGCCTTTTATATAATTATATAAATTAATAACCAGTGTTCAAAATCTGATGAACTTCCATTGTCAAATGAAATTGAATTTCATCGTTAATCACCGCATTACTAGTGGCATTACATGATAGGTTTTGTTTTGTGAGTATGTTCAAAGGTTATTAACGAAATTCATTAACTGAAGTATGAAATAGAGTTGTGAACTCGGTTATTATTTATCGATTATTGTCATTAATACACCTTAAATATCAAAGTTCTAGATTATGCGAATAACGTGCTTAGCTTATGAACTTTATAGTTTCAAGTTACAGGAATTTGAACTATGCGTTGATACTGTAAATTAGTCGATAACTAATAATAAACAGTAGTAATGATCTATCTAAATCATATTAATAATCAATTGATTATTCACTTTAACGTAGCACTCACATAAAGGTACTATAATAATGACACACACACGCACGCACGCACGGTCGCACGCATGCATGCACGGTCGCACGCATGCATGCACGGTCGCACGCATGCATGCACGAACGCGCGCACAACACATGCATATACAGTATCAACAGAGTCAAATCATATCAAATTCTTTTAGAGTTGCATCGATCAATAAGGTTCCAAAATAACTTTTAATTGTCGTTTATTATGTATTGAGGTTTCAAGATAAATGATCTTAAAATTAAGTAACTTAATAGAAACATGTCATACATATTATTATACAACTGCTTATTTTGTAAGTAGGTATACTTGATAATATAGATAATCTATACAAATTATAAAACTCAACGTCTCTCTGTCGATCTGTCCATTTATGTTCTTTTCACGCGAAAACCACTTATCCTATTTACATGGATTTTACTTTAATTCATAGGTATGTTATCTGGCCAGGTTATAGGATATATTTTGTTACATAAAGACCTGAATTGTGAATCAATTCGGAAAAAAGACGCTTTTGGGACGCTTAAATGGATTACGCTGTATAAACCATAACAGATATATCAAATTAATGTACTATATAATCGTATATCTTAAAAGGACCTACAAAAAAGTTTGCGATATCATATATCTATCTTCTAAGGATCATTTACTATAAACATTTTTGCGCACAGTACGATTCACGCGTGTGCGGGACCGACTTAATTATGTAGTCCACCCGCTAATAACTTTTAAACCAATAGAAATAGCGAAAAATAGTAACATATTTTTTTTGTATAGCGTTCAATTTTCTATAAAAATATATATGTATTTTTTATATTGTTGATATTCGTCAACGATTTCTAAAATTTTAAAGAACAAAAAAGGTTTTCCTGTGTTATTTTGGTAGAAAAGCGGACTGTCTTTAGAGTTGAAATTAAGAGCGCAAATTTTCAAGAATTGTTTTTATTATTAATTCGGTAGGGTTTAAACTCTAGGAGCATAAACATTCGATAACAGGGGTAAATTAATATGTCTTTGTTCGTCCTCTATGCGTTTCTAAATCATTCATCAGATTTCTATGAACTTTAGTGAGTCGTTGTGTGCACACCCGCGTAGGTTTTGTATTATAGTATAACCAGTTTACAATAGGTGGCGCGCGAGTTGTTTCATTTTAAAGACAACGGGAACAAGTCGCGGGCAATAGCAAGCAAGAATATAAAAATAGAGTCCAGTAAGGTAAACAGTCTCTATGGGTATTTTATATCATTGATCGTGATTAATAATTCCAATGAAATTCACAGTTAATTCTTAATAATCATTATGTAGATAAGTGATAATTGATAAACTGAAGAGTTATTTATTGTCTTAACATAATCATGAAGTCGTAAATCTTACAACACTTCCTGAAATATCGTGCTATTTAAATTTATAGATTATTTAATTGAAATGGATTTGATATATGGACCATACAATAACTATGCGATTCGAAAAATTGCAGACAGAATGTTTGATTTTTAAGTGCCCTGTGTTAACTGAATCCTGAATCATGTAAGAAAAGATGTATATGACGGCCATTGGTTTGCTAATAAATTGTCACAAAGAGGTATTTATTAACAATATTTACCAGTTTCTTTAGTATTTTAATAGTTTTAAGTAGCGAAATATGAAATAGATCTGGCTAAAGTTTAAAGATTTTAAGGCCTATCACCGGCTTGAGTATCTAAAGATTTAGTAATCGGGTTTTTTTTAAATATAAAATATCTTGCATTAAATATTATAGGTAATGTACAAGTATATGGGAATGTGTGTATATATATATATTAATAAATAATATATAGGTATATTAATATACTCGTATTATAGTTATTTATTAATAGTCGTTCTGTCTTTTTATGTCGTATTCTTTTGAATACATGTTATGAATAGTATATGCATAGATATGCTGTAAAGGTAGCATTACCGTTAAGTATTGCGACTAAGATCTTACTATTTTCAATAAATAATATTACATAGTTTTTTATTTATCGTAAATACAAAGTTAAAATTATTTACAGTTTATAAAGGTTAGACTAAAAATATAAGGGTATTTTTATTTACTACTGTTAAAAACATGTCTACATTTTATATGAAATTTGCGTTTAAGTTAAGCAATAAGTATTTCTACTAATAGATTATTAATAATTTTAGTTCGTTTAAAATTAAGAGAAAAAATATTGAAATCTTTAATTAGGTACCTACTGTACGCACAGCATTTGTTATTTATTAAGATTTTTTTTTTTAAATATAGTATCGTTATTGAGGCATTATAAGAAAAACAAATAATTACACGTATATGCGGACGTTTTTATTAAATCATTACATCAATACAGTATTTACTTAACAAGTATAATTCGTAGAGTTTGACTAGATAGTGACTAGTTGCCTCGAAGGCTCGCTTTAAGCTCCCACACAATTATATTATCAGTTCATCTTAATTCTTACACTAACCAAAGCCCCGGTACACAGAAGAAATAACTCGTTTGAAAATTTAACTTAATAAACATCGAATTACAACACTTATGTGATCAGGGGAAGTAAGGTGCAGGTCTTGGGGGCTCCGGACCAAGCATCACTCAGGCCATCGCCATCTCATCGATCCCGCGGAGAAGCCGGGAGCGGAGCCTAGCGAAAACTGGATGTTCAATCGGTATACCCCGACCGTGCAAGAACCGCAACGTTTCCTGCGCACACACAAGAAATCCGAGTTGTTCCGGATCCATATCCACGGGCACTGAATCCAATAGCGGGTCTTCGTTTTCGTCGAAAAATTCATTATCATTGTAATCATCTTCCTCGGGGGCAGGCTGCTGATTGTTGTCCGACTCGGTGGAACACACGCGTCCAAACAGCCGCCTCAATGCTTGACGTTTCTCGGCATTATCTGGATCCAGAGGTTTGTTGCTAGACTTCTTACGACGTCGCACTTTGGCCCTACGCTCGTCCTCGCGTTTCCTCTTGCTCGTCATTATCAGTTTACCCGCCGGCATCGGGATGTAGACTGCGAATGGGACGCACAGGGAATTGAAGGGCTCGACTATTAAACTGGATGGTAGTCGTCTCTGTCTGTTTTAGTCGTCGATGCACGCGGCAGAGCGGGACGGGAAGAGCAGCTGCAGCGGGAACAGCTGGGCGAGCAGATGCAGGGCGCGGGGTACGCACTCTTTGTTTGATAAAGTTTATTCCGGGAATTAAAACTGTTAGCCGCGATTGCGCGGCACAGAGGGGCGGCGGCGCGCGGGGTACAACACCAGTCCGCGCGGCAGCTGCGTCGCATCTGCCGCGCTCAGGACGCTCAGGTGCCTTCATATGCCTCGTCTCAAGATACAAGGTGCCGATATAGTGAAATTTCAACGATCCGCTTAAATGTAAACAAGCTTACTGACTGACTTTTGTCTAATCGTTAACCTCTTTGTTATCAACCTGTCAAATTATAAGACCTTTGTTATAATGAATTTAAAGACATATTTTTTCTCTAGTATTATTGTCGTTAAAAAGATACATAAAGTATTTAGAATCAAAACATAGTTAAAAATAAAAACAAAGATCTTTAAAAATAGCCCGAATCATACAGTTACTCCTCATCAGAGTACCCGAATGGTACCTAATAGACATCAACTAACAATAGCACTGTCTCTGTAAAATGAGAAATGAATTTCGAATTCAACCTTTTACGAGCAGTTCATAGCTGTTATATAAGCTCACAGTTCTATATAAAATGTAAAAATCAATACAGTCAGGCTTATGTACTGCCTGGAAACGAGCTGTCGGCTGTCGTACATGTCAGTTATATACACTGTTTATGTACTTTATCTATGTGTATGTAGTTGGAACCACTACTGACGTACGAGATTTCCGATAATCCGCGTATCGTCTCAAAATAAGGGCTAGTTTCCATTGTTATCGAACTGGAACGGATTCTGATAACTTGCACAATAGAAACTCGAGAACGTATGACAGTGTATACACGGGCATAGTTAACGCTTGGATGGCTACGTTAGTGTCCAAAGGTATGCCATGTTCTATCACAGCACTGGACGGCGTCGACAAAATTCCTACGACTAGTGATTTCGCTTACAGTTTAGCTGAAACAATGGAACAATAAAATTTACCATACATCACATCTATATGATGTTTTTATTATTATATAAAAAAACTTAAATACTTATATTGTACAATTAAAACGCAGTACTAGATCTAGATTTACGTTATCGTATTATCTCCTATATGGATATTGTATTAATATATTACAACCTTTTGTTTCATCTACTTAAAACCCTCTAATTAACATACTGTTGTAATAGTAATCAGGCAATTCATCAACAATACTTAGGTATATAATAATAATACATATATACAAATTACACACATAGTACCGTCCTTATTTGACGCCGATTGAAACTGTACCTTAAGTTACTAAAAATATACAAAAAAATATGAATAAAATAATTATTACTGGCAACGCAGATGCGGAAGTATTACACACTAAGGAAATGAAAAAGGTTTTTAAGGAGTAAATAGTGAGAACGGACAGCTAGATGGTGGATAGACTTTACCATAGATAATTAAAACAAACAATTAACCTTGTTTTAATTATCTATGGACTTTACTAATTATTATTTTTTATTCTACAAACCTGGCAAACGAGCGTACGTTCCACCTAATGGTAAGCAGCTATCGTAGGCTATGGACCATAGGTTTCATAAGCGCGTTTCTGACTTTGAACCCCCCTTCCACAAAGAGCTCTGGAAACTCTAATCATCGCAGAAACACAATAGTAGGTAATTTAGTAGAGTCTTCTGTAGGGTTGAGGTATTCTACCAGTCGGACTGCTCCAAGTAGAGAGAAATCTCCACAGAAATTTCTCTGTGACCTACCTCTCTTTGAACCCTCCTTCCCTAAGGAGATCTGAAAACTCTACTCACCGCAGGAATACAACACCAGGATCTTTTGTAGGGTTATTCCAACAGTCGGAATGCCGTAAGTAGAGAGAAATATGCAAAGATATTTCTCTGTAAAAGATTAACTACTACAGTAACGTTAAAACTATTATACGATGTTTTAATTTTATTTTTACTAATTCTTTTATGGGCGTTTCCTACAATGTTACTTTACTTACAATAGCGCTTGTTAGTTGGAAGAAATATCTTGTTGCATTAAGCGTCAGTGTAAGATATAAGTTCATCCATTCTTCATTCATTCATATTATGTTTGTTCCTTCTTGCATTCAATCATTATAGCGTATTTTCCATGAAATAATTAATTATGATACAAGAGAACACATAAAAATGTTCCATACAAAGTAATAAGTTAGAAGTCATTAACGGTCTACCGCTTTTCACAAGTAGGTAAGTTGTATAGTGAAAATGAATAATCATGTAAGGAGGTTAAACAGGATTTATCTCGGTCGTCCGATTGTGCCTACGGTTTATCCTTTTAACCTTAAGAAATTATGTTACTGCTTCGCCCTAACTTATAAGATGTATCCACCTTTTTGATGTATAACATATTTACTCTCGTTTGTTGTATATTTTTTGTGGGGGTGATTTTGGAAAAGGGACGGAAATGTGTTACAGGAAACCGCGGAAGCGTGCGCTATTTGATTTGACTAATGAGCACGCGCAGTGGCGGAGAAATGGCTGTGAGTGAGAAGGTGCCAACCCATTTTGCGTGAGGTTGGTACCACGATGTGCTGTCGGCCACAATAGTGTATGCGTGTGTGTGACGAGAAAGAGAAAAGGAAATAGAGAAGGAGAACTCATCACCTGTGCACTCATCTACAGCTATAGCACAGTGTTGTGTATAAAATCTGAGGTTGAGGAGTGATTTATATGTGTAAACTATATTCTATATCTTTAATATTAAGCATCTGATAAAGTTTATCATTCTTAAAAAATACGAGTAAGTAATATGGAATGATTCGAATAAATATTTTAGTGCGGATATTTTTTCAGGATTTAAGCTACTATTGCTTATTTACCACGACTAGAATTAAACTTGCACGAGCAAGCGCGCGCCATAATACAGAATTACATATATTTCCGTGCTTACAATATATTCGACCAATAATATGACGAATAATTTGACTTCACATGTATTTCATCTCAATTTCATAGTAGGATATCATGTCAGATGTTACACTAATGTAAGGCTCGTTTTTTTTTAAAGATTTCTGTTATACTATGAACCATTTTTTCTATCTGTTTTTAAAATACAGTGAGTTCAACCACGGTTATAGGAAGATATGTTAACGAGCTCACTGTCAAATGGATTTCTTTTTCTCAAACGGAACTTTCTTTTGAATTGGTTCTTTATCTATCACAAGAACCAGTAAATTTAAATGCAATTTCAATTAAGGTAACTTTGATTTTCATTTATAATTTTTCTTCGAAATATCGATATAGAACAAAGCACCTTGCGTTTGTCATTTGTAACACGCTTTAAAATACATAGACCTCAGCAGAAAAGACGAAATATTATAATGCTCATCGGATTGGTTAATTATAAAAAAACTTAAATATTAACCGTTTATATCTCACACAAAACTAACTGTGGCCCACGGTTTCACCAGTGTTAAATTGTCGCTAACGCATACGTGTAGCATATCGTTTTTCTCACTTCCCATACTAGTCCACAGCTTGCCAGTTTGACTGACGTTTATGATTACAGCTCGTCTCCTTAGAGTCGTAGCGTGATATAGACTGTAATCTTCCTTTTCTAAGTTCTTACTGGTAGTAGTTCCAGACGCACAAAATTAGCACTCTCCATATTGTTATACCCGTGGGTAACAAAATGACGTTTCACGTAAAAAAAATATTCGTGCTAAAAATACAGATTAAAAATAAACTCACAAACCTCTCTTGTACTTGCAGAATAATCCTGTAGGAACTTGCAGAATCAATCTGTATGTTCCTCGTGTAGTTCTTATTTTTCTTTGCTTGTTGTTTCAACTTCGCTTTCGAAATTAGAACTGTCGTGACTCGCGGTACGGCTCGCTTATAGAACTAAATGAGATGATCACGGAATTTCTAGGAAGTCTTTGAACTCTTAACATGTTGTAAACAACTTACGTCATCGTTTTAAAAGGTTTTGATTTATAGCCCATTGTTTGTTGACAGTTGAAGCGATAAGACTTTGTATGTGTGTGTCGTTGAACTTATGACTACACGACACACGACTACACTATGATAAATATACGATATTTCACATTCCAGACGATTCTTGAGATTTCGAGAATGGTTTTTTTATTTTTTCTTACACAGATCGTAACAATATAGATAACTATTTTAATGCGTATACCGTAATTGTAATTTACTTAATTATATATTTTTTTGAAACTATTGAAAGAGATTTGTAAGGATAGAGAAAACTGACGCTTCATTCGTCCTCCCAATCACATTAGAAATATAGCATGATAGGTCAATAAAAATAAAAACAAGTCGTTGATAAATTATTATTTGTGAGTATTTATCACAAAAACATTAAGATATCCGAATCAAATACCGTATTATAATTATTATTCATTGGCTCTGGAGCCAAAGTTTTAGGTACGGTAGCTTCCATCTCGGTGCGAACAATCAAGTTAACACTGGCATGAAACCATGGAACAGTTTCCCGCCCAGTGTAGTTCAGAACCTTATAAAATCAGGCCTATCAAGCGTATGTAAGAGACACCTATGAAAATCCGCCTATATTCCGACAGTTCAACTTGAGAGTCAGTTAGGCTTAGCGTGTCGCCATCTTGTATCACATCGGCACTTCACAAACTTAATTTCAAGTGAGATTTTGACTATAACTCTAAACCAATCTTCTATTTATATACCCATAATAAAATTGAAGTGTCTGTTTGTAATATCAATACAACATTTTTGATAAATGCATATAAAAGTTTACATCACTACCTATAACAATGAAACAAATTTTAAAATTTTTGTCTTCCTGGCCGTCTGCTTGTTCCGGGTAATCTCCGAAACGGTTACGACCCATTTTGACGGGGTTTTCACTGGCAGATAGATGATGTTATAAGGAATAACTTAGGCTACTTTTATTTTAGAAAAATAATTATATATACATATAATAAAATTGAAGTGTCTGCTTGTACATCAAAATAACACATTTTTACTAAACGCATATGAAAGTATACACGCTACCTGTTACAAAGAACCAAATTATAAAATTTTTGTCTGTCTGTCCGTCTGTCTGTTTGTTCCAGGTAATCTCCGAAATGGTTGGACCTATTTTGACGGGGTTTTCACTGGCAGATAGCTGATATTATAAGGAATAACTTAGACTACTTTTATTTTAGAAAAATAATTACGTTTCCGTACAAAAAATATAAATAGCTTTTCTAGTAGACTAAGCGAGCGTAGCGGCGGGCACAGCTAGTATAGAGTAAATATTTTTTTTAATTACTTCTTGATAAAGTGGTATAGTTCTTGGTATAGTTTCAACATTACGCACGCTACTAACCTAAGCGGCGAAGCAGTAACCATAGACATCTGGAAATTTTAATTTAACCCAGGTTTAAACGCGGGCCCAGCTGGTTATTATTTTAAGTTGTTAGAACTAGACAAGAATACTCTATATGGTAATGTATTAGATATTGCATTTTGCCAGTCCTTGACTGGCATTGCAAAATACAGCTTTGTTTTTACTCAAGAGTCACGAGGTAGCCACAAGCAAAAAAATTTTACCCGCCACGACCGCCCTCCTCTGCGGCAACTCAAGCCTAGGTCCGATCCATCGGCATGGAGCCCTTGAGCCAAGCAGCCGCTCGCGCGATACAAGTGACTCTACAATCACTAGCTTTCACAGCCATACATGACACTGCATTATACACACATGCACAACACACATAGGTACATAGGTTCTGTAAGGGACCTTTTTTTTTCTTTTTTTGCCTAGTTAGATTAGACAAAAATTTTCAGACCACTAAATACACATACACATGTTCCTTCCCTCCTCCCAGGGGGCAGAAACATGTATATATGTATAGTTAGTTTAGATCGAATTACGGATAGGGAATTAGTCAGATCGCGACTTAATTGCATACGCGCAACAGTCCGAGCCGAGGTTCGGCCACTTTGGCACCCTCGGATGTTGTTGCTTAGCTTTCGTGGCTGAGTGCCCTAAGCGCTCGCCCCCAAGCCCGGTAAAGCTGTAAAAGCCGTAAAGGCTCCAGGGCCCCTAAGGCTAACAGTATAGTCAGTTCGAAAAAAAAAAATTTTTTTACGTAAATATTGTTACTGTAGGAGATTGTATATCTATTTTCAGTATCAATTACGATCCTGTAATAATTAAATTATATTATTATAACTCCGCGAGTTAACAGTATGTTTAAAAATTAAAGTTAATTATTTAAAATATTGGTCTACCGTCTATTTATAAAACCGTAAATCAATACAAAATTGGAAAAATAATCTTAAATAAATTTAATAATCTAAAATATTTCCTTTGAAAAATTGTGTTTTTTTTGTCAGTGAGTCACCTCATTGGAAAAACTAATCAGAGAATATAACAAATTTCAATAATATAAACATGCGGTATCAGCTTCGCGAATTCCTGTAGACTAATCATCAGACGATGATGTACATCAAAAACCTCAGGGTGACTATAGTCAATTTTAGTCATAACATACACATACGGTGTCAGTATCTTTTACCCATTTACCGATCAACATAAGGGAGGGTACAGACTGTATAACTAGGTACTCTAGCCTTGACAATGAAAGTTGCCTGTGGGACTCAGGAGAACGAGGTTTTTTTTATGAATTCTTGTGTATTCTTTTATATTTTGCTTATTTACGGCGCGGGGCCTCGCAACAAACAACATTCATTAACAATAAAAATTAAGCATATTCCATTAACAACAAATAATGTGGAAACACAGACTTTCAATATTACTGCTCAAAACTATCAACATTTTATAAAAACATCGTTGTTTCGATAGTGTTCGATATCAACCATCTCTAGTTTGTACATAATAACTTTTTCTCTTGAGCTTGAGGTAAAATAGGTTATGTCACGTCAAGTGCCATCTCTTGACAGCATTGAATACCTATTTCATGTTCAGTTAGTAAAAATAACTTCTCATAAATTTTTATGGAAAATATAGCTTCCTCTAGGTTATTTACAATTTTAAAATATAAAGCAATTTACTATTTACAGGCTAAAACATGTTTTAAAATATCGCAGTCGTATAGAGCAATTATAAAATAATTGGAAAAATATTTACCTATTTACCGTCGACAAATTTTTTTCAAAACAGCTTTTATTTTTGACTTCATTCTAAAAATCGGGTTTAGGGAAAAATCTTGATCATTTCTTGTTCTTAAGTATTTAAGCTTTTTTGAGATATTAACATCTGCGAATTATCTAATAACAGTATACATCTTTTGAATACATTGTTAAACTAAAAATGAAAACTCCGATATAGCGCCATCTTTTGAAATACTCAGTAAAGTAGCTGTTCATAATTTACTCGCTGGATGCCATTTACAAATTGTGGTAGTAGGTGTATGGTGTGGTATTCGGTAGTAATCTTTTGTAATTATTAATATGCCACTTGTGTTCAATAACCAAACTATATCACATTAAATGCCACCAATATTACACAAATATTGGGTCAAATAAAAACTATCACTTGAAAGATTAAGACTCGCCAAAAACTTATTACGCATACACCTGTTGGATGGCCTCTCTTATACAATACTAGCTGTGCTCGAGGCTCTGCTCGCATGGATTACAGAATACCGACGGAGGACAAAAATTGGACCAACCATCTACCACAACTACTTTAACCAAATTGGACTATCGTGTTTAAGAGCCAATGTATAGTTTTAAAAACAAGGGACAGTTCCCTTTAGTTTTATAATAAAATACTAGATGGCGTTAAGTTGCATTACAAAAGTTAAGCAAAATAGCATAGAAGTACAGTAAATAGCAAATTAGAAGAAAAGCATAACAAGTATAATAATAAGTACAATATTATATCTATAGTATGTTTTATATTAGCAAACCCTGATCTATACACATAAAGCGAAGTGATGTAATAATAATAATAGTAAATAAGAGGAAAGTAATAATCTCTGATATCACGAAAGGTTGAACAACGTCGTTTTAAATTACTAAAACGATTCGAAAGTGGTTTCGTAACGAATGTGGCTTGCAGTGAAGAAAAACGATATCTATGCATCCCACCCGCGATTTTCCCCCTTACACTTAATGTGTCACTTTCGGTCGTATTATCACATAGGCTTAACATAAAAATTAAGATCAAAAATGATAGAATCGATCTAAAAAATGATTAAAATAAAAAACGCATATTGAAAAAAGTGGATCCTAATTAGAAAATTCGAAAAAAAAGTACAATACATACATTTACACATTTATTAATAAAGATACAGAATAAATTTCAAATTACAGTAAGTCTCTCTGTAAGTCGGACTTGAAGGAAGACGTCAAAAAATTACGGTTATTGAGTTTTGAGTTATGGAGAACTACGACTTAAGCGAATTTTGTCAGGAAACGTTCGACTTGTAGAGGTGGAGTAATTCCAACTAATTTTGAATTAGAGATACCTTACACCTGACCTCTAAACATGCACGTTTTAACGTCAGTCATAAATTTTATAGAATTGGTTTATTGTATACCTACTTTTGCATTGATTTCTAAGAAACCATTAAATACATTGTCGGCATATTCTTAAAGTCGATATCTTATTTTTCTTCGAGCTAAAGAGGTAATGTTTTTTTTTTGGAACTGACTATACTGTTATCTATAAGGGCCCAGGAGCCTCGAACGACTTTTACAGCTTCACCCGGGTTGTAGGGACTCACTAATTTTTCACCTTTTAGAGGGGTCAGATTTCGAGTAATGGATGTTTTGGGGCTTGAAGGGTAGGGAACACAACATTTTTCGAGTTTGGGAGATTTTCGACTTAAAGAGGTTCTACTGTATTTGCAAATTTTTGCGTTCAAAGCTACGTTGCGTCCCACGGTGGTTCGTCTCGCTCCATAGAAGACGTGTCGTCGGTCCACCCTGTGGCGGGTTTGCCTACGCTAAGTCTTCCGGTACGTGGCCGCCACTTGAGAACTCCTTGGCTCCAACGGCCATCTGTTCTACGAGCTACGTACCATGCCAACTGCCACTAAAGTCTAACTATACTTAGAGCTCCTCATTGCTGATTCGATCACGCAGATAAACTTTTTAGTGCTTTGATTCAATTTAGATTTGTCATTCAATGTATACAAAAATTTATATTTATTTTGTTATTAGTTTTTACTACATTTTTATTACTAACTAAAATAACCTTAATAATCTTTACGGTCTTTGGTAAAAACGCTATCCTCCATTAAAATAAACATTTGCCATTAATTGTTCCACCTCCATGAGTTGATCTTCAAGTCGCCCGACATTATTAAGACTCACTAATACTTCAAATAAAAAATTTATAAGAATAAGCCTACATATGTCAACAGACAAAATAAATAAAGGCGCGCATCTCTTGCGATGATTGTCAAAGTTTGGATGAATTAAACTTTGCGATTCACGTCACGTCACGTCGCGTCGTAGAAGACAATTAGAATCATGAGTTCTGTGAAAATTAATGATATGATAATGTGGCGTGGAGTTTATTGGTAAAGTTAGAGCTTTATTATTATTTAACCGATAAAAGCACTGTAATTCGTCTGCAACTGAATACAGTCAAAGGAGAGGGTGCCCGTTGAGAAATGAAATTGTGTTGACAGCCATCGTTGTTACGCTGGCCTGCAGATACCATGCCGAAGGCCAAAGATTATCACGAAATCGCAACTCGCTGAAGAGAGTTGTTACAACAAGTTTTTTTGCTCGGTGTATGGTAGTCGAATTATTTTATCGTTATCGCCCTTTAATCGTTTCTTTTTTAGGATAAAAGTTATAGTTAGCCTTATAGTTTCGGTATGTCCGTCTGTCTGACCGCGGCTTCGCTAAGAAAATCATAGTACTTGCTAAGTTGTAATTTGGTATAGGTACTTATACATATTAATTACGCCGACAAAGTGGGAACGATTTCTTTTCTCGTCTATCACATAGTGTGGGGTGTCGTTAGTCAGGTCGTTAAAAAATATTGTTGGTCTGTGAAAATCCTTTTTCGATTCAAGGGTCTGTTTGCGAAATATTAAGCTTGAAAGTGCTAATTTGTCAGAGTCACGTATCCCCGGCCTCTGCCAGCTAAATTACTGTTAGGGATATGTGGAAACAATTATGGTAGTAGTTAAAGTTAATGAAGTTAAAAGGATAACTATCAGAGGTGAGTAGGTTTTATAAGTTAACGAGAAATAGTCAATGAACTTATACAATGTATTTGGAGAAGTAATTTCGTACAAAAACCATTGAAAACAACTTAAAGACCCCTCTTTAAAGGATGATTTATGTTACACGAACCCGGGCGCCGCCAGCCACGACACGTTCAAAAACCCGCTGGATGCAAGAAGCACAGGACCGGTCGTTGTGGCGATCTTTGGGGAAAGCCTAAGTCGTGGACGTCATTCGGCAGAATGGATAGATGGATGTATTGCATATGCTGAATATTTTTGTTGGTGGTTTCTCCAACTGGAAATAATTTTAAAAATAATTAATAAACAATACTAAGTTAATATTTTCTTAAAGGTAATTTCGGAGCTGTTATTAGAATTATTTTTCTTGAGTAGACGAAAATAAGCGTACGCCAGTAAACACCAAGACCCACCACCAATCAGCGGAGATTTCGCAGACTTCGCTATAATGGCCATCAAATCATCGCCCCTTGTTGAATATTTAACTAACTTTAACAAACTTGTCAGAATTTCATGACTTGCTACGTTGAAAATGTTCGTTTTTCGACGTAAATACTCTTATGGGTTCCCTTCGGGGTGATGTAAATTCAATTTTTATTTTTCTTCCTCTTTCCAAACACGTCCTACGCGCTAAATAGCAAGGTCAAAAGGAATTAACCGTATGTAGGTTATTATATTTTATTTAATGAGTTTTCTTTGAAGTATATTTATATTTGTGACAACAAAAATATTGTTAACATTATATTTTTTTTTATATAATGATGTCATTTTATATATATATATATATACATATAATAAAATTTAAGCGTCTTTGTAATATCAAAATAACAGCTTCTTACTAAATGCATATGAAAGTGTACACGATACCTAATTATAACAAAAAACCCATTCTTAAAATTTTTGTCTGTTTCTCTGTCTGTCTGTTTGTTCCGGTTAATCACCGAAACGGTTGGACCGATTTTGCCCGTCAAGCACTGGCAGATAGCTGATGTTATAATGAATAACTTAGGCTACTTTTATTTTAGGAAAATAAAAAGGTTTTTTAGTAGGCCACGCGAGCGGAGCCGCGGGCATAGCTAGTAATTTATATATATTTTTTTTAATGAATGTTTTTTTAATATCTGTAAACTTAAGTTAGTTTTTAATTAACAGACATAAATAATATCGTTATAATATTGTTAATACAAAAGTAAATTAGGTAGTATAATGCATTAGAAAATAATGTATGTTTAAATTTTAGTGTGAAAAGAGTTTATTAATATATTGTATAGATTTATTTGTATTTATTTATTATATCTTTTCTCTTATTATATCCTATGTACGCTTTGACATCATTACACGTGACATTCGATAGAACTTTCCATTTGACGTCTGTATGGTATTTTTCTTTGAGTTATTTATTTGACATGGTTTAATCAAGAAATTGCTTTATTTTAGTGAAGAATAGTCAAACTCGATATTATTCACTAGTGAATCTTGCAGTAGACATTTCGGATACTACTAGTGAGAATAGTTCTGCTGACCATGTCTATTTTGATATAAATGACAGTTGAGATGGTGCCAGTCGGTGCTTACTAAACCTTTTTTTTTATTGTGATAAATAAAGTCACACTCAATTTTATCTTATAAAATGCTGTATCAGTGTCATTGAACTAATTTCGTGTACATTTAAAATCATTTTGATCACGTTAAAGATGTATAGCTTTTAAACTGCTTCGTACACGCATCCACTTTTTTTACGATACATAGTTTTATTCAAAGATATAGTGAATCGGATCGAGAAAGGGGTGCTTAGATGGTTTGGGCATGTAGCGAGTATGAATAAAGAAGAACGACTGTACAGATATATAAGATGAGTGTGAATGAGAACGTTGAAAGAGGAAGGCCTAGACGAACGTTCTACGATCAAATCGGGGACGTTCTGAAGAAAGTTGAAGAGTACTCTAAATCGACGCGCATGCATGAAAAGATTGACGAATTTTGAAGAAGCGAAAGATGTATGTCAGGATCGTATCAAGTGGAAGGACGTGGTCTCTGCCTACTCCGTTGGGAAAGAGGCGTAATTTATATATGTATTTAAAGCCTACATAAAATTAGTAATGTAAATATGTCATAAAATGGAACTAATTCTCTTTATTTCCTTCGTCCTCATGTGATATTATACATAAAGATCCGGAAATTGCTAGTGAATTTTCTAATCCCAAATTCCCAGGTCGATTCAAGTTAATATAAATTAAAATAGCTTTATGTTAAATTTAAGTTCGGTTTTGTGTAAAACGTGTCACTCACTGTCTTCTCGTCTAAATTGTATCGTGTTTTTGACAGATTTCCATTATGTGTCTAATTTCCTTCATTTGCACATGATAAAAAATTGTATCCTTGGATGAGGATGTCTCGAGGTTTTTCAATTTTTTCTGCCTCAGTAACAACTCAATTGGTTTTGAAAGTTTATTAAATTTGTAATATTAGCAGAATAACTATTTCGTAAAGTGTTATAATGTTTCATTGTATACTTATTATTATATGGAAAATTAAATTTCTTGCTACCAAGGTATTTTTTTTATTTCATAGTAAAGAATATTATATAATATATAATATAATAGTAAGGTATATTCAGCTTCTCTTATATTTTAAATGAAGGGTTCTTTCGAACTCAACACTTTATTAATATCTTCTGCCTGTACCCTGCGGTTACACCCGTGTTAAATTTATTCGATTAACTCTCCACGGCGCCGTGTAGCCTATCCCGTAATTGCTTACAACTTGCCAGTTTGCTTGACAGTCATGGTTACTGCTCCGCTTCTTAGGGACGTAGCGTGAAGTTATATAGCCTATAACCTACATCAATAAATAGGCTATACAATGTAAAACAAAATATCATATCTGACTGTTAGTTCCAGAGATTAGCGCGTTCAAACAAACAATCTCTTGAAATATATAATATTAGTTAGCGAAGATTTTAAATCATGACATCATATTGTTTTGAAAAACAATATTAGGTCTTTACCTATGAAATTGCCTTTTTGTATGAAAAAATTTAAACGATGTTTTTTCATGTATTTTTTATTTGTATTAATCGAAGTAATCACCCATGCAATCAATGCATGTTTGCCAGCGCAGTGGCAGTTTATTGATGCCCTTCTTAAAGAAATCAGCTGGACGGGAGGCAACAAATTCTTCAATGGCATTTTGTACTGCCTCTCGGGTATTGAATTTTTTTCCCGCCAAGGAGTTATCCAAATTCTGGAAAAAGTAGTAGTCTGTAGGCGCAAGGTCTGGTGAGTAGGGCGGATGACGGAGAACTTCCAACCCCAGTTCTTGCAACTTGAAGACCGTCTGTTGTGCAGTATGAGTTCGCGCGTTGTCGTGCAGGAGCAGCGGAGACGAGCGATTGACCAATGCTGATTGGAGATGTGCCAGCTTCTCCATCATTGTGTTCAGTTCTTCACAGTACACATCGGCAGTAATGCTCACCCCGTTTGTTAAGAAGCTGTGATGAATCACACCGGCGCTAGACCACCAAACAGTGACCATCACTTTTTTAGGGGTAAGTTTTCGTTTAGGGCATTGTTTAGGTGCTGAACCAGGATCCAACCAACTTGCTGAGCGCTTGCGGTTATCAAACAGAATACATTTTTCATCGCAGGTAACAATGCGGTTCAAAACTCCTTCATTTGTGTGTCTGTTGAGCAGTGCAAGGCACGTCTCGACGAGTACTTCGCGCTGGCGATCATTGAGTTCGTGGGGCACCCATTTGTCAAGCTTTTTTACCTTGCCAATTAGACGCAAATGGACCAATATTGTTTTGCCGCTAACGTCGAAAGCTGCTGCTAATTCAGCCTTAGTATCAGTGTGTAGCTTCTACAATCGCCTTTAATTCGTCATTGTCGACCAAAGTCTTCGGACGACCGCGAGGTTCATTTTTCAGGTCGAAATTCCCAGAACGGAAGCGAGCAAACCAATAACAGGTGGTGCGTTAGTTTGTAGTGTTAGCTCCGTAAACGTCGTTGATGTTGCGTGCCGCTTGTGCCGCGTTACTGCCACGACGGTACTCATATTCCATAATTACTCGAATTTTTAACGTATCCATGATGACAAAAAAGATTTAAATGCGATCAAAATGTAACACTAAATCATAAACAAATGACTACTTTTGGAAAAAGAATTCCATGTTTTTAAAATAAAATTAATTTGAAATTAGAATTCTTAGCCAAACAAAAATTATTTTGATTTGAAATGGCCAGTACTACAGAACGGCAATTTCATAGGTAAATACCTATTATATTGTTACAAGGACTGGTTCCTGTACCTATACGTCATATCAAATAACATACTATTTAATATAATATGTCGGTAATCGTCGATGAAATTATCGAAGCAGTACTAAGGACTTAGTACCCGTACTATTGACTTTATCACTATTGGCTGAGCGCAATAGCAACAGGTGTGCTCTGTGACCGCACGCGCTTTATATTATAAGCAATCTACGACAGACTTAAGGGCACTCTTACTTTAGCCGTGGAATAGTAACATTCTTGTTCGTGGTGTCCGATAGTGAAGACCTGCAGTTGTTAAGTCAACTACAAATAAACAAAGTTCCTGAGTGACGTCACACTGCCCGTCTCGGCCACGCTATAACTATATCGCTACAATATACAAAAAGTTAAATATGTATACAATATTCCATACGTGAGTTTCTCTTAAAAAGAGAAATTGCTGATTGATTCGTTTCTATTACAGCGTAATTCCATTTCGAGTCAGTTTCGTTCACTGCTCAGCGAACCCTGATGTTAGCTGATGGAATGTTCAGCCGTCTATGATAATCGGTTTCAGTAATTCCGGTATTAAGATCTTCTGAATTAATTCTCTTAATAATTTCAAGTTGTTTTATCTTTGTATACCGGCTCGGTTAAGTAATTACACAATGCTTGATGGGTTTTATCATGATGTTTTCCTTCACCAGAAGCTTATGGTCATTGTAAGTATTCGAACTCACGTCGATCGACATTAATTGGTAAAATAACGTAAAACATATTTTTATATTCTTTTTTTTATGTACCTGCCCATAAATAAAATTTCATTTATTTCTGCAACTCGCAATTAACATTTTATCATTCATTTGAATATGCAATTAGTAAATATTTAAAACAGCGTATAAAATAAATTTAACAAGTAGTTGGAAAAACAACTTATGTATAATATTTATTTAGAAGTAAGTGCCTACTTAGACAGATTTAATATACAAGTGCGTAACTCGATACCTATTTGAGGAACCAGTGAACTGGCGTCGTTCAATAGGCAAGTAACAGCGAGGCAAGTCAAAATAAAATTGTTGTAGAATCCAATCATTGCTTTTGTAATACTTTGGATAATTAACGATGACCAATTGAAGTATCGTGGTGGTTGGTATGGTGATAGTAAATGTAGGAGCAGTTTAATATTTTAAGCTATCTTCATGTATTTTGAATTCTTCTGTTTTCATATGTAGCGGTGTAGTATTTGTTTTCTATACATATTATAAAACTCAACGTCTCTCTGTCCACGAGTTATCTATTTTCGTTTTTTTTTTCATCTGGCCAGGTTACAGGATATATTTTGTAAGAAAAAGTAACATAAATAAGCAGTGAAGATAATAGTGAATTAATTCGGAAAAAAGATGCATTTGAGGCGCTTAAATGGCTTAAGCTGAGTAATACGAGATATGTCAACGTAATGTACTGCATAAATGCAGATCTTAAAAATACCTACAAAAATTTCAGCGATAGCATGTATCTAAGGATCACCCACAATAAGCATTTTTGTCTTCCATCTTTTGAGCGGTGGCAGCATGATTCGCGCGTGCACTCAAACGACGGCATTCTGTAGTCCACGCGAGCGGAGTCGCGGGCACAGCTAGTATTAGATATTTGTCAGAGATGACATCAGAATACACTATCGGAGACACCAGGATTATCCTGGTGCATCGTCGTTACGGAATCACAGATCTTGTGGGCGTCATCAGGATAAGGTGCAAGCAGTGTAGAGATTTGCACGGTTCGACAATTCAAGTGAGAATGATGTCTATTTATTTTTAGGTTGCCTCCATTGGCCTCCAATCTCCCCTATATAGCCACCCCAAGCCTCGCATGTCTGATGTAATCGCTGCCTGTAGGTGACATGGTAACTGATATCGAACGTCTTAAAAATCCGACAAGCTCCAATCAGAATGATCTTCTCTTCGGGTTCCGACTTAGTGGGTAGCCGCGAACAACCTTAGGATCCAATATTAAGAGAGTCTTTACAATACGAGGGCTCGAGCTAGAATCATCCTTCAAGCCCGTCGTTGTCTGCTTGTATGGCTCCATGGGTCACAGAACATGAATGTTGTTAGCGCGCGGCATCTTTATTTTCTTTTCATTCATTATCTCGTTGCTATGATGGCATGTTTTTTTGCTTTTTAATATTATGACACTGACCACAGACACTGACACGATTTACGACCTTCGACATATTTATTTGATTACGTTTGTTTTATTCCTTGTTTGTGTATTCAAGCGTGTTAATTTATCAAGGCAAATATGTAATTATTTGCCTTGTTTTCAATTATATAATAAAGTGTTAGGTTAATCGTGAGTGTAATGGATCATATGTTCAGAAATCTATTCATGGAGGAACAGATTCCTTGGCCCTATTAATATGACATATTTTTACAGAACAGTTCAGAGCGCTTTATATGAAATTGAAGTGGTGAAATACCAACAAAGAATAATGTGTCTATTAAAAAAAGTGTTTTGTAAATGCCATTTCTGAACTAAAAGTCTTATTGAGTCACGAAATGTATTTATTTATACGTATTGGTTCATTTCAAATAATTTACTTTATGATTCTGAAATGGAAAATATCACAAAATAAGATATTATCAAAAGCCCTAATCGTAAAAGTACCCACTTAATTATGTACAGGCTGTTAAAAGTTTCTCATTATGTGCTGACGATGAAAACGCTTTTCAGAGAAAGATCCTTTTGTTTCCAAAAAAGGACACTCTATTGAACAGTCTGCGTCAGAAGTTTTGCTCTCAGTAAAAAGGTATAGATCGGCCTTCGTGTATATTGTAGTGAAATTGCCACTCTAATATTTTTAGGTAAGGACTTGTGTTGAAGGTTATATATGGCCTTTCGAAAATTTTGCTAGGGTAGTCCATTACGAATGTTTTAACTTAAATGAGATGTTTAAGGTTTTTGGGAAAAGCTATATACTTCTGTCTATTGGAAATAATGGAGAACTTTGAGAATTTGTCTTTTCATTGAATATTCGTATTTATACAAATATATCAAATCTACATTATTCAAGTAAGTTATTATATTTAAATATGTAACGGACTAACAAATTCTACAAAAACGGAAGAAACAGAAATATGTTTGTACTAGCTGTGCCTGCGACTTCGTCCGTGTGGAAATTAATGTATGAAAAACAGCGATAAAATAAGATAATATGTAGATATTCTTAACGAGAGCCCTAAGAGAGGTAGGGCATAAAGAAATTTATTTGGAGATTTCTCTCTACTTGTGGAGTCCGACTGGTGGAATACCTCCACCCTACATAAGATAGCAGCGATTTAACCTTGTGGTGTGTTGCTGCGGTAACTAAAGTTTCCAGAGCTCCTGGTTGAAGGAGGAGTTCAAAGAGAGCTAGGGTACAGAGAAATTTCTTTGAAGATTTCTCTCTGCTTAGGGCAGGCCGACTGGTGGGATACTCCGGCTGAGTGCCTTAAGCGCTCACCCCCAAGCCCGGTAAAGCTGTAAAAGCCGTAAAGGCTCCAGGGCCCCTAAGGCTAATAGTATAGACAGTTCGAAAAAAAAGGGGGGATACTCCACCCTACAGAAGAACTCGGTTAAACAAGCTTGTGTTGGGTTCCTGCGGCGATTAGGGTTTCCAGAGGTTCTTGGGGTAGAGGGGTTCCAGCTCGGCAACGCGCTAGTGATACCTATGGTATTATAAGCGTCCATAGGCTACGGTAGCCGCATACCATCAGGCGGGATGTATGCTTGTTTCCCACTTTTTAGCATAAAAAAATACCTAAATTCAAATCGGCGATTAAACCTAGCTTTGTGATTGTCTCGGATTTCAAATCACTCGCATCCACTACTTATCAATCGTTATTTTGCCATACGTCTACGCTGTGATTTTAACCTAATATATCGTTCTCCATAAGTTTCTAGGGTGCGTAAACTTTTTCTTAGTACTTATCTCGTTCAGCAGAAAGTCTCACTTGACAGTATTTCCCTGTTTCCTGTGAACGAACGATTTTTTTTTAATTTGATTGACAATTACGTGGAGATATATTAATTTAGATTAATTTTATATAATTTAACTTCATTTCACTCTACATTTAAAACATATTACATATACATACATTTCTTTATATGTGTACATAAATTCAATTTATAGAGCATACAAATTTCCATACGTGTAAAAATGCATCCTATATGTACCTACAGACTATACATTACAATAATTCAAAATTTAATCAAATTCGGTTTAGAGTAGTTACTGCGTGATTGGTGGACAACTAACAGACAGACAGATAAAAATTTCAAAAACTGTTAAATTGTTTTCTGTCCTGTCCCCCCCCTTAGTATTTTTCATAAATATCTTTAATGTAGAGATTTCGGCTTTTTACTATTTTATTATAACCAAACAACAAACAAATTTATTGTAAATTTGCCTGCAATTATTTTTTCTTCAGTAAAATTAAAAGTATGGAATAAAAGTAGCTAATATTCGTATCGAATTGATCAGAAAATTTAACAAGCATGATATTAAAAGTCATGTCTAAATACCATCAGATACCTAATCGTCCTTAGCTTAATGGCTGACGACGTTCAGTCATTAATCATTAAATTAAGCTTACCGCCACTTTCAAGTAAGGATCATTAACGATTTCATCTATTTTGCTAATAATAGTTAAGAAAGATCGAGTGTACGACAAGGTTGGACCGTGGTTCAGACGTGACTTTTTATCTATACATATAATAAAATTGAAGTGACTATTTGTAATGTCAAAATAACTGATTTTTACTAAATGTATATTAAAGTATACACGATAACTATAACAAAACACACATTTATAAATTTTTTGTCTGTCTGTCTGTTTGTTCCGGGTAATCCCCGAAATGGTTGGACTGATTTTGACGGGTCTTTCACTGGCTGATAGCTGGTGTTATAGGGTATAATTTAGGCTACTTTGATTTTAAAAAATAATTAGGGTTCCGCACAAAAAATAAGAAACCTTTAAGTAGTCCACGCGAGCGGAGCCGCGTGCACAGCTTGTTCAATATAAGTTTAGTGTTTAGCCACCATCTCACATGATGTTAAGTGACGATGACCTACCACCATGCATCACGTGTAGCTCACAGCTCTGTAGTAAATGTACTTCTAGAAAACTAGGATCTATGTTAAACTCCATTTATCAATTTTCTTGATCAGCTCAGCGCCAAAGATGCTAATGAGGTAATTTAAGGTATTTTAGTGCTTATTTATGTAATTTCAATGTGGCATTTTTCCAAAAAGTAAGTTATATACCTACTCAATTTATTTAGTAGTCCCTCCAATCACCATCTTAGGCCTACCAACATACATCAGGCACATGGTAATTTGGTAGTTTATTAAAAAGGTTTCCTCACAATTCTACACGTGTCCTGGTCAAAAATTACCCAAGGGGATGATTGTAAACTTCAGGTAGCTATAGACAAATTGAAGAAATCACCTTTCTTATGTTATGAATTTGACTAGTACTTAGGTAGCAACCCATCTTATGATATAAAGTCAATAAATATATCAAATATATCAAAATCTAAAGGCAATCAAAATATTCTTTATCCCCAACAAACATAAAAAAGGTGTGTGTGCGATTCACAAACGATAGAAGTGAAACTTCATTTTAAAAGACATTTTATATTTTATTTAAACAGTGTGCAATATACATACACACCGACATTTACTCTCTCGCTCTGGCTCACACAAAGAGGAGAGACCGATAATGTGCGTTAAACGTTTAACGTTTAGGTAACATTTAACGTTTAACGCTTGGAAGTCTCATAATAAAGTCTCACTTCAAAAAAGGACCCAAGTTTTCTCGGAAGTCATTCATTTGACCACACGCTGCTATTCGTGAGGTCTACGTTGGTATGTCTTATATACTTGTTGCCAACTACCAATCAATACCCTTAAGGATTTTTCGCATAAATAAGCAATGAGCATACGGTTTTTTTCTCGATAGAATAACAATATCGCTTCTGCAGTGAATTTAGTGCTGATTCAAAAGCCTCCAATCTTTGTTTTAAAAGGATTTGAAGCATTTTAGTTCGATAATACAATAGAGTTAAGGATTATTCATGTTACATGTTGAGTACGGTTTCCAGAGCTCCATGGGGTAGGGGGGTTTAAGGTCGGCAACGTGCTAGTGATAACTTTGGTAGTACAAGCGTCCATAGGCTACGGTAGCTGCTTACCATCAGTAACATGAATCATCATTCAACCTTTTTGTTATATAAAAAATTCAGAGTATTTGAATCAATAAACTTTTACTATTTCAAACTAATTTAAATGAAATCATATTGTCGAAAATTATATCACTCGCGGCTTAAGGCCGACTTAATTCGACTTTTTCTATGTAGAACTTTTATTGCCAGCTTGTAATAAACGTTCATACTTTTAGCTCTAATGAGGTACTTAAGACGAAAAATGTATAAAATGACTTTTGCATTAAAAAATTATGCTTGTTTCGAACTGCACTTTAACCACACTTACAAAGTTTTTCTACTTTTGACTTTATTACATTTAACTATATCCTTACTTATTAAAGGCAAACTTCTCTCAGTTTGTGTCTCTGTCCGTAATGCTTATAACTCGATAACTACTTAACTGATATACCTGATGTTATTTTAAATCATAAATGTTTTCTCTTTAGTATGTCTTGTTATATAAGGTACGGGTTTTGAGGGTAGATAATAATAAAATATTAAAACGTCATATAAATTACAACCACTAATTTCTTTGAATTACTTTATCTAAATTCTAAACCATCAAATATTGAGCGATTAAATCAAGTGGATATACTTTTCTGAAAGAAGTAACTAAAAAAAGACTATACCTACCATAAATATACTGTTATATTTAAACCACGTGATTTTTACGTGATAAAGCAAATAAAAAATGTTATACACGACATGTAAGCATTAATCGTTATCAAAACAATCCTTCCTTACATATTATAAAATCTGCTGGCCTGTGTGTCACTCTGTTAGTGTGTTTCAAAATAAATACTTTCGTCTTCATAAGTAACTTGATGAGTCCTTTACAGCATCCAGTTTAGTCTCATTGCAAAAGTAATAATATATTGTGTACAAACAGGGTCTGCAGTGTTTAGATCATACATACCATATGATATTCAGATTTATAGATTAATATCAAGTACGTGTCCATGTGTACTTTTTTTTTCGAACTGACTATTCTGTTAGCCTTAGGTGCCCTGGAGCTTTTGCGGCTTTTACAGCTTCACCGGGCTAGGAGCGAGCGCTTAAGGCAATCAGTTTGACACTCACTCAATTTGTACGAAATGACTTCTCCAACTACATTTTATAAGTTGGTCGATTATTACTCGTTATCTTGTAAAGAATACACACAAAGACACTTGAAATTAGCTATTTAAAGCCTAATATTTCGCAAACGGACCTTTGAATCGAAAAATGGTTTAAACACACCTATAATAATTTAAAATGACCTATCTAATAATACCCCAGGCCAAAGGATAGACGAGAAAAAAAAATCCATACTTTACGTGTAGGATATAGAAAAAAACATGTTTAAGATTTTATTTTACTACTTTGTCTGCGTGATTAAAATCCATACCCATACCAAATTACAACTTTCTAGTACTAAGAATTTCGATGAAACAGACGGACATGACGAAACTATAAGTGATCCTTTTTGACTTCGGAACCTTAAAAAACCCTTAGTCCACGCGAGCGGACACGCGAGCTAAGCTTTTTATATATTAGGATTCGATTAAATTATTGTTAGATATTTAGAAAACGAACGCTGTGAGATCGAAGTCAAAATAAAAATCAACTATTATCAAACAAAAGTATAGAAGAATGTAAAAATATATAAAAGGTACAAATTACTTCCTTACATTATTAAAAAAACATACTATAGTATAAAAGCCAAATAATCCTCATAAATAATCCTCATCGTTCTTAAAAAAAAATAATTAATTAGCGTAAATTGAGAGATTCGGACGTAACAAAAAACAAAATACAGCTATATTTATAAAGAAGAATTCTACAGCCATTTTCGTGTACAAAAAATATTCATTCGAGCAAAGGTTTTCTTATTAAAATTACATTGTTAATTGTTAGGCAGTTATGTTAAAGCTCTTGGAAATTACCATTAAAAACAATATAGTCGATATAAAATTAAATTTATAGAACGAAGAGGTATGCTTTTGACATTTCGTCGAGTTAATTCTTATAAATCTTATTTAATACTGGAATAGGAACAATTAAGTTGATTTTATTGGACGTTATCGACTACTTAATTGCTCGACGGGCTTAATTATTATTTGTAGTCTACTTCAACTACTACTGAAGATTCATGATTGATTTTGAAGTATACGATTGAGTTGGAAATTAGAAATATCTAAACATAACAGCTAAATTTTGATTTAACTTAATTTATTATATATACAGGTGCCCATAAACCAATATCAAGCCGGACATGGCCCATGTGGTGACAATAATTAGTAAAATATTTAAAGAAATCTTAGCTAAGTACTATTCAAATTATAGGCAATTTTAAAACAATAACAAGAAATTCGATACCCCATGATGATCTCTTTTAAGTACTAAAACTATATATCTTTATTTTTCATATTTTTTTTCTTTGTAATGTAACTCTGAATAATACGTCCGTAAATTAAAATCTAAAATTAAAAAACTAGTACCTCGGTATTAAAGAAAATATCCCTTTTGTTATTATTACATCGCCTATCATTATGTTAACCAAGTATAATGAAAAAAATAAATGTATAACGTTTTTTTGGGCCACTGACTTTAAAAGATGGCGTATTTAGTATGAATTCCAAAATGATATAACTCGAGTATTTCTTACATAAAAAGAAAAGAATTTCGTCCACACTATATAATATGCATTTAGCGTTAAGAAATGTCTGATACTTTTCCATTTATGTTCGAAGCGACTGAACGTGTGTATGTAGTATATCATTGTATTTATTCTTCATTTTCCGATGAAACGTGTTTCTTACGGATTTATTTTCCTTTATGTCGTGATATTGGATGTTCTGGAGTTCTTTGTCAGTTAAAAACATGTTATTTGATGAGTTTTATATAATTTCTTAGGAAAGTGAAGCGAAGATATGTCGTGTACGGAAAATTATATCTCATTATTGAGACATTTAAATAGATAAAATTTTGAAGTAGGTAGGTAAAATGAGAAGTACATTTTATATTGCTTTTAGTAATTAATAGCAAAAATATTGTTATACCCGCCGCTGTTGTGAAACGCCGCTATATTTCAAGTTCACAAATATTCGTACTCAAAAACAAAATACAAATTAAAAACACAAACTTATAAATCGCTCCTTGAATGTACTTGCAGAATTACCTCTTATATATCGCTTGTATGTCTTCTTTTATATCGCTTTTTGCTTCCACTTCGCTTTCGAAATTAGAACTGCCTTGACTCGCAATTCGGCTCGCTTATATACCCAAATGAGACGATCACGAAATCTCTAGAAGGTGCTTGAACCTTAACATGCCGTAAACAACTTACGTCATTGTTTTTAAAAGGAGGAAAACGTTTGATTTATAGCCCATTGTTTGTTGACAGTCAAAGCGATAATAAGCCTTTATATGTGTGCTTCGTCGAACGTATAACTAAATTTCACGATATTTGAGGCACATTCCAGACGATTCCTGATATTTCGAGAATGGGTATTTTTTATATTTTACTCAGATCTTAACAATACAGTATATGGTTAAAGTTTTATAAGTGTTTATTAAGACTCTGAAAAAAAAGCAATCGTGAAATTGACGATGGCACAGATATATTTTTTTAATTATCTGTGGATGGTCTTAACACTTGTTATTTATTGGGTGGTAGGAAACGACAATGGCATCCAACTGGTCCGCGACCACCATAAACTAGGTATACCTGCCGTAGTGGCACGCTTAGGCGTGTCTTGTTCCGAGAGTAGCCGGTCTATATCCAATCATCAAGCCGGATGGCAGGACATCTATACCCAACGAGATCACCATACACATGGTGATAAACCCGTCACAGTGACTCTCTTTTGGTTCGTCGTATTTTGGGATCAACTGCTGTGTATTCAGTTGCCGAGAAGACTGTAGGCAGCCATGCCAATGGTTACCGTCCATGAATTGCCGATCTCTAAATTTTGTAGGCGGAATAACGACTCCATAGAACGGCTGGTCGTGCAGGGAAAAGTAGAAGGAAGTATCTGACTGCGCCAGACAGTCTGCAAGCAGAGAGAGATGGCGGGACATCGTGCGGAGAGCTGTGTCCGCCTCTACCACCGACATAGACGCCTCGATGTGACCACGACCACTCTGCCAAGAGTGAAACGACAGAGAAGAAGAAGAAATTTTCACCATATTTTTTGGATTGTACCATTTTTACCATCAGGCACAATGGAGTAACTTTACCGTGCTACAATAAGAAAAAAAAATGTGTGTTTGCTCCAGCCCGCGACTGGAGTTTACTTCTCAAGAACCGTCTTGGAATTTAGAATATAGTTATACAATTGGCATTGTTTTTTTTAATCAGGTTAAATCTTAAACCATTTCGAGAAATTTTATTCTGCGTTAGTGTTATAATATTATAGAATATTGTTAATATCGAACGATTAAAGATATTTTTGAAGAAAATCATATGCCCTTCATGACGTCATCACTAGAATAAAATAAGTTTTTTGCCTTGATACTTGAATATTAAAAAACACCATAGTATTATAGATTGTCAGTTTCAACCGTCATTTTGTCAAAAGATGCATGCATACGATAACGATGCGATTACGCCAGTGTTGTCAAGGCCTTTGAATCAAAAGTTATGTTTCGTTTCCTGAGTAGTTTCTTTCTTATCAAAACAATAGAAACCCTTGTTAATGTTGAGACATTTTCGCCACTGTTAACTGCTTATAAATTGGAAGTAGATTTTGTAATAACTTCTCCGCTTGTGAGCCCAATTTTTGGTAAAATATCAAATTTTATAATAAATACTTTATATCTTAAGACGTTACGAAAATCGACTTAAAATTTACTTACATGTTACATGAGAGGGTCAAAAGTTACAAAAAATGCAACCAATTGGTATACTCACTGTTGTATGATCACAACACAGAGTATGATAATCGACAGATAACATTAACCTTTTTTTTTTTTTATAAAGAAAAAGCTTAAGTCATACAATATTAATGCAGGTGATGACGTCGTCACCGTCGACAATATCTGCTGTTTTCAAAATCATAAAAAAACATGCAGTAATCCATAAAATAGGATAATATTGAAATTAGTGTCTCAAAATTCTACATACTATCTAAAATAGAAATCAAATTGGAAGTGTAAAAAAATTGGACAATTGCCATTGCCAAATTTCCCATTGGCAAGGAGAGTAAATAAAGGCATCTCTTATGATATAGAAGAAGGAAAAAAAACCTAAGCTTCATAGCCTAAACGGCAACCACGGGTTCTTGTGATTTATTTTTATCATGACGAATTTTATTTTTGTCTGTCTGTTTGTATGCCCGGATTTAACTCAAAATGGTTTGACCGATTCTTATGAAATTTTGTACGCGAGAAATTTGTCATTAGCTAATTAATAGGCTATAAGAATTTTTAATCTATACAGATCGTCTAATTCACCGATGAAAATTACGTCGTTGCTTCATTACCAGACGAAAATAATGTAGGTAACGAACATCATAAGCGCGTGCCCTGCTAGCACGGCAGCTATAGCAGCGACGTCTCGTCTTTGGCGGGAATTCGTCCCTGCGTGGCGTTCCCGCTCTTTTCATCGGTTGAGTCTGGCGGCTTTCGCAGCAAACGAAAAATAGATGAATAAATCTCAACCTTATCTACATATCTCTAAGGGTAAAAATTGTTGGCGTGATGTTGCGCGATGTTTCATTTTCAGTTTCACTCCTCTATTTTTCCATACCGTGCGCCTTATACCGTTTCTTAAGGAGTAAACTTCAAAAATCTGCTTGTAACTAGTCATTTTGTAGTTGTTCTGATTTAGATATTACTAACAAAAAGGGAAATTAATAACAACACTTACTGGCTATATATTATTTATTTTTATTTTTTAATGCACCACATTTCTTCGTACATAATTCGCAGATGAATGTAGGTTCTTCGGTTGTAGTTGCCATGGTAGTAGTGGTAGGTTTCGGAGTAGTAGTCTTCGGTTTTGGCTTGCAGTACACGTAAGGTCCGAAGTGGTTATGTGGGTAATAGAAGTCATAATCGTCATAAATTTGTGGGATTTCATCATCGATATAGAATAGGGATGATGCATCTGTAAAGTTAAAATGATTATTTAAAAAAAATGCCAAGTGCGTGTCGAACCACGCGCATTGTAGGTTTCCGTAGTTGCTCATCACAATATGAAGACTTAGAGGTGCTTTAAGTAATTTTCAATGGAATTTGTCCGAAATTGCGTCTCCAAGTACATTTTATAAGTTTTTTTTATCGTTTTTAGGTTTGGCGAAGTGGCCATCATCTCACCTGATGTTAAGTGACGATGTGGCCCAATATGGTAACACGCTAAACCTAGTGGAAGACTGGCTCTCAAGTGCAGCTGCCGGAACACACCTATTGGTGCTTGGCGGCAGATTTTCAACTTGAGGGTGGTAGCTAGCCAGGAGGGCATTAGAAAATGCCCTACCACCATGCTATGGTTTCCTCATGATGTTTTCCTACACCGAAAGCTCAGGCTCATTGTAGGGATTCGAACTCACGTCAATCGACGCGAAGTCGTACACGCTACCAGTGCGCCATCATCGCTTGTTGATTGATTGATTACTCGTTAATTTGTAAAGCCTACTAACCTCTGATAGTTTTCCTTTTAACTTCATTATTTATACTACCACCATGAATTATTTCACATATCCAAAAACAACCATTTAGCTGGCAGGAGATAGGGGACACTTGACTCTAACAAAAATTAGCACTTTGAAGCTTAATATTTCGGAAACGGATCCCTGAATCGAAAAATGGTTTTCCCAGACCATAATATTTTTGAACGACCTATCCAACGACATCAAACACGATTTGATAGATGAGGAAAAAAAATCCCACTTTACGTGTAGGGGAGGAACCCTAGAACTTTTTTTCATGATTTATTTTGCCACTTTGTTGGCGTGATTAATATTTATACCCATACCAGATTACAGCTTTCTAGTGCTATGAATATCTGAGCTAAGCCGCGGACAGACAGACGGACATACCGAAACTATAAGGGTTCCTATTGACTTTAAGTAACTTAGTGGTAACAGACTTGAACGTTTCTTTGGATAATGTTGATTTAATCCTTCGAAAATTCTGAGCAGTTAGTGAAGGAATACATTGTGATGCAATCATAGGTAATTGTAATACTCTCGTAGGTAACTATAATTTTTCTCTTCTTACCCATGTCCCACTAAAGTAGGGTCGGACGATATGCTTTTCTCTTTCACTCTATTCTGTCAACTATCATCTCAGTATTAACACGGTCTTCCTAATACTCTTACATACGTCCACCTTCATACCTAATACTCTTCTAGTTATGGCTTTCTTCCCTTCTCATGGCATACACATACCACACTTATCTATAACCCCTAAACTACTGTGTGACTGGTGCTATTTCCATATTTCGTGGCTAACTACAATCGCCAAGGTGAAACATCTATGTGTTTGTACATCTTGGTCTAGGTTGTCCTATAATGTGAGGTATAATTTAAGTAAAACATAGACTAAAAAACGCAATACAATAGAGTATAAAATGTTATTGCTACAAGAAAAAAATAAACTGAAATTTTTATATAAATATAAAGTTCTTTCCAGCTTTATATAATATTTACTAAATTGTGTCTTTGTTTATCACTTTTTGTTTTATAGCTTGACACAGTGACTACGACATTTTTTGATAAGTATTTATACTATTTAAAATACTTACATTTTAGAGAATATTGATTTGCTTATGATGAAAACATTTCTTCGTTGGATAATTTACAAATGTTGCCCGAGTTAATCGTAACGTAAACAAGCAATTTCGAGTAATCATATATTTATTTTTAGACCCGTGAAGGAGTTGTATTTCATGATACTCATTATTTTCTACATTCTCCAGGAATTGATCGTTTTAAGGGGTCGCCCACTCGGCTCCGATGTAGAGCCGTTTGATGAAATACCCTACTCTATTTATAACAGTATTTGTATATCTATCTATCTATATAAATAAAATAATTCAGGTTTAACGTTATGCTCTCATTACGAAAAAACTATTGGATAGTTTTTGTTATAGTCCTTAATATGCCTTTATACAAAAAAAAAAACAAAAAATATAACGAAATCTTCATAAACAATAATTCTGTAGTCCACAGCTAGTTACACTATAATATGTGAAAATAGAAATACAAAATATCGTTATTTTTAAATACACGTATTATTGATTCATATTGTTGTTCTGTATAAGTTAAATGGGTGCTAGGTGTTAAAACACTGTAATTGTGTCCAACTATATCGCGATCATTTTACACCAGGTGTAATACCCATCATAGTGGCACGCTTAGACGGTTGCTTTCCGGGATTAGCTTGTGTATATCCAGTATTGATGCGGGCTGTTCCTTACTGGGTCGTGACGACCGTGGGTCGTAATGGATAAATCCATCACAGTTACGATTGAATTGTATTTAAAAAATTAAAAATCTTTACCTGTGTCATGTCTTCGCGTTGAGCAGTACAGAGGGCAGACCTTGAAGCAAAAAAATGATGGCTCCTTGACTGAAACAAAATATGCAGTACTTTATTACAATACTAGCAACCCGCTTCGGCTTCGCACGTATAGTATAAGTAAGTAATACATATCATTCTATTGGTTTACGCGGCGCACGCCACTAAAGCTCCCAGTCAGCACGTTTTTTTCCGACATCTTCAATATTAATCGTCATATTTCAGCCAATTTACACATTACCTTTATGAAATATACCCCTAAACTTTCTTTATGAATGACTCCATCATTTAATGAAAAGTGTATGAAAATCTGTTTGGTAAGTTTTGAGTTTATCGTATTCGGACAACAGACAGATAGACGCGGCGAGGGACTCAAAAAATAATCAAATTATTCATCACTAACGGGTATATTTATGGGTATAGGACCAAAATGTACCGTTTGTTAGATTTCTCGGAGTCTTGGTGGACGGAGAGCATGGTAGGTGGAAGAGGAATACATTATACCAAAATAATATACATATCTGTAGTGCTAAGAGAATGATGTTTAGTTGCTCTAATGATCACGCTTGTCAAATATTAAACCGCAAATAATAATAAAAATGTTTATTACACCACTAATGGCTAGCTCTAAATGTACTACACAGTCGACCTTTCAGGTTAAATATTTTTTATGAATTATCGCGTAAAAAAACATTAACACGATTTACTTTAAACATTATTAGTTGTTTTTTTTTAAATATTTAATTGTTATTTAACAACACTGGCAAGATTTTAGCTTTTTTTTTTCGAACTGTTATTTTGTTAGCCATAAGGGCCCTGAAGCCTCAAACGGATTTTACAGCTTCCCCCGGGCTTGGACTTCAGCTTTACTCTCTGAGAAGCAGGATTACCTAGTTTAAGTGGTAGCGGTTATTATGTTGGAAAATCAAGAACTTGTAATTTTACCAACCAATAATTATGGTAATATAAATTAATAGATATTTTTATTAAATTAGTAACCATTTTTGACGCTGACGAAGTCAAAATCTTTGACCTTTTTCTTTACCGATAACGGTAACAATGTTTTTTTTATTATTACAGGTTTGGCATAGTGGGCACAACCTCACCTGATGTTAAGTGACGATGCGGCCCAAGATACGCTATACCTAGTGGAAGATTGGCTCTCAAGTGCAGCTGCCAGAACACACCTATTGGTGCTTGGCGACAGATTTTCAACTTGAGGGTGGTAGCTAGCCAGGCGGGCATTAGAAAAAGCCCTATAACCATGCTATGGTTTCCTCACGATGTTTTCTTTCACCGAAAGCTCAGGCTCATTGCAAGTATTTGAACTCACGTCAATCGACGCGAAGCTTATACGCTACCACTGAGCCATTATTGCTTTAAAAATTATTGTGATAAGAGTTTGAATTTTACTTTTAAAGTCATTTCATCACGGCGCTGAAAATTTTGATGTAAAATGTTTTGGTTCTTTAATATTCCCATCACAAAAGCAAAATGAGTTTCGAGATAAGTTGGCGAGTTTAGTGTCATGTAACATTTCATAACAGTAAATACAAAAGATAATTTTAGACTTTCTCTTTTGAAGTGTAGGAAATTACTTATAAAATTCTAAATAACTTTTCTTATTCGATGTTATATTATATCTGTATGTATAGATATTATAAAACTCAACGTCTCTCTGTCTGTCTGTTCGTAAATGTTTTTTATTTTAATTCATAGCCATGTTATCTGGTATTGTTATAGGACATATTTTGTAAGATAAAGTAACATACGAAATAAGCAGTGACGATAATGGTGAATCAATTCGGAAAAATGACGCATTTGGGGTGCTTAAATGGCGTACGCTGAGTACACCATACGAGATATATCAAATTAATGTTCTACATAAATGTAGAACATCAAGAAGATGAGTCGATGATGTCAGAGAAGTGGCAGGAGAAAAGTGGCAGATGGAAGCATGCGACAGAAGGCAGTGGACAGAAATGAAGAAGGCCTTTACCCTAGAGAAGAGCTCTCATTAAAAATACTCGAAAAAGAAATTTATGTACATAGTTAAATTCAAATTAATTACATAGAATTTTTATCAACATAAACAATATCATAAAAAATAGGTACATTTTTTGCGTTTATGTTAGTAAAATATTATGCAAAATTAATATGAATTGAGAGACGATAAAAGGCTTATTTATTATAGTTTTTTAAATTATAATTTAATTACCACAATTGAGAATGTAATAAAGCTAAAAAAATACTAACTTACATGAGAATAAAAAAAAAGCTTCACTCCGCGTAATACTCAAAATAACGAAGAAAATATTGATATGTTTTAACATGTTTTAACCAGAAATAACCTATTCCTTTCACTTCTACATGAGGACAGCTTTTCTTGAAAAGTTCCAGCGATCTTTATACGTTCATTGTACCTGCTGAACTATTACATATGCTGATGTAAATACTTCGTCTCGATAGCAATTGAAAACTTCAAAGATACTTACTTATATTTTTTATGGATTCTATTTTATGGATTTTGATTGTTGTGTTACTTGTAAAGAGTTATTTATGTTTTACCTGACAAATAATGTCTGATAGTAAATAATTTATCCGATATTTCTTTGCTACTTCCGCCTGCAAATTAATAAATTATTCATAATGGATTTCCGCAAAGTAACGCCTTCGTCAATCAAATATTTGATAGAATTTGATAATAATTATTTACTGCTATCATGCCATCATACGTATTGCAAGTACAATTTGCAAGTATTACGTTAAGCCCCTAGGCATATATTAACTGGACTTGAAACGTGACCCGGAGAAGGTCATTCAGACTGGTTTTTATACATATATGGTGGTTGTATAAGAAACAAAAAATAAGAAATCTGAAGTTAAATGTGTATGCAAGAACTTATAGAAATTAGTTAGAAATAATTATATCATTACAGTATACTAGCTATGTTCCATGGTTTCTCCCGTGTTAAATTTATTCGACTAACTTTCCACCATGCTGCCCAGACACCCGTGTGGGCTATAGTTTTTCTCAATTCCCCTACTTGCCTACAGCTTACTGCTCCTTAGGGTCTTAGCGTGAAGCTGTATCATTGATATAATATATATAGAACGGCAACTCGAAAGAGAAGGAGTGTAGTATACACTTATGTTATAACGAGATAGGGATACGAGACCATTGTCATAAATGCTATTCGGCCTGTATTGGCTTACGTAAATCGTTACCAAAACAGATACTGCTCATTATTGAAAAAAAATAAAATAATACCACACTATGTAGTGTATTCCGTTTTTATCTCATATTATTTAACCTATTTCCGATCTGTACTGTACTATCTATGAGTTATATAACCTTCCTTAATGAACTATAAAATTCAACATTACTTTTTCAAATCTGAGTAGTAGTTCCTGAGATAAGTGCGTTCAAACATAAAATATTTTGAGCTTTATAATATTAGTTTAGGTATTATATAAATTTCTCAACCGCTAACGTTATATGTAATTAGGAAGGCATATAACTTTAAATATAGTGCCCGTAAAACCGCCAATACTCGACGAGTAGTCAGAAAATATTATGCATAGATTTGAATTAAAGAAAGTTGTTCGGGCTAGCTTTATGAATCTTCCTTATTCGTTTCTTAAGTATAACGTACTCATTATAGTAGAGAAGTTAAAATTAATCGTTCAATTTAAATAAGCACTCATAATAATGAAACAATAATTTTATTATAACAAAATGATATGCCGAAATCCATGTTTATTATTAATGTCGTTTAAAAAATAATTGATATCTATTTTTTAAACAGAGGCGAAATTTTTGAATATTTTTTAGAAGATACCTCCGAAACTACTGAAGAAATTTTAATAATTTAAAAATTGGCCAAGTGCATGTCGAGCCTTGTGCATTGTAGGGTTCCGTAGTTGCCTACTATAATATACAGACTAACACCCATATTCTAAGACGTTTTCTAGAAACTTCCTCGACTCCACCCAACATTATTCAAGGAAATAATTATTCTCAGTTACAAAAAATCTCCTCCACTTGACCTCACTCGACATTCTTTCTCACTCGAGGTGAGGGAAGAACTGTCAAACTTAAAGTACATCGGGCTGTACCTTAAGGAATACTAAGTAAGATTTAGGAATTAATTTATTGTAGTCTTTCGCCCATGCTTGGAAACAGAGCTGATTAGCTGATTATTATATTTTAATTGTTTTTCCAGGAATGTTTTTAAATAATTTCCTACGTTTTCTGAATTAATTAATGTAAAATCAAGTAATTCATGCTATACCAGGCCGGTGTGACATGAATTACTTTATACAAAAGTTTACTATACTCGTAGTTGTTTGACCGTGTCTCGGCCAGCGCTCTGCCCGAAAGCGGCCTGTTGTAATATGAATCATCCTTTTTCGAGTCTCGAACCGATTCACGATGAAATGTCACAAGTGTCATAAGTGTATGATCCATGACCGGTGGTGTTCATTTTCGTATTTTTATTGTCGATCACCGCGCAGTCAGGTAGCCGCTTCGCAAATGTGGCAGCAGGACTGGCGTACTGTGTGTGTGGTGTGGAGGGTTATAGCGGCCGAATGTCATGAGTCACGACACGATGCACCAACATTCCGTAACTCTACCGATAATGTCACTGTGTCAACTGTCTCGTTTCGAATCGTGACATAACTGCAAGTGTAGACGTCTTCTGGCCATGCGGATAGTAACCGAAATCCTTTGAAAAAAAAAACAACTTTAAAAGAATTGGCTCATGACATAGTATTATGTCATTAGTACGTGTCAGTACACAGATCAGCGTCCACACTTACAGCTCGCTACACTGTATAGTATTAGCCCGTCATTTCGTATTCGGCCTTTTCTTCAGGTGCTAGGGGATGGGTCACATCGCGACAGTCAGTCCACGTCACAAATACTGGCCACATAACTGGTTCTGACCCGTGTTGCAGACACGGCATGGAGCCATAACACGATAGAATGTCACAAGTGTTGACCGACCTTTATCTTATCCTTAGTACGAGTAAGTGTTTAAATTAACGATGAAATTTTGCTATGTATCTTCGATCGTTGTTTTATAGTAATGATAGCGTCTATTTTCGATTTCAACTTTTAAATGCATTACACAAAACGCAGCCAGTTCAATGAATTCTGATTCTCACTTAATAAAACTGATACGATCTAGACCTGTTAAATGATTCGCTCGCGTCTTTATCCTCCGCATGAATATAAAATGAGATTTGTTGAAGCGTGCTTGTGTATGTCGACGTCAAACGTTACATGTGAAATGTCATTCATTGTTAATCATACCACGTTTCTCGTGATAAGGGTTCTTTTTGACGGTTCTGCCTATATGTAATAATAACTTATCATACAATATTCATTTAAAGAAGTAGGTTGATTTTCTGTAATAACATTTATAATTTAATCTAATCTTCTACACATTATAAAACTCAACGTCTCTCTGTTTGTCTGTCCGTTTATGTTCTTTTCACGCAACAACCACTTATTCGATTTACATGTTTTTTTAATATTAATTCATAGATAGCTATATTATCTAGCCAGATTATTGGACATGTTTAGTAAGACAAAGTAACGTACGAAATAAGCAGTACCGATACTGGTGAATCAGTTCAGAAAAAGAAGCATTTGGGGCTCCTAAATGGCTTACACTGAGTAAACCATACTAAATATAACAAAATAATGTTCTACGTAATTATGGGTCTTAAAAAGACCTATAAAAAAAGTCAGCAAGACGGAGATGACTGGACGAGTACCGGTAATTTCAACGTGGTATGGACGTTGGCAAAGTCAAAGTCAGCAATAACATATATCTATCTTCTAAGGATTCCCCACAATAGGAATTTTTGTCTTTTGCCGTCTTTTGAGCGAGGGCAGCATGATTCATGCTTGCGCTCAATCGACGGCATTCTTTAGTCCAAGCGAGCGGAGGCGCGGGCACAGCTATTATAAATGTTTGTTTAAGTGTTTGTCCATTCATCACGCTCAAACGGCTGGACGAATTCTAATGAAATTTGGATTGAATTCGATTTAATTATGGAAAAGAATATAGGATCTTTTTAAAATCGCAATAAAAAAAACGCCATTCGCTGACAGTGGGCAACAACTAGTGTAATGTAATGGAAAACTATCGTTATAATAACAAAAATAAAATTCAAATTCCCATTTTTTTAATTATGAAAATATATTTTTTTATTAACTAAGAAATATTTTTGTACATATTGCATGTACAAGTACATTTTGAAATAGATTTAAAATTTATGTTTATATTAGTTTCATAGGAAAGGAAAAAGTAGAATAAATTTTTATTTCGGTACCGGCTTTATAAGCGTATTTGTTCTGTTATCTATTTTTCTATAAAAAATATTTTTACTTATCCGTATTATAAAATTAGAAGAATAACTGTTAAATAATAAATAGAAGTTCTGACTGTAGAGAAACTAAAAACGGCGCTGATAAAATCTGCAAAAGAATTTGCAAGAAACGAGAAATGTTCTTATCTTTCTATGTTTGATAAGAGATAAATAGACAGAAATTAAATAACTAACCAGTATTTATTATTTTTTCAATTTTTATCTAAAAATATACAGGTATAATTAAATGTCTATACAGTGTAAATATGCCTTTACTTTGTGCAGACGCTAATCCAGATTAACGTCCCCGAAGGTCCAATATTGAGCCATCGAAACACGTAGTTTTCCTTCAATGGGTATATAACAGTTTAGCTAGAAAAAAGGTCTCTTATCTCTTTGTATGTCACGTGTTCGGCGCCATTCTGAGGCCACAATACGGCTGACACTGTCTTCCAACCTTTTTTAAGCTCATGTGACAGGAAACTATTCTATATCAAATTTTGGTCTGTACTGCTAGTGCGTCTGTGATAATATTTTGTTAACCACTATAAAAAAAAAAAAACAAATAACTTTATTTAATTTAGGCCCTTACTAAGAAAGCACTTATGATTGTCACTACCACTAATTCGGAAACATCCTAACCATCCAGAAAAGCCAGAATTATCCAACCCAATCAAGTATAAAAAAATTGTTGTGTGTGTTTTTTTTAAACGATGTATGTACTGTGTACGTTTAATTGTAATTTATTTGGGTGTACACAGTGGGAGTCACTTCCAGACAACGATATCATTCACGTAATTATGCAACCTATAATACATATTCGACAACAAAGCTTGCTGTACTTGCTGAATTATAATGGCCTTTAATCAATTTGAACAGCAATAAATTACTAGAATTTTCCGATAAACTTGTAGACAATTTATAAATCACACAGAAAATGCTTTCGGCTGTTCATTTACTAGGGAATTCGAACAATCTTGCGATTGTCTATGTGAACACGTCTCTAAATGAATATACCCTTAAACTAACGGATTACGTTGTAGTTGCTCTGAAATAAGTATTGAGTTTGAGAATCAGTGGCTTAAATTGTCCGACCATGTGTAATGGGTAGGAAAATGAGTGCTTCACCTTTACGATACACGTCGAAGCGAATATATTTTTGTGAAGTCTAATCTCTTCAGTTTTCGCCGTAGAATTTGGACAAAGACTTTACTCGACTATAAGATTTATTTTCTTTATTTTTGTGTAACATATTAAAAAAAAGTATTTTGATTTAATATTTTAAATGTAATTAAGGTAACAAACCAATGTTTGTATGTTATTTAATGTTTTAACTTGTTATAAAAAACTATCTGTAAACGCGTCTTCCCAAAAGTTTATTACGCATTAAGTTAACTTGATCAGTAGAATATTGTAATTTTATTTTTACTCATATTTTATGAATTTTGAAAGAATTATTTATTATTTTTATAACCTATCAATTTCTAAATAACTTATACGCACTGTATAAAACATTTTACTAAAATCCGTCAAGCCGTTTTTGAGTTAAACGGTCATGGAGAAAAACGTAAAAATTTTAAATATCAAATTCGAGGTCAGTAGAACGAAATTTTGAAAAACAATCATGCATGTACAAACATAACTTTTTTTTTTTTAATTTCTCATACAATTTCCCAAAGTCTCGAATGTTCTTAACGAATTGTTATAATATTTTATGAAAATGTATTTGATATGTTTTCTATATTAAAACTAAATCATATATCTATTATAAAGCGTAAAAAAGGGAATCAGGATATTTAAAATATCAACTATACACAACTCTCACTATTTAGCTAGGAATTACGTGAAAACCAGTGACACGAGTTAGTTCGCTCGAGAACTGGTCGCAGATTATTATCAATTAACTGTATTTTTGCGCATAATCGTATCGTTACGTAACTACAACTTTGTTTCCTAACTAAGTAGAACTCAAAATATACTAGTTTTCATTGCGTAAACGTATAAGTATATACTATTTACAGATATTATTAAATACTTCATGTTGAAGTCTATACTAACATTACAAAGCTTATGAGATTGTTTTTGGAACCGGCAAAAAACGTCCGTCGCGTTAAAAAAAGCGTAAGTTTTTTATGTATAGTCTATGTATGATGGTTATACAGTGTCTAATGTATAGTCTACGTGATGAATGTTAGTATTATTGCAGTTTGCTATTATTTTATTATATATTTTTATAAATAATTGTAAATAAAATAAAGGTGTTAACATCATTTTGTAAAATAGTTTTTTGATTTTTATGGATAAAAAAATCAAAATCATAATAAAAATGTATACCCCAATAATTATTTTCTTTATACCTCGAATATAACTTGAAATTAATATTTTATATTAAGGAACCTCCTTCCTATCTGGTGCCCCACGACACCACACGGTTTTTTTTTTGTTTGAACATTGTTAATCCAATCTCTAGAACTACCAGTCAGATTTGAAATTTTTTATAGCCTATTTGTTGAAGAAGGCTATAGGTTATATAGCTTCACGCTATGACTCCAAGGAGCGATGCAGCAACCATGAAAGTCAAGTAATCTGGCAAGCTGTAGGCAAGTATGGAAAGTGAGGTGTTGATCGAAAGTGAGTTGTTCGAATACATTTAAAGCCATAGGGCACAGCTAGTATTTTATATTTCTTGATGTATTATTAATTTTCAAAGGTTATGCTATTATACCGTTAGAAAACAAAATGGGTCATTTTTTCTTGATCTTTCGATTAAGGAAGAATTATTTTGTGTATTTGTAAGCTTAAGGAAAAATAAATTAGAGGTAGGCTATACCTCCCGCTAAATATTTATACTCGGTAAGTAAATATGTTTTGTAAGTGAAGATAACTCTATATTTCATATATGTTTATATATAAAGGCAAAGAACGGACAGTTATCTGTGTAAATATTTTCTATATTATTGTCTATATTCCTTTTAATATCATAATCCTTTTGTCTATATCATTTTTTTAAACTAAAGATTTATTGTTTTGTCACAATATTACCTGATGTTAAGTGACAGTGTGGCTCAAGATGGTGCAAAGCTAAGCCAAGTGGGGAACTGGCTCTCAAGTAGTACTGCCGGAACACACCTAGCTATAGGTGCTTGGCGACAGATTTTCAATGTTAGCCAAGTGCCAAGGGGCATTAGAAAATACCCGTACCACTATGATATGGTTTCATCACGAAAACTCATGCTAATTGTAGGGATTCGAACTCACGTCGGTGGACATAGTGTCCGCACACACTATTGCTGAGCCATCAATGCAATTAAATCATTGCATAAATATTTATTCATTATTACTCGTTTAAAAGCAATACAAGAATATTTTTTATGTATAAAATGCTTCAAAGATGTAGCATTATGGTCACGTGACCACGTGTAGCATCATCGTTCAATAAATAAGGCAAAGTTTAAAGTTGATTTTAAAAATATTGTTGTTATTCAATATATAAAATTAAAGACACTATTTTCACTTATAGTAAAAATTTTAAACTCACTTATCACAAGATAGGCTTTTATCACCCAAATGTGTATATTTATTGAACGATGAAGTCACGTTTTTTGATTAGCACTTCCAAAAACGTGACGCACTTATAAATATTAATATTCCCAAGAAAAAAATGAATAAAAATACAGTTTCCAAATTTGTATTGTTTTATGCGTTTAATCAACTTGCAGATTGTCAGTATGTGTCTGAATGTTAAATATATCTAGCTTATATAAAACTCTTGTGTACGTTTGTTAGTGATAATGTACATTCTGAACGACTTCACTGATTGACGTCACATTAACATGATATATGTGTTTTATCGTGACGATGGTTCATAGCTATGCTAGGATCAGGTAGATGGCGTTCTGGTCGAGCTATTAACTACCAAAAGAGGCAGAACGTCTTCCGGGCCAGCTACGATATTTGTATATCAGTTATTTAGCTGCACGCTATGATGGTTGTTTTGATGTTTGCCCGCTCATGAAGATTCGTATAATTAATAGCTATGTTTGAAGGAGCAGGTTGCTGTTTTTTGTTGTCAATAGCGACGTACGGTTATAAAATTTATCGAATGCATGATTTTAAGACACAAAATAATTTATTAAACTGGTTCTAAACTATACATATATATTATGATCTAACTATATAATATGGTCCCGCGAACACGTTTCTACTAACAAAAAACAGGGCCATTTGATAGAATCCTTAATGAAGTATAATTATTAGTGTAATTATTTACCGCATAACTCGGCATTTATGTTTTTCAGAATTCGAAATAATAGAAAATTATATCTAATACGATCGTCACATATAGGATCGCTGGCCAGCACAACGAATACCTTCGGCAAACTCGCGTCAATTCTAAATTCAAAACAAAGCAGTTTCGACTTGACGTTGTTTCGAAAGGAATTATTGAACGCGTAGCTGATGTGCTTAATATTGGACAACGAACTGTTAGCAGTTAGAGAAATAACTAAAGAATTATCCAAAAACATATACCTAGAAACGACTCGCATTTGATTATATTTTTTTCAAAAATAATATTGACAATTCACATCATTATTGTACTGTGTCAAAACGGGCATCATAGCGTGCCGTTACTGTAGTTACCATAATACACGCTATAGGTACTTAGTTTGAAATTAAATGGCCGCGTAAATATGTCCCCATATTTATTTATTATGTGTACGTATATTAGTTATATACAATATAGGTGGAAATGATAGCTCCTTAGATTAAATAGTTGTGACAACGTGTGCAAAACAAAATGTAATCCCTATCCTAATATCAACAACACTGAACAAAATAACCGTCCAAAGTTAATGTCAGTGCCCCACAATAGTGGATTAAACACACCCGACGCTGCCATCACACGTCCGTGTTTACAAAGAACATTTGCAATGGGATACTCCAGCGTTGTGAATTGTAATGAGAGTGTAGTCACGCCTTAATGAAAATTAGCTCCGTTTGATAAATGAGAAACTAAATTGTTTTGATAACTGTAATTTCTTCTAGTACATTGTATTGAGCCTTATTGAAATATTTTCGACGTTGGCAATCAGAGTACAATTTTACTATATATGTATATTTTATATAGATTATATATATTAATCGATCTATATATATTGTAAAGAGTAGTTTAAGACAGGCAGGATATCGATTCGATGTCTGCAGGTTCGAGACCCGGCATGTAATAATAATTAAAGTAGATTTCCTAATTAGAACTGATAACATTATGGGCCGACAGCAAAGGAAAGTATCGTGAGGAAAGTTGAACGCTTTAGAAATGTTTTTTTAGTTTGTAGTTACTGAATATGGGATGAAAATAGAACTGTGGTTTTCTCGGTGTTTGAATTGACAAATACGTTGTGAGTTGGCGTGGTGATTAATTAATCCTTTGTCTTATCTGAAGAGGCTTTGGCTGAGCAGTGGAATACTTGCAGGCTGGTATTATTACATATTTTAAGTTAATCAGCTTGTAAACATCGCACTGCTCGGTATTGGTATATTTCCGAGGGAAATAATCAAATCACGGTATAAAGTAACTCCAGCTCATGACGTATTGGTGATTCCAGACGCCTAGAAATCTATAGTTCGTATTATTCCGATATTTTGTTGTACCTTTTGAACATTTCTCGAGACAGGTTTCCTTACAATGTTTTCCTTTCCTGGTGTTAATAATTAAATTAAAATTAGCAAGTATACCATAGTTTCGAAAAAAATAGTACACACTGAGGCTTAAAAATGAGGAACATATGTAAATATATTTGTTTGTGAAAATATTTACTTATTTACCAAGCCCACTTGAAACTTTAACTTGGTACTGAATTTGACTTTGGGTATAGAATTAAGATAATAAGATATTTATATTCAATATTATCAATGACTCTACAGCCGATTCGGAAGACGCTTTCCTTACAAATACAAATTCAGTTTTTTGATGACGAATGATGGATTAACGTCTACACTATTGAAGTGGTAAAAAATAGTAAAACTTATCTACCGTGGCAGCATTATTCACACGGTCGTACGTGTTGTTATCTGATTGCCAACGGCACAGCTAAATGTCTCACTTTTGTTATTCGTAAGGCTCCATCTGCCCTTTTCTCAAATCTGTGGGTTTAGTAATGTAGGCCCGGTAGGTATTTATTATTTAACGGTCTACACCGTCCTGTTCAGCGTTTTACAAGGATACAATCTGTGTATACAATAAAATATCGAAAACTGAAGTTATATGTCACGGTAAATACAATTTAGATCAACAACCTTACTCAAAATATTAAATTTATGTGTACTAATACTAACCTGGATATATATTTATTTGTAATATTGTACGTAAGTAGTATAAAGCAAATCAGTAAAACTGAAATTTGTTTCAGTATTTTGAAATATTTTTTTATTGTTATTAATATAAGCCAAGGTATAAGTGTAGTAAGTATAACTACATATATGCATAATACTCATAAGAAAATAAGATTTTAAGGAACTTACGACTGTTTGAGAATAATCTGCACAATTACTTTGGGATTACAGGATTATATCAGAATTTACGAATAAACAGGCTTTTATTAGAAGTGTTGAATAATATGATTTTATACTTGTAACACTGATTTAATTAAGTATCATGTGGGAAAAGTGTTTTTGTATAACTGGCAACCCAGGACTGTTATAAAAAGATCTGCGATTGTAATGCAGTGTAAAGGTTGTGATTAATAAAATACTAGATAAATATTAACGTTTATTTTAATGAACCTATGAAAAGTAGTAAATCAAAGTAGAGAAAGGTTTTCATCCATATATTCTAAGAAGAAGTACATTCCCTGTATCCAACATCCTGTAATAATTTATCCCAACTCGATTTCTGTGCTTATAAGAGTAACAAATTGAACTAAAGTAAAAGTAATGAAATAATGCGGTTGTAATGACAACCGACAGTAAAGGCAGAAAATGGCAGAGATTCCCGTTGCCAAACGTTATAAACGCCGTCCGCGAAATCTCTTTGTCGATCCCGATGACGACATCGAGAAAGCTAACAATTTCTACGCGTCCGCTCCCGCAACATATGCGTGCTCGCGCCCACGCCCGCGAAACCACCGTTCCCTCCGCAGGGGACGTACGGTTAACTTCGCTCCCGCACACCCGCCACGACCGCCCTCCTCTGCGGCAACTCAAGCCTAGGTCCGATCCATCGGTATGGAGCCCTTGAGACAAGCAGCCGCTCGCGCGATACAAGTGACTCTACAATCACTAGATTTCACAGCCATACATGACACTGCATTATACACACATGCACAACACACATAGGTACATAGCTTTCCCAAATTACAATCAATTCAAGGACTATATATGCGGGTGTGCCATAAGTCCTATAAATCCAACAAAAGCCGACCTACTCCGGTGTGAATTGATAAACTCAGTAGGTACGTCTCCTGAATTTGGTGTCGTATAAAATAAATTTAAAATATTAGTACTAAGCTTATTTTCTCTATGAATTTATTCTTTAAAATGAAAAATATAAAAATATTGTGTGGTATTATGAAATCACGATGCAAGTGAAACTTTTTTCGGTTTCTAGACATTAAACTAAAAATTTTTGGAAAATTATTTGATATAGCGTATTAAAATTGCGTTTTTAATCTTAACTTGATTATTGAAAAATGGAGATGATAATCGGAAATCAATAGTAGACAAAATATTCAATTATACAATTTAAGTTCAATTTGCGTATTAGAGTACGAATACATAATTAATACAATCATTATACACAAACACAATTATATGATAGACGCATATTAAAAAGTAAGAGCCATATTTATTTAAATCATTGAATCGTTGTCAACTTCAATTATATATATTATAACTATAAATAATAATAATAATGTAATAAAATAATGTATATACGAGTATATATAAACTAATCATCTGCCATGCGCCTTTCACTTTATCCCTACTCCACGGCTAGCTGTAATGCGATATGCGATAGATGAACGAAAAATGTTGAGGCGATAGAATGAAAGCTTCAAGAGATGTGGGGGGGGAGTTGTCCGACACGAGATGTGGGGGAGGGGAAGGGAGAGGAGCTGTCTCACATGAGATGTGAGGATGGGGGAGGGGGGAGTGGGGAGTTGTCTCACACGAGATATGGAGAGGGGAGAGTATTCTATATGGAGAGGGGAGACACACTATATGTGGAGGGGAGGTGTCAGTGAGGTTTCATCTACTGCTAGATCCCAGAACCAGTCAAATTACTTCTTTAAAGGCTTCACTGAATGAAGGGAGCTGCAAAGCGACATGCGATAGATGAACGAAAAATTTTGGGGCGCTAGAATAAAAGTTAAGTTTAGGCGATAGAATAACTTTAAAAGGCGGACTGAATTTCGTTGAAGCACAGCATTGGCGGCACGTAATTGTGTAATAGTAATTAGAGGACTGCTGTGTGAAGAAAATTTACACATTTTTAAAGAGAAAATTACACTAAAGTGTTTTATTTCTCAGAGGCCTGGAAGAAATAGTACATCACCTCACACACCTCTTTATTAATAGATGACGTAAACAAATTATGTTAGAAAAAATACTATAAATCTACCATTTTTCTGGGGTAATTTGTATTTTTAATTATTGGCAATACTGGCCGGTATTGTGTTTTAATTGCATCACATTAATTTTACGTAAAAAGCAAGAAACCAGTTGAATAAATTACAAGTACACTTGTGAAATGTTATGCCTGGATTTGAAACTACTATGGTTCCGTCACCTTTTTACTACACATGACGATATTCTTAAATATTTTACTAAACTATTTTTAATTTACGAAAATTTGCGTAATTTAGCGTAATTACTAAAATTTATTTGCAAATATGTCTACGGCACGTGAGTCCTATAATAATTGAAATCATAATTAATAATTACAGAAACTAATAATACGAACATTGAACTTAAACTGATGATGACTCAAATGAAATCAATATATGCATTTTTTCCAAATTTCTTGATAAGCATCTAGAATAAAGAATACCTTAATTTTTGTTTGTCGGTTTTTATATCTGAATTTAACTCAAAATTGGCCTTACAGATTTTTATTGTAAAATTTGTACACATGAAACTAATATTATTTCTCATCATCGTATACTATAAGAATTGACAATAACACTTTTAGAAATCATAAACATGAATATAAATAAAAATCGAGACGTAAATAATTACTACGAACCCAGTGCGAAATCGCGGGCACACATAGTAACTTGTTAACAGCACGTTCACAAAAACAGCCCAAGTCGAAGTTCGGCCACTTTGGAAACATTGCGTTTTTTTTTTAACTTTGTAGGTTTCGGCGAGTGGCCACAATCTCACCTGATGTTAAGTGACGATGCGGCCCAAGATACGCTATACCTAGTGGAAAACTTGCTCTCAATTGCAGCTGCCGGAACACACCTATAGGTGCTTAGCGACAGATTTTCTACTTGAAGATAGTAGCTAGCCAGGCAGGCATTAGAAAATGCCCTACCACCATTGCTTTGGTTTCCTCACGATGTTTCCTTCCCCGAAAGCTCAGGCTCATTGCAGGGATTTGAACTCACATCAATAGACGCGAAGTTGTATAAGCTACCACTGAGCCATCATTGCTTCTACATATATTTGCCATATTATTTTTTCTTTATCAATGAATATTTCTTGGTTATCTATATTTATTTACTTTTTTTTTTAAATTACCATACCTATGCCTAATGGTTCCAATGTCGTAAGCATTTGAAATTTTTGGCGACCATCTTGGATTTTAGATTTTTGACTGGTACACTAAATTTTCTAGGGTTTTCTACAATTTTTATTTTGGAATCATAACGCTATCTCTTTCAGTGTTTGTAGGTTGTCAAACAAAATATAACGTGACAAATATTAGCCTACCTTTAGTTTCATGATAGTTAGGTTGTAAATAAAGTGATCTTCCAACACTACATACATATATTTTACTTCTAGGAAAATATTTCATTGTAACCTAGCAACACTGTTGCTACATTACTGTTGTAATAAGTAACAAATAACACGGAAAATAATATTAAAATAAGCCTTGTTATCTATGAAACGATTTCCCTATTCCTTTTTGTCTTCTGTGTATTTTTTTTATATTAGCTCGGCACATTGACGGTACTGTCCTTAATGATAAGCACAGCACAATCCAAACATAACGGTGACCACCAAGAGATCTATATCCAATTATCCATCAGCGGTCGCTGCTGTCATGCCGGCCTGAATAAATATCTCTTCACGTTACGCTTAAGGACCCGATGTCGTAAGAAGGAGGGAATACATTAGCAGGGAGTTGGTTCCACAGTTTCACGGTACGACAAAGATAAGTCATGGAGAACTTTTTATTTCGTACCGAGATGGAGGTTACCGTAAAACTGTGACTCCAAAGCCCAGCGCGTGTGGTTCTGTTGTGGAAAGTAGAGGAGGGAATTAGAGTGAACAGCTCTTCAGAACACTCACCATGATACAGACGGTAGAACACGCTCAACGAGGTGATGTTCCTGCGCAGCTGAAGCGACTCGATGTATTTAGTAACGTCTGCATCATTAACAATAGGAACAGCCCGTCTCTGCAACCTGTCCAGGGCATCGAGGAGGTACTTTGCGGATCCATCCCAGAGATGCAAACAGTATTCCATACACGGCCAAACTTGTGCCTTATAAAGAAGATACAGTGGATCAGGCGTGAAAAACTGTCGCACCCTGTTCAGGATTCATTTACACACAAAACAAAATATTTTTATATAATATTAAAACTTAGGGCTTATATTAATAATTTGGTTCTATTATTTAATAACCAACTTACACCTTATATTTAGACATTTACGCTTAAGTTACATCATAACATTAATTTAATTTACTATTAACCTTATAAACTTCAATTTAATATACATAAAAAAATATTTACACGTGTATTGCACTGCATTTACCTACAATTTACATTTGTAAATTATTGACACAATGTTTAACGCGTTTTCAGGAAAATGATAAAATTGAATCTGTGTATTTAATATATTAATTACTCTTAAATGCCATATTTGGACAGTCACGAATACAACATGACCCTTTTATTTAAATATGACGGAAAATAATTATACTTGTATTTTTTTTAAAGGGAAGTTATACCGTTGCTCTTACAGTTATTTTCCATAGATGGTATCATAGTCAATATGCACGACCCCATCAAATGGAAAATATTGAAGACCTACATTTTCCCCATCCTTACTTATACCCTCACCAAAGCCAATGCGAGAAAATTTGTTACTTGTCAAAATGTCCCGGAAAGAAGCATGATAGAACGCTTGACAACGACACGAGAACAACAACTCTTACAATCATCAATAACAATTCATATGGTCAGTTAGTTGAGGAATGGAAAAAAATTCCTGTAACTTTACAAATCCGTTTTGCAGTTAAATCCACAGACAGACAAACAGCCGTATTTTTTTAAGTCAAATTCGTGATTAGTGACCTTTAAAATATATGATTATCGGTAAATTAAAAAAAAAAAAACTACATGTAAGAGCATCAGCCGTAATTTTTTTAAGTCAAATTCGTGATCAGTGTCCTTTAAAATATATGTCTATCGGTACATTAAAAAAAAACTACATGTAAGACAAACAGTCGTAATTGCTATCGGTAAATTTGAAAAAAAAAAGAACTAAATGTACAGACAGAAATACTGTTCAGAGTTACACAACCGAACGGCTCTTTAGGTATACAATTTGTGCACTGCGTGCACTTTAACATTTTATTGTAAAAGTTATATTTGTATTATTCAGTTCGCGATCAACCACAAGCTACTCAATACCACAGTATAACAAAACAAGTACCACATTATAAACATTCATATAATAAACTATTTTACAAAACAAACCACCACCTTTTTCTACAAATACAGATTTATTGGTATAGATTAATAAAATGAAGAGGTGCATAATTATTTTTATTACAATAGTGATATATAAGTATCCTATAATGTTAAATATATTTGTCTAATATTAGTACACTATTATGGTATTTACAGACGCTCTCCGTCTTAATTTATTTCGTTACAGGACGTCCCACTGTGTACATAGATTAGGATTCATGATATCAGCATTATTATGATAACAAAGCCTTTACTGGTAATCACCCTTCCTTAATTAAAGAATGCCTCGAGATTCTTGGGACAATGTGACGTTTCGACGTAACTTGTAAATGACTTACCTTTTGTATGACTGTGTAACTTTAGTGTTAAAATGAATTTAATGACGCAGCAACTTTTCTTTATTCAAATGAACCCCTTTCTAAATTGTTTGAAGAATTCTGTTGGTAAAGACTAGTAAATTCTTGTGTGTGCAAACCATTTTTCGATTCATGGATCCGTTTGGAAAATTTTAAGTTTTAAACTGCTAATTTTTGTTAGAGTCGTGTCCGCCCTCCAGCTAAATTGTTGTTATTGGATACGTGAAAAATTCACGGCAGTAGTACGTATATCGAAGTAAAAAGGAAAAATATGAAAACTAAGTAGGCTTTACAAGTTAACGAATAATAAGCGACCAATTATAAAATTCACTTGGAGAAATACATATGTACTAATTCCATTGAAAATTAAGTACATTAATAAGTCCGCACGCATATTGTGACGGGCAACTACGGAACCTAACACTGCACGACACGCTCGACAGGCACCTGGCAATTTTTTGTTTACGATTTCTAGGTATTGATATATTTGTCATTAATCCATACAAATTTCTCTTAGCGTTTATAATGTTTATAAAGCTTTTTTTTTACAGAACGAAGTTCCTTATGGGGCGTTGCGGAAGGGTACCCTAGCCGGCAAAAAACGTCCGTTACGTTAAAAAAAGCGTAAGATTTTTATGTATAGTCTATGAATGATGGCTATACAGTGTCTAATGTATAGTCTACGTGATGACTGTTATTTAGTTTGCCAGAACAACAATGAACAATTCGTTTTTGAAGTAAAACTTCTTTAGGCGCGACTATTATTAACGTATTATATCTTATCACGGATGGTGGTGACCGTCGGGATGGTGGTATCCGCCGGGATGGTGGTGACCGTCGGGGTGGTGGTGACCGTCGGGATGGTGGTGACTATTTAAGTTTTACTTCAATCGCGTGTGACGCTTTTAATTTTTATTATTGCATAGCATAGCATATTATTATATGATTTTATAAATAATTGAAAAATAAAATAAAGGTGTTAAGATAATTTTATAAAGTAGTTTTTTGATTTTTATCGATAAAAAATTATAATAAAAAATGTATACCCGAATAATTATTTTTTTATACCTCGAATAGAACATAAAATTAATCGTTCCTATCTGGTGTCCCAGAACACCACACGGTTTTTTTATTTTTTAAGGCCTTTAACCCTTTGTTTTATGTCGGCATTTATAATGCTAATGGCTAATAAATTATTCTTTTACTGAACTCAGAAAGTCTAAATCAAAAGGTATGTGTTCCTATTAATTACGGTGGAACTACTTTTACCATCCATCACGGGAATTCTGCGAGCGAGTAAATACTTGATTATCCACCCTTAATTAAGTATTTTGTTCTTATTCGTTTTTGTGTGTACCGTATTTATATACTATATTACTAACTGTGCCCGCTGCTCCACTCGGGTGGACTACATAATTCCGTCGGTTGAGCACACGCGCGATTGTACTGCCCCCGCTAGCACCACACACGGCGATAGCCCGCTAGTACGTGGAAACGGCGATAGCCCGCCAGTTATTTTATAGACAAAAAGGCTTATTGTGGGTGATGCTTAGGAGATAGACATATATTATCATTGACTTTATTATAGGTATTTTTAAGGTCTACAATTATGTAGCACATTGTTTTGATATATCTCTTATGGTTTACTCAGCGTAAGCCTCAAAAGCATCTTTTTTCCTGCTTGATTCACCATTATTGTCACTCCTTATTTCGTATGTTACTTTATCTAACTAAATATATCCTATAACCGGACTAGATAATACACCTATGAATTAAAGGCAAAATGATGTAATTTGGTTGTGGGTTTCGCGTGAAAAGAACATAAACGGACAGACAGACAGAGATATGTTGAGTTTTATAATATGTATAGATGATAACAACAACTTGTCACAAGGCGGACCTATGATCTGGTGAAGGTTGCGGGAACCCGCTGGGTCGGTCATCGTGGCGATCAATGGTTCAGGCCTATGTCGGATAGTGGACTTTTTTCGACGTAGGTGATGATGACGATGATAATATATGAACAGTGTATGCCGCATTTTATATATACAAATTCTGAGCTTCTTACATTGAGAAGGTGTTTATACTATATATTTTTATCATCAGGAATGTCATCTACTATCAACTAATATATAGAAGGCGCCTAATCTAACATGAGAGAGCTGTAAAATTGTTTACATTTTAAATAGTCTTGTTTACTTAAAAAATATGTACCGATTTTTTTTTCTAAATTCAAATTTGGGTCTCTTTTATTATGTTATAAACTTCGTTCGATTCCTCGTCATTTCACACACTTTTACGGGGTTAATATTAAAATATAATATGGAATGGAATGTTAATGAAAACAGAATTGCAGTGATTACCTTGCACAAAGTGGGTCATTTAATTGTCTTTAGCTATTGGTCATTTTCAAGACACTTCATTGGTATTCGGTATTCCTATAAGTCGTATGTTCATATAAAGTAGGTTCTAAAATCAGATATACCAACACTAAGGCGATAAAGTTATATATTAGCTAGTTTTTTTACGCATTATGGAGAAAACGCTGACATTTCAAGATTAGATAAGTAGAATTTTATTTCACCCTAGAGAGTGTCGTATCGGTTTTATTTCGGGATAATAACACGAGCAAATATTTATATAACATACAATCTATATCTACCATTGACATGTTCCTATATTTTGTTTTTTTTTCCATAAATAAATTATTTATTTATAGGAGCTTTCTGAAATTATCCAGTTATATCGCAGCTGTCAGAAATCCAGCAAAGAGATTTGACGGATATTAAAAACAAAAAGAAAAATAGGACGGATGCCAGTCCTTTTTATAATAAAATGTTAAATTCAGTCCAATTTTACAGGAGGAATCAAGGGAATACGAAATTATGATTTCGTCTATTTTACATAAGTATAATTAGTTCGAGCTGCAGTTGTCTCTCTGGCACTCTATTTAGTCGTTCGGGCGCAACGAAATAGCAATAGATTTCTGTTAAAACCATACTTAAAACGTATTTTTCAAATATCTATATTTCAAATATATTCTGTATTGATGACTACGTGCATATTTCTTATTTCCTTTGAAAAATACAAATATTAATAGTGGAGTTTAATCAATTCTTAATACCCATTGCAGATATACCACGAGAAATTTTTCACTGTATAAAATTGATGGATGCTATTAATAGCGCTTGGTACGAGTAAGATACCTACGTCATATAATTTTCTCGCTCACTAACAAGAAAGCACTAATGAACTCGAATGAATATAAATATTTCACTGGTTCGTTAAAACGTCAAAGAAACTGTTATTTGCGGTGAATGTTTTAAGACAGAGATAAAATTTATTTGTAAATATTGTTTTTGGGATATTGGCGTTTATGTCAGGTGGACGAATATTATAATATAATACATGAATTATTCTAATGTATTTCGATAACTTTTATTATACGGGTGGCTAAGATTTAAAATAGCAATAATGGGATAACGAAACTGTGAGTCGAAAAATTGTTCATTTTAGGAAATCTTGCTGTGCTGTTTTAGCTACCACTGAAATTACTGGTGGTTGGCAGTAAGCTCTTTATATCGTGACCTTTTATTTATACGATGTAGCTGAGGCTTACCGATTGGAAAATTAATTATAGTGGGTAGGTTCCACTTCAAAGATTCCTTTTTTACGGGTTTTACACCAAGCTCTGGGAAGCCAATTTCAACAGTTTTTTTGTCGAGTGTACGCTAAAGTCCACATGTTTTTTTTTTCGAATTGTTTAACGCTTTTAGCCTTACGTGCCTTAAAAGCTTTACCGGGCTTTGTGGTAAAGGCACAAGGCACTCAGGCGAAATGACAACGGGCGCAAGAGTGCTAAAGTGGTCGAATGTCGGCTTGGGCTATTGCCGTGCACGCAATTTCGCGAATTGAATTGAACTAGCATTTTTCAAAAAAAATTGGCTACGCCTGCAACTAAGGAACCAAAGATTTTACGATAGTTTGTTATTAAAAGACTTAGTTGTGTAAGTGCTGAAACTAAAGTACTCAAATTCTTAAATGAAATAAAGATAAAAATAGAATCGAATTATTCATTCGATCTCACTAACCATACAAAGTATGCATATTTAAGAAAAACCGTATTTAATTTATCTCTCAACTTAATACTTAAAAATATAACTAAAAACGAAAAATAGGTACCTTACAAAACCGTGTATGTTTCTACTGTATTACAAATGCTTGGCCATTAGAATCCTATTATTTGTTTAGCCGGTCGTTCGGCGAGTGCTTTTCATGTTGACGGCTAATTATTTCTCTCTTATTTAAATAAAATCATTGAATAAATAATATACAAATATGGAATATCGTTATTGGTTTTCTAAATCTTGGTGTCAGACAACCCTCATATGACATATATGTCAAATTGTTACTCATACGTATTTGTTGCCGACCGGTTTTTTGTTTGTATATCGTTAGTTTGGGCATCGCGTGCCGCCGCATTAACATCTAGGCTCAAGAATTGTGTATACAATATGTTTGGGCAATATGCTGTCTAATGGTATATGTAAATCGTCGGTATTTTGTAGATTTTTGGTTGTTACCTAACATACATATTTTTATTCATATGTAATACAATGTAGACATATTTTTCTTTGATCATAGATGACCACGTATCAATCAAAAATACTATATAGTGTATAATAATTATAATAATGAAATTTAAAAGTGTCACATCAATTAGTTCTCTTGAATCTAAACTAGTTTATATTTATGTGGGAGCGAATAATAAAACTGAAGACAGTTTAGAGCACTGTCGTGCCGTGTCAACGACTGGACAACTATAGATCTATCAAGAGTTTTTTTTTCTAACTGACTACACTGTTAGCTATAAGAGCCTTGAGCCTCAGACAGCTTTTACAGTGTCACCGGGCTTGGGGCCGAGCGCTGAAGGCACTCAGCCGAGAAAGCTAGACAACAAGCTCCAAGGGTGCCAAAGTGGCCGAACCTCGGCTTGGACTGTTGCCGATCATGCGAAAAAGTCTCTATCTGACTAAATCCCTGGCCATAGAAATTTGAGCTAACTAACTATACATATATACATGTTTCTGCCTTCTAGGAGGAAGGAAGGATCATGTGTATATATGTATTTAGTAATTTGAAATTTTTTGTCTAAACTAACTAGTTATAAAAAGAAAATAAGGTCCCTTACAGAACCGATGTATCTGAGTGGTATGTATGTGTGTGTAGGGATACAGTGTAATGACTGTATGGTGGTTGCTAGTGAATGCAGTGTTACTGTATCGCGCGAACGGCTGCTTGGCTCAAGGGCTCCATGACTATGGATCAGACCTAGGCTTGAGTTGCCGCACGAGAGGGAGCGGTGGGCGACGCGGCAAACTGAATGCCAAGTGCGAAGCCCGCGTCACCCCGTTAAGGCGGTGGATGGTACACCGTGGAGGTTTAGTGAGTAGGAGTCTCACATAACCACTCGTCCCCCCGGGCGGGTGTGTACCCATAAAGGGTTCCTCCACGTTAAAAAAAAAAAAAAAAGGAGAGGGAGCGGTGGTTCCGCGGGCGTGGGTGCAAGCACGCTTGGTTTGGAGATACGGACGGGTATGAAGCGTTAGCTTCCGCGAATTTATCGTCAGGGTCGGTGAGTATGTGACCTGTCAAGAGGCCCTACAACCGTATGTATTTATACCACGGTTTGCTTGTCAAAATTGCTTGTCATTGGTAGGAGAGTGCATAAGTCAATTAAAAACCGTACCATTAGTTATTTTACACATCTAAATAAATTAAAATAATATTATTCTCCCAAATTTATATACATTTTAATAATATAAATAAATAATTACAAAAATAATAATCGATTTAAAAACACTTGATCCTATAATTGTGTCTACAGATTAGAAGTTTGCAAATATTAACTTAATACTAGATATAATATACAATACTGATCGATATGACAACGTAATAAATATTTCACTTAAATAACTCAGAAGCTAACTAATTAGCACGTATAATCATAGTGACGTGAGTTCGATGAGTAATGAGTGAGTTCGAATTCCTACAATGATTCTGCGCTTTCAGTGAAGGAAAACATCATGATGAAACCATAGTATGGTGGCAGGGCTTTTTCTAATGCCCGGCTGGATAGCTACCACCCACAAGTTGAAAATCTGTCGCTAAGCACCAACAGGCGTTTTCCGGCAGCTGCACTTGACAACCAGTCCTCCAACTAGGCTTAGTGTGTTACCATCTTGGGCCACATCGTCACTTAACATCAGGTGAGATTGTAGTCATAACACTAGACCTATAAAACATGGAAAAGTACACCTATGCGCCCCGCAGACCTGTCTTCTCCAGTAGTCAATAGCTTGAACGCAGCGCCATCTATTACGTTCAGGGATAACATAAAAACTTAGATCAACCAACTATCTTAGTGATCGGTCAAACAGATTTGTAGTTTATCAATCTCATATATATTAACATCTGTTTGTTGTAGACTTACAAAGAAACCTTGAAATACCTAAGAAAAGTTGAAAGAGGTATTATAGAGTGAGATAGTAAAATATATTAACGATGCTTATTACAGTACTGAAAAGGAAACCCTTCAATAATAACCACGCAAAGGAGGCACCAATTATCTTTTATCTTTTTTTTATATACTTAAGCAAAATTGTATAGACAATTTTACCTCTTGTTATCCTTCCAATTTTCTCTGTCGTTTCAAAGAAAATATATAAATAGCGGTTGATACGTTAAAATTCCAGCGATAACGTAGACAGTAAAATGAGGGCGGTTGGTATTATTTTCCTCGTACCGCTTCTGACTTACAACGTTGAATCTGGTAAGTGACGTTTATTAGTATTTCGTTGGTAATATAAAGCTCGGTGGAAATGATAAATAAATACAGTTACATTTTTTGTATGTAGTAAATAAGTTGACGACATGGTTATCATGGATTAGTTTATCACTTTCACTTGTTATCATATGTTATCACTTTATCAGATACATACCTGTGGAACACACAGCTTCTATACATATCATAAAACTCTACGTATCTCTGTCTGTCTGTTCGTTTATGTTTTTTCACGCGAAAACCACTAATCCGATTTGCGTGGTTTTTCCTTTAATTCGCAGATATGTTTTCTGGCCAGGTTAGAGGATAGTGAATTAATTGGGTATTTGAAAAAAAAAAGTTTATTTTTTATTTTTTTTAAAGCTTCCTCATAATTATGATAATAGTCAATTGGAAAAACTCTTAAAACATTTTTTTTAATTAATAATGAAGGATTTAAAATTGTAATATTTTAAAAAGAATCACGTGAATACGAACGCGCTACGTTTGATCGTCAAGTTTGTGACGTCATAATGTTATTGGGATTTCATCGCTTAAGTGTCAAAGCACTGTAACAGCTGTGTGCTACAATGAGTAGAAACTAACATTGTGACGTCACACGCGCTCGGATTTATTCGGGTTTTCGGTACTGAATTCAAACATTAATTTTTATTTTAAAATATTTCGAAAACAATAAAATAAAAATAGTTTGTTATAAAACATATAAACGATCTTTCCATTTATCACAAAAAAAAAACAAATACCCAAATCGGAAAAATATACTTTTGGGGTTATTAAATGGTACCGACTTCAAATTAAGTAGGAGGATTATCAATTCGGCTGTATATTTTTTTGTCTATTTGTTACGCGATTATTCCGCCAATTATGAATTGATTTTGATGATTCGGTTTTTGTTTGGTAGGTCATACTTCAGAGGTGGTCCCATATAAATTTTATCGTAATTGATTGAACGTTTTTTGAAACGGGTCCCATTTTAATTTCATTGGCATTCGGCCTTTGAATTCGATGATACACCAGGGACCTGCTCAAAATAATTGAAGTTGGTTTTCTTTTTTCTTAAAAATTGTCTTGTTTATAGACAATATACTTTTTTTGCACAAGAAAATAAGCATACATGTTATATAATTAATTACATTACTTGTGTACAATTAGTCGGCCTTATCGCTTAGAGTGATTTCTTCCACGCAATTTTTAAAAATAAATAAAAATCGAATTAAAAAAAGTAATAATGGTATATTATTTTTATTTGGTTTTTATTTTAAACATAATTTTATTTTATCAGACAGTAAGTAACATCTAATATCTAGAGCCCACAATGAAGTGTAAGTCACTAGATCATTGGAACATTCCGAAACGAAAGACACTGAGAGTATTACGGGATTTTCATTAGATTTCTATGGTTACACTACATGTATAGAACTCATTACTTGTGATCCAACTCGAAGTGATTTTTTTAATACTACTTAGGTGGCAAAGAAGCACACGGCACACCTGATGGTAATTGGTTACCGTTAGCCTATGGACTCCTGTGTTACATAGGTATCACTAACGTGTTGTCGACCTTGAACCCCCCTACCCCAAAGAGCTCAAACTCACCGCAGGAATCTAGGTTATTTGGCAGCGATCTTCTGAGGTATCCCACCAGTCCGAGTGTAAAGATAATTTCATTTTGTATGAACAAGCTTTATTTTTATTTGATTAAATTCTAACTTCATCATGGTGCACACCGGTAACATTCTTTCAATGTTACCTTTTAAAAATTAATGTTTTTTTTTTGTTTATTTGTTTTTCTATCCGTACCTTAACCTGTAATCCGTATGCGACGAAATTTCAGTGAGTTTATATATTAGTACCACCTATTTACAGAAGACGGCGCGTGAGTCGTTTCATCGAATCGAAGAATGAAATCCCGGGCAAAAACTATTACATTAGTTAAATCATGTAATGTTTCATTATGTAAATAAGTTGCCTAATAACAATAGAAATTGTTTACAATATATTTATTATTCAACAGCCGATCCTCTCCGACCGAGAGAGTGTTTTCGTTCTGATAATTAAGGTCGAGTAATTATAACTGGAGCAAATAAATAATTCCAGACATTGTTTGTAACTTAATATAATGTACTAGCTATGCCCTACAGTATCACTCATGTTAGATTTTTTGGAACCTTCACGTTTAATTACCGCCAGCGCACCCGTGTGTGTTCCGTTCTCTAAAGTAAAAACAGTTTCGAAAAATTATTTTTACATATCAATGCCAACTTATTGAGGAAGGTTTTATAACTTCATGCTACGACCCTAAGAATCGGAGCAGTAACCATGAAGGATAAGCAATCTGAAAAACTTTCAAATCTGACTAGTAGTTATAGAGATTTGAGCGTTCAAACAAACAAATAATTCCTTGAGCTATATATAGGTACAGGTAAAGATACATTATGTAATTTAAAAAACAACTTATAACTTCGATAAACATTAGAAATCCTATATCAAAGAAAGAACTACTATGGAACTTGGCCCCTTTTTCACATACTTTTTAAAAAGCCACACAACGCTATCTATTGGTGAGCGGATGGAAACGCCGTTGTAATTGATGCTCATTATGACTTACTTGTACTTTTTGAAGTTTTTATATGTTTTCCTTTGTAATATACTTAATGACCTATTTTAATGTCAAATTTTACTGCGTAAAAATAACTAAACACTTCTACAATATAATATGACATTTGTGATTTATTAGTTTCTACATAAAAATTATAGTTTTAAAACAAGCTGACGATAGGATACACAAACTAAGGAATTGCCTAATCCTTTGTGTTTTTCTGATATCTTTTCTTGGTAAATACACAATGGGTTTAGTGTGTTGGGTAATATAAGGACTTGTGTAGACGGCGCCGCTAACGGGCCGCCGCCATTACGTCACCGCGCCACCACCGTACCACCACCGCGCTTCCGCCGCTTGATTTGCCATATCACTATACATTTTTAGTAATTCACTGCTAGCCACGAACTTTATATATGTAGGCATAATGAACAAGTTGAGCTTAACTATATATACACTGGGTGATACCGAGACGTGGCTAGCAATGTATTTCTAAAAATGTACAGTGATATTGCAAATCATGCAGCGACGTTGCGTGGCGGCGCGTCCGCGGTATCGTGTACACAACAGCATAGAGGCCTGAAAGCGCGACAAATGCGCGGTGGTAGCGCGTCTGCAGCGCATCCGCGGCGCCGTGTACACAAGCCCTAAAACTGCCTGCGATCTTATACAGAGATCAAAAAAACCGACTTGTGTTATCGTGGTTCTGTAATAAGAGTGTTTTGCAATCACTGACTTTAAATAAATGGTTGAAATACAAATATGATGATATCTATACTAATATAATAAAGCTGAAGAGGTTTTTTGTTTGTTTGTTTAAACGCGCTAATCTCTGGAACTACAAGTCGTATTCGAATAACTCTTTTTGTATATGATAGCTAGATTCATCAGAAATAGTAAAAGCTATATAACTTTATGATACTACCCTAACGATCTATGAACGTTAAGCAACCTGGCAAGCTGATGGCAAGTACGGAAAGTGGAACAACGATAGAGCAAGCGCGTTGGCAGCCGCGCCGTGGACACTTCGTTGAATAAATTTAAGACTGCTAGTTATTCAGGGTGTATTGGAGAGACATCGTGATAATTCGGGATCAATATAAATAATAAGCGATGCATCAATTATTATGTATTAAATCAGAGATGCAGCATTTTCCTCGATATCGTCATTAGCATGAATAAAAAAGTTATATAAATGTTAATAATTCATAAATGAAAAAAGTTATGTATATTCTATGGTCATTAGCGATCACCGGTCTAGTGGGTGGTATCAGGGATAAATGCGAGCACAAAGCAAAGTATTGTTTTACAGACGTTCGGACGATTCAAGATATTTATTAAAAGCACTAATGGATCAGTGGTAGCATATACGGACACCGCATTGTCGACGTGAGTTCGAATCCCTGCAATGAGCCTAAGTTTTCGGTAATTAAACTATAGCATGGTGATAGGACATTTTCTAATGCCCGCCTGGCTAGCTACAACCCCTAAAGTTGAAAATCAGTCTCCAAGGGACTATAGGCGTTCCGACAGCTGCACTTGAGAAACCAGCCTTCAACTAGACAGAAAAATCAAATGGGGCGAAAATAAATGAACCACTGAATTCGAAACACAAATACAGAAGCCTAAATTTGAAATAAATATTAATTTGGAATTGCTAACCAAAGAATATTTGAGATCAAGGTGGCCAGTTCAACAAAACGCCAATTTGATATGTAAGGACCTAATACTAACATTGTTTTATTAATTTTATTCATATATTTGAACGAAAACGAACACATGTTAAATGTTATTTTTCCTTTCGGTTATTAAGTTTCAACCCTTGTGTCAAGTTGATCTTTATTGACAGGGTTAACCCGAGCGTGTGCTCGTTACTTACGTTGAATAAATTGGTGTCAGAGGTGTTTACCATGCTTTAATCGAAGAATCAGCCATCTCTATATTAAAACAAGGTTTAATTTTTCATGAAAACATGCGTTCCTAAATAATATATGAGATATAATTCAATATATATTTTCCAATTGGTGTATTTATTTTCCATAATTCTGCATCAAAATTAATGATTAAGACATCATGTTAAAGCATACCTTCTCCGTTATCTATAAAAAAAATTTTCATTAGATGAATGAAAATTTATTCAACTAACATGTGGGAGGTGCTATCTATTAAAAATATCTTTAACTAACATGAAAATTGTTTGATTGTTTACATTTTATAATGTAAGTAATATTTACACAGGTCAACTAGTACTACTGTATGGGTATACACTGGAAATATTATAAGCAATATAATAAGATTTTGTAAATGTATAACAACCTTGTAAGAGTGGTAAAACCTTTGTTAAGGTACGACTGCTAAATCGCCACTAGCGCTCTTTTTGCCTCACAATAACCGTGCTGTGCTCCGATCCGAAGAGTATGGTAGACAGCAAGCATTGGCACTCGAGGTATTCCAACTCAATCTTAAGAGTTTTTGAAGCGATGATGGCGCAGTGGTAGCGTGTACGACTTTGCGTCGAATGACGTGAGTTCGAATCCCTACAATGAGCCTGAGCTTTCGGTGAAGGAAAACATCGTGAGGAAACCATAGCATGGTGGTAGGGCTTTTTCTGATAACCCGCCTGGCTAGCTACCACCCTCAAGTTGAAAATCTGTCGCCAAGCATCAATAGGTGTCTTCCGGCAGCTGCACTTGAGAGCCAGTCTTCCACTAGGTTTAGCGTTTACCATCCTGGGCCATATCATCACTTAACATCAGGGGAGATTGTGGCCACTAAGCCAAACCTATAACGATAAAAAAAAAAGAGTAGGCCAGTGTGTCTTCTTCCTACAATATAGAGTCTTTCAAACATAGCGTGACACTACACTACGTCGGAATTCAGGTAGAAGCACATCACGCGAGAGCGGTTGTATATTAGCAGTTAAAAAAACATTACTTTCGGAGTCAGACGAGGAAGAAATATTATTGTAGTTTTGTTCCTTAAAAAAACGTAGAGTATGAGTGCACGAAACGAACGAAATAAAGAAGATGTTAGGTAAAAACTGATTATACAGAGAACTAGAGTCATATATCTTTATTACATATATTTTAGAATGAGCTGGCAAAAATTGTTCTGTTTCTGACTTCTTAGATGATTTTTCTAGTGAAGTTCACCCATTTTAACGAATTAATCCCATTTTCGCAATTAAATCTTCAGATCAAATGTTTTGACGCGAACCATAACAAGATGACGTCATACCGACATCACCGAATTTGCATGGGAAAGAGATAGATTCATAGTTAAATCTCTGCGTTAGAACAGATAGTTTTGCTTCTGTTTCACATGTTGTTCAACGGACAAGTCATGCCGGAACTACAGCGGATTCGCTACAATGGTTTCGCGGCGGAGGTGTGTTAAATAAAAGCCTTAATGACTAGCCCCAGTTAGGACATCGGTCTTTCTGAGGCTGATTATAAATAACTTTAAACTGCAGTGACCATTTGAAAATGGACTATAAAAACATAATAATACCTTAAAAGTAATACATAATAACGACTGCCTCTTTGCTTATAAGAGTGTACAAAATACTTACATACATAAATCACCCCTTTTTCCTATAGGGGTAGGCAGAGACCACGTCCTTCCACTTGCTACGATCCTGACATACAACTTTCGCTTCCTCAACATTCATCAATCTTTTCATGCATGCTCGTCGGTTTAGAGTACTCTTGACCTCACCTTTCTTCAAAACGTCCCCGATTTGATCGTGGAACGTTCGTGTAGGCCTTCTTCTTCCAACGTTCCCAATTACACTCATCTTATAAATCTGTCTAGTCAATCTTCTTTCATTCATCCTCTCTACATGCTCAAACCATCTAAGCATCCCTTTCTCAATCCGTGTCACTATATCTTCTTTCTCACCACAACGTTCTCTTATTACACTATTTCTTATCCTGTCACTCAATTTCACTCCTATCATACTTCTTAGCGCTCTCATTTCTACTGCATTTATTCTACTTTATTGTTTTTCTGCCACATCCAGCTTTCACTTCGTGTTGGAACTAACACTGCTCCATGTACAGCCAGACGAGCTTTTCTAGAGACTTTCTGGCTATTCATAAAGGCGTGCAACGCCCCATTCATCTTATTACTAGCATTAACTCTCCGTTCAATATCACTTTCACACTTTTCATCATTAGTGTACAAAATGGATTGTGTTTTTCTGTTTAAACTATATTGAGTTCAAAATTACATTCGTATACACGTATTTGAACTCTTTTTGTTGGAACGATGAGGTCGTATGGATCATATTTCCGCCCTTTGCTTTGTGCGTTTATTTTCCGGATAATTTTTCTGCAATCTCTCTCTACCGGTGATAGATCAAGCCTAATCACGTACGTTTGTTCAGATTGGTATCTATTGTTGTTTTCTTAAAGCTACTGCGTATTGTACATATTGAAATATTTTACAGGCCACCTCCTAAGGCTAGATTATGTTGTATTTGATTGTGTGTATGTAGTATAAAGTAAATTATCAATACATATAATAAATTGAAGTGTCTATTTGTAAAGTCATTTTTACTAATGCATATGAAAGTATACATGCTACCTATAACAAAAAACCACTTTTTGTCTGTCTGTCTGTTTGTTCCGGGTATTCTGCGAAACTGTTGAACCAATTTTGAAGTGACTTTCACTGGCAGATGGCTGATATTATAAGAAATAACTTGGGCTACTTTTATTTAAAAAAAAGAATTAGACTTCCGCACAAAAAATAAAAAAAGCGTTTTTAGTAGTCCACACGTGCGGAGTCGCGGGCATAGCTAGTTAAAAATAAAACAAGAATCTCCACTTCAAAAAACACAATACAATTTTGCCTGAGCAATGTCAAACGCACCATATAATGTTTTTTGTTTGCAAGCAAATAATAAAACTACTATTATGTAAATATAACTTGAAATGTTAAAATGTATTGCAGGTGCGGATAATCCAAGAACTTAAAATATGTTCGGTGAGAGTATTTCAGTAAAAAACAATTTTACAATAATTATCTTTTGTAAAACCCATCAAACCATTTTGGCTACAGAGCATGCTAGAGAAATAGACATATACGTACACTCGAAAAACATAATCTTCCTTTTTGGCAGTCGGGTAAATTAAAAAAAGTATGAATAAAAATACGTTAATATAAATTAGTCCTCTTTGATTTTATAAGCATACTAATATTATAAATGTAAATGTAAGTTTGTTTGTTACGCTTTCACACGAAAACTATTTAACCGATCATCATGAAACTTTGTGTACATATTCTTGGAGGTATTAGAAGTAACATATGATACCTATTATCCCGGTAACAACAATATTTGTCTTCCACGCGAGCGAAGCCGCGGGCACGGCTAGTATAGTATATAATCAAAGTTCATCCTATATGATCATATTTGTAACCAATAATGGAATATGACATGTTCGCAAGACGACGCGACGTAACTTGTTGAATATTCAAGAGTTCGCTGAAATATTTTCGGGCCCCTATTTCGCAATCTAAATCTGTGGGTTAAGTAAATAAATGGTTTTATTGTTGTGATCTAATTATCATTTTCGTGTTTATCTCACACTGATACATTTTAAATAAACAAGATAAGGGGTGAGTGATGTTGCCGCAATGTGAACGAGTCCCTCCCATCCTGTTAATGCGTCGATGATGATGTTAAAATAATGTCGAATAAAGATTATTTGTATTATGATTTAATAATATTTTTAATAATAATATATATTATCATCATGCGAAGGGACATTGCCTTGCTGAGGATGTTCTTCCGCCTGTATCATGGCGAGTGTTCTGATGAGTTGTTCATCATAATTTCCTTCTCTCCCTTTCATAACAGAACCATACGCATTAATCTCTGGAGCTACAGCTTTAAGGTAACCTCTGTCTCGGCACGAATAAGTTGTCTACTTTACATTTTAGCCGTACTGTAAAGCTGTGAAAATGTCTCCCGGCCATTGTGTTTCCTCCTTCCTATATCATGGTGTCCTTCAAACATGAAGTGATGAGACATTTGAGCAGGCCGAAATGACAGCGACGATTGGCTATGGCTTTTAGGATCCCTCGGTGATCGCCGATGGTATTGCATTGAACTGTGCTTACCATCAAATACAGAGCCGTTACTTTGTCGTTTGTAATTACGACAAACATATTGTTTTTGCAGCAGTTCACATGTGTCAGAAGTGAAAACTTCAGAAAGAGTAAATATTTTTTAAGTATTCTAAGCGGGTTTGGAACTATCGACCACTTGACGTACTGCGTATGAAGTCTGGTCGTCTTATACCACTAGGCTAATCTGAGGACAATCACAATCATGAAAATCAGAACTTGCATTAACCGTGCATACTGTAATGTAAATGTATTCTATCTTATTCTCTCGTAGGCTAAACTCTATAGATGTATGTGGTTTTCTCTTTTTATTGTTCCTTTTGCGTTTCATCGAGTTTAAAATCATAACGGTGCTAAAGAAGTTTTCAATTCAAAAAACATATTTCTGTATTTAATGTTTTATCTTTCTTGGGTAAGGATAATATTCTTCGTATTTAAATTCTATCGTTCATATTCCATATAAATATAGACATTTCTGGATAATTTTATCTGGTCTGTCAGTGTTTTTTATGGTATCATGTAGCAAAAACACATGAAGTCTATTAAATGTTAAGTTTTCTTACCATTATCCTACTTGTTTTCTTCTTTCACTCTCTTCTTTAACTGTCATCTCAGTATTCCCACCTTTTATACGCATATCATTCCTTACACAATCCATTCTTACCTTCTTCGGTCTTTTTCTACTCCTATATCGTCCACATTCATATTTAATATTCTTCTATTTGTATGACTTTCTGCCCTCCTTATGACATGTCCATATCACGCTAACCTATAACCCCTGGACTTCTCTGTCACTGGTGCTTTTTTCATACTTCCTCTGATATAGTTATTCTATCCATTCTATTTACACCATATATCCAGTGGTATACAACCTATAACCATCCACGTATGACTGAGGACAGTTAGCAATAGATTGGTACCTACTCCTGAGGATTGAGTTGGAATGCTTTGTGTACACTTATTCTTCTTTTTGCGGACTCTTACACAGCAGCGTAAGCGTTGTTACTTTACGTCAGAAATAGGTGAGACGATAGTACTTTCGTAGTCAAACCTTACACTGATTCTATATGTAACCCTCTTCAAATTGTATAGTTTACGTGGTTTGTAGATAAATTAGCAATCATTAGTTTAACTCTATATGTTTTTCATTTAAATAGTTATTTAATGAGAAATAGCAAAAAAGCGTTATGATTAGGGATGCCACTAGTTATGCGAGAAGCGGGACGTACCCATTTCTATACACTTACAGATTGCATACCGCCAAAGATGTTTGCGCGAAACCAAAAGTCCCTCTTGATTGACGGTTAAACTTATGAGTACAATAAGATGTGGACAAGGTTCCACTTTTTTAGCCACATCACGCATTATGATTGCAAATATCCCTCAAATTCTTGCACTAAATTTGGCAGCCCTAGTCATGATGATACCATTTTACTGCAGACTTTTCTTTGCAAGAATCCACTTTAGATTTCTTATGTACATCGTTTAGCTTTATCTACGTCGTTATAATAAAACTATTTTCAAAATAAAGTATGGAATATGAAGCTAATATTAAGATTTATTAAATATTTATAAACGTTAGAATGTGAATATATATTAATATCATGTTAGAAGAAGCGTATGTTCAGAATTCCGTCTATAGAGATAATTGACTTATGAAATTTACAAATTCCAACTTTGAATATCAAATCAAATTACACACATCCTTGTCATTCCAGTCAGAATGTTTTTAAATTCGCCACGGCCTTGTCGCAGGAACTCGCGTATAATCCAATAATAGGAACCTACATAAAATCAAAAAGAGTATTTTATAAAAATGTGTGTAGAAAGGATCGGAATAATACAATGAAAAACGACAACTTCGGAACCAACAATTGTCGCGGCTACAAATTCGGAAATGTATTTTAAGGGTTTCTTACATTACAATCTGTCAGTTTGAACGTTTATTTGTTGAAAGCATTTTGGGGTATAATTTCTTTGTATTAAATGTTGAAGGAGATAACATCTTTATATATCACTAGCAACCGTCCGTAATTTTGTTCGCGTTATTTAAAATAAAGAACTTGATAGCAATAAAATCCTTTTTTTTCAGTACTGTGAGTTAAAATTAGGCGATGTAATAATTTTCAGCATTGTTGGGGCAATAAAAGTGACTATTTTTTTAAAATGTGGTAAGTTGTGTTTTGATTTTAGACTGTAATTTAAAGTTAGGGTTACATTGTAAAGAAATGAAAAAATAAAGACTTGTAGTCACAGTACCTGAAATATCACCGCAGAGTTTAAAATATCTTGATTTTTTTAAATGCCAGTAATTTCTAACGTGTATGAATAATATTCGTATCATATTTTTCTGATTAGGTACTGTCACCACGCGCATGGGCTAACACCCATTTCCGGCTTTTCGTTACATTCGTGGACACTTGTATATTTATCAATATTCCTCAAAGGTGTTTTTCCTGCCAACGCCATATCTATATTAATTCTTCATTAACATTATTGATTGAAGACACATTTTAATGCTTATTTCTTCTGCTATTGACGAAACAGTTTAAAATTAATATCTTTAAAAAACGACTTTTCATTACGAATGTCATGAAAATATGCTAAGCCGCCATCTATTAATAATCTAAAAAATGACTTTTCATTATGAATCATCATCATCATCATCATTTCAGCCGAAAGACGTCCACTCCTGGACATAGGCCTCCCCCAAAGATCGCCACAACGATCGGTCCAATGCTGCCCGCATTCAGTGGCTTCCCGCAACATTTACCAGGTCGTCGGACCACCTTGTGGCGGGTCTGCCCACGCTGCGTCTTCCGGTACGTGGCCGCCACTCGAGAACTCTTTGACCCCATCGGCCATCCGTTCTACGAGCTACGTGGCCCGCCCACTGCCACTTAAGTGTAGCTATTCTTCGGGCTATGTCGGTGACTTTGGTTCTCCTGCGGATCTCCTCATTTCTGATTTGATCACGCAGAGTAACTCCGAGCATAGCCCTCTCCATTGCCCTTTGAGTGACTTTGAGCTTTCTCATAAGGCCCGTAGTTAGTGATGGTCGCTAACATTACGAATGTCATGAAAATATACACAAGCCGTTATCTATTAATAATCTGTTTAACTAACAGGACAGTTGTTAGTTAGATTGTTTACATTCTATAATGTGCGAATTATTTCCATGGGTCAGTAGTTTCTCCATATTATGTTAGTTAGGTAGTAAGTTGGAATAAAATAAATATCTATTACGTATACATTATTTAAAAAAATACTATACGTTTACTATTCTCTACTTGTGTTATTAATTGGCAGCTAAACATACTAACATCGAATGCAGAAAATTAAGAGCTCCCAGAAATAAAGGATGAATCTGGTGAAGTCGTGTGGCCGGAAATTAATACGTCGTTTCGAAGTGTCGGGAGATTTTTATGGAAGCTGTGGATTCTCCGTTCGTAGAGATAAGGTACATCTATATTAAATGTCTTGTTTGTATTGTAACTAATATAATGACGATTATTACAGTCAGAAAAGTATATCCTATTTACTTTTTGTAGTTCCGTTTCGAGTAAAATATATGTATATATGTCGGAGAAACACCAGGGATTTCTCGATATCATCAATAACGATCACAAGTCTCGTGGGCGTTATCAGGGTTAAATGCACGCATAAAACAAAGTACTCTCTTCATGTGAATGGCCCAACGGTTCAAGGTACCCCCAGTGGCCTGCGATCTCTCCTATAGTCACCCCGACTTCGCTTAGAGTGAACTGATTATCCGATTTAACAAGAATGATCCTCTCTTCAGACACAGACATCAGGCTACAGTGGGTAGCCTCGAGCAATCTAAGGTTACCATATTAACTGAGGTCTTCACTATCCAATAGCTCGAGCGAGACTGATCCTTCAAGGCTTTTTTTTCGAACTGACTATACTGTTAGCCTTAGGGGCCCTGGAGCCTTTACGGCTTTTACAGCTTTACCGGGCTTGGTAGTCCTTCAAGGCGGTAGTTGCCTGCTTATATGGGGTGTCCAGACACGGTGCACACCTGTTTTGTAGGTAAACGTGTATTTGAACACTACAGTAAGCCTCAGCTTTCGGTGAAGCAAAATATCATGATGAAACTATAGCATGGTGATAGGGTCTCGTCTAATTCCCGCTTGGCTAATTTACCTCAAATTGAAAATCTGTTTAGGTTTAGCATGTTACTATCTTAGGCCATATCGCCATATATTACTTAAAATTAGGTGAGATCCTACTATAAGATCGTAATATTTATATTGTAAATGTGAAAGTTTCTATGTTTGTTAGTCAATCACGCAAAAACGATGAACAGATTTGGATGCAGATACTTTTTACCTCGGTAAATGACAAATTTTTCATTTCTCCTGGACCCAATCCTGAAGTCCACGCAGACAAAGTCTCGAGCAGTACCTAGTTATGCGTCTATTTAATATATTATTTAATTATTCAGATATAAAAAAAAAATGAAAAATAGTTAATCACAATTCCAATCCTATATTTATATAATGGAATGTAAAAAAAAAACATTGTATTTTGCTAATTTCATTGCTTCTTATATAAAACAGTGCCTAATAAAATTTATATTAGATTCATTTCATTCCTTAAATACAACTGTTATTTTAAATGTAAGAAAAGAGTTTTGCCAACATATTTTTGTAAGTTTAATTACGTTGGAGGGTAAGTCAGCATATTATAATGTCTAAAATAAACAGCGAACCGTTTTTAATTTCATTTAAAAACATTCTATTATTGTAATTCCAAAATGTATTTTTAAATACGTTAGTAGTTTTACGAGTTTTATATCGTAAAAAAAGAGCAAGGATTTTCTGAATTAAATGTCGACGAACGTGTAGTGCCTAGAATATAAAACTAAAATTCTAGTTTCGACGTTAACACTTGGCTTTCGTGAACCGCGTCAAGCGATATTAAATTAATTTCGTCTGGTTAAAATGAATGTGTAGATGATTTCTTACACGAAGAGGGAACATTGAAAAACTTTATTATATAATCAAATTTCAAATAAAAACTTACAAGTGAATTATGCTCATGGAATCTCTGAACGTGCGAGTATTGATACATGTCATGTTATGTGTGTGTATGTGTAACGTCAATAAACGTATATCGCAAACATTTTCATAGTGCTCGTGATGTAGGCAAGTTTAAAATTATTAGATATAATTAAGAATATACATACAGTGTACAGTGTAGGGCTGTATAGTCCAATTGGTTTTTTTTTTATCGTTATAGGTTTGGCTTATTGGCCACAATCTCACCTGATGTTAAGTGACGATATGGCCCAGGATGGTAAACGCTAAACCTAGTGGAAGACTTGCTCTCAAGTGCAGCTGCCGGAACACACCTATTGATGCTTGGCGACAGATTTTCAACTTGAGGGTGGTAGCTAGCCAGGCGGGCATCAGAAAAAGCCCTACCACCATGCTATGGTTTCCTCACGATGTTTTCCTTCACCGAAAGCTCAAGCTCATTGTAGGGATTCGAACTCACGTCATTCGACGCGAAGTCGTACACGCTACCACTGCACCATCATCGCTTCAAAATATCATCATCGCATACGGTGAAAAGTTCGTCATAGTGATTCGCTTATGCGTGTCGCGATTCGGGATTAGTTGATGCATGTCCAGTTTGTGTTTATGCAGGCCGGCATGACATCGGCGGCTGGCGGTGGATTGTTGATCTCGGCGGCCGCAACTGTTTCTGGATTGTACTCCAATCAATTTTGTATACTTTTTTTTTTAAAGGTTGGATAGAGCATACTGAAGCAATCAATTAGAAGCAATGATGGCTCAGTGGTAGCGTGTACGGATATCGCGTCGATTAACGTGAGTTCGAATCTCTGCAATGTGTCTGAGCTTTCTGTGAAGGAAAACATCGTGAGGAAACCATAGCATGGTGGTAGAGTTTTTTCTAAAAATCGCTTGGCTAGCCACCACACTTAAGTTAAAAATCTGTCGCCAAGCACCAATAGTTGTGATCCGGCAGCTGCACTTGAGAGCTAGTATTCTATTACCTAGGCTTCGCGTGTTACCATCTTGGGCCACATCGTCACTTAAGATCAGGTTAAATTGTAGCCAAAAGGCTGAACCTATAACGATAAAAAAAATACTCAGCCTTTGGCTTGAATCAACATGTTTGTAATTCAATTTGATAATAATTTGCAGAAGTGATTTCAAGTACGTTAAAGTTGTTTTTCAAATTTTTCGATATTATTTTACGTTAATCTATTAAATTGATTATGCGTGTGTTTTAAATAATCATTCAAAGAGATTAGAGAGAGTATTTTGTATGTTTTTTCAAAAGTGACATTATGTTTTCATTCAAGTTTAAACTTTAATGTTAAAGAGTAAGGTAATTAATTCTAAAATAAATAATTATTTTCTAATATAATTTAATATGATACTGCGTCACGTAGTGAAAGCAGTTTTATTTATAAGTTAGTCTAGAATATTTTAAGAGCATCTGTTTGTAATGCCCACTTATTTGCAGCAGTCATCTGCGCGGGCCTATTATTGTGTTTTACGAACATAAATGCTATGAAATGATACATTTGGTCATTTTTATTTACTATAAATATTTTTATTAAGTAATGAACTAATTATAAGTATTATATTTTAATTTTTTAGAATCATATAAATATTCTTATATGTAATTAAATGTATCATTTTCATTCTAAGATTCACTTAGAATACTTATTTACCGGCATATCCATGTCGATAAGTTTGCAGGCCAGCATAATTGCGACGACCGGCTATGGATTTCCGATTTATCGGTGGTTGTTACTGTTTTAATAAATCCACATTTTTATCATTGGTAGCCAACTTCATTATGAGGTAATTCCATTACATGATACGTGCACCCTATACAAAACGCGCCAAAAAAGTATAACTTCAAAAGTAGATATCAAATCATCATCATTTCCGCCGAAAGCCGAAAGATGTCTACTGCTGGACATAGGCCTCCCCCAAAGATCACCACAACGACCGGTCCTGTGCTGCCCGCATCCACAGAAATCATCAGAGAATTTCGAGAAAGAGGTCAATCGTTGAATCCAACTCGGCGGCGCAGCGTTTGGGAAGCTACGTAACATCTTTTCGTCCAAGATACCGCAGTGTCTCAAGTCGAAAGTCTTCGACCAGTGTGTGTTGCCAGTGGTTACATATGGTGCTGAGACGTGGTCATTAACTATGGGCCTTATAAGAAAAGTAGATATATAATCAAATATTTATTTATATAGAGATAAACATTATGTTTTTAGATTCAAGTTTTTATTTATCGGTTGGCGCGGCTTCACTTGTTGTTGGTGTGGTCGAGCTTAAAGTTGTTACTGTGTTTGATGTTTGTAGAGATGTTGATGGTGTCGAAGTAAAGAAACAGGTTGGATCTAGTCCTTTACAGAACAGGCAAAGTAACTGAAAAAATAACGTACAAATTCATAATTTATTAGTCTAGAATTCTAGCTACAAATAATACTCAAATTCAACTTGTGGACTTTGCATCATTTATCAAATAGTGTCTTTCGTTTGTAACTCTACTTACCAAAGAGAATATAACATTTCTATCTATGGACTTTGCCAGAATCCGGGAGTAGACGTTTTGCAAAAAATATTTTAAACGCTTTATATGTGGAAAATAATAGCCGTGAATTAATATTTATTCATTACTAGCTGTGCCCGCGGCAACGCCCGCGTGGACTACAGAACGCCGTCGGTCGAGCGCACGCGCGAATGTGGGTGATTCTTAAAAGATATATACTATTACTGACTTTTTGTAGGTCTTTTTAAGATCTACAATTATGTAGGACATTCATTTGACATATCTTGTATGGTTTACTAAGCGCATAAGCCATTTAAGCGCCATAAATACGTCTTTTTTCCAAATTTATTCACCGTTATCGTCACTGCTTATTTCGTATGTTACTTTACCTTACAAAATATATCCTATAACCCGGCCATAGCATATCTATGAATTAAAATAAAAACAACATGTAAATCGGATAAGTGGTTTTCGCGTGGAAAGAACATTTAAAGAGACACACAGACAGAGAGATGTTGATTTTTATAATACGTAAGATAAGAAGATTACAATTTTAAAAGTAAATTGAACATGTTTTTTAACTTTAGTAGAATTGTAGTTATGGAATTTCTTCAGCATATTATACAATTTTAAAGCCACTATTTCAACGCTTAACTTATTTTAACGCTTATCCTACTAATATTATAAACGTGAATGTAAGTTTGTTTATTACGCTTCCACGCGAAAACTACTATACCGATCATCATGAAACTTTGTACACATATTCTTGGAGGTATTAGAAATAACATAGGAACTTTTTATCCCGGTAACAACAATTTTTGTCGTCCACGCTAGCGAAGCCGCGGGTAAAGCTAGTATAGTAATAAATTTTAGAGTCGTTTATAATAAGATATATAACTCAACTTTGTACGATGGCGTCATATTTTCTATATGGCTTTCCCAAACAAAAAATATAATTTTCGAAAGCAAGAATTACCTAAATAAACAATTGTTTTTGCCAGATTTGTATTGTTTTAGGCTTTTTAAATGTGTAAATCCAACTATAGCAAGGTGGAACCACAAATTGTTCCCCATAAGGTGTGTTTCGGCAGCTACAATTGAGAATCAGTTCCTCACTAAGCTTAGCGCGTTACCATTTTTGGCCACACCGTCACTTAACATCAGGTAAGATTGTAGCTAAACGTTAAAACCTATAAATCATTAAGTAATTATATATTTATAGTGCGGAAATTGAAATCAAACGAATCCTTTACCAGCAATTCACTTTTATTTCAAAAGTGTATAAAGCAATCGCGTAAAACGATTTTAGATAAAGTAAATTTTGTTTTTATATTTTACCTTTCTATCTATAGTTTGGCGTACATTTGAACAAATACCCAGTAGAGAAAAATGTCCGACTTTGAGATCTGAAAAATGTTTAAAATTTTCTTTAAAGCACTTATAATGGAATTTTGAACAAATCAATTTATTATAAGCTTTTACTGATTGTTATAAGTACTTAGGTCAAGAGTGAATTGACTGAGCTTAACATACTTTAGTTGTGTATCTAATCACATTCAAAGAATTTTTAACCGTTGTTGTTAACGTGCCTACAATCGTAGAGGATATATCTAAAAATATTAATGTTAAAATATTAATAGAGCCCGCATTACCATACACATGTTTTAATACATTTTTGACCAATTTGAAAAATGAAATTAATGATAATTTTGTTTAAGATAAGGAACGTTTTATTTGTATTCAACCAAAAATAATTAACTCCCGAGATAGCTCCAATACCCTGAACACATCAATTTATGTATACGCAGACTATTGTAGCAACGTTGTTTATTATAATACCTCTGATTTATATGTTTCAATAAAACAAAGATTAATCCAATCGGTAATGTAAGATGACAAAATTTGGCAAGCTTATTTAACATAAAATAATGTTTTTATAATTATATACGACAACCAATATGTAATAAGTAACATTGTTACTTGATTACAATAAAATGCAGCTTCATCCAAATTACTTCAGTACAATTATCATTGTAAATTTAAAAAAGTTTTTTTTTATGTGTAACATCATAGCTAATTAAATAATTAGTTAAAATTCATAAATATTAATTCGTAAGAGTTTTTAATATGGCCTTATTTTCAATATAGTCACGATGAAGAAAAAAAAAGGCTTTTCTGAAAACAATGGCTACGAGTAAATGAGTTGCGATGTTATTCATATTAGGTGTCGATAATTTTAATTAAAATTAACTAACCTTTATTGTCTTCAAGCGGAAAACAATCGGAAATTATATACAAACATCCAGCGAAAATAAACAACGTAAATGAATAAGAAAACGCCATAACAGAATAGGATCCGCGAGCAAGAATCGTATGATAATGAGAAATTGTTCAACAACGCTTTAAAAGTTGTCTTAGGCGACGTAAAAATGAGTGGTATTAATAAAAGAAAATATGGACATGACATTTTAAAATTATTCATTATAATACAAATATTTACAATAATCTTAAATAGTTTATAGATTGAAGCTTCTGCAAGCGTCTATACAACTGTTCAGAGGGTACCAAATACTCATTACGAAAACGGCAACCATTGAAGTAATGCTACATTTTAAATTGTAACCTTATTAACATTAGGGTTTCAAATCATTGTTCTGTACCTACAAAAACGCGTAATAACATATTAATATTTATATTCATAAGGCAGTTTTTATTAATATACAAATTTGTTTAAATATGTACAGAAGCACATACTGTTTAAAATAATATTTGTTTCGTATATTTATTTACCGAGAAAATTTTTAAGACATTTAAATTAAGATTTTAAATTAATTGTTGCATTAACGGTTAAAGAGCTAGGAGACTTACATTTTTCAATATCCGTCTATATCTCTTGTTTTGTAAATTTAATATTTAACTATATAAGTAAGTATATTTAATAATAATATAAAAAATCTACTCTATTCTTTCGTTTTGACAAAGGAAATATAAAAATAAATGCCTTTGTTCAGGAATCTCTGGATTTTCCTTTGCATACCTTGCTCGTTATCTATGTATTTTACGCTTTAACGACGAGTTGTAAATTTGATAGACAATGTGATTCGTCCAATATCTCGGACCTGTTCTTCGCTCCATTATCCATACAATTGATCGTTTTTAAAGTAGCTGTACAGGTCTACGTAAACTGGGCAGTTGGACGAGACCTATTACACAACAGGTTGTCACGCACTTCTGTTATTACTTGTTATTTTATGAGGCATTATATCTTAGAATTGCTCGAATTGTAAAAAGTGAATACTTTTTGTTTTTACGTAATTTTCGTATAGTAAATAGCATTACCCGAAGAAATGTTCAAAATAGCTTTATTAGATTCAACGGGTTTGTTGAGTTATCAGCTAATTTCGTGTTTATTTCACAATATAAATGTAGGCTTAAATACGTAATTTTGTATCATAAATTTTGCTTTGAGGTTAAAAGGCTTGATATCTATTTTCGCCTAAATAATCCACGTTGAAAGGCTGACGTGACTATCGTTCATGCGTGAATTGATATTTATGTTGGATAATATTTTCTTGGAAATACCATGGTAAATTGTTTCAAAGTAAATGATAAACCAACTGGTATTATCAATAGCTAGCTGTATTCACGGTTTCAGCCGTGTTAAATTTAGTAGGCTCGTGTAGCCGTGTAGTGTACTTGCCTATAGCTTGCTAGATTGCTTGGCATTCCTGGTTACTGCTTCAATTCTTAGGGTCGTAGCGTGAAGTTCTGTAGCCTATAAAATTCCTGAATAAATCTATACTAATATATTAAAGCGGAAAGCTTTTTTGTTGGTTTAAACACGCTAATCTCTGAAACTAGCAGTCGGAATCGAAAAATTCTTCTTGTATATGATAACCAGATTCACTAGGAATTGTCATAAGTAACTTGGAAGAAATAGCGTACCCTAACTGCGTGCGCTGGCGTAATGGTTAGTGATACGAAAATACAATGTTCTACAAAAATGTTACTCCTCAGTAGATACATCTAAAAAAAGTGCGCGATATGATAGTAACAAAATTTTATTGAAAATTGATTTATGAGCATTACTATTAGGCTTGGCATATTAATACTTATGAACGAAAGTTATTTTTTCATCAATAAAGTTTTATCTAGATATACTTTGCTCTTTATAGCATGTTATTTGGAAGAATAGTTTGGAAGATAATGTAAACAACATTCGACTCGGGTCTATGACTATAGGTGTAATGGCGCGAACGAGCCGTGTGAGCTGTGACGCATAACCTTTGCTGCCCGATAAAATATTGTCTATACTAAAGTATTATTAATCATCAATCAGCGATTTCTCTTCAAGTATACACAGGTGTAACCGTGGGACACAGCTAGTAGGCTATAAAATGCAAAATATTTTTTTCAAAACTGATTGGCATTTCGCGAGAGTGTATCGCGTTAAAACAAACAATCAAAAAACAAGCTCTTGAGATTTATGATGTTAGTTTAGATAATGACTTATTTCGATGTATACCTTGTAAATGGATAGAGATCGAAACTTATGTTGTGGTAGTGTAGTAATGATTCCTCGCAACGTTTTTGATCTCCCGAGATACAATGTAGTTATTCATTGACCCCACCAAGTTAGAACTTGATATTATGAATACAATATTTCGTTCGAAAATATTTATGAATGTGACATTTTTTTTATTTGTATCGAATGTGTGAAATATATATTTTTCCAGTTGTAGCGTGTAAGGACACCGCATCGGTCGATGTGCGTTCGAATCCCTGCAATGAGCTTGAGTTTGCTATGAGGGAAATCATCGTGGTGGAACAATAGCATGGTGGTAGGACATTTTCTAATGCTTGACTGGCTATTTACCACCATCGAGTTGAAAATCTGTCATCAAAAAATCTATGTGTGTTCTGGCAGCTACATTTGAGAGCCGTCTTAAGACGATCACTAAGGATGTTACTATCTTGAACCACACAGAGAAAACAATATAGAATGAAAAATATATACATATAATTATTTTACCATTGTGATCTCAATACAGACTGTATATAATTTAAATTCACCTTTCTCTCTTTTGATCTATGATACAGTTTGAATTCAATTCACATGGAGTATCCTATTTTAACTAAATAATTCGTCTCCCTTTGGAATGTCAAAGTGGCAGTTTGTGTCGGGCCTAAACAAATTTGATTCCCGTTCGAAGATTAGGCGCCCACTTCAAGAACAGCCCGGTAATACGAATTACGGTGTGAATTTTAAATGAAGTACAGGAGCGGGTCTATTTGCCAGGACCTATTTAGAAGACAACCATATCAAACAGACCTTGAAAGCCTACGAATGGCTTTTAATACGTTTCTACTTACAATACACAAATTTCTTTAATCAATTCAATTTATAATAACTGCTACAAAATATTATATAATACAATTTCTTTACATGCATGGCTCGAAGGACCACAGAGGCAGAGAATGAAAAAAGAACATGAGATTAAACCGTAATAATGATTATATTTAATAATGGCGCTACTCTACTTCCCGTCTACAAAATTTCATCAAAATCTGTTGAAAATGAGTATATATTTTTTTGTATGTTTTTACTATTTTCAAAAATATTAAAGACAATTTTTGTTGTTTATCAATTGACATAAGCTTCCTACAAAACTTCATAAATATAGGTCAAGCCGTTTTACAGTGAAATCTAGATATACGAACAGACAAAAAATATTCAGTATCATTATTATTCGTGATCAGTGTCCTTTATAATATACATCTATCACAAAACTTGGAAAGAGAGTTACATATACAGACATAACTACTGATTTATTAAAATAGATTTACATGATTAATTGTAGCTGGTGCATAGCCTTTAACATGATGAACAATAGAAGATATAAGAAAAAAATGACTAAAAAAAAAATATCGCTATGTATTTGATTGAAAAGAGATTCACGAATGCTAGTACCTCATTCCTTTTTTTTTTTCGTACTGACTATACTGTTAGCCTTAGGGCCTTGGAGCCTTTACGGCATTTACAGCTTTACCGGGCTTGAGTCATTGCATTGTAAAAAACGTTCGCATAGCTACATTGTCGGCAATCCAATGGTATTAAATTTCACCTTCAGCTCCTCATTAGTACTAAGTTCGAGTAGCTTCTCTTGTAATATCACATTCTACACTTCCATTTCATCAAACGGATTTATGATCCATGGTGGTGTTTCCATCGTAAGAATAAATTCAAATCTTATTTTGAAGTTACCATGCATGGCAATAAAATTTTGAACGTATGTCTTAATATCCTCAGCAAGGGCATTCTACCTGTGAAAAGTTTGAAAACTGGGAAAATTCGTGCTGACTATTTTTTCCTAAATTAAACCCTTTGTTTTTATTAAATTAAGGCTGTCCCCTTGTACTTAATTGTAAGTTAATGTCATTACATTTTTTGAACAAATATGTCAAATACGCGATGTCTGCTTTCAAATTGATCAGGTTTTCTTTTAAATCTGGATCTTTACTTTCCAGAAACTCTAAAACTGATTCAAAAAGTAAGTAAAATCTTGTTTGAAATGCACCTTTCGACAATCAGCGTACTTCAGTATGTAAGAGCAATCGTTGGAAGTCTTCATAATTTTCAAATAAACGCATATTCATCGCATTGCTTCTTATTTTGTTAACTAAATTAATCACAAATTGAAGCGATTGGTACAATCTATCACTCAAATTTTTCGCTACTAGCTGTTGTCGGTTGATGCCACAGTTAATTGCAGTTACCTCCTTATAAACCCACGTAATCGCCCGACCATGGCAGGAGCTCCATCTGTTGCCAACGAAATAACGTTTGTGAATGGAAACGATTTTTCCTTAAAACATCATTCAGGATATATTGATTCACCTTTAGTGTCCATCTCCAAAGTTTTCGCGAATAGTAGCACACTTCTTCACAAGCAAAGAAAAAGCAAAAAGCAAAATAAGGGTTTCTCAATCTTATTGGATGACGTCATGAACGTGATTAGAGGCGATCACAAATCGACACACACTAATTGAACGACTGAATTATACAGATCCTTAGGGCAAAGCGGATAATAGGATCACCATAACTAGGTTGCGGAATTTGTTTTACAAATTATATGATTTGCCCCAAATTACCCACATAATTTTATATTTATAACTGTTTCTCAGTGGTTTTATGTTTACGAACTGTACTTCGCCGTATCTTCCACGTTTCTCTACTCTCTTCTCTCCTAGAACCTTTCTGAATAAACATGCTATTTAACACGATCATATTTTTTCATGAAGGACTGGTAGGTTCCAAAATAGCGCGTTCAAACATACAAAGTTAAGAGAGGTAGGGCACAGAGATTTTTCTTTGGAGTCTTTCGAGTCCGGCTGGTGGAATACGTCCACTCTACAGAAGATCGCAACGAAATAATCTTGTGTTGTGTTCCTGCCGTAAGGTTTCCAGAGAACCTTGGGGTAGGGGGTTCAAGGTCGCCAACGTACTATTGATATCTATGGTATAACAAGCACCCATATGCTACGGTAGCTGCTTACCATGAGGCGGGCCGTATACTTGCTTGCCACTTTAGTTTTATAAAAAAACTCCAGTTTTATCTCGTATTATAGTAATATCGTTATTCTCACTTACCGTACAACCTACAACTTGCCAGATTGCTTGACGTTTACGGTTACTGCTCGGCTCCTTAGTGTAAGTAGCCATTGACCTTCGTCAGTCAGTACAAAAATAAAATAAAAAATTCACACGCATACATTTTTAGAGCTTTATAATATCACTATAAATATTTTCTTTTCAAATTTTATAAAGACATTGCCAACAACGCGCATATTAATATTTATAGCGAACATGTTAAAAGGATGATATGGAAATTATTATGAATTGATAACAGTAACCAATGTTATAATTATTTTTAAATCATGACCTACATTGTATTAAAATATACATGTAAATATATTTAAAAAAAATGTAAAATTTTTTCAATGCACGAAATAAAAGGTTTTTTTTTTGCTAATTACTACATTTACCACAATATAAAAGAATAGTATCTGGCAACAGCCCAAACCGAGGTTCGGCCACTTTGGCAGCTTACGTCATATTAATAAAGTCATTTAGGTCATAAAGCTTGTTGCCACGATTTCGCGACTGAGCGCTCGCCTTCAAGCCCGGTGAAGCTGTAAAAACTGTCTGAGGCTTTAAGGCTAACAGTAAGTCAGATAAAAAAAATTGTTATCTAGCAACGCAATATCGTAGGGACAGTGTGAAGGTAAAATTAAACCAAGTTCTTAAAGAAATATTATGTTAATAATTTGAGTTACAAGATTTCAGTATATATTGGATTCGTTGATCAATTTTGTACTATAAATAAATTATATTTAAAAGAAGGAAAGTCATATGAATTGTATAAAAAGTATGTATTAATATAAATTATTAATTATGCGTGTGCAGTATTACAACGCGTTCCGTGTGTTGCGTTTTTGTAGTGCCTCAGAGACATTTGCTGAGGCAAGAATTGACGATTTTCATGTCATCATCCGAAAACGGTGTGCTTCGATCCTCCACGGAATGTGTGGTAGCTCCAACAGAATCCTGAGCACGTTATGCGGGAGGTGGGATTCTTCAATGCTACGTCACTGAATCGGATTTAGTACGGATATTTAGTTAATCGGAAGTACGTACTACGTGGATAGTATAACTTATAGTTATAGTATTATTATTAGTTAGAATTATTTTTTATTATATTTTTAAACTGTTATTAAATATATGGATTCTTTGTGGTCCAAAGTAAAGGTTTATTATTATTAAACTAAATAATAATAAAAAATATTATTACTGAAATACATATTTAAATCACACTTTTATATTTTCATTGTTTTTGTAGTATTCTTGAGATAGTCATTATAAAATATTTATAATTTCCACACGGATATTATGCCTAATTTCTAATTATTGCGCTAACGACATATTCTTGTTAGTTATTGAAAATTAGAATCTTAAATGAAAACGTTATTTCGTTTGAAATTTAATAACATTTTGTGTTCCACGTCGCTTCGTCTGTCGCTTGCGGTTATTGCGTGAAATGAGATAACTGATAATCCAAAGCAATTCCATCGTGGAATAGCGAATTCCCGGAACTTCAGTTTAATAGATTGAACATTTGTAAGACTATTTTCCAAATTTTGCTATTTATACTAGCTGGGTAAAATGACTGTACTGCACCTAATAGTAAGTACGGTGCAGTCCACTGATAACAGTCGGCGACATATACCATCTGCAATTGTCGCCCTAATGCCGACTGCATTTTTATTTCTTTTATTGGACAGGAAAATATAATAAGAGTACGAAGTTTAGGTTAGTGTATGTATGTAATACATACATAAATCACGCCTGTTTCCCAACGGGGTAGGCAGAGTGTAATAATGAATGCGGGAAAACAGCGTTGTTCTATCACTTCCATTATCAACGGAAATACGCTGGCGCTAAGTCACGGTGTCACGTAATTTTTTGAGTTTTTATGTATTTTTTTCTGTGTCGATTCTATTTATGGTCTCTCTAAGGTTTGTTATAAAATAAATAAAATATAATTGGTTACAATAAATGTGACCAGCAGTTAACATCAGATGGACTGTATGCTTATTTGCTTACTTCATACCATAAAAAAGAAGCAAGTATTTAATTTTTAATTAAATACGCAAATAAGAAAGTTAGTTTTTTTACTTTTTATGCGACTACGCCTGTTCGTCTTCTTAATATGCGTATCGGAATTTTCTACGTGGTTTTAATATTAAAGTCAACAAACTAAGATAATTCAGTCTTGAGGTAATCAATAACTTGCGTGAAAAGTTGGCAAATAGATACGGATTACATTTTTTGTTTGTAAGAAAGTTTAATTTTATTTTCTCCTTTTCTTATCCCTTATTCAACTAAAGTAGGGTCGGCACAACACGTTTTCATCTTCCACTCTACTCTGTCAACTATCATCTCAGTATTCACACCTTTTATACGTATATTATTTCTCACACAATCCATCCATAGCTTCTTCGGTCTTCTTCTACTCCTAAATTCTTACTTTATCATACTTAATTGTCTTCTGGTTAAATTACTTTCATGCCTCCTCATGACATGCGCATACCACGCTAACCTATAATTTTAATCATACTAATTTTATCATTGATATAAAATCAAATATCTTTTATTGAATTTAGGCTCTAAGAAGGTACTTATGAATGTCAACTCAATACTACCGGTTCGGAAAACATGCCAGTCATCGAAAAGCAAGGAAATCCATCGGTTTTATGACCGTTTTTTTAAAATAATTTTTATAGTATTTCTATTGTTTGAAATTATTATCTCTTTTAATGGATGTACAGAGAAAAATTCACTTCCAGACATCAGCGTCATTCACGTTATGATCTGCCCTATAATATTATCCTTGAATTACGGAAATTATTAACAGAATTCATTTTGTAACATTATCCCCTTTAAATTATTATTTCTTTACATTTAATTTATTTATAATAATAATATACATGTGTAACGCGCACCCTAGCGTATCGACTCTGGCGCAGATCTATCTGCGCCCTTTCCCCGCGTCCCTGACCGAGTGACCGAGCACCGCGGCCTTCAGTCCGCCGGCCACCGTCGTTGTGTGAACCCGTACTAATTATGTAGTATCATTACAGTGGCGCCCGAACCCACGACCCTGAGATTAAGAGTCTCATGCTCTACCGACTGAGCTAGCCTAGCTAGCTAGTATCATTACACATGTTTATATTTTTTCTACTGAAAAAAAGAACAAAGATCAATCATATTTTTTCAATATGTTTTATTCCTTTATAAATAAACTACATAGCAAATGGTGATATCTATAGTGTTACAATGGCAATATTACATCATAAGTTTGTTAACGTTATATGCTACCTATCGCCATAGACACCGACGGAAGTTAAACAACCGCTCGGTTTATCGTTGATTAAAAGGATTAATAATGTTACAAATTAGATGTACTAATTATAATAAGAGCATTGTCTCTTATTGTCGTTATATGACGTCATACATAAGAATCGGTTTGTAAGAACTTTACAATGTACAAACATATTGTACATTTATTGATTGCACTCTCAGTGAACACGTGACTTAAGTTTGACGCCACATTAACATCACACATTATCATACCAAAAAGTTACACATATGATGTGTGTGTAATGTCAAATACAGATCAAATAGTAACCATAATGATTTTTTATCACAAGCTTTTACTTGCTTTGTTAATAATGGATCAAATCTTGCAACTGAATTTTAAAACAGTTATCCCCGATCGATTTTGCTGAAATTTTACATACTCGTTTAGTTTGGATGACAATTCATGGTTGTCTATGTGACGTTATTTTAAATCTAATATGACAGACTCCCAAAAATGGAGGACCAGTTATTTTTATACACCCCCATAATATGGATATCAAATGAAAGGGTTCGCTGAGAAGAATACGAAATTAACATTAGTACATCTATAATATTAAATAAAAGCTTGTTTTTAACTCCCGACGCAAAAAGAAGTGTGTTATAAACTTAATGTGTGTATGTGTGACTGTTTATCTGTGTGTTTTTCTGTGATATCGTAGCTCCCAACCGGCTGAATCAATTTTGATCTAGTTTAATTATTGTTTCAAAGGTGACTTGATCGATAGTGTTCTTAGCTATGATTCAAGAAAATCTGTTCAGCCGTTTGAAGATCATTAACTTTTTCTTAGTTGATAAACGAATGTCAGCATTATTCACAAGTCTAATAAAGTCGAAATTTGGCATTCTGTTATATCAATGGTATTAGAACACATGGCAACATTGAGTTGGTGCTGCATAAGCATCTGGAAAATAACGACCACCTATTATTATTATTATTCCAAATGTGGGCTAAGCAGGCTTATGCAGTCCTGTATCACTTCGACCAATGAGATCTATGGTGATCGCCCAATTTTACTAAAGCTCCTCATCTAATCCTATTGTACTGATGTACTGCAGGACTTTTTTGGCAGAGAGCAACCGAACATCTTCCGGGAACAGCACGTATTTGCGTAGAATCCGGTTCCGTTTAAATTTTATTGGGTCACAATCACACGAGAGGTGCTTTGGCGTTCGTTCCACACTTTCGCAGAATCTGCAATCTCCTGTGCCCTGGACACCAATGTTGAACATATGTTTTTTAAACAACAGTGTCCAGCGAGTGCCTTCACTAAAATTCTTAGCTGATTCCTGCTAAGCATCAGAGCCTCTCCAGCTCTAAGCTGGTAAAACCCCCCGATAAGATCTTTGGAATGATGTTGACCTGGCAGATAATATCAGAACTTTATAGCCTCTTGATTGTAATGGGACCTTAAGTTCAACTGAGCTAGGCTTTTTAGGATACTACAGAATAGATCAGGCCCAATTTGTTTTTCCAAAGCTCCGGCTATTGCAAGCTCGTCCGCAGACTCATTGTCTGAAATTTCTACATGTCCCGGGACCCCTTGCAGGATTAGTCTGTTATTTTTACCCAGACTGTTTAGCATTATTATTACTATAACCGTAACAATTCGAGTGCGTCCTCTGGGGTCTCAACCTCGTTGTCCGGTAAGAACGTCGAACCAGTTGGCGGCTTTATTTTCGGAGTTGTCTCCGTTAACCACTTCCTGCTCTTCTCATCCATGCAGGTGATTAACATTCAGCCCGGCCTGTGACTGAGTCCTAAGAAACGAGGTCCGGCGCCCTTCATTGCTATTTTAAGGATTTATTTTGTAAGGGCATTATGAACTAGTTTCATTTGCAACCTGTCCAGGTCTTCGAAGGTATTTAGAGGATCCGACCCAAAGGTGCGAATATTATTCCATACAAGGCCTAACTTGTGCCTTGTAAAGCATATACAGCTGTTCGGACGAGAAAGCTGTCGCACCCTGTTTAGGATTCCGAGTCTCCGAGATGTGGCGGAGATGACACTCACGATGTAAACTATGGAGTAGAGATTGCTGTGAATATCCATATCAAGGGTACTGAGGCTGTCACGCATTGCTATCGAGACGTTCTGAAGAGTGGGGAGAGGGCAAAACAGGGATTTTTTTTGGTAGAAAACGCGCTCACCTGGGTTTTCTTAGCATTGAACTCAGAGCCAAGTTACTTGCTCCCCATTATGCGGTGCAAGGATTGGTTCAATGAAAAGTTCCCCCTGTCTCTTTCTGCATCTCGTAAACTTTGTTAAATTATATTATTATACCATATTCTTAGAGTATGTGTTTTTTTCTACTCGACGCCAATTTTGTAATAGCTAAACTGTTTTATTTGACATTATCGCAAGAGCTTTCTAGTAGAAAAAAAAATGATATAAATATTTGATTAATTGTTCAACTTTGTTAATACACCGAGCATTCTTCTACATGATTATTCTTAGAGATTATGACAGATGAAACACATCAACTTATTGAATGTGTTGGCAGAATATCAACGTAACATAAGCGAATGCCTAAAGTTGGTGCGATGCGGTGACGTCTTCCCCTGCCAGACAGCTTTCGGAAATATGCCAGTTTGCTCACTAATATTTGCGGCTTGAGGTTATTGCACGAAACGAGATTACCCGCCGCAAGCTGTCACCGGGTTTAATCATTCGTCTATTTGGTCATCTCTATAATGTATTATTTCTCAAAATTGTTTTTTGTGGCAACGCCAAATTTCCTTTTATTCTTCATAAAAATTAACAATTCAAACGTCATTTTTAAGCTTACCTTCTCGGCTATTACAGATACATAAGATTAATGTTTTCGTTACAAAATGATGAATAAATTCTGTTGAGGGCATTCTTAATGAAAATATACAAATTAACGTTTAGAAGGCGCATTTTATTAACAATTTATTTAGAAAATATGACAGATATTAGATTGTTTACATTCTATAATGCGCGAAATATTCAAATGGGTCAGCTAGTATTTAATATTATTTTTAATTTATTTTTAATTCACGAATTTCTCATAACTTTTTTCTGTAACATCTATAGAAATAACACAATGTAACTGTTCTGTTAATTACTCTTTCTACTATTAACAATACTATTTTGTTCCGTTTTTATTTATAGACTAGCTGTGCCCTCGACTCCGCTCGCGTGTTCTACAAAACGCTGCTAGTCGAGCGCACTTGCAAATCGCGTTGCCCGAGCTCAAAAGACGGAAGACAAAAATGCTTATTGTGGGTGAACCTTAGAAGATAAATATATGCTATATCTGACTGTTTTGTAGGTATTTTTTAAATCTACATTTATGTAGTACATTAATTTCATATATCTCGTATGGTTTACTCAGCGTAAGCCATTTAAGCGGCTCAAATGCATCTTTTTTCCGAATTGATTCACCACTATCTTCACAGTTTATGTCGTATGTTACTTTATCTTACAAAATATATCCTATAACCAGGCCAGATAACATAGCTATGAATTAAAAAGAAACAACAATTAAATCGTATAAGTTGTTTTCACGGGAAATGAACATAAACGGATAGACAGGCGCAGAGACGTTGACTTTTATAATACGTAAGGATGGGTATTTTGGATGTATTTTTGTAGATATCGACATCGAAAAGATTTAGTTCTATGTTGGACTTATTTGCTAATCGTTTCACAAGATACTAAACGTTTTTGTAGACAACATTAGTGAACGATTGTCATTTCAGGATAATGTGATTAAAATATTTATAATAATCAATGAAAACGTTTATTAATTTTGGATTGAATTGTGTTCAAAAGTTAGTTAAAAATGTTTTAGTCTGAACGGAAATATTTAAAATATAATATAAGATACATATAATATATTTTATGGTGTGAGAATATTAATAGACTTATATTGCGTCCAATACACGGCTGCTTGAGTAAGTTCAAGTGTTATCGCACAAAGAGATTTATTAAACGCCTCAAAGGGTAGTCTGATACGGCACCACTTTAATTATCGGATGCGCATATTAGTTTCATTACAGGTAGCTGCCGTTGGGATTATAATAACTTCACCTTTATACTACACAAGAAATTACACGAAGTAAGCAAGTATACCGTAATATGTCCATAATTATGGATTATCAGATGTACACGGAAGTATACAGTGTTTATTTTCCACACATAAACTGGGTCCAGTTGGGAACCATACTTCAAGGCGGTAGAAAAAATACTTCAATTCAAGATTTAGTTTTTTCTTAAAAATTATTAACCGTGTACTTGATCTCTCCAGCCTAGTTGACTACTCTAGAGGACTGTTTGGAACGACCTTTTTATTAGCACATGTCGGCGTGATTATTGATTCTTAATAATACTTATTGAAAAAGGTATAAATGTATATAGCTAGCTATGTAAAGAGAGTTAGGGCACAAATAAATTTCTTTGAATATTCCTCTCTACTTGGGGCAGCCCTCCATCTCTTTATTAGCCATTTCTCCCACTAGGTTTAGCGTGTCATCATAATGTTGGACCACATCAGGTAAGATTAATTGGGAAGAAAAAATAATTCAAAAATTGTGTGCAGCAGTTCACACGTGAACAAACCTGTAGAAAAAAAAAACTGTATTTAAAAAAAATATATATATATCCTAAATCAGCGAGATTCAAACTATCGATCACTCGTGCATACTGCGTATTATGAAATCTGGTTGTTTCATACCACTAGGCCAATCCAACGATGACCACAATCATGAAAATCAGGACTTGCATTAACAGCGCATAATTTAAATGTATTCTATCTCATTCTCTCGTAGGCTAAATCTTATAGATGTATATGGTTGTCTCTTTTTACTGACACTTTTTCGTTTCATCAAGTTTCAAACCACAATAGTGCTAAAGAAGCTAAAGAAGTGCAAAAAATTCGCGTGCAACACTGTACACGAGATGGAAGTGAAACTTAATACAATGTGTAGCTTTCTTTCTCCTTCTCTCTACATTATATCTTTCTTCTCCCTCGTGTAACGAAATGTGCTTAAACATGAGGCGTCCTTGAAATTTCACTCTCAAATTCTCGTCCAATTACCGAATCGCCACCTAAAAAGTTTAGATTCTTGACATTTAAAACTGCAGTAAATTTGTGTAAAATGTGCCTGATAAAAATCTAGATCATATTAGTAGTGGAATAGTATATACTCTTGTTGATGGATTATAGTCATAGCCTCATTATTGGAGAATACTAGCGATGAGCTCATTAGTAAGGCTTCAACATCCATTAGTAATAATACCATTTTAATGACGCACGGCTGCTATCAAAGCAGGTTTTGTACAGTAGTCTACTAGTTGATGATCTATTTGATGATAGTTTGATATTTGAAGTAACAGATATAGAAATGGAGTATTACCAATTAATCTGCAGACAATTCAATAATTTGCGACTGTCCAGAAAATTAATTAACTAGCTGCACATACTCATATTACTGACAATTTTTATAGCCTATCAGATGAGGAATAACATATATTTCCCGTGTACATAATTTCATCAAAATCCAGACATACGAACAGACAGTTTTTTTTTCTGTCATACTCATGAACAATGTAAACAACATTTGTCAGGAAATTTGGAAAGAACTACAGATCTATTAATATAGATTTACTTTTGACAAAGTTGTCTAACTATACTTTCTGATTCATTAAAGTTAACTTTGTGTAGGTACTTATTTTTGTCTATTTGATAAAATACAGTGAAGATGTTATTGTATACACAATTTCCTTTGTCCTTAATTTTGGGATTACCTAGTGTTCAAGTGATTTTGTCAATTTGCCAAGATAAATTTATTCATGTTGATAAGTATTAGTATTGTGTGTGTTGTGTTTAACATTGTTAATTTGCTTTGATGTTTGAAATATAAGTTAGATTTATGATACTGCTAATTTTTTTAGTTGCTTTCTTTTGCGAAGGATTATTCATTGGATTTTAGTGCTCAATATTTTGTGGTTTAGGAAAAGTATTGCAGGAGAACGTGCTGATGTTTTTTTTTTGTAGACTTCTTTTACTATTATCCTCCTAACTTTTTCTATATATCACTTAATGTAACAAAACATAAACTAAGACTTGGCCAGAAAATACATATATTTGATGTAAGAAAAAGTCATGTAAATCGATTCCGTGATTCTCAAGTTATAAGGAATAACGATTAAGGACAAGTATTTTTTTTAAACAACTTAGGTGGCACGCAAGTTTACGTCCCTCCTGATGGTAAGCGTAGCCGCTTAGCCGATACGGTAGCCCGTAGCCTATGGACGCTTGTAAGTAGGTAACGCTAGGTATTACTAGCAGGCTGTCGACCTTGAACCCCTTTTTCCCTAGGAGCTCTGAAAGCCCTAATCACCGCAAGAACACAACATAAGGTTATTTGGCTACGTTCTTCTGTAGGGTGGAGGTGAAGGTGGAGGTGGAGGTTCTTCTTGCACCAGTCGAACTGCCCCAATCTTCCGAAACTGTTAATTTCTCTTCTTAATTTCTCTGTCTCCTATCTTTTGAACTTTTTTATCTTTTCTTTTTTGTTGTTAATTATAATGTTATTATCCTAAAGTTTTTAATTAGGTCACAGTAAAAGGTGTTACGGATAACTGCATTCAAATATTCATGGGTAAGTCCATTAGACCCAATAGGTCGGGATCGCAAGCCTTGAATAGGGAATTCTTATTACGGGTATAATTAATGAAGTTCCAATTTACGGTTACTAAAAATTTCAAAATATATGTAATATCCATTCATTCATCATTCAGCTGAAAGACGTCTACAGCTGGAAATAGGCCTACCACAAATATCGCCACATCCAGCGGGTTCTCCTAACCTTTACTGGTTCACCTTGTAGCAAATCTGCCCGCGCTGCGTAATAGTAATATAACTAATTTAAATAACAATTGTTCTAATAATGAAACGTAAATTAGTTTAATTACCGTACAAATTCAGCTGTTAGCATACAATACAAACCCATTGTTTATACAAAAACGATAAAGGTTTGAAATATTATTTTGCATTTTTATTTTCATGTAAATCATTTGAAATTATAAGGATTTATTGCAAGGCTTTATTTCGAAAAAGAATTTGCTTTATCTTATCACTACGTAGTTTACATCAGAAAGGCAATATCAATTTAATATAAAATGGTTTTCGACTCAGTAGATAATATATTTGACGAAAGAATTTTTATTATTTTTGAATGTAAAGTTCTTGTAACTGGGTTGGTGCTTGGACCAGTGGCTAGGGATGTCAACTCTGAATTTAATATACAATTTTCTGGAAACGAGGAATAAAACGAAAGAAAACATATTCAGTAAAACAAAAAAATAAGATTGTGTAGGCACTTCTGTGATTCGTGAGTTATCGGTGCTTACTTAATACTCGGGGTAGTTTGAAATCATAAACATTCAGCAATAATAAGTTGATTTATTGCATAAAGTACCCACGCATGTGGTCACAGACCTATCGTAGAGAAAACTGGCTTTTCCCCGAGGGGTCACGGGTAGCGCAATTCTGCAAAATTGCATTCGAGTTACTAAACTGTGTCCCTAAACGTATTATAAGTTGAAATAAATAGGCGTGGCGAAGGAATAATAAACTAAAAATGTATAAGAAAATATTGTATAATTATTTAATGAAAAGTTTTTAGGGTGTACCAGCAAACGCTTGACTTCAATCATACTTTATGGCCAGTGAAGATAAGGTTAAAGATGTAGCACATTTTCCCAGAAAATATCGTTTCACTCTTCGGTTAAAAGAGTATGATTTTTTTTAGAAAATAATTTATCATTGAGGAATCAAATTGCTTTGTGCGAATAACAGTAATATTAAATATGTATGAAGTTCTAACTTGCATATGTAATTTATGTAGGACCGCGGAGGTGGAATTAATCCTCGCAACTCACTAAATTAAAAAAAACACATTAGTAAAATAATGAAAGGTTATCAGCACTATGTGGCCGTTGAGTATGACTTCGTTGGGACAATTTTTGTTTGGTGCAACAATTACAAAAGTAGTTGAGAATTCTGGAAGTGCTTTCTTGCTCACAAGATTCTCCTGCTAAATAGTGGCGCATTTGAAAGCTGGTATTCTTAGTATTATTTATTTAATCATTTGGCTATGCAGACTGTTTAAGTAATGATAGTCCTAAATCAAACCTTTCAGTCTCTCTAGGGCGTTGTCTGTGAGAGGGGATTAGTTTTATTTATTGTTGGGCACTGTTATTGTTATTGTATGAAATACCACCATTAGACTTTGAGATCAACATATCTATAACATATTTTTCCATTATAAGCACTTACATTTTAATCAAGCTATTAGCCTATTAATTCCGGCCTGACATGATAAGTATCGTTATCTATTTCACACTCAGAATGTTACGACATATTAATAAAATGGGTAACTTTCCTATCAGAAAAGCAAAATTATAGGATTTGTTTTCCTGATAATCAAGATATAAATAGTTTAGATTGATGGCACATGTTGCTACGTTTTATATGGCTTTACTGTTAATTATTTCTCATTAAGAACAATCATACTTCTTTTATATTTATTCGTCAATACGTTCATTACAATAACTTGATTAGTTGCTGATAATAATATAGTAATAAGAGTTTGTATATTTCTACACTTGTAAGAGTTTTAAGGCAGTAGTGGAAGACCTTAAAGGAGGGTTGTTGCCAGGAAGGCGGACAGTCGTAAAACACTAAGCTTAATCTCAGGTCACAGTATAAGGGAAGCCAACTTACTTGCTGATTTAGGTAGGAAAAGAAGAAGAGTATTGAGTTAGAAAAAAAAAATCCTTCCATACTAAGAAACATTTCTCGGACACTGAGAAGATCTAATGCTCTAATGCCTTGAAAATAAAAGGATATAATCAAAGAAATGAGGATGGCGGCATATTATAGATTTTAATGTACAAAGAGCCTCAACTGTCAGAGAAGAAAACTATAATGATTATTTAAGACCTGAAGATGAAAATCTGTTAGTAAATTTTATGGTGTTTTCCGAAAATCTTTTTTAAATTTAGCATATCACCTTCGACCAAATTGTTACTTAACTTCACGTTGTGATTGCGACTCAACTCCAAACGTAATTTAAAAAAGTGTACATATGTACGTGGTTAATTTTAGTCGAGTTGTGCTTGATTCAAAATTACAGTGGGGTCCGCATATTAAAACTTCGGCGGGAAGATTAATTTCTGCACCATTTGCAGTACGTAAGATTCGCCAGTTAACAGATATTGCCACAGCTAGGTTAGTCTACTTCGCTTACTTCCATAGCACAATGTCTTACGGTATTTTGCTGTGGAGTTCAGCAGCTGTAGCTGTAGCTGTAGACATCATATTCATATTACAAAAGCAGGGAGTTCGAGCAATGTACAACATGAGTTCTCGCGAATCACAAAATAACAAATTCCAGGAGTTGAATAATAATATCTTAACTTTGTCCTCCCAATATATTCTTGATAATTTAAATTATAGATATTCGTAAAAAAAATAACAAGCTTTATTTAGTCAAAGACCAGCACAGTTTTAATACTAGAAATAGACATCAATTTGTCGTACCGTGTTTTAGACTTAGTAAGAATAAGAAAAGTTTTTATGTGATAGTATTAGGTTTCCGATACACATTACTAATTTACCAGACAATGAGAGCAAGGACCATGTCAAGCAGGTTTTACTGTCAAAAGGTTATTATAGGGTGGACCATTATGTGAATGATAGTGATGTTTGGAAGTGACTCCCTTTCTGTGCATCCACTAAATTATTAATATGATTATTAACTGTGAGTACCTATTGTTTATACAGAAAGGAAAAAAAAAATAGATAACCCCGATCGAGATTCTTGCCGGTTCTTCTCGCTGACTGGGATGTTTTCCAAACCGTTAGTAGTATTAGTGTTTGACGTCAATAAGTGCCTTCTTAGGGCTTAAATTGAATAAAATATTTTTTGATTTTGAAGTTATCCTTAATTTGGCGTGACCTATGAAAAATCAAAATGTTTATCACGCGTGCCAATAACATGATGAACTTACCCGTCAATTTTACTCTCTACTAAACGCGTCGGAAGAAGCATAACTTCAAAAAATAATCATTCTATAAAATGTTATTCCATAATATTCCTGCGGAGTATTTAAATTAAAAATACAGCCCTTCTAATTCGGCATGACCGTTAACCGTCGGCAAGATTGGCAGTTAATGTGAATACGAAAAAAGGAACTCTGTAATAACCTACCGACTTAGTCCTCATTACTATGTATTGCTATTTATGAAAAGTAATGTTGCGCAAATATGTATATTGTTATTAAAAACAAGAAGACCACCTAATTAACTGCTAGGCAGGTCAGTCAACTGAAAAATTACCTTGCAATTGCACTGAAAGCCTTCCATTGTTCAGTTTTGCTTTCAACCGTGGGTTGTCTTAGTCCCGAACCATGCGCGTAGCTCCTATTTTATCCCGACTGTCCCGAGTATGAATTACGAATCCAGTCCATTTTGTGATATCGACTCGCGTGGCCGCTTCTATACATCGCGCCAGTGTTCCGAACTTTAATCGTTGGGAGAATAAAGTACCTTTTTTCATTTGAATATATATTTTGAAGGTGAAATATAAACAATTATACAAGACGATTTATATTTGAAAAAACATACGTGCTTTTTTTGTGGGTGAATTAGATATAGTAATAAAATTGTTCGATAGAAATAAAACTTTTTCTGTAAATAAAACTTCGGTCCGTTGAAATATTTCGATAGGAGTTGGAAAGTTATTTTAATAATTATGAAGTGCTTGCAGATTGTTAGCTTTAAATGATTTATGATGAGAGATATTTAGAGGAAGCGACGGATTGGAAAATTTAATTAATTATTGAAGCGACTTTATGTGAGTACTTTATCGTATATTTTCGATGTAAAGTTTTTTTGTGTATTAATTTGTTTATGGGGGAGAAATCATATTTTATTTAGGGTCTTAATTTGAAGAAATTTAAGAGCAATGAAATTATTGAAGATTAAATATAATTTTATGTATTGAAGACAGAATTTATAAGATTACTTTCGCATTAATAATTTTGTTCAATATTAGGAAGTCCTTTATAGTTAGGAAACATTTTTTAAATGATTGACATTATTTCACAATTTTACTACGTAATTTGTTTCTGATGTAAATATACATAATTATTTCAATATTCCAATGACTTACTGACTTACTAATACAATTCTTGACTAGTTTATGTCGAAGAGGGTAATATTTTTTTTTACAACTAAATCTTCCTCGTGAAATGTAGATTTTATGCTAATACCAGCTTCCAAATCAGTTTTGTAGTTCTTGTGATTAATGCGGTCGTAATAAAGATGGACGCGTAATAACAATACATCTCTATGTATTATTTCTCATTTATGTTCTGTTCAGTCAGCTCAGTTCGGTCAGCTAATTCTTTAAAAGATTTATATTGTCACTTTGATATGTAACACTCTCTTTAGACGAGAGACTAAATTATTATTATGTAAGCGATATAAAAAGTTTTTGTGTGAAAATTGAACATTTAAATTAAAAGGATATTTATTTATTTAATAAAGACATCGCGCATATTACACATTACTTTTAAAAAAAATCCAATATTATATCTAATACGAATTGCGAACCTATTATAGCCGCCCAGTACATGAACAAAATATAAAATCATAATTATTAATAATAAAATAAAATAAAGTCTGGATATTATTATTTTGTAACAAATATAATAAATAAAAAAAAATATATGTCAGTTTAACACGTTTTATGAATTCTCACAAAAATCAACTCGATATAAAAAATCGATCAAGATTTTTCTACTCGAAAATTGGTCAAAATTTTTTTTTTTTATTTTCATTATGAATTAAGTACAGCAGTAATCATGTTTTTTAATAGAAAAATGTCACGCGCTTTATTTCTGTTCCTTAAGATGTTCACTTCGCGTAAAATAAAGATGTGTGCTATTTACATTTAAAGGTCGGTCGAAAACATCTAAAGTACACTACTTAATAATTAAAAAAAATCTTAAACCTTGACCTTAAAATATCGACTTAAAATCTTATCTTAATCTTAAAATCTGACTACTTATAATGTCAACCGTAGACCATAATTACATTAAGAGAAAAAAAATGAAAAAAAAAAACAATTATATTTTAAAATTTTAAAAAATCTTGTGCGGTCCTTTTTTTGTAAGAATCCTATAACGTTTATTATTAAAAATAAACGTTTTTTTTCTAGGGGCAACCTTATGTATATATGTCATTTTATCTTCTATATATATTACAAAACTCATCGTCTCTCTATCTGTCTATGTTCTTTTCACGCGAAAAGCACTTATCGGATTTACATGTTTTTTATTTTAATTCATAGCTATGTTATCTGGCCAGGTTATAAGATATATTTTGTTACACAAAGCAACATAAGAAATAAGCAGTGACGATAATGATGAATCAATGCGTCTTGCTTTTGGGGCGCTTAAATGGCTTACGCTGATTAAACCATACGAGATATACCAAGTTAATATTCTACATAACTTTAAAAGACCTATAAAAAGTCAGCGATAGCATATTTCTATCTTCTAAGAATCACCCATAATAAGCATTTTTGTCTTCCTTTTTTTTTCGAACTGACTATACTGTTAGCCTAAGGGGCCCTGGAGCCTTTACGGTTTTTACAGCTTTACCGGGCTTGAGGCTTAAGGCACTCAGCCAGCCACGAAAGCTTAGCAACAACATCCGAGGGTGCCAAAGTGGCCGAACCTCGGCTCGGACTGTTGCGCGTATGCAATTAAGTCGCGATCTGACTAATTCCCTATCATTCGATCTAAACTAACTATACATATATACATGTTTCTTCCCCCTGGGAGGAGGGAAGGAACATGTGTATGTGTATTTAGTGATCTGAAATATTTGTCTAACTAACTAGGCAAAAAAAGAAAAAAAAGGTTCCTTACAGAATCTATGTACCTATGTGTTATGCATGTGTATATAATGCAGTGTCATGTGTGGCTGTGAAAGCTAGTGAATGTAGAGTCACTGTATCGCGCGAGCCGCTGCTTGGCTCAAGGATTCCATACTGATGGAGTTTTTTTTTGTCTTCCCTGTTTTGAGCGGGGACAACATGATTCGCGTGTGCGCTGGACCGATGGCATTCTGTAGTCCTCACTAGCAAAGCTGCGGGCACAGCTAGTGTAATATAAACAAAAACAAAATTAACAAACATTATGAGATTAAAGTAATGTAATTAATGAATTGGTATCATTAAAGAAAAATAAGAAACAGAAAAAGTGAGATACTAGTGATTGTGAATTAAAAGTACTTTGCATAATTATGCTTTTATCTTAAATTTTTGGCTGCGTCAAAGCCCTATTTAGTCTGTTTATCACGTTTCACAGTTTTGTGCTTGGCCTAAATTTCAGAACTCCCGGGTTGTAGTGCTCGACATTGCAAATGGGTTTTTTCACGTACAAGTAATGTGTTTCACCTTTTGACTTTTTAATTTATGTTAATAGGCTTATTACATGGTAAGAAGCATATTCACATATTCTTTTGCTTGATTCTGTTGCGTAGGATTTTGTACATATACATATATGTATGTGGTTACTGATTATTAATAATACCATTCTGTGAATTTCCAATACAAAGAAATAGATTACCTAAGCATAACACAAGCTTAATATTACCACGACAGTTAATAATTAAAATTAAAATTCAAGTTTAAACGACCACGAAACTATATTAAATTTACTGAAATTATATTACTGTATTTAAAAAAAAGTATAATTAGAGATATATACATATAATAAATCGCAACGTCTCCCTGTCTGCTTGTCCGTTAATGTTCTTTTCACGCGAAAACCACTAATCTGATTTACATGGTTTTTACTTTAATTCATAGATATGTTATCTGGCCAGGTTATAGGATATGTTTTGTTACATAAAGTAATATACGAAATAAGCAGTGACGATAATAGTAAAACAATTCGAAAAAATGACGGTTTTATCATAAGCAATATTTTTTTTTTTTTTTTTTTTTCGAACTGACTACACTGTTAGCCTGAGGGGCCCTGGAGCCTTTACGGCTTTTACAGCTTTACCGGGCTTGGGGGCGAGCGCTTAGGGCACTCAGCCACGAAAGCTAAGCAACAACATCCGAGGGTGCCAAAGTGGCCGGACCTCGGCTCGGACTGTTGCGCGTATGCAATTAAGTCGCGATCTGACTAATTCCCTATCCGTAATTCGATCTAAACTAACTATACATATATACATGTTTCTGCCCCCTGGGAGGAGGGAAGGAACATGTGTATGTGTATTTAGTGGTCTGAAATTTTTGTCTACTCTAACTAGGCAAAAAAAAGAAAAAAAAAGGTCCCTTACAGAACCTATGTACCTATGTGTGTTGTGCATGTGTGTATAATGCAGTGTCATGTATGGCTGTGAAAGCTAGTGATTGTACAGTCACTTGTATCGCGCGAGCGGCTGCTTGGCTCAAGGGCTCCATGCCGATGGATCGGACCTAGGCTTGAGTTGCTGCAGAGGAGGGCGGTCGTGGCGGGTGTGCGGGAACGAAGTTAACCGTACGTCCTCTGCGGAGGGAACGGTGGTTTCGCGGGCGTGGGCGCGAGCACGCATATGTTGCGGGAGCGGACGCGTAGTAATTATTAGCTTTCTCGATGTCGTCGTCGGGATCGACAAAGAGATTTCGCGGACGGCGTTTATAACGTTTGGCAACGGGGATCGAGTTGTCTGGGACGTAGTTCACGGTGGATTTTACGAGCGGGTTGGGGTGATTCGAAGCGCTATCGAAGTATCTCCTGGTGAGATATTTCACATAGGCTTCTATCGAGGGAAGCCTCATGTCCCTGTGGAGGTCCATGTTCCTAACGAAGGCTGGAGGGTCAAGCAGGCGACGGAGAAACCGATTTTGGACTCTTTGCATGCGGACAAAGTTATGTTTGGACATATGTGCGAACGCTGCGCAGCTATATGTCAAGATCGGACGGACGCACATCTTGTATAGTGTAAGCTTATGTCTTAAGGACATTTTGCTTACCGAACTGAGCAGGGGCCGCAAGCGGGAAAGGATCCAGACGGCCCTATTCCGGACTATAGTAACGTGTGCGTTGAAGTTAAGCTTCGAGTCGAGGGTGACACCCAGATATTTAGTCTTGGTGGCCCAAGGGATATTCCTACCGAATAATGAGAGGGGTCCTACCGTGCGTGGTAGTTTACATGTATGCGGTTCGAACATAATCGCGGCGCTCTTTACCGGATTAATAGCTATTCGCCACGTTCTAAACCACTCCCCGAGAGTGGTTACGGCACGTTGGAATGCGCAGGCGAGATTTTTTCTATGTCTGTTTGACGCGTATATGACTGTGTCGTCAGCGTAGAGCCCTACCTCGACCCCGGGGGGCTTCGGGAGGTCGCTGACGTACAGATTGAAAAGGCAAGGCGCCAGAATGGAACCTTGCGGGACGCCTGAGCGTATAGGGTGGGCGGTAGATAGTACTCCTTCCACTCGGTAGTGGAAGGTGCGGTCGCGTAGAATAAGCAATATATCAAATTAATGTATGTGAGAGCATATGTCTATCTTCTAAGAATCATCGACAATAAGCATTTTTGAGGCTGCACAATTTGCGGATGCGCTCATCCGACATCATTCTGTAGTCCAGGCGAGCGGAGCCGCGAGCACAGTTACTCATACTAAACATACTACACATACTATAAGTATGAGTAAATATACTCAAAGAAATTGCATCGATGTTCCATAGGAGTCAACCACTGTGAGTTAAAATTGTTTATTTATGTATAAATAATAAAGTAATAATTATTAATATGTATAAATAAAACATAAAGTGTGTACGGAGAAAAGACACATTTAACGGTCATAAATACCTACACCAATTTCATAAGCCGAAAACGAAATTCGTATACTTAGTCGAAGATGGAAACAGATTTTCTTAACCTTGTACGCAAATCTATTATTAGTAATAACTTGCGACTTATAAATAGTCACTCAATGTTAAAGCAGACTGAAAGAAAAAATAGCTTCAGGTTTTTAATGAAAAAGAAATTAGTTTATATGTAAAGTATTAACTCATTAAACAATACTGAAGTTGGTATAATGCAACGGCTCCCAAAGCGTGCGCCGCGGCGTCCTAAGGCGCTATGGAGAGTAAACAGTAGCGCCGCAAAGCAAATCCTTTATTTCTTGAATAGAAAACAGGAGCCGGTAGAAACTAAAGAAAATCTAATACAGTGGAATTCATTTATTAAAACTTTGGTTATAGCTACGTTTCAGTTATAGCAATTGTATATCTACCTCCCTTTAATTTAAAACATACTTGATTATGAAATTCATTCGGCTACAGCGACGTCGGTCCTAACGTCTAAAGTCGACTGTTTTAATCAGTAATTTGTATCGAGTTCGTAGAAAACCCATGTTGACTTTGCAACCGAATATAAAGCTTTCTTATCGTTTATTTACACCTTTTTTTTAACGTAGCAGGGCATAGTGACTACACTGTAACTGATGGTGCAATCCAATAACATTGGCGACCACCGTGGGATTTACAATCCATTGATAGTCGTCGCTGTCATGCCGGCCTGCACCTACACATGTTCCGCAATTGTAGTAACGATTACTTTTTGGTTATACAACATATTTGAGACGCAGGTAAGCGTATTCGGCTCTGATTTAAATTGAAGGAGTTATGAAAATGAAAAACAACTTGCATCGTATACTAACTAGCATGAAAAACTAAACTGAAAAAATTCAATATTACAAAATATTTTTTTAATAACCGTAGGTGTCTAAATATTATTATATATTGTCCCATGCTCATATGTGGAACTGATTATAATAAATTGGTCTACTTATGCTTGCAAACACTTCTGGACGACTTCATCGTCGTTATAAGCGAAATCTACTGTGTGTACTTAAGTGATCGTCAAATTGTGAGGTGCATCTAAATCTAATGTTATTTTTAATTCTGTGCCTTATTAGTATCATTGTACACGTATTTTGACTAGGGTGCTGTAAGTGCATCGTGAACATAAACAGTTTGGAAATCTTAGGGATAATGTATTTATAAAGATTTACTTTTGTACTAATAATATTTCAGACTACTCTTCTTAAATGTAGAATTAAAAGAAAAATAAAATTTAAAGGAAAAAGCTATTTAAAAATGTTAACCCCACGACCTTGACATTACATACGTACGTCGCCATTCATTCATAAAATTAACTTTTATAGTTTTTTTTTTGTAGTTACATCAGATAAATTTTATTACAAGATAAATAAAGGTAAAACTTTATTGCCGATATAAAAAAATGTAATACTTTTTCATTCAGAAGCAAATATTTTGGAAGACGTAATATTATAGCAACCAAAAGTTTATTCGTAGACTGTTATTTATAACCGTATTTCATCACCTGCTTTGTAATTATGACGTAAGTTTTGAATAAAATTCATAATGAGTTTTTTGTTAATAGCCAGGAGACGGTTTTGCTGATGATTGTAACAGTATCGGTATACATCATATATTTGAGTAATGTGGTACACAGTTTGAAAGTTTAAAATTAAATTAAATTAAATTAATAAAAATATTTAATCAAGATAGAAAATAGAGGACCGCGTTTGAAAACGTTTTATTATATGAAATTTTCAGTCTTAGAGTAACTTTTTTTTTACTTTATAAACGAGGTTGCGAGATCTTCGTGACTGCTTAGATGGACTACTAAAATATATTGTTATAGGTGGCATGTGATGACGACATCGACAAAGTTCAATTGCCAATTGACAATTGTTCGTTACGTTATCGATTGCGTTAAGGCGAAATCTTGTCGTAGTTAGCTCATTAAAATGTTTAAAATTACTTACAATGTGCGGATTTTCGACATTCAACCACCGAGAGGTATTAACATTTTTACTTGGATCACTTGTTATTCTTGTTGTTCTAAATACGATATTCTCTTTGTTTATCATTCAATAAAGCACAATCACTTGATTACGCCTGTCGAAAAATGTTTAAGTTATAATTACTTTATGGTTTCTAAATGTTTCATTATGTAGATAAAATTATGTTTTTCTTTTATAGTTATAGGCTTAGCGTAGTGGCCACAATCTCACCAGATGCTAAGTGACGATGTGGCCCAAGATGATAACACGCTAAACCTAGTGAATGACTGGCTCTCATGTGCAGCTGCCGGAACACACCTATTGGTGCTTGCCGACAGATTTTCAACTTGCGGGTGTTAGCTAACCAGGCAGGCATTAGAAAAAGCCCTACCACCTTGCTATGGTTTCCTCACGATGTTTTCCTTCACCGAAAGGCTCATTGCAGGGTTTCGAATTCACGACAATAGACGCCAAGTCGTACACGCTATCATTGGGCCATCATTGCTTGAAAATATGTGTTTGTTGATAGGCTTACTTGTATGAAATCTTTTTAAAAATCCGTTAGATCGTCTATTCCTATCTCCTTTAATTCATCTACTAATAGAATACGAAACGAAACGTATACGAAGCGAAATGTACGATTGTATCAAAAACTGGCTGAGCCCTATGGTTTCACCTGTGTTAAATTTATTCGAATAACTCTCCATCGTGTCTCATCGCCACGCCCCGCCACCTCAACACACCCTTCTTACTTCCCGTACTTGCCTACAGCTTGCCAAATCGTTTCATGTCCAGTGAAGCTGTAAAAAGCTGTAAGGCTCCAGGGCCCCTAAGGCTAACTTTATTATATATAAACTAAATCGTTTGACTTTCATGGTTACTGCTATTAGGGTTAAAGCGTTAAGTTATATAATCTACCACACTAAATAAATAAATTGCAAAAATAAAAATTTAAATCTGAGTGGTAGAATCAGAGATTAGTACGTTTAAACAAATAAACAACCTCTTGATTTATCAAAACTCACACTTATTTTGGTAGAAAGAGAAGAATACACTTTTTGGCATATGGTTCTAAATTTCACAGCAATTTGAACGCAGTGTGTAAAGCGTTATATTAAAATAGAATGAGACTGGGTCAAAATAATTATATATCTCAGGATAATCCGTCGAAAGGTATATTGTAAGGTAAATTAAAGGTATATATCAATACATACATTACATACTACATACATTTATTAGTCTCCGCTACGCTCCAATTAGATACCTCGCTACCTACAAGCAATAGCTCCTAGAATTACCGCAACTTATTATCGTAGTGTGTAGTGACTATTTGAAATAAAGCTTGTCGTTACGACATTGACTCGAGTACGCCGATTCGGCGTAGTTTTGATTGCCGCTTAATTATAGTTCGCCCATGGTATCCAGTTGAAGCTGTGCTGAAACCAATCATTAATCTAGTAAGACACATTAATGCCTTAGAACTCTTTGTAATCAGTTAGTGTGTTAGTAATGCCTTTTTGTATACTTGAAATCAAATATTACTCAAAACTTTACACTGTACAATTTATAATTAAAGCCTAAAATAATTTAAATAAACTTGATCGAGTTTCTAGATTGCAGGCATATTTTCTGAAACTTAGGTAGTGTTTTTGTCGTTCATGAGTGCTTTCTCAGGGCTTAAGTTGCGTAAAGTATATTTCATTCTGATTATGAATCGAAGCAATGATGGCTCAGTGGTAGCGTGTACGGACATCGTGTCGATCGAAGTGAGTTCGAATACCTGCAATGGCCGTGAGCTGTCGGTGAAGGAAAACATCTTGATGAAATCATAGGATGGTGGTAGGGTATTCTACTGCCTACCTGTCTAGCTACCATCCTCAAAGTAAATATCTGTCTCCAAGCACCTATAGGTGTATTTTAACAGCTGCATTTGAGAGTCAGTGCTCTTGGATCTTTGGCCACATCGTCACTTAACATTATGTGAGATTGTGGGCATAACGTCAAAACCTATAAGTAAACGATTTAAAAAAGGGTACAATACGCTTAAAGAGATAATCCTCTTCCACCCTAGCCGTTTTAAATTCATAGTAACGTCCAAATACTATGGTTAATTGAGGTCACAAAACAGTCACCATATAATCTATGAACAAATGGGCATCAATAATATTTAAGGCTAAACATAAACAGTATTCTGTATACCTAAGGCCAAAATTAAGCTTTATAAAGATAGAAACAAGAATTTAAAAAATTGGCCCATAAAAACCTATGGGTATATTTCTAAATTGGCGGCTGCTTGTATTATTTGTAATAAAAATAATCATAAAGACAAAATTTGCAATAAAGACATTAATTATTACCCGCCTTTGTATTATATTCTATTAGCTTTTTGTCCACGGCTTTGCTTGAGTAGACTATAAAAAAATTGTACCACTTTATAATTGCAATTGAATTTTTATGTTGTTATGTCTATGTTTTATGTAAGTCAACAAATTGTGCAAATATTTGTACTTAACTAGTTTAACAACCAACAAATAGAATTCAATAAAGCACAATTCGTTGCTGGTGATTATAGAGTTTGATGTTAAAATTACCAGGTTCCTATTGGAACTGAATCCTATTATTTCTCATAAAAAAATTACCTAATTACCCTTAAGGATTGAATATTGAAAAATGTCGACACACGTTCATTGCGTTGAAGAGTTTTAAAAATTCAAATAAATCCAAGCTGAAAAATATAATTTCCATACAAACTCTGTCACCCCTTATAGGTTAAATTTCATGAAATAGCTTCAACGATGCTTACAATATACACAAGGTCAACACTCTTCTCGAATTTCACGTTTCCATCCTTAATAGTTTTGGAAAAAGACTGTTATATATATAGATTTGGCAAATGATCTTTCTCAAGGGAAGGCAGTTAGTTTCATAGTTGCCTGGATTAATTATGATATTGATTCTTGCTTATTCGAAAATGAAACCGGCAACACCGAGGAATGAGTATGTATTCTTACGCTGTTCTTTGTATATTTTTGGTAACTAAATAATTATGGTTACCAAATCATTTAAATACAAGTTACTCGACTAAACATTAATGCTAATTACATATAATATTCACTAAGCTGCCAGTAATCACTCACGAGTGCACGACAAATTTACTAATGAAATCATTAATATTTGAATAGCATATGTTGCATACGAATATATCATACACGTAACGGATTTTGCAGGCGCAAGTACAATACATTTCTTAGTTAGAAGAGTGTAATTCTAATAAAATACTAAAGGTGGGTTTTGTGGGCTCTTAATCGGTTTCTGGTGGTTTTTAACACGTTTATATTATCTTCAATTGCAACTAATTAACTAACTAACTAATAATGTAATAAAATCTTAGAAGTGATTTTTAACCTACTTCTAATTGTCGTATCGAAATGAAACTTTCTATGTTTATATAGTTCGGCTGACTACACTATAATTTGGTATCTTGGAGCTGATCTGATGAGAAGCCAGGAGGTGGATAGGGGAACACACCAGTGTCTACTAGTAAACCCCTCGAGTTTAGGCTCATATGATTCGTTTCGACAAGTCAATTAGATTGGGCTTGGTAACGAGATGTTATAATGAGACTAAAAAGTTTTATAATTATTAGTATTAGTTAAAGCGTGTTTTTTTTTACTATTTAAATTCTTTTCTTATTTGGCTCTACATGATGTAATGTTGGTGGCATTCTATGTCATGTAGTTTGGTTATTGTGAACAAGTGAAGTAAATTATAAATAACTAGCTGTGCTCGCGGCTCCGCTCGCGTGGACTACTGAATGCCGTCGGTTTTGTGGTGACTGTCGCCCTTCGGTCATTTTAAAAGTAAAAATGCTTATTATATTATTTTTGCGTAATCTTAATTCTTTTTCCAAAATATTGAAGCGTAAGGTAATCCTTATAAAATTCTATCTGCCAATATAAGTCTCGTCAAAATCGGTCCAACCGTTTCCGAGATTAGCCGGAACAAACAGAAAGAAAGACAGACAAAATATTTGACAAATATTTTTTGTTATAAAAACTGTACTAATATATTATATATAGCAATATTTTTGTAGAATGTTGTATTTACGTATCACTAACCATTACGCCAGCGCACGCGGATAAATCAGTTAGAGTGCGCTATTTATTCCGACTTACTTAAGAAAAATCAATATTTAAGGCTAGCTGAGAGGTGTAGCCTAATAATAGATAGACTATACTATATTCCTCGTGAATCTGGCTATCACATAGAACAATAATTTTTCAAATCCGTTCAATAGATTAGCGTGTTTAAAAAAAACAAACAAAAAAACTCATCCGATTTATTATGTTAGTAAAGATAAGCATTTAATAAAAAGCTGTTATTACAAACACACATTTCAATTTTATTTATTTGTATAAATAACAAAGAAAATGCATTTTAAGTTGCCATAAACCTCCTTGGGCAGTTTTAACAGTGAAGCCGCCATCTTGTTAGAGATATGTTTGAAGATTACAAGAATAATGAAAAAAAAAACTATTCACATGACGATGACAGAATGGTGCATGAGCATAGTTGTCATGAAATACAAGAAAAAAGATAAATAAAGTCATCCGTAATTCACCTAGATTCTATATTTGAATTTAGTGGCGCGAAATCTGGATACTTTGTCTGTTCAGGCCATTCATCCCGTTCCAATCTTCCATAAACAAAGGTTGAAGGAAAATTGAAGAAATCGTTCATGTCTCGCCCACTGCTAGGCTTTACGTTACTGGACTCGGGTTTAGCGGCTTTCGATTTAATTTTCCATAAGAATGCGTTAAACTATTGGTAGATGTGAATTCTTTAAAGCTTTTTACCGCCATTTTCTCCATTTGTACCTTCATATTAATGTGCTTTGATTTGCTTCTTTTGTGAGTGTACTACCGTGGATAAATGATATGCAGAAAAGTTTTTAATTAGGGTCGAAGCGTAAATTTATATAGCCTTTCTCAATAAATAGGCTATATAATAATATGCAAAAAATATATATTCAAATCCGACTATTAATTTCAGAGATTAACGCGTTCAAATTTATCTTTATAATATTAGTATATATAATATTAGATAAAAATACCTAACTTCCCTAATTAAAAGTTAAATCATAAAATTATCTTAATTCACTTGATTGAAAGTATGAAAAAATGAAAGTATTTTTTTTTGTTTTTTAACATATGATTCATTAAATACTAGTGCCCACGGCTCCACTAGCGTGGACAACAGAAAAGCGCGTAGTGCCTATAAAAATCGTAGTTGCTTTATAATATAAACAGCATAATGTCGCAGGCTTGGTATCCGAGAAACGTAACATCTTTTAACCATTATTCCTTGTACGCCACGTAATCTTTGTAACATTACGTTTCGTATCTGTAAATTTGTTTCAATAACCAATCATATCAAAACAAGACCGTTCGTATTAAATTGGTGATTTGGTGGAATGATTTCTTATGATGATGAGTTCCTTATCAGTTTCGACCACAGTGGCCTTTCAACTTTAACATTAATGGGTCAAACTAACAAATATTCCCATACTTAGGAGATGTTAAATAAAAAACACGATAAAATAATTTACTTTTCTTTTATTCTGATCGAAGGCCTTAACAAAGGGCCCCGTCGCGCCCGTGCAAACAAAATGGAAGTTACTTACGGCAAAAAAGCCGAAAAATCTATGTATTTTCTGGCAAAATTCTTGACCGTAACTCACTTACGCATTCTTGTAAAAAATAACTTTTTTTTTGTGTTTTTTCCACATAAGAAGAAGCAGTGTAATTATCATTCAGATAATATGCCTGCATTACATTTAAATACATTATACTGAAATAAAGATAACTAAACTAGTGTAAAACCAGGATAGATGTCCCACTTTTTGAGAGAGCGTCCTAATTTTAAAACTACTAATTTACCATGAATAATTCCTATGATTATAGTTAGTTTAATATTGCTATTGCGACTTATTGTTGTTGACCTAACAATTACAGATTATGAATATTTTATTAGAAGTTGAGTTTTTGCAAAACTACTTTTTTGAGGATGCCTACATATATGAATAGATGCCCCACCATGAAAATGTCAAGAAGGATATCTATCCTGTCAGGCCTGTACAGGCTATCTAGCCTGTAGTTGTTTATAATAGTTATAGTATACATATATAATAAGTCTATATATATATATATATATATATATATAGAATAGAATATATAATCTATAATAAAATAGTCTCATTTTCGGTGTTTGAACAGTAATTTGTCTTTTTCTTGATCCTCGACTCTCATTTACTTTTAAATAATTATATCATTAAATTATTACTAAAATCACTCACGTCGTCATCGTCTTTTTCATTAAAATAATATACTTATTTTGGTTTTCCTTGCTTAACTTCCTTGACTTTATCTTTGGTTTCATTATTTGTTTTCTCAAGTTTTTCTTTTTCTTTGGTAGTTTCAATTTTATTTCTCCTGTTTAACTTAGTATTCATTTAACTTTTTGCCCTTTACCAATTTTCTTCGTTTCTTGTTTCTTTAACTTGAATGCAGAATATTTACTGATTGATTGACTCTCTTAGCCATTTTTAAAAGAATATGTGATATTGGTATCACCAATTCTAGTATACTGGTATAATTGGACTACAAAATTTTTAAAGGTGTTTCTTTTACTGTTATGCTATGTAGAAACTGTGCAAGTGTATCATGACTAATAACAATAATACTTATACTTAGTACAATACTTTTCAGTCCTAAAAGTTCTAGAAAACAACATAGGATAGTATAGGTGTCAATACAGAAACCCTGATAAAAATATTAAAAAAATTAAAATACCGCTTAGCTACTTAGTCGGCTTGTGCTGACCACGATTTAAAATAGTTGAAAATAATATGCTACAATATTCCACGATGAAAGACCTACAAAACGGTGTGAAATAGTGTACAGGTTGGATTTTTGAGAAGGAATTTTATGGCCAAATCCTAAACTATGAGAAACAGAGAAAAGTGGTATAGGGAGTCATGAGCTCGATTTATGAGAAAACAAAAATTGCATATTTACTTTTTTAGGGTTCCGAAGTCATAAGTCGTCGCCTGTCTGTACGTGGCCTACCTCAGAGATTCATAGTACTAGAAAGCTTTAATTTGGTATGGGTGTATTAATCACGCTATCACATCGTATGGGACGTCGTTGAGTAGATCTTTTAAAAATATTGTGTATCTGTAAAAAACATTTTTCCAACTCATGGATCCGTTTGCGAAATATTAAGCTTTTAGGGGCTATTTTTATTAAAGCTATGCGCCATCCCACCGCCAGCTGAATGGTTGTTTTTTTTATATGTGAAAAACTCATGGTATTAGTATATATAATAAAGTTAAAAGGAAATCTATTAGAGGTAAGTAAGCTTTACAAGTTAACGAGTAAAAGTCGATCAACTTGTAAAATGTATTTGGAGAAGTAATTTCATACAACTTAAAGACTCATCTCTAAAGGATAATTCATGTTACATCAAGCAGGGCGCTGGCTGGGAGTCGGTCAAACATCTATAGTACACTTGTATATTAAGTAATTCATGCGGCAACCGGCCGGGGCCAGGCCGAATGCCGGCCTAGACACTGTCAAAAATCTGTACACTTTTGTATGAAGTAATTAATGCTATACCGGGCCGCTACCGTGCCCGGCTCCGGCCAGATGTAACATAAGCATCCTTAAGTCTGCATATTATGACGGGCAACTACGCAACCCTACACTGCGTAGGCCTGACTCGCACTTGGCAATTTTTTTTTAAATTTATGTCTCGTCTAGAATACACCTTTTATGATTTGCGCGTCAACAACAACTGTATAAAGTTTCAACCCAATTGGAGTAACGAAGCACAAATAAGTAGGACATGACCACACAATCGTATTTTTTGTATATAAGACTGCTTAGACCTTTCTACATTTATAACACCGAAAAGTGTATGTTACATATACAAACACATTTGTTGAATCGACTCATACGTCACCTACTCTGCTTTGATGTAACCATGCTACTAACATTCACGTAAGCGGCAAAAATATCTGTAAAAAGTTTAAGTTCGAACTAGTGACCGATGTGCGAACACATAGAACTCGGACACGCAGACATTACATTTGTAAACAAAATTGTATACCAGCTACGTAGATACCTGTTTATCCAAATATTTTTTAATAGGATATTAAGGGTTTACTGAAGATATCTATCGTGTTAGGAAACATTGTTAGATATCTTAAGGTTTAACTAACGCGTACAAAGTTGCGGGCGGTTGCTAGTATAACATAATTATGCATTTTATTGAACCTACCGCTGTTATAATTCTACTAAAAATAACTCTGCAATAAGTATTCGTGTTTAAAAAGTAATAAAATCAATGTTATGTTAGTAAATAGGTATAAGTTAAAGTAAGCGATAATGGGTCACTGGTAGCGTGTTCGCATATCGCGCCGATCTACGAGGGTTCGAATTCTATAATTAGTCCGAGCATTAAGTGAAGAAAAACGTTGTGATTAAACCATTCGTATGGTGGTAGGACATTTTGTAATATTTTTTTTTCTCATTAGTTTTGCTTATACGTTAACAATCTCGCCCAGTGATAATACGAATTCCGAAATTACGATACAATTCTAAATCAAGGTCAAATGAATAGAGTTTCATATTTCCTGTGGCGTGATTCGGATTGTTCACGTCAAATATAACATTTCACTGATTATATACAATTTAGATAAACGTTCTATACACTGTAGTATTAGATTTCATATACGTTTTAATATTTTAATTAATTTACCTACTTCCTGACAAATTACAAAGCGCAATTTCGCTCTCTCTGTCTGTCAGTTAGTTCGCTTGTTTGATTTTTGTGTGTATTTTTATTAATTCATATAAAAATATGATTTATTTATACTAGTTCGGCAAAATGACTGTACGGCACTTGATGGTAAGTACGTTACAGTTTACAAACAACGGCGAACGTCGGTGACACAAAATTCATCGAAAGTCGATGTCACGCCTCTTGCAGAAATGGCTCTTCCCGCCTTGTTTGAAGAATCCGATCTGTGATTAGAAGGTGTATACGTGTATATAATCACAGTATCCGATGTCACAGGAAGGAGGGAACACGCTGACTAAAAGATTTTACACATCCTCATGGTACGACAAAGATAATCTGCGAAGTTCTTTGTTCGTGCCGTGACAGGCGCTATCGTGTAGCTGTTACTCCGTAAACTTATCCATGTTTTTCTTTAGTAGAACAAAGATGACGAGACATAATCAAACAACTTTCAGAATATTCACCATGATTCAGAAGATAAAACTAGGCATAAATACGGGTGACGATAGTTAATATGCTTTCGGATACACTGGGAGTTTAGCGGTATCTTAATCAGTCATGTGGCGGTTTTTATTTGAATTACTAAACTTACGTTATTTGACCTTATATTATGTAATGATGGCGGTATTTCACGTGATGTAGTTTAGTTATTGTGCATAAATGAAGTGGATTCTAAATAATAACTAGGATCATGCATAAGTTGCTACAAAAACTCATTGGACAGTTCTAACAAAGGAGCCGTCATTTTGTCAGAGCTATGCTTAAAGATTACAAACATAAATAGAAAAATATTCTACTCACATGACGTTGGCAGAATTGTGGATGAATACAGTTGCCATTAAATAAAAAAGAACAATGCGAATACACTGCCTAAGCTTCTAAATATTTAATTTTAATAAGGTAATTTGATGCAACCTAAATTTCTGATATCTTTTGTAATATAAATTATATAAAACACTATCGTAATAAATAATTAGTACTGTTAATACCTACGAGTGTTTGATCCATGTTCGGCTTCGGTAGAAAGCTGTTTCCAGTATTAATCATCGAGCCGGGTGTTGCATTGAATCCAACCTTCTATTTTGATAAATGAGGTTTGTGAGTTATCGTGTTTCGATTCTATTAGCCTTGGTTGGTATAATATAAAATTTTGGTATTTAAAATCATGATAAGTTACGTTTTACGTTTTTTTTGTAGGTTGTCATCTCAATTCCATCTGATTAAAGGATGTTTAAAGGATGGATCTTATACATTCCGGAATACATCAAAAGATAGTTGGTAACAGATTTCCAATTGTATTTTCAACTACATAATATACTATCTGTGCTCCACGGTTTTACCCATTTTAAATTAATTCGTAGAACTCTTCAACGCGGCGCCGTCAACGCATTCGCCTAGAGTGCGAGATTTTGTTTACTAAACATTATTCACACCTTTCTCTTGCACCCCTGGAAGACTGGTAGAGAATGATTTTTAGTATTAAGTCCTCCAATTGTACACTGATGTGAAATAAAGAATTAAATAAATAAAAAACGTATAAATATTATTCTTACTAACTTTTTTAACACATATAGTAAGACCTCTTTGCCATTTAAAATATTGACCTAATACCAAAAATGGAATAAAGCATACGGCCTGCCTGATGGTAAGCGGCTACCGTAGCCTATGGACGCTTATAATACCATAGGTATCAACAAGCACGTTGCCTCCGTTAAACCTTCCTACCCCAAGCAGTTCTGGAAACCCTGCTCACCGGAGGAACAAAACACAAGGTTATTTGGCTGCGATCATCTATAGGGTATTCCACTAGTCGGACTGCCCTAAGTAGAGATAAATCTCTAAATAAAATTCTCTGTGCCCGACCTCCTTTTATAAAAATTATTACAGAAATATACGTAAGCGAAATATTACGTACCTAATATGATTAATTAATTATTAAATGACAGTTCTTTATTAATTGTCCTTAAAACGATATTCCTTTAATATTTAACCGCATTATATGACATAAACGCCCATAAATCTATTATCATTAACTCAGTATATTTCCTAATATAATATAGTGGTTAATATATCACAAAAGGTGACAAAGAAGGAAGAAACTATCGTTTCGCGTGAGCAGGATCACGTATTACATTAACACTGATTGTTTTGATAACTCGTGATAGGAATATTAAGGATTGATTATTCCATGTTAATAATGATTGATTTATTACTGCATTGTTGCAATACACTGTCCTTGTTTGATAAACGAAATTTATGAATCGTTAAGAACTTTACTTCTTTTGGGACGTATAGTAGAGGGTATAAAAATAAATAATAATAAAACGACTGCCCTGGCAAAAAACGAACTAAATAGTAAAAACAACATGTTGGTTTTTTTTTTTTTTAAACTGACTATACTGTTAGCCTTAGGGGCCCTGGAGCCTTTACGGCTTTTACAGCTTTACCGGGCTTGAAACATGTTGTATTAGTTAATACACGGGGGACCGTTCTGTGGAGAGAACTTTAATTTAAGACTTCCCTCGATCTCAATCACTATTTTATTTATCTGTTTAGTCAGCAAGTTAATGACACATTTCGCTTTGTATATACAGATTAACTAATACAAAAAGTTTTTTTCTTTTTAGTTCGGTTTTTGACAGGCAATAGTGTTTTTTATTTTTTGTTAATTATTTATTTTTATTGTATACATTTTAGTGAATCAAGGCCTTTAATTTGATACCCATATTGTAATAAATGATTTTTTTTCATATTTGAAAATGTAGGCATACAGCCATCATACACAATTATTATTTGTTTATTCATATTTAATTACGTGATATAAAATTTAGCTAGTGTCACTTCGCATGATGTTAAGATTCTAGCAATACCCCATACATCCAAATCTGTTTAGGCATTTAAAAGTTATGGTGGAATAAAGAAACTCAAATACATGAACCCTGAAAACAGTACACTCCTTTTTGGGCAGTCGTGCAAAAATTGAGAACTGCGTGCGTTCATGTGACGCAAGTGGGAAACGATGAAGTTTTAGACATTAATGATAATAATGTGAATTCATTATTGTATAAAAATTAATTAAATTAGAATAATACTTATGTATACAATGTAATAGTTATTTATGATACTAGTTACGGTAAGTTGGTTTTTACAAACGAGTAGACGAATGTCCATAGTCACGAGTTTGTAAAAACCAATTCCGCACGCGTGTCATACAACGTTTTTCAACATATTTGCGAGAAAACAGTACAATAGGTAATGAAGCTAACTTTTTGACGCAAAGCAACAACATTACCAATATGAAAATGGCGCTAATTTGCAAACGGCGTCACGTTCGCGTTGTGAAAACTAGAACTACATCTTTGGTCTCATTTTCTCTTTAGTATTAAAGTGAGCCAAATGTATTGATAAAAAGTGCTTCCAAGGTTCGACCATTCAGCTTATTTATTCTCGTATTGTGAAACTCCTTGGTGTAATTCTTATATATTTTTATGGCACTATACAACGGAACGTGCGGTAAAAAAATTACAGCTTTTTTTTTGTTGTATGTTGTGTAATTTTTAACTTTCGAACAATGTATACAGTCTTCGTAAATGCATTTTTTTGAGCGAAAGTGCTGAAAAAGTATTAATACTATTATTAATAATTAGTATTAATAAGATTTTAAAAAACATAGTTATCTTTGAATGCTAATTTCATTATATTCTTGGCAAGTGGGATAAGATTTTTGAAGATATTTTGTTTTCTTTATACACTAAAAAAATATAACTTTTAATTTTAAACTTTTTGTGATAAATCTAAATCTGTGAAACTCCGATTACGCTCTATCCCTTTTTGGATGGTTTTTGGACCATAGACCTGTCATATAATAATTAGATACATTATCATCACTTCCGACGGGTTTTATTACTTACTAAAGCACTAAGTATTAGATTACATGATTGTATTTGATTTATATTTATATTTAATTAATAATAATAAATACGAGTTTATATTACTTATGATCTAAATCTAAAATGTCTTGGGTTTTGTTTTGGCATACTAAGACGTCATTGCCCCACAACCTAGTAGGTAAGTACTGTATGTAGTTTGTATTTGTTACTGTTTTGAGGATATATTTTTATTCTTTTATCTATTTAATGTTTATCTATAGTGGTTCCATGGAACACAATAATAAAAAGTTACAATAATGGGTAATATTAAAATATTGTAGTTTTGGGAATAATTGCACCATTTTGTACATAGCATGAAAATAAACATATAAATATATAACATAACATAACTAAACATTGAAAGTATACTAATAGTAACCCTTTTTTAATTTAAAAAAAGGTTCAATGAAAATAGTTAGTGAATTGTTAAATATTAGAGAAATTGTGACAGTGTTAAATTGAAAAATATTAAAAACTATTTATTAGGGTGAGCAACAGCGTTTACGGTCAAACCGTACGATACAAAAAAAAAATTACGCGTGTTACATATGTCTTAACTAAACACAAATGTCGTCCATCCACTGAACAGCTTTGAAAAACTCACTGATGATTGACGCCATGCTGTAATAAATTAGTATTAATGTCGGCCTAATGTTCACGCTATCGATTGAGTTATAACTATGTTGTAAATACAGTGTTTACAGGCGGTAAACTTTATGATCGACTCATTTTTGTAATCAGGCTTTTCCGAATTTTAGGTACTGTGGCCGAGCTAAAGAGCTATTTACTAAATCACTTTGTTGTCCGTCTGTCTGGCTGGCTGGCGTTCTGTCCGTGTTTTAAGATACCTTTTCTCAAAAACGACCGTAGGTATAAAGTTTCAAATTATGTTCATATACTAAGGACTATCTATGGCCAAATGCTGCTGTGAAAAAACAAATTTTATAAGTTAACGCGTTAAAGAGATACGGCACTTTGTATTTAAAGTATCGCTCACGAACTGATTATCAAAACCTATAGGGTACTTCCCGCAGAATATATTCTTGAAATATGGCACGAAGGGGAATCTTTTAATAAAAGTTAAGGGACACACCTGTAAAACTTTTGAAAGACCCACGATGAAATAGACGTGAAAAAAAAATCATTCCCACTTTACGTGTAGGGAGGTACCTTAAAAAATTTTTTCTAAGTTTTATTTTACCACTTTTTAGTCGTTATTAATATGTACCCATACTCATACCAAATTACAGCTTTTTAGTACTAAGGATGTCAGAGCTAAGCAGCGGACAGACAGACGGACATAGCGAAACTATAAGGGTACTTTGTTAATTTCGGAACCTTAAAAACGTGAATTTCTTATTCGATTTAAAATACTACAAAAAAAATAATAAGGTAATTTTGTCTCCAAATGCACCCATCAATACCTATCAAAGTTTCTGGTACTCAGTATACTTTCAATCCAACACATAAATTTTAAGAATCATAGCATTCATTCATAGCAGCTCGATCCAAAAATCATCAAAGGCAAATAAAAATCCTATTTTCATAACCATAACGCATTTTATGCTTGTTTTCATACTGGACTCGACCACTTCAAGTGCCGCACTGACGCAGGTCGCCGATTTTAGCGTTTTCACTCGTAATATGTTACTATGACGAATCAGACTTTGACGTCACTGTCTGATGTTTAGTGGAATTGATTTGTAACTTGTAAAGTATTGTTTGGAAAGTGAATCTAACAGGCCTCCTAAGTGTTCAGATAGCATGGGTTAAAGCACAAAGCACAACAGTCATTGAAGAATTGGGTCTTGGAAGGATTATTATTGATACTAGCTGTGTCTGCGGCTAAGCTCGCTCGGGCTACAGAATGCCGTCGGTCGACCGCACGCGCGAATCGTGTGCCCCGCTCAAAAGACGGAGGACAAAAATGCTTATTACGGGTGATCCTTAGAAGATAGATATAAATCCTACTGCTAACTTTTTATGTCTTTTTAAGATTTACAATTATGTGAAACATTAATTTTATATATCTCGTATGGTTTACTCAGCGTAAGTCATTTAAGCTCCCCAAATGCGTCTTTTTTCCGAATTGATTCACCATTATCGCCACTGCTTATTTATTATGTTACTTTATATTACAAGATATATCGTATAACCTGACCAGATAACATAGCTATGAATTAAAATTAAAAATATAAAAGGACAGACAGACAGAGAGACATTGATTTTTATATGCTTAGATATAGACAGATTAAGAAAATGTGTTTTAATGAACATGTGAGGCAGCTTTAAAGCCGCACTAATAACAGACAAATTCACTGTAAATTCGCCTTAGGTGGTATGGATATAGGGTTGCCAACCATACTTTATAATTACTTATCCTATTATATTTTAGATACATATACTTTATACTTTTGCATAAGAATAAAGTATGCTAAAATACTTCATCTCCAATTTTTACTGTGATGCGTAAAACGAAACATTCATATGGGCTAGTATAAAATAGTATACCTAGATGTACCAAAGAATATGATAATGAATTTTCAGACAAAATTACTGTTAAAAATGCATAATGACTTACCAAATACATAAATAAATATATTAACTCTTCAGCTTTCACGGAGACAGTTTTTTCGGTAATGAATCTGAATTGACGAGTAGTACTAATCGCGCTGAAAAAGAGGTAGAAGTCACCGCCATTGACTTGGTGGTCGAATATAATAAGAGTCCTCAAGAAAGTCCAACTGCCAAAACTGATAATCCAAAATAGACTAAGTTGGTGCAGAAACGTGAGGAGACCCGAACACATGTAACTGGGTCGTTTACCATTTTAATATTTTATAGGTTTAACGTTATGGCCACAAACTCACCTGGTCTTAAGTGACGATGTGGCCCAAGATGGTAATACGCTAGGCCTAGTGGGAGGACTGGCGCTCAAGTGCACCTACCGCAAGACACCTATTGATGCTTGGCGATAGATTTTCAACGTGAGAGTGGTAGCTAGTCAGGCGTGCATTAAAAAAGCCCTATCACCATGCTATGGATTCATCACGATGCTTTCCTTCACCGAAAGTTCAGGCTCATTGCAGGGATTCGTACTCACGTCGATCAGGGAAGGAAGAAGATAGTATTGCTCAAGCGTTTAAATTTTCTCTGAATCTTCTTCTGCAACGGATGTCTATAGTGTTTCTAATTTAAATCATAAAAAATCTATACAAATAAAATGATTGTGGTTTGCCGTTGTGCGCGCATCACGCAAAAACTACTGGATGGATATTAATATTTTTTTTTGTTTCCATTTTAGATAATTAGTCCCTATAAAAAATATATCACGCTATTTTCATTCTATAAAAAATTATAAAAGTTTTATGAACCTAACATTTTTATAAGCACTACATACGCGTTCAACGATGTGCATAAAATATAATATTGTTAATATAATAAACACCGTAGACGAAGTCGCGGATATTAGCTAGTTATAAATAAAAGAACAAGTATGACTATGTCAACTGACTCTACTAACGAACCATTCGATGAGTATGGAAATTTCACGCTTTTCTCCGCATTTAAATCAGAATCCCATGTTAATTTAAATCCTAACTTTTTTGGAACAGGACAACTTTGATTTCCTTCTTGTTAAAATTAATCACAAGGTCGCCACTATATATCTGTGCACCCGTGTTATAAGGAATGAATTTTAATAAATCCAGACCATATTGTAGCCATTACGGAACACTCGTGGTCCACGGACCAGTGACCTAAATAAAGGTACAAAATCATTCGATTAAATTTGAAATCTCTCCGTAATCTCAACCTGTTTTATTCATGTTTTACAAAGATCTGAAAGCCTTATAAGAGTATCGTATATAACTTCGATTTTCCTTACAATGTAAGGGTTAAGAAATAATGATTGACATATAATATATTAGAACTAAATTATAAACTTAATTACAACGCATTTCAGGAAATTAATTTCTGCAATGAGTTTGAGCTATCGGAGTTCTTTTTTTTTAAAATAAAACATTAATACTGCAGACTCGTAGTCCGCACCTTTTTTGAGTTGGAGTTTTAATTAAGAAGTGAGTTAAAAATTGTTTAAATAAAAATAGCGGCGTTATAATTGAGCAGCTCAATACTACATACTAAGTGAGAGTTTTTATGTCTAATTTAATTTAAAATACAATATTTTAAGAATACATTCTTACTAATAAGTTACTTTCACTAACAGAAAAATTCCCCACATGACCACAATAGTTTGAACCAATCCTGGAGTAAGGGTACTGGTTCTCAAGGGTTAACCGGCGGAGCACACGTGAGAGTGTTGACGACATACTTTCACCTTGATGGTGGTTGCTGACCAGGCGGACCCGAAGTACTCTCCCACCATGCTTTATTGCTCCAGGGTTGGGGTGATGTGAGGTTACACTGGTGGTTTAGTGACTGAGAATGTTAATAAAAATAAATTAGAAGTTTTTTTTTTTATATTTATATATGATATATTTATTTTCTTATATTCTTATGTTATATTGTTTTAGATAATTTTTTTTATTACGATATAATTAATTACTTAGTATTATAAGTACTTTAAATTAATTACTGACTAATTACAAACTAGTTACAATGTGGTGTGTTTTTGATTTTGCAAGACATGCATATTAAATTACATTTTGTTCAGCGCTCACCGCTGAGGTTATGGATGTTATTTTATTGATGACATTTACGTCACCATGTCGAAGGGCCATTTTTAGATTGTAGTCCACAATTTCCTTCGCCGATGCGCTCACCGCTCGACGGATAAACCTGCCTATCGCGTCGTTGGCTACGTCGGTGTAATAGACACAGGTCTCGGTGTGCCTTGAGACTGCCACGATAGCGTGGGAAACACTATCGTGGATCTGTAGTTTCCTCCCCTTGGTTTGGAGGATCACCACCGATTTGAAGGTCAACCCCTGTGACTCATGGATTGTCAGGACGCGCGACCCCTACCCTGTTCCAAAGCCCTTGTTGGTCAGGGCTTTTTTCTGTGCCTGGGTATGCACCAGGTAGAGAGTATCAGGAGTGTGTGGGGGTATTCGCCTTCCCGAGTAACCCTCAAGTCTCAGGGATCTCACTTTCGGTTTTGATGAGTAGATGCCGTCGTAGACCTCTCTAAACGAATAGGATACATCCATCGGGTTCCTGTGGGTGCAAAGAAGTTGTTTCGTAATTTCGGCGACTGCAGTTGGTCGGCAGTAGGACATCTCGAAGAGGTTTTCCCGGTCTATGTAGGGAAGCTGGATGAAGTCTCTGATGAGGAGGATTTCGCTTGCTCCCGCCAGCCTGGCAGCAGTAAGGATTGCCCCGAAATGGTTCATGAGAGCTTCATCCACGATTAAACGCGGACGTCTCTCGGCTTCCTTGAAACCATTTACAAGGATTGAGGCCATGGTACGCGCTCTCTTCTCAGCTTTGCTGCCATGCGTCTGCACCAATTTTTCCTGTAGATCCTTTGCCGCCTCGGTTGTGGTGGTCGCGACTGCGTCCTTCTCCACATCGAAGTTTTTCACCAGCCAGGGACCCCATTAGTCCATTCTATCTTCGGTATTTGCACGGTGCTGTCCGCTGCTGTGAGGTTGAGGACCATCGATACGGTTTGCACCTTCTCGATGATCTTCTCGTCCAGCATGATCTTTGTGCACCGTGCCACCACGACGATGGGGTCACTCAAAGGTGTTCTGAACCTGAGCGTGGGATTAGGTTCTTGCGACTCGTCTTCCTCCCTTGGCACAAATCCACTGGTGGAGCTGTAAGCGGCCATGTAGACGCCCGACATCGACCCTGCAATGGTCTGGGCAGTCTCGTTGTTATATATGGCCGCTTCTGCTTCCTCAAGTCTCGTCTCCATGGATGCCACGATACCCAGATGATAGTCCTCTAGGATTTTCCTACAAGTCAATGTGTTGACTTTTATCGTGGCCTCCAGCATGGCTTTGAACTCGAGGATCGCGTTCTCCATGTGATCCAGTGGTCCCGCAACTGGGATTCTGATGGGCGCCTTCACCTGTCCCATATCGGCTCGGGTCCTTTTCCGGCCCGAGCTATCGGAGTTGGAAACATCGTGATGATGGAGCCTTCCACCATAGCATGCTGGTAAGGCTTTTTCTAATGCCCGCCTGTCTAGCTACCTCCTCGAGTTGAAAATCTGTCGCCAAGTATCAATAGGGGTGTTCCGGTAGCTGCACTTGAGAGTCAGCCTTCCACTAAGCTTAGCGTGTTACCATCTGGGGCCGCATCTTCACTTAAGACTAGATACGACGATTGTGGCCATAATGTTAAACCTACAACCGATAAAAAAGTTGTATATAAAATTATCAATGAAAAAAAATATACATTCTTTTATACAACTAACATTAGTTGCTGTTACTAACAAATCCGTCTGATGGACGCTATCTTTTGTACTAACTCACATCACATTAAGATAGTTTATGTTAGCGATAACGTTAAATTGCGAGCGGAAGCAAATTCTATGGATAGTATTATTAATAATTTACAGTGTATAATTACCCATTAATTTAGTTAAATACTTGTCTCAGTTTGATAACATTAAATCTACTAAAATTTTATCGTCCATACACGCAGTCAGTAATATGCGAGTACTCTCTTTTTGTGGTAAAGGTTAGGAATACAAATTAATGGGTATCCTTTCTTAGTATTTGTAGATCTGTAAATCCATCAAAAATAAACACAAATATATAATAGATAAATATGAAAAGAGACGTTTGAAATTCATGATCAAATTGCGACCAAATTTACGTGTAACCATTTTAGAAGTATATTCTTTCAAACAAAAACAAATCATTAAACTCGATACGTCTGAGTTCTACCAGAATATTAACAAAAATATTATATAAGTCTTTATATTTGGGCGAATGACATTCTTGAAGAATCTTTATTTGTGTTATTTTTCAAAGGTTTTTTGTGTCATCACCATTATGACCTAAATTCTTCATCAAAATTATTGATTCAAACATCAGTTTAATAAACAGTTTTAAATTAAACGAATAGTTTAAAATAATGAACTGATTTAAAAAAAAAAACCTTTTTCTTTAGGAATACCATTTTATTCAACTACCATATAGGAGAAGCCATATAATATTAATAATCTGTTTCATTAAAAAGACAGCTGTTAGTTTCCTTGTTATATTTTTTAATTATGTAATGTGGGAAAGATTCACACAGGTCAGCTAGTATTAAAATACAGAAAGATAAATTAAACTTCGAAATAATAATGAACATTTCAATAAATTTAATTTTGACCTTAAAACAAACATAAAGAGATTATCCGTCAGAGATCAGAGTTTTAGGGTACTGGACACATAAAAATAAAAATATGGCGTATAAAAAAAGGAAAAACAAATGATGATAAAGATTGCTTATCTGCAAATATTCGCTTCAATATTACTTTCTCTTAATAAGCCTCTTCAGAGAGTCGGCCATCAAAACTTTTCCCGTACTAAGTAAGCTAAATCGTACACTGGGGTGTAAAGGAACGTCGTGAAACAAATTTCATGCTTGATCAGTTGTGATTTTGGATTGAAAACTTCTCGGAACTTCTTCGATTATTTGGGCGTTATATGATTGAACATTAAATTATTGCTATAGTAATAACCATATTTTGATTAGACTCTTTTCCATTTATGGTTGTATTAGGGTTGTTCCTATTTTGAAATTTTTATGTTTCCAGGGAGAACCCCTGGTTTAATTTAAGAGCTCTACTCTTGTTGGTGGAGCAATTATTACTGTCCCCTATTCTCTGCCTTTTTTTAAACCTTGATATGATACGAAAGACCTAAACGAATCTTTTTCGTACAAGTGAAGGATTATTTAGGAGTTGTGTCCTATTAAGAGGGCTAATAGGGTTCGAAATGAAGAAATAAATTATTTCTCTAGTTTTAGCCTCTATCTTAATATTAACCTGTGCCTCTTTGTAATTCAAGTTTCCTATATGAATAACAAAGAGTTTTAGAAATTAGAAAAACAAAATTTGCCAGACTTTAACCTTAGTAGTTATTTCTTAGAATTCTTACAAATATTCAGCTATTATGCAGACTGGTTTCAAATATATATTTTAACGATAACTTTATAAAAATCTTAAAATAAAATATCTTTATTTCGCTTCAAGTGTACATTTATTGGTATCTTATGGGATTTAGACTGAAATGTTCAGTAGATATAGTAAAACAAAGCCGAAAAAAATAATGAGTAACTTTTATCTAGACTTAAAATTTTCCGTAGGTCATTTGCTTATAAGATGGGTAAAGTTTTGGGAGTAATAAAAACTTCAAAAGAGTTAATAAAAAAAGAAGTTCACAAACACACTTAACACATCTCGTCAAGAGACGTACAATTACTGATTATTATGGAAGTAAACACTGTTTTGTGTAATGAACTGACGTCGGATATTCCTGAAATATCATACATTTAGAACAGTACCTTTGAATTTAAAAACCTATGTAAGTATAAGGGTTCCTGCTAAAATAGCAAGATGCAGTAGACTAACATGACCAGCATTTATGTTAAGGAGATTTTGAAAAAAATATTAGATATAAAAGGTAAAGTGGTGATAATGAACACAATTAATTTTAAAGCAATGATGCAACTTCAGCTTCAACTTCAGCTTTGTTATGTTAATATGGATTATGGATATAATAATATTAGTAATTTTGTCTATTTCAGACTAAACTCCAGTATTGTTAGTAAACTTATCCTATATTAGTAAGGACATAAAGAACATTTTACAAATATGTCTAGACAAGCAAAATCAGTAGATTGCACAGTTGCACACACTTTTTATCCATTCCGTCCAGTGGCGAAGGACAATGTACTCTGGATACCATTAGAACAACCATAATCCCATACCAGATAAAACTGAGCGAATGTTAAGTTTCAAGAAATGTAATACTACTCTACCTGTTTGAGGAATTGTATTGTCGGTAGATAAACGTATTACACAAGACAGTAACAAAAGTCTTAAGTGTAACATAGAGTTAATAGATATTTTCGTATTCGACGAAGCACGCTTGAAAGTTGTTTAATGTTACTCGGGTTCTGCGACTTTAGAAAATTAATCGTCTTTCTGTTTTGACATCTAATACCTATCGCTATTATTACTTTGATCAGTTATTTAATAAGTACGTAATTTTTAATTAATAATATGTTAATATACTGGCGATGTCCCGCGTCTTCGCACGTGTTTATTACACAGTTATTAGTTTAATCACATAATTTTATTTTTAATCATATCATTTGCACTTCTTATATAGCTTATCTCCATTGAGGAATGGCATGTACTGCCCGAGTACAAAATTTCATCAGAATCGGTTGAGAGGTAATAAAAAAAAATTTAAGATTTCTAAAAGCATTATTGACAATTCTTATGGCCTATCATTTCAAGAATGACATAAGCTTATAGTGTACGAAATTTTATAAAAATCGGTCATATCGTTTGTGAGTTATATCCAGACATAAAAGATAGCTATTTTTTTAATATCATATTCGTGATCGGTGTCCTTTTTATTATAAAATCTATCGAGAAATTTAGAAAAAAGTTACACGAACAGACTACATATTTTTTTAATAAAGATTGCGAAAATAAATTTCATAATATTATTTAAATTATTGGAAAAAAAATACAATATTTCAATATACTCATACTCATTGAACTAACATTGTTTCACAGTCAACAGAAATTTATATTGCTCAGCTTATTGTGTGTTTATTTCGCAATAACGTATTAATTAAATTATATTGAGCACTGCGTATAACAACTACAGCCAATAAAGTGAAACAAAACAAACGCTTTTTGATAAATATAAAAGAGAATTTACGCACCTAATTAATTTTTCTAAAGTTACAAACAACTTCTCATGTTTATCAATGTTAAATATTAACTAGATTGTTAAAAACTGGTTAATATCTATACTCTATACAAATAAATAAAATTGAAGGGTCTGCTTGTAATGTCAAAATAACAGCTTTTTACTAAATGCAAATGAAAGTATCTACGGTACTTATAACAAAAAAATAAATAAATTTTTAAATTCTTGTCTGTCTATGTGTTCCGGCTAATCTCGGAAACGGTTGGACCGATTTTGACGGGACTTTCTCAGGCAGATAGATAGCTGATTTTATAACAAGGCCTTGTTTGTTGACCGGTTATTTTAAAGATAAAAATTCTTATTATTTCTCTGTACCTTAGGCTACTTTTGTTTAAAAAATAATAATTAGGGTTTCGCACAAAGTAATAATAATATTTTTTATCTTTAAAATAACCGTCGGTGAGGGTAACCACAATACCGACGGCATTCTGTAGTCCACTCGTGCGGAGCCCTGGGCACAGCTAGTTTTAAATAAATAATACGTTTTACATCGTTTATTTATTGAAACTAAACACAAACCCTTTAATTCTCTGTCAATTATCCGATAGATAGCCATACTATACCTAGTATTTTTATATCCGTGGGTAGTGAAAATACCGCTAGATTTTACGTAAATAATTTATTCGTACACAGTAAAACAAAATTCACTCCGACACTACTACAATACTGGTGTTCAATATACTGTCGTTGTACTTACAGTATCTCTGTCTATGGTCCTATTGCAGATTTCTTCTTGTCATCGCAGTTTTAGTATCCTTGGTAGACCAAAAAAAAAATGTCATCGCTCGAAAATAAAAGGACAATCTAAATTACTAGAAAGGCCTTGAAATTTACAACATCGTTAAAAAGGGGAAGTGTTCTATTTTTAGACCATCGTTTGTTAAATTACGCATGTCTTTTCATGCCTACAAATACACACTCGATCTTTCGAGTAGGTTCTATAGAAATGTATTCAAAAATTATTAATAATAAATGAAACCACGTTCTTAGTTTGTTGGTTATTGTAGTAAACAGTTAAACCATTTGAGTAAATTCATCGCCTTCTTCTTCTTCTTCTTTGGCGTTACACTCTTGCCAGAGTGGTCGTGGCCGTCACGTTGAAGTTTTTGTAGCCAGTTTAACAATACGACGCCACTCTTCGCGAATTGCCGCTTTCCTTGAGCATTCGTGCAGAGGACCGTCGACGGCGCTTTTTATTTGGTCTGTCCACCTCATGGATGATCTCCCGTGAGGTCGGGTGCCTTCAACTTTGCCCTGTACTACCAGGCGTTCAATGGATTCGCCTCCGCGCCGTGATACGTGTCCAAAGAAAGTGAGGATGCGAACTTGCACTGTGTTTGATAGCCTCTGCTTGATGCCCAGCTCTCCAAGAATAGACTCATTGGTTCGGAATTCCGTCCACGATATACCGAGCATTCTTCTCCAGCACCACATCTCAAGAGCATCAATCCTTTTTTTCTCACTTTCTCGTAGGGTCCATGTCTCCGCAGCATAAAGAAATATGGGGAATATGAGAGCCCTGACAAGTCTGGTTTTGGTGGCTTTGGTGATGTTTCGATCCCTCCATATTTTCTTCAGCTTATCCATAGCTGATTTGGATATTGCCATGCGTCGCTTGATTTCGTCTATGCAGCCGCCACTATTCGATATCAATGCACCGAGGTATATATATAATTGCACCACCTCACAACTCGCTATTTGTGTAACCTGTGGCGAGTTGTTGTTTGCACGATCGACAATCATCATCTTAGTCTTGCTGTGATTTATTTTGAGACCAAAATCAAGGCTGACACGTTCCATTCTGTGTAGGAGCTCTTCCATGTGTTCAACACTACTCGCAAAAAGTGTGGTATCGTCTGCGTATCGTTGGTTTGATATTCGTTTACCTCCGATGGTGACACCGTCAGCCCAACCTTCAAGAGCAATCCCCATTGTTAATTCTGTATAGATGTTAAACAGTAACGGAGAAATTATACATCCTTGTCGTACTCCCGCACTGGGGTGGAAATCGCTGGACAGAACCTCATCTGTTCTTACTGAGGCCGTCCCGTTTTCGTAAAGGTGTCTAAGTATTGTCACCAGGTGTTTTGGTGTACCCATATCCAAGAGCGTGCCCCAGAGTCTCGGCCATTTCACTGAATCAAATGCCTTTGAGAAATCAACAAAACAGATGTAAATAGGTTTGTTGAATTCCCGGGATTTCTCGATTATCTGGCGCACGTTTAGAATCTGCTCGCGGGTGCCCTTACCCTTCACGAAACCAGCCTGTTCAGGTGCTATTTCCTTAGACAGGTACGATTTCAAGCGCTCATTCACAATGCGCAGAAGTATTTAGCTTGCATGCGGTATCAGAGCGATTAAGCGATAGTTGCCGCAAGATTTTGTAGAGCCCTTCTTATGTAGAGGCACGAAGATAGTGTGTGCCCAATCCTGCGGCCAAACACAGGTTCGCCAAACGCTATTACATAGAGCGTGGAAAATTTGAACACCATACTCTCCTGACGCCTTGATGGTTTCTATCGGGATAAAGTCTCTCCCTACTGCCTTGCCATTTTTGAGATGCTTTATGGCTGCTCTAACTTCATCCTTTAATATGTCAGGTTCCATTTCGTCAGTTTCAGGCTGTGTTGATGGAAAACATCGCGATTCTGAATCCTGAAACAAAGTTTGGCAATAGTCCTTCCATGTTTCAGAGATGGCGTCGAGTTCCGTAATTGTCTCAACACGAGCGTTTTCTATAGCCCAAGTTCTAGTGGTGAGCGATTTGGTTATGGATCGGATCTTATGGTGAAGGTCTCTGGATTCATGCCTACCAGCGTGCGCTTCAACTTCCACACATATTTTCTGGAGGTGAGTGTTCTTGTCTCGCCTGCACGCCTCCTGTATGCGCGCTGATTTTTCATTCAGAACTGTCACATTCGTTCCAGAAGCCTTTAACAACCTTCTCTCCTCAACAAGAGCAAGAGTACTATTGGTCATCCAGCGTTGGCGTTGACGTTTTCCTACAGGTAGTGTCGACTTTTTAACAGCTTCGCTTATAAGGGTTTTTGCCTGTCCCCACAGAACATCTGAGCTGTCCGCATTCACCGCTGTCCATTGACTCCAGTTTTGTTCCAACGAGGCCACAAACTTTGGAACATCTCCTACAATCAATCTCCTTTGACCATCTGATTTTCTAGCTGCTCTCAGTTTTAGTTTAATTTTAGAGATCAACAGCTGATGATCCGTCCCACAGTCAGCTCCAGGCAACGTGTGGGTATTCCTTATTGAGGATTTCCACCGCGAGCCCACCAAGATGTAATCTATTTGATTGCGATGATTGCCATCGGGCGAAGTCCAGGTGTACAATCTTCGTGGATGGTTTTCAAAGAAACTGTTCAGCTGGCTATTCTCGGCAGCGAACTGGACCAGACGTTCTCCTGTCTCATTTCGCTTCCCCAATCCGAATTTTCCGGCACATGAGCTTAGTTGGTGGGCATTATCTCCTATTTTCGCGTTAAAATCGCCAAGTATTAATAAAAGTTCTCTGTTGGGAATTTTAGAGATAGCGAACTTCAGCTTTGTATAGAAGTTTTCCAGTTCTTCATCGCTTGCAGTACTAGTTGGCGCATACACCTGTACTATGTTTAAGTTCACCGGCGCTGCCTTCAGTTTCATGGTTAACACTCTGTCACAAACGACTTCATATCCTAAAACGCTATTCCTTTGATCTTTTGGTAGGATCACAGCGAATCCATTTCTACTACAAGAATCGTTTCCAGAGAAATAGACAGCGTGGTTGTCGGTTACGAAGTGGCCATTTCCTCTCCAGTGCGTTTCGCTCAGACCACAGATGCTGAGTTCGCAACGAGCAATTTCTTCTTCCAGGATTTGAAGCTTTCCTGGCTGTAGTAATCCACGCACGTTCCAGGTACCTATTTTCTGGGTGTGACGCATCTTCATGGCAGTTCCAGTAGCATGTTTTCCATGCGTTGCCTGGTTTCCTACACTCGCATGGCCGGTAGCCCATTTCCCACCGTCTGCCCCAGACGCAGTACGGCGCCGGTTGCTAAGCGGGTCGCATGGCCACTTACTTATCTTTGGTTGTACTAACATGACGGCTTTCATGGTATTTTAGTGCAGTGGTTTCCTCTTGCCTTCTGCACCAGACATTTTAGAAGTTATTTAAACTTCTAGGGCGCTGTCCCCTCTTCTAACCGGTTGCCCGGTCAGGTTTATGGTTATCCCGCCATTTCTCGGACGCCAGAGCCTCATTGGTAATCTAGCAGGGAGCACCACGGAGCGGTAGCACGCCACTCCGCCGCCATGCGGCGCGTGCAGGTGAGGTTGACAATAAGTTCGGATAAGATCTTAATTCCGTTCTACTCTTACTCCCTTATCCTCCCTTACATCGCATAGTTATAAACTATATTAAAATTATAATAAACTAGCTGTGCCCCACGGTTTTACCCGCGTATAATTTAAAAATAAATCACTGATTGATGATTTACACTATAAATGCATAGACAATATTTTTTTCGGGCATCCAGGGTTATGCGTCATAACTCACACGGCTCGTTCGCCTCACTACACTTATAGACATAGACCCGAGCCGAGTATTGAATTATTTTAATTTTACATTATCTCCCAATCTATTCGTCTAAATAACATTCTATATAGAGCAAAGATTATCTACATAAAATTATATTGATAATGAAGTAACTTTGGTTCGTAAGGATTAATATGTCATGCCTAAAATAATGCCCATAAATCACAAAACAATTATAAATAAAAAAAATATCAAAAAGAACCTATATGGCTTACGTATAAGATATAGACATATGCATTGGGCACTTTTTCTTAGATGTACTCAGGAGCAATATTTTTCCGACTTACGCTATGTTTTCTGACTTAATTAACAAAAATCAATATTTAAGGCTAGCTGTGAGATGTAACCTAATGCTATACTATTCATATACAAAAAGATTTTTTCAAATCCGACTGGTAGTTTCAGAGGTAAGCGTGTTTAAACAAACAAAAAGACTCTTCCGCTATATTATATTGTAGTGCAGATATAGATTTCAGTACAGATCATCCAATATATTACAGAATGGTAACTCTGTTCATCCAAAATTTTGCCAACATCACGTGAATAGAATATTTGTCTAGTTATTGTTGTAATATCCAAACATAGCTCTATCAAGATGGCAGCTCCATAGTCAAAAGTATCCAGGGAGTTTTTGTGGTAACTTAAAATGTATGCTCCTAATTATTATTTATATTCCAACTTCACTTGATCGGGCGCGAGGATAATTATGAAAAGTAATAAACTCTAATCTTGGCTTGATACAAAATTTCTAAACCGCCACCGCTAACCGTCCATAGATGGCGGCAAAATATAGTGTTGCGTAAGTGTAGGACAGCCACGTGATTTATGTTGCGCTCACCACCCGCGCGCTCCAAACGGCATCCTCCACCGCACGCGAGTTAGCTTCCTTCGACCTTGGTGAATACATATTGTTTAAACAGTTTAATAATTTCTAAAATTATTTTTGTACTGCAGCCCCACCGCTCGCCTTTGTGTATTCATCATTAAAATAGTTTACTTACTTGCCTCTTCCCCACCCATGGGCAGACGACTATTTACACGCCCTCCGAACAATACACTATCACTTGTACGTAATAATGAAACTGCATCACGTAAAATGCCCCCAAAATCATGTAATATAGGGCCAAATAACAAAGTGCATGTATTAAAATAAAAAACCACAACATGACTTCCGCCAAAAACTCCTCTAAATTATTCTTGCTTTTTCTTGTCAAAATTTAACATGGAACTTCCATAGTAAGGTTTTAAAAAACTAAAAAGGTTCGAGCTAAATAAACTTTACATACAATTATACACGTACATATAAATATAATATTTCTTGTGCATATAGTATCAAACTTAGAAGATATCTTCAAAAGTTATCGAAGTTACGTCTGAACTTCGCTTTGCATTTAGAAACTTTTGAAATTTCATCGTCGAGAGTGCAAGGTTAGATGTGGTAATAGTTAAGACCGATCTAGGACAGTATATCTAAGTATCTAGTAGTGATAATATACTTTGCAATAAGCTTTTTTCTTTAGATGCATTGTTCTGAAATGACTCTTGAAATTTCATTAGTTCTGGAGCGATGATCATTTAGTGGTAACGTTGGTATACGTAGGTTTCAAATCGTACAATAAGTATTAACTTTCGGTGAAGGAAATTATGGTGATGAAACTATCTTCAACTAGAAAATCAGTCCCCAAGCAGCTTGAGCTGTATTCCGAAAGAGCAAATGTAAACATAGAAAGGATTAAAAAAATTGTGCGTCCTAACCTATTAGAACGTATATAACACTCAATACAAGAGGGCTGTGTATTAATTTCCAATAGTAAACCCGTCAGTTTCCTTATTAAGACGTACATCTTGATTTGCAAAAAATGTATTTCTTCACATTTCAACTGTTCAACAAGACCCTAAAACTTTCCTTATGTTCACTCCGTAAGCTTCCTTATTAAGATCACTTAGCTACATTTCATATAAAGACAAGAGTTGATAATTTTTGTATAATAGTTTTTCATAACACTTAAAGTGAAATGAATCAAGAGGTTTTAACAAGTAATTAGTAAGTTTTTAGCATAACATACTAGCTTTTGCCAGCTACTTCATCCTTGTTGTTTTCGAGAGGAAACCACAAGCACGCCACCTATTATAAACAGGTTGTACTAATACATAACCTTCGCAATTTTCCGCACAACAACTTAACAAAATTTAATTGCAATCGGATGAATGGTTTAGGATTTCATAGAGGACAAAGAATAATTCATTTTTATGTATATATGTACTCGTTACGTTCTTATTAGGTACAAGATACCATTTATTTAATTTTTACTGAAACATGTTTTTATTTAAGATTTAGTATTATTTTACTCAAATTAACTGCATCAAATGTGATCATAGCTGCCGCTGCCGTATCGGTTGCGTGAGCCACCAAAAAAGTGTTTCCGCGACGCTGTCTAAAACTTCTTTCACAGATTAATTACTAAGTCGCCTACGGACAGCGGTAAAATAAGACATGCGAGGCATGGGGTGACTGTAAGGGGAGGTTGGAGGCCACTGGAGGCAACCCAAAATAAAACAGACGTCACTCTCACTTGAAATGTCGGACCGTGTATATCTCTACAATGATTGCACTTAACCCTGATTACGCCCACAAGATTTTTGATTCCGTAATGAAGATATCAAGGAAAATCCTGGTTTTTCGATAGTCTATTCTCTCTCTCTTCGACATATGATTATACTCGTGGCTAGTGAAAATGCCGTTAGATTTTACGCGAACAATTTATTTGGACTCAATAAAACGAAATAACAGGCCAACTCCCTATTCAGATATTCACTACGCTTTGGTCATACTTACAATCTCTGTTGTTTAACTACGCTTTGGTCCTCTTGCAGGTTTCTTTACTTTATTGCTTGTTGTTTTTACTTGGTTCTCCAAACCAGAACTGTTTTGTTTTTTTTTTCAAAACGGCTATATTGTTAGCCTTAATGGCCCTGAAGCTTCAGACTGGAACACGGATCGCTTATACACCCAAATAAAACGAGGGTCGAAATTATTAGAATAGCTTTGAACTATACGACCTCGACCTATATATGTATACCTGGGACATACGGTTCAGTTAGGCAGGTCCAACTTCAAAAAGGTCGATCGTCGAATCAATCTCGGCTGAGCAGCGTTCGGGAAGCTACGTAAGATCTTCTCATCTAAGATACCGCAGTGTCTCAAAACGTAACTTTGATCAGTGTGTGTTGCCAGTGATAACCTTTGGCACTGAAACATTGTCACTAACGATAGGCCCTATAAGAAAGCTCAAGATTTGACTCAAAGGGCAATGAAAAGGCTATGTTCGTAGTTTCGTTGCATGATCAAATTAGAAATGAGGAGATCAGCATAAGAACCAAAGTAACTGACATAGCTCTAAGAATTGCTAGACTTAAGCGGCAGTGGGCGAGGCACATTGTTCGATGGCCGATGGGGCCGAAGAATTTTCAAGTGGCGGCCACGTACCGGAAGATGCAATGTGGGTAGACCCGCCACAAGGTGGACCATCGACCTGGTAAAAATTTCGGGAAACCGCTAGATGCAAGCAGCGTAGGACTGCTCAATGTTGTGAATATTAGGGGAGGCCTAAGTCTAACAGTAGACGTCTTTCGAGTGAGATAATGATGATGATGATACGACCTCGTTTTAAAGAAGGGGAAGTGTTCTGTTTTTATACCATTGTTTGTTTGATTACGTAATCGGATCGATAAGCTTCGAATGTGCGTGTGAACACCGAAGTTTTTTCGTACCTACGAATACAAACACGATCGATGTTTCGAGTAGATTCTAGAGATTCTAGACGTTTCCAGATATTTCGAGAATAGTTATTTTTTTATAATTTTACTCAGAACGTAACAATAAGTTGAGCATTTTCTGGCTCTCGTGTGTTTGTTTACCGTCTGTCGGCCTACTGAGTACTCCAGAGCCAGTACTCTAGGCTAAGCGGATTACATTTGATAGTAGTACCGTCACTTAAAAGACATGTTTTTAAGGAATTAATGTTGCAATTTAAGTCGGTATTTGTAGAATTGCTCATTAAGGTTATATTAACTATTGAACGGGATAAAATAACCTACGCAATAGACGAAGCTGTATACAGTAGTATCAATTTCGAAGCAATTTTAAGTTAGCTCCTGATTAAAATGAAGCCTGAGTAACGATATTGCAAAGGAAGTAAGTAGTTATATTAGTTTAGATATAATAGCAATCTTTGTTTTTTTTTATGCGTACTTACATAAATGAAGATAATCGTTTTTCTTAAAAAGTTTTACTTTTAGATCTTATTGGATCAGCTTAAGTTTATTAAGTAAATATGTTTATTTACAATAACAATTTGTTCCTTTGGGCTCACCAGAAAAAAATTTTTTTGGATGTTACGAAAGCGAATGGTCAAAAATGTACAAATTAAATAATTTGTAAACTATTTTAATACTGTGGTCCTTTATGTATATTATGTATAAGCTTATATTTAAATTGCTCGATAATAACAACAGACTTTATCTATTGTAACTAGTTGTGCCCGGGGCTTCGATCGCGTGAACTACAGTATGCCGTCGGTTGAGCGCACGCATATATATGCTATCGCTGACTAGATCTTTTTAAGATCTAGAATTATATGGAACATTATTTTGATATATCTCGTATGATTTACTCAGCGTAAGCCATTTAAGCGCCCCCAAAGCGTCTTTTTTCCGAATTGATTTACCATTATCGTCGCTGCTTATTTCGTGTGTTACTTTATCTTTGAAAATATATAGCCAGATAATGAATTATAGCTATGAATTAAAATACAAAACCATGTAAATCGGATAAGTGGTTTTCGCGTGAATAGAACATAACGGATAGACAGACAGAGAGCGTTGAGTTTTATAATATGTGTAGATCGGTATAAAGATAATATAATCAATATCAAGTTGTTAACGTGATTTAATAAAGAAGTATACTGTCATGGCGGCGTCGAAGAAAGAGCGTGCAATGTTGTATTCGCTTTTACTTTTTAAAGATTGAAGTGAAACTTCGTTAGGCGGGTTTTGAGTAAATTGCATTGCTAATATGTAGTATTAAATTCAAATAATTTACACATCAAACACGCGTATTCACTTCACACACGATAGAAGTGAAACTTCATTTCAAAAGATATTTTATATTTTCTTTAAACAGTGTGCAGTGTGCACCGACTTTTACTCTGTCGCTCTGGCTCACAAAAGAGGAGAGACCGATAATGTGCGTTAAACGTTTAACGTGTTGGAAGTCGCATAAGAAGTTTCACTTCAAAAAAAAGGTGTGTGTGCGATTCACACACGACAGAAGTGAAACTTCATTTTAAAAGATATTTTATATTTTATTTAAACAGTGTGCAATATACATACAACTGGTTTCCAGGAGTACATATACCTGTTATTCTATATAGTAATTACAAATAAATGCTGACTAATCATTACTAATACTTCAATATAGGCAATAATTTTATCGGACGGTCAGGGTTATGCGTCACACTCACACGGCACGTTCGCGCCACTGCTGCTAAGTCATAGACCCGAACAGAGTGTTGAATTATTTTAATTTTCTATTATCTCCCAAACTATGCGTCCAAATAAAATGCTATAAAGGGCAAAGTTTATCTACATAAAAATGGTCTTGATGATGAAGTAACTCTCGTTCGAAGGAATAATATGTCATGCCTAATAATAATCCTCATTAATCACTTTCAATTTTCAATAAAATTTTGTCACAAAATACCTTATTGTAGCGTATGTATAAGAGATAGGTATATTTTTTAGATGTACTAAGGAGCAATATTTTTGTAGAACATTGTATTTACGTATCACTAACCATTACGACAGCGCACGCGGATAAAGCAGTTCCGTAACAATGTTGCTGCCGACTTACTTAACAAAAATCAATATTTAAGGCTAGCCAAGAAATGTAACCTAATGCTAGATAGCCTATATTATTCCTCGTAAATCTCGCTATCACATACAGGAAGAATTTTTCGAATCCGATTGGTAGTTCCTGAGATTAGCGTGTTAAACAACTCGTCTGTTTTATTATATCGGTGTAAATTAGGGAAAAAGAAACAAATAAAAAAAAATCCATACTATATTTTTATGCATATTTATTGTTATTGTGATTTTTAATTTGAATTATATTTCGAAATTCGAAACGGAAAATGTAAGTGAGGCTTTTGTGCTTTAAATACGGACGGTAACAGAGTTTAAAGGCTATTCTGAGTTTTGAGGCGAATATTATGTGAATAAATTAAAATCCATAATTGTACTCAATACAGTTGTAGGCACTTGTAGGTAGAATTATTTGAATTTATTTATCATAATTATATTTGTAATTTTAACAGCTTACAAAGTCTTATGTGATTGTAATATTCGACAAACTCTTCACGGCGTCGCCGCGGACGCGCCCGTGTAACCCTATCGCTTTTCACTTCCCGCACTTGCCTACAGCTTGCCAGATTGCTTGACATTCATAGTTACTGCTCCGCTCCTTAGGGTCGTAGCGTAGTTATATAGCCTGTAGTCTTCCTCATGAATCTGGCTAATATATACAAAAATATTTTTTCAAATCCGACTTTTAGTTCCAGAGATTAGTGCGTTTAAACAAACAAACAATCAAATAAAAATCTCTTTAGCTTTATTATATTAGTATATAGGTATAGTACATATTGAAATAGCGAGTGTATATTCAAAAAGAGATGCTCCAGCGGTTATGGTTACAATAATGAATTTATGAATACAAAACATATGCCTATATAATATGCCATATACCTTGAATAGTCGATATTATCCCACGACAAAGGGAGTTGTAGCCTTGTAGCCTTCTACAGGCATCATCATTATAATATTTTCTGATAGAAAAAAGGTGTCTGTAACCTTTTCGTGAGCTTTAAGTAAAACTTTTTTTAATTTAACATCATATATTGACAACTTTAGATTAATGAGTAGACTCTGATGATGCGTCTTTATACACAGAATACTATAGGTATAGTTTTCAAAATATCATAATAATTTTTCTTCTTGTTCTTTTTAGAGCAGGTCAGGCAATTTCCTTATTTTGTCCTCACTGACAACTGACACAATAAAGCGAAGACATTTGAGGTTACCAATTGATTGTATAGTTTTTTATGCTCGGATCGTTTAGTTTTTGGTTTATTTAAATAATGAAATTAAGATGTCCAGCGAATTTTAATACTGTTGATATCAACTTGCTCATGAGATTATTTGAAAAAAAGTCACAGAAAGTAAATAGTTCTGTTTTGTGCAGATTTTGTCTCTTATCATGAAAAGTAAATATTTAATATCTCAATGATTGCACATACTCATTTAAAAGTGTAAATCGTTGATGGATTCTTTTAAATCGTGGATCTGCCGCTGTTTTTTTATACACATTTGTTCTATATACTCTTTCTCAATTGTGCAGGTCATCAATACTATCAAAAATATCCATTGTAAATTTATAATAACACTTTTACTTTGTCATAACGCATAAATCAAGAAATATCTAACGTAAAAACAAATATTAATTTTACAGCATTTGTCATTAAATCAAAAGTATCTTTAGAATAACCGTTACCTGGCTGTCGAAGTGACAGACAAAGTTGTTCCTCAGGTAGATGAGTTATTAGTCGAAAAAAGTCTATCTGACGATTTAAAAAATCGACTCTACACTATTTGTCGGATAATTACTATCTCTCTGTTCATCTGAGGATTGAAAAATCGGCCCTAAATCCACAATTCCTGCCAATGATGCGTAAATATAATATTTTTCTAATTATTCTTGTGATTTACAAAGATAGCTCTAACAAGATGGCGGTTCCCTTGTTAAAACTGTCCAGAGCTTCATTGTGCACAATTACCAAACTACTTCACGTAAACTGCCGCCAATATTACATAATGTAGAGCTAGGGGATCCCGGCGGTCTTCTAGTCCCGACAATTTCGAGATTTAATTTGACAAATCTCGGGATTTACAGTATTAAAAAAAAAGTTTCCATCCAAGTGCAGTTCCAGTGACATTTTGTTAGCCATTCTACTTTTCCAGCTGATTTGATTAGTTTGCGTCGGGGAAAACCCGACGATCAAACATATTTTGAAAAGATGTACTTCTCATTTTAGTAGTATTTATTATTACTTTGTCGCTCATTAGTGGAAGTCAATTATATAGATGTGATATAAACAGTTATTATTCTTTGCAGTTCTGAGAGGTTATGTTAATGCCTTACGGATGTTTCTTTTATATTTAGGTTCACGTAGAAGGAGAAATAACTAGTGTCACTTTCCAATGAAAGTTTTATGTCAAACATAAGAAATATGGCGATGTTTCAACACTTCTTTCTTAATCGCCAAAGATACAGCGCAATGAATTTTCTTGAAGCTTTACTTTTTACCGGATTATTTTATGAACGTTTAATTATTTTGTAAATTGTATTTATATTAAAAAGAAAACTGCGCAAACGGAAGGCTGACGTATCAAATGCATTCAATTAGGTACCTCTTCGTCAAGCCAAGAGAAGAACAACTTCAAAATAAATAAATTTTAAAATCAAAATGTTTTTAATTGTACCATTGAGAACTTCTTACCGTAGTTAGTCTAAATTTTTCATACTTGTACGTAAAAACCCACTTTTTCGAGCATTTTATTTAAATTTGTCTTTCTTTTGTTTTTCTTTTTTTCCACAAGCAAATGAGAAGGCAAAGAAAATGGAAATTTAGCTCCGATAGTATCGATTGTGTAAACAAAATACGCAGCATTGAATGGAATAAAATACGTGCTTGTTTGCGATTTTTGAGGCTCATATTTGTTGATGTTTTATTGCCCTAGTTTATAAGAAATTTTCATTTGTATTTATCGAACTCGAGTCAACAATGAATATATAATTTTATGAATAAATTTAATTATTTAAATACAGAGTGGATTGAAGCACGATTATTTTCTACGAAACATATAGTTTTTTTTGTGAATATTTTGTCATATTTATTATTCTTACCTCAGTAGGTTTCATAAAGTTTGTTAATCTTTACAAGAATCGGGATCGCTTGGCATGAAAAAAGTTTTAGTGTAAATTGTTGATTTTGTGTAAATTATTATCTTGCTAACTGTAGACCGTTTTCGAAAACGTAGACTATACATATCAAAATCACTCAAAAAGTTAGGACAGTCTCCTAAGAATGTTTTCCCGTGACTATAATTACTAAGGTAATAAGGCTAAGGTATATGCCCTTACAGTCCCGTTCAAAAATCAATCCATTATATTTTATTTGTCTTATAAACTATTGTCTATAAAATATATTTAAAAAATTGGTGAAATTTTCTTAATGATTAATGTTCTTTTCTATTTTGACTGTAACAATTACTTACTGTTTTGCAAACAGACGAGAACTCAAACACATAAAATATGTAGTAAAGACATTTGTTGATTGATTCTTTTACAAAAAAATCAAACTCTTCTTAATGACTATATAAATAAAAATGATAATGTTCGTTTCTTTAAAATCTTAAATCTCAGAAATTTATTCACTGGCTGTAACCAAATTTGGACATAACTTTTCATTCGAATGCGTGTTTTCATATAGGTAGGTACATCAAAATAAATAGCTAGCTAGTCAATTTAAAAACTCTCCAACACACTTAACCAATCATTGATACCAGTCCAATGAGCCCTGTACAGTAAGTTGGTGAGGAGTTGGGCAGATTCCAGATGATGCTGCAACATCAGGTCAAGGTTCCCATCATCAACCTATACTAGTCCACTGCTGGACATAGGCTTTCCCTAATGAGCGCCATAGCGCCCTGTCTTCAGCTTGCCGCATCCAGCATCTGCCTGCAGTCTTTCGCAGATCGTCATCCCATCTGGCTGGAGGGCGTCCTACACTACGTTTGCCGAGTCGCGGTCTCCACTCAAGAACCCGTTTACCCCAGCGGTTGTCGGTTCTTCGCGAGCTATGGCCGGCCCACTGCCACTTCAGCTTGCTAATTTTTTGAGCTATGTCGATAACTTTGGTTCTCGAGGTTCCCATGTTCTTCTAATGTCGTTGATGTAATAGAATACATACAATACATACACATCAAAAAGAAAAGAGCAACGAACGGATCAACCGAATCTTCAAACGACTGAACAGTTTTTTTTAAATCACAACCATGAAAACTCTCTATTAAGTCACATTTTAAAACAAACAAAAACTAAATAAAAATCAAATCACACAAAAACAACTAATCTAATTTACATGCTTTTCCTTTAATTCATAGATATACTATCTAGCCAGGTTAAATGATATATTTTGTAACATAAAGGAACATACGAAATAAGTAGTGACAATAATGGTCAATCAATTAGGAATAAGTTTAAATAGTTTAAAAAACTAAAAACACTCTTTCTCTACACACTAAAAATTATAAAACTTTTTAGTCTTATAATAACATCTCGTTACCAAGCCCAATCTATTGGACTCGTCAAACCAAATTATATGAGCCCACACTCGAGGGGTTTCCTAGTAGCCACTAATGTGTTCCAGTATTCACCTCCTGGCTTCATGATCAAATCAGCTCCAAGATACCAAATTATAGTTTTGTCATCCAAACTACGTATACAAAGTTTCATTTCGATAGTCGTATCGAATCGTATATAATTGTCGGATTATTATATTTAAGCGTATTAAAAGACGCTTTTGGGGCGATTTAATGGCTTACGCTGAGTAAACCATAGGAGATATATAAAATTAATGTACTACATAATTGTAGATTTTACAAAGACCTACAAAAAAGTTAGCGAGAGCATACGTCCATCTTTTAAGGAACACCGGCAATAAGCATTTTTAATGCAACACAATTCGCACGTGCGCTCGTCTGACTGCATTCTGTAGTTAACGGAGCGAAGCCGCGGGCACAGGTAGTAATACATAAACTTGAACGTTTTTCTGATAACACACAATACACAATTAAAATAAAAACAGCTATATGAGATCTATTATATTATTCTTGGTTTACTTTATTAAAATATCAAATCTTAAGCGTAATTTTTGTAAAAATATTTTTAACACGTTCTTATCTGAAGTTTTTACGATGTCAAGAAAATCTCAAACACCTTTGTGAAGCGCGTTAAAAGGAAAATTTTAATAAAAATCCAAGTGAGCTTGACGTGTATATCTTACCATAAAGTTGTTTTTAATTTAGACGCCTCTAGACACTGTTTGTGATTTTTCCATAGGATAAAGAAGTAATAAAAATTGAAATGTTATGATTAAAAACACTCACGTTTTTTTTAAATTCATTGAATAATAATAGGGATCGTCTTATATTTTCTGTGTACCTATGTATATTGAAGTGTGCTATGTAAAAAATGAAGAAACATGACTGAATTTTCAAAGATACCGATATGACATTACGGTCATTGACTCCAAAGGCTAAGCTGACAATATCTGTTCGTCTTAATAATATAGATTACATTACCAAGATAATAAAGCTGAACAGATTTTTTGTATGCTTCTTTAATCGCTCTAATCTCTCGATCTACTAATTGGATTCAAATTTGATATGTATAATATAGACTATATAATTTCACGCTGCGACCCTAAGGAGCGGATCAGTAACTATGAACGGCAAGCAATCTGGCAAGCGGTAGGCAAAGACGCTGAGTTGGGCAACAATTGGGCTACAAGGGCGCGTTGCCGGCGGTGTCGTTCAGAGTTTGTTAAATAAATTTAATATGGGTGAAACCGTGGGGCACAGCTAGTATTTTTATATATTAACATGTAAAAAAGGCAAGTACAGAAATTAGATACATAACAATATATGTATAAATAAGTAGCAACAACAACTGTTTACATGTGAATCGATGTTGTTTAATCTTCGAAGAATAAATTTTTAACTTTGGTACTCACTAATGCCGGAACACGACACGCCTAAGCGTGGCACTATAGTGGATGTTACACCTTGTGTATAATGTTGGTCGTGATTCAGTCGGGCACAGTTGTTGTGACCTATCATCCAGTAAGCTATTAACATTGCCATATTATCCTTACATTTCTTCCAAACAAAATTATAAAGATTTGTGCCCCATGGCCCTAAGGTAAATACGACCCTGATTGTCACTATAGCTTCTATCGTCATGAGGGTAGCAATCAAAGTTTCACTTGGCTATCGGCCAAGAAACCATTCACAGAGTTTTGATTAAAGCGTGTTCGAATTGTCGTTCAAATGTTCACTTTCCACAAGCTCTCACGCAACTAAGCAACTCACCGCGTACGACGAACTGTTACTGGTAACTGACGTCATTTTAATCATTTTGTTCCCCAGTAATAATATGGTTAAATATCAAAAGGATCATGTGGGTTCTGCAGGAAAATATAAAATAAAATTCGGTAGTCCGTTGTTTTTGTTTCGTACATTATAAAATTTATAAAATCCATTTGATTGTACGCATAATCGGTAAAACATAAAATCAAGATAAATGTTATGATGATAAGTATCACAAAATCTGCTACCCTGTAGAGTCTCAACACAGGCCTTACGATACTATTGATTTGTCCAGATCCTGGTAGCAGCAGTAAAGATTAGTGTAAAAGTATCAAACTGGCCGATAGGTTTCCACGACGCCTACCGGCTATGACGTATTTGGCCAGGAGAAAGGAACGATGTCGCGAAACCGTACACGAATTTTGTTTCTTTAGTAAGATACGGTGTTTACGATACTAGTGCGTCCTGATCGATACTCCGAACGAATGTAGTGTTTACGTTTTTTTGTATGACTACCAAAATTTTGGCATCTTTATACTGCACTAGCATGGATCTGGACCGTATATTTTTTTCTGATAAAGATACACATCATTTTGATCCCTGTATCTAACTGGTATATAATTTAAACATAATGCGCAAAGTTTTGTATCGCTATAGGAATAGTTAGTAATAAGGCGTCAACCGCAAACCGATTGTTTATAAAACTTTCTAGTAATTTTGAACTAAACACTATATTTATAAGGTTCAATGTATATTAAATTACATGAAGATGTACAACAACAATGATATATGTATATATAGGATTCTGGTTTTCCTTTTCAAATAACGTTTTACACACATTATGTATTATTTCATTTGTAATACAGTCGCGTCTTGATTTATGAGTAATAATTGAGTGTTATGGAGAACAATAATATATTTGTGATATTTTATTTACTACTGAATATAAAAGAAGTTATACTATCGAACAATACGGAATTGATGTATCCGTGTAAGTATTACTTTGAAAATATGCCATGAAAGAATTTATCATCAAATCATTTGAGGAACTCTTCACTTTCAGTTTATTGTTAAGTATATGTTACTTAAAGTTTTTAATATCTTTTATTGTTAATCTGTTTGTTGTTGTGTGTAAGTTTTGCTGTGGTATTGTTGTGTATATATGTATTTTGGATATGCCATCTTTGACACATTACACAAATTATTTATCTTAGGCCTCTATCAGACTAGCGTTATCATGACGCACGCGCTGCGTTATTTTCCCGCTATAAGAAGACAAGCTGTTTGTACGCGACGGGAGTGCTACGTTCAGCAGGCCTTCTCGTAGCAAGAAAGTTACGCGATTAGAGGCATCACGATATCGCCGCGCGAACATTGCGTTGAGCAGATGCGCGATTCGAAGACTGCGTGCGCGCAGCGTCAGCGTTGATCAAGCTTGAACGAACGCGCACGCTTTACAAACGCGAAACATATTTTACTTCGATAATTGTAAATAACATTTTCATTTAAATATAAAAGTCTGGAGAAAATCTCATATACGGCCATTTGATTCAATACTTTTATTTTCAAGAGTAAGCATAGATTTTACTATGATAACCATACTGTTGAAATACATAAATTAATTTGGCTCCCGGCCAGTGTGTCTTCCTTCTTACAATATAGGAACCTAGAAAGGTAATGTGATGGGTCATTTGAGCAGGCTGGCATGTCAAATTTTGTTTATCGTTGTGGCCACAATCTCACCTGATCTTAAGTGACGATGTGGTCCAAGATGATAACACGTTCTCACGCTCTCAAGTTCAGTTGCGGGGACGTACGGCTGACTTCGCTCCCGCACACCCGCCACGACCGCCCTTCTCTGCGGCAACTCAAGCCTAGGTCCGATCCATCGGTATGGAGCCCTTGAGCCAAGCAGCCGCTCGCGCGATACAGTGACTCTACATTCACTAGCTTTCACAGCCACACATGACACTGCATTGTACACACATGCATAACACACAGGTACATAGGTTCTGTAAGGGACCTTTTTTTTTCTTTTTTTGCCTAGTTAGTTTAGACAAAAAATTTCAGAACACTAAATACACATACACATGTTCCTTCCCTCCTCCCAGGGGAAAGAAACATATATATATATATATATGTATAGATAGTTTAGATCAAATGATAGGGAATTATGTGGACATCGTAAGGAAGCCATAGCATGGTGATAAGGCTTTTTCTAAAGCCCACCAGGCTAGCTACCACCCTCAAGTTACAAATCTGTCGCCAAGCAGACAAGATTTAAGATTAAGTCATCGTATCATTTAAGATTTATCATTAAGTCAGATCGCGACTTATTTGCATACGCGCAACAGTCCGAGCCGAGGTTTGGCCACTTCGGCACCCTCGGATGTTGTTGCAAAACTTTCGCGACTGAGTGTCTTAAGCGCTCGCCCCCAAGCCCGGTAAAGCTGTAAAAGCCGTAAAGGCTTCAGGGCCCCTAAGGCTAACAGTATAGTCAGTACGAAAAAAAAAAAAAGTACAGTTGCCGGAACACACCTGTTGGTGCTTGGCGACAGATTTGTAACTTGAGGGTGGTAGCTAGCCTGGTGGGCTTTAGAAAAAGCCTTATCACCATGCTATGGCTTCCTTACGATGTTTTTCTTTCACCGAAAGCTCAGGCTCGTTGCAGAGTTTAGGTTAGTAACAACTAGCGAGGAATTGTTGGTCTCTCGGTGGTCGGCCTTATTTTTGACTTGCACTACGCTTACCGTCAAGTACAGTGCGACAACTTTGTCGAACTACAATAAAAAAAGGTCTACTACGTCACGTCACACATTGGCTATAATTAAAAATTCTAAAATCTTTTAGAGAATTATAAAAAATTGAAATATATTATTATGTTTATTTTATGACTATTAAAATCATTATAAACAGCAATTTTCGCCCCACTGAATTCTTTAATGTTTACCAATTTTTAACAAACAATATTTCACAAATACGTTATGATAAATGCATGACTAATAGTTGTCTCTTTGTGTAATTTACGTAAACCAGTAGGTATGTAGGCAGTAAATGGTTATAATGTGTTAATAAACTGTGTACAAAGTCAAAGCACCATGAGGTGCACTTAGTCCATTGAAATGTTACAATTTAAGGACCGAATATTGTATTTTTTAGAGGACGCAATTTTATTTTTGGAACATGTGTGGGGGGTCAATAGAAGCTTAACCTCAAATTTGTGGGGTCGCCACCCTTGTCCCCCGGCCGCCATCTTGGAAAAAGGGGTGAAAACACTTTTTTCGCGATATCTCGGAAACTATGCGTCTTACAAAAAATTCGTAAATATATAATTTGTAGCAAATTGTTTTGCCTACAAATATGTTGTTACTACTTTTTGCCCTAAATTAAAAATTAAGAAGTTATAAGCAAAAAAGTGAGAAATATTTTATAAAAAATTTCTTTTTTGCTATATAACTTTTTTTATACATTTTACAAAAAAGAAACCTCAGACCAATCTTGTAGATGATCTTTTGAGGAAAACTTTTCCTTGTAATATTTTTTAAATTCATTCATTTAAAACGCTGTTACAGCGCTCCCAAGTAAAACCCATTTTTCCAAGATGGCGGCCGAGGGACAAGAGTGACACCTCACAAACTTAAGGTTAAGCTTCTATTGGCACATAAATAAAATTGCGTCCTCTAAAAAATGCAAGGCTCATTTAACATTTCAATGGACTAACTACTTATTCCTAATTCTGTCTCATTCTTTTGTATTTTTTTGTGGTGCCTTTAATTTAGTAAAGTCATTATAAGTATTATTTTCTTAGTAAAAGCAAAATGCTTACAGACTTTCTATAGGAAAGAACAATCTAGTGAAGTGATGAAAGTAGAATACAATCTGCATATATCTTACATTTAAAATTCTCACAATTATATGACACGAACACAGCAATGTAATAAATATATGAAAATGTTTTGATACTATATTTTAGCAAGTACTTAGGTATAGGTATATACCGTATTGCCGAAATTCCTATAGCTGCATTTGACTCATAGTGCTTTGCATGTAAGAATTGACATAATAAATAAAGAAGTTATACGTGGTTCAATTTGAAATAAATTAAAGTATACTACTAACACTATTAGGGTAGTTAGAAAGTAGTAGGTAGTAGTAGTAGGTAGTAGTAGGTAAATTGTTTTTTACCCTTATCCCACCTAAATGGTATCGGTATAACATGTTTGTCTCTTCCACACTCATTTATCCGCTGTCATCTACGTATTTACACCTTTTATACACATATTATAGTTCACACAATCAATCCATAACTTCTTTGGTCTTCTTCTAGTCCTTTATCCTTCCACCTTCACTCTATCTAGTTATATGACTTTAATTCCTCCTCATGACATGCCCATTCGATGTTATCCTATTTCTCCTCAACTTATCTGTCACTGGGTTTACTTTCATACTTCCTATGATATAATCATTCCCAATTTTACCCACTGTAAATTACAGCATACATCCATCTTAATATTCGCATTTCTACAGGACGCAATCTTTTATCATCTGTCTCTTTTGTGGTCGAGTACTCAATAGCATAAGTCACGATAGTTCTTATATATTTTCCCCTTAATTTTAGCGGTATTTGTGGTCTACATTTTATCCCCATGACCTAATAATAATTGTTACCTGCTTAAGAGTATCTACAACATGTTACTCTGGTGTACTCAACCCTACTTTACCGTTCTAGTGACTGCGTAATATAAATGTACCAATCTAAATTCATGTTTGTATGCTTAATTATAATTCATTAGCTGGCCCGGCAAACGTTTTTCTGCCTATACTGGTAGTTAAATTGTACCATCTAGAATTTGACAATAAAAAAACCTTTCGTGTCCAAGCTTTGCCTTTTTTTCTGTTTTGAACACTAAACGATCATATTGTTTTAATATTAGTTATTTAGGTCCATAAATATAAATTTTGTTAATAATGACTACTATCTATCTGTAAATAAACTATCGTTTCGACAAAACAAATATATTGTATAATATTAATATAATTGTATAAATGTATTGGATAAACTTAATCGGTCAATCGGTAAAGATTACTAAATTAATTGATGCGTTTAAGATGCTCAGTTTGAACATTGTGTTTTTCAAATAGTTTAAGGAGAACCAACGTCACGATGAAATTATTTATAATTTTGTTGATAAATCGAGCCTTATTTATATTAGGCTACAAATATGTAGTTGACAAGCTTGATTTTTAACATTTTATTATATGTATATTGGTTATATTTAATAAATGTATTCATTAAGCTTAGCCTAAAAACTAGACAGTAAGATCAATATCCATTATTTATATTGGCATAGTTTAGTCATTTTTAGAATCACATTTTTCAAAGCAACTCACTTGTTTAAATTAATTCAACATAAAAAAGATTAAATTTATTATAATATGTTAAGAAATGTATTAACATACAAATGTTTTCATTACAGGCGATATATGTCCAAAATGTATTGACTACACAGGGTATAAACTGCTGCCAATTTATACGGTCGTTTTGATTGGGATTTTACTTTTCATCATGATAATAACAAATATTGTGCTGGCATATGTAATATGTAAATTAAGAAACACTAAATCAGTAGATGGTATTGTACAGTATACCGTACCTACTACCAAAATAGCGGAATATGAAAGACAAACATCTAATTGTACCAGTGATATAACTTGTTTAGTCCAACCGAATAACTGCAATGGTTCATTTAATAAAAATGAAAGTACATTCACAATATTTGATGAGGCTGATTTTGAAATGAAAGAGTTAAAAAAAGAAGAAGCTAAAGCACCAAAAGTCATAGAAGAAGTAACCAATCAACCTGTGAATTTAAATAATAAGAAGATTCCCGTACAACACATTATTTCACCCGATATGATGAAGGAGTTATGCACAGGAGTACTTCAGAAAATAAAACGTAATGAATCTGCGAGTTTGACAGAATTAGATAAACTTCAAAACGAATGTGTGCATGGTAATACAGAATTAACAACGTGCTCAACACAAGGCGATACATCGCTTCCAGATTTGGAAGATTACGATGTATTACCAAAACCAGTTCCTATAAACAGTGAAGAGAGCAGTGAAGACGTTGAAGAAATATACAATGGTATTTATGATTCTCCAGGACAAAAAAATAACTGGATTTCAATGGCAGGATATAAAATGCCAATACCAAGTGAAGGGCCGTTTTCAAGTCCATCTTATATCAATGCTCGTGAACCTATGTTATAAATGGACTCATAAAAGTATACGTTTCATATTGAACTTAACAATGTGCCTGTCTAAATTCTTGAAATTTAATATGAATCAAGAAGTTAATCACGAATCTACCATCAGCTTCCTGAAATGTTTTTCCAGTTACTGGAGATACTAGTATTCAGCTCCTCTAACCATGTCTCATTGAAAGCAAGTCTGAATTCCATGATAAATTATAATCAAAACTAAATGCATAGTTCCTAGGGAAAATCTTTCAAAAATATTTTCACGTTTCTACTATATGATATTTTAGAAATTATTTAACATTAGACATCTATAATCTCTTCCAGACGTTTTGTTTGTTGGTTATATAGTTCTATTGCCAAAACCTATGTGTTACTTACAAGCCCGGTGAAGCTGTAAAAGCCGCAAAGGCTCCAGGGCCCCTAAGGCTAACAGTAGAATCAGTTCGAAAAAAAAAAAAAATAATAATAACGATTGAGTCGAATAGGAAGGATATTTGTTATATTTTAAGCTGACTGCTCTAATATAATATAACAGTATTCAAAACTTCTTCAAACTAGCGTTTTTAACGTAATTTTATTTAAATAACTGACAGAGATTGCTCTGTTGGTTCTTATATTTTCGATGTTACGTACATCGAACATACCGTCTAATTCTTCCAAGGATTTATGGTATTTTCAATCCACATTAAATATTTATTTATGAGATAGAGAGAGAAATAGAGAGCTGGTTTTGTAAATTGTGACTTCATATATACTTATGTATTAAATTCTTTATATATATGTTCGAAAGGATTTAACTTAACATCTGCTTAACGGTTCTTGATGAAACTTTTTAAAATATTCTTTATAATTCCACAAAAAGGCGATAGCTATGACATGTATTAAATAAATTCAAAAAAATACGACCCGTGAAGCTACTATTTTTATAAATTTTCAGTGTCGTTAATTTGTAAGTTATTAACTAAGTATATATTTTAAATTATTTCACTGTTTTATTATAAATAGTTTTTGATAGAGTATTTAAGATATAACAACTATTTTATTTAGTGTCAAATGAAAAGTAATCTGCAATCATTGTAGTTATAATACTTGTAACTGTAAATATAAAACTTATGTCTATAGAAACAGTTCAGTTCATTGACGTTTGAAACCATTTGTGCTGGAACACGAGGATATTCCTAAAAGCAATAACAAGGTGAATTTACACAGTCTCATGTAAAAGCCAGTAATTTGAGTTATGTTTTACTTTTACAAATAAATCATTTTACTTTATATCGTGATTTTTCATTTTGATTCACAATTTGCCAAACGGTTTTTCTAACCCGCTCTACTCTTTAGATTATGTTATAATTAGTAAATTCATATTCATTTTTTTTATTACTTACGCAATATTCCTACCAATCCAAGTTCTATAGTCACCAAGCACCTATAAGTGTGATCCGGCAGCAGCACTTGACAGCCTGTTCCCCCACTAAACCACTAGGCTTAGAGTGCTACCATGTTGAACCACAACGTCACTTAGCATTAGATGGGATTGTAGCAATAACGCTAAAGTTATAAAGTACTAGCTATGGCCGCGGCTCCACTCGCATTGACTAAAGAATGCTGTCGGTCGAGCGCACGCGAGAATTGTACTGCCCCAAAAATGCTAATTGTGGGTGAATATTTGAAGATAGAATTACTACCTGTGACTTTTTGCAGGTATTTTTTAAGTTCTACAATTGTAAACTACATTAATTAGATATATGTCTTATGGTTTACTCAGCGTAAACCATTTAAGCGCCCCAAGTGCGTCTTTTATCCGAATTAATTCACCATTATCGTCACTACTTATTTCGTATGTTACTTTATCTTATGAAATTTATCCTATAACCTGACCAGATAACACAGTTACGAATTAAAATAAAAAACATGTAAATAGGATTAGCGGTTTTCGTGTGAAAAGAACATAAACGGACAGACAGACAGAGAACCGTTGAGTATTATAATATGTATAGATAAAGAAGATAGATAAAAAATATATCTAATAGTTTACTTAAAGCTGTAGATTAAAAATTAATTACAGCTGAAGGTGGTAAACATAGTAAATACTTTCTTTTTATTTTCCTACTTATATATCGTTTCGTCACCGTTTCATATCTTTGAGTACTGATGAGCATAATATCTAAGAATAATCTAAATAATTAAGATAAAACTATTGTTATTTTTCATCACTTACTTATATCTTAAATATTAAGTAATGAAAACTTTTAATATTTTTATGTACTTTAAGTATGTTTGCCGGCCAAAAATCTCATAAAACGTAAGAGTTTAGTTAGTTGAATTGGAAAGTAGATTTTTTTTTGTCCAGTTTTAGTTTTAGAATAACTTTGTAGCCTTAGGACTTAGCGGATTATAGCCACCAGCCGCAAGTCTTTTGAACGCGGATTTTTTATTGATGTTTTTTTTTATTAAATATATTTTCATGGGAAAATTAATCTAGTAACCAGTTCTAAATAATATAGAAAATATCATGTATGTACATCGTACATACATGCATATATATATGTATGGAAGGGCGTATTATTTTTATCGTGGCTGAGTGAACCTCAAGCCCGGGTGAGGCTGTAAAAGCCGTTTGAGGCTTCAGGGCCCTTATGGCTAACAGGGTAGTCAGTTCGAAAAAAAAACGTATTATTTTTAGTAGACCAAACGACTGGCACTGCCGTATATCTAAGGATATACCTGCTTAATCTCTAACATAAATAGGACTATTTATATATTTATGCAATGTCTTCCGATTGGCAATTTAGGTAAGATTATTTATTAAATCGAAGTTAATGTATGGTTGCATTTTATTTGAAGTTATGAAGGATCTAAGCACTCACTTTAATCCTGTTCTGGAATCATACAAATATAATTAAATTGTCCAATGACCGCAATGACATAATAATAATTTTATACTGAAATCCTATATTTAAAAAAAATATTAGAAAATAAATAATCGTGAATAGCATCTCGTTCTAACTATTCGTTTTTAACAGGTATTGTTTGGCGGAGTTATAGAAAGACACCTTTAATTGTGTTTAGATTGTGTAGAGAAATAATGATTATTTAATAATCTTAAATAATTGAGAAATTAAAATATATTGTTACTCACTAAAAAGTATTATTCAAGTTTGAAATCACTATAGGGTTGTGTAATACAATAGTATTTATTAAAATTACTTCCACCAGAAGTGGTTCCGCAATCACAGCGAAATGGAACATAGATAGGGATTCTTCTGAAAGATCAATCTAATAGGTATTTTAGTTTAATAATTGTATTATCCGTTTCAACCACCAAAACATTTAAAGTAGGTAAATTTATGCCATATCTGTTGACAGTTTTATGCTTCCTCCTCCTTGTTTATGTTGAGGAAAATAATATTTTACATTATATTTAGAATATAATAGGAATATTGCCTCGTCTAGCATAATATGTATTATATTTATTACATTGACAATTATATATTTATTGACGTGAGTTCGAATTCCTACAATGAGCCTGAGCTTTTGGTGAAGGAAAACATCGTGAGGAAACCATAGCATGCTGTTAGCTTTTTCTAATGCCCGCCTGGCTAGCTAACACCCTCAAGTTGAAAATCTGTCGCCAAGCACCGATGGATGTGTTCCGGCAGCTGCACTTGAAAGCCAGTCTTCCACTAGTTTTAGCGTGTTATCATCTTGGGTCACATCGTCACTTAACGTCAGGTGAGATTGTGGCCACTACGCCAAACCTATAACGATAAAAAAAATGTTATAGGAAATGTATGTAAGCTAGCAAGCAATGTATGAAATGATTCAAATTTCATTCCATAGAACGCCAAATGAGAATCCGACAAGTATGAAATACATCTCCGATTCGTTTTGAATATCAAGTGAGAGTTTTTGGCGAGATCTCAAAATGTCATGTGATAGTTTTTGTTTTAAATTCATAAACTTATGTTAGATGTGGCCAATAATTATGTAATTTTACTGGCATTTTATGTGATATATTTTGGTTATCGTGAAATGAATTATGAATAGGTTAAAAATTACCTGAAAAGTTTTGAATCTTGTTAGAGCTATATTTGAAGCAGAGACATATAAAAATTTATTGATGATTACTAAATAATTTGAAAACTCTTATTATTTTTTCAAAATTACTTTTGCATTTATGTTGTATGTACGTCACTTATAACATTTCCTACGCATTTTATAGATTGCCAAATGAGAAACCGGCAAAGTATGAGACCGTGCCGCTCACAGGCTACAGCAGCCAGCTCGCTAGTACTTATTCGCAAGTCCAACTTAACCGTTGGAACTGTCTGAAATGTTATTAATGACTGCTTGGTCAAAGTAAAATTGATAGCACAACAGAAGAACGGGTAAGGAATTCACGGAAACTATCACGGTTCTAAATATATAGACACCCAATATGTACAACATCGTAACTTTAATTACAATAAAATACAACTAGACGTTAAACAAATAGAATAAACTGTGTAGTTATGTTTTATAGACTTATCTCTACGACTAATATATAGATCAATTTTTACATGACTAAAAATTAATATAAATATTAAAAAAATTGATTGACGTAGGCGGTTACTTTGCGGAATCCATCAAAAAAAAAAACGAAATTTCTTTGCTACTTCCGCCTGCAATAGATGAATAGTAGTTTCATCAACCTACAACATTAAACAAATGTTTGAATTTAAATAAACGTGTAAACGAATGTCTTAAATAAACTAAAATAACAATAATTAAGATAATAATAATTATGTTTATATACAATATTTTCAATGACTACAGCTGATTTAAAAGGCACTGTCCTTTAGGGAAGAATCGGCAAGAAACTCTAAGGTTGTTGTTTTAAACCAATCTCTTTACCATAATAAACTACTTTGAAAATTATAAAAATATTTTAAAATAACTGATATATATTAGTAGGCGGTAGTAGCAAAGAAATGTCTGTTAAGTTATTATATATTTTATGTTTAACATCATCGTTAATTAATTAGTTACAATCATGGCTATTTGTTTTACGATGTAATTCATATTCCATTGCCGGACGTCGTTTTCATATCGCCTTGCAAGGCTATCGGCTACAATGGCTATTTGGCTGTTCTAGTCGTAATTAAGTAACTAGCTAAAATTCTCATATCTACTTTCAACACAGAGTAGTAAGTATACAACTGACAACCTTAGTATTAAATGTTAAAGCTTCCATTTTTGTGGAAAAAAACTATGTACAAAATGAACCGGCTATTTGGTATAACATTTTACGATCCAAATAAGCTTTCATATTGAATGATCAAGTTTATTCATCTCTCGTAAATTTTAGTAGCCGCCTAACGTGATAATTAAAATCTGATTTGTATGTTTTTATTATGACATAAAATTTGAGATAAAATACGTTATTTGTATTATTTATAACATTATTGGCAGTAACCCATGGTTTCATCCGTGATCTTATTAGATTATCTCTTCACTGCGTTCCCGCCAACACTCAAGTGTTTTCACTTCCCTTAAAGCCGAATCAGCTTGGAGACGTTTTTGCGTATGTAGTAGTGTATGGTATTAGTATACGTGTAGGCAATATATATTGTACGTGATTCGTGGTAGCTAGCGCAAATTGGTTTACTCCGGTTTTAATCATTGTATTACACTTCTACGAACGCAAAAATGTCTCCAAGCTAATTTACCCTTGCCTAAAGCTTGCCAGATTGCTTGACGGTCGCGGTTACTACTCCGCATGATTATATAGACTATAGCCTTCCTCAATAAATAGGCTTTAATTTTAAAAGTATTTTTTCATATCTGACTGGTATACCAGAGATTAGCGCGTTCAAACAAACAAAAATACAAACTCTTGAGCTTTATATATTAGTATGGTTAGGCGCATGATATTTTTAAAAGATATATTTCAATTTTTTATGCTCTCCGCACTGAAAATAATGAGGGTCATAAGCGATAAGCCTACTCTTTATTATATTTTTTAATTTATTAATTTAGCTTTACGCTCGAATTAAAGAGAAAATCACATTAGCGACTTCATTTAGCAAAATGTTTCAGATGTTTTAATAAATAGTCAAACAGGTCAAAGATGGTATCAACCATTGTCAGGGTTCCGTAGTCAAAAAGGAATCTTATAGTTTCGCTATGTCCGTTTGTTTGTCCGTAGTTTATAGGTCAGAGATTTTTAGTATTAGAAAGCTGTAATTTGGTATGGGTATACATATTAGGGTACCTCCAATACACGTAAAGCGGGATGAATTTCTTTTTTCTCGTCTATCCCATCGTGTAGAGTGTGGTTTGATAGGTCGTTAAAAATATTGCGGGTATGTGAGAATAATTTTTCGATTTAGCGATTCGTTTGCGAAATATGAAGGGTTAAAATGCTAATTTTTGTTAGAATCAAGCCGTCAGTCAAATGGTTGTTTTTGGCCATGTGAAAAAAATCATGGTAGTTGTATATAAAATGAAGTTAAAAGAAAAACTATCAGAGGTAAGTAGGCTTTAACAGTAATAGACAATCAACTTAGAAAATGTATTTGGAAAGTATATTTTTGTATAAAGAAGTACGTACTACATCAGGCCGTCATATATTGTCAATTCAAAATCAAAATATTTTAATTCGTGTTCATTTAATATAATAATGACAATGATATTTTTGAAACCAGTAAGCTTTGTAATTTGTACATAAGCGGCATATCAGCAGCAAACAGTCCTGTTTTTGACAAAAGCTCTCGGTTGAGAACAATGAATATTTTGTTATATTTATACTCATCTGCGAGCGACGGCCCGTGAATTGAGTGCGTACCAAGTATGTTTTCGACAATACCATAGTATATAGCGGAAAATGGCAGTAAAAACTTTGTGTGGGATGATCGGGTGGGCCGAAGCGAAGACTCAAACTTTACCGCTTGATTGAATCCTTAAAATTATTGTTAAAGACAGGTGTTTTGTTACGTAAGAATTATTGCTATATTAAAAACTGATCGCTTAACGTGGCATGGAAAGCGGGGATAATAAATACTGCGTTATAGCATAGAATTTTGCTCGGTTATAAAGGATTATATTGAATATTTTAAATCAGATTAGATAGTAAAAAATAGTCTTTATTACTTAAAATTATGAAGAACAACGACAAATAAAACTGTTGAGTAATTTATCTTGTAAGTAATATTTTATATTACTCGTTCATTAAATTATTTGAGAACAGATTCGAATTGAGAACAGTGGCTTTTTTTTTATTTTGATCTATGGTCATTGATTTTAATACTAACTCTAAACTCTGATACCTATTACTAGTGATAAACGTAGTCTGTATTTTATTTATGTGTAGCTTTTATTAAACAATGTTATTTTTGTTTTATAGGTATTGTAATATTGGTAGCTCATGGAAAAAAAATTAGGAACTTTTGTAATATTTCCACTTTGATTTTGAGAAGTCCAAAAGCTGTATTGCATTTTTTACAGATCTCGCAATTCGACTAGTTATCGCTGAAATATATTTTAATAATTTTTATCAATCATATTCTATAATACTACTCTAAATTAAAAAGTGAATTCGAATCCATATAAGTATATGTACATTATAAATATGAATATATCGAGCTGCTTCAGTTGTTCATGGACATCGACTAGCTGAGCGTATTCTATCGTATGTATAGTGATGAATGTTCTGAAGTGCTGTTTAATGTCATTCCTTCCCCTCCTTTCCACTACAGAATCACATGCTCTGTAATGTCCTTCTCGGACCTTACAACCTAAAAAGTTCTCTAGGTCTTATTTTTGTAATTTCCCGGTCACTGTATTCCCTTCTTCTTACGACATCGGGTCCTGCAAGCATAACGTGGAAGAGATATTTATGCAGGCCGGCATGACAGCGGCGACCGCCGACGAATCGCCGATCTCTCGTGGTCGCCATTGTGTTTTGCATTGTATTGTACTTATCATCAGGGATAGTACCGTCAATTTACTAAGCTACTATAAAATAAATAATAATAACAACAAATAAAAACAACTTAAATCAAAAAGGAACGTATCGTCTAGTTAGTCTAGTAATAGTTGACAGTATTAAGTGCAAAGTTCACGAGTATAATATTCTAAGTATATTGCTATCTGGTCTCATCGCCGCTCGTAAGTTCTGATGACCTGGAAACTTCGTTTACCTGGTTGTTGCTTAAGCCACGCGAGAATAAGCGAGTTTCAAAGTATAGAACGACATTTCAGAAATTACATGCTTAATAGTAGTTTTTTTTTTCATTTTAACTATGCTGTTAGCCTTAAGGTGCCCTTGAGCCCTTCGAGGCTTTGAGAGCTTCATCAGGCTTGGATGCTAATGGTTAGATATACGTTATTGTACACCAATTTTTAGGGTTCCGAAGTCAAAAGGAATACTTATAATTTCGCTATGTCCGTCTGACTGTTCGCGGCCTAGCTCATAGATTCTCAGTATTAGAAGGAATGATTTTTTTCTCGTCTATTCCAACGTATGGGGTTTCGGTGGATAAGTCGTTCAAAGATGTTATGGTTGAGTGAAAACCATTTTTCGATTCAGGGATCCGTTTGAGTAATATTAAGCTTCAAAGTGCCCTGCCAGGTAAAAATTATTGTTTTTGGATACGTGAAAAAATTCATGGTACTAGTATATATAATGAAGTTAAAAGGGAAACTATCAGAGGTAAGTAGGCTTTATCAGTGAACGATTAATACAATTCAATCAAATTAGAAAATGTATTTGGAAAGTATATTTTAGTATAAAGAAGTTCATGCAACTTATATACTTAGTATAGCATGAAAGAAGTATGATTCATGCCGTAATCTTTTTTTTTTTTAAGACATCGTCCAAAACTTGGCCACCCTGAATAAAAAAACTATGTTCTGATTTTTTTCATGCATACAACAAATTAATCCTTATTAAGCTTGTTAGCTTATAACTCTTATCAAAATTTATAAAATTATTCATAGAGTACTTTACGTATAAACTATAGATTTTAGTATTCCACCTACGCATTACTCAGAACATAATCGTAGCAAAGTTTATCTAATGAATTCGGAGCGTTTACTGAACTGATTAAAATATTAATTTTGCTGACTATGTTTTGCAAGTTTGAGGGAAATTTTGCTTAATTGTCAAGCTTATACCATGATTGTATCAAAGTTATAGATAGAAGTGATTTTCGAAATTATACGGTTTCTCATAATTCCTGTTACAAATAGAATACATTATTATATTTCCAACGCCATATCTCCCTTAATTCTTCATCAAAATTAATGATTCAAATAAAATTTTAAAGTACTCGTATATGTTCTCTTAAAAATAATGTTTTCATGTAAAAATATACCAATACTGAACTAACTTGTAGATGGCACCATCTATTAACAATTTGTTTAACTGACATAACAACCGTTAGATTGTGTATATTCTATTATCGAAATATTCGCATTGACCAGTTGGTTGTTTTATTATTTTTATTTCCTAAACAGCTGATGCATTAAAGTATTATTCAGTAAATAATCAGTTATATGATTAAAAATTTCGATCTGAACTAATTACGGGGTTTGGAACGAGTTTTTATAGTGAAGTGTATGAATATTGTCTAATGTTTATTTTATATACTAGCTGTGTCTCACGTTTCACTCCGAGAGTTAAATTCATTAGACCAACTCTTCACCGCGCCGCGCCGCCCATCTGAGTATGTAATTAATTTGACTAGTAGTTCCTGAGATTTCTGAGCTCTTGAGATAGGAGGATTGAAAGAGAGGTAAGGCACAGGATTAACGTGAGTTCGAATCCCTGCAATTAGCCTGATCTTTCAGTGAAGCAAAACATCGTGAAGAAACCTTATCATGGTGGTAGGGCTTTTATTAATGCCCGCCTAGTTAGCTACCACCCTCAAGTTAAAAATCTGTCGCCAAGCACCAATAGGTGTTTCTGCTGCTGCACTTGAGTGCCAGTCTTCCACTAGGTTTAGCGTGTTACCATCTTGAGCCAAATCATCACTTAACATCAGATCAGATTGTGGCCACTACGCGAAACCTATAATGATAAAAAAAAAATCAGAGAAATTTATTTTGAGATTTCTCTCTATTTAGGGCAGTAAATGCAGGCGGTAAATGTAAGGCAGTGAAATACTTCCACCCTACAGAAGATCGTAGCCAAATAACTTTATGTTGTGTTCCTGTGGGGAGTAGGGTTTCCTGAGGTCTTTGGGGAAGGGAGGTCTAAGGTCGACCAAGCGCTAGTGATACCTATGGTGTTACAAGTGTTTATGGAAGCCGCTTAACATCTAATGGGCTGTACGCTTGTTTGCCACCACAGTAGTATGACTATGGCATAAAATTATAATAAAAAAGTAATCTCATGAGCTTCACAACACATGTATAGATTTATCAACAAGTAGCGCCTTTGGCATAAACGTGGAAAAACTAAACATTGTAACAGAAAACGAAATATTTTAACGTAATTGAAAACTTTCAAAACTCATTTAGATATTACGATTTATGATTACAAATGTGGAAGAGTCACAAGCGCTGTGAATAAATGAAATTAGGACAGATTTCTCCTACAATTCGCATAATGCATTATGAAATTTCGTTTCGGGATTAGCTAGTCTTAGGATCTCGTCGTTTTTGGCCATTAAATTAATACAATAGACTTTGAATTATCATTTACAAGTACCAGGGACGACCCGAACATTCGTAACACGATTTATGGTCAACTGCCTACCATCAGCCTACACTACAGTCATATTTCTGTAGTAATATAAAGGAGTAAGTGTGTACAAGACAATAGTGATTCTAGAATAAAGGCTGTATTATATTTATTTTAATATTCCAGTATGCTTACTTACTCTGCTGGTTCCACAACCCAAAAATAGTCCTGGCCTCCGAGACGAGAGCCTATACTCTAGTTTAATTATTAACCTATATATTATGAAGCTCTATGGCGCTTTATAACGCCTATTCCCTCTCATAAGAATCAATATTGACTTTTTGTCAAGCTATTGAATGTTTTCAAAGAATGGTTTTATATTAAAATCCTAAAGATAACTTTTTATCCAAGAAAGCTAAATTGTTATCTTTGTCTTATTTAATATTGTACATAAGTGATTTCAAGTTTGTTTTGGTCTATTTGTGTGTCCGGGTTTAATGCAAAAACGGCTTCTCCGATTTTTATGAAATTTTGTACACGAGAAGCTTATGTCAATCTTCAAATGATAGGAATTCAAAAAATTGAAAATAATACTTTTAGATAAATTGTAAAAAAGTGTTTTTGTAAAAAAATGTTGTAGATATGTTTTTCCTCAATTGATAGTCTATAATAATTGTCATAAATTTAAGTAAAATTAAAAGAATGAGGCGAAACAAATGCGTGCGGCCAGGCAGGGCAGCACTAGTGTAATTAAAAAAATTATGATGTTTTATAGCAGATTTATAAACTCCACTCGTTTGGCCGGCCACCATAAAAGTTGGTAGATATACGCATTTATTAATGGAAAAGGTTCTTATGCTACCCTGAATGCGATCGTTGACCCTGTGGTCAAATTTTGACTACTGAAAGTAGAACAACGTCTTTTGTTAAGCTCGTATTTTATATGTATACTCAAAATAAAAAATAAGATACAATTTATATTTCGTTGAAATACCAAACAAATTTGGGTTTATAAACAAGAGATTTATTACAGACAGTATCTTAAATATGTAAAGTTCCTATTCCATTGCCTACAAAATGAAATTGGTTTATTATACATATATCTCTGCGAGAAACAACACAGGGACATTTTGAATACAGAAGGAATTATTCTCTTAATTTTCAATTAATATTGTGACGGACGAGTTAAATATGTATTTTAAGAGAAAATAGGGGTCACTAAGTATTTTATACAACTATAGTATATATATAGTATAGCTATAGCATGAAAACAACAAAATAAATACGTAATACGTAAATAAATTACGTAAGTAACAGTAACAAAATGTTCTTATTTATAAATTAAGCTAAGGATTGATTAAAATAATGATCAATATAAAAGTTTATGTAACTTTTTATACAAATGTAATAATTTGGAAATATTTAATTTAAAATATAAACAAAGGGAAATCTTCAGACTTGAGACAAAGACAGGTGGAGAGTACGGAGTTAGGAAATGTCGCCAAAAATCAAATACAATTCAAAAGCAAATATTAATTCATTTAAATTTTGAAATTGCATTATTTGCAATTTTGCATTGAGCATATCCTCTTTATGCATGCTTTCCATCAAAGGGTTCACGTTTTTAAATGGAATCTCTTCTTCTTCAGTGTGCACTGATATTATCCAGCATCAAGATGACCCAAAATCCAATCGCTGTGCAAATGAGGTTACTTGAAGCTTGACGTGTTCCTCGATGTAACCTTGTACTATTAGAATCCCTTGTTTAAAAACGGGAGCTCAGTATTTCCATGTACTGTAATTTCATCCCAAATTATTATGTTGAGACCACCGGAATAATCCGATTTGTACTAGCTTTATCATGTCCAATACGTTACTCATCATGAAAAAAAAAGAGGTGTGCAGCAGTTTACACGTGTCAGAAGTCAATCCTCAAGAAAACAAATTAAAAAATGTGTTCTTTAAAAATTATTTTTAAAAAACATAAATCAGCGGGATTCAAACTATCGACCACTAGAGCGTACTGCTTACGAATTCGACAGGTTAATCCAACGACGAACTCAATCATGAAAATCAGGACTTGTATTAACCGTGCATAATGTAAAAGTATTCTATCTCATTCTCTCGTAGGCTAAATCCTATAGTGTATATGATTGTCTCTTTTTTACTGTCGCTTTTTCGTTTCATGGATTTTCAAATTACTGTGCTAAAGAAATTTTCACTTTAAAAACTTTGGTAACAATATTTTTATTTATTCAAACTTTTATTAAAATTATGGCTAGCATTGGGTCACGTAATGCTCCACAGAGTTTAGATAAAGAGTTCGTAATATACATTTTTATTACTTAACTTTCTGTTCAATGAATTTCGCTAAAATATAATTTATTTTATATAGTTTCACAGAGAAATAATGGCACCATGTTTGATGCACAACAACCAACAACAACAACAACGAATGTAACCACAGAAAGATCAGCAACCAATTGCCTTTTGCAGCTTGATATACCTACACCAGCTAATCCAGACAGCAAAAGAGTTACTGCGAAGGGTTTATCAACATGTGCATAATACTTGCAATTTAGTCGGGTAGAAACCTCTGCTAAATTAATGGATATTCAGTAGCTGATCTTGAAACGACACATCTAAGCGTGTAGCTATGACGGGTTTTACACTTGGTGTATGGTGTTCGCGATCCATCTTACCAACCAGAAAAATGAAAAGTTGTCCTTTTTGTAGCATTAATAAAGTAAATAATCCACGTACTATCTACCATGCCCAACAAAACACACATTAATGTTTCCAGTCCGACCCATTCTGCATTTAGAGGAATTTTGCAATTTAATTGTTACAGATTGCAACCATGTACAACGATGCGAACAGCACTCCGATCTACGCGAACGATTCAGAAAGCGAGTACACGCCATATGAGGAGCGTTTAGAGACATATCTGGTACCAGTACTCTTCGCTATCATCTTCATAGTAGGTGTACTTGGTAATGGAACGCTGGTTATTGTCTACATCAGGCATAGAGGGATGAGGAATGCACCCAATACGTAAGTTTATTTTTATAAGACTTTTATAGTTTTTTTAGGTAATATGTTAACCTTGATAGTTTAATGTATGTTCGTAAATACTTTGAGCGTAATTTTAATAATGGCAATAGACATAAATTACTCATATTTAGTGTTTTAGTATAGGAAAAATAAAAGTTTTTAGGTAATAATGTTAGGTTCTAATAATAAGATCTTGAAGCACATAACTGATTTGCCTAACATTAGATTCAAGGACCATGTCAAGCAGGGTGGATCATTACGGGAATGATAGTGATGACTGAAAGTGAAATCTGGACATCTATATATATATACATATATATCCTATATAATTTATACTGTTAGAAATGAACTATTGTCTGTTAGAAGAACTATGTATTCACAGTTCTAATCTTAGATGACAAATGTTCTGACTACCCCGAATTTAATTCATGGACCACCAGTATAATTCACAAACTATGAATGAGCTAGACGATGTGAACGGTGCGAAGATCCAAGCGAGAATTAATCCTCTCCTTTTTTTAACTGACTATTCTGTTAGCCTTAGGGGCCTTGGAGCCATTGCGGCTTTTACAGCTTCACCGGGCTTGGGAATCCCCTCTTTGTACGCTACGACTTATATACCCTTTCACTCAGTGCGACCAGTAAGGTAGTTATTAATATTCGCTCATGAATGTACCCTACTTGCACCAAATCATTTAACAATCCACTAATACGGTACTTCAATCCACTTATTTTGACGCTAGTTAGATTATTCTTAACCGTAGAAGAACCCTCTCCGCTAATAATATATATTTCAATGTACATCCACTAAATTAATACAATAAACTGTAACTGTATATATTATTTGTACAGTTAAAAAATAAGATAAACCCGATCGAATTTCTTGTCGGTTCTTCTCGGTGACTGATGTTTTCCGAACTGATGGTAGGGTTTTGGACGTTCATAAGTGCCATCTTATGGCCTAAACTGGATATATTATTTCACACCTGATGCCACAATCTCAACTGATGTTATGTGCACAGCTCAAGAAAGTAACACGCTAAGCCTTGTGGGAGAACTGGCTTTCTTCAAGTGCAGCTGCTTGAACATCTATAGGTGCTTGGCGACAGGTTTTCAACTTAAGAGTGGTAGGTAGTCAGGAGGCATTAGAATATGGCCTACTACTGTGCTATAGTTTCATCACGATTTTTTTCTTCAGCAAAAGTCAGGCTCATTGTAAGGTTTTCAATTCACGTCGATTGACGCCGTATCCCCCCGTACACGCTACCAGTTTTATCCTCCGGATGATTGGTAATTAAGGTCACATGGTTAGAGCGTTAATAAATCGAAATTCGTAATGATGTATATATGTAGTAAATTATACTACTAATAAAAATGTATTAAAGATTTACGCGGTTTAATTATGTAATGTGATATAATTAAGTTCAAATTTATCTACTTTCATTAATATTCTAAAATATTTGATAAATAAAAAAGGCAGAGAAAAAGGAACAATATTTTATATAGAATGCTTTAATTTGTTTAACATTATATTAATAAACGGCTGTTGTTTACGAAGTGAATGGTTAGTGAATGATAAAATTATTATACCATAAAATACAGTCAATAGGTTTTTCCCAAGACTTTATTATATCTAAATATAAATTGCTTATTCAAATTTATTAACAATTCAGCCTAGTACAGTGTACGATGTTTCATAATATAAGGAGATAATTGGCAAATCACCATCTTGTATCGCATTTCGTATTCTGTTTCTTTAAATAATACCAATCAAAAAACAAAAACAATTATGAATCGGTAAAATCATAACAAAAGTGATAAAAATATGATGACACGTGACTGACCATAAATATATATCAAATACAAAGGCTTATATATATATATATATAAATAAAAAATAAAAACAAACCTCAATTTATAGTACCTACCTATAAATGGTACGGTTCGACGCGTTAGGTTTTAGAATTCGATAGAATTTAGAAATCTAATTGGTTGGACATATAAAGCCGTAGCATCGGTTTGGTGCCTGGTAAATGTAAATCTCTTCTTGCATTATGTAGTAAATAATCTATTTAAGTTTTCCATTTTTCAGTGTAATAACTTATATAGGCAAGTTGGGAGATGTTTGTGTGGGTAAAATATTATGAGTTCGCGTTACCAACATGCTAACATTATAATAGTATAATCTTTAGCTATATTGTATGTATGGCACGCGCGGCCGATAGCTGTGAAAACTTGGCTGACGTTACAGATTTTAATTTACAAACTATGAAATTTTAATTTATGATATTACAAATAATTCGTATATTAAAAAAAAACTGTTATTTCAGTCTTAAGTTTGTACTTCTGTCGGCATTCTTCAATGATATTTTTGTTTTTGTTTCTGGCTGTACAATGTTGACAAGTAGACAGTGAAGTAGGCGCGTACGCGACTATCTTCTAATTTGTAACGCATAGTGCGTATAATCTCAGTAAAGTAATTCTATTAAACCAGTAATTATTTATTGAGAGTCAAAATAGCTATATGTTTTAGTTGAAAGTCGTAGCTTGCATGTATTTAAGTCAGGGACAGAAGTTAAATAAGTATATTACTTTTCAGGTATATTTTCTCGCTCGCGCTAGCAGATCTGCTTGTCATTCTGATATGCGTACCGTTTGTATCAATTATATATACGTTGGAGTCATGGCCGTGGGGCGAGCTCATCTGTCGGATATCCGAAGCTGGCAAGGACGTCAGTATCGGAGTTTCCGTGTTCACCTTAACAGCCCTTTCAGCTGAACGTTATTGCGCCATCGTAAATCCTTTTAGGAAGCTGCAGGTGAGTGGGTATTTTATTGCTTAAATTCATGTTGATGGGGCGCGTGTATGTATAAATAGATTGTAAAGATTGTTGATAAAGTATTTTTTTGAAGTACACTCCTTTTAGCGCGTTTAATAGAGGATAAAATTAGAATCTGCGCGCGCATCAAGTGACAGAATGTGCGATATGATGAAGCAGGCTATCAATGATAGTAATTCATTCATTTTATTGACTTTTTAGTGATCGGAAGTCAAAAGGAACCCTTATAGTTTCGCGCGGCTTAGCTAAGAGATTTATAGTACTAGAAAGATGTAATTTTGTATGGGCATACATATTAATCACGCCAACAATGTGCTAAAATAAAATCATGAAAAAAAAATTGTTTATGCTACATGTAAAGTGGGAATGTTATTTTCTCGTCTATCACATCAAAACTACCAGAAGTTTAAAAGTAAGAGTCGACCTGTACGAATATAATAAAGCGGAAGGGATTTATTGTTGGATTGTTTGTTTGTTTAAACACGCTAATCTCTGGAACTACCAGTGGGATTGGAATATTTTTGTATAAGTATAAGCTGATACGTAAATACAAATGTTCTACAAAAATATTGCTTCTTAGTAGATTTCAAAAAAGTCTGCGATACCATATGCCATGTAGTGGTGCGAACGAGCCGTGTGATTTGTGACTTATAACCCTGGCCGCCCGATAAAAATATTGTTTATTTTGAAGTATTATAAATCATCAATCAGCTATTTCTTATAAATTATACGCGGGTGAAATCACGGGGCACTGCTAGTCAACATATTTTAACTGTGTAAATGTAATTTAATATTATACAAATAAACATGGCTAACTAATTGATGGCACGCTGTAAAAAAAAATTATTTTGTTAAGGCCAAAGAAGAATAACTTCTTACGTACGTACGTACACACAATTTTATATATATGTATATTTGAACAAAATTCAAGTTCGTAGCTTCCTCGAGTAGAACTATTAGTGCCTAAGCTTGTTTTCAATTACACATCGTGTGAACATTTTAATATTACAATAAAACAAATTATAGGTAATGTTATTGTTATGTCGGTGGACAGTGAAAATTCCGTCAGATTTTACGTAAACAGTACTCAATGAAACAAAATTCAAACAAACTCACTATGATGTGGTTGTACTTATAGTATCTCTGTCTATGGTCCTATCGCAGATTTCTTTTTTTATCGCTAGATGTTTCCGCGTGGTTGTCCAACACAGAACTATCCTGGCTCTTTTTTTTCGAACTCAATACACTGTTATCCTTAAGGACCCTAAAGCCTTAGAATGTTTTGACACTTTCACCGGGCTTGGATCTTTCCTGGTTTGGAACACGGCTCGCTTATATACCAAAATAAAAGGAGGATCGAAATCACTAGAAGGATCTTGAACTTTACGACATCTTTTACAGCGGGAAGTGTTCTATTTTTAGCCCATTGTTTGTCGGATTACGCAATCGAAGCCTTATGAGCTTTGAATGTGTGAGTAAATGTAATATTTTATCTTAATGCGGAGTACATAGGTAATGCTGGCTGGATGCGCAAATGAGTCAATCAAATTATAATTTAAAAAAAAACCATGTGGTGTCATGGGATACCAGATGACCAGATGACCAGATGACCAGAAATTCCGCAACGCCCTATAAGGAACTTCGTTCCAATACTACAATTTGTACGTTGTGTGCACACTGATTCGTTTTCTTCGATTTATTACTTTGGTTGGAAACTTGCAACTTACAGCGATTGCGAGACGTTAATTGAAATTCCTGAAACAACAGTACAAGGACAAACGATTCCTGAGAGTATCAGAGCGTGCCCGTTGTCACCGCGGCTAGTTGTTTGAAGGTTAAAACATAGACGAATAAGGATCAAAATCGATTACTATCCATGTGTTGATACTGGACAAACGATTAAAATTATTTGTTTTGAATTTTCTCATTTTAGTGATCAAAGTAAAAATTAAAAGAAATAATTTGATCGTGATCACGGTTTGGATAAATTCGAAATATATGTTATATTTTTAAACGAGCAATTCTTGTATATATAATATATATATATATATATATATATATATATATATGTAATCTGAATCGCGGAAACGGCTCCAACGATTTTCACGAAATTTAGTATATAGGGGGTTTCGGGGACGATATATCCATCTAGTTAGGTTGTTTTCGTGTTTTCAATAATCAACTTAAACATAAACTTTCTTTTTTCTGGAAGAAAAATAACAAAAAGGTGGTATTTGGGTAGTCCCTATATTGCAACTTAAACAGAAAAAAAACCATTAACACAGAATAATAAAAGACAATATGATACATTTACACTTGTCAGTTACATTTGTCTGCCTGCAACAAATCCCAAGAGATCACGCTAATGACCTTTTTTTAAAACACCGAGTATAGCTCGGTCGCCCAGATATTTAATATCCAATACTAGTAATATCGTAACTCATTTAGTCAAAATTTAATAAGAGCCATTATAAAAAATCATGAATTTTGACTTCATGACTTAAATGTACGTAAATAGAATGAATTTTAGTCTAGTAAAAATTGATCTGTTAGTCGTTGAGATAAGGTTGTAAAACTCAAACATACATACTCTTTTCTATATTTGCTTAGCGTATATTTGTATTTTAATTAAAATTACCATGATATTCATATATGGTGTCTATTAATTACTGCGATTAATTACTTTAATCTTTGTAAGGAATTCCATATCATTCAATACCTCTATCTAACAGGCGTGAAATTAATGACTTCATCTTTATATTAAAAATTTGAAATAATGATATTGAATGTCCTGATATTTTAACAAATCTCAATTTTAATGCTCCGAGCAAACTAACTCGTCTTTATTATTTACTACATGGTCCTTTTTCTTCCTCTAATTACAAGCAAAACTCTTATATAGTGCGTGCATACACGTTTTAATGAGTTGTGTAATCAACATAATCTCGATCCTTTTCATTTAACTGTGGTTTCGGCTAGAAGGTGCTTAAGTCTTGATTTTTTTCATAAATGATGTGATTTTCTCGACGAGGACTATTGTGTATACCATAAAGTTCAAAGTAGATATTTTTTCAGTTAACTTTTACTAAATATTCTCCATCGTGTTATATTTTATTTCTAGCATATTCCAATATTATTAATCACAGTTATATTGAAACTATTAAGCGTCGTTTATTTAAAATATCTTTTGAATTTATCTGTATATAAGTTTAAGTCTATTTCCAACTGTTGTGTAAAATAAATATGCTAAATATGTCGGAGGTTGCATGAAAATGAAATCTACATACATATCTAAGAATTTATCGTACATGGAATTTGCAGGCGCTCTCGATTCCTTTCCTTTGAAGAAACGCAGTCTGCTATGAGCCAACTTCTAGTGAAAATATGGAAGAATTTCGGCTTTGCACTAGTATAATTGAATTTCTATTAAACTTATATAAACTTTTACAAAGAACCGTGAACTTTGTGAACACAAAGTGGTTTAACTAGGCGCGCAAATGTGTTCGGTTGAGAGGACCTTGAACAAAATAACTCTATAATATAATAAAATATTTGTAAGATATCTCTATTTATCTTATGATAATTTATCTATAATAATTAATCTCACACTATTCAGACTTATAAGTAATAATTTAAAACCCTAAAGAATAATCTCTAATCACTACAAATTGATGAAGAATGAATTTTATGTTTGGTCTTTGTCTCGTATCTAATATTCGCAAAACCGGCCGGCCACGCATTTCTGTGGCTCAGATTTTTTGATGTGTAACATTTTTTCTCTCGGTTGCTGGATATTTTTTGTGGGAGTGAGTTTGGAAAAGGGACGGAAATGTGTTACAGGAAACCGGGGAAGCGCGCGCTATTTGATTTGACTAATGAGCGCGAGCGGTGGCGGAGAGTTTGCTGTGAGATGGTGCCAACCCATTTTGCGTGAGGTTGGTACCACGACGTACTGTCGGCCAACATAGTGTATACGTGTGTGTAGCGAGAAAGAGAAATGGAAATAGAGAAGGAGAACGCATCAGCTGTTTACTCATCAACAGTTATACGGTGTTGTGTATAAAATCTGAGGTTATATTTATAGTGTTAACTACATTAATAATGATCTTTACTATTAAGCGTCTGACAAAGTTCATAATTCTTAAAAAAATGCGAGTAAGTAATATGTATTTATTTTAATGCGGATGTTTTTCATACTTTTCTGTTAATTCCTGTCGCTGTTAATATAATATTTTTCATATTGATTGAAAAAGCTTCCTTGATTAACAAAAAAACTAACTAATTAATTACCTACACGGGTTATTTTGTTTTTCTCTAATATATTTGACCAATAATATGACGAATAAATTGACTTCACATAATATATTGCATCTCAATTTCATAGTAGGATATAACATGTCAGATGTTACACATCATATGCGGTTACTGTAAGGCTCGTTTTTTTTTTATCAGATCGTTACCAAGCTTTACAAGACCACCCGCTGGGTTAATATGGAGATAGTCTGAAAATTTTATCGAAATTGCTTCAGCAGGTTTGGAATCCATAGGGAGCGAGCATACGTAGAATCATTCATTTTTATAGATATAGATTTCGACATGTCAAACTGAAAGCGATTGTTTTTTTAGTCATATCCATAACTGATTTATTAAAAATAAGGTAATTTTTGTTTCGTATTAAAAATACAAAAACCTCTTTTAAGGATGATTCATGTTACACCGAACCGGGCCGGTTTTCACCTGTTTTGTATTTCATAATTAAAGTTTTTGTAAGTGGGAAATAGACTTTTTTTCAATTACTTAATATGTTTATTAGAAATGAACTTATATGTATCATTATTATTGTAATATTAGAAATCCATACCTTAAAAATAGATACATAATATTTAAGTTAATTCTAATAAACAAAATTTACTTATCCATTAAGGATTAATTCATAATCGCTTAAACATCCAATTTGACGGGGTCCTAAAATGGATTGGACTTTATTAAATTAATTACTATCTACGTAACTCATTTATACTAAATTGTTATGACAACGATGGCGTAGAATGATACAAAAATTAACGATGACAAAGGATTTGTGTTAGTATTTTAATGTGAGTAACTTTTAAGATTTCATTACTAAATAAGACCAGATTACTTAATATACATTATAAAAATAAATATATCTGGGTTACTTAATTTTCTTATTAAGGTATAGGAAAGCATTTGAATATAAATTAATCTATACTATACAATATAATAATAATAATGTGTTTATTAATAAATCTGTAAATGTATTTTTATCCAAATTTACCGATAAATATCCTATATGAAGGACACTGATCACGGTATGCTATTTTTTTCTGTCTGTCTCTTAGTATGTCTGGATTTAACTCAAAAACGGCTTATGAAATTTTGAAGACGGGAAGCTAATGTCATCTGTCAAATGATAGGCTATATGAATTTCCATAGAACATTAAGAAATTAAAAAAAAATGGTTTATTTATGCTTAAAATTAAATAATAATAAAGGCATTTTGAATCGGCATGGCGAGACGCTGCGCGTACGTATCCTTTCTATTTTCATGTAATTGGTGTTATAATGAAATAAAGTTGTTTGTATAGTGCGCTAGGACACGAGAATTAGTGTTCCTGTACTTTCATTTTTTGGTCTAGTAACAAAGATAGACATTTCAATTTTATTTATTTGTAAAGATTGGTAAACGGTTTATCAAAGACTAATTTTATTTTTATACTTTTAATAATATTATTAGATGTTTGTCAGTGTGATTATTTAATCTGTGCTAATGACCGTACACTGGCTGTATTGGCTGTGTGTGATAGTTACAGGTGTGTTTTGTGACCGCACGCATTATATTATATAAGTAAGCAACGATAGGCTTGAAGTTTGCAAGCCCGGTGAAACTGTAAAACCCTTCGGAGGCTTCAGGGCCCTTACGGCTAACAGTGTAGTCAGATCGAAAGAAATCCCTGAAGGGACATTCTCGCTCGAGGTAGCGGATGAAACGTAGTATTACACGATTCGTAGTACGTAATTCGTAGCTAGGACTCCATTCTTCTAATGGCATACAAATGTTCGCTTAACATGTAATAATATCTAGATGTGTTTCAGCTACGCAAACTGCCCCTCGTGTGTGCTACATTCATATGGGGTGCTGCGCTTATCTTCGCTACACCAGCCGCCGTGTTCTCCAACACAGTATTGATACAATTACCACACAACGTCACTATTGTCTACTGCACGCCGTACCCGCCCGAATGGAAGAACTACCCCAAGTAAGAATATGGACTATAACTCAATCTGTTTCAGTTGAAATTTGTATGAGTAAATGATTAATACAGACCGATTTGTACGTACGCCTGATAAATTTATCGAAGCAATTTCACGAGGCTTGCAAATTGTATTGAGCTAATAACGGCAGGGTTGCTAGCGTTGTTAACATAGTAAAAGGCTTTGTTGAGCTTTGAATTTAATAATTATTATTTGGTTAGTATTCATTTTGATTTAGTCAACAATTATGTAGTCATTTGATTGTTTAGGATCGGTTAGGATCGGTAATATAAGGTAAAACCACCAGTAATTGACACTGCACCAATAGTTGACACTCTGACGAAGAAAATTAAATATTTGATACTACATTGATTTGAAGTCTTGAGTTTGTTAACCGACTTTTATAACTGACTGTACCTATATGTATTTATAACATTAAAAATATATCAGTAATCAGTGATTTTGGCCATCTCGATGTTTGGCTTCCTTTTTTTCTTAATATTTAATTTTCTTCATCAGAGTGTCAACTATTGGTGCAGTGTCAATTACTGGTGGTTTTACCTTAGTATGGTTGTCAAAATAAGATATTAGTAGACATTAATTATATTTTTAAGTACTACACAGATACCAAATAAAATTCTATGTTTGGGAATTATTTTCTTGGAGTGCCTCGCTATGAAATTTCAAAATTAATTATTTTTACGCAGGTACCAGGTTAAGTTAATAGTACATAATATATTGATATGGTGCATAATATATTATATATTAAGTACCATTAACTGTAGCTAATATCTGCATAAAAATTATATTGATTAGAAATTTCATAGCGAGCTAAGTAAGAAAATACTTCACAAATATATAATTTTATTAGATGTCTGTGTATTACTTAATAATGTAATTTAATATTGGATGAGGTAAATGAAATAATAATTAATACTTCATCTGAAAACCAATAATTATAATTTTCGATACTATTTTATTCATTAATAAATAGAGTTTGAAGTTATTTTGACAACTTGTTCACGGTTTAGTTAGTAAGGAATGCCAAACAAAATATCTATTTGGAAAGTGACAACCTTAATTATTACTCGAGTAATCGTGTAAATATTGACCATTAATCGTTTGTGGAGATTGCGTGAAAGGCATAATAAACATCTTATCTCATTTTCACAGAGCTTTTTGTTCCCAAAGGAATTATGATATTAATGTACCATTATATATATTATATATTTTTTCTAATTGAATATTTAATGATTTGTTTTATCCATAATAACGGTGTCTTTCTATATAAGTAGTGTCGGCGAAACATGTTTTCATCTTCTACTCTCCTCTATCAACTGTCATCTCAGTATTCACAACTTTTATACACTTATTATTCTTCAGACAGAAGCAGTAGATAATGCAAATCAATATGTTTGTTGGAGTTTGAAAAGGAACATATATTTACAAAAGAAAAATGTTTTTTTTTTCATAATATATCTTCCAACTTTTTATTACTCTAATTACCAAAATAAATAAATTTGATGAGTTAATAATTAATGTAAACTCAGAATCTCCTTTACTTAAGTGTAGTTTACTAGCTGACCCGTTTGAATATTTTGTACATTATAGAATGTTAGCAATATAACAGCTATCATGTTAGTTAAATGGATTGTTAATAGATGGTGCCTCTCACATGTTAGTTCAAGATACCTGATGAAAAAAAAAATTGTTTTTAATGAAGACTTTAGTTTCAAACTATTTGTCTATTTTCTGTCAATAGCAGGGAATACAAGCTTTAAAATGATATTTGGATGATTAATTTTTATGAGGAATTCAGGGTGATTAAGCGTTGCCACAAAAAAGAAAGTAATTAGCGTCGTGGAACTCTCGGTTGGAACGAAGACAATCTGTCAACTAATTGGCTATAAAAAATAAGAGGTTACGCAGCACGTGTTTTGTTCAAAATATACATAAGTATAAGTACACAACTACACATACATAGCATACGCGCTATGTATAACCGTCTACAATATAGAAAGTGTCGTGATGGAAAATTCTTACACTTTTTTTTCGCCTAGCCCTCATATACCAAGCCCGTATCGTGCGATAAGGAACTTCGTTCCAATAAATCGTTAATAAATAATATATAAAGGTGACCGCATGGTTATTCTTTTGTTCCAGATGGATGACTTTGGCAAAGGCTGTGGTGTATTACGGTTTACCTCTTCATATCATAGCTTTTTTTTACTCGCTTATGGCTCAAAGGTTGCTCGCAAGCACGAGAGAAATGCCAGGAGCACTGCATGGTGGACAAGGCGAGGCGCAGGCTAAAGCCAGAAAATCAGTAGCTTGTATGGTCCTCGTGTTTGTAATTGGTACGTTGAAAACTTATATTGTGAACTATATTTTTGTAAACTAATTTTTCCCTCTATTTCTTCTGCGTGTTTTTATTAATTATAGGCAATAATAATGAAAATAAAAAAATTGGCAGTAATAGGGATAGTCGATAGAAGTGAAAATTTATAACTTACAATTATTTTTCAACAAAAAACTTTCTTTTTTATTTTATTTTCATCTGAAAAATATTCGTATATTTATTTAGTACTCACTATTGTACTGCACAGTGATTCTACAATTAAACAATTAAGGTAATAATCAAACCCTAACACCATTTGAACAATGTACTGTATATACACATTAAACTTTTTACTAAATTCATTAAATTTTACTTTTAAAGATATACACAGTACTAATGTTGCAAAATACGTTTTACTTCAAGGTTTCAATAAGTTACGAAAGAGTTGTGATATATATACTTTTAATGAAATCTGTACCAAATAGGTATACTGAAATGAACGAATGTCGCGTTAGAACGCGTGGTATGCGTGCGTGGTAAAAGCTACTGAAGCAGTTCGAATGTATCTTACAGATTAATATAGAACTCGATTGAAGGAAGTATTTAGAGGGCGCGCAGGGGCTTGTTAAATTATAAATGTGTAATTACTTTAGTTTAAATTTTTTCCCATCAATCACGATCAAAAGATTGCTTGGATTGTAATAAAATTTGACATAGAATTCAATTATGTAATGGAATAGACCATAGTTTTTTATTACGGTATTTTGTTTTGTTAATAGTAAAGTTTGATTTAAAGTGAATAGGTATGTATGTATATTATTTTTAATTAATTCGACAATTGTTACTTACACATTAAGATAAATATTTGTAAATTTTTAATTTAAATATAACATATACCGTTTTCACGTTTGTTCGCTCATGGTGTTTCGTATAAATTAATAATTAAAACTAATATTAAGTGACGATGTGGTCCAAGATCACGCTAAGCCTAGTGGAGAAACTGACTCTCAAGTGCAGCTGCCGGAACTCACCTGTAGATACTTGGCGTTATGTGCCCTTATGGATCACTAATTTTGTAATGTACCTAATTTTTAATATCTTTACATGATATGATTATTGGGTTTCTTAAAGCCCTCCCACTTTACAAATATGATAAAAATAAATCTATATCAAAAAATATAAACCGTACTTCAAAATTGTTTGTTTAATTATAGTTTAATACACGACCTCACTTTTACAAAATATCATAAAACTCTGTCTTCGTTTTCGGTGAATGCTTGATAATGTATTGGCTATTAATTGACACCATTTTACATCTCTCCTTTTACCCAGGCCCAAGATTGTAAGGAAAGCCGTCTCCTTTATATAATATGTGAATAAGTTATCTACAAATATACACACACCCGTATTTGTCGTAGCACTTCAATTAACATGCCAAGTATCGCTTCTCATCTGAAGTTTAAAGCGCTTTTGTGATACATTTTCAACTCTTTAGGGTGAGAAGAGTTCAGAGCAATCGATTTTAGTACTTTGAGTTCCAAATTTATCAGTCAATGTAGGTATAAAGTATATTACAATAATGTATTATACTTTTATAAGGGATCTTGAGCTGTCATGTGGTGGTTTCTATTTTAATTCATAAACGTACCTATGTTATATGGCCCTAAGTTTATTATGTAATTCTAGCTGAATTTTACTTGATATAGTTTGGTTTATTATACATAATTAATGTGGATTATAAATAATAACAAGGAACATGCATTTTATGTTGCTACAAAATTTTCCTGGACAGTTTTAACAAGAGAGACGCCAGCTTGTTAGAGAGCAGCTATGTTTGAAGACTACAAGATTAGTTAGAAGAAAAAAACATATTCACATGACGTTGGTAGAATATTAAATGAACACAGTTGTCATTAAATAAATAAAAATAATACTAATGTATAATGCAATACCAACTAATATGGAACTACATAAATATGAATAAGAAACATAATAAATAGTATTTAAAAATTAATAAATAAATTGTAAAACCTTGCAAAAACTTGCAAGGAATTAACCGGGCTTTCGAAATTATTTATTTACAATATAGTTAGAAAACTTTTAAATTAGTTTCCAATAGTGATTAACGTGCATAACAGTTAAAATCTAAGCAATTTAAATAGTATACGAAATAAATTCGACTTAATAATCTCACGAAGCCTTTCTTTCTCTGATCGTTATTTGAAATATTTTAGTACAGAAATCCTTTTACCATTTATGTAAATAGTCCGCTTAAAAAAGTTTTAATTAGACATTGACAAGAGCGCTTAGTTTTTTCATGAATTCGTATTTCAAAAGAAAAATCTCCGCCAATTCATTATCCCGATAATAAATGCTAGCATTTATTTCGAGTAACACTTTACTTTCAGAGAGTTGGCATGTTGAGGCAAATTACTAGCTATTCCAGTTAGAAATGTCAGCATTTTTTTCCCGCAGTGTTCTTCATTTGTTTCCTGCCGTATCACGCCTTCGAATTGTGGTTCCATCTGTCACCAACAGCGCAGACAGATTACAACGACTGGACCCACGCCCTGAGAATAATCGGTTTCTGTTTGAGGTAAGTAAAATTTATGCAATTTTAGAAAATGTATATTTAAAACAACATTTTTATCAGGCATACAACAACGGTTTATTTAAAGACTAGCGGTGACCTGCGGCTCCGCACGCGTTACTCATTAGGTACTTATTTACATTCCTTAATTTTATTTTACTCATAAGTATTCATAATTGTCAATGCAATTCATATAGCGTATCAATTGTAAGTACATGTACTTCCCGTATACGATTTTAATGAAAATCTGTTTTATAGTAAGTAATAAATATTTAATGATTATTACGATTATGTTAAAGCCGTTTTTGAGTTAAATCGGACATATAAATTGACAGATAATTGTTTTAATGGAATTTTCGTCATCAGGGTCATTTATATAGCACGTCTACCATGTAAATTTGGAAAAAATACTTTTTTTTAATCGTTATAGGTTTAGCATTGTTGCATAGCATATGTTGCGTATACATTACATAATTATAATGAACCTAAAATTAAATATGATCCCTAGTATTTGCTTATGAAAAATATTTTCTATAGAATTTTATCAACATTTTGTATGTGAGAAATATTTTAGTTTTTCGACGCAATAAAAAATTGTAGGTAAAGAAGGTTCTAATTTTTGAGTAATATCTGCTTGAATGGAAACCGAAGAAGGGATACTAAATGTTTACTCCTTCCGTCCCTAAGGATTGACCCTTATCCTGCTTTTAGCGATATTTACTATCCTTTTTACTGTAGACACACGATACGCCGGAGAACATTTTTTCACAGTAGCTATGTCCTTCATAACAAAGACAAAAATTAATTTGTTTCTGTGTTATATATAAAGCTAATATGTTGAAGTAAATAAGTTGCCATTTATCTTACTCTTCTAGTGACTACAGTCTAAATTTCATTTTCATTACTCATGATTCTTATCCTTTTGTTCGCATAGGTATTATCAACATTTGAATAGTCTTCCGAATCGATTAAATCATTTAAATTTTAGTTTGATATTCCTTCACTATTCATTAATATATTATCCTCTTCATTTGAAATTGTGACTTCTTCCATTGTTTATAAGCTTCATTATTGTTTAACAATAAACGACTTTGTTCCTGACTGCACAAAGTCGCTGCAAGGTGTAACTGATAACGAAACCGGTTTTAACTAAGCAAAATTAATTATTCGGACACAAAATACAATAAGACAGCGCACAACTTCACCGAGTGAGATCTACCACTCGTATGAAAGTAAATTTCAATTTTCAAACCGAGAACGCAGATTCAAATCTCGTATTACCGTAAAGTAAATATATAGGTATATATTTTACAAAATATCTGATAATAGTTAGTAGAGAAACAAAAAAAAGAGACTATCTGAATTTTGGAAAAAATTGTTTGAGCAACATTTTAAGCATAAATTTCTTTGACGGTGTCGATTGCGAGTAATTTTTTTACTTCGTCACCCAATCCAACTTTGTTTATCGGGCCTGATTTTTTTAGTTCTGTTATAATTAACAATGTATAATTTATAATAATACATTGTATAATATACATTATAAATAATGTATAATTTATATTGTATTTGTACATACGGAGCGTAGGGTGCTTGTAGAACGTAAAAAAAAGTTATCCTATCTTTGAGATCTTTTAAATGGCTGTGTAATTATTCAAATTTGTTGATGAACGAGTTTTTGGCGGGATCTCAAACTATCATGTAGTGGTTTTAGTTTTTTATTCATCAATTTGTGTTATTTGTGAAAATAATAACATGGATCATGAATTCTGATATGCCACAAAAACTCCCTAGAAAGTTCTAATAAGGTAGCCAACATCTTGTTAGGAACCTGAAATCATCATAAAACTGGAAACTATATACACTCGATGATTATGGCAGTATTTCAATTCTCAGGAGTAGAAACTAGTAGAAATTAGTATGACTAATCTCTGTTACGATTGTCGTAAGTTTTTTTGTTAGTTTAGTTAGTTATAAATATCTATAGGCTGCAGTGACCACTTCACAGGAGTGTTTGACGGGATCTTTGTCTACCATGTGGTGATAAATTTTGTTGACATTATATGTACTATGCATTTGTTGCCACAGAAATTCCCTGGACAGTTTTAACAAGGGAGTCTACATTTTGTTAGATCTATGTTTGAAGATTACAAGAATAATTAGAAAAATATTCTTTTTACGTGACATTGGCAGAATTGTGGATAGACACAGTTGCCATTAAATAGAAAGAAGATAAAAAAATCATATTAGATAAACATAATACTAATGAAATGGCGTGTAAATTTTTAATTCGATGTTATTTTTAAAGCTTCTTGAACTCTTGCGTGAACCCGGTCGCTTTGTACTGCGTCAGCGGTGTGTTCAGACAGCACTTCAACAGATACTTGTGCTGTCGTCGCGCGGCTCTCCATCCCACTTGCAGCTCTCGTCTCTCGAGGACCGCCATCTGTGAAACATCGTTCAGGAGCACCCACCGGCACCGATGTAACAGGTTAGGATGGCCAGTACACGCTTTGTTTTTCTTTTTCTATGATGTGTATTTATGTTTTTCTAGATAACCGATTGATCAGAAAGAGTTTTTGAAGGTATCTTAGTCTGTCATGTAGTTTTTTTTATGTTAATTGTGTGTTATTTGTTTGTGTATTGTATAATTAGCTGTGTTTAGCATGGTTTCACCCGTGTTGAATTTATTCGCCAAAATCTCTCGTCTCACTTCTAGTACTTGTCTATAAGCTTGCCAGATTACTTGAAGTTCTTGGTTACTGCTTCACTTATTTGGGTCGTGGCGTAGTTGTAATAGCCTTCAATTTTTCTCCATAAAAGATTATTTTTTTTCGAATCTAGTAGTTCCAGAGATTAGTGTGCCTAAACAAACAAACAACCTCTTGATTTATAATTTTAATGTAGTTTTTGGTAGCATTTGCCTTTATATAGCTTGGTTATTGCGTACAAGTTGATAGAAATAATAACCATGCATGACGACCATATGACCCATTATTTTTTTTGTCTTTATTGGATTGGCGTAGTGGCCACAATCTCACCTGATGTTAAGAAGTGACGATGTGGCCCAAGATGATACGCTAAACCTAGTGGAAGACTGGCTCCCAAGTGCAGCTGCCGGAACACACCTATTGGTGCTTGGCGACAGATTTTCAACTTGAGGGTGGTAGCTAGCCAGGCGGGCATTAGAAAAAGTCCTACCACTATGCTATGGTTTTCTTACAATGTTTTCTCACCGAAAGCTCAGGCTCATTTCCGGGATTCGAACACACGTCAAACGATGCGAAGTCGTACACGCTACCATTAAGCCATCATTGCTTTATTGTCTCAAAAACCCCTTGGAAAGTTCTAACAAAGAGGCTACTGTAAATCATTAAATGACACTAAATATGTTACCAAAGTAGAAAAAAGAAGAAGATTGATCAGAATCACACCTGGTGTTCTGTGTTGATGTACCCAGAGATTGTATCATTAGGCTTTACGCATACCTAGGAATGTTGCGGGCTTTGAAGCATATCGGATTTGGAGCATATCGAATGGTTCTTGTTAATATATTTTGAACAGTACTTTAATTTAACAGGACACAAGTTACGAATAAAAAAATAATCTAACTCTGTAATTAGTAACACACAATCATGATTATCTGTGATACTACAATATTAGTACCTACATACACGTCGTACCTAGGTTACGCTAACTATTGAATTGATTCTGGAAGTTTTATCATTGACAAAGAGCTTTTTTTTTGTTGCAAAGTTGTATTTAGTTATTTGCTATTTAGTTGTATATAGTAATAATATTACTCGTACAGGCAAAAGTAGTAATTAAAAAATATATAGATCGTGTATTTAATAATTAACACAGACAATAAGACTCTGATAAACATGTACTTCACTAACATTTTAATAGGCTTAAATAATAACTTGTAAAAATATTTTCGAATATCAATATGAAGTCATACATACTCTGATATATGTATTCGTGTATTTGCAGCTACTTCAACAGTGATTGTTCTATCAACTGTTGCAGGAACCCAACAGAAAGCGTGGTGATATCGAACTACGATTACGGAAGTACTAAGAAGAAAAACATCATATCACGGAACAGCACCGATGGAGTTACTATCATGACCGTTAAGGGTTCCAATGATTTTCTCACAGCGGACCTTGATCAAAAGTGTATTAACAGATAAATTAGTGATCCTTCGTAAATTTACTCTTAAAAGACATATATTTATATGAACGAACAACATAGCGTATATTATGTAGGGACTCTCGATGTATTTCGAATGATTATTACATGCATTTAATATTACTTTATATTCTATTTGTAATGTAAATCGGAATTAAATTGTTAATAAAAACTTTTAAAGTATCCCTTGATAAGTGATGTAGAATCACTTCATAGTCTAATAATATAATCATCAAGTCGTACAAGAACGTTGATCATTTCATCATCAAAACGATATGAACCTATTCCATTTCAAGTTTAAATTGCTTTTTGTATAGTCCAAGGACCAAAATTTATGATAACAGGTAGAGATTTTTTGATTGATCCCTGTTTTATATAAGCTGGAAAATATATAAATTCCATTAGTGTGAGAGGGTAAAATTAGTAAAAAAAGTGTGGTAATAAACATTTTAAGGGAAAATAAAAGGCATCTATAGAAATATCTAGAAATGTTAGTTAAGATTACAATGGAAAGTTGAAATATTTACTTAAGTAGTGGTACCAATAAAATACTAATTAATGTATACTTTTGAAAATATCAAAGTATTTCGGAGCTTGATATTTTTAGCATTTATAATACAGTTTATTGTAAAACAAAACACGGATATTTTGATATCATAATTTGATTCCTAAATGAAGACAATGAATTGTATAATTTTATAAGGCCAAAGAGACGTTAGATTAATTTTATATTTATTTAATTTATATTATTATATAATAAATAAGATTTAATACGTATTGTAAGTAAGCTAGATAGTTATTATGTATAAAGTATACAACTTTAAAACTGATCATATTTCTCATGTAAAGCTTACCAAAGTAAGTTTACCAAAGCCCTGACTAGAGAAGGCTAAATAAATATAAGAAAAATGCATTTTTCATATTAATTACCAAGAGTATATTTAGTTTCTGGTCAGGATCTTTCTAAAATGCCACTTGTAATTTTATCTGTATTAAATAATTAAAATATTTTGACTTTTATTTAATTTTCCAAATCTTTCCACTTTACTTCCACTTCCACTCTTTTCCATTAAAGTGTGATACATCATCCAGCCAAAGGAAATCTATATAAATAAAATAATAGAGGTTTGCCGTTGTGCGTGCATTACGCATTACTGGATAGATTTTGATCAATGTTTTTTTTTTGTTTTACACTTTACATACTTGTTCCTTATATAATAAAAAATATATAATCAAGATATCTCCATAAACAGTAATTTTGTAGTTGTAATAGGGAGTGTAGTAGGGAGTCGCGGGCACAGCTAGTTTCCCACGGCCGCTAAACCACCGTTCCCTCCGTAGGGGACGGGCGGTTAACTTCGCTCTTGCACACCCTCCATGACCACCCTCTCCAGCGGTATCTCAAGACTAGGTCCGTTTCTCCGGCATGGAGCCCTTGAGCCAGCAGCCGCTCGCGCGATACAGTGACACTGCATTCACTAGCTATCGACACACACACATAACACTGCACTTCACATATGTACACCACTAAGGTACATAGGTTCTGTAAGGGACCTTTTTTTTCTTTTTTTTTTGCTATATAGTTTAGACAAAAATTACCAAATCACTAAATACATATACACATGTTCCTTCCTTCCTCCCAGAAGGCAGGAACATGTATATTTGTACAGTTAGTTAGCTCGAATTTCTATGAATAGGGATTTAGTCAGATCGCGACTTTTTCGCATGATCGCCAACAGCCCAAGTCGAGGTTCGGCCACTTTGGCACCCTTGGAGCTTGTTGCCTAGGTTTCGCGGCTGAGTGCCTTCCGCGCAAAAAAATACAGCTAGTTTTAAGATCAAAAGAAATTAGTCTTAATTTTAAATGTTTAGTAAAGTTATGGGAGTTTTTTTATTAGTGGCTAGCTATATTCCCTGTGTGTAAATTTAACTTTCGTATTGTATGACATAATGCATTTCGATGCCAAATTTCATTAGAATCCGTCGAGCCGCTAAAGCGTGAAGTTAATGTTGAACGTTCAAACAAATACATTTTCGCATTTATAATATATACTAGCAGTGCTCCGTTTTCAATTTATTCGACAAACTGTCTAAGGCGCCGCCGCTAACGCGCCTGTGTAAGTAGCTCAATTTTAGTTCCACTTCTCGAACTTGGCTACAGCTTGCCAGATTACTTGACCTTTACAGTTACTGCTCCACTTCTTAGGGTCGCAGCGTGAAGTGACATTGCTTGTAACTTTCATCATTAAATACGCTACTAAAGCAAAAAAAAAACAAATCTGCCTGGAACATCCAAAGATTAGCGCGTTCAAATAAACAAAAAAGCAGATATAAAACTTATCAATCTACAAATGAGCCAAAAAGCCATTAAAACGCGAACTAAAACCACAGATTTCAGAAAAAGGCAAATGGAGTCTTACGAACAACCTGAAGCTGTTTGTCCTGTTTGGTACGACCGTGTGCATAATGTTGCCAGGGTAGTTAAAATGAGTTTTACTGTTTTTTACCATTTCAGTAGTGTAGTCGTTAATCCAGTATCCGTCATCAAAATACTGATTTTGTACTTGAAACGAAGGACTCCAAGGACCTTTACATACCAATTTTCAACTAAACTTATATCTTCTATCTTGACTTTTTCCTTATCAATGAATATTTCTTGGTTATCTTTTTATTTTTGTTTTAACTTACCGTACCTATGCCTAATGGTTCTGATTTCGTAAGCATTTCAAAATGTTTGCCGACCATCTTAGATTTTAGATTTTTGCCTGGTACACTAAATTATACCTTTAATTTTAAGATAGACAGGTTGTAAATAAAATGATCTTCCAACGCTACATTTAATATAAATTGCTATATTTTCCAGGAAAAAAAATCATTGTAATATAGCAACACTGTTGTAGTTTTGTAATCAGTAACAAACTACAAGGAAAATAATATAAAAATATAATTCGTTACCTATGAATCGATTTCATCAACGATTCACAAACTGAATGAGAAATTACAAAAACAAAAACGACATGGAGACGATTCCAATGGGCCCAAAAACGATACCTATGATATGTTGGTGAGGAGCTGTGTATTCTGCAGATTCCAACTGATACTGCACTATCAGATCAAGGTTACCATCTTCTGGCAATATCGTTGAAGTAATAGGATACCAAATTTCGAATCGATCAGACCTATGGAAGTTATTCACATCCCTTCACTACAGCTTTACCGGGCTTGGGGCGTGGGGTTGGACATTTTTTCCAATTTTATGTTTATTCACACGGGGACTATTACGCTTAATAACTACACAAATGAAAGTGAAAGTTGAAGTTCAATTTGTGTGCTTATTCAACAAGTTAAAGCTGGCTTCGACGCGATTTTGTTGTTTTTGTTCAGTGAGTTCATACGCCACCCACTTTCCGAGCTTTTATATCTTTCCAATTTGACGTAAATTAATCATTTAATAATTTAAATTGAAGGCTGCTTTTAATTCCGACCTGGTTTGAGATGCCTTTCAATTTATCGTTATCGACTTTCGTTTCCAGTTGGCCACGGGACACATTGTTGAGGTCAAAATTTCCAAAACGGAAGCGATTAAACAAAAAACGTACCATGCGTTAACGTGCGGTACCTAGTTCATACACGTCGTTGATAAAGCGTGCCGTCTGTGCTGCGTTGGTGCCACGACGGAACTTGTATTCGAAAATAATACGACTTTCGCTTTTGCTATGGTCATAGAAACAGCGATATCAAAGAAAAATGGAAAGGCGGGAAAATAAATGAAAAACTGATTTTTAAAAAGAAATATCTTAGCTATATTATAAAATTTACATGTCTTTGCAATATTAAGTAGAATGAAAGATATCGATATTCACACTAGTCAATATAAAACAATTATATCAATTTATACATATGTATGCAAACAATAAGAAGTAACTCGTAAATTCGTAAGAATTAATATGCCACGCCTGGTAATAATGCTCATAAATCACTTTTTAATTTTCAATAAAACTTTGTAACAAAATACCTTATTGTGGCTTATGTATAAGAAAGAGATAGGCATATGATATCGACTTTTTTTAGATGTATTAAGGAGTAATATTTTAGTAGAACAATTGTATTTACGTATCACTAAACATTACGCAAGCGCACGTGGATAAAGCTGTTAGGTTGCGCTATTCATTCCGACTTACTTAACAAAAATCATTATTTAAGGCTAGCTGAGAGATGTAGCCTAAGGCTAGATAGCTATATACTAGTTCTTGTGAATCTGGAAAACAAAAAGAAACAAAAAGAATTTTTAGAATCCGACTAGTTGTTACAGAGATTAGCGTATTTAAACAAACAAACAAAAACTCTTCTGCTTTATTTATATTATTGTATAGTATAGATTGAAACGTAAGATAATTATTTTACATTTTATATCAAACCCGTATCATAATAACAACCACATCAAAAAAGAATTTTATATAACAACACTATACAAAATTATTTTATGTCTCTCTCCGTTTAACATTGATGTTCACAAATAGAACCAAATAAATTTGTCTTCAACGAAAATTTATTGTAACAGTTGGTCAAACGTATTTCAATATTGGACTCAATGTCACTCATAAACTGAACGTTTCACGTTCCGTATAAAATAAATGATCGGGTGGTATTCCGTTTTACTTATAAAAATATATCTTATGTCGTTCTCGGTTCATTTATTTACGCCCGATAGATTTAAGGTCTTCTTAGGAAAACTCAACTGGTAACTACTATTTACAAACGGTTATTGATTTTACATTACTTAGTGCCGATTTCTCAATCTTCAGATAAAAAGACAGATAGTGTTTATTCGACAATTTGTTAAAAATGAATTTTACAATCGTCGGACTTTATTCGAATAGCGGGCGAGTTTTCAATCCTCAGATAAACAGAGAGATAGGTTTTATTCGACAAATTACATAGAAAAATGAATAGTAATAGTAATAGTAATCGTAAATAGACTTTATTCGGCTAATAACTCGATTATCTGTGGGACAATTGGACACTTGGACAGCCAGATAAGGATTTTTCTAAAGACAATTTTGATTTAATATCAGATTGATGAAAAAAAACGTTTGTTTTTACATTATTACAAAGTAAAAATGTTAGTATGATTAATATTTCGGATTGTATTGATGACTTGACAATTGAAAATGAGTATTTTATGATTATATATATCCAGTTTGGTAGATCCAATTTCGAGAAAGAGGTCAATCGTCGAATCCAAATCGGCTGCGCAGCGTTCGGGAAGCTACGTAACATATTCTCGTCCAAGATACCGCAGTGTCTCAAAAAGAAAGTATTTGAACAGTGTGTGTTGCCAGTGGTTATATATAGTGCTGAGACGTGGTCCCTAACTATGGGCCTCATAAGAAAGCTCAAAGTCACTCAAAGGGCAATGGAGAGTGCAGCCATGTACCGGAAGACGCAGCGTGGGCAGACCCGCCACAAGGTGGTCCGACGAAGCGGGAAGCCTTTGGATGCGGACAGCATAGGCCCGGTTGTTGTGGCGATCTCTGGGGGAGGCCTATGTCCAGCAGTGGACGTCTTTCGGTTGAAATGATGATGATTTTATGATTAGAGCAAAATGCATACATAACAGGGTCTTTTCAAACCAAAAACAACGGCGATCACCAAGAGTTATTATACTTAAATTATCGTCGATTCCAAAACGCGACATACTAATAGAGAGTCATTGTGATGGGTTTATCACCTTGCCGCGACACAATTGGGAACAGAGCCCAGTACAGATATGGCTGGATATACATCGGCTGATCGGGATCCGACACATCAAAGCGTTGCCACATTGGCACTGTTACACCTGATGCATGTTGGTCGGCGATCCTTCTTCTTATTCTTTTCCTAAATTGGCAACTGGTCCTCTTAATTGAAGACCATTAATGCCGCCATTATCGAGTGAATTTTCCAGTCTTTCGACGATTTCAGGATCCTAACAAGATGGTGGGTCCCTTATTAGAACTTTCTAGGGAGTTTTTGTGGCATCTCAGAATTCATGATCCATGTTATTATTTCTATCCACTTCACTTGTGCACAATAACCCAGCTTTATTAGGAAAAATGACACCTGTATTACACAATATAGGGTTAAATAACACATATTTATAAATAAAAAAAAAGGAAAAAACAGTTTGAAAACCCGCCAATACAATATTCGTGACCAAAGCAAACAACAAAAATGATGTTAAAATTATGTACCTGTTTAATTATTACAAAACTAACAACAAAAACAAACTAATTAACAATCTAGTTAGTGTAACTTTTATAAATTTGTCCCATCAGTTTAAAATCCTCCATAGTAGCGGCGTGCGTGAAATAGGTCTCAGAAGTGATTAATGTCTCTTCACGTATGCAGCAATGTAATTAATGTAATAATTAAACTTCACGTAGGTACAATCATGTAAAATTTATGGAATTTCCGTTGCTTGATCCGAGCATCCTTTGTAAATAGATTGATGATGAAGAGATCTTTAAAATTTTGTAGATCTAAGTGTCTTTTTTATGGAGAAGGTTTTGTGTTATCTCTGAACGTCATATATGGCGCTGTGGTCTTGATATTAACTACTGGAAAGTGCAGAACAACGTCTGCGGGGCTAGCAAGTACTTATGATTTTTTTTATCAAATCCGTATAAAATGAACGTACGGGTGGGTACACAAACGACGTATTAAAATAAATAATAAGGATAAGCTGATACAAAAACCTTCATAATTAAATGCGAATTCAATTATTACTGTATACAACTTTATTCTTGTTGACAGAAATATTATAATTAATAAATTTCAATTAATCATACTATTTCATGATATTGAAAACAAATATTTTATAACTTACTAACTTCTGCCCACGACTTCGTCTGCGTGTACTTCTGAATTGGAATTTTACCAGGATAAAAAGTTTCCCATGTGTTGATAAAGGTTCAAATTTCATCGAAATTACATTTATAATACCATTATATTATTATACAGTAGAATGTAAACGTTATAGAAATCAATACTATTTATCCTAATAGTATTTAATAACCATATTATGGGCAATAACGGCATTTTTTGGGAAACGAAACGAAACTATCTCTTGAACACTGATAACGGTTTCCAGTACTATCTATTTGAGAAGCTGGTTTTTTAGTTTTTAAAACTCTTTATTATTGTGGGCTGATTTGTCTGCACGAGGTTATTGTCGCTGCTGAGTTTTAATAGAATTTTATACGTTACGAAACTGTTGATGACACTATAATATTGTATATTATATTTTGAAGTAGTTTTTGTATTACATTTGTATACTTTTGAGAATAGTGAAAAAACTTAATTTATTTTAATTTTTAAAACGTTACGTTTGAATAATACCTACTATCAATTAATTGATATTATTTTAAATGTACACCAAATTAAAGTATCATGAATGATTTAAAAATCACTATTAAATAGTTTTTTATTTATATTCACATTCACAATTAAAAATTAAAACAACACGACAAACTCCTTAATTTATATTGCACATTTTACAAATATTTATAAGTGTGGTTGTTTAGTTCAAGACCACATTTCTATTGATAATAGTCAACGCCATCAACGATCTAAATTTCTTTGTGTGGGAACGAGACAACAACGATATTTGCTTTCGGTAATCGCATACAACGAATTTCGATTCGATAGCGATAATAGCGACGTTTTTCCGTGGCATGGAACATTTAGTGTTTGTGTAGCGACATTTTTGCTACTAAGCAGACTACTGCTACGATACAATGACTCGCTATCCGCTATTGTACCTATACATAGTTTCAATACGACCAAGACTAATTATAAAGAGAGAGTAATTTTGTGAGTTTGTTTATATGTGGAGGGTAATCTCTGTAATTACGACTCGGAATTGAAAAAAAATATTACTACATTTTAAAGCATATTTATTGAGAAAGATTATCGACTATATAACTTCACGCTGCAACTCTAAGGAGTGGAGCAGTAACCATGAATGTCAAGTAATCTGGAAAGCTAGTACGGGGAGTGAAAACAGCGATGGATTGGGTTGGTTGAATAAATTTAACTCATGTGAGACCGTGTGGCAGAGCTAGTTAGTTTGATACAGACGTAATATTGTTTCAAAAATATATTTTATTCACTATTTGTGTCACTCGCCGTTATTGCAGACAGTTTTTGTGTGGATAGATAGATTACCTGTACTCGATTTTGCTTGAATCTACATACAAATTATTTTCTAAGGTCAGTCACTCATAATACAATTTTAAATATACCGTTTTCATTAACTGGGAGATTATATTACATACAGCGTAGTTTGAGATAATTGATATGAAGAATGATTTGACCTTAGTTATATTTGAGTTTACACCGAAAACCGTAAACTTACCCGGATGAATTAAGGTTATTTATTTAGCTTGCAAACGGCTATAAATATTCGGTTTAATCTAATTATTCAGGAAGAACATCTGAGGGGTGTTAATTAAAAGATGATTGATGTTTGCTCTGAGGCATGTACCTATGAGAGGGTTACTCTAATTAGTCAAAAAAAAATCTGACTATTCTACAAAGTACCTAATTTGGAGTTTTTGAAAGGATCTTCATCAGTTATGCGGTGTTTATTATTTTTTATTGTTATAAGTTTGGCGTAGTGGTCACAATCTCACTTGATGTTAAGCGACGATGTGGCCCGATATGATAAAACGTTAAACGTAGTGAAAGACTGGCTCTCAAGTGCGGGCATTAGAAAAAACTCTACCACCATGCTATGGTTTTCTCACGATGTTTTCATTCACCGGAAGCTCAGGCTCATTGCAGGGATTCGAACTCACGTCAATCGACGCGAAGTCGTACACGCTACCACTGAGCCATCATTGCTTTATTTAAATTCATAAACTTATTACCTCTATATTGTGTAATTTTGGGGGTATTTAAGTGATGTAGTTTGGACATTGTGCCAATGTGAAGTGGACCTATAAATAATAACTAGGAGCATGAATTTTAAGTTGCCCCAAAAATCCCTTGACAGTTTTGACAAAGGTGCAGCCATATTGTTAAAACTTTGTTTGAATAGAATAATTAATCATTAGATAATAAATAAAGAATAATTAGGAACATATTCTATTTACGTAAATTATTTGAAATTTATATTTCTGTAAACATCGAGTTCTTCCGCATACTTCGGTCCAAGCGTATTTCCTTATATTTTGTATTATCAACAATTACTGCATTTAGAAGTTAACAATATTTACGTTTCCTAATAAAAAAACGTACGTACGTTTTTGAGCGATATATAACAAGCTTTATTCGTGGTTTGCATTCACATGCAATATCCGTGGAATACGAATGAATGTCCACGGCTGTGCAATATATCAGACAAATATGGTGTTATATCCCTCATCCAATATGTGCGTTCAGATGAATGTTCTATTGAACTACGAACACCACTTTCTTTGTACCGTTTGAGTGCTTGCCGCTGATATATGTACACTTATTTGTGGAGGGTTTTTCAATAGTATTGTCATAATGAGCTACAAGTTGAAAATCTATTGCCAAACTAATATATATTGTTTAATAGTAGCGAGGAAAATTGCTGCGATCATCGCTGTCATGATTAAATATCTCTTCACGTTACGCTTGAAGAATGAATATAAGTTATAATAAAAAGGATTTACCATCGTGATGTAACAGGACGATATAGTAGCACGGTAAAGTTACGGAACTATGCCTGATTGTAATTACAGTAAATTGGCGAGCACCGAAAGGTCAACAGTCCACCGCAATGCATTGCTCTCAAGTCAGTCTACGTTAGAAACTGGATATGCAACGGTTATTCCAGAAACCGCCACCAGAAACGTGACACGTATAATCGAATTACTATGACGGGATTTTCACCATATGCAAAGTGGTCGCGAACCAGTCTGGCTTTACAACCCTACCACTTCGCTATCGCCATTTCTTCATTTGCTACTCAGCGGGATGCATCACGTGCAGGTGACACTGGCTTGCGTGTCTCAGGTCTGAACATGTTATTTGATTCCAGCAATGCAATAAATTTTGTCAGTATGAAAAAACAAATTATCGGTCAACAATAGGATGTTAATATGGTTGAACTTACAAAACACATTTGTAAAATATCACATAGATTTTAAAATATTACATAACAATAATTATGTAAATGTAAACAGTGACGAATTTTATTAGAAGTAGTTATTGCGTAGTGAATACGCTTCCTTAGAAAGTGTTGCATGTAAAAATTAAAATTTAATGATTCATCTTGTATGTCTTATATATGTGAAAGTTTAAAAGTCTTTCCTGTGTATACTAAAAAAATCTTTACCAGGAAAAACTCTAAGAACACACTTTCAAATTAAGTAATAACACATTCATAAACCAAAATTTTGAAAACATTCCATAACATTCTGCGATTATATCACTTTGCATTAAAAACACGGTGAATTCTTAGTTTATCCAAGAACTACTTTTTTGTATTTAATTAATTATTAGATTAACAGTTTGATAATTATTATATTTTAAATAAAAAGCAGTTGCAGGAAAAAGTTAAAAAATTAAAATTAAAAAAATAATACTTTTAGTCTGTAATTTACAATAATTATCATGGTATTTATTGTGTACATTGTAGGAAGTTTCGGTTGCTTTTTTTTATTTGGATTAGCAAACAGTCGTGCTATCCAACAAATGTTAAGTGGTTAGAGCAGCCCTTTAGCTCAAATAACCAAAACCGGAATAATAACTAAACTTAATATTTCAACCAGAGGTTTAATAGGATGCCTTTAACTAAACAAACTTTGACAAAAATAGTAGTTAAAATAAATAAATAAATAACGGACCGTAGTCCTGAGGGTAGTCATAATTAGTTGCCTGAGGACTGGGTTGGGACGGCTCATGTACCAACTACAAACCTTCGAAGCGAAGCACAGCAGTGGGAGCAGTGCTATTTTCTCGAAGAAATAAGTGTCACGGTGGTCATTCTCCTCGATTTTGATTCTCGTCACTGTAACTTACAAAGTTCCAATCAAATCTAAGTTTTATAATCTCGCGAGGCTAGGCTCTCTACGTGTGAAATAGTAACGATACTGATAAATCGGTTTTGTTCCGACGAAACAGAATTCTCGGTTAAGAACGAATTTCTTGATAAAATAAGGCTAGAAAGAAGTTTTTACGATTAATCACTAGTTCAGCTATTTCCGTGACCTTTTTTTCAGTCACACGCAATAACTCACATTTTATTTGTAAGAAGATCGGGGACAGATGGTAGCTCCAAGGCTTTTTAACGTTCTTAAGAAAGAATTCAATTTATAAAGAACATAAATCTAATTTGATCTTTCATGCTATGATGGTCAGTGCAGCATTATTGAACGCTAAGACAAAGGATAATTTACGAAGCTGTCGTAAGCTGTATCAAGATTTTGGTGAACTCAAAAAAACATTGTGATGCAATCTTGGCTTATTCGTAAGACATTTTCCAGTACTTGCATGACTATATACTATCCTCAAGTTTTTTTTTAATAGTGGGCCGTTAAAGTGAATTACTGCGCCTGATGTTAAATACATTACAATCCAAAAATAGTGGCGACCTCGGAGATTTTGGCATATTAGCCTTTTCATGTTTCGCTTCTAAATCCCTTTTCATAAAAAAGAAGGATTTCATTAACTGGGAGACTATTCCACAGTACGGTACGGCAGCGGTATGACATTGCGAACGTTGTTGTTCAAGCTGAGGTAGAGGATATCGCAAAGCTGTGTCTTCGGATCCTAGTGGTTATATCATGGAAAAGAGAATAGGGAAGAGGGTTGGACAGCACTCCAGAAAACTTGCCATGATAGAAGAATAATAATAAAATGTAACACACTCAGTCTCTAAGCAGCTGAAGCAGCTCGATGTTCTCAGTGACGCCTGCATCATGCACAATGCGTATAGCCTTTCTCTGCAACCTGTCCAGGGAATTGAGTTATTTTGCGGATCAGTAACAGTTGAAAATCTGTTGCCAAGTACCTATCGTTTTCGTTTATTTATCGCTGTGTATTGTTGTTTTCTGTCAATTTATTTTACTCTTACCTGAGGTTCACGAGCCGCGACTCGTGTGATGCGTCATCTCATTGAACTGACTACAGATTATATCTCCGCCGTCTATAGACGCTGTACGACCAAAACTTTGTCGCCGTATTTTAACCTTTTAAAATCGCTCTACGTTGAAGCTTGCAGCATAAACCGATTTCGTTAGGAGTATTACAATATTGTTATAGTCTACCATGCTTATTGTCTATTGATGAAGAGCCTCTTTTGGTCAACCTTGCATATCTGCGAAAAACTAATTTGCGAAACTTATACCACATAAAACTTCTTAACCTCCTTTGTGCTTATCATCGTTAGAGTTCTTAATTTTAAGAACTACTGTCGATCACGGGCTATTTATTTAACACGTTTTATTTCCTATGATAAAAGCACATAAAACGGCAAACTTCTGTATAGTTGTTATCTACGGATGTAGTTAGTCTCTTTGGATTCGAATAAATATCAAGGAAACGTAATGTGCTAGATAAAGTGCGCTAAAAAGATAATACACTTAATTTGTGCTTATTACCTGTTATTGTTCGTTATTTTAAATGTGTACATATAATGTAATAAGGATAAAATTTCAACTTGGTTTCAAGGATTTTAATGTTTTAAGGATAACAATGAAATACTTAAAGGTTTTTTCATGAGGTATAAGCATTTTAAAATTAAAATTTTTCCTTTATGTGATTAGAATTTTCAACACGATCTAAGGTAAAATCCCGATAACGATCCAACGCTTCATTAAATTTTAGGGGAAAATTTCGGTCTACAAATAAAACTGTTTCTCCAGTTTCGCATGTATCCTACTAGTATTATAAACTAGCTTCTGCCCGCTACTTTGTCTACGTGGATTTCGGAATTTGGTAAAGAGAAAAATTAAATACTTATATGTTATTAACCGGGATAAAAAACCGCTGAACGTATTTGGATTAAATTCGGCACACAGCTAATTTACGAATATAGCGTGGAATACCACATATGATAGTTTTTGTCCTGGTAAATGATATATTTTTCATTTCTCTTTGGACCCAAGTCTGAAGTCCACGTTGACGAAGTCGCGGGAAGAAGCTTACTAGCTTTTCTTTTCTATGTACTAAGATTTAGTGAAATCTAAGAAATTATCTAAAATAGTTATTGATATAGTTTATTTAAGGTTATTAACTTCCTCTTTTGTAACTGAAATTTTAATCGTAAATATTCTTATTTATTAGGAACATATATTGGATTTTATGTGTGAATTTACTTTCCACTAAAAATATTGTAGAAAGGAATGAACTAGTAATATCATTATATAGATAAAACAACTTTGCTATAATAAATAGCAGTTCACTTGATCATTAATTATTTTTAGACACTGTCCGTATATTGTAACTTGTGTTTTTACAATAATTTTCTTTTACCTATACTTGTTATAAAACTCAGCATCTCACTGTCTGTCTATCCGTTTGTGTTCTTTTCACGCGAAAACCACTTGAAGCAATGATGGCTCAATGGTAGGATGTACAGACATCGCGTTGATTGACGTGAGTTCGAATCCCAGCAATGAGCCTGAGTTTTCGGTGAAGGAAAAAAATCGTGAGGAAACCATAGCATTGTGGTAGGTCTTTTTTTAATGCTCGCCTGGCTACCTACCACCATGAAGTGGTTTTCGCGTGAAAAGAAGAAAAACGGATAGACAGACAGAGAGACGTTGAGTTTTATAGTATGTATATAGATACTACATAATTTGAATGAATGACTATTTTCTCTTTATTTCTGAGTGGTAAGACTTGTGTTCGACTGGATCGGCCATAGTGGTATGCTTAGGCATGTCACGTTCAGAGATCAGCGGGTGTATATCCAGCTGCCAAGGGGCTAGCAGACATGCATGACATTGGCGACCAGCAATGGAATGCTAATCTCTCAATCGGCACCATTGTTTTTGAATTATACTATGCATCAGTTACAGTGCAGTAACTATACCGTACACTTAAGATTGGAGTAGGTTTTGTGATATGGGTTCTCAGTGACCAACACACCGATACCGCGAAATACATAGAATAGTTGATTAGAAAGTGTAGCTCTTATTTTGGTTCGAACTATACGTACGTGTTCGAATGACAAGACATATAGTTCGGTTATTAATTTTTACATTCAACTTATAATATGCTTCGTTTATACCAAGTCGTCCTACTTACGACATCGGATCCTTCAAGCGTAACGTGAAGAGATATTTATGCAGGCCTGCATGACAGCGGCGACCGCCGATGGATTTCGATCTCTCGGTGGTCGTGGTGGTGGTAGAATTGTACTGTGCTTACCATCAGGAAAAGTACAGACAATTTACCGAGCTACTATTAAAAAAAAGTTGTAAATAGCTATTATGTATTTGTTAACGTCTATAATTATCGTCAAAGGTTATTCGTAAGTTCAAAAGGTGCGCTGATTTCGTTAAAATGACCTCTTAATTATCGAGCGCAGTATTTTTTCTTTATTTATTATTGCGCAGTTATTCTTTATAAGTTGTTTGATAGTTGAAAAAACTAAAAACACACTAATTACGCACTAAAATGATAAAACTTTACTCTTATAATAACATCGCGTTACGAAAAAAATATGTCACATGAATTATTACATTGATGAGTTTTATTGTTAATAAGGACCAATACTTAGAAAGTAGTGTATTATTAAAAATGAAAGGGAATTTTTCATAAATATATAATAAAGGAATTTAACCGTTTTTTTAAAATTGAAATAGCAAATCTTTTAACTATTTTAAGTACGTGTATAGTTTTAAAGATGACAATAGTATATTGTGTGACTATGAATGAAGCATTTAGTGTCTGGAGTAAATCAGAACTAGTGAATTATTTCAGGCGATTAGCGAAATCAAAAATATTTGCTGTAAGCACTCAAATACCTTATTTTTGATTTTTTCAGATAATAAATCCAAAGTTACAGTTGTTGCTTTGTCAATGAGATGTTTTGGTGTAATTGTAATTAATATATCCATAATAAAATTGTATTTCTTATTTATTTTAGTTGCAGAAACATTGTCAGTTTAGTTGACGGTTAAAATGACAATTATTAAGGTTTGAAATAAACAAAAGATGCTCTGACAGGATCGAAAGCAAGGTTGCAATATTGGTTTTCTTCCCTTTTCTACCCGGCAACAGTCGCATTCGTCTGAAATTGACTAGTTTCGGATAGCTTAACAGGTATTGACACCCGCACTTTCAATTCAGGTAATATGAAAATTAGCATAATGATAAATGATTATTAAAGTATTTTTCTATATAATGAAATGATTGAGCTGTTTAATTAATTTAATTACCCTATACCTTACATATCTATTTTCATATTTTCCTCAATTAAATACAATTATTCGAGTAAAACAGTAAACAAACTGGAATATGTGATTAAAATTAAATATGATTAAAATTTATATAATGTTAATTGCATGAAAAACATGTTTCATTCTAGTAATATTTTATCCTCAATTTATTTGCAAATTTATAATTACAATTTCGTGAATGTTCCAAATACATATTTTTGGGTGCATAGGAACGTATATTCACTATCTTCTATTCTATATATATTATAAAACTCAACGTCTCTCCGTCTCTCTGTCATGTCAGTTTATGTTCTTTTCCACTTATCCGGTTTAAATAAAAAAAAAAATATTCACAGCTATGTTATCTGGCCAGGTTATAGGATATATTTTGTAAGATAAATTATTATACGAAATATGCAGTGACGCAAACGGTGAAACAGTTCGAAAAAAAGGCGCTTAAATTGGCTTACCTACGCTGAGTAAATTAATGTTTTACATAATTGTAAATCTTAAAAAGCCCCACAAAAAAGTCAACGATAGCATATCTCTATCTGTAAGGATCACCTACAATAAGCATTTTTGTTTTCCGTCTTTTGAGCAGGCGTAGTACGATTCGCGCGCGAGTTCGACTGGACGGCATTCTGTAGTCCACGCGAGCGGAGCCGCAGGTATAGCTTGTATATTATATAATATTGTCTTATATATGAAAATCTTATGTGCTTCTAGTAGTGATCGCGTAACTTCTGAACGACTTGACCGACTGAGCTCATATTCACATAATAAATATACTTATTTGCTTTATAGAGACGATGGTTTATAGATATCTTAGAATCCGATATGTGGCGCTGTCGTCGGACCAATAACTACAAGGTGGGGCAGAAAAACGTCTGCCAGACCAGTTACTTTAGACTTAAAAGGTTGCAAAGCAGTACTAAATGTTCTTTAAAACAACAAAAAATATCCTCTTTCTCCCCTCCCCACTCTTCAGAACGTCTCACTAGCAATGCATGAAGCCTAATATCCTAGGTGTGGATATTCGCAGCGACCTTAACTCCAGGGATTACATCTAGAGTTACATATCTACTACATCTCGGAGACTCGGAATGCTGAATAGGATGCGAGAGTTTTTCACGCCCGGTCAACTGTATTTTCTTTATAAGGCACAAATTCGGTCGTGTATGTAATACTGTTCGCACCTCTGGGATGGATCTGCAAAGTACCTCCTCGAAGTTCTGAGGTTGCAGTAACGGGCTGTAGCATTGTTAATGATGCAGACGTTACCAAATGCATCGAACCGCTTCAGTTGCGCAGGCACATCGCTTCGCTGAGCGTGTTCTACCGTCTGTATCATTGTGAGTGTTCTGAAAAGCTGTTCAATCTAATTGCCTGCTCTCATTTCCGTAACAGAAGTACACGCGCTGGGCTTCAGAGTCACAGTTTTACGGTAAACTCCATCTCGGCGCGAACTGAAAAGTTCTCTATGTCTTATCTTTGCCGTACCGTGAAACTGTGGAATCATTTCTAGGCCAATTTGTTTCCTCCTACTTAAAATCAAATCAAAAAATCCTTTATTCAATTTAGGCCCTCAGAAGGCGCTTATGAGCGTCAAAAACTACTACCAGTTCATAAAATATCCCAGTCATTGAAAAGAACCGCAAATAACTCGATCGGGCTTATTTTTTTTATATTAATAATCACTGTCACAATATTCATTATGATATTTATAAATTAGTGAATGCACAGAGAGGGAGTCACTTCCAGATATCACTATCATTCACTTAATGATAATAACAGCGGCGCCGATGGATTTCGATCTTTCGGTGGTCGCCGTTGTATTTGGATTGTACTGTGCTTACTATCAAGGACAGTACAGTTAATGTGCGAGCTAATATATAAAAAAATGGCATATACGAGTATAATATAAAATGTTTCGAATGACCTATTTTTTTGCAACGAGCCACATATTATAAGCCATAAGTACAGTTGTGTTCATTCCACATAGCGGTAAATCCCGTTACTTTCAATCTAGATCGATCAATTAGGTATTATCACATTTCCACTAACATAAAAAGTTAACAAACAATTTACACTTGAACATAACGTAACGATTGCTACTGATAGGGGGGTGTGGTACGTAAATAATGACTAGTAATTTTTAAAACCCGATCGTTTGATACGTCATACTTGACTCATGGAATTACTTTTAAATTTTATAAAGCTAAAGAAGCTAAGCTAAGACGCCCAAATTAAAACGAGCTTTGGTTTGTAACTAAATACTTGAGCAAATTACGTCATTTATGCTGAAAACGCTACATAATCAGAGGTCTTCTTTTATTGGACGATTGTTTTCCCGCGCAGAACTCGATCCGTGACGTATACAGAGACGAGTATTCCCTCGTGTGTGGAATGGGTTTTTACTTTGTCTTTAGAATCTATTAGAAGTGAGATATTCTAAATTCTAGAATTCTAGACTATGAAAGACGAGAAAGTGTGAATTGCAAATTGTTAGTTATATTTATTTTGTTTTTATATTGCATCTTAATGCTAGATATTGTGTTTAATATAATATCATAATATACTTATACTGTACATTTGGGAAAGCGAGAAAGGTAATATTCGCGTATTCAAAAATATAATTATATTAATATGTTCATAATAATATTCATTAAATAATACTAGGCAATTAAATGTTCTACTGCTGGGCAAAAGCCTTTTCCCAAGAATAGAACCTGGTTTAATCACAACGTGAGCTCATAACGACATTGGCAATTTTTGCATTCAGATTCAGATTCGCGTTCAGATTTATTCACGATGTATTCCTATACTATCAGTCGATAGTGTTACCAATTCAAATTATTACATACAGAGGTTCGAACTTGCGTACTTTGAATAGATTCTGTCGTTTTAAGTCATTAAACCCCCACGATTTAAACTATATTATTAGTTATTTTGCATATAACATTGAGACACCACTTTGATATCGCCATTTTAGATATAAATTGGGCATTCATACGCTCTGGTGAGGCTAGATTAAATATATGATAATTAATTCATATTCTTACATACTATTTAATTGCATTATTATGCCAACAGACACACACTGAGAGAGAGAGAGAGAGAGAGAGACGCGCAAACAAGCGTAATTTCTTATTTTTTCTTTTATAGCGTTTCTTTTTTTTTAATGAATTATACGCATTTATTTCAAATAGTATTTTTTTTAATGGCTCAATGGTCTACTTATCAATTTATTTTATATAATTTATTACAAAGCTATGTATTATGTGAAATAAGTAAATAAACAAAATTTTTTAAACATTAGATTAATTAATAACATAATGATTGTAATGTTTTATTACAGAAATAATAATACCTAAATTAATTATAAAAAGAAATTAATTAAATTGCCCTGTCTAAAAACTCATAGTTCTATGTCACTTGTGTGCGCAAATCTATATTTATAGAGATTCGGTGCTCATCAACACACAGTTTGCATCGAACGCAACGAGTGTCAACAATTAGTGCATTTACGCTATTAGTTTTTTTAACGTTACGACGCGGCGTAATACTCTTAAGGTAAACTTTTCATACTTTTGGTTTCAAATCAATGACTTACGTGTATTTAATAGTCATAATTTATTATTGTACGCATTATTAGTTTATAAACAATATAATGAGTTCCTGAACTGTCAATAGATTGTTACCGGACATTATTCATTTTATTTTTTTTAGTTTATTTTTCAATCTTAAGAATTTAAATCGTGATACTAAGGACTTGCAAAGTATCAATTTTCAAAGGTTAATTTATTTATGCCACTTTCCGGTGCGGCAATACTTAAAACTCAGAAGTTTCAACCTAAACTAGTTTTTTAAGTATATATACCTACAAATTTGTAAAGATTAAATTGCAAAATTTAGTGCCCGTTTATAATCTAGCTAGATTGGGTATAAACTAACGGTTCGCACAACTATACGGGGAAATATTTTAGTGATTATTTATGATATATTTACGTATTCACTCTGGTTTTGTTTATACGAATGCATATAGAAATAATACAATATTTTGTAATTGTAGCAATTTTGCAAGATTTTGAAAATATTAGTAACATAAATTATCATACATCCCTGCAATGAGCTTGAGTTTTCGGTGAAGGAAAACATCGTGAGGAAACCATAGCATGGTGATAGGGCATTTTCTAATGCCCGCCTGGCTAGCTGCCACCCTCAAGTTGAAAATCTGTCGCCAAGCACCAATCCGGCAACTGCACTTGAGAGCCGGTCTTCCATTAGGTTTAGCGTGTTATCATCTTAGACCACATCGTCACATAACATCAGGTGAGATTGTGGCCACTACCCTAAACCTATAACAATAAATTAATAATAATAATACTTTCCTTCTTACTTGATCATAATTTCATTTTAGATTTACGTAACATTTGAACTAGTGTAACAACTTTCATTAGGGACATAAAATTTGTAACTCGCTTTCTTACAAATAGCTTTGTTTGACGTAGCTATTTTCATATAATTCGTATAATAATTAGGTTAATCCAGAAAAAAACCTGTTATAATTCCATTATAAAAAAGTATAATTGTTGGTTTCGCCTTTTGTTTATATGCAAGGCTACAAGGCTTTTTTATCCAATTATAAAGTTTATAATTATTTAATCATATGTTTTATATACTAATTGGTAAAGTTTACATTTTATAACAAAAACAAGATTATATTCGTAGTGCTTATTTATGTATATGAGTGTATTTAATTAACATCTATTAAACATTAAATATAAAATGTGTCTGGTTATATATTAAATTGCTGCTTATTAAGATAGGCGAGCATTATATTTATATGTATTAATATATATAATATTTTTCTACAGATGGCTGTTATCTACAGAATTGCACTGGCACTGACAGTCCTAACAGCTTTAACGAAAGCACAAAGGCCTTCTTTCGCCGGCTTCAGACCAATCGGATTTCCACAGCTCGAACCGGAAGTACCCGAAACCGGAATAGAAAACAGATTCGGAGAAGATGAACCCATTCCTATCGAAGCGAGAGGTGATAGAAATTTAGTAAACAGTTTGAACGCGTTACCTGTTGACAAGCGGCCTTTCTGGTATCTTAACTGGGAAGCATACGAAGCCTTGAGAAAACAACCACAAACTTATCCGCTGCGACAAAATTCATTTATTGGTTAAAAAAAAGTTATCATGAGATTTATGTATTGAGAAGCAGAATTATTGAAAAGAATAATATGATTAAAAATTCGATAGAATTTTAAATTACAAGAACAAAATACAAAGATTTTAGTATATATAATACTTTATATGTTATTCCAGTTTTAGCATGAGAGTATTCTCCTATTTAAATTAAGCTAAAAAAAGAATTTCTGGTCAGAGACATGTATTTTAATTTTAATAGATGAAAATTATTGCATTTTATATTTATGACTTTACAGTGGTAAATTTATATTGTTTCATATTTCCATCGAATTTACTCAAATTTCTGTGAACGGTACATGTCATTTTAATTTAATTAATTTATGACTTTTGTCTATGATTTTTTGTGTTATCTTTCCTTTTATTTGTAAATTTTGTCGACGTAAGTATGCGATGCCATATATTATAATGTGTTTTATTATTTAAGTCCAATACATTTTGGATTGAATTATATACGAATTTATTTAATTCAATAAATATTTTTACATTTAAATTGTTTCAAAAATCTACCGTCGTTGCTCTTTTTACGCTTTTCTCTTCTAAATCGTCTATCTTAAGACTTAAATACGATAGCATAAATTTGCAATAAGACCACAAATATTAATATAAATTTAAAGTGGTGCTAGCATCAAGAGAATGCCATTATTAGTTTGTATTTAACAAATTACATTTTAAATTAAATACGCAATAACAAATCAAAATCACTGTCAGCTATAAACGACCAGTGCTTTGATAAACTCCAATTCTTCCGTCTTTTTCAATCCCTGCAAATTTTTGGCCAACTCTCTAAACTACTGTCCAATTCATCACGCTCTTTTACGATATTGGCCGCGACCTGTTGTACCCTTTCCTTGTGTCAGGGATTCATGAAGTTATAATTTTAGTCCACAGGTAATTCAAAACTCTACATTATGGCAAGCAATTTTTGCTTCGTAACTTAATTTATCATTTTTGTCTTAGTCAAATTACTGCATTAAGACTACGATCAAATTTTAACTCATAGTAGACTTGAACTAGAAGAAACCCATTCTTTACTTGTAAGTGAAAAACAATCACGGCGAGCTTAAATTTAAAAAATATAACCACCACATTTTCGATAACTTCAACCTTGAATTGAAATATCAAAATTCTGGCATCTATCATATAATATCAATATATTTTTTATACCTATAGATTTTGGCGTTAGGCATAATCTCATCTGATGTTAAATGACGATTTGGTCCAAGATTGTAACACGCTAAGCTTAGTGGGAGAAACGAGGGTCAAGTGTTTGGCGACAAATTTTTAACTTACGGGTAGTAGCAGGCATTAGAAAAAGCCTGCATGCAATGGTTTCCTCACGATGTTTTCGTTCACCAAAGGCTCAGGCTCATTGCAGGGTTTCGAACTCACGCCGATTGACGTGGTGTGTATAGAACAAGCCACCGCTAAGTAGTCAGTGCTTTATTCTACGTAACAAGTAACGTATCTTCAACCTTGAACATTGCCATAAAATAACAAAGAAGTCAAATAAAAATGTATTTTCTATTAACAAAAGACAACAGCTCCACATCTCTGTCAATGATTGCTTTATTAAATTTTCTACGGTCATTGAAACCTATCTATTGTTTTAAACGACGCAATATACTGAGTACATTTAGATTATAACGAAAGATGATTCATAGGTTAAAATAACAACAAATGTTGTTTACAATTACGATGTTATCAAGATCGAAGTCATGGGCGTGGAGTACATATTTGTACTTATTTTCCGTGTAAAATATTTTACATACGATTGAATACGAAATGATTTCTTTATTTGATTTTTAACATCTTAAAATACACAAATTACCATATTATTATACTATAAATATTGCTTATATACAATTACCTTAAAATAAATATATTAGGTCTTTGCCTATTAAATTGCCGATTTTTTATATTGACTAGTATGAATATCGATATCTATCATTCTACTTACTATTGCAAAGTCATAATAATTTGATAATATAGCTAAGACATTTCTTTTTAAAAATCAGTTATTTTTTTCCCGCCTTACCATTTTTCTTTAATAACGCTGTTTCTGTGACCACGGAAAAAGTTAAATTCGCATATTTTCGAATACAAGTTCCGTCGTGGTACCAGCGCAGCACAGACGGCACGCAATATCAACGAAGTGTATGGACTAGGTAAAGAAAGTCAAAGCACGACACATTTTTGGTTTAATTGTTTCCGTTTTGGAAATTTTGAACCAAGCCCGGGTGAAGCTGTAAAAGCCGTCAATAATGAGTCCCGTGGCCAACTGGAAACGAAAGTCTTTAAGGATGAAAGCCCTACTGGCAGCAGATTCATCTTGATCCTCGTCAGAATTAAAAGCAACCGTTATGTTGACGTAAGTGATAAAATGATACTAATTCATTTACGTCAAACTGGAAAGATAAAAATCTCGGAAAGTGGGTGACGTATGAACTCACTGAACAACAACAACAAAATCGCGTCGAAGCCGGCTTTAACTTTTTTTATCGTTAATGGTTTGGCGTAGTGGCCACAATCTCACCTGTTGTTAAGTGAGATGATAATATGCTAAACGTAGTGGAAGACTGGTTCTCAAGTGCAGCTGCCGGAACACACCTATTGGTGCTTGGCGACAAATTTTCAACTTGAGGATGGTAGCTAGTCAGGCGGGAAGAAGTTTGAAAAAAGGAAAAGGAAGGCCATTAGAATAAACCCTACCACCATGCTATGGTTTGTTCATGATGCATTCCTTCACCGAAAGCTCAGGCTCATTACAGGGATCCGAACTCAGGTCATTCGACGGGAAGTCGTACTACTGAGCCATCATTGCTTAATTGTTGAATAAACACACAAATGAAGGGATTTTGAATCAGATTGCCACTTTTTACTAAAAGTGTGTCCTGTATGATAATCAAAAATGTCCGTTACACTGGTTGGACACACAGTCAAAACATGTCCTAAACGCAAAGTGAGTTAAAAGAAGCTACTTGTGATTGTATGGTGGACCTGGGACGGCATTTTTCATTACAGCATCTTGAGACCTGGTGCAACAATTACGGCATAAATGTACTGTGAAGACTTGTAAATGAATGGTCCAGCTTACTGTCAAACAACAAAGATTTGTCAATTCTTCTAGTCAACTCCTTCACGAAAGCGATCGCATAATAGACTATCTCAAAATTACAGGAGTTACGACTGAAAGCGGTCTGTCACCCACCATACTCACCAGATCTTGCTCTCACTGAATTCCGTTTTTTTTTTCGAATTTGAATAGTTTGTTGCAGGAGAAAAATTTCAAATCGATTAGGCGATTAAAAACGCCTTTAAGAGTTCATTGATTGACATCTCCAGGAATTCTAAAGCAGTGACCTTCGATTAAAATGGCAAAAGTGCATCGACAATAATGGTCAATACTACGACGAATGAAATGTATATATTTTTTTAATGTTTATTTTTTTGTATATAAAACGGCAATTTCATAGATAAACAACGTCTATTATAACAAATTAGATACGTACAAAATATATTTTTCAATATGTTTCAATTCGATTCTCAATAAAACATACTACAAACTTACATTTCATATCAAGAAACACCTTTTATTTATTTATTAAGGTTCACCGACATAACTTAGCATTACACGTTATTTATAAAAACTCTTAATATAATAAAATTAAAATGCTGTTATATTTATATATGAGCACGGCATGCACAGATAACATACTTAAGTATTAAATTTAACTATATACATATAAAATAATAGAACTTAAACATAACAATTTAACATTAAGATAACTATATAATAAAAATAAGAGAAATTGAAGCTAGCATAATTATTTATCTAACTTTGAAATAAGAAATAAGTCAAATAAGAAACCGGCAAAGTTAAAATAATATAATAAGAACGAAAATAGAATTAAAATTGAATTTAGCAATTTTATTAGAAAAAATGTTTTGTCCAGTGAATTATTATAAATTTAAGTTAGTAGAGAAGTGAGGGATATAAAATGGGACGTATTTATTAGATTTGGGGAGCTCAAACGGAATATTAATTTATAATTTACTAGTGATTTGTGAAAAATCTATATATTTATAAATTCGCTAAACTTATGCTTCTGCGTAAAATCAGTCTAGGTATAGTTTTTTGTTGGCAGCGTGAATAAAACGAACTTTCCACCGCCTTGATATTATTTTAAATTTATATTCACGTCAATATGCTCCTATTTTGCGTGATTACTGCTAACTTTTCCTGCCAGTTCAGCACCCCCAAAAAGTTCAAGAGCCGCCTGATCTTATTGTAGACCTCCTGAAGAGTCATTGATATTGCATTAACTCTGTATTGTGCCAGCTCCTTTCACTACAGGAGTACGTATTTCGTTATCCCTTACTTGTTGTTGTCTCTCTCCCATATAATGTAAATTACAATAGGCTTTGTTTGACGCCTAAACTTTTCTTGAAATATCTGTGTTCTAGTATAACGATTCTGAAAAATTAAGAGCATCATTAAAATGCTCGACTTAGATTTCTCTTGAAGATTCGTTTAAACCAAGGGTGCCCAAACCCAGCATAAAGTTTTGTGGGTCAAAAAGTATCCTTCCAAAGTATTTCAATTTACCCCTAACACCAGTAGCTGGCTGACGTCACGCGATTGTTGTCTTGTGTTTTAATTTTATGATTATTATTAAACTAAGTAGGTAAGAGTTTGCTTGTTTGCCTTTGCTTATTTAATTAATTTTACTTGCTTAATTAAAATTAATTACTTGCTTAATAACATTAAATTTCAGTGGTAGCATGTACGAATTCGCGTCAATTGACGTGAGTTCGAATCCGTGCATGAGCCTGAGCTTTCGGTGAAGGAAAACATCGTGAGGAATCCATAGTATGGTGGTAGGGCTTTTTCTAATGCCTACTTAGTTAGCTAGCCATATCTTCACTTAACATCAAGTGAGATTGTGGCCACTACGCCAAAACTAGTAACGATAAAAAAAAAACATAAAAATTAAAACTATAGCCAACCTCCAAATTAAATTGGTTAGCGTCTAGTATAAACTTAAGATCTTAGCCTCAAACCAGTTCCATAGTTTACTCTACATATTATATGCATTTCTATTAACTTTATTTCAACATCAAGTACTTTAATGTTTAATAACGATGACAAAAAACTTAAGGATTCATACTATAAAGCAAACTTGTTTAAAAAAAACTAGTTTAAATGATTTCGACAAACATAGATTGATCTTAAATATTGTGCAGAGAATAAAGAGCAAATTCTAAATAAAAAAATTAGAACATACATTTAGATATATAAGCTTGACACAATCTGATTTTTTTTTAAATATATATATGCGTGTGTGAGTGAGATTGCCAAGGAATGAAAACAATGAAATAATGAATGAAAATTAGTTCCAGTGTTTTTTTAATTAATAAACACTCCACTCCAGCACCGTAGTCAGTGATTCATCATCCGTGACCAAAAAAACTGATTTTTTATTTTTAACCGCATCAAACTAACTAAACTTATATTTACATCTTGATGTATTTTATTATTAATGAAAATTTCTTGGTTCACACTATGATCTTTTGCGGCTATCATAGGTTTTATTATCTTTATCTCAATTTCAAAGAAAATATTTCATTGTAACCTATAAATATTGTTTTAGTTTTGTGGTCCGTGACAAATAACACGAAAATAATATACTTAAATCTATGGCAAATAATATTAAACAAATGTACTTTGGTACCAACCGATGTTCTGTCCTCCTTCTTTTGTTTTTGGAAATATTTTTACAGTGTAATAACAACCAAGATGGAAAATTTTTAAAATGATATCTGGTGCTGAAATTGTGTAAAGTTTTCTTTATAAATTGACACCGAGACCTTTTCGTATTCTGTGTTATAGAACCGTATCTGTTAGTATTTTCTTAAATCTGTGGAGTTTTGTAAGTAGTTAAGTGTCGTGGTCGGCGCCGAGGGTTTTAAAAAAATATTTACAAGTATTTCTTAAGAGACTTACTACAGAATTAATACATGGTTTAACAATGGTCTTATATACGATGTCTTAAACTGTAAACACCAGGTGTTGTTTATAATTGAATGACAAAAATATGTGGCAATATGTCTAGACAAAATATCAGGTGCTTATCTCAAAGTGTACTCTAAACATCCCGAGTAAATATACGAAGATCAGCATTTTTACTTATGTACCAATTAAAACGACGTAATAAGAGAGGGTCAAACATGTCGCAATTCGTCTAGTCTAAACAACAGGTGGTATCACCAATCGTAGTCATAACATACAAGTAAATATGTAACGTCAGCGTTTTCTATGAATATATGTACATATGTATGTATCGTATATATGTATCGTAGATATGTAAAGTATATATGTACAGTATATATGTACAGTATATATGTATCATATGTATGTACCGTATATATGTATCGTATATATGTACCATATGTATGTACCGATTAATACGTCTTAATAAGGAAATGTACAGACTGCATAACTAAGTATTTAAATTTGTAAATATTTTCCTCTTTTTTGCTCTTGTCTCGCTACACTTGGCACTGTTTTCTTTTTATATAGAATGATTAATTCATGATTAATAATTAATTCATTCATGTACAGTATAACAATGTAAGCCATGAAAACTCATGTACATTTAATTCGAATTGTATAAAAAACGTTACAATCATAATGAACCCAGCACCTCTCTTTAACAAGCACCAAGTAGAAAAAAAATACCCAAGGCCCCAGAATCGATTAAGCATTTCATCATAAGTGTGAAACACAAAGTCGTCAATTGAATAAATAATATATTGATATTAAAATTACTTAAAATGTAGGAAAAGCCGTTAATTGGCAGTTAAAAGAACAAGTTTTCGAATAAGCAAATTAATTTGGTGAGAACAAATAACAAAAAGCAATGAAATCAGCTCTATCATCATAGTTATTAATAATTTCGCATAATACTCAAATGACAGCTTATAAAAAAAAATACATTCAAATTTTCAAAAACACTGAAGATTGAAGATAGATTCAATATTCACAAAGAAAGTGGTTGAAATGCAAAGCCTTCAAGCTGTCCCTCAAATTTATATTAGATATTCAATTTGTGATAATATTATTTACATGCGAAAAGGATTTGTTTGAAAGATTTGTTTTTTTAATAAATTGTCATGCAGAAGGGAAATTTATTTGTATGTGAAATTGCAATATGTTTCAAAAAATTCCTTGTATATCTTCTGTATCATCTGATAATTTACACGCATTCTACAAGTTTACATAACACTATTTAGTGCCATAAAATACTATTCACTTTCTTCTTTCCTTAATTGTGTTCTAGATACAGTTCGCACAAACAATCTAGAGAAACGAAATACACATGTTTGATATGTAGGACTAACTTTTGTGTCATGAGCGTGAAGTTATAAGAGATTTAGGGCACGGAGAAATTTCCTTGCAGATTACTCTCTACTTGGGGCAGTCCATGACACTTGAGCAGACCTGTAGGTGTGTTCCGGCAGCTGCACTTGAGAGCCAGTCTTCCACCTAGGTTTAGCGTGTTATCATCTTGGGCCACATCGTCACTTAACATTAGGTGAGATTGTGGCCACTACGCCAAACCTATACCGACAAAAAAAAAGTCCGACTGGTGGAATACCTCCACCCTACAAAACATCACAGCTATATAATCTTGTGTTATGTTCCTGCGGTTAGTAGGGTTTCCAGAGTTCCTTGGGGTAGGGGTGTTCAAGGTCGACAACGTGCTAGTGATACCTATAGTATTACGAGCATCCATAGGCTACGGTAGCAGTTTACCATCAGGCGGGCCATATGCTCGTTAGAAAAAGAGTTCTATTTTATGTCTGGGTGTTAAATCTATATTAGTGCTAGTTAGCTCGGCAGACGCTGTCCTGCTTTTCCCAGTAGTTAATGGCTTGACAATAGCGCCACCTATCGGATACTAACATAGCTATGAACCATCGTCTCGATAAAACAAATATATTATGTGAATATTAGATCAATCGGTCAAGACATTCAGAAGCTAAATAACCACCAAAACACGCACATAATATTTTTATACATAACCAGCGTCCTGCCCGAACGTTGGCTTGTCAAAAATAAATAAATCTTAGAACTGAATTGCTGCGCCACCTACCGAAACCAATCGCGAATCTAATCCATCCAGGGACTCATACAAACACAAAAAAATTTCATCAAATTCGGTCCAGCCGTATAGAAGTTCAGTCACATACACACTTACAGGAGAATTATATATTTAAAGACATAAAGCTGGAGATTATTTTATTATTTGCTAATTGCTAATCTCTGGAACTACCAGTCGGATATGAAAAATTGTCCTTACATTTTAAAACCTATTTAATGAGGAAGGTTATAGGCTGAAGCGCTGATGGCGCAGTGGTAGCGTGTACGACTTCGCGTCGATTGACGTGAGTTCGAATCCCTACAATGAGCCTGAGCTTTCGGTGAAGGAAAACATCGTGAGGAAACCATAGCATGGTGGTAGGGCTTTTTCTAATGCCCGCCTGGCTAGCTACCACTCTCGAGTTGAAAATCTGCCGCCAAGCACCAATAGGTGTGTTCCGGCAGCTGCACTTGAGAGCCAGTCTTCTACTAGGTTTAGCGTGTTACCATCTTGGGCCGCATCTTAACATCAGGTGAGATTGTGGCCACTACGCAAAAACCTACAGCGATAAAAAAAAGGCTGCATATCTTCAAGCTACGGCCCTAAGGAGCGGAGCAGTAACCATGAACGTCAAGGAAACTGGCAACGGGAAGTGAGAACGACGATAGGCTATACGGGTGCGTCAGCGGCAGCGCGGCGGAGAGTTGGTTGAAGAAATTTAATACGAGTGAAACCATGGGGCACAGCTAGTGTTTGTATTTTTTTTTACATTAACTATTTGGTTATTTTATAGTAAACTTACGCTTAGTTTGGAATCAATGACCGTATGTGAGTTTGTCCTATAAAAAACTGATCTATACTCATATAATAATCAAGTTTAATTGCAGTTTAATGTAGTATTAGAGTAAAAAACAATTTCAAGCATATTTGTTTAAAAAAATTGAGTAAAAATATAATATGATAATGACACAGAACAATGATTAATGTGCAATATATACGTCAGAGTAAAGGATATAACTAATTTAATAGTCATAAGAAACCACAATCTCACGAAACAACTGTCATGTTTTTTATTATAATTTATTATCATATCGGCTATCGATGTATCTTAAATTACTCAATTTTGACCGCAACGCTTATTGTGGGTTTTATTTAAACAAAAACATGAATGTGGAAAAGGGGCTCAAGTTCGATAGAAACGACGTTCGGGGTAGTCGTCACCGATAAAGAGCTGAGATCTACCGGGTGACAGGTTCCATAGTAGTTCCTTTAATTATAGCTGTAGGAATGTAAGTTCTTCATTTCATTTACAAACAAATTTGTCACCTTCTTTGATATGGGATTTCTAACTTTTATATATTTTTTCTAACTTATATAATACTATCTTCTGCCAGCGGCTCCGCTCGCGTGACTACGAAAAATTTTGTTACCTGGATAAAAAGTATCCTATGTATTAATCCAGGTTATAAACTATCTGTGTGCCAAATCCGTTCAGCCGTTTTTCCGTGATTGAGTTACAAACAAACTTACTTTCGCCTTTATAATATTACACTAGCTTCTGCCCGCGACTTTGTCTGTGTGTACTTCAGAATTGGGTCTTTACTGAGATTAAAAGTATCCTATGTGCTAATCCAGATTATAAACTATGTGTGTACAAAATTTCATTTAAATCCGTTCACCCGTTTTTGCGTGATTGAGTAACAAGCAAACTTACTTTCGCATTTATAAAATTAGTAAGGATTAGGATTTGCCTATCATTTTCCAATCTGTAAAACAGATAATATCTGTTAAATGACATATGATGTCATTGCATAAAATATTACTTCTAATGATGTAAGTACAAAACGTTAAAATGTTACAGAAAAGACCAAAAAATAGTTTTTAATGTCAAAGGTCACTGACTATTATTACATTATACAGTTAGAAAACCTTAAATATATCCAATATGTTTAGAAACTATTAGAAATTACCCCAAAGTTCTTGTTAATTATCAATATCAAAACAGAGAAACTGACGTTTACAATAATTATTTTTGAAAGGGAAAACCCAAGCTAACAGATATACAAATGTGTTAGCAATATGTCATATTGATATCAGAGTTGACGTACGTAAATCCTTGCTTGTGTTGCACAGAAATGCCAAAGATCATAGTCGAATACAACATTTATTGCCGGTAATCGTCTCTTAAATTTAATAAAAAATATGTATAATTATAGAATCCAGTTTTATTTTAAGTGAAAGATCAATTATTACTTAAGAAGGTTGTTTGATTCAAAACTTTTTCTTACCTTTGCTGACAAAAAGGAAATTTTATGTAAAATGCAAAATTTCAAAATAATGAAATTGTTTCCAAAACAATATTCAATATTCCAAAATAATCATTCATCATGTATCAATTAATAGGTTTATTTTTATTATGGTATAGTACTACTTAGTACTGGTATTACCTACTATCATGATCCGGTGAACGAAGGTAAAAATTGTACTATATATTATATTCGATATTGCTTTTGTTCGTATCTATTTATAAGGCCGTCACATTGTTACGTGGGATACAACCGTATTTCGAGATGTAATATTTTATCGTTTGCGTAGGGGTCCAAAAGAGGGTATCGGTGTTCAATTTACCTCTTTATGTTTTTCAAGAAAACTATATTTAATATTGGTAACGGTAAGTAAACTTAAGTAAAATGCTATCTAAGTTGTACTATTTGTAATTTAAGTACGTGAAGTGCAGGAAAAACTTCTGGAATGAATAAGACAAATATACTATGACTGGTCAAAATCATTTTATTGTTTCTCAAAATATTTTCCCTTAGCTTCAATTATTCCATACGAATAAACCAATTTTGAGAATACGTACAAATTCCATTGATAACAACTAAAAGACCCCTCTCTAAAAGATAATTCATGTTACACCAAGCCGGGCGCTGGCCGGGATATGGCCAAACATCTATAGTATATTGTATGAAGTAATTCATGTTACACCAAGCCGGTCGCTGGCCGGGACACGGTCAAACATCTATAGTATACTTTTGTATGAAGTAATTTATGCTAAACCGTGCCGGATCCGTGCCCCTAAGCGGACATAGCGTCCTTAAGTCTGCATATTGTGACGGACAACTACGGAAACCTACACTCCGCGTGCCCCGACACACACTTGGCAATTTTTTATTAAAAAAATAACTACATTATTGTCTGAACACTGAACATTGACTATATACGTCGAGTATATATTACTTTTGTACGATTATTGAAACGGCGCTTATTAAGGCGTGACGTCAAAAGCAGACGCCATTTCATTTGCAAGCGTTATGGCGTCAGTTCAAAACTTGCTTCTATAAAAGGTAATTTTTACTACAAACTGAACCTGTATGTTATGTTTTTTTTTATCAAAAATACGTAAGAACGTTTTATAAATGGATTTCAAAATTAGTCATCATACTTATTTTTTCCCTATTTTTTATTTATTTATAATATATATATATATTTACCGTGAACTAAATCGCGGGCGGTAGTTGCTAGTTAATATATAAATGGATATAATATAACAGAGACAAATTAAATATATCTCATCTCCATTATGCTCGACTGAAGGTTTAAATGAAAGTATTGGGTGAATGAATTTATCTGCAAAATCACTGAATTTTCACACAATTGAACTTTGTAACGTCAATCGGTTCGTTGATTCACTCACTCAGCTAAACCAAAAGTTGATATAACAGCCGAAACTCTGGTTTCTGTTAGACAAAGGTCATAAATAAATACTATAGTCGGTTTTCAATTCAAGAGAGTGAACATTTCATGTGTTGCTAATTATTTGTATTTAAAAAATAGTAATAACCAAGAATCTGAATAAATCTTAATAAAACTCTACAAAGTATTATTTCTATTGTTGAGTTTTTTTGAAAAAAAAAAAAAATAACATGAAACATTCCGAACGTGAAGGCTGAATAAAGTAAACAAAATCGATTTATTTTCGTCTTCTACTGTCATTTTATTTTGTATTTAAATGAATACAATTTACTAGTTGTGCCCGCGTCTCTTCTAGCGTGGACTACAGAATTCAGTTGTTGCCCCGGTCAAGACACGCAAGACAAAAATGCCGTGAAATACAAAGATGCAGTAATCCTTAGAAGATAGAAATATGTTATTGCTGTTTTTTTGTAGGTCTTTTTAAGATCTACATTTATGTAGAACATTGACTTGATATATCTCGTGTGGCTTACTCAGCCTAAGACTCAGCCTAAGCCGCGATATAAATAAAAATAAAAAAAATTGAATAAGTGGTTTTCGCGTGAAAAGAACATAAACGGGCAGATAGATAGGGAGACATTGAGTTTTATAATATGTACATGTAATGATTCTAGGATTCAGAACGAGAGAATAAATAGTACGCAAACTTGTACAAATTGCTTAATGTTTTTGTGTGTATTTTTATTTGTCCATAATAAGTTCGTATCTTTACAAGTGTACTATTCGTTTTCTTTATGTATATTATATTATTAAATGATTGCTCTAAAATTAATAAAAAATATGTTGAAAATCCATAGATTATATATACGTAAGGGTAAAATAATATAGATAGAATAGTTTCTTACAACAAATATAGTTACTAGAAGTTGAACTTCTAAAAAAACTTATTGCGACCCACAATAATTAGTTATTTTGCGTGTGAATAGTTGAGACGAAATCATACATACTTAATTTTATCCTTCACGTAATATAATAGGAATTTAATTACGTCATATATTTAAAATATGAAATAAGTAAAATTTAGTTGGTATTGAATTGTTTATGTAAAAATTTGTTAACTATATAGAACTATTAGGGCAAATGATTTTTTTTGTAGTATTACGTTTATGTATTTTAATATTATTTTCAAAGTTCACGTTGATAAAAAGAAATTTAAAAAAAAAATACATAACACTAATGGCATGTGATCGATTAACAGTTAAATTAGCAAAAGACGTTCAATGTGTTTAACTTGGATAGTCAAAATAAATTTATTGTTAACAATAAAATCATGGCTTAATTACAGTGGGTTGGTAATTAAAGTGGGTAGGGTTAATAGCATGTGACATCATGAATGTATTGTGTTCATTCCATTACATGTAATTATTTTACCTGAATCCTGACTTATGCTTTGCTTGTTATATGTAAATAACCTAAATGTACATAATGAGATAAATAAATGCGTAAAAATAAATAAATATAAAAATACTTCTTGAAGCAATAGAGATTCCTAGCCGAAATTAGATTTTTGGGAATTATGAGAATGACTTAGTTAAAATAAAATAGACTACTTTTATCATAAATGATATTGATCTTATCAGTCAGTAGGTATGTTATCTATGTATATAAAATAGTTGTAGGTATATATAGATATCTAACTTCAAAATCGTTGACCGTTCACTACGAAAGTTGGTAGATATTAGTGTTTTTTCATGGAGAAGGTTTTATGCTATCTCTTAATGCAACAGGTGGTGCTAAAGTCGACTATTGGCTACTTGAATCGGCAGTTAGTTATATTGCTATATGCCGTGAAAATTATAACACTGTCTTTCACGAGAAATCAAAATCATTAAGCAACTAATTAATTTGTTAACTACATTGGTACTTAAACCGAAAATCTCCGGATATGGATCTGAATTTAATTAATAAGGTAATAAGTGGGATACTTGGTAAACGCAAAGACTGAAGTTGTCCTAAAGCAGAATCGGTAAACAAGATTTCTAGAGGGTGGATCACCAACTAGTAGCGGTACTGTCATAGAAGCCAAAATACCTTAATATTAGAGCCTTACTGAAATACTCGATTTAAAATACCATATTATCAATATTTCGTCCTTACTAAATCTGTTTCTATTACTTAAAAAATACTGATTTAATTTCGTTTAACACGTTTGAAAAATAAACGTGGTATTCAAAAATAAACTGGTAATTTTTAGAATATGAATAAATATAATGACCGTATGTAAATGGCCGTTGAAATAATCTTAGTCGCAGTTAAATGCAAACACGTTTTATTTATATTTTAGATATTACTAGTAATCGCCTGCGACTTCGTTCATGTTATTTACAATATAAAATTTCTATGGTAGTAAAAAATAGTCTAAATCTTTCAGGAACATAGTATTATATTATAGTAATAAGATCGGTAGTTCTAAAGGTTACCTCCTACAAACATACACACTGCCAATTTTCTGCATCTTTCTCGTAAGATTGTCAACATCGCATTGGGGTCCAATCCATTGGTATTATTATTGTCGAAAATAATAAGACACTTTTGTTGAGTCCACATTCATGAAATTATTTGGTTAACCATATTGGGAAAATGTCAATTAATGGTAGTACGACGGGACCATCTGATGATTATTATCTCTTGATTATGTGCAGTGCAAAAAATTCATTCTTCACACACAAACCGAGATAGACCTTTTTCATTCAGTAAATTTCCTTGGAATCGATCTCGGGATCTTCGTGGACAAACATTTTCTCAGTTTAATTCATAAGCCATACATATTATATAGTAATAGTTAGTCAGTCTGTAATTAATAAGAAGATTTATTCGCACGCGTTGGGGTTTTCCAATTCTTATCCTGTTTATTTACATCATCTCGTCGACTGCATTACAGCTTTAATTATTTACGTCACTAAATTTCCCTAATTTCGGGAAGAATTATACTTATTTTATTATCACCAGGACTTTAAAAAAATATTATGAGTGTATTAATCATTATATAGGTGTTTCTTCGGCAGACGATCTTTTAGTTGACCTCATTCAAAAATGAGCTAACGCCATAGTGAGTAAGGATGAAGCTTAAAGTAAGCTAACTTTTACTTTAGCAGTTAGTTTCGTATGGTTATCGAGTTTTTTGTCGGGGCGAAGCATCACAGATGTAGTTGTATTACGGCCAGGGCACCTAAAACTCAGTTCACAAGAAAATGAGATGAGTCAATTAGTGCAACTGTTATATAAAAGTTATAGCTACTATTTGATAAATTTTTGACTTGGAATTTGCAATTGTAATATTAATAAACCTGATAGAGTTTCTTGCTGGTTCTTATTGATTAGTGACATGTGTTCTGAACCGGTGGTATAGTGTTGACATTCACAAATACCTTTTAAGGGCTAAAATTAAATAACATTCTTATTTTTATTTAGGACACTAAATAGGTCCCCAATATAAAGTGACCCTACGATGTTGACGTGGCTGTATTTTATAATATTTTCTTTCATCTTAAGCTCAAGCTTAAGGTATGATTCTAATTCAAATCCTTTAACGCAACGTTCAGTGAATTACCACTAAATCGTCACCTCTTCAATAGTGAGGAAAGATGAAACGAAGAAATCGTTGAAAGTAGCTCGATCGAAAACAAATTGACATAAACAAAAAAAGTGAAAATAGCCGTAATTCACATAGCAGTAAACAAAATGTTTAATTTAGGAGTATTTATTCAGTTTGTCATTTTTATTATTTTCAAATTTCTCTTTGTTTTTGCGCCGCAGAAGCATTTGCCAGTGTCAATGTTATTAAGCCCAACTTCGTAGTCTTTCGTAATCAGCAAAGTTGGCGGTTCCCTTGTTAGAACTGTCTAGGGAGTTTTAATGACAAATCAAAAATCATTTTTCTAGTTATTATTTATAATCCACTTTACGTATGCACAATGCTACCAATATTACATACATAGTATAGGGTCAAATAACCTAAGCTAATAAATTAAAAAAAATGCAACATAGTATAGATTAAGTTCCTATAATTTGAACTTGCTTTAAGTTTTTAAAGATGTTATAAAATTTGTCTTTTTATCTGGCTTTTAATACAGATTATATGTATATTTTTTATCGTTATAGATTCTGGCGTTATTGCCACAATCTCATCTGATGTTAAGTGATGATATGGTCCAAGATGACAACACACTATATGCAGTGGAAGATTGGCTCCCAAATGCAGCTACCGGAACACACCTATTGGTGCTTGGCGACAGATTTTCAACTTGAGGGTCGTAGCTAATCAGGCGGGCATTAGAAAAAGCCCTACCACCATGCTATGGTTTCCTCACGATGTTTTTCTTCACCGAAAGCTCAGGCTCATTGCAGGGATTCGAACTCACGTCAATCGACGCGAAGTTGTACACACTACGACTGAGCCATCATAAAAAATTCATGTTGAACCAAAATAACATTAGGTAGTGGCAAACTCGTTGACTACTTCCGCTCTAAGATTTTATGGGAAAAACAACTGTGTCCCACGGTTTCACTCGTTTTTATTTAATTCGATTAACTTTTCACACCGCGCCGTCGCCCACACACCCGTGCAGCCTATCGCTGTTTTCACTTCCGGTACTTGCTAGATTGCTTGACATTCATAGTTACTGCTACGCTCCTTAGGATCTAGGCATGAAGACATATAGTTTATAACCTTTCACAATAAACAGGCTATGAAATTCAAAGGATTTTTGAAGTGAAAACTTCTTTAGCATCGTTATGATTTGAAACTCGATGAAACGAAAGAGCGACAGTAAAAAGAGACAACCATATTCATCTATAGGATTTAGTCTACGAGAGAATGAAATAGAATATATTTACATTATGCACGGTTAAGTCTTGATTTTCATACGCAGTACGCACGAGTGGTCGATAGTTCGAATCCCGCTAATTTAGGATATTTAAAAATAATTTTAATGAACACATTTTTTTTTCTGATGGTTTCATTTTTGACACGTGTGAACTACTACACACATTTTTTTTTAATTTGTTTGGTAGTTTCAAAGATTGGCGCATTCAAACAAACAATCTTTATAATATTAGTATAATTATAAATTTTTAATCGCTATTACTAAAACCAGTTTATCTCAATTTATATGTAAGTATTTGAAGTCGATTTATGTTCAATCCCGTCGAAAACAATATTTAGAATAAAGTAAAAAACAATTTTATTACAACCGAGTTTGAAGCCCTGGTGTATTTAATTAATACTTACGTTATAAACTGACCTCTTAGATAAGCAGTGTATTTGGATAATTAAAATAGGTGATTATTTTTATGAAGTGGTACTAAAATATATACTGTTATTCATCAAATTTTTTTGAATAAAGTCTATTTAAGGGATTCTGTAAACCAACTTATATGTATGTTATTCACACATAAAATATTTCACTTACATAAAAACAGACTTCGTTAACGATCTTCTTTGTCTAAGTCTATATATAATATAGGTATCTAAATGTTTTATACATTAAAATCTTTCCATCTTTCCAACTGTATAAATTATCGCAGTCAAAAATCATAAAAATCACTTTAGTACTTTCTGAGAAAAATCGCATACCTACACATAAAAACAGATTAGGGAAAATTAAACTTTTATTTTTATTAAGTCGGTTAAAAATATCGTCGTCATCATTTCAGCCGAAAGACGTTCACTGCTAGTGCTGGACATAGGCTACCTCCAAAGATCGCCCCAACAACCGATCTTACGTTGCTCGTATCTAGCAACCTTCTCCAGGTTATCGGTCCACCTTTTAGCGGGTGTGCCCAAAACTGCATTTTACGGTACGAGGTCGCCACTCGAGAATTTTTCGGCCTCAGTGGTCATCCGTTCTACGAGCTATCCACTTACTGGCACTTAAATCTAGCAACAGTTGGGGCTATATCGGTAACTTCGCTTTTTGTGCGAAATATAAATTCTTACTTTAAAAATATATCTAAGTGCCAAAGCGTTTTAGTCAATGAAGGAAATATCAGGATATTCCCTTAACAGCTCCCGATCTCATTTTGAGTCTGAGCGTAGCGCAAATATCTTTGTAAGTTTTATCGAGTACAGCAGTGTTTCGCAAACTATATTTTCTATTAATTTTTTTAAACTATACAGATATATATACAGATAGATATTGAAAACACCTTTCAATTTTCACAAAATCTATACATATAATAAAATTGAAGTGTCTGTTTGTAATTTCAAAATAACAACTTTTTACTAAATGCATATGAAAGTATATACGGTACATATAACAAAAAAAATGTGTCCATCTGTCTATTTGTTTGTTTTGACTAATCTCCGAAACGGTTGGACCGATTTTGCCGGGACTTTTACTGGCTTAGGTTAGTAACTTAAGTTACTTTTATTTTAGAAAAAATAATTAGGGTTCCGCGCAAATAAATCTTTCAACCAGCGGACGACCGCCGTGAGTGGAAGCGGAGTCACCATAATACCTATGGCACTCTGTAGTCCACGTGAGCGAAACGGCGAGCACAGCTAGTCTGTATTACAAATGAAGCTTTAATTAAATTAGTTGACTAATGTTGGTAAAATGTATGAAGCTGTTTATTAACACCCTTATAAACTTGTAACTAACTAACTAAAATGGCTATAAACCATCGTTTCATTAAAACAAATATATTATGTAAACATGAATTGAATCCGTCGAGTCGTTCAGAAGTTGTAGTATTACTAGCAGATGCACACACAATTTTTAATGCACTTATATTAGCTTCCCTTGTAACTAACTAACTAACAAACAATGTAATCAAATCTTAAAAGTCAATTTTAACTTACTTCTAATTGTCGTATTGAAATGAAACTTTATATGTATATCTTGGAGCTGATTTGGTGATGGAGCCAGGAAGTAGATAGTAGAACTCTTCAGTGGTTACTAGTAAACCCCTCAAATTTGAGCTCATATGATTTATTTTGACAAGACCTATATATTGGGTTTGGTAACGAGGTTCTGGTGATGGAGTAAGGAGATACATAGTAGAACTCTTCAGTGGTTACTAGCAAACCCGTCGAGTTTAGGCTCATATGATTCATTTTGACAAGTCAAAAAGATTGGGCTTGGTGACGAGATGTTATTATAAGACTGAAACGTTTTAACATTTTTAGTGCGTAATTAAAGCTAGTTTTTAGTTTTATAAACTATTCAAACTTATTTTTAACAAGGTACTCCAAGTTTTCCGAAAAAGACGTTAACTTTATTATTATGTCTGGTTCGACTTCCAATAGGTTTCTATTATTAATTTTTAGGAATACGAGTATTCAAACCCTTTCTTCTCATTTATAATTCGAAAAAAGGCATTACAAGCTTTATCGCATGTTTTGCTAATTTGATAAATTGTATGAAACTTGATCGTTTATGAGATTATGAGTATATGTATAAAAATACCGAGTCGCACCAGTGTTTTATGTTGCGACCCGTTTATTTTCGTCAGCCGGTACGAGAAAGCGGCCTACCATTTGGGAAACTATGGACTACAGCATCTACGAGTAAAGTATAGATAATGTACAATAGTATCTATATCCGAAAATAGTGCCGGATAACTTTATTGAGAACTTTAAATGTTATTTAAAAAAAATGTTTTTTTTTACTTCTAAAATTACTCAAAATAATCGTTTATATGCATTATAATTTTGTCTTGTAATAAAAGAATACTCAGTTCATAAGTTTTACGTCGATTACAGGTTTTTTGGCGTGTAAGCGTGTATTAGCTCGTTAAGTACAGTGATAGCCGGTCGAACTTTCTTGTATTACAAAATACCGTCAGATTTCAATTGCTAATAACTACGAGACTAATAATGCGATAACATCGGTTGAGGTCATAATGGATAGAGCATATCTGTAAGTGTTTATCGTGCAACGTTTGTTTTTGCTCGTGACTCGCCGCCTTACTCTTGACGTGTTCGAGTTCTGAATCGAATCGTTTGTGACATTTGGCACTCTTGAAATCAACACTAGCGCAAGAACGTGCTGTGGCTCTAATCGGAACTAACTACGAAATGAATCTTGACACAATCCGACAGCTATGAATCGTGTTGTCTTCAAATTTCAAATTTACAAACGTTTAAATAATTCAACTTGCCACCGGTCATAATTGACTGATTTGAAGTTTTCGATACAGATCTATCTATACATATAATAAAATTGAAGTGTCTGTTTGTAATGTCATAATAGCAGTATTTTACTAAATGCATATGAAAGTATACACGGTACCTATAACAAAACCTTTTTAATTATAACCTATAATAAAAAAATATATTTTTGTTTGTCTGTTTGTTTGTTCCGGGTAATCTCCGAAACGATTGGACCGATTTGGACGGGACTTCAACTGGCAGATTGCGAATCCGCGGGCACAGCTAGTCAAAAATAAATTTTTCTTCACATTGTTTATGGTTTATAATTATACATGAAAATAATAATAGGCTTAATGTGTTTTTGTAAATTTTACCTCAATATGTTTATATAAACCATTTATCTACCATTTACAAGTAAAAAACGCTAAATAAGTAATTATTGAATAGAATGAAACGATAGACATCCCATTGTCAAAGTGTGACGTAATCTACTTGACACACTTAACGGCGTTGGTATGAGACGATCGTAACTCGATCTTGATATCCGATTCGGTTTTGGATCAAGAGTACGCTTGTAGGATCGAGTTCAAATCAAAAGTGAAATCAAATCAGAATCAAAATCAAATTCGGTCATCGGGATAGTGAAAGCACCTGCGCGTGATTGTTGGGAATTAGTGTTGTGTAAAATTATAAATTAGTGTATGAGAATGTGTTTATCTTAGTCATAAATTCTAAGACATCGATTCGGGTGTCATTGTAAACAGCTTCTCAAGCTCTCAAAATGGAACAATAAAAATACTCAGCGAAGTATAGGTAAAAAGCGGTATTGAAGGAAAAATCGCAAAAAAAATAACTTGATAAACACCACTTGATATTGAAACGCGACGCGCATAAGCAAATTGCTATGATGGGCTTCTCGCCATATTAATGGTGGGCGCGACCTACTCCGACCTCCCCGCTATCGTCATTTCTTCGTTCGTTACTCAGCAAATTCTATTATGTGCAGGTGAAGTTAGTTTGGGTGTCTCCAGTCTTAAGTCTTTTATTTCTGGCACTCGCCGACTATTGCCGCGTACTGCTCGTTATGCTCGCTCGGGTCGTAAGTTATGATCACTTAACTTAAGCAATCCTGTTCATTTATAAACCTACGAAAATATTAGATGTAAATTATAGAATATAGTATATATATAGTATATAGTATAATTATAAATATACTTTTTCCATTCAACGTAGCTTAGGAGGGAGATGGAACTAAATTTCTGGATTTGAAAAAAATATTTAGGTCTTTTCATCTTAGTACATAATTAAAGTAATACATAATTAGTACATAATTAAAATTACTAAAGTGTCGCTGACTATATAGAATTTTTACACTGTTCTTGAATGTTCCATGTTTGATTTTTAATGAAAACCGCACCTATTTCTGCAGCAAAGCAACAATACTTGTGATGCTGTGTTCCGGCCCGAAAGTTAAACACATACCGGCACACGAGGAGTTCCAATTCAGTCCTGAGGAATAGCAACATATTATATTATTTTAAGGTAGGTTATATAGCTATAGGCTGCAGTGACCACTTAACACCTATTTGCTACTTCATTGTATTTTTTTTGTTCTATCTGTGATTCTATAACTTCTGGAGGACTTGACCCATTGAGCTCATATTTACATAATATATTTGCTTGACCATGAGGATGGTTTATAGAGATATTAGTATCTAATAGGTGGTGCTGTCGTCGGACCATTAACTACTAGAAGTTTTGTCTGCATCCCCCTTTGCGTGTAATTGCTCTTTTACGACCTAATTTACAAATGATGTTACAAAAAATATACCTTCTAAAAGAAATGTATGTATGTAGGTAGATTCAACTACGCAGAATATAAACTAAGGCTCAGGTAAAGAAATCTATCATACCTACTGAATACTATTCAGCAGAACCCATTAGCATACATTTACAAGAAACTAGGGTTCTCCAAACTGATCTATAGTATGCTATGTAAGTAAAAAAGGTGTGATAAATTTTGTACCCAACTTACTACGTTTTAAAACACACATTCATAATATTGCACGGGAAGTGAAAAATAAGTTTAGAGTAGGTATTATTGTAAAAAAAATATTGAGGCGTGTACATAATAGAATATTCAGTCTTTCTTTTTCTATGAAGTGTGCATACTTATGTGAAATATAACATCGAATGTGACTATTTGGACCATAAAATAATATGAGGTTTAGCAAGCTACTTCATGACAACCGAGTCGAAAGATTAGCGAAAGACAGCGTTTATCACTTTGAAATGACAAATGGCATTATTTCCACGAAGTATTAGGAACTTGATATTTTTAATTATAGGCGCCTACTTATGTTATTTCGCTGGGTGGTAACGTAACACTACAATTCTGACCGATCGGATTGCGATTACAATAGACCAGGGGCCCAAGTCGGATAACAAAATAGTGTGTCGATAGTATCTCAATAGACATTTGTTCACCAATTGGTATTCTCCTATTTGTTTACCATTCTATCGGAAACCACTGACTCATTTGGTATTCTGCTCTACAAGCGCGTCTCAGTGATAAATCAATAGCAACTCGATACTAGGTATAATCGTATTCTCTTAAATATTCGACATCTTTATCAATCGTACTTCTATAGTGTTTTGACTACTGAGTATTGAACAACAACAGCTTTTCTAGTACAATTGCTTACACGTTTCATTAAAATAATATTAAATTTCGTTATCAACGTCATCGAATCTATAAACTGTCGATCTTTAGGATTGATGACAATCAAGATAGCGACAGTTGAGACGGGAACAATCGAGATGGTGACAGACTTAGCACTAACTAAGCTAACTAACTAAGCACTAGCAGAAAAAATTGCACTGACAAGTATTGTCAACTAATAGTAGTATCGATTAGCAACACTGAATCCATAGTAGATTTTGATAGGCAACACCGCGTATAGATATTGCCATCCCACTGACACACTATCACAACACTATAGAGATTCTATCGAGAGAGTAATGAAATTTTAGCAGAATACAAAGTTTGTTACAATTTCGATAAATTATCAGTAGAGTGTCGATATAATCACAATGGTATATTATTAAATGTGAAATAACAGACTTTGGCCCCTGGTGTAACACCCTTCATAGTGACACGCTTAGTCGTGTCGCGTTTTCGCGATCAGCTGGTGCATACCCAGTAACCAAGCGGGTGACATAGATCTGTAACCGACTCGGTCGCGACAATCATTACGGTTGCCAACCCTACTATATAATATAGTTTCCTTTTATGTTTCTAAATATACTACTACTATATTTTTAAAAAATATATACATATAGTAGGCGGAACTACTAAGGAACACAGGCCGCAGCCTTTACCTTTTGGAGACTGGAGTACCTAAGTATAACATATTCACAATCTGAGCTTTATCTCCTTCTGAACGAGTCTTAGTATATCATTTTAGATTTGGGTATTTGTCATTGCCATCATTATCTGTCTATGAAGTAGTAAAAAATATTCCTTTAAATATAAAACATTCAATTGAAACTACTATTTTTTTGTTGTAGCAAATTATAGTGTTGTCATCCGAACTGCATATACATACAAACTTTCGTTTCGATACGATAATGGGACGTAGGTAAGCAGAAAGGTCTCAACCCACAATTTGGTTAAAAATGACTTATTGATGCCAAGAGGGTCTTTTAGGTATGATCTTGGAAAAAGATCTGCGAAAAAGACAAGGGAAATTTACATTTAGTGGCATGGGAACCAACCCAGACATATCATGAGCATAATATTTTAATTTACTATAACGATCTAATCTGTTTGAATCCTTTGTGATAAATTATTTTTACTGAAACAGGTCCACTAAAAAAAGCTAATAACCTTTTGAATCGGTTTAGATATATTTCCTTCGAACGAAAAAAGCAAAATATAAATTTATCTAAAAGGAAATAACGTATTAGGTCCTTTTTAAGAAAATTATATTAAAACAAAAGTTAAATATATTCTTCACTAAAAGGAACCAGACTCTCTTAAGTCCTTTTTAATAAGTTAGATATCAATGAAAAAATTATTTTTATATTTAGCTAAACAAACTCAATCCACGTAAATCCTTCCTGAGAAATTAAATAGGTAGTTAAAAAAAACTAATTTTACATTAAGCTCAAAAGATTCAAACTATGTGGGTCATTTTTGTTTAATTATTAAATCAAGGAAACAATTCCCTCTTTATTACTCTAAAAGGACTTATTTTTTCAATACTTTGTATTAATAATTTAAACGTAGTATAAACAAAGTCTAATGTTTATTATTTTTTGTTATTATATGGTAATACCAATGTAATCGACAGGTAGTAAATTTAATTTCAAATACGGCAACGGGTATTGTAAATATTAAAGAGGTTGTTGATGGTATTAGTGACCCAGATTTTGATATTATTCCAGAACAGGACAATGATGATTATGAAGTAGGCTGATGTAACTGGACTTTTAACTTTATTTTCTTTTTAACTTTTATTTTAAAATCTGGTTGTTTTTTTAAAGGGCTCTATGACCAACAAATCGTCATTTCTGAAGTCATAAAACAGATACGTTTTCTGTCCTACTTAGTTTTACAAAAAAATTTCTGATTTAATAGGTATAGTACATTTTCTTTTTTGAGTATTTACATTATTATTATTTAGTGTTTTTATTTTACAAACTAAAACTAGTGTTACATAATTGTTATAGAGAACCTTAAGACCTTAAGACTGTAAATGCTTTTAAGAATATTTTATTTTATGTTACCAGAAGACTTTAGATTTTGTTTTTTGTTAGTGATAATACCTACCAAGAGTATATGTATATGAATGTAAGTGCTGTTCGGAAACTTGCAACTGGCTGTGTCAAATTTGAATATTATATAGTGCATAATTTTTCAATAAATATATTACTTTTTCCTTAATAATACACATGATTTCTTAATTTTTGTTCTGCTGGGTCTATTTGAAGAATAATTTAAAATGCGCTGTTATGTATAAACCTATTTATGAAAAAGGACTCAACCCCTTATTTTTCTTAATATTTAATGATATAGCCAATTAAACAGATTATAAAATCGATTATATATAAAATATTTATTTATCTATCGGTATACAAAGGTTTTATACAATTTCTACAAAGCATCATAAAATAATACACGTTTGAACTTTAAACGTCAATAACTCGAAAGTGACTTTATGTGGGTTTGGTCCTTTCTGAGTCCAATTAGAAGTAGGTTAAAATTGACTTCTAAGTTTTCATTACATAGTTAGATAGTTAGTTACAAGATATGAAGGTAATATAAGCGTGTTAAACAGAAAACTAAACGAATAAATTATTAAGTACAAGGAGACGTTAGGGCTTTCAAATTCTATTCTGATTTATGTATATCTTTATATGTACTTACTTGTATTAGTCTTTATAACTTTCAAAGACTTGAGGTTTCTTTATGATGCAAATACTTTGGTGTTCAGATATTCTTATGAAGGTATGAGTATCTTATTATATATAGGTACCCACTTACATAATATGTAAGTTAATGGCATGGCAGCTATCACTTGTCGACCGTATTTATAGGGACAATTCTTGCATAAATAGACATATTAACATCTACTTTAAAAATCTTAAGATAGACTCACAGTCATATTATAACGTAAGTAAGTGTGTCAATCAACTATTTTACCCACACTTTGATGTCGGATATTTTGTTATATCTCCGATATTTTTGTTATATTAGATATTTGTCAAAATCGGTAGTTACACTTTTATAAAAAGATAAGTCCCGACTCACTGGCTCACTGGCTGAAAATAAAAATAATTTATATTGTTCAAACAAATAAAAATCCTTATTTTTTATTTACTAGCTGTCTCTATCAGATACGGCGCGGGTCCGACCACAGGTGATTTTAAAGACAAAAATGCTTATTGTGGGTGATCCTTAGAAGGTATATGTATGCTATCGCAGATTTTTTTTTAGGTCTTTTTAGGTCTACAATTATGAAGAACATTAATTTGATAAATCTCGTATAGTTTACTCAGCGTAAGCCATTTAAGCGCCCCAAATGCGTTTTTTTTAAATTGATTCGGCATTATTGCCACTGCTAATTTCGTATGTTACTTTATCTTACAAAATTTATCCTATAACCTGGCCAGATAACATAGCTATTAATTAAAGGAAAAACCACGTAAATAAGCTTGACGGTGATTTTAAAGACAAAAATGCTTATTTTGGGTTTTCCTTAGGAAATAGATATATGCTATCGCTCTGTGGGTCTTTTAAGATCTACAATTATGTTGAACATTAATTTGACATATCTCGTATGGCTTACTGAGTGTAAGACATTTAAGCGCTCCAAATCCGTCTTTTTTCCGAATTGATTCACCATTATCAATACAAGCAGTATTGTACAATATGTTACTTTATCTTACAAAATAAAACCTGGCTAGATAACATAGCTATGAATTAAATGAAAAATCACTTAAATCGGATAGGTGGTTTTTGCGTGAAAAGAACATAAATGGACCCACAGACAGAGAGACGTTGAGTATTATAATATGTATAGATATAGATAATCAGTCTTTGTATTTAAAAATAATCAATACTTAGGTACTACAATTTATCTTCAGTTTACAAGAGGAACATCATCTTCATAAACCTGTTATAGAGATTATACCATTTTTGCATCAGCACTTCCCTCAGTGGTTTCTTCAGTATCTGGATAAAAAACATTTTCAACGTTTTGATGGTATTTACCAAAAAGTGCGCTTTTTTAGTTGCCAACAAACTCCACGACGTCGAAAGTACAAGACCAATATAAGCGGAATTTTTTTTCGAGGCCAGCTGTTAACGATATTGCAGTCAGTAATGGTTCACATAGTCAGAAATACCTGTTTTTTCTTTTTTATTTATAAATATAAATAGCTGTTTGGTATATCTGTACTAAGCATAAATATCAGTTAATATATATCATGTGAACCCTGGTATTAATACATATCTATTTTAATATTATTTTTATGCCGTAGTTTTGTTTTTATTAATATTATTGACATTCCTTACAGCCCCAATTGTAAATCAAATTGTAATGAAATAAGCTTTCCGTGTACAACATTTTATAAATAATCGGTCAAATTAAATCCGGACATACATACACACGGACACAAAAAATTTAAAATCATATTCGTAATCATTAAATTTGAAACAAATAAAAATAAATGTACATACTACTATTACAGATTTATTAGTGTAGATGTCGAACACTTTATGTAAAACGATGCAAAACTACTTGTTACGTCATTCCATGGTGATTGCCTTCCATTGTTGTACGTTTTATCGCCGCTTCGTCGCTAGTTTAGTATTTTATAAAACCAACTTAGGTTTTATATTGAATGTATTTTATGCTTCGTCTATTGTAGATAGTTATTACTTGACGATTTTAACCAGTATACCTATTTTTGTAGGTAATATGCCTACAATTTTTTTTTTATAAAAATCGAAAAAACCGTGTTTGGAGGACTGTTTGTATCTCTGAGATGGTTTCGCATAATACCTCCACAATACACTGGTCATGTTACAGAGAAGGGCTGTCCGCATTGTTAATGATGCAAAGGTTACGAAATACATCGAGCCGCTTCAGCTGCGCAGGAACATTGCCTCGCTGAGGGTGTTGTACCGTCTGTATCATGGTGAGTTTAAAGAACTGTTCAATCTATTTCCCTCATCTCCTTTCCATAACAGGACCATACACGCTGGGCGTCAGAGACACAGTTTAACGGTAACCTCCATCTCGGTAAGAACTAAAAAGTTTTCTATTTGTTATCTTCGTCGTACCGTGAACCTGTGGAACCATCTCCTGACTAATGTGTTCCTTCCTCACAATATCGGGTCTTTGAAGAGTAATGTGAAGAGATATTTTTATGCAGGTCAGCATGACAGCGAAGACTGCTGATGGATTGCCGACTTTTTTGTACTTTGTACTTTTGTACTTTATACTTTGTTCAGTATCAGGAAAAATCCTAGGTAATTTTTGAAGCAATGATCGTTCGAATACTGTTGGGTTCGAACACTGTCTTGATTGATGTAAGTTCGACCCCTAGAAATATCACTAATTTTCGATGTAGTAAACATCGTGGTGAAACTATAGCATGGTGGAAGGACATTTTGTAATGTACGCCTGGCATATATCTATAGGTGTTTTCCAGTAGCTGGACTTAAGATCCAGCAGTACCTAAGCACCATTATCACGTAACATCAGGGGAAATTGTGGTTAAACGCTGTACTTATAATATAAATTATAATATATATAACTATAATATAAACTATAAGAAAAATATATATATACTACAATACATAATATATACTACAGTATATATAGTAGTGATCTAGAAAGAAAAGTACAATTTAGTTCCACCTTACTTACTCGTACATATGGCTCTTAGTTTAATCACAAAAATATAATTTATCACAAATTTAAAGAGGGTCAACATGCTAAATAATTTAACAAAGAAGGCGAAACTTATGCATTAGTATTGCTCCGACTGGAGAGGAAATTATAAATGGATCCGAGAAAATTAGGAGGAAAATTACTTACATCCGATGCACTGCAAAAACCGTTTTCAGTTTGCAAAAACAGATTGGATTCAAGGAATAAGTTTTGAAGTATAATTAAATTATTATATTCTTTTAAGGATAATGAATATACCTATAATAAAATATCAAAATATTTTATACCTAATTTGACTCCATTAAAAGAGTCGCGTTGTTTAGTTAGTAAAATATGTTGTTTGGTACTTAAATAAAAATATTTTGTATACCCAGGTTTTTTTTTCTTTATTTTAAGGCCTTGAACCCTTGGGGTTATGTCGGCCTAGTAAATAAACTAGTTTTAATTAAAATAACAAACAATGAAGTTGTATACCGAAAAGGCATCAGAACTACCAGGTTTAAATAATACAGCATGAAAGGCACCCTGATACCACATATTGAGACCAAGCCTAACCAGACTTTAGGCTTTAGGTTCAAGACATATCTTGAACTTTATCGCAGTTTTCACAATTAGGCGAAGAACGTTTCTTCATCAGGTAAAAGAATTTATTCAGGGCCATGTGCCCGGAACGCAACCTATGGGCGATAACAATTTGGTTCCTGGATATTCTCACGTTAGTGGACCACAGTATATATATACCCAGGTGAGAAAATTAAAGTCGTATACTAACTTTATATTTGCTTGATAAGAAAAATTCAAATAAAAAATCTGTACAATGCTTCCATTGAGTTTATTATGAAAATAAAATTTATTTTATTATAAAATTACTGTTTGGTAGTGCGATTTGAAAAGGTTTATGCTGACCAATATTATTTTATCAGCTTGTACAATTTTTAACGAGATTTCGTAGCAAAAACTAAAATGGGAACCAAATAAGTGGCATTTTAATTAATAATGCGTGAGATTAACGTCAGGTGGTAGGTGAGGGCACTTTATCAGCATACGTGTTTGGCCTCAGACGGGTGGAATTAATAAATGTTGACTATGGGAGGTCACTCCTGTGTTTAATGTTTTGGGGCATCGTTTATTAGTTCCTTCTATGTACATTATAGTATTAAATGTGTTGTTAGATTTCCTTTGTGTATATGTTATAGGCAATGTATGAAATAGAATTATTACAAACTTTGCCTAGGTTCTACAGAATGCCAAAAGGTTTCTTATAGAATGATTCTTCTTATGGCAAGCCCGGTGAAGCTGTGAAAGCCTCTAATGGCTTCAAGGTCCTCAAGACATAAATATAGTCAGTTGGAAAAATAAAATATATGTCCAGAATAGAACTGCCACCGGTCGGACTGTGGGACCGTGAAGTCTTATCTCATGCTACGATTAATTCTCAATAATTGAAGTAAATTGTAGATTTTCCAAATATTTCTTCAGTGTTCGGAAATAGTGTATTTTTATACAGATCGTAACAATAATAATGAATAGATTATTCTTTTTGTGTTAATAATTAGGGTTCTGCACAAAAAATAAAAAATATTTTTTATTAGTTCAACCGTGCGAATCAAGCTACAGCTAATTACTTAATATATTTATAGGTCTTGTACAATAATAATGTATCCTATGGTTGAAATACAAGTCTAAATGGTATAAGCCATTCTTATAACATTTTCGGTACCTTAAATATTTATATCAGATAAGATTTAAACATTTTCTGATTCCATTGTGTAAGTTATTGGAAATCATCAAAACGTTTAGCAGGTGGTATTTATAACTATTGTAACGCTATAGGTATAGGTATAACGTAGTCCAGACGGGCAGCGTGAGGTCACTCAGTAACAGCGTTTATTTTATAGTTGAATTAATAACTGCCGGTCTTCACCATCCATAACTCGTACTGGAATGTTACTATTCCACGGCTGAAGTAAGAATGCCCTTAGGTCGGTCGTAGATTGCTTATAAAGCATGTGCGGTCATAAAACACACCTGTTACTATCGCACTCAGCCAATAGTAATAAAGTCAATAGTACGGATACTAAGTCATTAGTACTGTTTCCATAATTTAATCGACGATTCTCCGACATATATTAAATAGTATGTTATTTGATATGACGTGTAGGTACAGGAAGCCAGTTCTTGTAACACTATTTTGTTCTATGTACATCATTAGGTTTTCTTACTCGTCATTGTTAGTTTTTTTTAATAAATAATCGGTAATATAATATAAATGTTTACTTCACTAATTACCCAATAAAATACAAGTTATTCAGACTGTTCTCTGAAGAAATAACAGTAACAAAAGAAAGGAGGAACAAAACTTTTAATATTATTTACGATAAATCAATGACATTTTATTAATATCATTGCGATAAATACTTTATTTTCTTTGTTATTATTGTACACATCACACTAAGAAAAATTGAACTGAATAAAGCGTCTAAAAGCATTTTAGTCTCACGTATAAACCAAGTAATAAAATCAAACAAGGTTTTATGGTTTTCCGACGCTATTTCTCTCAGACACGCGTAACATTAGTAGGGTTTCCAGAGCTCCTTGGGGTATGGGGGTTCAAGGTCGGCAATGCGCTAGTGATACCTATGGTATTACAAGCGTCCATAGGCTACGGTAGCCGCTTAGCATCAGGCGGGCCGTAGCTTGTTTACCACTTTTGTAGTACAAAACTGTGTGATTAGCTTGGGTGCCTCATGTCTTCAGATGTTATATACCCCCTTACAACCCATGATTGTACTGTAAACAGTAATAAAATAATACCACCTGATTGGATAATCTGTTTAAGCTGAAACTCTCGCGCGTGCCATCTTTCCTAAGATATTAGTTTGAAATAACTGTCCTTATACATTAAAATATTAATAAATTATACTTTCATGTTTCTATGAGTTTATGAAAATACCTCCTATGTAATGTAAATTGCCCTAGTTCGATGAATTAAAAATTTATTTCATTACCAAATAGTATTCAGAGCACTTTGGTTAGTCCATTTCGTCTTTGATTATCCAGTACTTTTTATGATAGCTCGGAAAATTTTCGGTGCTGTCCCTAATGATACAATACAATTATAACGGCGACCACTGAGAAATAGAAATTAATCGGCGGTCGCCGCTGTCATGCCGGTCTGCATAAATATCCCTTCACGTTACGCTTGAAGGACCCCATGTCGTAATAAAAAGGGGACACATCAGCTGAGAGACCGTTCCATAGTTTCACGGTATGACAAAGATAAGACAAAACTATGACTCTGAAACCCAGCGCGTGTGGCAGAATTAGATAAGACAATTGAACACGCTCAGCGATGCGATGTTCTTGCGCAGCTGAAGCGGCTTAATTTATTTAGTAACGTCTGCATTATTAACAATGCGTACAACCCGTCTCTGCAACCTGTCTAGGACATCGAGGAGGTATTTCCCTTGAGCTACAGTACAGATGACACTCCCGATATAATCCCTGGAGTTCAAATCGATTGTTGAGGTTGTCACAACGATGGTGAAAATCAAACTCTCAAATTTCGAAACAACAAAACATAATTTTATGTTATGCTATATTATGTTGTTAGCTCCAGAGAACATTTTTTGACATTTTTGTATTTTAAATGTGAAATAAAATTTCTTATGTACGTACATGAATACACACATTTTTTAGAGAACTATTTACTATCTAAATTCCTATATTCTTTCACAATAACAATTTAAAGTCAATTTATATTTTGATTGATCACGAACGGATCTTGGCGACATTTTGAGATCATTAATTTAACAAAAGAAGATCGCTATTGTACCTTTGCTCTCTTCGCATAAAAGGTCTCTCCGAAGAAGGTCGTAATGGAGGTAATTTCAGCCCTATTTGTAACAAACAAGGTATTTATTGTATGTATTTTTAGACCTCAATTTGTAAGTTTAATGCTGTAACAGGGAATATGTTTTGTCTGAGTGCTTACGCATTTGAATTATTTATTCTATTATCCTTGTAAAGGTAGACTTTTAATATTTAAAACTATAAGGAGAGAGAGTAATAATAATTAGTTAAGGCCAGGATGAGTAATGGCGATTTATTTTTAGCATCTGGATGTTATATCACAACGTTAAACATTTTTGGTTCTTAAAACTTTTAGTTATCTATATTAAAACCTAAATCTGTAGCTCTTGTTGAATTTTATATTTTGTACTCAGAAAGCTTAGGTCATTGCTCAGTTGGTAGGCTTAGAAATAATAAAAAACAAAATCATTGCAAAAAATAATAATTTAAATTAATTCTCACCAGAGTTTCATGAAATTTTGTAAACGGAAGGTGTATTTTATTCTTCAATTGATATGTTATAAAAATTGACAATAATACCTTCGGAGAAAATAAACTTATTATGATAGTTTAATTAGTATTCATTCTTAAATTATTTCTATTTAATTTCGTACATGGGAAATACATATAATGTTACTAGCAAACCCAGCCACGTGTTGCTGTGGCTTTTTTTCCGAACGCTACCAAATTTTACAGGATCACCCGCTGGGCTTATTTGAAGATTGTCTAAAAATTTCACCGAAATCGCTCCACTCGTTTTGGAGTCCTTGGGGAACATACATACAAAAATCTATTTTTATAGATTCTTCAATCGATAGTATCAGTAAAAATAAAATTACGGGACGAAAATAATTAACTGCGTAATAAATTTATTTGATCATAAATACAAAAATACTCTTGAAGATCAAATGAAATAAAAAAACATCAAAGAACTCGAAGTACCTAAACGATACCGATCTATATTTTAAACAACAAAACAAGTAAAACCTCATTAAGATATAAAGTACGATAACATATTTTTGAGTTAATAATTAAACAAACAATATTAATTAAATATTCTGTTGTATTGAAACGTGCTGCAACCCTACTATCAAACGAACCAGGTGTTACTCTTGAAACTGATTCGAATTTGATTCTGATTCAATTTCACTTTTGATTCGAACTCGATACTACAAGCGTACTCTTGAAATAAACCGAATCGAAAACAAGATAGAGTTTTGTTATCGTTGGCGTTGTTGTTTTGTTATTGTACATTTTGACGTTAGGTAAGTGTCGTCGGTATCGCCGAGGGTTTTGAAAAAATAAAATACAGCTGATTCTTAAGCAGGTTTACTGTAAGCGATAGCGATAGCAGGGTAGGGCTATACAGCCCACCTGTGTCGCGACTACCACAGTCAAAGTTTTTGGCGGGATCTTGAGCTGCCATGTTGTGGTTTTTATTTTTAATTAATTAACTTAAGTTCTCTAACCCTATATTATGTAATATTAGAGGAATTTTGCGTGATATAGTTTGGTTATTGTGCATTCGTGAAGTGGATTGTAAATAATAACTGGAAGCATGCATTTTGAGATGTCACAAAAACTCCGTATATAGTTCTAACAAGAACCTTGTTAGACCACCATCTTGTTGAACCAAGCTTGAATATAAAAAAAGTACGAAGACAAACACATTGACCCTGGCAAGTGCTTATTGTGGCGCCGAAACAAGAAGAAGAAGAAGACTACCACAATGAAAAGCCCGTCATAGTGATTCGCTTATGCACATCGCGTTTCGTGATCAGCCGGTTCATAACCAGTTTCTGCAGGCATGTTTCTTCACGCAGGCCGGTATTACAACGGCGACTAGCGATAAATTGTTGGTATACCGGTAGGCGCCACTGTATTTCAAAGAAAAGAAAAGAAAGAAAAGACTTTTATTCGTTACAAACACGTAAAAGTAATACTAAGCTTACTAAGTTAAGAAATATTAATAATAATAAAAAGGAAAAAAAGCAAATGAATGATTTCGTATCGTTGTATATTCTAGTGTTTGTGTTTACGGTTGAAAACTTTTCATGTGTGTATACCAAATAGACCTAGAGTCAGCATAAGCTGGAGGGTATCAATACTCGAGCGCTGGTTTTCAGATTGTACCGAACTTACAGCATCAGACATAGTTCCGTTACTTGACACGGTACTATAAAAAATGATTACATTTTTATTAAAATCTGGTGCCATGTAACATTATGAGTATGTATTAAAATAACATTAGATATAAAAATAAAACACTAATTTATACGTTGTTTATGTTAATTGTTTATTATGTACAACTAACTGTGCTCCGCGGTTTCACCCTCGTACAATTGAAAATAAATCGCTGATTGATTATTTATAATAAATACTTCAGAGTAGACAATATTTTTACCAGGCGGTCAGGGTAATGCGTCACACGTCACACGACTCGTTTGCGCCACTACACCTATAGTCATAGACCCGAGCCGGGTGTTGAATTATTTTAATTTTACATTATCTTCCAAAATATGCGCCCAAATAAAATGCTATAAAGGACAAAGTTTATCTTCATAAAATTATCTTGATGATGAAGTAACTAACGTGCGTATGGATTAATATGCCATGACTAAAAAATAATATTGCTCGTAAATCACTTTTTAATTTTCCACTATAAATTTATAAATGAATATAACCTGATTTCAATGTCTCTTACAAGAAGTGTATGGAACATATAGCGCTACATTGTATGGTCGCTTTTCTTACTTAATCCCAAAAGCCGCTGCATAGTGCTGTAGACGGCAGGCAATATTACAGTTGCATGTATCTAAGGGCGTATATAATACAAAAGAATCCGTGACGTCACAGAACTATTTACTCTGGATATACTCAAGGTGGACAGAAAAGAAAATTAAATAAATTAAATCACTCACAACATATTTAGGAAGGGCATTGTATTCATATTTCATTTTCAATTTATTTTACTTTTTTGTATGCACATCGATAATAATATAAGATCGAGGTATATGAAACCAAATGAGTAAAAAAAGCGGGACAAGCGCTTTGTAGGGTTCCGTAATTGCTCATCACAATATGCAGAAAAAGAAGGGGTTTTTAGTAGTTTTCAATTGAATGTTTACGAAATTACTTCTCCAAATACATTTTATAAGTTGGTTGGTTATTACTCGATAACTTGTAAAGCCTACTTATAATAGTTTTCCGTTTAACTTCATTATACACTTCTATCATTATTTTTTCAGATATCAAAAAATATTCATTTCATCAGCTGACAGGACTACACCTGATTCTAACAAAAATTAGCACTTTAAAGGTTAATATTATGTAAATGGATCCCTGAATCGAAAAATGGTTTTCACAGACCCACAATATCTTTGAATTACCTATCTATTGACACTCCACAGGATGGGATAGACGGATGGGAACTCTAAAAAATATGTGTGCAGTTCACACGCGGTAGAAGTGAAACCTTCAGAAAACTAAACTAATAGAAAACACTGTATACTGTATTCTATCTCATTCTCTCGCGGGTTAAATTCTATAAATGTTCGTCTCTTTTTAGTGTTTTCGTTTGATCAAGTTTCAAATTACAGCGGTACTAAAGACGTTTTCACTTCAAACATTCTACGACTACGAGTGGAGCAGTAATCATGAACTTTAAGCAATCTTGTAAGCTGTAAGCAAGTGAGAAGGACGATAGGCTAAACGGGTGCGTTAGGCAGCGTGGTGGAAATTTAACACGAACGAAACCGTGGGGCACAGTATAAAATTAAAATTAGGACTGGGTACATGGATTTCAAGATACAAGCATAGAAAAAAGTTAACTTTATTATATTATTAATCAACAGCAGAGAGTAGAGTTGTAAAGCTTTTGTTTGTGACAAGCTTATCTAGAAAATACAGTAATATAGCTATGGTTCACACTATCAATTTACGCGAACGTGTTTACGAGCGCATTGTCACGGCTTTACTCTGTTTACTGACTTTAATTATATTAGTAGCTATGGAGGCATGCGTTTCAAGTTATTACATTTAATGTTTCGACTACAACATATGACTGATCGCCTTGAAACTTCCTTCCTTTAAACGTTATCGGATATGTAAGCGAACCAAATTCTGATAATGGACTGTTCTATTCTGGGCATTGAAGCGAATACAAGAAGCCGGAATTTGTAGCGAGATCTTCATTAAATAAAAGTAAAAATATATTACAATTTCAAAACTTTCCTAACGGATTAAACTATTACAATTACAGGATTTGATCCCGGCTCTCTTTAACCCGGATAATCACACAAAAAAATATGGAGTTGATCAGCAAAATTAAACTTAAATACCTTAAAATAAACAAACAACTTCTGTCTATCCGTACCTGTAGCAAAATAAAAATCAACTCAATTAGACTTCAAATACCGTAACAACATACGTTATTCTTCTACACCGATCAATAGTAATCATAAAATTATTTATTTTACAAAAAATAGTTTTCACTTAATCTTCGTTAACCTCTCTTAAAATTAATCAAGTACTACTTTCTGTCTATAGCTAACACTTGAAGTTAACATTTACAATAAAATTAACTGAATCAGACTTAAGTTCCCGTAACAAACACTTATTAGGCAATAATATTTGCCTCATTAAATTAAAATACTCTAGATATTGTTTAAAATGACTAGACATTTTACGTCTTATTTGTATTGCGAAAATAAAATTTAAGAATGCATCCAATGTTTCATCTCCGAGCCGAGTCGGCGCAACCACATACTAATCAATTCAGCTGGAAAAACAAGATGGCTGACAAAATATCAAGTGAAATAAGTGCGTTTCGTGTTACGTAATATTCTTATAACATTTTTTTTTTAAATATTTGTGTATTGTAAAGCCAGAGATTTGTCAAATTCTATCCCTGGATTCTAACCTCGGGATTCTGGGATCAAATCCTCTAATTAAAATACATTAAATGAAGTTTTATTATGCACTTTAAAGTCATTCCATTTCTTTATTATGATTAAAAGTTGAACATAAAAGTTAATTATCCGTATTTTATTACCAAATTTAATTTTACAGTACGATACTAATTATTAACTAAATAAGTCGCTAAGAAAGTACTGTAAGAAAATGCACTATTTGCTATTTTATTTGATTACGGTATTGGGTAAGTTTTATTAATTATTTTTATTATAATATAAACATATTATATATAATCTATACAAATAAAAATTGTTGTTCGTTGGTAAGCGCATCATTTGAGAACGGCTCGACCTATATGATTCTTGGAAAGGTTTCCCGAAAAAATTCTAAATCGTAAAATTAACTTTACTACCTGATCATTTATAACCAAAAGCGTATTATTACAACGGCTGACCATCTGTGGATCTAAACAAAATATAAGAAAAAGCCTTATGATCCAAATTTTGTGATTTTGTTGACTCGTTCTTTGTATGTAGACTCCGTCGCAATATCTGCTTGGAATTTTTAGGAACTTGAAACAAAAGTTTCATTAAAAATAGTCGCTATACCCAAAATCGGCGTTACATCCGAAGTCACCATATCGAAATTATTTTCCTCTAAAAGTGTACTTTAAATTCAAGGGACTTAAGTGTTACGTCGCTATAACTAAAAAGTCGTTACAACCGAGGTCATTATAAATGAAATCCGCTGTATGTCTTTATGTAGGCACTTACCCGTAATATCGAGACATTAAAAAAAAAATCGTATATCAAGATACTTCACCATAGTATTTGTAGCCTAGCATGTCGATGACAAAAAAATAGACATATTTATAAAAATATTTCTTTAATGGCTATCATGCAATTCTTACATGTCAAATGTCAACTCCGTCTAAGCCTAACTCTAATATATAATAAATAATGTTTATCTAGTTAATAAAAGATGCAATTGATTAGAAAAGTCACCTCACCAGTGGATGTATCTCCCAATATCACATTACACATTTCAAAGTCTAGACTGTACAAACCAAAGGCGCCTATTAAAATTTGCCCGATTGACTTGAACCGTCTCACTCCATCAAAATATGAATCTTTAATTTATGATCAGTAATGCTGCAAATTGTAACAAGAAATAAATATAGTTACCATGAAAAAACATGACAAGCACGAGCTACTAATATTAGTGCTTACCCCATATTAGATTTAGCGTTCAAGTGAACTTTTATTTAGATAAAAATATAAATTTAGTTTTGTCAAGCCAACGCGTAAAAATATATACCGGGATGTGGAAATCAGGCCACTCCTTTGAGTATTGTAAACACAATACTCAGGCGAAACATTTAGATATGTCGTATTGTTGAAGTGTCGCGAACATCCGGATGAATCCTTTCTCATCTGACGCAATCAATCGAGATTTGAAAATGAAAGAATAAAATCATTTATTGGTTATATATTTATTTTCCTTATTGAAAGCGATTATATTAAGACTTATGGTATTTTATGAATCAATTATTAACGAGTATCATAATTGTCTACATTTTAGATTATTAACTACGTTCTACTAAAAAATATTAAAATGAATTTGACTTATATTTGTACTGAATATAGATCTGAGTTGATTAATTTTATCCGTACGGTTCACTTTATAAGATTAGAATGATGCTTAAGTATTTTTTTTGTAATAAATAACAAATTACTCTTCGTTATTCGGAGCGCTTGCTCATTATAATATGTACTACAGTAATTTATCTAAGAGTTGTTTTTGTACTAAAAGTAAACTAATTTCTAAAGTGCTAAAGTGTTATTTTTCATCAGCCGAACTAATTTAACAAACGATAGATCACATTTTATACTTACGTTAATTAATAATATATTTGTATTATAATTGCCCACGAAGCGAATAAAAGTATTATGTTAATAATTTCTATGCAAGGAACACGTATAAGGATAACATAATAATACCTGCAATAATTAAAACAATTTATTTCATAAACCATATAATTACTTTTACGGGGAAAACGAGTATACTGAATTTAATTTTAAATTCACACAAAGAATACTCTGTATTTTTGTTGTTTAACATAAGCTTTGTTAACTTGTGATAATGAAAAGACGAGTAATAATAAGCAGCAATTTGAGCACAAATAATAAATAATTCTTTGATAAGAAATATGATATAATATGAAAGTTTTTGAGTTATTAAAAGAAATATAGGAATATCAAGTTTACTTATGCCTACTTAAGGTTAAAGGTTATTACTCCCTCGAATTTTCTATGTTGACACTTCAGTTGTGGTCAGAAGTCTTTATTATCTACATACAATCGGTACCTCACGGTTCGGGGCATGTTTATTGTTTTTTTATCGTTATAGGTTTGGCGTAGTGGCTACAATCTCACCTGTTGAGAATCTCAGTGACGATGTGGCCCAAGATGATAACGCGCTAAAACTAGTGGAACACTGGCTTTCAAATGCAGCTGCCGGAACACACCTATTGGTGCTTGGCGACAGATTTTCAACTTGAGGGTGGCAGCTAACCAGGCGGGCATTAGGAAATGCCCTACCACCATACTATGGTTTCCTCACGATGTTTTCCTTCACCGAAAGCTCAAGCTCATTGCAGGAATTCGAACTCACGTCAATCGACGCGAAGTAGTACACGCTACCACTGTGCCATTATTTCAATGATTCTTTTCGTTTCCTATTTTTATTTCTACTCATATTAATGATAATTCTTATAGCCGGTCAATTAAGAAATGGCATATATTTCCCGTGTTCAAAATTTCATAAAAATCTCTTGAGAATTAAAAGTTTTTTTAGCGATTTCTAAAAATGTTGTTGATTCTTATAGCCAATCAATTATGGAATGACTTCTTATACTTCCCATGTATAAAATTTTATAAGAATCGGTCAAGCGGTTTTTGTTAAGTTTGGACCTACAAACAGATACAGGTATAGGATGTCTTTCGAGAAATTTGGAAAAAAATACATGTACAGACAGAAGTAATGTTTTAATAATATAGATTTTCAAATGTCATCCATCTCACACACGACATGTGACGCTCGCCTACGAACGCCTCCATTTTAATTTATTTTCGTTGATTAGTTGTCAATAATCCTCTTATGTCTTTGGGTATCTTGCGTGGGTAAGACTTTTTATCAAAGCATAAAGTCAAACTGACACTGATTGATTGGTCAGAACATTTTCAGCTAATTTGTGCTCAAGATAGGTTTTCCTTTCAATGTGTGGGTTCTTAATAATTATCATTATTTCGGTGTTTTTAGTATGAGCAATTCGTCATATCATTTGTTGATGACAATTGTTTTATTTAATTACGGTAGTTATGTAACCCCGATGACTACTAGGCTATATCTAAACATATTATAAAATAAAGTCCCCCGCCGCGTTTGTCTGTCTGTCTCAACGCGATAAACTCAGAAATTACCAAAGTGATTTCCATACGAGTGATTCATGAGGAAGGTATATATAGGTTTTGTGTAAATTGACTGAAATATGACTATGATTGTTCAAAATGTCGAAAAAAATCATGCTGACTGGGAGATTTACAGGCGTGCGCATGTATGTTCCAGCGATACATTTTGCGAGTAGTCAACGTTGTGAAGTTACTTGCCCGGCGGGAAATACTGAAATGGTATGCGGCTTCAGTGCAAGAGGCATCACGTACAAAATGTTTCCTAGCCAATGCGCTATGGATGGATATTCTAAATGTCACGATGTTGGTATGGGAATCAAATATGATAACATTTAATTTAATGTATATTATAAATGCAATAGTTTGTTTGAAAGTTTCACGGAGTAATATTACTATACCTATAATGTGAATAGAAGGATTTATTTTTGGATATTTTTTTCCTAAATCCAAGCATGTGATAAATAAGGTAAATTGAAAATTCCAAAACCCCCAACACAAGTTATTTATTCATTGAGACCGTTCCAACGAGCCCAAACACTATATTTGATATCTTGCACATTTCAGATAATGGTGTTACCATATTCTTCTAATATCATTGAAGTATCAGAATAACAAATTTATTTGTTATATATAAAGATCACAGAACAATTTTTGGCATTAATATTTAAAATATTATTTTATTAATATTTAAAATATTAGAATATAATTTTAAAGTGCCAATTAAGAAGTAGTAATATTACATTTAGTATACCGTGTGTATGAATGTATTTAGAATGATGGGTACATAAATAATGTTGAGTGTGAGTGTGTGTGTGTGTGTGTGATTATTATTTGAGTGTTGTTAGGTTTCATGTATTAGTTTAGAACTAACCTTGCACAGACCAACTTTAACTCGATCGCACCTATTGAAATTACACACATTCATTTATCTACTAAAAAGAGCTGATAATCTTCAAACGAGTTCAAACAGATTTTCTTTATTAATAGCTAAGAATACTCTCGATCAAGTCACCCTTCAAGAAAAAAAACTAGAACATCGGCACAGTCGTTTGGTAACAACGGTGCTACAGACTACGTTACGTTAAACTTATGACATCCTTCTATTAGCATCAGGGGTAAAAAATAATATTATCAGTCTATGTGTCCCACTGCTGGGAACAGACCTTTTTCCGAGGGAATGTACTGGTCTTAATTACTACGCCAGCCAAAAACATATTGGTGATTTAAAACACCGAGAAAAAGATAGTCCTAAATTTTTCCCTCATACATTAGTACCATCCACCACAATAATATTTCTGAAGAGTTCAGGTATCCATATGAGTTTTACTTCAGCGTCAGTTTAAAAAAAAATCGTATGTAGGAACATCGAATAGACGTTCGACCGGTCACAACAACTCGACCACCATGATTTTTCATTCTAAGTAATTTCACACTGAAGAAGCGTACTGAAATGATAACTAATGAATACCTATACTCAACATAGTCTAGAACAAATCCTATTTCCGTCGTATTCACGAGAGATGCGTCCCAGTTTCAAACTATCCATGCAAGTTTGAATATCGACCCACAAAATGCCGCATATTGTTATGTGGTAGTAAAAACATCTTAGGATGTGTTCTTTGAAGTGCATGTCTATTATTTAACTAAATTCTCCTTTTTAGGGTATCATTGATGAATGTAAATTAGATTATATAGATATTATTATAAACTAGATGTGCTCCAAGGCTTCTCTGTGTTCAATTTATTAGAACAAATCTTGACCATGCGGCCGCCAATACATGTATCGTTATGCTCGCTTCCCGTAGAATTTGAGTAGGATTCGTTTTGGCAAGCATCAACTACCAGTACTTATGGAAAATTGGCAACTATCGCTGAATATCGCAGTTGGAAAAATACAGTAACTTACGAAATATCATTTTCCGAAGAAGTTAGACCAGACCTTGATAGGTAGAATTTACCTATTAGCGACTGGCCTGCGATAGAACTGAGTTCTTTATAGATAACGATGAACTGCATTGGCTAATGAACATCAAATGGATAGCATATATTTCCTTAGTACCGTTTTTAAAAAGAAAGTCGAACGTGTCTGGGAAGTTATAATATCAACAAAATTAATTTACTACTTCTTGGCCAATATTGATGGCGTTAAGTTTTTTCTCATGGTAGTTTGTTTTTAATCCGTGTGTGTGCGTGTAATGTGTGTAATTTGACTGAATCAGATAAAACTACCATAAAGACTTGCTTGGTTGAGTAGTGTTTTGAGACTAACTATTGCCAGTTATTCATTGCCATTTATTCAACTACTTAGTGGTCTTCGTCGTGATAAAAGTAGGCTAATTTGAAGATGAAAACTGATTTAAGATTTTATTATAAATACAGATTTTATCCAGACGTCTCTAAAATTCTGCCTGAAGGACCATTTGAAAAGTAGAAGAATGTACGGTGAATCGTGCCCAGTATTTTGCCCGAGCCATTACCGACCGGTTTGTGCGGCTTCAAAATTAAGGAATTACATATACCGTGCATTCAATAACGGTTGTTATCTTGATATGGTTAATTGTCGCGGAGAAGAAGACTTTTCTAGTAAGTAATTTTTTAAATATTTTACAAAGTTATATATTTCTTTACAACTAAGGTGGCAAACCAGCATACAGTCTAATTGATAGTAAGCGAATACCGTAGCATATAAAGGTATCACTAGCGCGTTACCATCCTTGAACCCTCCTTTTCCAAGGAGCTCTGAAAATCTTACTTAGCGCAGGAACACAACAGAAGGTTATTTGTCTGGTATTTGTAGGGTGTAAGTATCTTATCAGTCGGGCTGACACAAGTATTGAGATATCTCCAAAAATGTTTCCTGTGCCTTCACATTATTCATCAATTTTAATATATTCTATCGATAGACAAGAACGGTCATGAAAACCATTTCTTCAAATACTGATAACGTTAGAACTAAAGTTCGCTGCAGCGCTAAAACATTATGTCGTCTAACCAAACTATTAAAACATGTAACGCTGGTTTACTTATAGAGTATTGCTGGTGAGAGTTACAACTAAAGTTCGCTGCAGCGCTAAAATATTATGTTGTCTAACCAAACTATTAAAACAAGCAGCGCTAGATCGCTTATGAAATATAGTTTTTAGAAATATATATATCGATGCGATTCCCATTGTAATCAGCTAAGAGTTTAAATACATCTTTCTAGCAACGATATGACAGATTCTAATTAATCTATGTTAGGCTTGAATTACAGCCGTCAGCAAAGTAGGTTAAGACAAAAATATCTCATTTAGTCATCTAAAAGTTGTGTGTTCGACTGCAGAAGCACCACCGCTACACCTTTTTCTGCCGCAAAGCAGCAGTACTCGTGCTGCTGTGTTCCGGTCTGAAGGGAGTTATTGGCAACATTCACTGACACACGAGGCTTTTCAAGTCAGTCCTTGGTAGTATCTACCTATTAATGACTGGTCTTATTCATGACTCCGGATTTTCTGAGTTTTGTTATGAATCAGTTTTCAGACTGTAAATACTTAGGATCATGTGGATTGTATACGATCCTATTTCCTGTTTCATACTATAAAAAATATCTATGTCGTAATCATCAGACCAGCCAGTATTAACAGCTCCAAATAGCAGTAGGCTTGGTAACAACATTAAAAATGTCAATTGTTCTTCTTTAGTATCTTATATTGATAAGTAGTTCATTTAAATTTTCTACTTATAAAATATAGTTTTTTTTAAATATTAGCATGGCAAAGTGACATTACCCGATGATAAGCACAGTCTAAAAATAATGGTAACCAAAGGTAGATAAAGAATCCATCGAAGGTCACCACGGCCCGTAATACACTAATTGATCCTAAATCATGACAAGCCAAAAGAAAGTCACTATGATCGGTTTAACACCATGTGCCTTCTAGCGCTGCATGTTTTAATACTTTGGTTAGACGACATAATGTTTTAGCGCTGCAGCGAACTTTAGTTCTATCTCTTACCAGTAATACTCCAAAAATTATCTAGCGCTGCATGTTTTAACAGTTTGGTTACTCTAACACTCCGAGTGCCCTATACCTAAGCGTGTCACTAAGCGGGTATTACATATGTTGTTATGTAGTCACAATCCAGTCGGACACAATTGTTAACTAAGCTAAGTCGTGGAACAATCGACAATTATGAATTTTTATAGCAATTTAATAAGTATTATATTTTTCAGCCTACGTGGAAGTTCCATTAGAATTTTGTCAAAAACATGCAATGAAAAACATATTTAAAGAGCAAGTTGTTGTTACCAATTAACATGATTACAATGATTATTGATAAATTTTATTGAAAAATAATGACATTTTTTATTTAATTTTAGAAAAGGTTTTTTCTCATATGTTTTATAATCTATAAAATAGGTATAATAGTTATACAAGTCAAATGTATAAGTTTCTTGTTACTAGATATTATTGGATTCTTTTCAAATAAGTTAACAGTTAACTGTTTGCTTTAAAGGAATCTTGTTTTTGACTCCAACTCTAGGGAATAACATTTCTTGTATTGCGAAAAGTGCAATCCATAATGCATCTCTCTGCCTGACTGTGATAGCTTGATGTAAAAGAAACTCATAAACCTTAACGAGATGATGCTTGCTCGACACTAGAGTATCATAAAGTTGTAGCAAACTGCGAATTTCCTTATTTTATATACGTCGTAAAATTTAGATCTATTTAGTCTATACCCGCTTTAAATCATATTTATAATAAAACATAATAATTTGTACATAAAAATAATATACAACAATTCTCTTCGAATGTAGGTAAGTAACAAAAAAATAGGAACAATTAAACATACTACTCTGTCAAAAAAGTACCGGGAAAGGATCAATAATACACAAAATTTATTCATCTAAATTTTAATTTATCGCCTTCAAAGTATGCTCCTTCAGAACGATATACTTACGCTAGTGAATAATCCAATCACCAAAACATTTTTTTAATCGCTTTTCCGGAATTAAGTTTAGTTCTCGTCGCGAAATCTACTTCATGTCTTCTACCGAATGAAAACGGGTGCCACGAAGTGGTAATTTGAGTTTAGGAAAAATAAAGAAGTCGGCTGGAGCCATACCTGGTTAATAAGGTGGTTGCTCGAAGGTATTTGTTGAGTTTTTGATTAAAAATTCGTTCACAATGATGGACTTGTCCGAAGGCGCATTATCGTGATTCTCTTAAACCTTCCGGTAAGAATTCCGAGTGCACAATACCGCGTTAGTCAAAGAAAACAGACAATATGACTTTGACTTTTTATCGACTTGGTTTTTTTGGTCTCGGTTCAGTTGGAAGGCGCCACTACGAAGCTTATTGACTAATTTGCATGTCAAACTAGTAAATCCTCGTCACATCATCAGCAACAATGCGTTTCATGAATGTTAGTTCAGAATTGAGTCATTCTAGCATGTCCTCTGCGACTCTTATGCGATTGAGTTTTTGGAGAAATTATTGGTTTTTCGGGACTAGCCGAGCGGTACCATGTTTCATACCCAAATGATTATTTAAAATGATACGGATCGACTCGTGAGACACAGAAAGTTCAGCGGCTATCTCTATCAAACTTGAATGAAGATTTTCAGTCACTATTTCCTTCACTTTCGCGATGTTAACTTCAGTTGAAGACGTTAATGGCAAGGCAAGGCAAGAAATCTTCCAGCATATCTCGACAACTTTTGAACGCTTTGAACCACTCATAAGTAGAAGTTTTTGATAAAGTCCATTCACTGTAAGCCTTTTGTAACATTTTCAGTGTCTCGAAACACGAAATCCCATTGGTGCTGCAAAATTTAAGACAAACTTTTTGAAATTCGCTGTACTCACTTGGTATGATCTAACTAAAAATAGCACTGTATTTAATCTAAATGACAGATGCAACTCAAACTCCGCGCCAAAATGAAAAACGGTTGTGCCAATCTAACAAAAAAATTAAAATACTTTCAATTTTTCTTTCAATTCCCGATACTTTTTGTCTGAATGTAAACAGCAGTTTTAAGCATCAGAAACGTCTAAGCTTCCAGCTTTGTAAAAATCTTTTGTGATGCTTGCAAGAATTTCAAAAAACTTGGGTTGAATGATCGACTACAACGCATATTTATTTTAATTGAAATAAATATGTAATGTAATGAATAATTAATTTAGTGGAACAACCGACATTTTACAAAAATAAAATAAAAATATACTTATTATTATATTTACACGTAAACAAAAAAAACTATTTTCTTTTATATCACGTGCCAACAGCCTGATGTAGTTAGGAAGTTAGGTAAATTCATTTAAATGACATTTATTTTATTTTATTTTGTGTAAAACTAATTTAACAGATCGTGTTAAAATAATAATTATTTATATAACGTTAAACACTTTTTATACAATTCAAAAAATAAACTCAGTAAAATGAATTCGTATTGTTAGATATACCTGATGGCTAAATTCATCATGCCCCACTTCCGTGAATGAGGCGCGCAGAGCTTTCAATTTTACCTTTTAATAAACTCGCCCGAAGAAGTATATATTTAATAATGCACAATATTAGCTTAATTAGGGAAGACTTTGTCGCAGTCAATAGCGCCCACTTTAATAAGAGTCTGCACACTATGTGATGAAAAGCGTACAATATATGAGTTAGTGTCATATGCAGTAGAAAAAGTCAAAAAGAAATGTTAATTAATAAAAGTATGTTGGTGTGTGTGTATGTGTTGGAAAGAGAGAATATCTACTAATACCTAATAATTTCTGCAAAATATGAAAACCTAAGACCTAGTCTGATTCTAAAAGGAAATTAATCCTAAGTTTTAATTATTTCTTCAGTTTTCTCATAAAAGTGTAAGAAATCAATTCAATCAAATTCAATCAAAGCTACGCGTATTTTGTGTTTACGGTAAGCGGGTAAATGTTTAAGTTCTTTGTTCATTGTGTTATGTAGATGTCTAATGTAATTGTCTTGTATTGTATTGTTGTGTTGTGTTCTCAAGAGTTGCGAAATCCTTTGAGAGATTTTATTTTTATACTACAAAGATGGCAAACAAGCATTCGGCCCGCCTAATTGTAAGCGGCTACCTTAGACTATGGACTCTTGTAATACCATAGGTATCACTAGCATGTTGCTGACCTTGAAACCCCCTACTCCTAAGAGATCTGGAAACCCGAATCACCGCAGGAACACAACACTAGGATTTGGCTGCGATCTTCGCAAGGGTGGAGATTTTCACCAGTCTGACTGCCACATGTAGAGAGGTCTCCAAAGAAATTTCTCTGTGCCCTTTTTTCCGTTAAACTACTCTTATTATATTATTAAACTTTTCCTTATATGAATAATATTATTCTAGCTTAGTTATGTTATTACCCGGAACAAACAGACAGACAGATAGATAGACAGACAAAAATTAAAAAAATGGGTTTTTTGATTATTGGTATCATGTATACTTTCATATGTATTTAGTAAAAATCTGTTATTTTGACATTATAAACAGACACATCAATTTTATTATATGTATAGATAACTATGAATACTTATACTATGAAAATGTGATTGATTGGTCTGATCTCCTTGGAAAATAGATTCTGTTTAGTTTTAGACGATTTTATTTATGAGCCAGAAACTATAACTTTTCTTATTTGCGTGAATTATATGAATTACACATATCGTAACGAAAAACACGCTTTTAAGTTTTCGAAATAACTAAGTATTATATATTAAGTGGGCTTTAACCACAAGCTTGACTATGAAAGTTATTACTTTGAATTTACTTATAATTTATTTATAATTTATTTACATTATTTTGAAGAAACAGTGATAGCGTGTACGACTTCGCGTCGATCGACGTGAGTTTGAATCCCTGCAATGAGCCTGAGCTTTCGGTGAAGGAAAACATAGTGAGAAAAGCATAGCATGGTGGTAGGACATTTTGTAATGCCCACCCTAACCCTCAAGTTGAAAATCTGTCGCCAAGCACCACTAGGTGTGTTCCGGCAGCTGCACTTGAGAGCCAGTCTCCCACTAGCTTTAGCGTGTTATCGTCTTGGGCCATATAGTCACTTAACATCAGGTGAGATTGTAGCCACTACGCCAAACCTATAACGATAAAAAAAGGCTTGGCATCATTGCTTATAGTACAGCTTGTTGTCAAATTAAATGAAATATGTTAATGCCAAATTTCGTAAATAATATTAGTCTTGAATCCAACATTTCGGTACACAGTACCTGAATTTCAAATCCATTGACGTTATCTAATATTGAATGTCATTGAAATTCTGACCGTGATTGTGTAATTCAATATCCAATGGAACCTATTAATCCAGAAAGCACCTTCATTAAGGTTAATGGTTATTAATTATTGCCGTTATGTTATAAAATTGCAGGCTATATATTATTTAATTAAATGAGTTTAAAAAAATAAGGGCCTAATAACTATGAAATCAACAATCGGACGAATTTTGCTAAAAAAGTGAAATTATATAATCCTGATATTTTGTAATCTTTTAAATATACTATATTACTTGTCTAGTAATTAAAATTAGTAATAGTTAAAACATCAACCAGTCCTTTCAATTTATTGGAAGACAATTTTATCTTATAGGATATTCAAGAGCTGATATTATAAAATTCAATATGGGATTTATCTTTTATTACTTTGTGCGTCTTTAATTGCGTTAAGAATTTTGGAAAAAAATACCCATAATTAACATTGCTCGGATGTTTAATTAAAGCCTGTTTTATAATCTGAATATAACCAATTGTGTCCGGCTGGATCGAGATCTTCATACACCATTTGGAACTCCCGCCATTGTAGCACGCTTAAGTGTGTTGAGTTCCGGGAAAAGCCGGCGTATATCCAGTAATCAGGCGATATCAGGCAATAATCAGGATAACCAGGAGTATCAGGAAATAATCAGGATATGTACCAGACGTGGTCGCTACATAGATTTGATATACGAAAGTCTAGTTATAAATAAACCCGTCAAAGTGACGTAATTGCCGCGTTTCTGGATAAGCCAGTATATACCTAGCAGCTGATAGGCCTGCAGGCCGGCAGGACAACAACAACTCGACGATATATTACCGATCACACGATGGTCACCGTTGTTTTTGGAATGTTCTGTGTTTACGATCAGCCATAGTACTATCACTATGCCGTGCTTCTAGTTAAAAAAGTATAGCTGTACAAATGAAAATAATCGAATAAATACTTCCAGAAATAACTTTTTAAAAACGTCGGACCATATTATCAATTTTCGTTGTTCAAGTATTGTGAACATTTTCTCTTGTTTGCTCTACAATGTTAAATAAATAGGGCCTAAATAAAACAAGATGTAAAAAATCCAGAAGGAAATATGATATGGTTTCGCAAAAGATTCCGTTTCTGGAATCAAACAATGATTAAAATTGATTTCAATATCTGGAATTGATACAAACAAAAAACCAATCACTTTTGTTTGTCGGTTTCCGTTAAATACAAGGGAGGAAGTTATTTTTGTTTGTGCACGAGCATATTGTTACCACGATCGCAAATATCGTTTTATATCTTGGCGATTATCTTTATATATTCATAGAACTGGAATTCAATATAAAAGACTTTATAAAGTTTAGTTCTTTAAAGTGTGCATCGAGTCCTGTCTCCAGGATTTCTATGCTTTTCGTTAAAAAATATGTTTGGTATTTTCCATATAAAACAGCAATTTCATAATATAACCCCTATTACAACTCCGCATGACCATACTAGATATTTCATTGCGCGAGGTTGAAATCGGCCATCGTTATTCGTATCCGACATCGTATATACGATAGGCGTCTTAGCGTAGTGGTAATAAGCCTCTACTATTGAGCCGAGAGGTCGCGGATTCGATCCCCGCACATGACTGACTTTTGTGTGATGAGTACAATCGTCAGTTGTGTGTCTGGGACCCGAGTGTTAAATATCTATATTATATAAGTAATAATTTGTATAGTATATCTGCTGTTTGCCAGTTTGGAATTAAATGTACGTGTGTGCAATTAAGTGCCATTCTATATGAATAAATGTGTAGTTCTGTCTGTATACGATTTTTTTTTTCAAATTTTCCGATTGACTTCCTATATAAAGGATACCCTTAATTTTTTTTATATGTTTGTTTGTTTTTATAACCGGATTTAACTTAAAAACGGCTTGATTGATTCTTATGGAATTGTGTACACGGGAAGCTTATGTCGTTGGTCAATTGATAAGCTATAAAGCTTTCAATAATAGGTTTAGAAATCGTAAAAATATGTATTATCTATTTTAATTATATTTCGGTCACTCGGAGATGAGCCATATAGAATTACTTTCGTCATAATATTTACGAGACATTATTGCAAAGGTGATTAAAAAACATTACTATCATAAATAAAACCGAACAAGGTATGGATGAATTGTGTGAAGAATGATAATATCAGTCAGATGACAGCTGATCTAGTATACCTACTTTATTTACTATCGGGTTTAATGTAGTTATTTTGTTGAGTAAGTAAAAAATAGTATCTACATATCAAGAAATTAGGAAAGGGTGGTAGAATGAACATCTGGAAGGTTCGACTTCAGAAGCACCACCACCACGTATTTCTGCGGCAAAGTAGCAGTGTTTGAACTTCCGTGTTTTGTTTCGAAGGATATGCGAGTCATTACAAATGAGAAATAGCTACCTATTATGTCTGGTCTCAGTAATTTGAGTTAGTTATACAAAACTATAGGCTGCAGTTAACAACAGGGGAACTTATGCCTTTTCGCTATATAATCATATATATAGTATATATACAATAATATCTATGGACGAGATAAATGCTACAGGTAGGGGCCGAGTAATTTATAGTGTGAGCAAAGGCTATTATTGTTGAATTGGAAAAGCGATGTCAAAGGAAAACAAGGGTTTCTAGTAACTCGACTGGCGAGTTATTAAGTTTTACTTGTATTACAAAACTCTAATGTTCTTTGTCAAAATTACTTCTTTAGTTCTTAACAGATTTACACCCGTAATAATTCTATCTATATCCTTATAATAAAATTGAAGTATCTGTTTGTAATGTCAAAATAATACATTTTTACTAAATGCATATATGAAAGTATACAAGCTACCTAAAACAAAAACACAATTTTTAAATTTTTTGTCTGTCTGAATGTTTGTTCCGGGTCTGTCCGGAACTGTTAGACCGACTTTGACGATACTTTCACTGGCAGATAGCTAATGTTATAAGAAATAATTTAGGCGACTATAATTTTTGAAATATAATTATGGTTCCGCACAAAAATAAAAAAAACCTATTTTAGTAGACCACGCGAGCGATATATATAAAATATCACAAATATAATAAAAATTATAATAAAACCACTTATTAATACTAGTATTATAAAGATTAAGAGATTGATTTTTCTTGTTTCTTTATTTGAAAGCACTAATCTCTGGATCTACCAGTCAGATTTTAAAAAATCTTTTAAATAAAGATGTTACATCACTCATAATGGATAGCGATAACAAATATATTTCTGTAACTGATTTTATCTGTCAGGTTATGCTGACGGTAAACATGCTTAGATTAGAATCAACTGACTGTATATGAGACTGATACTCACATACAAATAACACACAAACGTATACGCGCGCTGACGCTCGCTCACACAAAAACACGCACGCACACACACATAACACACTTCACTGCTAGAGTGCCACAAACTTTTCTGGCCCGGTGGCCTAAAGAGGAACTAACGACACCATTTTGAAATGTCAATCTACCTGCCATTCGGTGACATATCGGTCATTGGTTGTTTGCTCCGAGCTTTTATTTTTCGTTTCGTGATTATAGCTAGTGAAAAATGCCGAAAGCTTTAAAAAGTGATGCGAGGAACGTTATATTACAAGTCCTAGATTTAATGAAGGAAGAAAAGCGTCAACAGACACCGATAATATCCTCCGCAAAATTGTATGAACGCGTAGCTGCCGCCACAGGTTAGTGTTGGCAGGTTTTGAAAGTGATTCTACATAAACATTATTTGGCACGTGCTAGTAAAATAGATATAAGTATCATATATTTAATTTTTTCGTTACTTTTGTTGTAGGTTTTGAGGAGCGATTTGTTAGAAAACTTGTTATATTTAAATTTACCACACGGTTTTACCCACAAAATTTATGAATATGATCAAACTTGTATTGTGAATTCTAATTGGTTGCATAAATGTAATAATCTAAAGGAAATGATAGTTATAGTATGATACTATGTTAAATTTCAATGTAGAAATGTATATAAATAAACATGAAATGCTGTTCGTTGGTAACCGCGTCACTTGAAATGAGTTAGACCAATGCAATAATCTAAAGGAAATGATAGTTATAGTATGATACTATGATGTATTGCAATTTAGAAATGTATATAAAGAAACATGAAATGTTGTTCGTTGATTGATTGATTGATCAATTGAAATGAGTTGGACCGATTTGGCATTTTTTGTAATATTAGTAATTAATAATCTGAATAAGGTTTTAATTAAAAAAAAAAAAAAGTTTCCCGGAATAAACTTGAAAAACAAATTACTTTTTACTATAGTTTTTTTTTGATGATGACTGGATCACAAGTGCAGCTACTGGAACACACCTATAGATTTTGAACTTGAGGGTGGTAGCTAGCCAGGCGGGCATTAGAAAAAGCCTTTACCACCATGCTGTGATTTCATCTCTAATTCATGTTTTCATCATGATCATCATGTTTTCCTTCACCGAAAGCTCAGGCTCATATCAGGGATTCGAACTCGCGACGGTCGACGCGTTGTCCGTATACGCTACCACTAAGCCATCACTGCTTCAGTGCGACGGCACTTCGCCTGATGTTTAGTAAAGCACAATTCAAAAACATCGGCGCGACGACCACCGTCGGAAAAATCTGTCGTTCCGAACATGCAAGTCTCTTGCCAAATCACGCTTGGCTGATCTCGGAACGCGACAAATCAAAATATGTTCACTCTGACGGGTTTATCACTATGCGTATGGTGGCCATGACCCAGTCGGGTACATTCCGCTGTAGTATATTCCTCGGCTGATTCCGGAAAGCGAAGCACCTAAACGTGTCACTATAGCGGATAGTATCAACTACCACTCAGCAAAATGAATGAATTAAAATAATGAATTTAACTTTAATAGATAGTGAGAGTATCCACAGATAAATATGAAGATAGATCCTACGTCTGAACAGGAGATGGCCAATCCAAGAAAAGACACATAGATTAGAACCTTATTAAATTTATAGATAAATAATTAAGTCAAAAAAACACGATATTAACTATATATTAGTGTAGTATTGGTAAAAAATCGATTGAACTATCGATTGTTGATTTCCGATACTACAGTAATATATAGTTAATATCGTGTTATAAACTATATATACACTATATATACTACAGGGGATTTTTGTGATTGCAAGGAAGTTTTGCGCGAATGACCTTTTTTCCGTACTTAAACAACAAAATCAATTCATTCAATTCGAAAATCGATAATCAATTGTTTATCAGGAAACAATCGTTTACTATCGGTTGTCCGAATAACCGATGTTTACCAAAACTACTGATTGGTGTTTATTCCTAATGAATTGTGCAACGTCAGAAAGAACAATTTGCAAAATAAGTCACATGTCCCTTACTCATTGTTACATAATAAAACTCACAGGTGAAATACGAGTAAAAGTAAATTCAAGTAAACTAACGTTTAAACAAATAACACAGGCGTAATAGGCAATTACTCTGTACGCTCGGCCGTGATAACTCAGTAAGCGAAATTAATTAAATTTACTCGAATGTAACTTTTGTTAATCAGACTTATAATTCAGAGTTTAATATACTTAAACTGTCTAATCATTGTGAATAAGATGAGTTAAGTACTCAGGTGGTATTTGATTTGTACGAAGGGTGATCTGTTAAGCAATGCTTTTATTACACATTTTTTATAGGCCGATGGCTTAGGTTAGGCTTGATGGTTTGCGGGACGCGGAGCAGCAGGTGTGCACGGATATATACGGTATTACCCTATATCTTAAGATCAATAGTCAATGCATGTTACTGCAATTGCGACATATAATGACAAATCATATAGTTAATACACATAATATTGTTGTCTTTATTAAAATCATAATCAAGTAACTGCTAAATTGAAAAAAAAGTGTGTGCGTATATCCTTGTATTTAAAGTGAAATTTATTTTAATTTCATAGTATATATTGACAATATAATTGAATAAAATCGCGTTAAAGCATTACTTTTGATTGACTGTACAGTTGTTTAAAATGCAACACACGTAATTCCTTGATAAATTAATCTCATGTGTAACAGTCACAAAAATAAAACCGCGTAAGGCGATACGTCAAAAGTCTATTGCTGCCAGCGGCCGGCAACAGACTAGCCTATTGGTCACTCTTGTTGCACCACCATGAATTTAGTGATAAGCCCGTTACTGTAACTCTCATTTAGTTTGCTGCGTTTTGAGATAAGCCAGTATGTATCCAGGTATCGAGAAGCTTCTAGGCCAGCAAGACAACGACTACCAGTGATGGATTGTTTGCCGATCTCTCGGTGGTCACTGCCGTTTCTGGATTGTTAAGTGCTTACTATAAGTCATGGTGCCTTCAATTCGCTGTACTATGAAAAAAAAAACATCAGTGAAAAAAAGTATTATTTTTAAATTATCCTAAATCAGCAGGATTCCAACCATCGACCACTCGTGCGTAATACGTATGAAGTCTGGTCATCTCACACCACTAGGCCAATCCGACGAAGATCACAATCATGAAAATCAGGACATGCATTAACCATGTATTCTATTTCATTCTCTCGTAGACTAAATGCTATAGATGTATATGCTTGTCTCTTTTGACTTTCGCTTTTTGGTTTCATCAGGTTTCAAATCACAAAGGTGCTAAAGAAGTGATCACATCAAAAAGATTAGTTACAAAATTAATTTCAATTGTAGTTTTTAATTTCTCTTAATTTTTAACTTAAACTATTTTACTTCGAGATTATAACTGTTTCTTTCATCTCAATTTTCCGTCGCTTAAGTTTAATGCCTTTTAAAGAGATGATTTACATAATGTCTGTAAGTACAATTACTCTAGATATGTTAGAATCAATCTCAATACTCCAAAGTTGTGCCATACTTTGTTTTGTTTTGATTAGGTACCCCTTGCACACGGTGAAAACTCGTGACCAGTACGGTTGTATTAACTAGAAGGGTATAAATAAACCTTCGCAAAGCAATCACAAATTTAAATACTAATGACGTTCTAAATATTATCATTTCCATTTTTAAACCTGTACAGAAAAACCATAATCAAAAATACCAAATTATTTAGTACGTCATAAGTCAACCAGTTATTTTAGCTATCCTTCTCTTAGTTAAAGTATTAATTGTTTATTTATTTTTCGCTACTATCTTAATGTATTCTGATAGCTCGTAATATATAATTCATTATTCTCAATATGAATAGTAAATTTGTGATTGCCGAAGCGTAAACACGTTATAAAATTTAATTGGTTGCAATACATAATTTCATTAATTCGAATTCACGTTATATCATAATTGATAAGTGATTAATTTGTTTATTAATATTTATAATATTCCTTTCTTTTAATTTTGTTAGATTTTAAATCAGTTGTGCTGTTTGATTTGAAGTGACAAATTACTAGTTTAATACAAAAAGGTTTGTATTATAATCCGGTTAATTTTGATATCATAAAATAATCAATCTCAATAAATAATATTTAAAAATAATAATTTATATATCCCAAACGATCTTAATCGCTCATATTATAATAATGCTTACAAGGTTAACAGCTAATAATATACAGTCAAAAATCTATCTATATTAATAAATCTGTTACGTGTATTTTTTTCTACATTTGCGGATTGACAAATATTATAAAGCATAGCACTTATCATCAACATGAAACATGAAAATAAGAAGAAAATCGTCTGTCGATGTCCAAAACGGCTTGACTGATTTTTATGAAGTTTTGTACACGAAAAGTTTATGCCGTTTCTCAATTGATGAGTTATAAAAACTATGAATAATACCTTAAGAAACCGTTTTTTCATATAATTCTCAACTGTTTTTGATGAAATTTTATACACGGGGAGACTTATATAATATATCATTTTTCAATTGATAGCCTGAGTAAAAATTAACTTACGAGACGTAAATAATGACAGCGTAATAAATGAACTGCGTGGCTCTGCTAATTAATGATAAAATTGCTTTTATTTTATTATCGTGGGAATCAAAATCATTTTAAAGATTAAATTACCTACAGATATTACAACGAAAACCACTAGGCCACTGGAAATACAATGGCTGATCCCAAGCGTCTCGCCTTATTAGTCTTGCATGTTTCACTACTAATTGACTATTTTGTCTCCTATATATTAGGTGTATATATGCACCTAGACATATACATTAATATTATTGTTTTATATAGTCAATGTTGTAATTGTAGAAAGGCGAAATAAAATACACGGGATCAGGGAGCACGTCCGTTTCTTTCAACAGCTCGATACGTAATTATTAATTTTCCCTGATCCTCGCCATACAAATGTTTTTCAAATATCGATATCAGTTATTCTACCCTAAATATACATTCTTTTCACTGTAGACTCTTATTCCTTTTAAACTATATTTAAATATAACCAAACTTATACCTACTTCCAACAGTTGTTTTTTTTTGTGTCCGACAAAGTTACCGATAGGTGATTTGCTGCGTAGCGCTCTGATGATTTCTTTTGCTTAAATTTTGTGATTGTATCTACAACGACTAAGTCACGGTTCTTAATAGCTGTCCTTTTATTATCCTGTTATTGCAGAATAACCACTCGAAACACGAATAACTCGAAAGTCAATCCCTGGGTTTCGTGAACAGTTAGAGCCCGGTACCCTTCCCCAGTCCCATATCCTTGGCTAATAATGGATTCCATTTCCTATTGGGTGTAAATAAGGAAGAGATCTTTGGCTGACAATGGATTCCTTCTCCTGGGTGTGAACACGGAAGAGGTATTCGGGATAGTTCTGGGTATTTGGGCTCTTGTAAACCCTTCCGACCTTATGATTTTATTGGCTAAGCGATAACAATATTATAACTAAGTGTATATGTTATTATTGGATGCGAGACTCATGAATAACACAGAATAGGAAATTTCTTTACAAGTAGCTGTTTGTTGTTGCAATGACCTTATGATAAACTTTGTCTTATAAATGTTTACAATTTCCTAGGTTGTATCTATATCTATAGTACTACGAGTATTATAAAGAGGTAAAGTTTGACTGTGAGTTTGTCTGTAAGGGGCAATTTTTGAAAGTACTCATCTGATTCTAAAAAATATTCCAATAATAGAAAGCTACGTTCTTTCTGATGGTTATAGGCTATGCTTTATTTTGATTAAGTTTTACTATAATGAATATTAGGGTCCATTTGTAAACCAAGTCGGAAAAAAATTTCCCGTTTCGCTGCTATATCGCCGTGCGCTGACCTAACTGTTTGAAATAGATAAGAATTATGTATTAAAATATCATTATACGCTAAAAGTCCTACAAAAAAGGCCGCGATAGTATATGTGCAAGTTGTACAGATATGCATAAAAAAACATTTGTAATAATTAGTGTGTCTTTTGGCTACATTATCGGCATGTGCTAATCAAACGGTTTGCAAGAGATGAAAACAATGTACTATAATATTATTAATGACTAAAAGATCTACAAAACAATGTGTAGTGTATGTAACTTTAATAAAAATAAAAAAAAAAAAAAATTTAGTAATTAATATGGCGTTTGGTCGTTTTAACTTTTTCTCGTCTATCACATTGCGTGGGTTGTCGTTGGATAGGTCGTTCAAAAATATTGTGGGCCTATAAAAACCATTTTTGATTCAGGGATCCGTTTGCGAAATATTAAGCTTTAAAGTGCTAAATTTGTTAGAGTCAGGTGTCTATACTGAAGTATTATAAATCATCAACCAGCGATTTCTTTTCAATTATACGTCGTTGAAACCGCGGGGCACAGCTAGTCAACTTATAAAATGTATTTGGAAAAGTAATTTCGTACAAATTCCATTGACAACTTAAAGATCCCCTTGTAAAGGATGATTCGTGTTACACCAGGCGCCAGTCCGGTGTAGCATGAATTACTTCTTACAAAAGTATACTATAGATGTTTGACCGTGTTCCGGCCGGCAGGCGCCTCTAGCCCGATGTAAAAAAAGCATCTTTAAGTCTGCATATTGTGACGGACAACTACGGAACCCTACACTGCGCGTGGCCCGACACGAACTTAGCAAATGTTTATTTATATAGTTTCATAAACTTATATTATTCATCCCTATTTTATATAATTTTGGCGACATTTGACATGGTGTAGATTGGTTATTATGCACAAGTCAAGTCGATTATAAATAAAAAACAAGGAATTCGCAATTTAAGTAGCCATAAAACTCATTGGACTGTTTAACAAGGTTTAACATGTTTAAGGATTACAAGAATAATTTAAAAAATGTTCTGTTCACGTGACGTTGGCAGAATTGTAAATGACCACAGTAGCCATTAATTAAAAAGAAGATGAAAACTTCTAGGAACGTGTTTTAATAAGAATATCTATGTTTTTTATTTAATAAATTAACGGATGTGGAAACAGATTAGACAAGGTTGTATAAACCTTTCTTTATTGTGGTTTAAGTTGAGTTTAAAAGCCAAGGCTAAATTAATAGTCGCCACGAATCGTGTATTTAGGTTCTTTATTATTTTTAACATTCAAGATCCTTAATATATCTGTAATATTATAACAAATAAAATGATATATTTTTATTACATCTGTGGCCGCGGATCCACACGCGTTTATTACACAGTCATTAATTACGTTACATAATATTATTTTTACTCATTATATCTATTAAAATGAATTAAATTAAAATTGTATTAATATCAGTTTATAATAAACATAACTTCAATTATTTGATTTACTTTCACGTTTTCTTAAAGTATTATTGATATTTTTATACCCTATCAATTCTCCAATAAAATATAATTCCTTTATACAAAATTTCATAAATCGATATGCTTATGTTTTTTATTATTATTTTGATCGTTTTCTGAAAGTACTATTGATAACTTTTATAACCTATCAATTGAGAAATGATATATACTTCTCGTGTAAAAAGTTAACTTTAAAATCCGTCAAGCCATTTTAGAGTTAAATCCAGGCACACAAAAATGCACGGCCAGACAAAAACGCACGGACAAGCAAAAAAAAAAAAATTAAATGTCAAATTCGAGATTAGTGGCCTATAAAATAGCTATCTAGAACTTAGAAAAAACTTATCTATCAACTTAAAAATCTCTTATCTAGCAACTTAGAAAAAACAGATTTGCGTATACTACACATTTATTATTATTATAGTATTTTTTGAAAAGTGCACAATACAGTCAATACAGTCACTTACGATCAAGTAGTTTTATTATTTTATTAAAATTTCGTTAAGTTCATTATAGCGGTAGAGAACTGCCATGCCACTCCTATATCTGTCGCAAGGCATCAGTACTCGTGTTGCTGTGTTCCGATCCGAAAGGTAGAGTTTGCAATACACACTAGTACACGAGGCTTTTCAACTTGTAGAGACTATTATAACTGGCCTCATGACTTGTCATTTTGAGGTTGGTTGTACATAGCTATAGGCTGCAGTGACCGCTAAACATCAACTGGCCTGCATTCCTGTTTGCTACTTTATAACACGAAAAAGCGGATGCATAACATCAACTTTCTTCACCATAATAAAAAAGGTGTGTTTGCGATTCACACACGATAGAAGTGCAACTTCATTTTAAAAGACATTTTCTATTTTATTTAAACAGTGTGCAATATACATACACACCGACATTTACTCTCTCGCTCTGGCTCACACAAAGAGGAGAGACCGATAATGTGTGTTAAACGTTTAACGTTTAACGCTTGGAAGTCGCATAAGAAGTTTCACTTCAATAATATAATAAACTACAGACTACACGTACGTATTTTATGAAAATATTCGCGCGCAACCTAAAAAAATACTCTCAACATATTTTCATAACGCGTCTAAAGAAGTATCACAGAAAAAAAGTTTGACAGGATCAAAGTTTTGTTGCCTGGGCTACTATATTCTAACAATAAAAAATATCACGAAATAAAAAATAAAAAGAAAGGAACATTGTCTGTCACGGAATACGGAAAGCTTATCTAGGGAATACTTATCGAGTCAGAATGTTGTTATGACCGCTCTTGTTTCATTTAATGTTACCAGAGGGACTATAAAGATATACGAATCAAAATGAAATAGAACGGACGAACTCGCATTTTTTTAAATTAATTATATTATATATTAGCGTTAGATTGCTTTCTTGCTTAGTGTTAAAGAACGATGTGATCAAGGTAAATATGTTAAGCATAAAACAAACAAATGGCTCCCAAGTACAACCACCGAAACATTATTTGAATTCGGAATTGAAGTTAGCTAAAAGAACTCTAGAAAATGCCTAGTAGTACCAACATAGTAATATTTTATTGTACTTAAAACTTAGGCGGAATAAATACAGATATAGTTCGTCGTGGCTTCCGAGTGCACTACTAGATCTGCCGTCATTATTACCTGGAGCAACATTTTCCCTGTTGTTATTTATGTTTTATAAAACTGTGTTCATCCACAATTTTGTCCACGTCACGTGAATAGAATATTTCTCTAATTATTTTTGTAACCTTTAAACAACGCTCTAACAAGATGGTTGCTCCCCTATTAAAACTGTCCAGGGATTTTTTTTGGCAACTTAAAATGTGTCTTACTAGTTATTATTTACAATCCACTTCTCCCGTGCACAATAACCAAACTATGTCACTTAATATGCCGTGAAATTTACATGATATAAGGCCAAATAATATAAGTTGTGTTCATATAAAAATCACCACATGACATAAAAATATTGCCAAAAATTTCGAGCAACATTAAAAAATATATTTTGTTTCATTTTCAGACGTTACCATGAAGCACAGTTTAGTTATCCTAATTACGGTGGTTACTGTCACCATGTCGCAAAGGCCATCCTATGCCGGATTTCGTCCAATCGGGTACCCAATTATTGAAACGACTACTTCAAACAATGTCCTTGGAAATCGGTAACTGAAATATAATTTATTTTAAACAACATGGGTTTATACTATATACTATGTGATAAATTGATGAGTGATGAATAAGGAATAGTAATGATTGATAGATATTTCATCATCCCGATTAAAGCACAACCAATCGGGCACAACATTATCCCTTTTTTAAATACAACTAAGGAGGCAAATAAGCGTACACTTATTTACGTACGCTTGCTTGATGGGAGCGGTTACCATAGCCTATGGACACTTTTAATACCAAAGGTATCACTAGCACGTTGCCGACCTTAAACTCCCCCTTCCCCAAGAAGTTTTGGGAGCCCTACTCATCGCAAAAACACAACACAAGGTTATTTAACTGCGATTTAAGATTATTAATATGCTCTACGGTCCTTAGAAAGTGGACAGTCGCCATACAAAGTTTGGTTATAATTAAACAATTAAACCCCAATGAAACCGCGGGTACATCTACTCATAGTTATTAAATATATATAATAAGCTATGAACGCTTGAATTATTTATTTGGCTTTCAGGTTTGGTGAGGATGATACCCTGACAACAACTATGCGTCTTCCAATCGAGGCTCAGGGAGACGCTGCGCTCGTGGCCCGTCTGAGCAAGCTACCAATAGACCAACAACCGTTTTGGCTTCTAAACTGGGCCGCTTTAGAGGCTAATAGGAAAAATCCTCAAACCTATAAACAAAAACAAAACATTTTCATTGGCAACAATGTTCGACAGGGATAAGCATTATACTTTTTGTATAGGATACCAAATAAATGTTAAGCATGATAAAATTAAAAAACTATATTTTTTATGTAATATATACGATAGCTTGGTAAGTATTGTATTTAAAAGTAAATTTATATTGTATAATTCATACTAAATTTACAGAAATATGAAATGTTCAGATACATCTAATTACGATATTTGAATAGCTTGTACTAGTCACTTATAATGTCGACGTCATTATATAATATATATCTACCACCGCATTATTCATGTGTTTTGATTTTGTTTCCATAGATTTATATATTAACTATGCTAAATTTCAAGTCAATCGGATCTATAGTTTCGGAGATTTTCTCGTGATGAGTGGTATTTCGCTTTTATATATATAGATTTACGCAGTTATATTATTAAACATTCCACTTAGTTTTATCTGTTATAATTTAGCAAACATTGCATATATCGAGAATGGAAAGAGATCAAAGTTCATTAAACTTGAATCTCCGCTGCCATCTATCAGTGATCTGTTTACAAGCCAACTTAACCCCGATAATGCCTTCACCAACGTCAATACCCTGTCGCGCCTAGTGAAATATCTTCATCATAAATAACGTTACGTATATTGACATATTATTTACGATAACATAAGACCTGTCAACATGTCAAATGTTATATGATCGTAACTATCAAACGAGATATTATTTAAGAGTTAAGTTGATGAATTCGGAAAAGTCTCTAATACTTGCAACAGTCTCTAATATTTGCAACCGTATCTAATACTTGCAACCGTTTCTAATACTTGCAACCGTATTTAATATTTGCAACCGTCTCTAATACTTGCAACCGCCCGTGACTTTTCTGCGAGAAAATATTTTTTGCATTTTGTAGTCGATTATTTATTGCGAAAAGTTTATAGAGTATATAACTTCACGCTACCACCCTAAAGACCCTACTACTCCACTTAGTAGCCATAAATATTAAGCAATCTGGAAAGGTGTAGGCAAAAACGACAGGCTACAAGAGTGCGTTGGTAGCGGCGCAGTTCTCCACTGATGTTTTTTTTTCTTATAGTGATGATGTGTTATACAATGGAGCACGTTTGCCTAGAAGATACCTATTCACTCGTGAAGAGAAGATACCCAGGTTGTAATTATCGGTAAATAATACAAACTCTGGCAAAGAGTTCCACTCTTTAGCAGTGCGCATGATAAATGTACAAGCAAAACGCTTCGTGCGCACTAGTGGAATATGAAACATATATCGATAACGCTTCGCAGTGTCTCTTGTCGTCCGATGGTAGAAGCGGGATGGGATAATAAATTTAACACGTGTGAAACGGTTGGGCACGAGTAGTATTTAATAAGAATAAGAAACAATCTATACTACTCCTACAATGTAGCTTCTTATTAGTGAAAAAAATATTAGAATCGGATGGGTAGTTCCAATGATTACCTTCTACAAACATACAAACTTTACCTCTAGAGTACAGTCTGGGAAGAAAAATTTTCTTCCCTGTAATTTTTTACTTTAACTGTTAAAGATTATATAGATATAAAACAGTGATTAGGTACCTAACAGTTTTTCATTATCTATGAAAACTTGAAATTATCTATGAAAACGGCTTCTCGCAACCTACCAGTCGTCCGGTACGTGGCGGCCACTCGAGAACTCTTTGACCCCATCGGCCATCCATTCTACGAGCTACGCGGCCCGCTCTCTGCCACTTAAGTCTAGCTATTCTTCGGGCTATGTCGGTGACTTTGGTTCTCCTGCGGATCTCCTCAATTCTGATTCGATCACGCAGAGAAAATCTGAATATAGCCCTCTACATTGCCCTTTGAGGCATATATCATAGGGTTTTATATATATTCGAAAACTGCTGTTCGACAAGGTACGGCGGCGGCACCGCGGCATCCCGATTACTTACCATTATATATTGTCATTTTATCTGTTTAAATTTCTTTAAATAATAATAACAACAGTTATATTGCCATAATGAAATAAGTTACTACAATATAATGTTACTTTAAAAATCAATATGTCTGCTATGAACGGTGTATGAAATATTTAATTAAAAACCTGGTGCTAATTCATAGCCAAATTTTTAAATAAGGCGAATTGGAAGCTAATAAAAAGAAAAATATTATAAATGCACGTAAATCATCCACGTTAGTACTTCACGAGTAAGGAAAAGTAATCAAATATACAACCGATACCAATCGATGTTCGATTCTTTATCAAATATGGTTAATATTTAACAATGCGTTAAATTGCGTATAATGAACAATAATGTTCAATTATACGGTATATATTACTTTGTGCAATATAATCTATGCATCAATTTCCATTATTTCACCGAGTTGCTCTTTTGACGCCGAAACATAATTTTTTGCCATTAGAAAAATATCAAGCCAAACAAAGCTGGTAACTTTCATATTAAACGAATCCGACCTGCGAAATCCATTTATTAACTAGAATCGTAACTATTTATCAACTAGAAAATAACTAATAATCTTAAACGGCAGAACAGATTTTCTTGAATCATAGCTAAGAACACTCTCGATTAAGTCACCATATCGAAATCGGTTCAGCCGTTTGGCTAGCTACCACAAACAGACCCACGAATACGTACGTTAAACGTATAACACCCCTCTTTTTACGTCGTGTGTTAAAAATATTAATATACTATAAACCGTTTTATTTTTTTTATAAATTGATACTAAAAAAGTTTTGTTTTATCATCACAAATATTGTTGGAAGCCTTAAGTTTTTATTACCAAACAGGATGTCGCGTAACTGCAAGTAAAACTTATACGCGTTATTTTTTTTATGCCACATATTTTTAATGTGACATGCAGACACATAAATTTTCACAGACAGATTTTCACAGACACACATTTATCTTTTTTCCTTTGTAATGAATTAATACTGATAAATTCAATTAATTAATCCAGATGCTTGCTCAATTTAACTGTTACTTATATTATAATGAATAGGACAAAATGAAATTACCATAAGTACAGATTGGACCTTGTAAACTTAGATCCTCTAATATGACTTTAGGGTGAGTCATTAATTTCACTCCGCATATTCTCTCCTATATAATTACGCAAGATTGAACTGAAGCTTTACTTGAGTAATCCAGAGCTACCTACGAAATTCTTGTCCGATTAATAGACTCCAAGATTGAATGTGAAGACCAGAAACGCAAGTTTATCTTAATAGGGTCAAAGACATTAGTTTTGTTTTACTGCTGATTTTTGTCTTTTTGTGGTAAGGAGAGTACAACCTAAAAAAGATCGGCAACCACCGAGAGATTAAAAATCCATCAACAGTTGCCGCTGTCATACCAGCCTGCGTAAATAGAAACTGGATATGCACCGAAACCATAAGCCATAATAAGCGATCATACCATACCATAAGTGGATCACAATGACAGGGCTATCACCATATGCATGGTAGTCTTAATCTAGTCGGAACGTACAGCATACCATCCTGATATCACCATTTCCTCGTTCGTTACGCAGCAGTGAGCATCCCGTGCAAGTGAGATTAGCTTGGGTGTTTCAAGTCTTAACATGAGTTTTTTGACTCCGCTTATAAGCCATAATAAGCGATCAAACCATACCATAAGTGAATCACTATGACGGGGCTATCAGCATATGAATGGTGGTCGTGATCTAGTCGGACTATACAGCATACCATCCTGATATCACCATTTCCTCGTTCGTTACTCAGCAGTGTGCATCACGTGCAAGTGAGATTAGCTTGGGTGTTTCAAGTCTTAAGATGAGTTATTTGACTCCGCTTATAAGCCATAATAAGCGATCATACCATACCATAAGTGCATCACTATGACAGGGATATCACCATATGCATGGCGGTCGTGATCTAATCGGGCTGTACAACATACCATCCTGATATCACCATTTCCTCGTTCGTTACTCAGCAGCTTGTATCACGTGCAAGTGAGATTAGCTTGGGTGTTTCAAGTCTTAAGATGAGTTATTTGACTCCGCTTATATCCTCCACCCTTTTTGTGTACGTACTTTTGCATTAACGTATAATAAGAATATCATATCATACTAATATCCCTATTCTATATCAATATCCAAATTTTGCAGTCTCACACGCGTAGTATTTGATTCCCAGCTGACCATCTCATGTGTTATGACAATTAAAGTATTGCTAAAATAAAAACACTATTATTGGTTGATTTATTTAAAAGCAAAATCATGTCAACCATATATTGCTTATTCGATTTTTAGGGTTCGAAAGTCAACAAGGAACCCTTATGTTCACAGTTTCGCTATGTCCGTCTGTCTGTCCGCGGCTTAGCTCAGAGATTCTTAGTACTAGAAAGCTGTAATTTGGTATGGGTATTAATAAAGCCTACAATGTTATAAAAAAATCTTAAAAAAAATTGTTTTAGGTTACCTCCACCCTACATGTAGAGTGGGTATGTTTTTTTTTTCATCGTATGGATTGTCGTTGGATAGGTCGTTCAAAAATATTGCGGATGTGTGAAAACCATTTTTCGATTCAGAAATCCGTTTACGAAATATTAAGTTATAAAGTGCTATTTTTTGCTAGAGTCAAGTGTCGCTTCACCTGCCAACTAAATGGTTGTATCTAGATATCTGAAAAAATTCATGGTTATAGTATATATAATGAAGTTAAAATGAAAACTATCAAATGTAAGTAGGCTTTACAAGTTTACGAGTTAACAATCAACTTATAAAAGCCACTCAGAGAAGTAATTGAAGCAGCAATTTCGTACACATTCCATTGAAAATTAAAGCCCCTCTCTAGTCTTCATAAATTGTGACAGAGAACTACGGAACCCAACACTGCGCGTGGCCCGACACGCACTTGGAAATTATTCAAATTCATCTTGTTCGAGCAAAACTCTGATAATTGTATTTGTTTGCGCATAAAGTTCATTATAGTCTGTTTATACGTTCGGCTACGATCAGTTTGTCTGAGTTTTTCTGTGAAAACTGAAAATTTTATATTATCAATAATTGAGGAAAACATAACTTAATTTTTCTCCTATTTATGTATAGCCAATATTTGTGTTTGCTGTGAAAATTCCGACATTCAAGTGATCCGTATCGTGAAGAAACATACTAAAATGAATGAAACTAATTAATCTGAAATGAACGTTTTCTAAATAATTTTTGACGATGTAAATGCCATGCATCTTGTGGGAAGAGTATCAAAATCTAGTAACAAATGGAAGGCTTAAACAAACGTGTGAAGTTCATAGTCTTCGTCTTCAAATAAAGCCTCATATATTTATATGATAAACAATAATATTATACATAATAGATAAACAATAGGTAAAGATGCTTATAGATGTAATAAAAATTTAATTCTACATTATTGCAAGAACTTAAAAAAAAATGTAGAATGTAAAAAAAAAGTTTATTAGAAATTATTTTTATATAGTACACAACTCGTTAATATTTAAAAAAATTAGCATTGTAAATTAATCTTATTAAGGAAATAGATAAAGCTATAATAATGATAAAAATATTTGACAAGATTTGCCCCAGGGTTTCACCAGTGTTAAATTTAGCCTATCGTTGTTCTTATTTCCCTTACTTGCCTACAGCTTGCCAGATTGCCTGACATTCATTGATACTATTCCGCTCTTTAGAATTATAACATAAAGTTTTATAGCCTTATGACCTTCCTCAATAATTAGACTATAATTTTTATTTTATTTCATATGTAGCCGGTAGTTCCAGAGATTAGCGCTTTCAAATAAACAAATAATCACTGGAGATTTATAGCATTAAATATTATACTTAATAAAAAATATCATCGTAAAGAAACCAGTAAGTGTTCGTGTTTTAATGAAGGTACAACTTTGGGTAATTGCAATACTTCATTAATAATTATAGAAACTTAATATATTCTGCTGAACTATGATGACACTACTTTAATATGTAATTCTCATTACATGAGTTTAGTTCGACCAGACATGCATCGACGTTGAGCAGTGAAGTGTTGCTCGAGGGAAGGATTGATGGTTTCAGAACTTCACAGCCAAAGTATTTACAAGTTTTAGACGACCTTAAAGTGCATACGTATTTTTTAGTTAAAATTAAACTATACTATACGAAATATAAAGATTAATGTCGTTCGAAGTTTTTTGTTTATACTTCAATCACACTTAAATTTCTGAACTGATTATAACAAAATTTGGTATAGAAGTTTATTATGTCGTGGAATAGGGCATATAATAATTCTTATAAATAATTACTAAAGTTTCATTTACACCCAATAAAGCGGGTGGGTGCCAACTAGAACTGTTATAAAATTTAAAAAAATATTTCGTTATTTATTACCAGGGTCAGTATTATTATTATTTTTATATAATAAAATAGATATGTATTCAAAAGATTACAATGTTGTGTTATAATTTTATTATGAAACTTTCTTTTTATGGTATTTATTATGTCAACTCCATAGTAAATACTAATTAAGTACGCCAGGGACCAGTATTGCCGTCGATGTCGTCATTAGCGATCACTGATCTAGTGGGTGTCATCACAGTTAAATACATACAGTTAAATACCAATTACAGCTTTCTAGTATTAAGAATATCTGAGCTACGCCGCGGATAAAGAGACGGACATAGGGAAACTATAAGGGTTCTTTTTGACTTCGGCACCCTAAACATGCATTTTGAGTTGCCATATAAACTCCCTAGTCATATATAACAAGGGACCGACCATCTTTTTAAAACGTTGCTTAAACTTTGAAGGTTAGAACAAATATAATATCCGTATGACATTGTCAGAATTGTATATAAAAATAACATAATATTACCATAAAATAGGAAGAAAAGTAGTATACCTAAGTAGTATTTTAATGTGACTATTAAAAGCTTGGTTGGGTTGGTTTTGACTACACTCAAAATAAAGGTTGATTATATGACGATGAAATGTAATCTATGCTGATGTGTCATTCACATGAATGGGTCACCCCACACGTCGTATTATTTCATGGCACGTACAGTTGACACTACAGCTTCATGCACAGCGTGCCTCAAATCAAGCATACATAATGGGAACACTGCGTAGGGTGTGTGTAGGTTTATCAACCTTACTATAGTATATCTAACAGATTCTTTTGCCTTAAGCAATCCAAGTTATATGTAGATGAGAAGACAGACGTCGGGAGTGAATTCCACTTCATTATTAACGGATGGATTTTATTTAATACTTAAGATTAAATTATTATATATAAGATTTAAAGTAATAATTTTTGGTATTCATGGTTTAAAGTATGGGGATACTTGCCAGCTGCCAGCTTAATGTTTGTTTCTGGATATGTGAAAAAAATCATGGTAGTAGTATATATAATGAAGTTAAAAAGAAAACTATCAAAGGTAAGTAGGCTTTACAAGTTAACGAGTAGAAGCTTATATATAGTATATATAGAGAATAGTAGCTTATAAGATTAAGCTTTAAGGTACTAATTTTTGTTACAATCATGTGTCTCCACCACCTGCCGGCTAAATGGCTGTTTTTGTTTTACAATAATGCAATTTTTGTCTTTCAGATACGACTGTACCACGACGACCATAACAAGGAGAAATTTTAATATGTTTGTAATTTCGACGCTTCGCGATCAACTAATCTATGATTACTTAGAGGTTGTTGCTGAGGTATGGGCTGAAATACATGATGACGACGCGACAATTGTGACTAGATATTGAACAACTCTCGATAATTACGCTATTCTTATACCATGGAACAATTATAGTTCTTTTAGTACTACGGTTAAGTACGTCGTTATTCTGATCTGCAGGTTTTCCTCATTTATGTATGTAAATAATAAAACACAACGTCTACATTATAAATACTAATTAGTTGTAAGAGAAACAGGAAATGCATTTCAAAATAATTTTAAAACGAATAAACACAGTAACACAGTCTCTTAAAAAAACAAGTTTTAATTACAAACTGCATAATGAATAAAACGGAAATTCCTACTATAGTGAATAATTTATAAATATTTTACTTGTTTGTAATGTTTTATATATACATATACATTTTGGAGAGACACCAGAATAGACTAACAATGACACTAGGATTTTCCTCTAAATTGTCGTTACGGAATTAGAAACCTTGTGGGCGTCATCAGGGTTAATTGCAATCATTTTAGAGATGTGCACGATCTGAAGTTCCAAGTGATAATAATGTCTGTTTATTTGAGGTTACCCCAGTGGCCTACAACAACTGTTATATAGCCATCCTAGGCCTCGCATGTACGATGTTATCGCTGCCCGTAAACGATTGATAACTGATCTCGAACGTCCTCACAGTCCGACAAGCTTCAGCCAGAATGATCTACTCTTCGGGTTCCGACTTAATGGGTAGCCTCGAACAATCTTAACGAATCCACGATCCAATATTAACGGAAGTCTTACGTTAGAAAAAGCCCTACCACCATGATACGGCTCGAGCGAGAACATCCTGCAAGCTTGTTTTTTTCCGAACTAACTATACTGTTGGACAGGAGTCCTTGACAGATTCACCAGGCTTGTGAATGACCGTAGAAGGCACTCAGCCGAATCCTTCAAGCTTGTCGTTGTCTGCTTATTTAGGTGCGTAGGTCACAGAGGACACTTGTACAACTACGGAACCTTACAATGCGCGTACTTTGTAAATTTCTGCATATAGTACGTGTGTAATTCAAAGTAGAAAAATAAATCTCAGCAATAAAATCGAATATATATTTTCATAAATACATTTTTGTACAGTAAGTTGTTGTTACCTGGGGAGAAATATATTTTACCGCTACATTTATTAAAGTAATAATATTAAAATAATTTACATAAAAAATCCATACTTTTATTCAAACGGTATTTTTTTCATTGAATCTGCTTGGCCGTTGTGGGTAAGTTTGAGGGTTCTTCATTAACTCGTCATATTTATCTTTGTTTATGTACCAGAAGGGTCTTTGATCTAATGGTAATTTATCCAAACTATCTGCGTATCCCTTATCTCCGTTGAGTTGTGGAGGTAGGGGGTCCTCGCCAAACTTGTTTGTTGGTTTTACTTCTGGATAGCCGATAGGGCGAAGACCAGCGTAAAAAGGCCTCTGAGAGAAACAGGGAAGTACCAACACCAAAAGAAACAAGAGTCGTCGGGTCATATTTAAACTGTAACAGATAAAATAGTATCGTTAGTATTTGAATTTTAAAGTGAAACTTTCATTCATTCTAACGCTCTAAAATTTTCGTTCATCTATCGCATGTCGCATAACAGCTGGCCGTAGACTAGGGAACTGTGAGACTCGAGGCGAAGATGAAATTATTGATAGAATAATTGAAGTTGACGACGATTCAATGATTTAGATAAATGCTCTTAGTTTTAAAGTTTTATTATTATTTTATTTTAAAGTGAATCTTATAATTTATCGCAAAAAAACGTTCATCTATCGCATGTTGCATTACATTACATTATCGCGAATAAAATTGAATTTTATGCCGTACAGTCAAGGATTATAATCGTATTTATTTTTAAAGTTTCACTTGCATCGTGGTTTCATAAAACCACACAATATTTTATTTTTGTGATAAGGATTAATTAACCTTTACAATTGCCGACTGAACGAAATCAATATGTATTAAAAAAAGCAACAAGCAAATTGTTCTTGGAATAATGAACACTGCACAAATAAAGGACTATACTATTCAAGAATTACTGTTTTATAAATATTTTTCACATAAATTATGAAATTTCGCTTTTGAGATTTATCATTTAGCCATAAAATTTTAGAAACTTATATTCAAGAATGTTAACATTTTAACAACGATAAATACAATGTGTGATTCCTTTTTAAGTAGTAGTAATAAGAACCTGTAAGTGTCCCACTGCTGGGCAGAGAACTCTTCCCAAGGGCTTAAACACCACAACAACTCATAATGTATTGGCAATTTCATATGCCAAGAAATCCACATTTCTATATATTTCCTACATAAAGTGGTGCACATTTCTCAAGCGTTCAAGTTTCCTTACGATGTTTTCCTTCACCGTCTGCCGATAATTATACCAATTCAAATTAGTAAATCTAAGCGAATTTCGAATAATTCGTTGGTACTTGCCAGGGTACAAATCTGCGGACATCGAATCCATATTCCGCTTGTCTAATCGACTACCACCAAATCAGCTATTTAGTTAAAATAAATAAAAGAATCACCGAGAGATCGATAGCTCATCACCGATCGTCGCGTATTTTTTTTTGTAGAGCTAAGGGAGCTTGCAAATATACGGCTTGCCTGATAGTAAGCGGCTAACGTAGCCTATAAAAGCTTGTTGTTACCCACTACCCCAAAACGCTTTAGAAGCCCTACTCGCCGCAGGAACATAACATAAAGTTATTCAGCTTTGGTCTTTTGTAAGGTGGAGGTCATATGGTATGACAAATTTGCTGATCTCAATACGGAAAAAACTAAAAGAGAGTCACTGGGACAGGTTAATTACCATGTGTATGGTAATCGCGATACAGTTGGGCCTGGATACCTTAGGACTTCGGTTGATTACTGGATATACCAGCTTATCCCGGGACGTGATACGTCTAAGCTTGCCACTACGGCGGGTGCTATAACTGGGTTATTGTTGTGATATGGTCGGACCAATCAGCAAATATATTAAAAATATATAGATTAATTAGCTGTACCCGTGGCTCATCTCGCGTGGACTACAGAATGCCTTCGGTCGAGTGTACATGCGAATCGTGCTTCCCTCGCTCAAAGACAAAAATGCTTATTGTGAGTGATTCTTAGAAGATATTACTGATTTTTTGTGAGTCTTCTAAGGAACTAACATTATGCAGAACATTAATTTGATATATCTCGTATGGTTTATCCAGCGTAAGCTATTTAAGAGCCCAAAAAGCATATTTTTTCCGAATTGATTCACCATTATCGTCACTGCTTATTTCGTATGTGACTTTATCTTACTAAATATATCCTATAATCTGGTCAGATAAAATAGCTATAAATGAAAATAAAAAAAAAAACATGTAAATCGAATAAGTATTTTTCGCTTAAAAAGAACATAAACGGACAGACAGACAAAGAGACGTAGAGTTTTCTAATGATGATGATAGTACTCAATCGTAAACATAAATAGAGGTTTAAAAACCATATTTACCGTTAATAAAATCGTATACACACAACTCGACGACACAATTATCGAACAAAGAATGTCAGTGTTAAAAATTACACAGCAATATATAGTAAGCGAATTCTGTAGACTTAAAAAAATGCAATAACGATTCCTGATAAACATACTTACATTTACCTACATCCTTGACACAATGGTTTATAAAACACAGTCAATTATGTTAAGGAAATTATTTTATTATCGATTGAGAGCGAATGCTGTCATCAGATATGATAAACTATAAGTGGAAAACAACTACAAACTTGAACTGATAAGTATCCATATTGCTCCTAATACCTGATTAGTCATTACTAAAACCATTAGCTTGTTTACAGTAGCACGGCAAATTGTGCATGCTGGTAAGCATTGTAAAATTTTTTTTTGAAAAAAAAAAAACGACTTAAGACTATACTTACATGTACAAAATTAAACTAAAAAGTAGAAAATAATATTTTAACTACTTCAAAGCAAAGGCATTAAAGGATATTTGTATACCTATTTACAATACCGAGAATAGATTGAACACCTTTCGTATATATATATATATATTATTTTTTCAAAAAGCACTGAATCGATTTCGATAAAATTTATATGGAACCACCGCTGAAGTATGACCTACCAAAGAAATAAGAATCAGCAAAATCAATTCATAATTGGCGGAATAATCGCGTAACAAACGTACAAAAAAAACATACAGTCGAATTGATAACCTCCTCCTTTTTTGAAGTCGGTTAAAAAGAGTGACGACCACTGACAGTTCGAGATTTCATTGGCGCGGGCGGTTTCTTCTAGTCTCTGGGCAGCTGGATATAAACCGGATTATCCCAGAACGCGATACACCAAACACGTCACTATGGTGGATGTTACCCCCCCCCCCTTGTATGATGGTCGTGAGCCAGTCGGACAACATTTTCGTATTTTACCCTTATAATAATTAATGAAAAAAGTAAAATAAATCGCATTATAATATACTAGCTGTATATGCTGTCGGACGAACGCAGCGCGCGAACTGTGCTTCCTCAAAAATGCTTATTGTGGGTGACCTTAGAAGACAGATATATGCTATCGCTGACTTTTTTGTGGGTCTTTTTAAGATTTACAATTATTTAGTACATTAATTTCATATATCTCGTATAGTTTACTTAGCGTAAGCCATTTAAGCACTCTAAATGCTTATTTTTTCCGAATTGATTCACCATTATCGTCGCTGCTTATTTCATGTTACTTTATCTTACAAAATATATCCTATAAACTGGCCAGATAACATAGTTATGAATTAAAATAAAATAAAAAGCATGTAAATCGGATAAGTGGTTTTCGCGTGAAAATAACATAAACGGACAGACAGACGTCTGTCTAGAGAGACGTTAATTTTTATAATATGTATAGAAGAAGATTAGCAAAGACTCAAATTCGAATGTCATTACAAAACAATGTTTGAAATGAAACTGGTCAGTTAGTAAAATTTATCGGTATTTTATGTATTGTAATAAGTGGAAAAGTAAATTAACAAAATATTAATATAGGTACGACGTTATTATTTCAGTAGTCCATTATCCGTTCTCTTAAAAAAATGAGAACAATATTTCCTGGCACCAAAGTTTATATCCGTCACCAATATGTATACCCTAATTATAATATCTATTCCCAATAAATACGAGTATTTTTGTCATTATATTCATTCTACTGATAGCACTTAATTCGTACTGTTATCAAAATAATAGATTTGTCACCAAATAAATAGCTTTGTTTCTTATGATTTATACTGTTGCCAATCTTGGTTGCGCACTGGATTGGTTATAGGTTGTAACTGCAATTATGACGCACGAGCCGAGCGAGCGAAACAAGCAGAACGCGCGGTAGCGGCTGACGAGTACCAGAATCAAGTCAGCCGTTGAGAATTCACATTTCCAAGTAAGCCTTTTCATATTGTTTGGTGAACCAAAAACATGGTTAATTACTTATTGTCTCTCACCTCATCTCTTTTTGTCATTTTATTTTGTTACACCCGTGGGTAATCAAAATGCCGTTTGTAACATAATTTATTCGTACAAAATAAAAGTAGAACAAGCTCATTAACTGTTGCAGGTGTTCTCAGTCGCAGTGGTAGTTCGTAGTTCAGAGGCACTAACTACTTTGTGATTGTATTTACAATCTCTGTGGTTAGTTTTAGTCCTCTTTAAATTTCGTCTTTTTATTGCTTTTTGTGGTAGCTTGGATGTTCAAACCAGAACTGTCCTACATCGGAATGTGGCCTGCCTATATATGTGTATATATGTGGTTTTTATCAGAATAAAAACGAGATATATATATTATAGATATATATAGATAGATATATTTCAAGAGAAATTTCGATTGATTTATGATATGACGATAAGGATTAAAGGGAAGGGATATATTTATAGAGAGGCTATTTTAAAAATTGTTTGTTTGCTTACGTGCCTTACGTAATCAGACCGATAAGGTTTCAATGTGTGCGTGTTCCATGCAAACCTCGATGCTTTTTCTTTTTCTGTGAATTTATACACGAAGTTTGTAGTTAATTTTAAACTTCCATATCTAGATATTTATTTAATGTTTGAAACTAGTGTATTTTTAATACAAATCGTAACAATACTATAAGAATAAGGAAATTACTTAAAAAAAATAGCCCAATAAAACAGCTGCTAATTTGTCATTGTCAAGTTTTGAAACCCCGTTTTTGAAATTTGAGTAATTTTGGAATACAGAAAATATTTATCCTTTATAATTATTATTCATTCATTTGTTGTGTTTCTGCGGTGAGTAGGGTTTCCAGAGCTTCTTGGGGAAGGGTGGGTTCAAAAAGAGGTAGGGCACAGAGAAATTTCTATTGGCTACGGTAGCCGCTTACTACCAAGCGGACTACATTCTTAGTATATAAAAAAATATTCATAAAAAAATTATGCCCTGTCTTATATTTACTAAAGCTTGTATCAAGCTCGTATTTATGACCCTTAGAAGTTGGAATTGAGAAACAGCAGTCGTGCGCTTCCTTGCTACCTACATTAGTATGCAAACGGTAATGCATGATTCATTCACATTGGATCATGTCACATTCAATCATCCTTTTTTCTGTAGTAACTAAGTTTGACAAATTTATTTTTTAATATATTTTTCATATAACCTGCATTGAAAATTCGAGTTTCATTTCCCGTTGAGCCACCCGAAACTAGTCAATTTCAGACGAATGCGACTGTTGCCGGGCAGAAAATCATCGTTTGTACGAGGGAAGAAAACAATGGTTTTCTGCCCGCTGAATGACGTTCCAGCTCTGTTTTCGATCCTGTCAGAGTATCTTTTGTTTATATGAAAGCTTTATAACTGTCGTTTTAACCATCAACTAAATTAATAGATATTATATTTCTACAACTAAATAAATAAGAAATACTATTTTAATATGGATACAATAATTACAAGTACACCACAACAGCTCATTGACAAAGCAACAACTGCAACTTTGGTTTTATTACCTGAAAAATCAATTATACCTATAACTGATAATATCTTCTAAATATATAGTAAGAATACAATTTTTAATTCAGTTTTTAAAGAGAATTAAAGAAAATCATTGTCGATTGTGTCACGATATTTGGTTTATGGTGTTAGGGCTTATTCTAAAATCCCGCCTGGCTAGCTACCACCCTCAAGTTGAAAATTTGTCGCCAAACACCTATAGGTGTGTTCCGGCAGTCTTCCCACTAGGCTTAGCGTGTTACCATCATGATCGTGGCCAAAACGCTAAACCTATTACGATAAAAAGCCCTTCATGTGTTTACACATGATAGACTTATTAGAAATATTTATTCATTTGTAAAGTAGGTGAAACCGATGGCGCAACTTAGTGTATAAAATAGCTAACGACTTAATTGTGAAATCCCAAACTAATATAATGGCGGGAAGTGTGCAGCATGTGTGGCAAAATTAATTAATTATGACAAGAATACGTTAGTCCCCTGACGTTTCATTAGACCAATATTTGTAAATTGTTACAATATCCATATTATTAAATTTGTAATTCTGCCTGAATATCATTATAGACATTTCGATAAATCATTATAGACATCCTATAAATAAGGGACACTGATCAAGAATATGCTATTAAAATTGTTTTGTCTGTCTCTCTGTTTCTATGTCCGGATTTAATTCAAAATCAGTTCGACTGATTATTATGAAACGGGACACGGTAAGTTTATGGCATTGGTTAGACAGGATATAAAAATGTTCAATAATACATTTAGAAATCGTAATAATAATAATAATTTATTAATTCGTATCCGATTTTGATGAGATTTTGTACGCGGGAAGAAAAATTATGTCATTCATCTATTGATAGGTTATATTAATTATCAGCTACATGAGTAAAAATAATAATTACGGAATAAAAATAATTACTGCGTAATAAATGCGAACGGAGCCGATTTACAGGGATTCTAACTCACGTCAATCGACGCGGTGGCCGTACACGCTACCACTGAGCCATCATTTCTTTCAAAATTGCTTGTTATCTATATACATACGTACATACATAAATCACGCCTCTTTCCCAACGGGGTAGGCAGAGACCACGTCCTTCCACTTGCTACGATCCTGACATACAACTTTCGCTTCCTCAACATTCATAAATCTTTTCATGCATGCTCGTCGTTTTAGAGTACTCGTTACCTGACCTTTCCACAAAACGTTCCCGATTTGATCGTGGAACGTTTGTCTAGGCCTTCCTCTTCCAACCTTCCCATTTACACTCATCTTATAAATCTGTCTAGTCATTCTTCTTTCATCCATCCTCTCTACATGCCCAAACCATCTAAGCATCCCTTTCTCAATCGGTGTCACTATATCTTCTTTCACACCACAACGTTCTCTTACTACACTATTTCTTATCCTGTCACTCAATTTCACTCCTATCATACTTCTTAGCGCTATCATTTCTACTGCATTTATTCTACTTTCATGTTTTTTCTGCCACACCCAGCTTTCACTTCCGTACATGAGTGTTGGAACTAACACTGCTCTATGTCCAGCCAGACGAGCTTTTCTAGAGATTTTCTGGCTGTTCATAAAGGCGCGTAACGCTCCATTCACCTTATTACCAGCATTAACTCTCCTTTCAATATCACTTTCACACTTCCATCACTAGTAAACATTGATCCCAAACATTTGTTATTTCATTCACTTGCTCTAGTTTGTCTCTACCAATCCGGATACATACTTCTGTCATGCTTTCTTCCTTTTTTACATACATATAATAAAATTGAAGTGTCTGTTTGTAATGTCAAAATAACAGTTTTTTACTAAATGCGTATATGCATAAACATTTTTTTTTTATTTTTGTCTGTCCGTCTATCTGTCTGTCTGTTTGTTTGTTCCGGGTAATCTCCGAGGCGGTTAGACCGATTTTCACGGGACTTTAATTGGCATTTAGCTGATGTTATAAGGAATAACTTAGGCTACTTTTCTTCATAGGAAAATTATTACGGTTCCGCACAAAAAATAAAAAAGGTTTTTAAGTAGTCGACGTGAGCGAAGTCGCGGGCACAGCTAGTTATTTATAATACACTGTACCAATGTTTTGTTTTTACAACGTACAACAAGAGCAAGCAGCAAGATGAGAATCCTCAATGAATTAACAAAGTCGTTTGGGTTATTTCGGTTCACATCGATCAAACTCCTACATTACTGGCAACATTTAAAACATATGAAGGGATTAAGGTTGATCGATGACAATATGAGGTTTGGTTTGTTTTGATATTCTGTATTATAATAAATATATAGGCGACCGAGCTTTACTTGGAGCCTTGAAACCTCCACCTCCTTCCTTTCTCACAGAAGGCAGGAACATGTATATATGTATAGTTAGTTAGCTCGAAATTCTATGGATAAGGATTTAGTCAGATCGCGACTTTTTCGCATGATTGGTAACAGCCCAAGCCGAGGTTCGGCCAATTTGGCACCACTGGAGCTTGTTGCCTAGCTTTCGCAGCTGAGTTCCTTCAGCGCTCACTCCAAGCCCGGTGAAACTGTAAAAGCCGTCTGAGGCTCAGGGCTCTTATAGCTAATAGTGCAGTCAGTTCGAAAAAAAAAAGAATTAGCCGGGGTATATCCCGTTTCTATTTACGCAGGTCGGCATGACAGCGGCAACTGGTGATGGATTGTTGATCTATCGGTGGTCACTATAAATGTTTCAATTGTACTGTCACTTTATCATGCTAATATTTAAAAAGGCAAGTGCTTGTCGGGCCACGCGCAGTGTATGGTTCCGTAGTTGCCCGCCACAATACGCAAACTCAGAGAGCGGGCTTTAAGTAATTTTCAATGGAATTTGTACGAAATTACTTCTCCGAAAACATATTATAAGTTGATTGATTATTACACGTTTACTTGTAAAACCTACTTACTGATAGTTTTCATTTTAACTTCATTATATGTACTACTACCATAAATACTACTCACATATCCAAAAATCTCTAAACTAAAACTCTAACAAAAATTAGCACTTTACCCGGACACGCAATATTTTTGAAGGACCTATCCAACGGCACCTCACACAATAACAAGATAAAAACATTTTCACTTTACGTGTAGGGGAGGTAACCTAAACATTTTTTTTTTTCAAGTTTTTTTTTCACTTTGTCGTACTGCGTGGTTAATAAGTATAACCATACCAGATTGCAGCTTTCTAGTACTAAGAATCTCTGAGCTAAGCCTCAGATAGACGGACGAACATAGCGAAACTATAAGGGTTCCTTGTTTGACTTCGGACCCAAAAAGTATCACTTTGTGAAAACGTAAACCTTATTTCGTAAATATGATAGCATTTTGTATATTATTAATAAGAAAAAGAACATTACAATAAGTTGTCCAAAACTTTCTCATTCTATTAATTATTTCAATCAAAATTGCGACCCGTTTTCGATGTAATAAAGTTTCGCTTCAAACTGTACAACTTTACTGAACATTCAGAACTATTTTACAAGACATTCCTTGAACCAATTTAAAAATTCATTTAAACTAGATTTATAATTTAATTAAAACATTTCGTTTAATACAATTTTTGATAGCAACTCACTTTTATAGGATAATCTTATTTATATTATTTGCAAAAGGTGTTATTTCGCATCAACGTCATATCCGTTAAGTCTTCATCAAAAAATGATTCAAATACCATTTTAAAGCCTATGTTACCGAAAAATAGTTTAAAATTAATGTTTTCGTTAAAAATAGGTAAAGTTTTTAATTAGTAATGCCAACTGTTGATGCTAATGAAAATCTATCCAAAGCGCCATCTATTAACACTTTGATTAACTAACAAGAGCGCGGTTAAATTTATTACATTTTATAATGTGCAAAATATTCGCAGAAATCACCTAATAACATAAATTTTTGATGTAAAATCATTCAATCAATCAATCATTTAATAAGATAAATTAATTTAGTTTTAAATATAATAGTAGCAATAGAAAGAGTTAATGACATAAACATTGTGAACATATGAAGAACGAGGTTCGTGTCAGCTTCGACGGCCAACTGGAATTTACTCTTTAATATATAATACAATAGTCAAAATAAAATTATTTACGTATAACGTATACTACATATTACTTCCGTATACAAGTAAGACTAGTAGGTAATGCATATACATGCGTTCAGTAATAGATACGGGAATATATTTGCGCGGTGGGAAACATAATGACATCATCTCATCTAATTTACGTAACACGGGCTATCAAAGAATATCAATTCTTAATGAGTAAACTCCAATAATCAAAAATGTGTCCTTGAAAATAGTTCAAAGCTACTGACCGATATTTAATATACAGTTCGCTACAATTATTAATTTATTTCCCTTTGAGACGGAACGTATCTGTGAGACAGCATTTACGACGATAAAATAATGATGCAGAAGTAAGAATAGTGTACATTAATATACCCATACTTGAATTAATAATTATGTCATTCCAACGTAAATCTACAATAAAATTAAATATACCGTCTATATTATAACAACTTGATGAACGTGATGGTATTGAACAAGATGTAGCACACTCATTGGTAGTTGTCATAATAACGTTGAAAAGGCTAAATTAAAAGTGCTGATAACTAGACTTACACTTGCTGTAAGCCTTTTAAACAAACCTTAAAAAATAAAGGTCATTGACACCTAGTCTCCACAACAATCGCTTCAAGCACTATGCCAAGCAATTTTAGTAATACTACTAAAATAACATGAACTGTATACAAACGCAAGCCAATCTTATATTAATATTTGCAAAAAAAAAAATGACACATCGATCACGCCGAGCCCATTATCGAAATCAGATTTCTGTTTTGATGCGAACACTAGGTATAGACGGACAAGATAAGTGAAAATGATAGAAAAAGTTATACATAAACAATTGCAATAATACCTAAGCACGGACGGACATCGCGTCGATGGGCGTGAGTTCGAATCCCTGCAATGAGCCTGAGCTTTTGGTGAAGGAAAACATCTTGATGAATCTATAGCATGGTGATAATGCATTTTCTAATACCCACTTGGCTAGCTATCAGCGTCAAGTTGAAAATCTGTATCAAGCATCTATAGTTGTTATCCGGCAGCTGCATCTTAGGCATTTTGAGCCACATGTTCATTTAACATAAGGTGAGATTGTGGTCAAATTCTAAACTTATAAGGACTTTTTAAAAAAATACTACAAATGTAAATATATTTAGGAATATTCACATTTCATAAAGGTTACGTATGTAGCTATGAATTTTTATGTTATTTTTATTCATGTATTTTAAATATATAAAACGCAAGTGTACTTTTCTTAAACTTCAACGAAGAACTTCAAAGAATAGAATACGTTGATTACTTACAGTGATACTATTAATATGAAACACTTATAAAAAAGTCCAGCGTATATTAGACAGAAGCTTTCATTTCTTTCTCCTTGAATACTTTTAATGAATTGTACCTATGATAGAAAGGTATGGTAATTTTCTTTTTATTGTAACACGACTAAGTGTCGACAGTGTACCTAATAGTACCCAATACAATCCAACCAATGGCAACCAACTAGGGAACTACAATCCATTGTCAGTCTTTCGCCAGTCTATCGCTGCTGTCATGCCCGACTGCCTGTCTGCTGAATTGTCACTTCACGTTATGTTATAGACTCCTGTCCATGTTGTAGTAATGAGGGAATACGCTAGATCACGGTAGCACATTAACACAGCATCACGGTAAGGCAAAAATAAGACATAGTGAACTTCTATATTCGTGCCGAGATGGAGGTTACCGAAAAGTTACTCCGGAGCCCAGTGCATATGATTCTGTCATGAAAGTGTTCTTTAGAACACTCGCCATGATACAGATGGTAGAATAAGCTAGCGAGGCAATGTCCCCGCGATTAACTTAGTAACGTTTGCATCATTTACAAATGCGAACTGCCCATCTATAATATGAGTGATTAAAAGAGATTATGCAATGATGGTTCAGTGGTAGCGTGTACGACTTCTCGTCGATTGACGTGAGTTCGAATCCCTGCAATGAGCCTGAGCTTTCGGTGAAGGAAAACATCGTGACTAAACCACAGCATGGCGGTTGGGCATTTTCTAATGCCCGCCTGGCTAGCACTACCACCCTGAAATTGAAAATCTGCCGCCAAGCACCAATAGGTGTGTTCCGGCAGCTGCACTTGAGAGCCAGTCTTCCGCACCACCAAGCACCAATAGGTGTGTTCCTGCCAGTATTCCACTAGGTTTAGCGTGTTATAGCGTGTGCCCTCGTCTTGGGGCACATGGTCACTGAATATCAGGTGAGATTGTGGCCATTACGCCAAACCTATAACGATAAAAAAATAGAAATAACGGTGAAAAGCACACCGTTAAGTGATAAAATACATAGGTATATTCTTTTAATGTCGATCGATACACTAACATTTTCGTAACTCTCTGATCTTTCCTACTAAACGCATTTGGGTTGCGCAACCGAACTCACAAGTTTTGCAATTAGCCTATCCGCAATTTGTAAAACTTGGCTCGGTCAAACAGAAATGGAATTCGGATGAGGACGCCGACCCATTTAGTTGGTGAGATTTATACTTACAGTTGTTAAGATTCGACGAGGTAATTCTTAGGTGATTTTTAGTTCAACCACTTTCATTTGTTATTAAAATACTTTTCTCTCACCCAAAGTTAAAGTGGCTCGACCTGGAGCTAGGGAATTAGAATTGTCTAAATTTTTGGACAGTATGCTGTAGATTTTGTATTCTTTAATAAAGTTAACCCAAGCGAAATATATTTTGCTGGAAAAAGGTTCTCTATGGTCATTAACCACTAAGATTTCAATGTGCATTAATTATTATAATTATAACATCACAATGATTAGAGTATATAAACTTAATCTTCAATAAAACAATTCGTGAATACGTGATAGATGATGGTGTTTATAGTAATATTTCGCTATAAATTATCCGAACCGGTCAATTAAGTTAGTTAAGAGGATGATAAATAATTTATTTTTAGGTATTTTTTTTTTCCTAACAATAAAATCAGAGTTCCGTACACAACCGATTTAATTAATACACTGTTCATAAGTTAATGCTTCTTCCGATATGAACTGTATCATATTAATATGGCTTTAAATTGAGCTATAATTTAATATTATTTGTTTGTTCCGATATGAACTGTATTATATTAATATGGCTTTTATATTAAATTGAGTTATAATTTAATATTATTTGTTTGTTCCGATATGAACTGTATCATATTAATATGGCTTTTATATTAAATTGAGTTATAATTTAATATTATCAAGTTATGTTGCTTTCAGTGGAAGCGAAAATTATTATCAAGTAACTTATTGCTGATCTATTTGGGACGAAACTGATATTTTAAGTAGACATTTTTTTTAAAGTAGCTTCAATAAACGATTAGTGCGGCATCTACAAAAGAAAATTTAAACAATTAACGGAAATTGATGTTCTCATAATGTTCGATGTGTCATATAGGATAAAGGTAATGATTCAAGAAACATAGTACAATGGACGTAAATATATATATAGATGTACGTACGTAACATACTTCGTGACTAATAAATGCTGATCTTTAAACGACACAGTGTAATTTTGCCTGTCATGTTGATGCTATGGGCACATATATAGCAAACAATAGGGGTCATATCTGTGGTTTTCGTAAATTAGTCATCATTTATTTTTTCCAATAATTGATTGAATCACATGTTATATTAGGTCAGAATAATGCGGGCATAATTTTTATTTAGTGTATCGTTTTCTTTAAACTGTTAGCCTTATATGTCCTAGAACCATTAGAGGCTTTGAGAGCTTCACTGGGCTTGGGGGCGAGCGCTGAAGGCACTCAGACGCGAATGCTAGGCAACAAGCTCCAAAGGTGTCAAAGTGGCCGAACCTCGACTCGGGCTGTTGCCGATCAAGCGAAAAAGTCGTGATCTGACTAAATCCCTATCCCATAGATATTCGAGCTAACTAACTATACAAATAATTATACATGTTCTTCTGCAAGGAAGGAATTGCAAAGGAATGTATCGATTTTCAACAAGCTGCATTGTACTATTACTAAGTATCGGCTTTCTTTTTGCCACATTCCTTCATGAAGATCTTGCATTTTTCACCTTCAACGTCTTCGTATTATTCGATCATCTATTATTTTTAACTAAGCTTACTTTTATCCCTATTATGTGATATAATTTAATTATTTTATAAGGGAGAAACGAGACTTGTATTGGCTAATAACATGAAATACAGAAACTGTCGATGTTTTTTGATTCAACTCAACTCTCAATTGAAACTTGACTATTAGTCAATACAAATATTGTTAACGGTAGAGCTTCGTTGCGAAGCAGTAATAGTAACCTTCAGGAGTGGAGAGGAGAATAGTGATAGAAAATAAAAGAGATGTGGTGACTTTGTGTCATGAAGTTAATGTATTTGTTCGCTATCATTTTATTTTTGAGGAATCAGTGATTTACAATTGGATTTTTATCTTATTATTTAAACTATTTTATTTATCAACTATATTATTTGTCTTCTCTATTAGCAACACGCTTTAGTCATGCTAGCCTACCAACCAACTAGCCTAGTTCAATTTTATTATTATTTTCCGATTTTTTTCTTCTTCAATGGTTATATCAGGTGCATGATTTTATTTAAGGTCATCAACTTAATGATATATTTAAAGAATAACATAATATAAACAATTATTGCTAAAAAAATGAGAAAATCTCATCTTAAATTACTCATTAAATCTTCACTACTTTGATTGCTAACATATCTAAAAGTAACAATAATGGAAAACAATAGTAAATTTATCCCCTAAATAAGGTTGGTAGGTATATTTAGTTACTAAACAAAAGTCTTCATAAAAAACTTTGATAAAAACTAAGTTCGATCAAAATTGAATCGTCCTCTCTGTCGGAAACTTACCTTGTTTATAAATCATTCAAGTAAATCTGTGAGGAGGATTCAATCTCGTAGTACGTGTGTTGTGATGTACATTTAACTTTCACTCTCGAAGTCCTAAACTAACAGTGTTAGGCGATTTCGAAACCCTTACCTTGGTAAAAAAATTCAGACTTTTTCATAGAAATGAGTTTGGATAAAAGCTGTTTGTTATCTGTGACTACGATTAAATGGAATTTAATTATTTAAATCTTTCTCAAGGTCTTTCTATCTTTGAAAATTCCAAATACTTAATAGATAATAATACCAATTACCACGCTAGCCCACAACGTATTGGTGATTTCATACACCGAGAAATCAACTGTTCTACATTTTTACATACATTTTTCTGACGTGCAGTGATACCCTATCTACTACAAAATTTGTCAAGAGCTAAGGTTTCCTCTATCGTCAGTCGATAGTCTTACTAATTTAAATTAGTATAAATGTATGAAAATTCCATAAAATTCGTTCGTACATGCTGGAGTTTGAATCTGCGGACATCATTTTGATTAAAAAATAATATTATATTACTAAGGTGGCAAACTCTGACGGTAAGCGTTTACCGTAGCCTATGGACGCTTAGAAAACCATAGGTATCAACTAGCGCATTGCCGAGCTGGAACCTCCTTCCAAGGATCTTTGGAAACAATACTCACCGCAGGAACACAACACAAGGTTATTTGTTGCGATCTTCTGTAGGGTGGAGGTATTCCACAAGTCGGTCTCACCAAGCAGAGAAAAATCTCCTAATAAATTTATCTGTGTCCTACCTCTGTTTTCCGTCGGTCTAAATCACTCGAACAATACGACTTTTTGTCGTTACTATCCTAATCCTAATCATACTTATATTATAAATGTGAATGTAGATTTGTTTGTTACGCTTTCACGCGAAAGCTACTTAACCGATGATCATGAAACTTTGTACACATTATTCTTATACCGATAATAACAATTTTTGTCTTCCACGCGAGCGAAGCCGTGAGTAAAAGCTAGTAATATTATAAAGGCTAAAGTAAGTTTGTTTGTTACTCAATCACGCAAAAACGGCTGAACGGATTTGAATGAAATTTGGTACACAGATAGTTTATAACTTGGATTAACACAGGATACTTTTTATCTCGGTAAAGACCTAATTCTGAAGTACAGGCAAATGAAGTCGCGGGCAGAAGCTAGTAAATAATATAATTAATTTACATTATTATTATTTTTTATATTAAATGGATTAACAGAACATAACTAATTATAATATAATAATAATATTTTATATCTTGTTATTACCTTAAAATATTACCTTACCTATAATATTATTACCTTATTGTCTTCTAATTCATTAAAATGTTCAATATAATTAGGCACAGTAGATTCTAAACAATAGAATTTAGCGTGTCCAAGATAGGCCAGATTTTAGTCAAAATTACTCATTTTCTTATGTCCACCTCCTAGACTTGGTGTTTTGAGAGATCTTACTACTTTTTATACACAAATCATCTCAATCGAGACTTGGTACGTTTTTAACAGCCTATTTATGTTGGGATAAATGTTTTTCTAAATGCTGTTGGAATGCTATTGAAATTAAGGTTATACTTGTCACCGTATTTTAGAATTTCTCATATTTTTTTGAATTGCCTATTAATTTAAACAATCATTATACAACTCGTTATTAGAACGAATAATATATGACTATCGCTAAATTACCTAACGTCTCCTCATATTAGTTTAAACTTCTAACCAGCTTTAAATTATACGACACCATTATGCACCGTCATATATACAAGAAAGTGGATGGCGTTAAGCAAGTACGAGACTGTTTCTAATAAAGATTTTATGTTAGCTATATTTATAATATATATAATACATATAATCTAAGCTAATATTATAAAGAGGAAAGATTTGATTGTTTGTTTGCATTGAATAGGCACTGAAACTACTGGACCGTATGAAAATTTATAATTTTTGAATTTTTTGTTAAATACCCGTGCGAAGCCGTGGCGGTCCGCTAGTATAATATATATATAATACATCATTAAATAGTTAATTTCATCAACTGTTTTAAATATAAATATCTTATGTGTGTTATTGACTTATTTTTAAAATTCTAAACGCCTTAACCGATTTCGGTTATTATCACACAATATATTTGTTTTCTATGCTAAGTAGAACTAATGTAGAGCTGTAGTCGTTATTAACAAATCCAATAAGTATATATGGACAAAAGTGACTCATATTCGCAATATAATTTAGAGTCAAAAAGAAAATGACCCGATAGATGGCGCTGTAAGAAAAGGCAGAACAACGTCTGTCGGGCCAACTAGTAGGTACATTATACAAATTTAAATGAACTCATCCAGTAGATATTTAATAAACTAAGTTTATTCATTTTGTACCTTAAACGTAAATTACAAATTTGTGTCTTACTCATTCAGACTAGCAACATGTTCATGGAACTGAAAACCGTAAAATTAGATGTCTCATTTATGTTTAAAATCTTCAATAATATTAATTTTAAGTACATTTATTCAATGTTGGCTCTGACTGTAAATGTATGAACGTAAAAACACTATTATTCGTTGAAAAAATATATTAGAGAAGAGATAGGTAGGAACTCGATCAGGTTTATACCATTGCTGAAACTTCCTGAGTTTTCATAACCATAGTCACTGTTATTTAATTACACGAAAAATATTGACCGTCGAAAATTAATTATCTCGTTCTTTCGCCAGCAATTGTAATACACAGAACTGTGAATGTTTCATAGATTGAAACTGCCAGTGCGTTGGTAATTCACATTATTTTTATACATTAGTACTACAAAGTGACGGTATTCTGCTTGATGGTAACACAATACAATCCAAAAAGAACGTCGAATATCAAAATATCGGCAATTCATAGCCGCTCTTCACTGTCATGCCGACCTGTAAAACTTCAACGGCTAATTCCGGAACGCGACACGCCTATACATGACACTATAGCGGACGTTACTAGTAACTTAACGTATGGTGATCTAGTTGGACACAGTTATCTTATCCTACCACCGAGTTATAATAACCTGATATGAAGCAATGATGGCTCAGTGGTAGCTTGTGCTGACACAGGATCGATTGACGTGAGTCCTAATCGCTGCAATATACCTGAGCTTTCGATGAAGGAAAACATCATGATAGAACTATAGCATGGTGGTAGGGTATCCACTAATGCCCACCTGGCTAGCTAACATCCTCAAGTTGAAAATCTGTTGAGAAGCAACAGTAGGTGTGTTCCGGCAGCTGCACTTGAGAGCCAGTTTCCTTACTAGGCTTAACGTGTCATTATCTTGGGTCACATCATAACATAAGGTGAGATTTTGAACATAACACTACACCTATAAACAATTTAAAAAAATGTTATTACACGCTTGCCCATTAGCGGAATATGAAAAAAAAAACATGAAAATAAAATTCTTATAACTTCTTAGATACTTCTTGAATAACATTAACATACTCGCGACCTAAACTCTCACATTATCAAACAAGATGGCACAAAATTCAAGGAAAACAATAGTTTAAGCTGCAACCTATTAACGATTTCAAAGTAATTGATAAATCTGATGCACTTGGTAATTTTCTATTTTAGAAATGTGAGAATAAAAACATAATTATAGAGTATATAAAGAGTAATTTATTGGTAAAGCGGTACTGTTGTTCATATTTAAAATTGGTTGCAAACAACTTTTTTTTTTTTTTAAAAACTCTGACATTTGCAAATTCTTCTGGCGCCTAAATAAGAAGAAGAAAAACTCAATTTTTTTACTTATTAGAACTACTGGATATACGTCCTTTAATCGTTTCTTTTTATTATTTTCTAATATTCAATGTATAATAGAATGTCGGGTCCCTGGTTAGATCTTGTGAAGATAGTAATTGTCTTGTGAAGTTGTGGAGGTGATAACTAAAATTCCCACAGAGTTTGTGTTATATCTCAAATATTATTTTCCTTGTGATTGTTTGTAACTTCACTGCACTGTGCACAATAACAATAAACAAATTATGTTACGCAAAATGTCACCAATATTATACAGTAGAGGGTTAAATATTTTAAATTTCTGAGTAAAAATCAGAAAGAGACTAAGATCCCGCCAAAAATTCTTAAATAACTTTCGTTCATTTGAACTGCAAACGATTAGGTAAAGGCTTCTTTATCCTAAATAAAAACATCGAGCTGTTTGTAATCATCTGCTCTTTTACTTATTCTACAAAGAAAAATCTTGAGAAGTTTCACTTTATCTTTTTTAAAACTATACTGTTTACTAAACAATGTTTTTTTTAATTGTTTACCATCTTATAAATAAATGTTTTTGCAGGATCTTAATTTGTTTTGTTGTGCTTTTAATTTTTTTCGTAAGCGTTCGCTATTTCAATCTACATATAATCATTTTTGTAATGGCCTTGCGTGATATATTTTATTTGATTATTGTGTGTGATTAAATTAATTTAATAAAAAAGGATATACCTTTACCAAGCCAGACTACACAACGTTGGATATAATTTTAGGTGTAATGTCCTGAACAAATAATTGGGAGTTAACGTTGAAGAAAGAATATTTTCGTTTTAAATTAAATTATGCTCGGCGCGCAAGTTGTTATTTGCCAAAGAGAAAAATTCAAAAATAAAAGTAAATAGAGTCTTGTTTTGCTTGTTTTTGAAAATTTTGATACTAATTATAAAAACAGTCGTGGTAGATTAATTTTAACCAAACAAAAAAGCATCGGCCGAGAGTTTTTTCTCATACTAAATGGTAACAAACAGTCCGGTTTCAGAGGAATTTCCTTCCGCAAATGCTCCAGATGTGGAATGGGATCCGTACTGAGGTTTTCCCAGAAAGTATGAGGTTCTTTAAAAGTGTATTGGCCAGGTTAATACTGTAAGTAATATAATTAAGCGCATTTTCCTTAACAATAAAAATTACACAAATTTTTAGTCATAGCTCGTAAAGTTGCCTTTGTTTCACCATTAAGACTTCATAATAAGAAGATCGTAAATTCAAATTCTAAATATTCCGGTGCTTTGAATGGCGGACGTGACTGATAATATTTGAATACTTGGAATATTCAACTGCAGAATTTACTTATCCATGTGACAAATCTTTGTAATTTAAATATACATAATTATGCTAATACTTTATATTGCTCGGTTGCTTTGTTGGACGATAAAAAACATTCTATATATTATTTCACAACATAGTAGACTTCTTTTCTAAATTTCATTAGCGTCCGTCCAACCGATTTGGCGTGATTGATGAACAAGTATTCAAAAAAACGTAATTTTGTATTTATAATGTTCACTAGAATATTAGATTAGATAAGATTATAATTTATAATAGTAGCTATGTCCCTCGGTTTCACCTGTGTTGAATTTATTCGACCAAATCTTCGCAGAGTCACCGCCAAACATTATAAAAACAGCGGGACAGATTTTAATCAATTTTATCAGAGAAGTCAATTTATGGTTTCTTTATCTTTAAATGTGTTTTTACACAATTCCTTCAGACGAAGTTTCCCAGAATTCTGAAATATCTGTTCCTATTAAGATCTAAATAAATATGGTCGCGAATCATGGCAGAAACATAAAATTCAGCGCTAAAGCTCTCTACGTGTGGTTTTACGCGACACTTAACACAGGTAACGGGTTTACGCGCAGTTTAGTCCAGACAATTCTTTGTATTGTATCCTATTCATTTTACATTGTTTCAAAAGAGTACTATTATTCAGTTTTTTTTTTAATTCTGCCTATTATCGTCCTTGTGTTGTGTTTCTGCGGTGAGCAGGGTTTCCAGAGCTCATTAGAGAAGAGGTGATCAGGTTCGGCAACGCATTAGTGAAAGAAAGAAATAATTTATTCACAATAACAAAACACGGCGATACACAATATATACAGATAAACGTAAAGAGGAACAGCTAACTGTGCCTAAAAATATACTAATATCGATAAATACAAAAACAAAACAAATACACGAAGAAGAATAATAGTTCAGAAGAAAAATAATCCAGATACGCGTCCCGTCATTATGAAAATGCGTCCAGCTCAGCATAAATGATAGATTACGACGGAGCACTCAGCGCTGATTTTCAGCCGGAACCCCAGAGCAAGTCACGGTGCGCCCGAAATTCTATTCAATAACAATATGTGGTAAATTAAAACAAATAAATCATTATAATAATTCAATACTGGCAATAATGGCTTAATATGTATTTGATACCTATGGTATTACAATCATCCATTGGCTACGATAGCCGCTTACCATCAGCCGTATGCTTGTTTGTAATATAAAAATAGGTTAGAATGACAAAATGGACCACTACAAACCATTTTTTTTTAAATTCAAGACATAAATTATGTCTTGAATTATCACACAGCTTTTAACCAACCTCAGAAAGATTGAAGTCTTTATTGAAGTCAGTTAAATGCTACTTCTGAAGTTAGAACCTCTTTCTCCTGAGGTAGAAGTTAAAAGAAGACTGAGTAAGAACAGCTCGTGTGTGATTACGTATTGCTAACCACACCCTTCGGACAAAAAGAGCACTGCTACTTAGCGGCAGCAAAAAGTGTAAAAGTGATATTCCCGTCTACTATTCAAAAAATTCTCAATTTTAACCTGTAGAAAATTATCAGTTCTATGCTGTAGAATCGAACAGAGAGAAGGATTATACAAGACTCTTTATTAATTCACAAGCTCTAAATTTGGTATATCTCTTGCATACACATATGCACATATACCATGCACACATATTTTTGTTTTATTATTTTTTAAATCAAAATGCGCCATATTGTATACGATTATATTTATGGGAAATAGAAAATAGCAAGTAGGCAGCAGTCACCAATATTTTTTAACGGAATCTTTTACAGAATGTTTCTATTCGTTACTTCGTCGATTGATATCATAGGAATGTGGTGAAATTTCAATCAGTGTTAGAATATATTATGTTAAGCAATATCACTTTCCTTTCCAACCTTATTAGGTAAGTTCTAATTTCAAAAACTCCCCGTACTACAAGCCTGAATATATGAGGCAAACAATAAATACCATGTCTCCTAATTGGATATCGATAAGGGGAATTCACAGTAAAACTAAGCACTTAAACGGAAAATAGACGTTTTATAAAAATTCTTTTTTAATAGATAATATTATGAAATTTAGTGCTTTTATCCCAATTATCGGGAGTCGTTAAATTAGTCGATACTGAATATCGTATACTCGTGTAATACCGTCTTTGAAAATTTGTTATTAGAATAGTCATTTCTAAGAAAAAAGGTTTTTCTCTAACGTTTTATATTACACTAGCTGGGCTGTATATAGTTTTTATTTTAATTTTTACACATCATTCCATAGTATAAAACAAAGTCGCTATAATCTGTCCGTCCCTATGTATGCTTAAATCTTTAAAACTACGTAACGGATTTTGAAGCGGTTTTTTGTAGTAGATAGAGTGATTTAAGAGGAAGGTTTATATGTATAATACATACATAATATTGTAGAGAAACACTGGTTAATTTAGAGGTTTCTAAGTGATGTCGTAAATAAACACATTTTTTGCGCTTACATTGCAAACGCTGGCTGAACCCCACGAGATAAATCAAAATAATGTACTACAGTATTGTACACCTTAAAAAAGTCAACAAAAAAGTCCGCGATCCTATCTCTTAAGGATAACCCACAATAATCATTTTTTATCCTTTACATTTTACGGGAAAAAATGGCTTATTTACGAAGTGATTTTAAGCAATACAGCATTAATCCTTATCCAATTAAGTACCTTAAATACATTGTCCATTTAATATAGATCAATATAGCCCTTTACAGTATGTAATTTAAATGAATATTCCCGAAGATATTACAGATTTAAAATGTAGGGAAGTGCGGCGGTACCGGCCCTATATACCATGGTCAATTATATGTCGCTCTTTCAAGAGTAACCTCTAAACAAAACATGTTTGTATTATCTAATGACAAGAAAGCTGTAAATGTTGTTTATAAGGACATTCTGTGGTAGGTAGGTACATTTAATATCAGCATTGCACCCGTGCGAAGCCGGGGCGGGTCGCTAGTATTTTATGATTTTTAAAAGTATTATACATTATCCTATTATTTGCAGATACAGAAAATGTATTTACTTCCCGTGAATAATATTCCATAAAAATCGTACAAGCCATTTCCGAGTTAAACCCAGATATACATACAAAAAGAGAGAATTTCTTTTATATATCAAATTCGAAAATAGTGGCCAAATTCGATATCAGTGGCCTATGTATAAAAAAAAATCCGTTACAGGCACTGCCGATAGAAGTAAAAACTTATAACTTAGAATTTTAGTATTAACTAAAATTTGAACCGGCCTTATTAATACAGTACAGTAAATATTTCCATTATGCGAACACGAACGTGAACTCTGGTTTGCTTACTAGAAAACTTTGAAGTTTTCACTGCACCCGGGAATCACAAGTGGCAAGTTCCGCACGGATGAATTACATTGACTATAAAATACATACATTTCATAACTAGCTGTTCCCTGTGGTTTCACCCGTGTTATATTTATTCAACCAACCGATTCTCTTTTCCCGTACTCGCCTACAGCTTGCCAGATTATTTGATGTTTATTACTGCTCCACTCTTTAGGGTTGTAGTTTAAATGTTGTGTAGCTTAGATGCTTTCTTAATAAATCTGCTATAAAATGCTAGAATAATTTACTAATTGGATGAGTCTAGAGATTAGCGCGTTCAAATAAATATTCAAAAACAATCTCATGAACATTATAATATTAGTTTAGATAGACACTAGTCTTATTTTTCACGGAAACTCCGAGTCTTGTCTGGATTTAAAATGGGCTGATTTTTACTATTCTTATTGTAATTATATCTTTACTGCTTAGCTCCTTTAGAAAATCTTAGTGATCTATAGGCTAGATTCTAGATTACTCTTTGAAAAGTCCTACCAAAGTCGGTTTAGGCATTTCGGAAATTAGCCCGTCCTAAAAAAAACAGAATTACAAAAAAGATTATAAATACGTGGTTGGGTTTTGGAACAATGCGAGTTTAAAAAACCTTTATTTCGACATTACAGACAAACTTTTCAATTTTATTTATTAGTGTAGTTCATTGGTTTCCAACCAGTGGTCCGCGAACGATCAGTGATGCGCAAAAAATAAAAAATGGACCGAAAAAGTTTCAAAATTTTCAATTTTTGTTTGCTTTATACTATTAATTCCTTATAATGCGGGCGCACTGGTATTTAGGGATGAGCGTCAATGGCTGGGGTGACGGCAAGTGATCAAATATGTTAACAAATAATATGTTAACCTATGAAATTGCCGTTCTGCAGTACTGGTCATTTCAAATCAAAATAATTTTTGTTTGGCTAAGAATTCTAATTTTAAATTAATTTTATTTTAAAAACACGGAATTCTTTTTCCAAAAGTAGTCATTTGTTTATTGATTAGTGTTACATTTTCATCACATTTCAATCTTTTTTCTCATCATGGATACGTTAAAAATTCGAGTAATAATGGAATATGAGTACCGTCGTGGCAGTAACGCGGCACAAGCGGCACGCAACATCAACGACGTTTACGGAGCTAACACAAGAAACCAACGCACCACCTGTTATTGGTTTGCTCGCTTCCGTTCTGGGAATTTCGACCTGAAAAACGAACCTCGCGGTCGTCCGAAGACTTTGGTCGACAATGACGAATTAAAGGCGATTGTGGAAGCTGATGATACACAATCTACGGCTGAATTAGCAGCAGCTTTCGACGTTAGCGTCAAAACAATATTGGTCCATTTGCGTCAAATTGGCAAGGTAAAAAAGCTTGACAAATGGGTGCCCCACGAACTCAATGATCGCCAGCGCGAAGTACGCGTCGAGACGTGCCTTGCACTGCTCAACAGACACACAAATGAAGGAATTTTTAACCGCATTGTTACCTGCGATGCAAAATGGATTCTGTTTGATAACCGCAAGCACTCAGCAAGTTGGTTGGATCCTGGTTCAGCACCTTAACAATGTCCTAAACGAAAACGATAAGTGATGGTCACTGTTTGATGGTCTAGCGCCGGTGTGATTCATCACAGCTTCTTAACAAACGGGGTGAGCATTGCGGCAGATGTGTACTTTGAAGAACTGAACACAATGATGGAAAAGCTGGCACATCTCCAACCAGCATTGGTCAATCGCTCGTCTCCGCTGCTCCTGCATGACAACGCGCGACCTCAAACTGCACAACAGACGGTCTCCAAGTTGCAAGAACTGGGGTTGGAAGTTCTCCGTCATCCGCCCTACTTACCAGACCTTGCGCCTACAGACTACTACTTTTTCCAGAATTTGGATAACTCCTTGGCGGGAAAAAAATTCAATACCCGAGAGGCAGTACAAAATGCCTTTGAACAATTTGTCGCCTCCCGTCCAGCTGATTTCTTTAAGAAGGGCATCAATAAACTGCCACTGCGCTGGCAAAGATGCATTGATTGCATGGGTGATTACTTCGATTAATACAAATAAAAAATACATAAAAAGAACATCGTTTAAATTTTTTCATAAAAAACGGCAATTTCATAGGTAAAGACCTATTATCTTAAAAATTTCAATTAAAATATATATTTTTTGTTTATATAATTTAATATATTTTATTAACAGCAACAAAATCAAAGTGGTCCCTTTCCCAAAAAATGTTGGAAACCAATTATGTAGATAAATATTGCTTCTGTACTTATATTAAAAGATTTGTTATAGTGAAATTGGTTACGGTTAGCTGAAAATAATTTATTAAAATTCTATATTGGCTCATTCAAAATTAATTATCAGACTAAGACTTAATGAAAACTTATAGATAGGTATATATCGTAGATAATATACACAGTGAATATATAACACATACTCGGAATGATATTTCAATTAACTATAATATTTATTGAAAACAGTAGAAAAATACAGACAGTCAATATACATAATAACACGCAATGATTTGCATGAGTCAAACACACAATGATTTAAACCTATGCAAAATTGATAGTTTATGTTAATCTAATTCTTCTTCTTTTTCTTTCGAACTTGGAAACCAGTCCCCTTTATTGAAAACCATTACTGCCATTATCGAGTGAATATAGTTTCAAGTGTTATGACGATTTCAGGATCCTAACAAGATGGTGGCTCCCTTGTTAGAATTTTCTAGAAAGTTTTTGTGGCATTTCAGAATTCATGATCCATGTTATTTCCAATCCACTTCACTTGTGTATAATAACCAATCTTTATTATGCAAAATGCCACCTGTATTAAACAATAGATGGTCAAACACCCTTTTGGATATTAAACCATTCAGTGTACACTCCGTTTATTCTGACACAAGCACTGTAGAGGGATTTCAATGCTTGTATCAGACTACTGCTCACCCCATGCAAAGATAATGCTGACCACAACTCATTCCTCCTCACTTTATCATAGGCCTTTTCCAAATCTACGTATGCACAATAGACTTTTTGGTTTGTGGCTAAAAATTTTCTAGTTATGCACCGTAAGGAAAAGACCTGATCTGTACATCCCATTCCCTTTCTAAAGCCCGCTTGTACATCCAATATTCTTTCATCGGTTTCTAACATAACTCTTTCATTTATTACCTTAGCATACAGTTTGCCGACAACACTGAGAAGGCTTAGAATTGCTACAAAGCGATTTTCTAATCTAGAAAGTCGCTTTTAACAAAATGGTGGCTTCCTTGTTACAACTGTTTAAGAAGTTTTCGTGGCAACTCTAATTTCATGTTTTCAATTTATATGTATAATCCACTTCACGTATGATCAATGACCAAATTATATCGTACAAAATATCACCAATATTACATAATACAGGGTCAATGAAACTAAGTTAATAAATTAAAATTTATACCAGAACATCGCAGCTCAAGATCCCGCAAAAAATTCCTTGATCTTGGTTAAATACGTATAAAAAAGTAACTTAAATCACTATAAAAAATATAAATAGAAAACCATTTCTTAAAGGCAATTTTGTTACAAAACCATAGAATTAATAATCATTTTCTTCTTTTAAACCTGTAACACAATTTCATTAGTAGTAGAAGATTATTAAGTCTTAAGCTATTCAAAGGAAAATTATAAAATGAAAAAGGGTAATTAATTTCTTAGAAGATTTCACCCAAGACGTTAGTTAGTTTTATTCTATTTTTCATTAAAAGTAGCTAATTAACGTTTATAGCTCTTAATTAAAATACTGTCACATATTTCTATAGTTTTTTTTTCAATGGAGTATGTTAACAAAGTGAGATCAAATTTTATTTTAAAGCTTTGTAATAAAGTATGTTTCTATTGAATTACATTAACATTAATTTTGTATCGTGGACTTTTTTTAAAACAAGATGAGGCGGAGATTATTTGTGATATTGCGTCAAATTTTTACGATGTCTTAGCAAATATAATATTTCATTAAAAAAAAGTTTCAATAATGTGACTATATGAACCCAGTTCCGTAAATGTGTAGAGCACACAATGAACACAATAAGTACATAGATATATTTAAGTGTAGTATAAGTAGTTACCTCAATATGTATTTAAGTAAACTGTAAGTTATTATTGTGATTAAGAAAATGTTGCGCGTTTCTTTAATCCGAGTGCAAATTCTACTATAAATGTTATAATTATAATTACATTTTATTAGTATAAGTTCAGTTTTGCAGTACATTTTAACTTAGAACCTTATACACCTTAGAACTTCGCAGAGACTTCGGGTCTCTTAATGTCTTTTACCGCATGTACAATGGAGAATGCTCTGAGGAACTTTTCGATATGGTTCCTCATCACCGTTCCAAACTCGCACCTTCCGCCGTTGGCTGGCTGCTCATCCTCATACTCTCTAACCTAGCCAAAATACGACAACAGTAAGAATCTCTAGAACCTTCCTGTCATGTACGCTAGGATTGTGGAATGGGTTACCTAGCACGGTTTTTTCCCAGGGCTATGACATGGGGCTTTTCAAAAAGGGATTGAAATACAGTCTTCAAGGTCAGCAACATGAGTGTAATGCCCCTACGGACTACGGAGACGGGTGGGGGGGGCTCATCTTCCAATTGCACAGGTTTGGCCGTCTGGGAGACAGCTAGGGTTGTACCAGGCTGTCTCCTTCTTAGCGCCGGGGCCCGGCATTTAGCCGAGACGAGGTGGCGTGCATACGCAATCCCGTGTCGCCCCATTTTAAGGCGGCGGATGGTACACCGCTAGGTTTTAGTCAGTCGAATCTGACATACCCCTCTTGCTCGCGCGAGCCGGAGGGTATCCACGATGTATTTCCCAGTGATAAAAAAGGAGATGGTAGGGATGGTAGAGAGGGTGTCATGGCGGGTATGCGGGAGCGTAGCTTACCGACAGTCTCTTCGGAGTGAATGGGGGTTTCGCGCACGAGGGCGTGTGCACTCTTGATTGCTAGGGATGGACGGATTTGAAGTGTTAGCTTCCGCGACAAGATATTTCATATACGATTCTATCAAAGAGAGACCCATATCTCTATGAAGGTGTCTGTTTCAAACGAATGGTTGGGCACTAACTATACTGTATAGAAATTTATTTTGTAAAACTTGCATTGATTTATAATTCGGTTTCAGCATGAACGCGAAAGCGGGGCAACTCTACGTTAGAATCAGACGGACGTCCTCTGGCTCAGAGCTTCGAGTATAAGGAACCAAAAATAATTTAACGCAGCGATTTATTTATCACAGCAAGAGACCGCACGTCATATTACAAATAATTTAACAACTTATATTTAATAATAATAATACGCGCTGATAAGTATAAATGTGTGGCCATCTTTAATCTTTGTTCTCTAATGACCTGTAATCACTTGAAGGAGTGTTTAGACGGACTAGCTTATTATCATGTTGCTTAGGATAGTAGGCTAGCCAATGACACGCTAAAAAGCTATTATCAGTGCCTAGTTTCATAAAAGAAAACTACTATTAAGAGAAAACAGTTGATATAATATTGATTCAATAATATGAATCCTAGTATAATTTATAGAATTGGAAAGTGGCGTATTTGCTTTTGTACTCCGCAAATCAGGAGTTCCGATGCTGAGACATATCTCGGTTAGAGAACTAACTATGTTATTGTCAATAGGTACGAGGTAATTATGATTTTGGACGAGAGTGTGTCAATCATATGTGATATACGACAATGTGATGTGATGACGAGAACGAAACGCCCCCTTCTACCACCCAGTCGTCTAGGACAGAGAAGGTCGCTCAGAGAGTCCTCTTTGCGAGCCCTCTCCGCGATCTCCTTCTGCGAGATTACCACACTCGTGACACACAGTGGTGGGCTCCCTGCGGGCAGTCCGATGCTGGTATCATCTGAAGCAACCATGTCCGGACAGCACCTGCATAAGCCTGAACATCAGGGAGCCCTGCTACCGTTTACACCATCTATTGACGCCCAGGCAACCCGTCGGACAAATTCAGTCCCACTTCCTCTAGGTGCCGGATGACACGGGAAGCCACTATACGCTCGAGTAGCTGTCCCTCTGTCATGCAACAACATCAGGCGCCGGTAAGACTACGGGCAGTCCGGCGGGCGGCCCTCCTTCCCTAGTAAACAGAGCCGCCCCATCGATATGTCATCAATAGACACCGGTCGAACAACTCCCGAACCCATCCCTCCATGTGTTGCGAAGGCGCTCCGTCAACAGCCCCATCTCATCATCTATGATAGGATGGGGCGGGAACTACCACCCTCACCTGCGGCAATTCAAGACTAGGTCCGTTCCTCCGGCATGGAACCCTTGAGTCAGCCGCAGAGTGACTGCATTCACTAGCTACCAACATACAATCATGACACTGCACTTTACACATGCACACCACTCAGGTACATAGATTATGTTAGAGACCTTTGTTTTTTTTTGGCCAGATACTTTTAGACCAGTGCTGTCCTCGCTCGCCCCCAAACCTGGTGAAATAGTCAAAGCCTTCTGGACCAATTGGAAATAACAAGAAATAAATGTAATAAATCTGCAAGAGGGCCACAGAGGAGTGCAAATAAGAGATACTGTAAGTATAACTACAGTGTAGTAATAATCTAAATAGTTTGTCTGACTTTTATTACACTCAGTACCAACAAATTACTTAGGGTAAAATCTAACAACATTTCACTACCCACGGATATAACAATACTATGGATATTGACGTGCTTGTTTTTATACCTCTCAAATATACATACAATAACTTCTAAATACTTATACGACCTCATTATTGTGATTAAAGATTACTTACCTATTGGACGTCTACACCACATTTATCAAGATGTTATCTCAACATGATTAATTGTCTAATTTTTCGTTCTTTATTCCTGAGTCCCTTAAGAGAGAAAAAGAGTCTCATAAGTATTTACGTAACTTCTCGTTTGAGACGATAATCTTTTGCATGTAAGATTAACAATATTTCTCACCGAAACTTCAATAGTGTATCTTCTCAGTTCGATTTCTGTTATTGAAGTGAAACTTCTTATGCGACTTCCAAGCGTTAAACGTTAAACGCACATTATCGGTCTCTCCTCTTTGTGTGAGCCAGAGCGAGAGAGCAAATGTCGGTGTGTATGTACACACAGTATATTGCACACTGTTTAAATAAAATATCTTTTATAATGAAGTTTCATTTCTATCGTGTGTGAATCGCACACACACCTTTTTATGTACAGAGTGCAGGATATAATATTCTATTAGAATGCACATTGAATGTTGTTAGTTGGTTATGTTGCTTACATATGTTATTTTTTATTTTATTTTTTACTAAAACTTTTTACCGCAATATTTAAATTATATTCTGTTCTATAGAAATATGCAATTCGTTTAGAAATCTCAGACTATATATACATTATTATTCAATGTTAAATTTTAATACGTTCTTAATAGGGATAAATCGCTTAAAACTTTATAGAAGTTATCAAAGGAGTGAAATTGCGTTTACCTTAAATATAAATTCTATGAACGCTTCTCTATTGAAAATTATTTTTAAATTATGATGAATACAACAAAATTCATTATTATGAAACAGGTTATTAGGGTTACAGTAAATTTTACAAGTTTTTTATACATATAGCTTAAAAAAACATGTATGCTTTTAAAATTAAAATAATACTGCAGGCAATCAGTGATGTCTGCAACTTTTTCCATCAAAAAGTTATAGGTTTATTTATGCCTACACTTATGAATCTGCATTTACGAGTAGATCAAGACATTTACTCAACACATAATTTTATGTGAGATTTTTCGAGAAATTTGTGATACTAGAGAATTTTCTGAAGAGAGTTTATATATACTAATAAAATTCAAAAGTTTGTTTGTTTGTTTCAAACCGCTAAGTTCTGCAAATACCAAGTAAGATTATTAAAAATAATCTAGCATTTTATAGCTTATTTATAGACGGCTATACATAGGGTGCACGAAAAGTTTCCGAAACTGGCCACTTACATTAAGAATATTTAAAAACTAATTACAACATTTGAAAATGGAACTTTTTGGCTTTAAAATGCAGTTTGTGTCATCTATTTGTCACTTGTTTTTACATTTTGGTGCAATTTTAAATATTGCCTGTCTACGTTAATGGTAACGTGGGGTAAATCCATGGGGATTTATCGTTAAAATTTTCGTAAGTAGTATGATTTACGTACTAAGATTTTAACTGTAGTTTGACGCCCCAGGAAAGTGTGGTGCGCTCACCTTCACATTTTGGCATCTAACCTACGATTAGATTCGAGTACCTTTAGGCAAAGGCATGAGTCAGTTACAATAAATCCTTCAAAAACATTTGTATGTGAAAAACTGTTCACGATGTATCCCTCACAATTTAACTGAGGCTCAAAAAACATACCGCGTCACTTGGTGCAATGCCATGCTTACTAGATTCAACGAAGAGGCGAGAACTTTGGTGTGGGACATAGTGACGATCCCAAAACAAAGCAGCAATCGTCTGTTTGGGTCTTTCCAGGTGAGCCGAAACCAACCAAAGAGGCGAGAGTGGAGTCTGTCGCGAAACGTATGATTACTACTTTTTAGGGTTGCGAAGTCAAAAGCATAGATTATATTTCATCGTCATACAATCAACCTTTATTTTGACTGAAGCCAAAACCAAACCAACCAAGCTTTTTATAGTCACATTAAAATAGACTTTTCTTCTTATTTTATAGCAATATTATGTTATTTTTTTATATAAAATTCTGCCAATGTCACGTGGATACTATATTTGTTCTAACCTTCAAAGTTTAAAACATTTTAAAAAGATGGTCGATCCCTTGCTACAATTGACTAGGTACTTGGAGAGTTTTTATGGCAACTCAAAATACATGTTTTTAGTGTTCCGAAGTCAAAAGGAACCGCGGCACATCTCAGAGATACTTATTACTAGAAAGCTATAATTTGGTATGGGTATACAGATTAAACAAGCCGATAAAGTGGTAAAATAAAATCTAAAAAAATACTTTTAGGTTACTTACCCTACATGTAAAGTGACAATGTTTTTTTTCTCGTTTTGGATGTCTATGGATAGTTCATTCAAAGATATTGTGGGTTTGTGGAAACCATTTTTCAGTACAGGGATCCGTTTGCGAAGTATTAAAGTTAAAAGTGCTAATTTGTTAGAGTCAAGTGTCCCCCCTGCCACCTAAATGGGTCTTTTTGGATATGTGAAAAAAATAATGGTAGTAATATACACATAATGAAGTTAAAAGGAAAAAAAAATCAGAAGTAAAATAGGCTTTACAAGTTAACTTATAAAATGTATTTGGAGCAGTAATTTCCTATAAATTCCATTGAAAATTACTTAAAGACCCCTCGCTAAACTATAATTCATGTGATGTGAATCATATTTTTTTCATGCTACATTGGGCCAGATCCGTGCCCCGGCCGGGCTTAGTGGCAGGTGTCTGGCCCGGTGTAGCATGAATTACTTGATACAAAAAAATACTATAAATGTTTGACCATGTTCTGGCCGGCGCCCGGCCTGACCCCGTTGTATGATCCTTTAGTCTGCATATAGTGACGGACAACTACGAAACCCTACACTGAGCGTGGCTCGACACGCACGTGGCATTTTTTTAAATTAAACTGAACACTACTTTCGCTTTGGAGGATCGTCGTACAATGAATAGTGATTGGTACACGACCATTTGTTTGCCGGAAGTTATTGACGAACTTCATAAAAATAACCAAAAACGCTATATCATCTTGCACCATGACAATGCCAGCTCTAACACGGCCAGACAGACAAACGAATGTTTGAAAGGGAAAATTGTATATATTATGTTTCATCCTACAGTCCCGACCTGGTACCATGCAACTTCTTCCCGTTTTCAAATATCAAGAATTATTTACGCGGTCAATGATCTACAACGCCAGAAGACGCTGTTGAAGAGCATAAACCGCATGTTTCCGAGGTCACCGCGGAGTTTGTTAAATGTTTTAAAAATTGGTTTATTCGTATGAAAAAATTTCTAAGGGTGAATATTTTGAGGTTCAATAAATTTATTTTTGACCAGAAATAGTATAGACCAGAATAGACCAAAATTTTCTTATTCATTTCAGAAATTTTTAGTGCGTCCTACTTATAACTTATAATGAACGTCGAGCAATCTAGCAAGCTGTAGGAAAATACGGGAAGTGAGAACAAGAACAGGCTCCACAGGTGCGTTGATGACTGGGTGGTCGAATAAATTAAACACATGGCCTTATAACACAGCTCAAAGTCACTCAAAGGGCGATGGAGAAGGCTATGCTCGGAGTTTCTCTGCTTGATTGAATCTGAAACGAGGTGATCTGCAGAAGACCTAAACCCAACGACATAGCTCTCACAATTGCTAGAATTAAATGGCAGTGGGTATGGCACATCGCTCGTAAAACGGATCGCCGATGACGCCGTAGAGTTCTCAAATGGTAGTACTAAAAGGCGCAGTGTGGGCAGACCCACCACAAGGTCGACCGATAACCTAGTGAAGGTCACGGGAACCCATTGGATGCGAGCAGCACAGGATCGGTCGTTGTGGCGATCTTTGGGGAGGCCTATTTTATTGCAGTGTACGTCTTTTGGCTGGATGGCTGGATGGAGTGAAAACATGGGACACAGGTAGTCTTTACATAAAATCAAATCTTTGCCCCTAAATAGGTATGTATTAGGAATATATACAGAAACAAGATAATTTTAACAAAAAAGTAAATGAACTCCAATTATTTTAAGAAGATATATTTATTCAAATTCAGAAGCTTCTCGTTTTTTGTTTCAAAGGTTCAAAAGGTTTCTGCTAATGCAAATCACTCAAGTTTTTCTAGACTAATTGATTTACCAGAACTCAGTGTACAAACTAATTAGTGTTTAGTACCTTCAAGACGACGAATGCGCTCGTTACTACAGCTATAACGGTTCCTTAGAAAATATAATAAGCAGTTCCAAAAACATCACTCTACGACGATAACGAGTGAAACACTCTTTATGCGTCATAAACTTTATGAAAAAAATGATAAAACTTCTTCTAGGATTTTAAGAATGGTAGTACCTATTTACGTTTCGACTTCGAGAACGCCAGTGCCACACCCATTTCTGCCGCAAACCAGTAGTGCTCATGCTGATGTGTTCCGGTTCGAAGGGTATTCGGTTGGCAACACGCACTGGCACACGAGGTTTTCCTCATTCCTCAAAGTTAGTTACCTATTATGACTGACTGGCTTCAGGACTACAGTTCTTTTGAGATTGACTATACATAAAAATAGACTACAGCGACCACTTGACAATAGGTGGACTATGCATGCCTGTTTGCTACGCACGTAAGAAGTTATACTTCATTGGCGAAACAATTCAAAAGTAAGTCCAACAACTTTATCCCGCGTGCCAACAACATGATGAAGTTAGCCATCAATGATAATAATGTTAATACATTTTACTGCCTTTTTAAATGTGTAAAATTAATTTAACGGCTTATAAATAAAATGATGTATTTATATAAAGTTATTTTTTTATTATTAATATAATTTTTATTTAGTTTAATGTCGGCTAAACACATTATTTATGAAATATTCTTTTCACGTGTAAAAGTAATATATTTTGTGCTTTTTGTGTAATGTATGCTTTAAATTGTAAATTTGTTGGTGTAAGACCCGCAGCGTGTCATGTTTCTGGATCAGCCGGTTTCAAGCCAGTGGTCAAACGGAGAGGTATCTGTATGCAATTATAACCAATAATGGATCTGGGATGGATTGTTGATCTCTCGGTGGTTGCCGTTGTTTTTTGGATTGTCCTGTGCTCACCATCAGGTAAAGTGCCATACACCTCGCCGACTACTAGAAAAAGAAAGTGTGTGTATCAGTTCCGATGCGTGATTGTAGTTTACTCCTCAAGAACTTTCTTGGAATTTAGAATATATACAATTGACAAGAAGAGTAAATAAACGCATCTTTTAGGATATAGAATGAACATAAAAATTTAATTTGCCCCGCGCGATGTTTCCTCTCATATCAACGGTCGATGCGAGTGTGGCGGCTTTCGAGGAAATGAAAAAGAGTTGAATTAATCTCAATCTTATTTGAACCGGTAAGGGTAATAATTGTTTGCGTGATGTTTTGTTATGTTGCATTGTCAATTTCAGTCCTCTTTTTTATATCGTACATTTTATATCGTTTCTTTAGGAGTAAACTTCAAAAAACAAAACTTACTGTTCCTAAAAGGACTAATCTTTTATTATTAAATAGTACACCAACCTTAATGAGCTAAAGTTTGTATGTTAGTAGCAGATAATTCCTGTAATGTCTGATGCGATTCTAAAAAGTAGTTCAATGATAGAAAGCTACCTTAAGGCATTGGTTATAGGCTATGTTTTATATAATTAAGTTTTACATTGCAAGTGGTTGCTTGTATTAAATAAATATTTAGTTAGATGGGCTTAACCTTATCTGGCTATATTATTTCCTATTTTACCAAAACTGTTACGCCTGTTAGATGTTTAACAATTCATATTCAAAATAACGTTTTATTTTCTTACTAAGCTTTCGGAGCGAATGATTGAAATAAATTGTATTCTGAAAACGAAACGAACATCTTTTCTACCTTGACGCGTAAAAGGTATTGTTATGGATTTTAATATTAAAATTCCTTTTAAAGAAAATGCTGTTTATTGTTGAACGAAACTGTAGAATATTAAGGAAGGAGGTTGAATAAATGTATCCTTGTCGTTATTTACCTATTAGGTAGCGGAATATAGAAGTTGATTCACAGAATTTTCTTTGTAATTACAAGAAATCGGACATTTGCGACTCGTTCTCGCGTATCGAGGGTTTCTTTGCATCATTCAGTATTAACACCCAATCTGAATAACATCATAACTTTAATTATAATAAAATATATCTATAGGTTAAACAAATACAGAAAAAAATAACTACAGCCGTACATTTTACTACCAATAGATCCATTTATACTTGAACTACTTGACCATTGTAAATTAAAAAAAAACGTAATTTTAATGTATCATACCATCGTTAATTAACTTACGATTCACAAATATCGAAAAGCTTTAAAAATAAGTATCTTCCAATTTATTTTTAAATCATGATGTTCTAAGCAACATCAAAAAATAAATTATGTACATATTTTTAAATGGCTTTTCTGAAAACCATGCTTAAATGAGTTACGATTTTATTCATAATAAGTATCGATAAATGCGTCATGTCCCTATATATAAAAATAAAAAAAACATACTTTTTTTTTAAACTAGACATCTCTCTTTCCATTTTGATATTTGTTAGTTGCTTATACACGATTATCTGATTTATATCATCCTTTTTTATTTATATATAATTATGTTCTCTGGTCATGTTTAAGTAGATACATATTTTGTTGCGTTAGGTGAGATAAAGAATAAACAACAGCGAAAATGATAAATCAATACGACAAAACATTACCGCCAATGCATTCTTTTCAAAATGTTGTCTAAACCGTTAGGTATAGATATGAAGTAGTAAATAATATATTATATATATAATATAGATTAAAACAAAATAAACCAGTAATTGTATTTACGTATAATTATGACCTTATTACATTACAATTTTGCAACAACCGATTTTGACGGGACTTACACTGGCAGATAGCTGATGTTATAGGGCATAACTTAGGCTACTTTGATTTTAGAAAAATAATTAGGTTTCCGCACAAAAAAGCTAAGCTAGTTAGAAATATATTTTTATTGTGTATTAGCTGCATCCCATGGTTTACCGGTGTTAAATTTATTCAGTCAACTCTTCTACGTGTAGCCTCACTTTGTCGCCGTGAGCCGTTGTCCTCACTTCTTGTACTGTGCCAGATTGCTTGACGTTCCACTTCTTAGGATCATAACGTGAACTTATATTATAACCTTCCTCAATAAACAGGTTATCAAATTCAAAATTAACTTTTGGAATGCAACTAGTAGTTGTAGAGATTAGAGCGTTCAGGCAAAAAACAATCTCTTGAGATTTATAAATAATAAGTATATATTTTTATTCTGTATCCCATGCGTATGAAGCCGAGGGCATAGCAAGTATCTATATAATTTAATATATTATTACAGTTACATCACAAAATATTTTAGTTACAAATGTCTTGTAATCAAATTTTTGATCTTGGTTGGTATAATCTGCCTTAGCACTTAAGCAATACGAATGTTATAAATATTTAAACACTTTGGCATGCCAGATAATGTATTACTTAACAAGTGTAAAATGTATGTACGGTACTTCAGAGGTCTTTTTGACAATTTATATGTTCTCTTAAATATTATTGCGTAAAATATTACTTTTTTTAATTTATTTTTACAAAAAAAATATATTTTTTTGAAGTGAAACTTCTTATGCGACTTCCAAGCGTTAAACATTAAACGTTACATCTTAAACGTTTAACGCACATTATCGGTCTCCCCTCTTTGTGTGAGCCAGAGCGAGGGAGCAATATATTATCGGTCTCTCCTCTTTGTGTGAGCCAGAGCGAGAGAATAAATGTCGGTGTGTATGTATATTGCACACTGTTTAAATAAAATAGAAAATGTCTTTTAAAATGAAGTTTCACTTCTATCGTGTGTGAATCGCACACACACCTTTTTTATCTTGCTCTTCGACTTATTAAGTACTTGTACTGGAAATATTTTTTTTTTCTAACCAGATCTCCACGCGAGTCTACTGTAACGAATTTTTTTCTACAAGTAAGTTGGAAAACTTGCCTACGTGATGCTTGCAACAACAGACGTATCACTAGCGTATTGCCAACCTTGAACTCCCATTTACCAAGAAGCTCTGGCCACCCTACTCACACAACTCAAGGTTGCGATCTTTTGAAGGATGTAGATATTTCAAAATCAAAATATACTTTATTCAATTTAGGCCCTAAGAAGACACTTATGAACGTCAAACACTACTACCGGTTCGATCGAAGAAACTCGATCCAGCTTATTTTGTTTTATTTTTCCAACTGTATAAATCGCATTTACTGTCATTAATCGTATTATCATATTTAAATTTAGTGGATGTACAGAGAGGGAGTCACTTCCAGACATCACTATCATTCACATAATGATCCACCCTTTCTACAGTAAAACCTGCTTGACATGGTCCTTGAACTCATTATCCAAAAAATCAGTAATGTGCGTCGAGATCTTATTATAGAACCTAACACTATTACCTAAAAAACTTTTATTAGTCTTACGAAGTCTAAAACACGGTATGACTAATTTATGTCTATTTCTAGTGTTAAAACTATGCGGTCTTTAACAACATCAAGTTTGTTAAAGTTTTTACGAATATACACCAACCTATCGGACTGCCCCAAGTTGACAGAAATTTCTAAAGATCTGTGCACTAACTCTCTTATTCTATACAGGATTTAACTTATTGTGAAAAACACAAATTTTCCGGGGGTTAATAATGTCTAATTCTTGTCCTACCTCCTTGGATATTTTTTTCATCAGTCTTCATTTGTCTTCTTCTTTTCTCCATACATTATTTTGTCCCTAGACTTCATTTTTCTTCATAACTTAATGACTAGTGTAGATTTGATCCAACACTTGTAACCGAGTCCGTAAACAATGTCTTTTATAGACTAAATATAGAAAGAGCTTTTAAGAGAAATTACTAAAAGGCATTTGGCTACAGATTCTCAACTTGAGGGTGGTATCTATCCACATGAGCAATAGAAATTGTTTTATTACCGCTGTTTTCTTGTTTATATGTTTATCGTTTGGCTTCAGTCTCACCTGATGTTAAGTGATGATGTGGCCCAAGATGGTAACACGCTAAGCGTAGTGGGACAACTTGCTCTCAAGTGCTGATGGGCTAAATATGCTATGTTAGAACCATTTACACTAGCCTCGATGTGCATACAATATTACATGTATATTGTATACATTTCCGTCTGCAAGCCCATATAAGTTTAACTACTTTAACACCAAAGTAGCTTACAGTAAGGGTTGTCATCTTTTTTACTCAGTTTTGCAGGAAGTAGATAATTCAAAATATACAAAACGGAGCAAGCATATATTACAATATAAAAAAAGCGCGCAGTTTTTTTTTACTGAAAAATGTTTTTTTTTTATATTTACACAGTATAATTGATATATTTATAATCATGTAAAACTAAAATTTTAACATAAGAAATTGCAAACATTAGGTATTACAATATCTACACTTATTATGGACCACTCCTACTCATTCCATCCTTCACAAAATAATTTCATTCTAGCACATAAATCTTTACATTCATCAGCAAACAAGTCGATAAGTGGAAGCTGTACAAGGATAAAACTAATGTATATTTTATAGGCAATGTATGAAATGCCTATAGATGTGTGTTTGTCATCATATGACACTTTGAGGCCCTGCCAAATACTCTCACGTGATATTCGAAACGAATCGGAGATGTATTTCATATTTTACGGGTTTCTCATTTGGCATTCTATAGAATACCGGTTTTTTTATCGTTATAGGTTTGGTGTAGTGGCCACAATCTCACCTGATGTTAAGTGACGATGTGGCCCAAGATGGTAACACGCTAAACCTAGTGGAAGACTAGCTCTCAAATGCAGCTGCCGGAACACACCTATTGGTGCTTGGCGGCAGATTTTCAACTTGAGGGTGGTAGCTAGACAGGCGGGCATTAGAAAATGCCCAACCACCATGCTATATGGTTTCCTCACGATGTTTTCCTTCACCGAAAGCTCAGGCTCATTGTAGGGATTCGAACTCACGTCAATCGACGCGAAGTCGTATACGCTACCACTGCGCCATCATCGCTTTTATCTATACATTGTATAAAATATATATATTCAAAATCTTCACTTATGAATTAAGGTTATTAAGGTAAAAGATTACACCTTTTCATTAGACGTGAGAGTAAAATGCAAAGATTAGCGTCCTTCACGCAAATTCAATGACTCTAGAAACGAGTTGTCCCATTTCGATTGGTAACCCTATTTAGAACATTAATTAATCATGAACTTATGCTAAGTTGTCGAAGCATGTTACTAACTACCTTAACTAGCAATTATGTTAGTTTGGTTCCCTGAATAGTATTTGTGGAAAACTTAAGCACTTTTTGCGATTTGTTAAGATTTTCTTCTCAAACTAAAGCATTGTTTTGTTCAGGTATTATAAAATAAATGTGGAAGTAAGCAACACTTAATTGAGAGATAATTATTACGTAATATTAAATAATATCTTTTTATATTATTGCTCAAATGGTTTGGAGCCTTTTGGATTTGAAACCTAAATAACGGGTACCTACTGAATTTGTCCTACGCCCCTGACGGCTGAAACACACGCTACAGCACTGGCTCGAGTGAAGCTGTAAAAGCCGCAAAGGCTCCAGGGCCCCTAAGGCTAAGAGTGTAATCAGTTCAAAAAGAAAAAAATAATACTTTCGTATACGTGTTCAACATTCTATTTAGAATTATTTGGATATATGAGACGGAATTTTGTTGTTTGAAAATTTTTATGTTATGGCACAAGAGAAACGTTATATGTATAATATACGCATAGCTGTCCCCTTGAAAAAAATTAGAATGACGTAGTGAGTTAAAAGTTCACTGGGTGTAAGTATTTTACAAATGTTTACAACTTTGCATCGTTAAAGGTTAGATATTTATAGAATAAGTAAACGACATAACAAGAAATAAGTAATAGTAACATTTCTGACGTAAGTCTAAACTGAAATTGGTTAAGTATTGCCCAAGTGGATATAAGGGACGTAAATCTAAATGAAAATTGGTCAAGTATTGCTCAAGTTTATGTGTGCTACCTAAGTCAGTGTTTTCAATAAATCTTCGAATAATATTCTTTTAATCAATCAATTTTACATACATCTTAATTAGACTGAAATGATTTACATCTCTTTCAGATTTTGTAAAATGGATCCAATTTATGTGAAACGTGAAAAGTAGATTTTAAAACAAATCGAATATTAATATATATGTATTATTATATTCAAATATTATTAATACCTATGCTTATAATAATAAAATAAGAAACCTATTATCCATCACCTTTATTATAGCCTAAACACACATCTAAGACGTGATTTTATAAATTATACCCTTTCATTTGATTCTCAAAACGTTACATTTGAAGTTTTTTTTAATACAGAACTTTATGTCCTCTAGATGGCGCCATATTGAATTTAGTGTGACGTCATATAGCCTAATATCCACCGGACAAACAAGACGCTTCTAATGATGCCGTATTTTTCAAATTACAATAGGTAGTTTAGAAGATATGTTCGTACAGATAATAAATAAACATAATTACAATACATATCGGCTAAAATCGTTACCCGTCTTTTTAGAAACACATATTTAGTTCTTAAGCCATTCATTCGATTGCGGTAAAGCATTGATGAGGTGTTGTGCGCACGCCCGCAAAGGTTCTGTATTAGTTCAACCAGATTACATTAGGTGGCGAGCGAATTGTTTTATATCGAAGATAACGAAAAAGAAGTCGCAGGTAAAAAGCTAGCATTTAAAAAGTTAACATTTTACATTGGTCGACAAATGCTTGTTTTATAAACTGCCAAGGAATTGATGAACATAAATTTCAAAGTTTTGACAATGTCGTGACTTTCTCAAGGCTAACCTTAAAAGTTAACCTTTAAATTGTTGTTTTTTTTTTATTATGAGTAACATACATTTTTACATTTCTTACATTTTTATGTAAGAGAATTTAGTGAGTAATAATATTATTTTTCAGAATCTCATGAGTAATCACATGATATTCAATGAATTTGACAAGTTAACGAGTTTGGTAGAAGTACAATACATTTTCTTTAAATAGAAAATAACAATATATGAAAATTAAAAGTTAAATTAAATTTACAAAAGTTAGTGGTCTGTTTGTGTATTTACTTATATTTAAATGATAGGTGATTAAATAGTAAGAAATAAAAATCTCGTTTTCTTCCGTAGATACTTCCTCCACAAACTGACAGAATAAAAATACTTTAAAGAAAGAAAGAAAATCATTTATTTATAGAAAATGTAAGAATATCTACAATCGGACCAGTTCTTCCAAAAATGACTTCCTAAATAATCCCAAACCTTTGTATCCTTATATCCGCAATGGTACGAAATCCTAATATAAATACGTAGTATTAAAATTTTTATTAGAAATTTAAATATTAAAGAATTTACACAGAATTAAAATTATACAAAAAAAGATTTTCATTTGTCACGCGATGGACACACGCACGATTTTCCCCTCAAATCCTAACTGCGAGTAGGGTTACCAAATTAAAATATTATTATTATGTATTAAGACAATCTGATTTAAGTAATTCGTAAAACAAACGTTGCAATATAATAGCAATGCAAAAACAAAACATGAAATAAAAAATGTAAAACAAAAACTACTTCTTACTTACTTATAATTCTTACATTTTCTACAATCCTCAGGCTGATGCTTAAATACCATATGTTATTGTTATTATGTTTTATTTAAAGCGAACCAGCGGTTGCTGGTGTTTGCTAGTCTAGATATGTGTATATAATAAAATATCAATTGATATTTATTATCAAATAAGATATAGATGAAGTTTACGTTGAGTATAAAAGTCAACTCGACAGGGAGCCACAAGATAAAGTATCGTTTAAATAAAAATTGTAATCAGTCAATAATATATAATAAAATCTATCTATAAAAATTAGGTTAAAGAAATAAATGATTAAGGTTTGCGATTGTGACACGCATCACGCAATAACTACTTGATAGATTGTGATATTTTTTTATGTTTTATTCCGTAAACTCTTGATCGTTACAAAAAAAACGATATCTTCATAAACAATAATTTTGTAGTCCACGGGAACAGAGCCGCTGGCATATCTAGTATATTTTAATTGTGATGTTCTTAACTGTTCTCAAAGACTAATAGATTGTTACTATTACATAAAAAGAAACTTTTATTTTACAATTCTTGAATACGTTAAAGCCACGAAATGATAATTGCATTTTTTAAATTATTATGTACCTATATAATGCCTTATATATCAAACTAGCTTTTCCCGTGACTTCGTCTGCGTGTTTCGTACTACAACCTTCTTCAGTTCCCAGGCTACATCTATGATAAATTTCATTGCGATCGGTTCAGAGGTTTAGTCGTGAAAACGTTTTTTTTTATCGTAGCTCGGCGCGTTGATTGTACTAACCCTGATGGTAAGCACAGTACAATCCAAATACAATAGGAACAACAAAGATTGAAATCCTTCGGCAGTCGCTACTGTCATGCCGGCCTGAATAAATATCTCTTCACGTTACGCTTGAAGGACCCGATGTCATAGGAAGAAGGGAACACATTGGCCGGGAGATGGTTCCACAGCTTTACGGTACGACAAAGAGAACTTTTTAGTTCAACAAACAGATAGACAGTTACTTTCGTATATATAATATTAGTGTGGTTATAATATTGAATATTGATTTAAAAACTTTTAAGGAATCCTTTAGAACACTTTTTCAAGGGTTTCATATTATAAAATATTGTTATACAAAATGTATAAATATTCATTAAGTGTCAATGGCAGGGGCGTAAGAAGCTTAAAGCTCTGGCTAGTCGACAGCAATTTTCCTTTACCTTTAGTTTGTGAAAATTTACTAAAACAAAATTATAACGATAAAACACTAGGTCTGATACACCGTCACTGACGATTTATGCAAACTTTAGTTTCCTTTTACAAATTTCTATTCTATTTTAAACTCGCCTCATGGTGCTTGATGTCTTGAAACCACGGCAACCACCTTCTCGAAAACAATGATGGCTCAGTGGTAGCGTGTACGGACAACGCGTCGATCGGCGTGAGTTCGAATCCCTGCAATAAGCCTGAGCTTTTGGTGAAGGATAACGTCATGATGAAACCGTAGCATGAAGGTTTTCTCCAGCTACCACCCACAAATTGAAAATCCGTCGCCAAGCACCAATAGGTGCGTTCCGGCAACAGCACTTGAGAGCCAGTTTTCCACTACTCACTTAAGACCAGGTGTGATTGTAGACATAACGTTAAAACCTATAAAAATGATAATACCAAATGAGAGTTATTATCACGATGTTTATGGTGGTCGCGACCTAGGTGGGGTCATATACCTATCACCTCGCTTGATTACTGGATATACGCCGGCTGATCCGGGAACATGATACGTTTTTTTATATACTACAAAAGTGGCAAACAGGCATACGGCCAGCAGATGGTAAGCGGCTACCATAGCCTATGAACGCCTGCAATACCATACGTATCACAAGCGCGTTGCCGACCTTGAACCCCCCTACCCCAAGGAGCTCTGGAAACCCTACTCACCGCAGTAACACAACAGTAGGTCATTTGGCTGCGATCTTCTGTAGGGTGGAGGTATTCCACCAGTCGGGCTGCCCCAAGTAGAGAGTAATATCCAAAGAAATTTCGTTAAACGTGTCACTACAGCGGGTTTTACACCTGGTCACGATTCAGTCGTGCTCGTATATTATCTATATTCAGAAGTAAAACCAACGTAATGCAATCGTTATTGCAACGTTCGTATTAATTGTAAACACTTGTACATGATATCATTTTCCTTGAATTTTTATTGTTACTCACGCAAACAATTTGAACAATGATGCACAGAGTAAACTTTGTACGTGCAACCGAAACATTAGGTGTCAAAGAAACACGATTAACAGAATTTTTCTTAGCGGCGTTCATTACGCATATAAATATAAAATTTTCCAACATTATAATCCATCTGTTTATCACGAAACTCATGATAGGAACTCATTACATACAGATAAAGAAACAATCATGTAGTTATATTCTTTATTTTTTATAAATAAGGTAGCAAACAAGCATACCGTAGCCTATGGACGCTTGTAATGCGTTGCCTACTTTGATCCCCCCTTTCTCAAGGAGCTCTGGTAACTACCTACCTCGGAACACAAACAAGGTTATTTGACTGCAATCTTCTGTAGATGTTCCCAAAGAGTTAGATAATTTTAGCTGCGCCTCACTGTTTCAACCGTGTTAATTTTTAATCGACAAACTCTTAGCGGCACCGCTGCCAATGCGTCCGTGTAGCCCTATCGTTGTTCCACTTCGCATACTTGTCTGCATCTTGCCAGATTGCATGCTTAACGTTCATAGTTACTGCTCCGCTCCTTAGGGTCGTACTGTGATACAATATTTCTCAACAATCTGGCTATCATATACAAAAAAAAAAAATTCGAATCAGTCTGGTAGTTCCCGAGATTAGCGCGTTAAAATAAACAAAAAAATAAAATTGTGTACTTACGAAACAATGATGCAAGTGAAACGTTAAAAATAAAAAAATAAATAATAATAATAACTTCATCTTCGCCTTGGGTGTCAGTTCCCTACTCTACGGCCAGCTGTAATGCGACATGCGATAGATGAACGAAATTTTTTGGGGCGATAGAATAAAAGTTTAACTTTAAAACTGTTAAGCTTTATGATATTAAGTATAGATTTAAATAATATTGGTACTTGTACCTACTTGCAATTTCGTTTCCAAGAATCAAGCTCTGTGAACCTGTAAAAGCTGCAAAGGTTCCAGGGCTCAGGCTAACAGTATTGTCAAGAAAAAAAATTTCCAAGAATATGTATAGAAAATAAAAATAAAAGCTTTCTTAATACATTTATTGTATGTATTTAGTTTTAATTTAATTTTTCATTTAATTGTTTCTACTAAACATAATTCCATTATTTCAACTGCGTATTATCGAATTGATAGATATTATTAATTTAAAATATAAAAGGTAATGACTTGATTTTACATCTTTTCAATACAAATGGCTTTTCATAAATTATTCTGAATTAACTTTTGACTATAATTTATCAAAATGATAACAATCAATAATTCAGTTCATATCTTCAGTTTGATGAATTATCTTAAGAGTTTTGCAAAATTTATTATATTTTGAGAATAATGTATACTTTATTATCAAGACAAAATTCACGTAGGATGAAAATAATGGAGTGTTAATAACGTGATGAATTGGGCGGTCATATTACGTGTTAAGCGGAAGCTTGGATGCCGACGTTAAAGACTTTCTTCGTCTTTATTATGAAGTTATATAACATAGAGTGTGGATTCTAGAAACTTCCACAATAAACGGGCTATCTATCACAATTTTTTGTTTGTCAAATCAAGTAGTTTTTGTGATTAGCGTGTACAAACTCTTCAATTTTATAACATTATTGTACAGCATACATAGTCCATAATATTAGTTAGTCTAACCGTAATATATACAAAAGTATAAAATTGCTTGTTTGTTTGGACGTGCTAATCTCTGGATCTTCCAGTGCGGCTCGTGTGGGTAACTAAAAAACCTTATTATTTTATTTGCGCGGAACCCTAATTATTTTCCTGAAATTAAAGTAGCGTAAGTTACTTCTTATATCATCAGCTATCTGCCAGTGAACGTCTCGTCAAAATCGGTTGGACCATATCGGACATCAGCCGAAATAAACAAACGGAATGGTTTTGTTATAGGTACCGTATATACTTTCATATGCATTTAGTAAAAGGTGTTCTTTTGAGATTACAAACAGATACTTACTTCAATTTTATTGTATGTATAGATAACAGGTATTTCTTATTTCGCGTCAAATTCATATTTCATTGACTATCTTTTATCCTCACTGCAGGTATTATAGAATTATAACATTGCAAATTATAAACAAGAAAAGAAAGTTACAAGAGCCGATTTTCATAGTAGAATAATATATTATGAAGTCGTTCACAGTCAGTTCTTCATTCAGCAGACAAATTGTCCCAGGTTTAAAAGAGACGCGTTTCAAACGATCTGATAAACATATTGGGCCTCATGAATACCAAAGTTTATCCTTGAACTGTTATTTAACTAACGGTCAGTAACTACCCTAAAAGCAAGGTTAGATCGACTTGATTTAATACTGAATGTTAACTAAAACGCGATATGGAAATGTCGAAATGTGTGTGTGTGTGTGGGTGTCAAAGGAAGGTTATACGTGTTACTTTTTAATTGCTCTACGTTTCGGCTTTGTTACAGAGACCGTGGTCATGCGATGACTGATATGTCTTCGTTAGCGAGGGCAGTTTCTAATGACTACCCTCTTCTGTTCATTATCACTAGAGATGTTTCGGCACACTACACTCACTGTATCTACTATGTTACGAATGAAAATAAGATGTTTAAAAGTAAAACGGATTCTAACCAGCATTGAATATCATATATTATTTATTGTACAAATAAGTGGACTAGGTACTTTAATGTATCTGTCTCACTTACTCTTTAGTAAAATTAGACTAGTGCGAGTAGTGCTGTCAAAATAATACACTATGCCGTCAGTGAATCCTATTATCTGCGTAACAAACAAATCCAATTATTTGTAACAGAAGTTTTGGTCTTAACTCAAAGTCTGGTAGTATAATTAATTATGTGACTGACCAAGTCAATGAAATCTATGTGTTAAAATAATTTAAGATTTAGTCAAATATCACAAGTTAGCATAAGCTTGTTATTCGTAAGACATTCGATTCAATTCAATTTGCCCTAAGAATAAGTAGTCTTAAGTGGCAGTATGTGGGGCAAGTAGCTCGAAAAATACATGGCCGAAGAGGCCAAAAGTTCTCGAGTGGCGGCCGCGTACAGGAAGACGCAGCGTGGGCAGACCCGCCACAAGGTGGACCGACGACCTGGTAAAGGTTGCGGGAAGCCGCTGGATGCTGGCAACACAATACCGGTCGTTGTGTCGATCCTTGGGAGAGGCCTATGTCCAGCTGTGGATGTGTTTCGGATGAAATGATGATGATGTATCTTTATAAACTTGTTCTGATATTCCTGAATAATTACTAAATTATATATCCGGTTATATTGACATTGACACGGCAAGGCCAAGTGTATAATTTTACAAAAAAATACATTATATTAAATCTATCGTAATGAACGCCTGTGTTACATAGCTTGCTATCAAGCTGTCAGGAGCCAAGGTTAATGGTGCCATAAAGTTAACAATTTTTTCAAACGCCTCCCTAGGCCGTGATAATAATTATTGCCAGAAACAAGGGTCTTTTTGGGGTGTGATTGCCCAAAATAGTTGAATTCAAACTATTTCATAATAAGTACTCTTTTGAAATAACAGTTACGTTTAAATGTAAAGAAAATATATTTAATTATATAGTAAAAAGTAACGAATAAAGTATTAGAAAAATATGTTGATGTTTTTTTATATCATTTTTTTTTGGATAGTAGCTCGGTACATTGACTGTACTGTCACTGATGGTAAGCACGGTACAATCCAAAAACTACATAACTGTACTATCCCTGATGGTAAGCACGGTACAATCCAAAAACTACATGACTGTACTATCCCTGATGGTAAGCACGGTACAATCCAAAAACAACATGACTGTACTATCCCTGATAGTAAGCACGGTATAATCCAAAATCAACATGACTGTACTGTCCCTGATGGTAAGCACGGTACAATCCACAAATAACATGACCACCGAGAGTTTGGTAATTCATTGACGGTCATTTGCTGTGTCATACTAGCCTGAGACAGCTTTCGGAACGCAGCACGCCTAGACGTGCCACTATAGCGGACGTTACACCTGGTGTATGATGGTCGCTATCCAGTCAAACACAATTGTCATGTTTTACCACCCAGCACCCATTTAGGAATCAACCCTCAATAATAGTAGTTATTAGTCCATTCCACTCGTGAGCTACGTACTAAATATTACCCTTGTTCTGTTTTAGGTGACATTGTATAAACAGCTTACTAATTTTATAAAGCTTAAGTTGTTTGTTTGTACGTGTTATCACTGGAACTACCGGTAGGAGTTGAAAAATTCTTAATACATTTTATAGCCTATTTATTGAGGAAGGCTATAGACTATATAGCTTCACGCTACGACTTTAATGAGCGGAGCAGCAACCATGAACATCAAGCAATCTGGCAAGTTGTAGGAAAGAACGGGAAGTGAGAACAATAAGCGTTGGCGGCAGTGCGGTGAAGAATTTAACATAGCTGAAACCATAGGACACGTCTAGATTCTAAATAAAAGTTTTTTGGATCACTTTACTCTTGAACTTATCAATATATGTTATTTTATTCAAAAATCCGAAATCTCAGTAGAGCGAATGCCAATAGACAATTTTCTTTAACAACTTCGAGCGAGCGTTCAATAAGTAAAACCCATTTGTTTCGATGACCACTTTCATCTAGATAAAAAACCAACGTTGTAATACTTGATATCTAAAATAAATTGTTCTCAAGATTATTACAATCAGCTTGTACTATCATAATATAGTAATCGTAAAACCCTTTTGCAAATTGACTTTCTTTTCTCCTTAAAAGTGAATTTCGGTGTTCAGTCTTTATTATTATTATATTTATGAATAAAATTATGATTTAAATTATTGTAAATTAAAACAACATTGCCTACCTTTATTAATTTTTATTGTATTTTCTCGCTAGTTTATTACTACAATTACGAGTATAATAATTATTTATGAATATTGCCTCGTTGAGCGTGTACTACCGTCTGTATCAGGGTGAATTTTCTGAAGAGCTGTTCAATCGAACTTCTTCCTCTCCTTTCAATTCTTTATAGTATCTCGATATATAGTGGTACAGAACCACACGCGCCGAGCTTCAAAGCTACAGTTTTACGGTAACCTCCATCTCGGCACGAACTAAAAAGTTCTCTATGTCTTTTATTTGCGGTACTGTGATATTGAGGAACCATCTCCCAATGTGTGTTTTCTCCTTACGATATTGAGTATTTCAAGCGTAATGTGAAGAGATATTTATGTAGGCTGTCATGATGGAGAAAGGGGCCGAGAGATAACTAATCTGTCGTCTGGATTGTACTGTGATTATCATAAGAGGCAGTGCTGTCAGTTTGTCCAACTACTAATATTATCCAATATTAAGAATTCTGAGACCCGATCACACTGAGAAATTCCTGGAATCTTAAATGTTAATCTTTATATCCTCTAGTAATACATATTATTTGTTTTTCTATTTAAAACAATTTAAGATTACGTTCATAAAAAAATATACATATAAAGGTAATGAATTTATATCGCAATGACCCATTTAACCCTCGAAGTGGAGGGTGGGTAAGATGAGGCATATACAGAAAAAAAAACCACAAACGAAATGCAATGACTACAGGCTTCGCTAATGGTCACGCGATCAGTCGCGTCACAAGCTTACTGCCAACTATTTACGTTGTTTATAGAATTGTACAGAAATGGCTGTCACCTTTTTATATATTTACTAGCTGTGCTCACGACCTCACCTGCGTGGACTTCAGAATTGGGCCTTTGCCAAGACAAAAAGTGTCATGTCTTAATCCGGGTTATAAGCTGTCTGTGTGTCAGATTTCATCCAAATCCGTTCAGCCGTTTTTCCGTGATTGAGTAACAAAGAATTAAACTCACTTTCGCCTTTATAATATTAGTTAGGATATTGTAAGGATTCTAAGACAATCGCTACACTTATGAAGATACTAAGTGCGGTCAGTCATTGTCCAGTTGTACATCAGGTGTAAGACCCACCATAGTGGTATTTTCAGGCCACGGGAGTTCCTGGATCAGTCGGTGTTTATCAAGTAATCAAGGGCGGTAGCTACCTGTATCCGATTGGGTCGCGACTACCTTAAACATGTTCATAAACACAATACAGTGACTCTTCTTTGGTTTCTTTAAAAGCCACTGTACATCCAGCTGCCGAGAGGCTTATTATTATACCAAAAGAGGACTTTGCAGGCCTATACAATCTTGTACCACTCGGCCGATAAGATTTATTATAACCCCACTCTACCAAAGCTCACCACCAAGTCCTATAGACTTAACGTACTGCTATTTTTATTGCTCATCTAATCTCATGCTCATCGATTGCTTCATTGCCCGGAACTGCTGCATGAACTGGGATCCATCGGAATATGAGCCTGTAATTCTTACCCAGACTGTTCAATACTGCAACACAACTAGCAATGATGGCTCAGTGGTAGCGTGTACGACTTCGCGTTGATTGACGTGATTTCGAATCCCTGCAACGAGCCTGAGTTTTCGGTAAAGGAAAACATCGTGAGGAAACCACAGCATGTTGGTAGGCCTTTTTCTAATGCCCGCCTGGCTAGCTACCACACTTAAGTTGAAAATCTGTCGCCAAACACCAATAGATGTGTTGTGGCAGCTGCACTTGACAGCCAGTCTTCCACTAGGTTTAGCGTGTTATCATCATGGACCACATCGTCACTTAACATCAGGTGAGATTGTGGCCACTACGCCAAACCTTTAAAGATTAAAAAAAAAACTTAGAATCAATCGACTTGTTCCGTGTATTATGTACCATTAACGTAGGCTTTCTTATGCCAATCTCTCAATGGTCGGCGTTGTGTTTGGATTATTCTATGCTATTGAGTTTCATCAGATTAGTTATACGGGCAATCTAATTTTTTTCGTTTAACATATTATCATTCCGACATTCTCATCCGTAGTGAGGTTATGGATAAAATCGTTTACTTACTAAAATACTTAAGTACCTCTACGTACTGTTATACCGCATATATCTACATATAGGGCTTCTTCCAGCCAGTCTTCCACTAGGTTTAGCTTGTTATCATCTTGGGACACATCGTCACAACATCAGATGAGATTATGGCCACTACGCCAAACCTATAACGATAAAAAAAACATAAACGACCAATTTCGAGCTGCTTTCGACCCTTACATAAGTCTTAAACTTTTCCATCTATACACTTGAAATTTGGTGTGTTTAATAAACTTCCCCTGAACACCTAGAATCCCAAATTTCACGAATAAACTTATAAAGTTAGAAATCCCATATCAAAGAAAGTAGTAAGTTATTTTGTAAATGAATTAAAGAACATACATTTCTACAGTTATAAATAATTATAGGAACTGCTATGAAAATTGGCAACCGTTGTATCTCAGCTTTTTAAATGGTGATAACGACTACCCCAAACGTCGTTTCTACCGAACTTGGTCCATTTTTCACATTTATGATAATAATTGTTGTATTTATCTATTAATATTTTAAAACAATTTCCGCTTAAACTATTGGAGAATCCTTAGTTGGTGACTTCATCGCTAGTAAGTAATTTATTGTACAATAATTAATTAAAATAAAGTTTCTTCGATAAAATCTTTAACTGCAGAATATTCAAATGCAAGTTTTGAAACACATTACACATATAATATATATATATATATATATATATGTATATATAAGGTTAACAAAGGCACTTCTATACCACTCCGAGTACACAAAAGCAATTCCTTGGTCGCTATAACGACGGGCAACCCCACTGTTTACGAGCCAAAGTCTGCACGTGAAACAGTAACGCACCAACTTCGAACACGAGCACCCACTATCGAATACTACCCTAACAGAACACTGTCTTAAATCAAAAGTGAAAAATAAATATATAATTATATAAATAGAGACATGAAAATTCGACTTAATACCGAAAATATTTTCCTGGTTGATTTTGCAAAATCATAAAAGGTGTCATTGTACCTAAAAACACGTTTCAAAATGTTGCAGTTTCTAGTTTTTCTCTTACAGACGACTTTAATATTAACAGCCAGAGAACCGAAACAAATAACGTTAGCTAACCAAGGGACTATAGCTGGGATGTACATCACTAGATTTCGGACAAAGCGCATCGCCGCTTACGTCGGTATACCCTACGCTCAACCTCCGATTGATTTCCGTAGATTTACCATTCCGGAATACACAGATCTGCCACGCTGGGAGGGCGTTCACAACGCGACAACTTACGCACCTGATTGCTTGCAAAACGATCCTAAAAAAGGAGACGTGCAGAACCCTTTAAAAAAACACGACGAATTGTTTATGAAACTGTTAGAATCACAAATGGAAGAGCCGAGGAAGAAAGAATATTCTGAGGACTGCCTTTATCTCAACGTTTATGTTCCGGACGGTGAGTTATTTACAATTATGAAAACGCCTCATTTTTTGAAGGTGTATAAATATATACTGCAAACTTTTACAAAAGTTATTTACTCATGACTTTAAATACCAAATATAACTTACATATTAAGATACTCTTGTTAGAAGTATATTTGAAAGTACTCGTATATTAGTTTATTTTTTTAACGTCATGGGTCAATTGTGCCTTTTGAATACTATTAAACGAAAAGGATAAATGTATGAAAATTGCCTTAATCTAGTCTTGATCATTTATGTATCACTAGTATTTGCGTACCAATGGCTTCACTTATGTATATACTAATGAGGTGTACAAAGATCCCGGGACTGAATAAAAATTAAAAGTAATTTAATTTCGTTTATGTTTTTTATTTATTTATTGATAAAAAATTGTAATAAAGTTGAATATTGGTGCATTGACGATATTATATTTCGGGGAACTTACCAAACGGAAATATAGTAAGAGTGTGCCCATAAAGAAATTCCTACAATTTTAAATAATAAAAACGTTTTAGGGCAAAATAACAATCCGTAACATTCGTAACAACAACACGTGTTAAGAATGAATTTATGATTGAAGGAAAAACTCAATTTTCTTTTATGCAAAAGGATAAAACCCTATAAATGATGTGTGACATAGATCATCGAACGCCGCCTTGTCTCTTTGAAGGAAATACTTATTTGTCATTCTCTTTTATCTTGACGTTGTTTTTTTGTCTCATTACACATTTGTTAGTAAAAGAAAAAAAGTGTCGTTTACGTTAGAGGAAACATTCAGTAATGAAATATTACATATAATTTCCTCAATATTAAAAGGAATATTCCCATCATGTTCTTCATAAAACAGTCGGTGTTATAAGTAATAAATCTGTAGTTCTGTCTCTATTCGTTTTTTCCTTCAAATTTCATAATAGGCTTCTATTATAAAGAAAACTGATCACGAATACAACATTTAAAAAAGCGTGTCTGTCAATCTAATTGTACTTTATAACTCAAAAACGGCTATAACGATTTTAAGGAAATTTTGTACACTGCAAGGTTATGTTATTCCTCATTTGATAAGCCTACGAATTATCAATAATATGAGTAAAAATTAAATTATTGCATGAAAATAATGACTGCGAAATAAACGCTTGCGAAGCCGTGGTTTACCATTGGATAACACATAAATATGGTATGTATTAACATGATAATTTTGTATTAATATAAAATCATAATCAAAAATTGTATTAATTTTTTCACAAGTTACAAGGTACAAGAATAAGTTTTTAAATTGAGAATAAAAACGTATTATAAATACTTTAGTTTTCCTAATATATGTTATATATAGACCTGATTATTTAATAAAAGCTTTTAAGTAAATACTTATTTATATATAAAAAAACGATCAAAGTAAACAGTTGTGTAGGTACATAAAAAAAAATCTTTACATCAAAGAATTAAAAGCCCTTCATTAACCCACTTTAGGGTATCCACATAGTTTTCCTCCGATCAGATAAGAAAATCATTTCACCCTTATGTGAGGTAAATATTCCACATTCAATTGGCTTCTACCCGCTTAATTCAGCTTGTTTCCACCATAATAAATCATATTTATTTTCCCTGAAGACATACTGTATTTCGGTAAATTGGTACGTGGATTTAATATGAAATCCTTCGGCAAATTTACTCGACATATCTTCGGTTATAAAGCTTTCAACCGTAAGGTTAAATTGATAACTAGATATATAGATGCTAAGAAAGGAACATCCCTATTTATATAGATATTAGACCGACAATGTTGTATTATAATAAATATATATAATAAAGTACCTAAACTAATTTCTTGATCGATAAAGTAAAGCTAGCTATATTTCCTTTCCGTAGGTTTCGTCAGATAGTGGAAAACAACAACTGACACAAAAGTATCACGTAAGGAATTCGTTATCAAAAAGCAGCAATTCACGTAGTCTTTGGCCATTCATATATCCTTGAAATCACGGGAAAAATACCTTTTCATTTTATCATGACCTGTTTTTGTTCACGTTTCATCTTTTCCTTTAATATTTTTATAAGCATAGATCAAATCTTTCGAAGAAAAACAAATTGATGTCGCTAAAATGTATATAGGTAAACAGTATGTAAAAGGCAATGTCCTCGCCGAGCCCAAAGTACAAATGATAGAAATTTGTAGATTGTAAGCATAATTTAAGAAGGGATTACTCGAAATTCAATCTCAAAGGGAATGAAAAGAGGTGAAAAATTGTGCGTGAGAAATAATATTCATTAGTATTATTCGGGTTAAATTCACTGTTTTCAAAATTTTACTCGTAAGGATGTGAAAGGAAGGGGTGGCAAACTTTGTATGAGAAACAATATTTCTCAGTTCAGATTTATAAATAAATAAAGAACATAAATTAAATTAAAACATTAAAAAATGCAAAGCCGCCGGTGAGAAGTTGGTGTTTTATAGAAACGGAGTTGGTTATAACAATACAATAAACATATTTTACGGTGAAAAAATCCACGAATGCAACCTTACCATAAACAACGATTTGTCAAGCTCAGTTTAAGAACTCCCAACTAACATAACTTACATTTATAACGTCCAACTTTCAGGGGTATCTTGAATATTGGAGATTTGAATATATTATCTCTGAATTAATAAGAAATACGTGATATGATCTCGATACTAGAAACTAGCTTTTGATCAAATCACGAAATATATTGAAGTTATATTTTTTTAAGATTCGCAAAACTGAGTTCGAAAATACATTTAAGATATATGCACGATTTAATTAGTTATTCAAACATTTCCGATCCTTTGTTTTCGTTTAATTATTCTGAATAATAAGAAAATATCTTTGGAAATTTATCTCTACTTGAGGCAGACTGTTGAAATAGCTCCAGCCTATAGAAGATCGCAGTCAAATAACCTTATGTTGCGTTCCTGCGATGAGTAGCGTTTCCAGAGCTCCTTAGAGAAGGAGAATTCAAGGTCGGCAATACGCTAATTATAACTCCGGTGTTGCAAGCGTTCATAGGTTACGGTAACCACTTACTAACAGACGGTCAGTAAGCTTGTTTGCCATCTTAGTTGAATAAAAAATATAGAATTCCTTAAAGTGATGTATGAATTAGTTTTATTACAATATAGACTAGCACACGAATTCTACGCTCAGGTAGAAAGCCAGAGATCCATATACACAAGTTGTCAGAAATTCCGTATATCGGAAGTTTGGAGAGAAGTACATTGTGTCTGACCCTATCAAAAGCTATGTAGAGACAAATCGCCAAGTAGTGCCATAATTATCAGTGGGCTCCTCACAGCGGTGCAACACTTTCGCTAATAGAAGATCGCCCGTCGATCGATTCTGGCGAAAGCTATATTGACGATGCCTTTTAACAAAGAGCAATTCTCTGGGTAGCGGACAAACTGGTGTTGATGACCCGTTCCATGATTTTGCATAACACTGAGGTTACGGCGTTATTTTCTAAATTCACAATTTATTTTGGTTGTACTCATAGTAATTGTTTATAATGTGTTAAATTTTATTTTGCCGATATGCACATATTATGCTTTTATACACATTCTGCAAGATTCTTCATACATATCATTTAAATAAATATACGTAACTTATGCTTAATAAAGTTTGACATTTCAATAAAAGTAAAATAAATGATATAAAAGTTTTTTCCTAAACAAGATGGTTCAATAATTCGCGTTAAAAAATTGCTTAGAGGAACGTTTAAGTTTGAGAATCGAAATTTTTATCATTAATTTCTCATTTTGAGCGACATACCGTCATCTGAATCGCATCAGAAATTTCACTGATAAAAATAGTTTATATTTTAAATTCGTTTAAATAGATTATTTTTCTATTCTTTGTCCTATTATCGTTTATGTTAAGTGATAACGTGATTCAAACATGGTAACTTGCCAAGTCTAAAAAAGAGACTGAACGTTAAATTTATCTGGCGATTATTTGGCGGTAGATTTTCAAACTGAGGTAGAATTAAGCCTAATGAGCACTATAAATGGTGTTCCTCTCGCCTCTTTTGTTCATTGTAATAATAAGATATGTTTCGAACAAATGAAAAGTTTTTATTCTGGTTTGGTCCTTTGGGAACTTAAAAAAAACGACAAACTAGAGGCTAAAACTCGCTGTAAAAATTAATGTAACTGCATATACCTATCCGTACTTAATGAGCCAAAGTTGAACTTGTATTACAAGTACATATTTCAAATTATGTTTAGAGTTTTCTATCCTGAAAATCTTACTCCCTCAAATTGTCACTATTAGTTAATCTTTAATAGTAATACCGACTCGATCGTGCTCCCCATACATATGGTAATAAACCCATCACTGTCACTTTCTTTTAGATTGTCGCATTTCTGGATCAGCCAGTCAGTGTACATCCAGCAGCCGAGAGACTTACAGAAAAAATATGCAATTGATTTAAAAACAACAAACAGAATCATCAACATCATCATTGCAGCCGAAAGACGTCCACTGCTGGACATAGGCCTCCCCCAAAGATCGCCACAATGACCGGTCCTGTGCTGCCCGCATCCAGCGGCTTTCCGCAACCTTTACCAGGTCGTCGGACCACATTGTGGCGCACGCTGCTTCTTCCGGAACGTGGCCGCCACTCGAGAACTCTTCACCATCCGTTCTACGAGCTACGTGGCCCGCCCACTGCTACTTAAGTGTAGCTATTCTTCGGGCTATGTCGGTGACTTTGGTTCTTCTGCGGATCCGCTCATTTCTGATTCGATCACGCAGAGAAACTCCGAGCATAACCTTCTCCATTGCCCTATGAGTGACTTTGAGCTTTCTTATAAGGCCCATAATTAGCGGGTTTAACAAACGGAATAATTATAACCTACCCATACACATGCATATCGGTAAAGTAAGAACACAGCTGCATACAAATAAAAATTATTAAAATGAAGCAATGATGGCTCAATGGTAGCGTGTACGACGTCGCGTCGATTGCCGAGAGTTCGAACCCCTCAAGTTGAAAATCTGTTGCCAAGCACCAATGATGTGTTCCGGCAGCTACACTTGAGAGCCAGTCTTCCACTAGGTTTAGCGTGTTATCATCTTGAGCCACATCGTCTCTAAACATCAAGCGAGATTGTAACCACAACGCCAAAACTATAACGATAAAAAAATGAGTGATATCCAAACGTTAGAACTGGTAACACTGTGCAAAATAGCGGACATTAGTCATCTCCTGTTACTTATGACCGACGTTGTAAACGCGACGGTCAACTGAAATAAGGGATCGATTTCACGAAAAATATTGAAGGTGTAACTGCCTTTAACCTCTACGAAGAGGAAATATAGTACTCCGTGATAAATATCAGCCTCAATCAATTTTAAAAGGTCTCGCGAATAAGGCTTTTACTTTAGCAGTAAATCTTGTAGGGTTAAAATTGTATAAGTCGGAAAGAAAACTGCTATGATTCCTATTATATTTAATTATTTGAATTATAATTTGTACATAAGTACACAAGTACATTAATATTACCTACTATACTCAATTCTTTATTCTTGCTGTGTCTTAACCTTTACCCGATCTAAGTTCTTTGACCTCTCAAATTATTGACATCTATTTACGAAAACTTTTAAATGACCTTCATTCGTACCTATAACTTATCCTACTGTTTTAGCTGTAAGTTTTCTTTGAAATCATACGTAAGAAAATATATTTAAAAAAACCTTTTTGAGCATGCGATAAAAAAAATTTAATACGAAACAAATTTAAGGCATCATGAGTCTCTTGGAAAACATCTAATTTTAATGATCATTTTATATTAAAATATTAATAAATAAAAACAAACTACTATTCGATATAAAATAAAATTTCAATGTTAATTAATTATAAATGGTGAGAGCGGAGCGCTGAATCGGAAAGAGCCGACCAGACGTGATGCTGATCGAATGACACGTAGCGACGTCCCATAAGAACTTTTATACTCCCATTCAAACGCGCTATTTTATGTTTCACATGAAAAGAAAAATTAAAATCTTCTATTGAAGATTATTAAAACATTTTTATATATGAATTCGATTGAGGAACAATGTATCATTATAATATTGTAACTAATGTTTTAAATAATCATTACAGCGCTTTGGGCCGTTAACGCTCGAGAAACGTGTTCTATGGCGATAAATGTTCACCGCTTAAACGTTATCAGAAATATAGTTAAGGTTTCAGTGACTTTGACCTTTCGGTAATGGAGAAAGTGTAGCCATTTGTGATAACAATCGTAAAAATATGGAACATATATTTCAAGAAAATCTGCTTAAAATCATTTTCGATTGGTCGCACAGTTTCAGTAATAACATTTTATTACCATAATTATTAAACAATAAAAGAAATATTTTTGATGTAAGACAAAAAGGTTTCGTTCAATTACTGAGTTTGTATTTTACAGCCAGTATTATAAAAAATATCGTGAAAGTATTCATCATCATCATTATTTCAGCCAAAAGTCTTCCACTGCTGGACATAGACCTCCCCAAAGATCGCCACAACGACCGGTGAAAGTATTATTAGGGGTTAAATAATGAATGTCCGATTCGTAAAGATTTTTTTGTAGCATGTAATATATTTATTTAATTAAAATATCTGCTCTCGTTGTCTATATATTTCTGTCATCTAATTTTTCCGTGGAAAAAGTTGTCCAAATAACGGATGGTTTCTAACTGCAGTTCTGGTTAAAACGGCTTTACGAGTAGTGTGACGTCTGGCGTTATAATGGAGTAATGGTGTATGAGTAAATGGTGATGACGGATGGACGAGTCGGGGTTGTTTTAATGCGAGTTTTTTTTTTGGCATCATTGTTCGGAGTTCTGTACAGTAGACAACAACTGTTATTGTTTTTGATAGGATATGCGGAAGCTTTCGTGAGTTATGCTCTGAAGTGACCACCAAACAGTTTCTGTGAATAAGCTTGGTTTTAGGGTATTGTTTTGGCGTTTCACCTGGGGACAGCTATTGCGTTGTTTACTTACGGTTATCGTAAAGGATTTACTTTTGGTCACATGTCACAATTGGGTCCAAAACCTCCTTCATTTCTGTACAGGTTTAACGAGATAACGTAAGCTTCAACGCGCTCTACTCTCTGCATATCAGTCAAATCATGTCGCTAAATCTTTGATATTTTCACCATCTAATTCATCCATCACCTACAATTCATCGTTATTTACCTTAGTGGCTGGCCATCCTCGTGGTTCATTCTTCAAGGCGAAGTTTTCACTACGAAAGTGGTTAAACCAATAACGCACGATACGTTTGTTATCCTTTCCAAAAACAGCATTGACATTATGAGCAGTTTCTGTTACATTAGTTCCACGTCGGAACTCGTATTCGAATATTACTCTGATTTCACTATATCCAACTTCACGTTAAAAGCAAATGTAAAAACAATTGAAAAAAGGAAGATCAACAGGCATGTATTTTTTTAAATTTAGAATATTATAGTTTTCGTGTGATAAACTTTTCACTCTGAAATCTGACACTTTGCAGGATACATTTTTATTTAAACTGGCCAGTTCGTTAAAACGGAAATTTCATATTTTTTAAACCCCAATTATATTCTAATTTTTTTATTCTTTTTAATCCATTTCACGTAAAATATCGCCAAAATTACATAATATAGGGGGCCAAATAATATAAATTTATGAATTAAAATAAAAACCACTAAAAACTAAAAACGTCGTATTTGCAGTCCAAAATTATGATGTTTATCTACATGAAAGAAAATAAATATTTCTTCGGCAGGTGTGATTTGTGTATACTCCAGTGTCATGACAATTAAGTTAAAAGTGGTTTTATTTTATTTTTTAAATTATGACTTTTTAATTTTCTTTATACTTATTTAAATAATCATATAAGAATTTAACATTTGTAATATAGACTGGTAACTTGTTAGAAATATTAGATATTTTGATAAAACTTGTTAAGTAGATTTTGGGGCGACTCGATTGGTATTCATAATCTGTGCTATAATTTCGTATTCATTTCACTTCTGTACAAAATAAACTAGGTATAATAATACGAATATGTAATTAAAACTAAATAATGACTTTAAGGATGCTTGCCATTTCATTTATTAATAAAAATGAAAATAATTTAAAACATTTGGTTGAGAATTGCTTCATTAAAAAGTATCGCCAGGGTTACGAACTTTCTTACTAATTCAATTATATTCAACACACACGACTGTACAGTTTTCTACGCTACTATAATATTTATAAAGAGATAGATACATATAGTTATATAGTTTGTGATATTTACAAACTCTTTGTAGGAGCTAATCTCTGGAACTACTGATCTGATTTTAAAAATTATCACAACTACCACGCTTAAACTAATATTTATAGGTTGTCTTATTTTTATTCAGTTTTTTATTGTAACTAGCTGTGCCCTACGGTTTCACTCATGTTCTATTGATTCGACCCACTCTCCACCGAGTCACGCGTCCGCGCTGACGATGCCGGGTGCATTGTTCTTTGCTTTTGTGCTTTCGTTGATTTCTTCCCGTACTTGCTTACGCTTTGACAGATTATTTGACGTTCATGGTTACTGTTCTGCTCCTTAGAGTCATAGAATGAAGTTATAAGGCCTATATAAATATAAAAAGATAACTAAGTGACTGACTGACTGACATATCAACGAAGAGCCCAAACTACTGAGGCCAGTACCGTGAAAATTTGCATGCGGGTTTTTGTACATTGTAGGTGAGCACTAAGGAAGGATTTTTGGAAATTAAACTCCTGAGGTGGTGAAAAAGGGGATAAAAATTCGTTTATAAATCCGTCATTTTGAAGATGAAAATTTGTATTAACCAATTCAGTTAATAATGGGACATAACTATGATGCAAACGAAACCGCAGCCAAAAACGCTAGAAGGCTAAAAATACAAAAAATATATCTAATAATCAGATTAGACCTATTCTGACAACTATCTATGAAGATAGATCCACAGATAAACGAGTGAAACAAAAAAATCTATCTCTTGAACTTTATAATTAGTATAGATAAACTCATAAGAAGTCACGCGTGGTCGTTAGTTATAAGTTAATTCTAATTATTAACCAAAATAAGCTATAAATAGACTAAAAATATATTTTTACATTTTACCTTCTACCTACTTAACATCGGTCTTATATCAAAGGTCATTTACCTCTTTAATGTATTTACATAAAATGATCGATAAGTCTTAGTACTTAAATACAACTCGCAATTAAAAATAGAAATAACGTTTACAAATTCGGTACGCCTAGCTGGTATATTCAAATTTGTACTGTAACTTGACAGCCCTGTCACGTAGGGACCCAACTGACGTTTTAATTTATACGCATTATAATTACAAATGAAAATTTTATTCGTTGTTCACTGTAATAATATACACATGGGGCATGGCTGTCTTGGGTAAACGATATTTTTTTTTTGTTTAATTACAAAACCATTCTAAACAATAGTAATGTATTTCAGATCTCTTGCATTTCAATTTAAATCAAATTACCATTTAGTATTTAGGTATTAAATACAAGTAATAGAATAATAACTTTTCTATTATGAAATGTACAGCTTAAGCTCTTAATTAGTAAGACATTATTTCCCGTATTAAGAGCTAATAAACCTAATTTATTAATTATTATAATATACCAATTATAAACTTTCCTATACTTTATTTTTGGACACAATTGACACCGGGCCATTGAATTCCAAATCAAGTATAGGTTTTATTGCGGTTACACCATATTTACATTCATATTTAGTATAAATATATCCATATATAAAACTCAGAAACAAAACTCACAATTATGCTTATCACTCACAAATGTCATAGAAACGTGGCGATAGAAGGCGCGACCTCTTGGCTCAATAGTAGGGCTTATTACCAATGCGCCACGAGGCCTGTCATTTATTGATATATTGGGTGTTTATCTATCAATTATAAAAATAAAATAGTAATAAATTGTATGATATACCACCATCGTTCACTATAGATCAACTTATTTAACATGCAAATTACATGTATCAGTATACGATTAGTAAAACCAGAATTCCAACAAAAATACCCAAACAACCACTATGATAAATCACAACCAATGGAAAACACCTGTCATATTTAAAATGGACTAAATACCTACTGCAATGTGTCAGGTAATACTGGACGGATATTTTCCATGCAAATGAAATTGCTTACAATTATTGTACAGAGTTCATAAAACGCACACTTTTGTGTTCTAATATTTGCCTACTGCCCTAGTTTTTTATGTAGGCATGTTTGTTTGCCATATTAGTAATGAAATACATACCTGTATTACTGTAATTACCCATTCGAGGTGTTTAAGTTTATTGTATAAAATGATTTTTTTGCCAAGAATATGTTAATAGAGATTGAAGATATTCTCTATATAAAAATATGTAATTATACCGGGAGTTACAACAATTGTTCTGTGATCAGTCAATATCAAAAAATACTTTATTTTCTTTAGGCCACTTATGACCGTACACTATGAACGTTAAAGTTTAAAAACTACCACCAGTAAACATCACAATCGTCGTGAAGAACTGGCAAGAAATTCGATCAGGGTTTATATACTTTTTATTGTGTAAATAATGTTTACAGTTAATAATAATTATATCATATTTTGTGTATGTACAGAGAGAGAGTCATTTCCAGACACCACTATCATTAATGTAAGATTCATCCTATTGTATGCAAAATCTATTTGTAACTAAATAATAAATCAATACATTATTCGAGAGATATAATTACTGAGGATAACGTATTGATCATTTACATGCCATTTGCGATACTAGAAAAATGTCAATAATACTTTAACTTGGAAAATAAAGATCTTGGGAAAGAGTCCCTCCGAGTCAATAAACTTAGGGCAATAAAAACAATATGAAGTAAAATAAAATAATATTATTGCTTCTTTTAAATAACATTCTTATAACTAACTACCTGTGCCCGCGGCTCCGCTCGCGTTGACTACAAAATGCTTTCGGTCGAGCGCACGCACGAATTGTGTTACCTCAAAAATGCTTATCGTGGGTGATTCTTATAAGATAGACATATGCGGCCAGGGACTTTTTTGTAGGTATTTTTAAGATCTACAATTATGTAGTACATTCATTTAATTTATCTCTTATAGCTTACTCAGCGTAATCCATTTAATCGCTCCAAAATTGTTTTTTTTTTCCGAATTGAATCACCTTTATGGTCACTGCTTATTTCGTATGTTACTTAATGTAACAAAATATATTTTATAACGTGGCCAGATAATATACCTAAGATATTAAGAAAAACCATGTAAAACGGCTTAGTTGTTGGGTTTTTATATTGTATATAACTAATTATTTCAAAGTTTGTTGCAATTTATCAAATCGTTTATAAGATTTCTTAAATTTGAAAATTACCTTACTTTGTCAGGTACGTAAATGCACATAAATTAATCTAGTTAACACGTAAAATAGCAAATGTGTTTTATAGCTAAAATTATTTGCAGCAGTTGATAAAAAAAAAAAAAATGCAAAGTACGTGTCGGGACTTGCTCAATGTAGCGTTCCGCAGATGCCACTCACAATATGCAGACATAGAGACGGGGCTTCAAGTAATTTTCAATGGAATTTGTACGAAATTATTTTTCTAAGTAAATTTTATAAGTTGATTGACTATTACTCGTTTACTTGTAAAGTCCACTTACCTCTGATAGTTTTCCTTTTAACTTCATTATATATAATACTACCATGATTTTTTTCACTTATCCAAAAACAACCAATTAGCTGGCAGGGGTGGGGACACGTGGCTCTAACAAAAATTTGCACTTTTGAGCTTAATATTTCGCAACCGGTTCCTTGCATCTAAAAATGGTTTTTACACACCCGTAACATTTTTAAACGACCTATTCAACAACACCCCACACTATTGGATAACCGAGAAAAAAAACATTCCCATTTTATGTGTAGGGGAGGTAACCAAAGTAACTTTTTTTTTCAAGATTTAATTTTACCATATTGTTGTCGAGATTAATATGTATATCCAACCAAATTACAGCTCTCTAGTACCAAGAACCTTGAGCTAACCTGCGGACAGACAGACGGACGGGAATACCGAAACTATAATATAAGGGTTCGCTTTTGACTTCGGAATCCTAAAAACCAGTAAATAATTGATATTGAGTACATTTATTATGAATATTGAAGATATTCTAATTAATAACGATGACAAAAATTTTGCAAATTTCATTTAAATGAACAAAAATTTAAAGAATGCACGATTTTACCAAAAACTTCTGTTTTATCAAGTTTTCTTGTCTTTAACAACGCTTATAGAACTCCTCGAAGCAATTCTCGCTTGGATGGCATTTTTAATAACCAGCAAAAAGGTAAAGGAATTTTCTTATATTGAATAATAGAAAAAGCTACGGAAGCTTAGTAGGAATATTTGGAGGTCTATAATAGCGAAGCTTATTTCAATTTGTTCCTAAAAAAATATGCAACTAAACTATATAAAGAAAGACAATAAATTTATAAATATGTGTATTTACTATACTTTTTAGTTATATCTCAAATGCAATCCAGTTCAAACAATATTTCAATCTAATACATTAGGTACTTTCTTTCTTCTTACAGAAAACATAATTTTTAGAAACTGCTAGTATCGAGTTGAGAATCTGTGGTCAATTTATCTTTTGATCTGTTTTCTCTCTATCACCATTGCTTAGTAGTTACGAAAACCTAAAAAAATACAGTTTTATAGAAAAAAGACGTTTAATTGTATTATGGATTATAAATTCATATTTACGTTTGAACAATGATTGCATGTTAGATATTATAGGCCTGCCCCAAAAAATATATTAGGATCCTATGTACATAGATCAAAGCAACGTGCAACAGTGTTAACTCATACACTATGCTATAGATCAGTGGTGCACAGACCGCGGCCCCGGGCCGCATGCGGCCCACTGTCGATGTCTGTGCGGCCCGCCAACGAATTAAAAGAAACAGCGACAAATAAAAGCACTGCCAATAATTCTGAATATGTTGTTGAGACCATAGGTTTGTGCTGTGTGCGCTCTACAAACTTATTAACACAATGCAATGCTATACTTCGATTAAAAAATTGAAATAACAGTAAATTCTTTTTAAACTTTTATTCAGTGGCTTTTATTTGTAGTGGCCCGCATTTCGCTCTTAATCTCTCCGAGTGGCCCTAATTCCAATAAGTCTGTGCATCCCTGCTATAGATAGACTATTTCTTTTTCTTCTTACCCTTATCTCAACTGAGTACGGTCGTCACAACGTGTTTTTCTCTTACACTCTCCTCTATCAGCTGTCATCTCAATATTCATACCTTTTATAGACATAATTCTTCGCACAATCCAACCATACCTTTCTAGGTCGTTCTTTATTTTTATATCCGTTCATCTTTATACTTAACACTCTTCTATAGGCCGAGCGTTGTAAATGTGACATGCCTGATGGTTTGCGGGACGCGGGGCGGCGGATGTGTACGGATATACATGATATTCATATTGATATTGATAATTAAGATCAATAGTTTATGCATGTTATTACAACTGCGACATATATCTAATGATAAATAAGATATTTAATGCAATTTAAATTAATGATATTATTTTAATTACTAGTCCAAATACTTACATTGAAAAAATATGTGCGTTAAAAAAGACGCAGTTAAAGTGAAACTTCTTTAATTAATCTATACATGTTATCAAACTCAACGTCTCTCTGTCTGTCTGTATGCTCTTTTCACGCGAAAACTACTTATCCGATTTACATTTCCGATTATCCGATTTAATTCACAGCTTCATTATCTGGCCAGGTAGGATATATTTTGTAAGATAAATTATAATAGTAATTTATTACCTAAAATAAGTTTACATAAAAGTACATTTTAAAAATTAAGCCCACATACACAATTTGGCAATGGGACAGACACAGCTGATGCTATGTAGTGTAGTGTAAACCCACCACACATAGCTGGTTTTCAGTCTGCCCCACACTCTTATTAAACAATAACATTACGCGCAATCAGCAGCTCGGCTCATCACATGATATTACAAATAAAAATAAAATGTCTATGTCATATAGTAAAAAGAACAAGAAGAAAAAATAATAGTTAAGTATGCCCATTTATAATTTTAAATTAATTATTAGTGGAATAATAGCTTTATTTTAAAAGAGGAAGTAGGTAGATAATTATCGAGTGCACTTCATGTATTATTGGGATTGCTAAATTCTAGTATAAAGTAACATTACGAAATAAGAAGTGACGATAATGGTGAATCAATTCTAAAAAAAAACGCTTTTGAGGCGCTTCAATTGCTTATGCTGAACCAAGCCCAGTAAAGCTGTAAAAGCCGTAAAGGCTCCAGGGCCCCTAAGGCTAACTGTATAGTCAGTTCGAAAAAAAAGCTTATGCTGAGTAAATCATAAGAGATATATAAAATTAATTATATACATAATTGTAGATTTTAAATAGACGTACAAACAAGTCAGCGTTATCATAAATATCTTTTAAGAATTACCCACAATAAGTATTTTTGTTTTCCGTCTTTTGAGCGGGGGCAGCTCGATTTGCGCATGCGTTCAACCGACGGCATTCTGTAGTCCACGCGGGTGGAGCCGCGGCACAGCTAATAGTATATATGTATTGACAATATTATTGATTTAAAATGCATTAAAACATAACTTTCGACAGAGTGTATAGTTTTTTAAAACGCATCGTCCTTAATTCCATTTTGATAAAATAATCTCATGTTTAATAGTCACAAAAGTAAAACCGCGTCAGCCCCTACGACAGACGTCTATTGCTGCCGGCGGCCCGCAGCAGACTAACTTATAGGTCGGTCTTGTTCCCCTCCCGCGTCCTGTAGACTAGTAGGAAGTCCTACAGTTATAGGACATAAAGACAGCTTTTAAAAAATGGTAAAACCAAGTTCTATATGCTGAGTATAAAAGAAAATGTTTGCTATTCATACTTATGTTAAACCTTAGAGAATAGTACTAAAATAAACATAAAAATCCTTACAAATACATGAACAGGAAATTCCTATTTGTGAAGCTTCGACACAGGATTCCGCATAAGTCAAGAGATTTCTTTCAAAAGTATCCAATACAGAGGCAATCTTCGTTGAAGGTACTACATAAGCCGCGATCGTAGGATATCATTGTATACAATAAAAACAAGTTCAGGAAAATACATTGGAAGCTGTATTTTTTAATATTTTTATTATAACTCAAAGAAGGCTAACACAGATATTCCAATCTCAAGAGATTTAACGCTATTCCATAGTAGCTGTACCTAACACTGAAAACGAGTATTATTTACTAGTGAGTGCTGGCATGAAATAATCATGCTATGTATTCTTTAATCAAATAACGACTAAATATTTATATGGTTTGATATTGTAATATAAATACTATATTACTGGCATGTTCTTAGTTTGTTTGTTTGTTTGTTCGTAGGTTGACCAATATTAAAAAAATATACAGTAATTATTGTTGAAAACATTAAAATTATTTACTCAAATATTTATACAGGTTATAAACTATGTGCCAAATTTCATACAAATACGTTAAGCCATTTTTACTTGATGGAGTAACAAACATACAAACTTTCAGATTTGTAATGTTAGTAGGGTTATTTGATTAGTGAAGAGTCTACTACAACTTGTCGAATCTCATCTCAAATAATGATAAAAATATATCGATAAAACATATTCAAGATCCAAGTCTATTTACACAGGATTTTATTAAAAAATACTGTGTAAAAGTTTCAACGAAGAAATAGTGGTATCAATCGGTGACGATGTTCAAGGCGTAAAGTAAAAGGATCTCACTATTTCCAAGTTTGCTTGTAAGCTATTGTTTCTTTTGAAGGAACAATTCATTTGAGTGACAGTGTTTCTTTTTTTTGTTCTGTTTAGGTTTAGACGAATACGTTTGCGAATCGAGACTTATTTTTACAATTTTCACTCGTTTACGAATACTTATTATATAAACTTATTTATTTTCATGAGCTCGCTGAGCTAATTTTTTTGCACTTTCCATCATGTACCTAATCATTGAAAGTTTTCTAAAGAGTCTTTTGATGTAATTCTCTCCTCCTGTATCCATTAGGTGTTCATGTTTTGGCAACTACAGTTTTACAGTAGACTTCTATATCATGAAAAACCAAAAAGCGCACTAACTAGCCTTATCTCAGAAAGAAGGTTAAAGTGAAGCTTAGGGTGAAAATTGGTCTTTGGGTTGATCTCCTTTCAACGCCGCTGATTTAGGATATTTAAACCTTTTTTTATATATATTTTCATTTCTGACACGTGTAACTGCTACGTTTAAGTTAAAGCTTTGTTTATTTAAAATATCTATCTATAGATTTTTGAATCTATCAAAATTGTAAGTACTAGGTGACACGCCGTCTGGTATTGTAACGGAATTACATCACTTCCAAAATGGTATCATTGTTATAACTAATCATAAGTTAATAAAAATATCAAATTAAAATAATTTTTATTTATAGAAAGTTAAATTATTTTTTAACAATTAAAAAAGGTAGTAAAATTAATTCCCATTATTATCATTTATGGTTAATTAATCATGTCTCACTTTTTATAATGCGTCCAGAGGTCTTGATTTTTACCGTTTATTTATCACGCCAAAAGAAGCATAACTTCAATAAACGAGCGTATAGTCCACATGACGTTAAGAGGTCACACTGAACAGACTTATATGGGTTCTGGCAGAAACCCAGAACGAAAAGTGTTCGTATTTTAATATGATAGTAATACCGTAGGTACTAACTACTGCACAGTGTACGTATGTAAATTACGTACAGTGTAACTATACACATAAATTAGTCTTGGTTATTATACAGAAATTGTCACACCCTTAAAAATAAGATAAAAATAACATAAAATAAGTTGAAAACGAGTTTTTATATGTCATAGGTCAATATCGTCTAAGGCACTCTAAGGTGTCACCCACATTGGAAATTAAATATTTACCTACATAATTTAGTAAGTAAAATATAATAAACAAAGAAAATAAGTCATCATGTTAAGAAAATGAATCATTTTGATGTAGGTACAGTATTATTTTTTGTAAGGAAACTTTCATAAATGATTGCATTATTCAAACTAGCCATACCCGAAGCTCCTGCGTACATTTATTGCCTAGTAATTATTTTCATCTGGTGATGTTATTTTTACTCATATTGTATGATTTCTGAAAGTTGGTTGGTCGGACAGTCCAGTTTCAGAGGAATTTCCTTTCGCGAACGCTCCGAATGTGGAATAAGCACTGTTGAGGTTTTCCCAGGGGATTACAGCAACTATGGGGTTGTTCAAAAAGGGAGAAAATGTAAATAGATTTTTAAAGAGTCGGCAGCGCGCGTGTGATGCATCTGGTGTTGCAAGTGTCCATAGGCTGATCAGACGGACCGCACGAATATTTGCCACTATCGTAGCAGTAAAAAAAATATGATAATATTAAAGTCTATCAATCAATTGAGGAATTATATATTCTTCTGTGTACAAAACTGAGCCGCTTTTGAGTTAAATTCAGAAATACAAATGGGCAGAGAGACTACGCTTTTTTACATGTGAAACTCGAGATTAGTGGCCTATAAAATAGCTACTTAGCACAAATTTTTGAAAAAAAAAACATGTTCAGATAGAAATCCAGATTTATTTATATAAATAACCAGAACACTTAATAGTAAGTAACCTATCATACTACTGTTACGTACGTCACAAATGTTATAGTGAATCGAAATAATTGCAAATGATTTATACCGTGCATTAGCTTCGGTAAGGACAGAAGTTTTGATAGTTTTTTTTTCTAAACAAGCCTTAACTTGAAGCTTAGTCATGGTTCGTTATTTACATAATATATTTAAAGAACGGCCGTGAGTTTTCTTGTTATATTTCTTGTGTAGATAAGTTGTAGTAAGCAATGATGGCTCAGTGGTAATGTGTACGAATTCGCGTCGATTGGCGTGAGTTCGAATCCCTGCAATGAGCCTGAGCTTTCGGTGAAGGAAAATATCGTGAGAAAACCACAGCATGGTGGTAGGGCATTTTCTAATGCCCGCCTGGCTAGCTACCACCCTCAAGTTGAAAATCTGTCGTCAAGCATCAATAGGTGTGTTCCGGCAGCTGCACTTGAGAGCCAGTCTTCCACTAGGTTTAGCGTGTTATCATCTTGGGCTACATCATCACTTAACATCAGATGAGATTGTGAACACTAAGCCAAAACCTATAACTATAAAAAAGTATATACCTACCTACTTTTTATTTGAGTAATATTTGTGATTTAGTTTGGTTGTTTTATAATTAATTTACTTTTTCTTCCCTGTTTTTGATTACTCATTACAAAATTTATTACATAAGTTGTCTACTAACAATGAAATTTGCAAAATTGAACTTAATAAAATACAAACACTTAATTTTACAACAATGAATTCGTATACAAACATTTGAAACTATTTTAAAATAGAATAAAGTTAAATTTTTCAGTAATTTATTAGTCAAATATTTACCGATCACCTGTATAGAACAATGCCCAACTGGGCGATAACGCGTCATTAATGCAAGAATTCCGTGCCAATAGTTCGCCCACTCTTTATGACCCTCGCTGACACAGTTGACCCAACCTTAATCTAATACTTGACCCAAATTTATACCTGGTTGGAAATTGGCACGGCCCAACTTATAATGAATCATTCTTAGCGAAATGTTTCTCTGTATGTACTTTTCACATTTAATGGACTTTCATAAATATACTTTCAACAAGACTCTAACTTAAAATACATGTTCATTATTTCCAGATTTCCTGGTGGAAGGCTACCCAACTCTTGTTTGGTTTCATGGCGGAGATTTCGTCAGAGGCAGTCCTAATAATATAAACCCATTTCAATTAGTTTTGAAACAAAAGGTACATTTTATTGTTGAGTGTAGAACAAATATAATAAAATGAATATTATAAAAGGTGCACCCAAAATTTTTTGGAAAAGACATGTTTTATTTTATGCTAAAATATAGACAAAACTATTAATAAAAAAATAAATATTTTTCAGGTAATATTTGTTTCTGTCGCATACCGTTTGAATATATTCGGGTTCTTCTCAACGTTGGATAATGAAGCACCGGGAAATTATGGCATGTACGATCAAGTAGCTTCTTTGAATTGGGTTAAAAATAACATCGCAAGTTTCGGAGGAGATCCTGATAATGTTTGTATTTTTGGTCATGATGCTGGTGCTGTTAGCGTTGGTCTACATTTGATTTCCGCATACTCCGCTGGTTTATTTCATAAGGCTATTTCAATGAGCGGGAATATCCTTTCACCAGATACAGTAAATATACCAAGAAAGGAAGTTAGCACAGTTGATAAAGTGGCAAGCGCTTTTAGTTGTTTTCGAAAGCCAACTTTCCAGTTACTCGATTGTCTACGAAGAGTAAATTATCAAGCTCTCCTTGATATCGGTGAACCTTTGGCTGAGTGGAAACCAATTGTAGATAATGGTTTCAGCAACACTACAGGGCCTTTCTTACCAGACCTTCCAAGCAAACTATTCGAAAATGAAATATTTACACCTGTACCAGTTTTAACTGGCTACACTAATATGGAAGATGCTTTACTTCTTGATAAAGATGATAGCCAAGACTCTGGTGTTAGTCTAAGAGAATTTGATATTATGCGTGAAGAAATAATACTGGCAGATATAACAGTCGATAATAGTTCGTGCTTTACTAATCAACATCATATACAAGACGCAGTTGCTTTTTTCTACAAACCTATACCACCCACATCAAACGAAACTATTTTGAGAAAAATATTTTTAGATTTTTATACAGACAAAGTCCACGGAGCAACTACATATCAGCTAGCAAAGCATATTAGTAAGCATTCACCTGTATATCTTTATAGATTCGACTTAAAACCCTTTTCGGATATAGCTAATGATGGTATTCCATCCTGGATCGGAGTCCCGCATAATTTTGATTTAATTTATACTTATGGGCTGCCACACTTAGCTTTACCTGAAGATTTCGGTAAATGGGACTACAGAGATAAGAGCATCTCAGAAATAATTATGAAAATGTGGTCCAATTTCGCTTGGTATTCAAATCCCACGAACTCCGGAGTGATTATTGAATGGAACGCATTTGAAATAGAGAAGCCTGGTTATATGATTATAGATCGGCAAAATTTTACGATGAGCACTCCAGAGACTGTAAATTACAAAGCTTTCGAATTTTGGACTGATTTTTATCCTAAAGTCGTTGAAATTGGTACGAAATGCTGCAATGAAATTTCCGAGGACTCTGGCACAGTTTCAATTTTATGCGCACAAATAGCTAAAAGCTTAATCGTTCTGCATTTAGTTTTAGTTGTATTATCTTAAACCATTAAACTTGTTAAAACTAACAAATTTATTTTTGTATAGTCTATTCGAAAAATTATTTATCAAAAGTGTCTTCTAAAGTCGAAAAGATTCATATTTACCTTTAAGAATAGTTAACTTTGCAAATAAACGTTGTAAATCAACAATATTTTTCTTTAAAATTCCCAAAGAATCAAAGTAGACGTTAGTGATTTTTAGTTAAAGTTATCAGAATGCCGTTGGACCCAACAAGTTGACTGCTCTAGCTCGACCTTCAACTTTTCGCTAAAGGTTTACAATGTGACATCAGAAAATAAACAGATCCTGTCAAGATAAACACGTAAGTTTATCTGAAAAACATTAATGTTTGCGATATTTTAATATTTAAATGATAAGCTTTAAGGCTTATTGGTTTCAAATAATTTAATGTTTTATAGTAACTATTCGTTTACACGTGAGATTAATATAGATCTAATAAACGAGAGTAAATTACTTGCTTGATCCGTTGTGATTATATATTAGTAATTAATAATACGATTATTAGACAGTATATGATTCAACAAAGCTTTGTGTTAAAAATCCTGTTTATCTAAACTATGCACAGATGGCGTGCCAATGCAATTTATGATTACTATATTATAATTCCGACCGCAAATACTGACTGATAACTGAAGTCGTTAGTATTTAATAAGTTTTTTATGAAGCCAATACTTTAAACATAGAAAAACGTATTGAAGACTTCATGATGTCGTGGGACATATTTCAAAATACATATATCCTTTTTACACTATACTTAAATTACTATTATTATTAAGTATTGATACAGAGCTAACATATACTCGTAAAAACTTATCACCTATAATTTGTAGTTTTCTTTTTTAAATCTAATACAAAGCTATTTATTTATAGTAAAGGCAATTTGACGGTGTGAGAGATCGGTAATCCATCGACGTGACGTGTTGTTGATCTCTCAGTAATCGCCACTATTTTGGGTGGTACAACGATTACCATCAGGCATAGTTACATCATTTTGCCATGCTACCACCCGTCACGACCGCCCTCCTCTGCGGCAACTCAAGCCTAGGTCCGATCCATCGGCATGGAGCCCTTGAGACAAGCAGCCGCTCGCGCGATACAAGTGACTCTACAATCACTAGCTTTCACAGCCATACATGACACTGCATTATACACACATGCACAACACACATACATACATAGGTTGTGTAAGGGACCTTTTTTTTTTTCTTTTTTTGCCTAGTTAGAGTAGACAAAAATTTCAGACCACTAAATACACATACACATGTTCCTTCCCTCCTCCCAGGGGGCAGAAACATGTATATATGTATAGTTAGTTTAGATCGAATTACGGATAGGGAATTAGTCAGATCGCGACTTAATTGCATACGCGCAACAGTCCGAGCCGAGGTTCGGCCACTTTGGCACCCTCGGATGTTGTTGCTTAGCTTTCGTGGCTGAGTGCCCTAAGCGCTCGCCCCCAAGCCCGGTAAAGCTGTAAAAGCCGTAAAGGCTCCAGGGCCCCCCTCAGGCTAACAGTGTAGTCAGTTCGAAAAAAAAAAAAAAAAAAAAACCATGCTACTATAAAGAAAAAAAATTAGTATCTATGTTCCAGTTAATAATCCCTTTTTAGATTACCGATTTAGCGGGAATTATTACCCGACTGCGAAAAAGGAGGCGTAAAAATATATTAATTGTAAAAATGTAAATACGTTTTCACTTAAAGACCCTTGTTTGGGCCGATATTATCGTTGGATCATTTATCGCCAATCACGGTGATGAACATATTAAAAAACAATTATTGTGCCGCAACCAATTGCTTCGCGACATGTCTACCGCTTTGCAGTATGTTGGTAGTACGGATGAGTTCGCTACTAGATCTTGAAAACTGACGTTCTGATTTGTGGAACCTTTTTATAACCCCTTTATAAAATTCTATAAAATAATAAGTATATCGTTGTTCGCCATGCGTCTCCTGTTTAACGAACTCTATGATGAGTGATCTGCTGAACAAACTTTAAACTACCTATACATTTTATATGTGTATTGAGGAAGGCGCTGCGACGGACTTCATAGCTCGAGCTTCATGGTCTAGAACCTTGGACGTTGAAGTTTGTTGAAGTAGAAGTTTGCTGCCTACCCCGTATACTAATTGTATCGAGGTCATATAGAGGCCGGATTCTTTAAAATTCCCTAATCGCTGCTACAATTCTGACCCGATCATATTTTAATTCTTGCAATACCTTTTAACAGTCTAGTTATATTCATATAAAAGTAATATACGTTTTAATTGGCTTGATTAGGTATCAAATAAAAATAATGAAATGGTTCATTTCACATTGCTCAAACAAAATTCAATAATTTATAGAGCTTATGTTTGTTTTAGGTACTTTTAACGATTTCGTTCATTTACAAACACATTGTCAATTACCATTAATTAGGACGGACGTGATTAACCCTAATAATATAATAAGTGAATAAAATATTATATTTGTATAAAGTTGGAAGCTAAAAACAGATTTACGGATAAGTTAAAATTAAATGTGAAATTGCTATTCCGAGATTTATACAAAATGCAGTAGAAATTTTCGAAGCATTCAAGATTAATCGTCTATGGTTGACGTTTGTAATGGAGATTTGTGAATAATAGTCTTCAAACACGAATACCGCTAATATAAATAAGTTATGATAAAATAAGAGTTTATATTATTTGTTTTAAATGAAAAGACTAGGGTTACTTATATTGGAATTAAAAGTGTTATTGTTTAAATGTCGCATAGGCAAAAAGCTTTGTTTTAACAAAGGCACACGACCATTGTGTTCAACAGGATTGCGACCACCGTACACTAGTTGTAACACAAACCATTAGTGGCACGCTTAGGCGTGTCGTGTTCCAGGATCACTCGGTGTATGTCCAGCAGCTGAGAGGCTTGTAGGCTGAGCGGTGACCGTCGCGCGTCGTCAGTCGCCGTGTAACGACGGCCTACGTAAATAGAAACTGAATTTACGCTATACTTTACAGCTTATGCATGGCAGTTGTGACCCTGTCAGTTTATACAGCCTTACAACCCCGCTATCGCATTTTACTCGTCATCCATCACAACCACTCTCTTCTACGGGGTAACTCAAGCCTAGGTCCGTTCTTCCGGCATGGAGCCATTGAGTCAGAAGCCGCTCACGCGATACAGTGACACTGCATTCACTAGCTATTTACACACACACATGACACTGCACTTCACACATGCACACCACTCAGGTGTACATATGTTCTGTGAAAAACCTCTTTTTTGTCTAGTTAGGTTAGAGATTACTAAATAGACAAATTACTAAATACATATACGCATGTTTCTTCCCTCCTCCCAGAAAGCAGAAACGTGTATATATGTATAGTTAGTAACAGTTCGTTAGATCAAATTACGGATAGGGAATTAGACAGACCGCAGACATAGAGGATCGGCCACTTTGGCACCCTTGCAAATGTTGCCACGTTTTTGCGGCTGAGTGCCTTCAGTGCTTGCCCCCAAGCCCAGTGCAGCTGTAAAAATCTTCTGAGGCTAAGGGATCTTAAGGCGAATAGTATAGTCAGATCGAAAAAAATAAAATAACAAGTCTTAACATGTCGTTAAATTCTCAAGTTTTTCAAAAATTTCTTCATGATGTAATTCTAATGACTGCGTTCGGTGCGCGGTCTTTAATATGCGCGCGCATATTCGTACCACTTTAAGGAACCGTTTATAATTTCCAAAATTAAATTAATCTAAGTTAATTAAAGTCATTAGCAGTGTATTATTATTTATTTAAAACTAGCTCCTCCGCCTCTGCCTCCGCCTTGCTCCTTAGAAGATAGATGAATCCTATGGCTGTTTTTTTAACTGTTTAAGGTCTACAATTATATACAACATTAATTTGATATATTATCTCGTATAGTTTACTCAGCTTAAGCCATTTAATCGCTCCACATGTGTCTTTTTTCGAACTGATTCACCATTATCGCCACTGCTTATTTTGTATGTTAATTTATCTTACAAAATATATCTTATAACTGGCCAGATAACATAGCTATGAATTAAAATAAAAACCATGTAAATCGGATAACTGGCTTTCGCGTGAAAAGAACATATACGGACAGACCGAACGAGAGACGTATGTATTGATGAAATTTTTGGAATAATTATCCAACGACAAATTCTGATTTATCATATGATTCATTACTATCTTCGTAGTGAGACTGACCTGTGCTAGGTTTAAAAAAAACCGCGTGGTGTCGTGGGACACCAGATAGGAACAAAGTTCCTTATTATAAAATATTAATTTCAAGTTCTATTTGAGGTATATAGAAAATAATTATTCGGGTATACATTTTATAATATGATTTATCGATAAAAAAAAAAAAAACTACTTTCCAAAATAATCTTTTACACCATTATTTTATTTACATTGATTTATAAAAATATATAATAATAATATACAAAGCAACAGCTATTGTAATTATGTTCTAGACTATACATTAGACACTGTATAGCCATCATGAATAGAATATTCATAAAAATCTTACGCTTTTTTTTAACTTTACGGACATTTTTTGCCGGCTAGGGTACCCCTCCACGACGGCCCATAAGGAACTTCGTTCCAATGACCGCTAATATTGAATGTTATTAATTAAAACAAAAAAATCATTATGTGACAATCCTGACGTCAGAAAAAACGGATAATCGTATTACTGCGATAACTACTATTGGTGATGCCTTTATGAAATAAATACAAATGAAATCACAAACGTGTTCTCATTTTTATATTATTTTCCTGTTCCCCGCGGTTTCACCCGCGTATATTTTAAAAGAAATCGCTGATTAATATTTATAATACTTCAGTATAGACGATATTTTTATCGGGCGACCAGGTGTCGCACGGCTCGTTCGCGCCACTACACCTATAGTCATAGACCTGAGCCGAGTGTTGAATTATTTTAATTTTACATTATAACCCAAACCACTCGTCCAAATAATATGCTATAAAAAGCAAAGTTTACTAGTTTATGTCTATGTACTAAGGAGCAATATTTTTGTAGAACATTGTATTTGCGTATGACTAATCATTACGCCAGCGCACGCGGATAAAGCAGTTCGAGTGCGCTGTTTCTTCCGACGTACTTAACAAAAATCAATATTTAATGCTAACTGAGAGATGTAGCCTAATGCTAGATTAGCCTATACTATTTATTCCTCATGAATCAGGAAATCATATAGAGAAATAAATTTTCGAATCCGACTGGTAGGTTTAGACATTAGCGGGCTTAAACAAACAAACAATCAATCAAAAAAACTTTTCCTCTTTATTATGTTAATAATTATATTAGTATAGATTTTAGTATAGATGATAACTTTGAAATGATATTTGTTGGTGTTTTTATAATATTATTTGAACTTGTGTGTTATTGTGTTATTTTCTTTATATACATTACATATTAATGTTATCTTACGTAATTCAACGCATGGTGTCGTTGACTATAATTAGTAATTCAATACCTAGTACACTATATCTTATTTACCCATGTTGTCTTATTGTTTTCAGTCTTTAATATGTAAATCAAAATATTCAGGTTGTATGTAATATAAGTGACGTAGTAAAAAGTGGAAAAATTCAACGATAACAAGGTATATAATAGTTGAATAGTTTTTGCGATGTTTTTAAACTCCCAATGGAATTATAATTACTAGAACTTATTTATTGAATTAAATAATTGTTCTAAATTTGTACTAAAAGACACATTAAATTATAATGAATTTCCAGTATCTTTGAATGTGAATAATCTTCGATGTGACAGCATAAAAAAATTCGGTGTATTTTAGAGTTTGGGTAAGATTGTGCACCTAGGAAAGGCGGATAAAGTTTTAAAATGAAATTAACTGGACAATTTTTCTTTCTTCTATGTATTTCAAAGTAAAACACTTGATGTTTCGATTTACGCATTTACAACACTCTTGCAATTATATTCGTTGAGTAATAGATAAAATATTTGTTCTAAGTTGGAACTTGATTTCAAATTACCCAAAATAAGTGTAATTGTACAGTGTAAATGTATTAACAGACGCATGAACAAGGTAGCTGGTTTATCGCTGCTATTGTGACGATATCCAGTCTCAGATTAAATAAACAGATATATAATATAATAGCGATATCCCACGGCTCCGGATGCGTTTAATACGCAGTAATTATTTTTCATTCGTAATTTTATTTTCACACATTTTATTGATAAATGCTATAATCTAAGTACTAATTGAACAATATCATAAACTGCTCGTGTTCACAATGCCACAAAAATCGGCCAAGCCGTTTTATAGTCAAATCCGGACATACACTATTATAAACAGACAGACAGACTTTTTTTTTGATATTTTATTATTAATCAGTGTTCTTTATAATAGATGTCTATCGGGAATTTTGAGAAAACATTATATGTAAAAAACATAACTACAGATATATTAATATACTAAACTTAATTGTTTATCCACGGTAGTTGTTTTATGGACAAGTGTTTGTTTACATTCAATTGTAGGTTAATGATTCCGCAATGACTCGATAAGTAATTAACATATCTATAAGTTTCAACGAAGTTAAATGCATTCATATCCATTACTATTGCGTCAAATAACCACCCGCTCGTAAAATCCACCGTGAACTACGTCCCAGACAACTCGATCCCCGTTGCCAAACGTTATAAACGCCGTCCGCGAAATCTCTTTGTCGATCCCGACGACGACATCGAGAAAGCTAATAATTACTACGCGTCCGCTCCCGCAACATATGCGTGCTCGCGCCCACGCCCGCGAAACCACCGTTCCCTCCGCAGGGGACGTACGGTTAACTTCGCTCCCGCACACCCGCCACGACCGCCCTCCTCTGCGGCAACTCAAGCCTAGGTCCGATCCATCGGCATGGAGCCCTTGAGCCAAGCAGCCGCTCGCGCGATACAAGTGACTGCACAATCACTAGCTTTCACAGCCATACATGACACTGCATTATACACACATGCACAACACACATAGGTACATAGGTTCTGTAAGGGACCTTTTTTTTTCTTTTTTTGCCTAGTTAGAATAGACAAAAATTTTCAGACCACTAAATACACATACACATGTTCCTTCCCTCCTCCCAGGGGGCAGAAACATGTATATATGTACAGTTAGTTTAGATCGAATTACGGATAGGGAATTAGTCAGATCGCGACTTAATTGCATACGCGCAACAGTCCGAGCCGAGGTCCGGCCACTTTGGCACCCTCGGATGTTGTTGCTTAGCTTTCGTGGCTGAGTGCCCTAAGCGCTCGCCCCCAAGCCCGGTAAAGCTGTAAAAGCCGTAAAGGCTCCAGGGCCCCTCAGGCTAACAGTGTAGTCAGTTCGAAAAAAAAAAAAAAAAAAAAAAAAAAAAAAAAAAAAGTCAAATAACCGTTTGGAATTGGTTACAACAATTAATTGTAACCTTTCATTGGTGATGATGCTTACAGAATTAAAGTTTTTATCAAAGATTTTGAGGATATCGCCACCTTAATGCTGCGGAGTGAATTCGAGAAATTAATTTATTCAAAAAGACTTCTTACTGTAACAGCCAGACTAAACATGAAGAACGAACTTAAAAAAGAATTTGATCAAAAACTAAACAGTGCCGCTACACACAAGAAAATTGCCAGTAGAAAAATGAAACGTACCTAACAATACTTTTTTCACTTAAAGGAATTACGAGTGGCAGTGATGTCAACTCATCTAGGATAGATAATTAACCAGGACGACCGTGTGGGAATAGTTAAGATTTATTAATAGAAATTAAAATTTTAAAATCTTGCATCACTTGCCCGAGAGTCAACACGATCTTTTTTTTTTTCGAAGTTACTATACTGTTAGCCTTAGAGGCCCTGGAGCCTTTACGGCTTTTACAGCTTTACCGGGCTTGGAAACAACGATCTGAGGATGCCTCGTTGAGAGGCGAAACACGTGTCATTGATTGTGGTCGTTTTACGTCTCATCTGCAACATAATTCTTTTAAATTAATTTATTTTGAAATAAATATAAATAATATGCATATGTAGATTGTTATTGTATAGAGTTATGTTTAAAAACAGCAACCTTAGAGTTTCTTGCCGATTCTTCTCTAAAGGACGCCTACCGAATCGGCTATAGAGTCATTGATAATATTAAATTTAAAAATATTATTATCATCAACTTAATTATTATCATTTTAATTTATTTAAGAGATTCATTTACACGTTTATTTAAATTCAAATATTTTATGTTGTAGGTAGCGGAAACTGTAGTAGTTTAATCTAATCTATTGCAAGCGGAAGTAGCACAGAAATTGGGGTTATTATTTAATATTGATTACAGTAAGAAATAATAACAAAGAAGGGAAGCATAAGTATTAGTATAAATAAACAAAAGAGAAGGCGAAGCTTTGTATACATTAAGCACGAAAAATTTATAAATTAACAACGGACAAATGGTATTAAAAAACGCTACCTAATGTATATTGTATATGTAATAGTTAAAGCTAGATATAAGATAAATGTAATCATAGACTAAATTTAATTGATGTATTTTAAGAGTCTAATAAAAGAAAGATATGGGGTAACGATATATGTAAAGTACCTATGTACTTACCCCTTTCAATGTATTGTATCTACTTAATTATACGACAAGCCTCTTGGCTCAGTAGCACATTGCCTTATTGTTCAAATATCAAGTCACGACGACTTGACATTTCACATTTTGACATTTGACATTTGACATTTCCTGTATATTTTTTTTGTTATTCCTGCAGATATTTGGTGTGGACTATGTAACAAAAAATAAAACTATAATAATATAATGCAACACATAACTTAATACGAAGTTCTTGACAGTATACACACATTTATTTGTTATTGCGAAATTTGTTTACAAATTTTTAACAAAATTTATTATAATATAATTTAATAAAAATTAAATTTATTATAAATTTATTTTATCTTATCTATAAAGAAAGCTTTTAAATAACTTGTAAAAGTAACAGAAAGGGCAAAATAATTTGGAAAGTTATTAAAGAAACCAAAAACCTCCTTGTAATTATTCCACGTGATGTTAAAACACTTTGCCATATAACATTTAATTTTATTGTATAAAAATGTATTAAGAAAGTCATGCTCAACAAATATCGAGAACGAATAACTGTAATTGAACAGTTACCCAAAACACGTTCAAGAACAGTTTAAGAGAAATTACGAAATCCTATTAAAATCAATGTTTATTTATTCGTTACGGCTCATTAACAAAAATAGTGGTATAAGTTGGTTTAATAAGTGGCGGGTAAGGAAGGAGGGAGGTTTAGACCGCACCGTGCATACCGATCCTGGGAGCTTCCAAATCAAGGGTGTTACCGGTTCCAAAACTTTCAGATAACCGAAAAAAAATTATTTGAAACCGTGACCGAAACCCGCATAAATGATTCGAATAATTTCGGATAGGTTCGGCGACGAATAAGACACTGTCTAATACTAAAAATTATTTAAAATTTAACGCAAATATATAAAATAATTTCAATATTGTTCACTTACAAATGTTCTAGTTATACCTATAGTCCTACTTTGAAAAATTTAATTATATTAATGGAATTATCCGAAACTATCGGATATATTGAATAAATTTATATCCGTATCCATATCCAGATCCGAAATCTCGTATCCATAACATCCCTGCTCCAAATATTCAGTCCTCTCGAGGTTTGGAGCCTTCCCAAAAGCAGGCGATTTTTAATAATATCGCAAACAAGGTTAAAATATATACAGTAAATAAGTAGTTTCGAAATATGTTCCCGTTTATAGTGTATTCAATATATTATATAAAAACATAACTTTACTATATAAAAAGATCGACCGTCTGGGAGTCCCACGCCTACTTAACTTTTCTATTCTCAGCGATATACGTGATAAATACCAAAACAGGATAGGCCGATCACCTAGAACTTCCAGGTATATTTTATTTTTTGCTAGGATATCAATGCATTATTTTTAGGATTGAACATTGATGTTATAAATCCGAAGTATTCTGATTCGATACTCGAACTAGCTGTACCCGCGGCTCCGCTCGCGTGGACTATAGAATTCCGTCGGCCGAGCGCACGTGCGAATCGTGCTGCTCCTGCTCAAAAGACGGAAGACAAAAATGCTTATTGTGGGTGATGCTTAGAAGATAGATATATGCTATCTCTGACTTTTTTGTATGTCTTTTTAAGATCTGCTATTACTTAGTTTATTAATTTGATAAATTATCTTTTATGGTTCACTCAGCGTAAGCCATTTAAGCGCCCCAAAACGTCTTTTTTCCGAATTTATTCACCATTATCGTCACTGCTTATTTCGTATGTTACTTTTTGTCAAAAAATAGGTATATCCTTAGGATATACCTATTTAGGTTATAACCTGGCCAGATAAAATAACAACTTATTAAAAAAAATGTAAATCGGATAACTGGTTTTCGCGTGAATAGAACACAAACAGTCAGAGAGACGTTGAGTTTATAATATGTATAGATTAATAAATGTAGGTACTACTGGTTTGAATTTAATTGGTAGGTAGTAGCTAATAGTGAATAAAACTACGTGAGGATACCTGAACCCTCAAGTTAATTTGTGAAAATAATAGTAATTTCATATGTAAATATATATTTTTAAGCCTTATTATATCAATGACTTAGAATTAGTACTAACTAGATCAAATTTATCAAAACAAAATAACTTGTACAAAAGTTGGCGCGCAGAAGGTAAGCCAGGTAGCGGTTTTATTTTTCGTCCACCAATCAGATACGAATTAGTATTTTTTGCAATCACCTTTAGATAGAGTTAGATGTATACGATTGTAGTTACAAACTACAATGGCGTATCGTCTCTAATACTTGTCAATATTAATTGTATTAAGAATAGGTAGTTCTGAGTATTGAAAACACGGAATCCCAAATTAAAACGTCGGTGCACGGTGTATTAGTAACCACAAAAATAAGCATAACGAATAACCTATAGGTTGTAAGGTATACGCGTGTAAGAAGTAGGTTGTCGCAAAGTTTTCCTTGTACACGTTTTTATATTTCTGACAAAATGGCATTTACACAGTCGTCTCTGCAACGTTGTGAAGATCAGTTGCCTCGGACGAGAGAACCTTTAACAAATCTATCATGTTATCCGTAAGTAGTTATTAATATTATTATTATATTACATGCTAAGTAAAATGAAAATGTTTGTTAGTGATTGACAGTTTGTTAGTGTTTGTTACTGATCGTTGACAAAACGAAACGTGCTCAGGAAAAGCAGTGCCGAGTTTGTTTGTGGTTGTTTTGGTAAGTTTCGAAATCACTAATTTTTTACTACAGTAAAAATGAAAAATATTGCGTAGATTTCTAAAATTTAATTATAGTTCTTTTGTATAAATATACAGTGGTATAAATACACAATAGTAGGTATACAGATTAGTGATTTGAAAACTTACAAAAAAAATCACAAACAAACAAAAAAATCTGCTTCTCCTGAGCACGTTTCATTTTGTCAATGATTATTGATAAACTATGTAATAAATAAATAATACCTACATACATGCATCATTTTGAAGCAATGATGGCTGAGTTGTAGTGTATACGACTTCGCGTCGATTGACGTGAGTTCGAATCTCTGCAATGAGCCTGAGCTTTTGGTCAAGGAAAACATCGTGAGGAAACTATAGCATGGTGGTAGAACATTTTCTAATGCCCGCCTGGCTATCTACCACCCTCAAGTTGAAAATCTGTCGGCAAGCATCAATAGGTGTTTTACGGCAGCTGCACTTGAGATCCAGTCTTCCACTAGGTTTAGCGTGTTATCATCTTGGGCCCTATCGTCACTTAACATCAGGTGAGATTGTGGCCACTACGCCAAAGCATATATTATTAAAAAAAAACCTAAATTAATACTGCGATGTCAGGGTATTATTCTTTTTAATGAAAATTCGATCAAAATGCAGTAAGTAGTTTTTGGTAAACGTTTAAAAATACAGTTGCGATAAGAGCTCCATTGTAGCTTACTGGGACGTAATACTGAAAGATCGGGGTTAGAAACCTATAATAACATTAACTAAGAATGATAGAAGCGAATTTAATATATATTATAATATATATATATATATATATATATATATATATATATATATATATTCTATTCAAGCAATCCATAGAAAAATCTCTTAAAATTGTGACTAGGTAGGTATCCAATCGAAACATTAAAGCTATCAAACAATTGGTTATTTTTAAAGCCTTTTTTCAAAGTCGTGTGTCATATTCCATGTTTTAACAATAACGTTTCTGTAATACTGTTTGCAGAAAATGTTCCTGGTTGTTTGCGTGGTGACTTCAGCGACATTGGTTTTGGGACAACGGCCTTCTTTTGCTGGCTTTCGACCCATCGGATACCCGGAGCTTGAAAAAACTGATGAACTCGGAAACAGGTTATTATCAATAATTACGGTACCTCCAAATAACTGTTTATAAGGACATTCAATAAATTCTAAAGCGATTAAAATATTAAACGTGTGGGTAAGTAAGTACATACAAATGTTTTGTATGACGTTTTCGTCTGCATTATGTAAATTCTTGCTACCCTACATTTATTGACATGATTATAATATCGTATATTATAATATATAAATAAGTACAAAATTATTAATATTCTATTAATTTGGAAACATAATTACATATTGTACATACTTAATTTCTACATAAATAATGAAAATCACAAACTAAATAAATAGTTTCATTTCTAAGATGGAATCAGGTTTGTAAGTTGTTTATAGCTGAATATAATTATTTATATTTACTTCATTTTGGAACCTTTATAAAGTGTTTCTCCTATAAATTGTATTAGATTTTTTTATGAGTTAATCGTAATATAATGAATTGTATTTCATAATATGACAAAGAAACAGGTATTTAAAAGGTATGTTAACTTAAATACGAGATGTGTTAAAAAAAAAGAATTTAATTTTTTTGAAAAAAAAATTTTATATTTTCGTCTGCATTAATGTTGTCGCCTTCAAAATAGCCCGCATTAGATATTATGCACTTATACCAGTGCTTCTTCCAATCCTCGAAACAGTTGTCAAACTCGGCCTTTAGGATAGCTTTTAGCTCTGCGCTTTTAATGTCATCCTTATTTGTAAAACGAAGGCCCTTTAAAGTTTTCTTTATTTGTGGAAATAGAAAAAGTCACACGAAGCCGTGTCTGGCGAATATGGAGGCTGGGGCATCGTTATAGTATTGTTTTTGGCGCAGTATAGTTTTTGATTTTTCACCAACTTTGGAAAAAAAATTGCTACCACACGTTTCTAACCCAAAACAATCGAAAAAATTTCATGGCATTAGCCAATAGACATACTAACATCGCCAGCGACTTCTCTGATTGTGACTCGGCCATCGTTCATAACCATTTCTTCTACTTATTGCACTTTTTCGTCGGTTGTTGATGTGCTGGGGCGTCCGGGGCTTTCGTGATCTTCAACGACTTACGGCCATCTTATAAATGCTTATACCACTCGTAAACTCTTACTTTACCCCATAGCAGACTTACCATAGGCCTTTGTTAACATTTAAAACACTTTGCTACATTTTATTTAAATATTTTATGTAAAATTTGATACAATTTCTTTGATCCATTTCTTTTAACAAACGAAAACCGCCCAACTCATAAAAACACGTCTAACCTTAGCGGCTGCCACAGACAAAGTAAACAATGAATAAAGCTGAAAATTATATTATACTTCAGGGACATGTATAACAACATAATAAAAAAATACAATGGGACTCTCTAACCCGTTAAATTTAAAAATTCCCGTTATTTTCTGAACCTCATTACATTTTATAAACGAATAAAAGAAATGTAAACTTATGAAACATTACTTACACTTATGCATAAAGAATAATTTTATTTTTGCCACTGGAATACTTGTAGTTTAGACTAAGCCTTAACGATGTTTTATTTACACGATTCACAGAGATATGATATGAGATGTTAAGTGACGATGTGGCCCAAGATGATAACACGCTAAACCTAGTGTAAGACTGGCTCTCAAGTGCAGCTGCCGGAACACACCTATTGGTGCTTGGCAACAGATTTTCAACTTGAGGTGGTAGCTAGTCAGGCGGGCATTAGAATACCCTACCACCATCCTCAGTTGATAAGTTATAAGAATCGTCCAAAATATACTACTATTGAAAATAAATTTACGAGACGAAAATAATTACTACGTTATAAACGCACGAGGAGCTACGGGGCACCGCTAGTTTGTTTATAAACTTTCCATATCAATCAAAATGAAATACCTATATATCCGTATATTATTGTAATATAATTAAGAATATATTATATTAATTCTAGATTTGGCGAGAGCGACGGTACTACTCCAAAACTACCCATTGAAGCGAACGGCGACTTAGAGCTTATTGATCAACTCAGCAAGTTGCCGATCGACAGACAACCTTTCTGGTTTATTAACTGGCAAGCTCTAGAAGCTCACAGGAACAACCCACAGACGTACCCTCAAAGACCCAACCCATTTGCTAATAATCTGAACGTAGCCTCAACTTCGACTACGCAGACTAGCGTTAATAATAATCAGAACGTAGCCTCAACTTCGACTACGCAGACTAACGTTAATAATAATCAGAACGTAGCCTCAACTTCGACTACGCAGACTAACGTTAATAATAATCAGAACGTAGCCTCAACTTCGACTACGCAGACTAGCGTTAATTCTGTATCCACATTAGGCAATAGATTTGGTAGCGCCGATTCCAATTCTAGTGTGATTAACTCTAATTCAAGTGATGATTTCAACAAGTTTATAACAACATCGACTTCTGACTCCGTCGGTGATAAGTTCGAAGTCACTACAACTAACATTCCAGATCGCTTCAAAGTGACTGGAGCTGATAAAGTTTCCTCATCGAAAAATAAGTCCACAGTAAGAAAGCTTTTTTATTTTTTTAAGTGATCCTAGTTGACATAGTTTTAAATTTTTTCCAGTAAAATTTATAATTAATTTATGTAATGCTTGAAATGATGTACTCTGGGAATACGTGATTAAATAAAATACCACAAGACAATAATAAAACACATTATATTGACTTTTAAATAAATAAATCTTAATTACTAAGCGTATTCTTAGAACTAAACCCTCAGGAAATAAAAATATAAGTTAAAACCAAATGCAGTTTGTTCTTTACTACAAATTATGACTCGAAAACTTCCATGTAATATATAATTTTAGTATTTGTTTCTACAATATCTGATATTTGTCTTATTCGTTTTTGTACGTGTACGTAACACTACAAACAGCTAATTACAGAAACAATTACTTACATTATTATTGCTATGCACAGCCCAAAATGAATGTTACCTAACATCGAATTTTTTTATATAAAAGATGGTATTAAAAATCACGGCACCACATTATCTTCGCGAAATGTATACACGTGGTGTATAATGAGCGTATATCATAAAGCTAATTAGAGAAAATGAATGATATAATAAAATTATAAAAAAAAACATTATTAAAAAAAAAATGTTGCATTGGAAGTCGGTGAAGACAAAATAAGGTACTCACACTTATTAGAGTATTTCTTAGGATATTTTTTTTATTTTTGTATTTACAATTTTCAAGGAAAATTATCGCGTATAGAATTATTTTAACTTTCAATTTGTTCAATTATTTCAAACAAGCTGGCCCGCAGATGTTGTTGTGACGCCTCTATTATAGTACTCAATAACTTAAACAAAGCGCTACTTTTATTTTACTGAAAACTTTTTTAGGACCGTAAAAAACCTAAACAAAAAAAAAGTTATATCCGTCGTTCTAATTAAGTTACGGCCCAGAGTTAATAAAAAAAATCCAATAGAAAAAAAAACAGGTTTTTGCATTATTTTCCAATTTTCTGGACAACTTTTCAGATTTATCTTTCCCTTAAAACCTTATTCGGAAAAAAAAATCATTTTTACGGAACAGCATTTCATTTTTATTTATTTAGATTAGGCAGATTTTATGATAATTCAATACAAATAACCTACTGACAGACACTTTAACTGCAACGGGTTAAAAATATTTTTTTCTTGCCTAACTATCTTATTGAGATATTTATTGCATTATTACACAACGCAGTTTACAATCATCACACAAACGCAACTTTACTGTAAAAATTAATGGAATATATAAAATAAGTCTTAATTGAATAAAATTGTATCAATATTGTAAAATCTATAGATATACATTCATATTTGTAAAAATGCATATAAAAGTATATTAATATTGTAAAAATTAAAGATTATTAAAATTTATAAAGTTTAGTTTGCAGTTGTTTGGTTAATAATTATGAAATAGTTCATCAGCTAATAATGAAATTTGTTTTTAGGGGTTATTTCCAAAGAACTGAGAAATTCGATAGTGGTCTCAAGGCTAGTTTCAATTAAATATATACATAAAGTGTAAAATCGTTGATTAGGCATGATATGACATGTTAAACAGAACAAAACTTAATTTTTACAATGTTAAACACATCTTTAAGATATGCCATAAACAAGTTCAAACTTGATACACATGAGCAAAAACTCGATAAGTACAAAAATAACAAACACATTCACTTGTTTATGAAAAAAAAAACACAATAATGTGTTCACATACAAAACTTTGGTTAAAACCATAGTAGAATAATTATTATATAAAATATGCATATCTAATACGTACACTTTCCACCTGCAAATTATTATACACAATTGGGCAATAATATTAAATTATAATGAATTCTTCAAAGCAAATATTTATCAAGCATTAGAAATGTTTATCAGTTTGGAAGAAAATTTGATCAAATTGGTAGACACAATGAAGACCTACAAAAAATGCAAATGGCTGGATCTTCAAATATATCCAATTTAAAAAAAACCATGTTAACACCTAGAAATTAATTAATACGTGGTACATCGTTTGAACTGCATAATTTAAATGAGAAAAACCATTTCAGATAATTAGTAAAGATACTAAAAGTATATTGGACCTCAGTTTCAACTAAAAACTTTACAGTATCTAAGAATGAACTTGATAGGTCGTTTAGGTAAATATTTCGAAAGCTAGCATTGGAGGGCAGTGATCCAGAGTGAGCGGAAGATAAAGCAAATTACTTAAATAGTAAATATGACCCTACCACTGTACCGTCGATAAATTTGTCAGATTCAAAATGCAAAACAGTATCGCCAGACATCAACGTATTCAGTTAAAATTGACCGAAAAATTGCAATGAAATTGAAATGCGAATGTTAGAAATAGAGCAGGGTTGTCGTTGTCGACGAGTGCGTCTGGGAGGGCATCATCTTCATCATTTGAGGTTACACTGAGAACCTCCGCTATATTTGCAGTATGACATGTCGTTATCGGTATAATGAGCTGACGTTGCGTTCGCATTCTGTGTAGTGTAGAATGAGTGTAACATATAATAGTTAGTAAAGAGTGAAAGTGAAACTATATCATGTCGCCTACTTGCCACATCTCATATATGAATGAAACGTGTTCACTTCTTGGTTATTCATTACTATTACATGTTACATTCATTGTAAATGTAATATATGTAGGCCGTATTAAATACATTATTTTTAATGCAAGTAGTTACTTGCTCACTCGCTGAATAGACGCTATTCCGTACAGTTGACTTTTATTGCACTCACGAAAGAATATCTATTTGAGACATTCATATCACTACACTAAACAGAATGTAAACACAAAGTGAGTACTCTACATGTATCTGATAGTGTCCAGCGGACGTGTTCCTCGAAAATAATGCATACGGTACGGGGAATCAACAAATGTAATGTAATCCTGTTAGACTTATCTCGTGAACTTAGGGTATTTTAGGTACTGTGAAAATAGAAACTGATTTTATTAATGAAGTCCAAAAGGTGTAGATTATTTAGTGTTAAAGTAATTTAAATTAGTTGTTTGGAGAAGACGTGAGAAGGGCAGCATTTACGCAGCAGTGGGTAAATTCAGGCTGAATGGATAAGGAGTAATGTAGGAACTATTTAAATATAAACCACAAACACAAATAGCAATTAAAAACGAAATAAAAACAACAGGAAAATCATTGGCTCCGGTTTGACTTATTTCCTTCTTAATTACCGAGCAATAGAGATCATTATGCATACAGCTAAGATGGTGAAATGTATTGTCGTCAGGACAGCTGATCCGGTCGTTGACTTTGTCACTGAGGGTAAGTTGACGCTTTTATAGTGACAAGATTTCTCCGCGGTATCGTTGTTCAATAACTCCGTATAGTTCGGAAAGTTTTGAATTTGGATTGGCTGGAAAAAAGAATTAACACTGATTCAATACAAATTGAAAAATAAATTAATATAAGCCGTCTCATAGTTTATAATTAATTTTGTTTATAATTGTTGTTCAGAAGCTCCATCTGCCTATTTATTAAAGATATCACCACTATAAATCCTTAAATCTACATGTTTTTATACTTTACTAACTGTACCCGCAGCTTCGCCCGCGTGGACTACTAAAAAGCGTTTTACCTTTTTTGTACGGAACTCTAATTATATTTCTAAAATAAAAGTAGCCTAAGTTATTTCTTATAACATCAGCTATCTGCCTGTGAAAATCACGTCAATATCGGTTCTACCGTTTCGGAGATTAGCCGGAACAAATAGACAGACAGACAAAAAAGTTTTTTTTTTTAATTACCGTGTAGACTTTCACATGCATTTAGTAAAAATGTATTATTTTGACTTTACAAACATACACTACAATTTTATTATATGTATAGATAGGTTAAGCATTATGGCCACAATCTCCCTCTGAAGTTAAGTAACGATGTGGCCCATAATGGGGGAACTGGCTCTCAAGTATAGCTTGCCTATAGGTGCTTAGCGGCAGATTTTCAACTTGAAAGTGGTAACTAGCCAAGTGGGCATTAGAAAATAACCGACCAACATACTATGCTTATATCACGATGTTTTCCCTCACCAAAAAAAGCTCTGTAATCTTTACTTCGACTATTAAACTATACTCTTCCGACTTTTTTTTAAACAATAACAGAGCACATTTACTGATGGTAAGCACAGTATAATTGAAAAACAACGGCGACCATCGAGAGATCGAAATCTATCGGCGGTCGCCGCTATGTCTTCACTTTACGTCTGAAAGATCCGATGTCCCACTGGCCAGTTTCAATGTGTTCCCAGCATGTAGAACGCATGACAATGGGCCATACATACGTACACAGTAAGCCTGTGGCAGGCGCAAGCGCTTTATACCATAAGATTGTTAGGATATTTCTATTATATGCGAACGATTTATTTATAACTAGCTGTGCCCGCGGCTCCGCTCGCGTGGACTACAGAATGCCGTCGGTAGAGCGCACGCGCGAATCGTATTGCCCCCGCTCAAAAGAGGGAAAACAAAAATGCTTATTGTGGGTGATCCTTAGAAGATAGACATATACTATCAATGGCTTTTTTGTAGGTGTTTTTAAGGTCTACTATTATCTAGAACATTAATTTGATATATCTTTTATGGTTTACTCAACGTAAGGCAAATAATCTCCCCAAAAGCGTCTTTTTTCCGAATTGATTCACCATTATCGTCACTGCTTATATCGTACGCAACTGTACGTAATAAAATATATCCTACAACCTGGCCAGATGGCCAGCCTGGCCAGCTATGAATTAATAAAAATATCATGTAAGTCGGACAAGTGGTTTTCCCGTGGAAATAACACAAACGGACAGAGAGACGTGAGGTTTTATAATACGTATAGATGATATATAATAAGACATTATAGGTGATGTAAACAGACATTTGAACACTTACCACTCCCCACGTGTCATCTTTCAGTTTGCAGAATGTCATGTGCATGCCTCTGTACAGCGACTTCTCTATTTGTTCCGTGAGCAAGCGCTCGGCCCACGGCATCTCGTTCAGGTGCGCCATGAACGACTTGTTACGGAATTCCTGAGGCTCCCAGATTATCAGTTCCTCTGAGAATTTAAAAAAAAACAAAGATTTGGTGCATTTCTGAAATACAACACTAACAATTACATTTTATTTTTTCATAATTTTACTTGTATTATTTTTAATTCAACATACTTGACATCATGATCTTGATCTGTCATGTTGTAGTTTTTATTTTTATTTCATGAACTTACGCTATTTGACCCTATATTATGTAATACTAAGTGTGCCCGCGGCTCCGCCCGCGTGGACTGCTCAAAAAGGGTTTTATTTTTGTGCGGAATCTTAAACATTTTTCTTAAATAATAGTCTAAGTTATACCTTAAAACATCAGCTATCTGCCAGGGAAAATCTCGTCAAAATCGGTCCAACCGTTTTGGAGATTTCTCGGAGCAAACAGACAGATAAAAAAGGGTTTTTTGTTATAAGTACCGTGTATACTTTCATATGCATTTAGTAAAAATGTGTTATTTTGACATTACAAACAGACACTACAATCTTATTATAGTATGTATAGATAGTTAGCATTGTGCGTGATGTAGTTTTGTTATTGTGCTCGATCGAAGTGAATTATACATAATAATACCTAAGCTATGCCCGCGGCTCCGCTCGCGTGGACTACAGAACACCGTCGGACGAGCGCACGAGCGAATGGTGCTTATTATGGGTGATTATTGGAAGTTAGATACATGCTATCGCTGACATTTTTGCAAGACTTTTATAATCTACAATTATATAATACATCAGTTTGATATATTTCGTATGGTTTATCCGAATTGGTTCACTATTATCGTCATGCTTATTTCGTTGGCCAGATAATATAGCTATGATTTAAAGTAAAAACTATATAAATCGGATAAGTGGTTTTCGCGTAAAAAAAAAGATAAACGGACAGACAGAGAGACTTTGAGTTTTATAACAAGTATAAATATAGACATAGAGGATACATACTCATCAAGCCGACGCCCTGGTCGTCCCCCTGCACGGGCGTCTCCTCAGCGTTACGATGTTTCACATCGAATTCTAATTGTGGTGGTAAATTTTCTAAGCTCCTGTTAATAAAACCAATTACATAATTATACCCTCACGTGGGAAAATATTACTAGTCATAATCCTACTGTAAATAGGTACTTGATTAAATAAATATAAGACTGTATACTTTAACTTTTATGGTAAATTGAACATCTACTTATTTCAATTTGTGTAAATTAAATTTAAGAATCACACGTTTCTTAAATAGTATATGTCTATCTTCTAAGGATCACCCACAATAAGCATTTTTGTTTTCCGTCTTTTGAGCGGGGGCAATACGATTCGCGCGTGCGCTCTACCGACGGCATTCTGTAGTCCACGCGAGCGGAGCCGCGGGCACAGCTAGTTATAAATAAATCGTTCGCATATAATAGAAATATCCTAACAGTCTTATGGTATAATGCGCTTTCGCCTGCCACAGGCTTACCGTGTACGTATGTATGGCCCATTGTCATGCGTTCTACATGCTGGGAACACATTGAAACTGGCCAGTGGGACATCGGATCTTTCAGACGTAAAGTGAAGGCATAGCGGCGACCGCCGATAGATTCGTTTATTCGTTTAGTCAAAATAAGTTTAAATAGTTAAAAAAAACTAAAACCACGCTTTAACTAAGCACTAAAAAATATAAAACTCTTTAGTTTTATAATAACATCTCGTTACTAAGTCCAATCTATTTGACTTGTCAAAACGAATCACATGAGCCTAAACTCGAGGGGTTTATTAGAAGCCACCGATGTGTTCTACTATCTACCTCCTGGCTTCATCATCAGATCAACTCCAAGATACCAAATTATAGTTTTGTCATCCGAACTACATATACATACAAAGTTTCGTTACGATACGACAATTAGAAGTAGGTCAAAACTTACTTCCAAGATTTTATTGCATTGGTTGAAAACATGAATTAAATACATCGTAAAAAAACAATATCAAGTAATATGTACTTGTACTAATAACGTAATTGTGATTAATATCACTATTTTCACTCAGGCAAGAAAAAGTAATATTGATTGATAGGACCAGTGGTATCGATTTGATATCAGCTGATATCACGAAACGACCACCATACACTAGGTGTTACATGTAACACTCGTACACATGGCAGGAATAGGTGTGTCGGGTCCCGGGTTCAGCCGGAGTAAATACAGTATTCAAGCGTGCTGGTATGGATCCGTACTCGACTGTATGTTGGTAAACCCGTCACAGTGACTCTTTTGGTTTCGGGATTAGCCAGTGTATATCCAGGTGCTTAGAGACTTACAGGTCGGCATGAGAAGGACAACTAGCTATGTATTGCCGTTCTCTCGGTGTATGCCATTATTTTTAGATTTTACTTTGCACTATGCCACAAGGCACAAAAAAATAATAATGTGTGCAGCAGTTCACACGTGTCAGAAGTGAAACCTTCAGAAAAAAATTAAAGGACAGGTGCTTTAAAAAATATTTCTTAAATCCTAAACCAGCGGGATTCGAACTATCGACCATTCGTGCGTACTGCATATGAAGTCTGGTCGTCTCACACCACTAAGCCAATCCGACGACGAACACATTATGTAAATGTATTCTATCTCATTCTCTCGTAGGCTAAATCCTATAGATGAATATGGTTGTCTCTTTTTTGTGACACTTTTTTGTTTTATCGAGTTTCAGATCACAGCGGTGCTAAAGAAGTTTTTACTTCAAAAACCGACATTGTATCGATTGACGTGACTTCGAATCCCTGCAATGAGCCTGAGCTTTCGGTGAAGGAAAACATCGTGAGGAAACCATAGCATGGTGGTAGGGCCTTTTCTAATGCCCTACACCAAACATCAAATGAACATTAAGTGAGATTTTACATACAAATTAAACCTTCCACCATTAATATTGGAATTGTATTTATATAATATATTTACCCGGATGATAAAAATATATTTTCCACTTGCATGAAGTTGAGACCATAGAACTGTTTCACTCCGAACGTTTCGAAGAACTCCTTGACGGGTGTCATGGAGTAGCAGCCGGCGAGCTCGGTCCGAGGGTAGTACAGTACGAACGAGAGGCACATTTCCTGAAACAAAAAGTACTTAAATTTATTTTTTATTTTTATGTAACACATCACTATTTATTTTTGTTTTTGTTATAGGTTTACCGTAGTGGCTACAGTCTCACCAAATTTAAATGACAATGTAGCCCTGGATGATAACACGCTAAACCTAGTGGAAGATTGGCTCTTAAGTGCAGCTGCCGGAACACACCTATAGGTGCTTGGCAACAGATCTTCAACTTGAGGGTGGTAACTAGCCAGGCTAGAGCTTTTTCTAATTTTTCATTGAGGTAGGCCATAATGCTATGGTTTCCTCACGATATTTTCCTTCACCGAAAGTTCAGGCTCATTGCACCGATTCAAACTCACGTCAATCGACGCGATATCCATACACGCTATCACTGAGCCATTATTGTTTCAACCTTGTGCCTGATGTTAAGCACAGTATAGCACAAAAACGATGGCGATTGGTAAGATATAACAATCTATCGTTGTAAGCCTGTTGGCAGACCCACTGAACCCGAAAGGCAACAAACCAAAAAAAAATTAATGTAATGGGCTTATACCCCAAGCCCGGGTGAAGCTGTAAAAGCCATCTAAGGCTCCAGGGCCATTATGGCAAATAGTATAGTCAGTTGAAAAAAGAAATTGTGTGGTTTTATGAAACCACGATGCAAGTGAAACTAAAAAAAAATACAAATTATTGAAGACATGTGACATACATTATTTAATAACACACATTAACATATACAATGTTCCGAATTTACGATTATAATCCTTGACTGCACGGCATAAAATTCAATTTTATTTGCGACAATGTTATGTAATGCAACATGCGATAGATGAACGATTTTGGAGCGATATAATAAAAGTTTCACTTTAAAAAGGATCGGGGACACTCTTGCTTGGTCTGTGCCCTACTTATCTCTCTCTCTCTCTCTCTCACAACAACTGTCATATCGCCCAGCAATATGAAGAGGCCGCGAGTATTTTATGACATTAATTTTAAAACGAAAACATTGAAGCCATGAGGTCTGAGGGCTGAGAGCCCGGGAGGCAGAGTGTTCGAACACACGTCGATCGACGAACACCTATATGTGTAGGTACATCTTTCATTAGGTAAGTGAGGTTGTTATGAACAACTAAACCCCTAAAGTATACAAAGCACTAATTATTTTCACTAATTCCATAATAAAATGTAAGTAATATTCATTTTTTTATGAGTTTAATACTTATTATTAATAAGGAATATTGAAAACGCTCTATAAAAACATATTAGAGAATCAGGGAAAGATACCAAAGCGCCGGTCGAGAATCAAACCATAATCGAAGTGAAGGCAATACATACATAAAAAATCTAAGATTTTCTTTAATCTATATATACTAAACTTTGTGAAGTGTTATAGCACTAACCTGTTGAGCGGAATAACCGCCGAGAATAGGCTTTTCCCGGGAACTGCTATCATACGTACATTCTGTTATCAGAGTGTCTCCTTTCTTGAACTTTCTACCACCGGGAACTATTCGAGATTGTTGGAAACGTGCGTCATATGAGTTTTCCTGTAAATTAAATATTATTATAAAACATTATCCTGCCCAATTCGATGGACAATTAAACGATAATATATAAGAAAAATATATCATATGTGCTATTTCTATTCTTTCTATGTTAAATTTCATTAGAAACCGTCCAGTCGGAACATTCAAAGAGACATACTTTTGCATTTATTACAGTAAAATATTAAGTAGTATTATTTTTTATACATTTAGTGTCATCTGTTATACGCGTGAAAAAAATTAAATCAGTGTTTACACATAAAATAAATATGATTATAGTATATATTCGTATTGGTAGATGGCAGTGTTATCAATTTATATATTGAATAGATTTGATTTAAAATTTGTAGTTACGTATATTAAATCATATAAATTTTATTACATTACTTATATTATAAAACTTGCCTTTTAACTCAGAGATTCTAGGTAGTTCCTGCGTGCCTTTGACATGCTTCAAAGATATTTTTTGAGCATTTACATGAACATAATAAAATAAGATATAATTATAGTACATATTTCTATTGGTAGATGGCAGTGTTATCAGTTTATATATTAAATAGCTTTTATTTAAAATTTGTGGTTTTGTATATTAACTTATATAAATTATTATTACATTACTTATATTATAAAACTTTCGTTTTACCTCAGAGATTCTAGGTAGTTCCTGCGTGCCTCTAACATGCTTCAAAGATATTTTTCGAGCAGTTCCATGAGCGTGAAGAAGAACGGATACGATGTTGATGCCATCTTCAGGCATAGTCTGAAATTACGTCATTATTAGGTTTATAAAATTATACCAATTTGTTTAGTTCACGTGTCCACCGAAACTTGTTGGAAACATTTTTTTTAATTCCTAATTTTGATTTCGAATTCAATTTAATCTATGGTATCCATACTCAACCTTTTTTCTTATATATAATAAACATAATATGGGTCACAGAATGATTGGTTCATATTATTAATTTTTATTACCGGAAATAAGTTATATGTGAAATGATTAGTGATTACTTTGAGTATGACATGACTAGGCATTTTTACCTGTCATCGGTAGGCTGACATATAATGTGTGGGCTAATCATAAAAACTATGCGACGGGCCGTTGAGTTTGGTCGCGATCTATGAGAATCGTTTCCTTAAATTCCCACGGCATTAGTAATCATTTCAGCATATTACTTTTTGTAATTAAGTTCAAAATAATGAACTTACATTTTCAGTGCACTCTGAACTGCAAATGCCTACGGTCCTGTACTGGCGTTGTTTCGGAGGTATCACATGGAGGGCGGACACTCCGATCCCCGCTCCCAGCAGCGCAGCGTCGTGCGCTCGCAGCGCCGGGCTGTAGTGTATCCGTATACCAGAACTATCCAAGACTGCGCGAACAAAAACATTTATATAACAAAAACATATTGTATGAAACTTTTGTTGGATTGTAGGACACAACACTGTCAATGATACATTTACAAGATATTTTATCTTGTATATTATATCGAATTTATAAATAACTGGCTGCTGTCGGTTCCGCCTTGTACTAGGTTTTTTTTTTATATCGGTTTAAAAATATCCTATGTTCGTTTCATTGACATGGTGTACCTCTATGTCAAACAGTTTGAGAGTTATTGTGGAAAAAACGTCCGAACATTCACAAAATTATATCTTATATCTCTATCCATATGTATCGATATAAATAAGATGACTGAAGATCGCCGTTGTGCGCGCATCACGAAAAACTACTGGATATATTGTTTATCTTGGTTTTTACTCCTTAGTTACATGGGCAATAGCAAGCAAAAAATAAAAACCAATAATTTTGTACTTCATGCAAGCGCAGCCGCGGGCACAGCTATTATACATATAAATAAGTTTACGGCATAAATAAAGTAAAATAATCAAATGATGTAACTACAAAATAAAATTTTGTACTGTTGCTGTACGCCATATTACTGTATTCTTGGTTCAATTGATTATATAGAATTTTGAATATAATATAAAACAACGCGAACAATATAACAAATTCATTAGACATTAAACTGTATGGTAAAATAAAAAAATTAAGAAAATTTAGGACGAACTGATATGTCACCTGTTGTTTATAAACATTGTGATAATAATATCACACAATTTTATGTTTTTAATTTAAGACGAAAATAAACTTACCGTCGTGTAAGGCCTGGTTATCATAATGAACCTCGAGCATATAGTAAGATACTCCCCCTTTCTCGCCTAAGGGAATGCCGACGTTTTCCGGGAGAAATTCACCTGAAATTGTTACGGTAATTAATTAACTTCAAACGTTATAGACATTGTAGAATAACATTTAACGTTGTACGTTAAGGTCTAGTTTCATTTGTCTGAACAGGTAATTAATAAAAGAAACATTTTCGTGATAAATTATTCTGCTTTTGTATTGACGATGGATATACAAGAACGGTGGGTACTAGTAGTAGATAATTGCTGTACTTTTGAGAGGCGAAATGTGAAGGATTTTAGGAAAATGATCTCCTTGATTCTCGACTATAATCATAAGACAGGACGGGAGATAAATAATTTAACTTTTCCATGAAAATTCAAATAAATTAATAATTTTCCAGACGCAAGTAAAAAAGACTGTCATTAATTCTTGCAACTACTTGGTAATTAATTTTATGTTTACAATTATAACTTTAAAATTTTAACTATTCGTTTTATTTATGTTTAATGAAAATATATAAACATGCATTTAAGCACATAATGTTTTTCAACTGTGAACTTTACATAGGTACGAGTATTTCAGATAGGTATACAATGTTTTTATACCAAATAACTAATAAACTCATAATCTGTTAAACACTACTTAATAATTGAATAAATTTTATTTAAATACTTCCTGAAATATACATAGAAATTCTATCAATACACTTACAAAATTCATCATTATACCTATAGAATGTTTTCAAATCATTTTTTCTCTATGTTTATATTTGTTAAAATTATGAAATAAGTACATGTTAGATATATTATATAGATCTAACCTTTGGATCCAACGGCCCAAGCTGCAATAGGTCTGACACACGTTGCCCAACCACTCGGTCTATTTGGTCCAAAATATCCATCGCCATCAGCCCAACTGTTCCACAAATGTTTGTCCTCGTCTTCGGGACATTCATACAACACCATGTGATGTACTGGCGATAGGCTGTTCGCCTCTGCTATAGGTTTCCCGTTATGGACAGGCCTGCTGTCGATAAGAGGCTCGTAACCAACTATGTGATGCTTTTTTGTTAATTCAGGAGCTTTGAATATTTTGCACCAGAACAAGGTAGCCATTACATGCGGGATGGTTAGCTGAAATTATGAAATTCTTATTAATCGTTTTTATACTTATTTGCGATATTGATCGTTTCTCTACCTTGGTTCAATCAGATTAATGCACCTATAGTATAAAAAAGTAGACATTTCTAAAACCAAAACCCATTATTTTATCAGCTTCCTATGTTGAACTACATACATGCGTGACTACTTTATAAAAGAAAATAAAAATTAATTAGTTCTATATTACTGCTTAATAATTGATTTTCAAATGACATTCCATTGCACCGATTCCTATATTTTAACTATTAAAATCAATTAAATAATAATAAAAATTATACAATTTTGTATCTCATGTTCATGAACTGAATAAACACGTTTATTCAGTTTTTAATTAAGCTGAACTGAAATAAGGTAAGGGTAGTTAGGTCCAACGATATAATTACCATTGGGAGTTCGTTAGCAATGTAAACAAACGAACTGTGTTGGAAATGGTTTGGGATCAACACAGTCCCTGTGACGTAATACCAGATTTTGCCACAGCTTATAAAACTACACAATACACATTACTGCAACATATAAAAATCTGTACTTATCGTGAGTATACAGCAGATTTCTAAGCCTAATTGGCTTTTGAGTACTTTAATAAACATTAAACATACTAATTACTGGACCAACGACTGTATCTAATCTTTCCATACGATTATATAATGTAAAGTCTTGACCTACTGGACCCGATTATAAAAGTTATCTCACTAATAGGAAGCTATATTATCTCGTCTGCAATATATATATGTTATTGCGTTATATATATATATATATATATATATATATATATATATATTATATTTATCGTTATTAAATGTCATACTTTAATTAACGAAGTCGGAGATGATTGCTATATAGTGATTTTATAAGAAAGTAATCTCACTGAAAAAGTGCGAGACTTAAAGAAATGTATACGTGGAATTTTAGCGGAATCTTGATCTGTCATATTGTGGTTTAAATTTTAATTAATAAACTTACATACATTATTTGACCTTATTATTATTATGTAGTGTGGGTGGCATTTTCCGTGATCTACTTTGGTTATTGTGCACAAGTGAAGTGCATTTTAGAAGAATTAATTAGGAGCCGATTATAAAAATACGTTCGCACTTATGGGGGAGAGGTGTCGCTTACTGTTTTTATAGTTATAGCATTTGGCGTAGTGGCCACAATCTTACCTGATGGTAAGTGACGATGTGGCCCAAGATGATAACACGTTAAACCTAGTGGAAGACTGGCTCTCAAGTGCAGCTGCCGGAACACACCTATTGGTGCTTGGCGACAGATTTTCAACTTGACGGTGGTAGCTAGTCAGGCGGGCATTAGAAAATGCCCTACCACCATGCAAAGTGCACTGCATGCACTGCGACAAGATGTGACTATGGAGGTCGGGGGTTTAAGGAAACGTGACGATCGCAGCTCATCAAAAAAGCAAATTTTCCCTTTTTTTTTTTTGTTACGACTAAAGTCATTCGTTTCATATTTTTAAATATATATTAATATTTTTACTTATTTATTTCCGTCATAACGGCTTAATATTTGTTATATTTACATTTACTCGTGTTTTTTTTTATTATTTGTTTTTCGTCGTCGGTGCCTAGCGTTACAGTCACACAATCGTTACACAATCAGTTCTCCTGTATATCTCCTATCTATGGCCCTCATTAGGGGAGGCCTTTGTCCAGCAGTGGACTATTAAAGGTTGATGATGAATTATACACTTACATTTGTCAGTCTGACATCCCAATCCCTCAAAGGTATTGATTCGGGCTTCGAAACAGGTAACAATAATCGCAGCGGTCTGGAACCACTTTTCACATGTTTTGGCAGTTCTCCATCAGATCCCTCCGGTCCAAGCGCCCAAAGCACTTGCAATGTGTCTTCCTTTAAAAATATTAAAATAAATTGTTATTTATAAAAAGTGAAAAAAGTAAAAAACGCGCTTTAATCACGCACTTAAGGTTACAAAACTTGCCAAAACGAATCATATGAGCTTAAACTCGAGGGGTTTGTAAGCAGCCACTGATATATAAAGTTCCATTTTGATACGACAATTAGAAGTAGGTAAAAATTGACTTCTAAGATTTTAATACATTATTTGTTAGTTACTTATAATACAAGTGAAACTAATAAAAGCATGTTAATAAAAATTGAAATTTAAGTGCAATTTTCACCAAAACTAAAATAATATCAAAATTAGAAACAGTAGAAACAGAGATGTGCCATCAAGAAACGCTTTGTAGATTTAATAATTCCTATTACTTAAATAACAAAATATTACAATAATTATATAGTTTACTCGGTGGTAAGACACGGCAACATTGTGACCGATTGGATCCCGTCAAGTGTAATTACTCTTCATAATGGCACGCTTAGGAGTGTCGCATTCTGAGATTAGCATGCTTGATAGCCCCCCGGGCAAGCAGGGTGGTAAGCATCTGTACTCGACTGGGTCACTACCACCATACACATGCACCCGTCATAGTATGTCTCTTATGTTCATCGCGTTTCACAATCAGCCTGTGAATATCTTGTATGTGCGATGGATTGCTGCTCTCGGTGGTCATACTTGTTTTTTTTTATTGTACTGTGTTTTTTACTGTGCTACCGATAGGCAGAATGACGTCATTTTACCGTGCTACTATTTAAAAAAAAGTGTGTTGCAGGTGCGACACGAGAGTGGCGTTTACTCTTTAAGAACAATTACCTTGGAATTCATAAAATAGGCAAAGTTAAATTATTAATATTTATTACAAGTACCTATATGCACACAACTATATATATACACGCGTAGTATATTGCGCGAATATGTTAAGCGGAGGGGCATCGTAATGACGTCACTTTTTGTTAACGCTCGATTTTGCTAGCATCTAATTTACGAACCGCAGGCTGTATATGAAAAAACGATTCTTAGGTAGCGTAAGTACGTATGCATCTATAAATCTAAATTAAAAAACAGACGAACTAGGTACTTACACCTATAACGTAATCTTGTTTATCACACGTATCTAACTGCCTTCTGAATTCAACTGTAGTATGGGTATCGTTCTGGTAGCCGGATATCAGCTCGTAGTCTTGCACTTCGTCAGCCACTGTTCGATCGTCGAAGACGGGGCCATGGCAGTCCTGTAAATATTTTTATTTTGATTTCCAACTTTATACGAGTTATTAACAAAGGAACTAATTGTCTTCCTCTGTCTGTATTTATTGTATGTATATTATTATCGTGTCTTTAAAAAATGTATAAGCTGTCTGTTGTCTGTCATTAAAATTCGGTCCATTATTAACAACATTCTAATAACAAATCAATAACAGTATATAAGAATGATTTTACGCCCACGTTACTATCGTATAAGTGCACTAAACGACTTAACGAACACACGACTTTTCAAATAAATATATATATATATATTGACCTATCGTTGCTAGTTATTTTATACAATAGTATTAAAGGAACATGTCGTTCTCCCTTTAGATTTTATAAAGATTTAATGTTTTTTTTTCGCATTGACTATTTCTGTTTCTCTAAAGGGCTTTTAAATCTTCATCGAGCTTTGTCACGAACGCGGAAGGCACTCCTCCGTCGAAATGGTAAACAGCGCAAGCCAATTTTAAGAAAGGTAGGGCACAAAGAAATTTCTTTGGAGAATTCTTTCTACTTGGAGGAGCCCGACTTGTGGAATACCTCCACTCTACAGATGATCGCAGCCAAATGATCTAGTGTTGTGTTCCTGCGGTGAGTAGCGTTTCCAGAGCTCCTTGGGGTAGGGGGTTCAGGGTCGTCGACGCGTTTTTGCAGTATTGCGCGGTATTGCAGGCGTTCATAGGCTACAGTAGCCCCTTACCATCAGGCGGGCCGTATGCCTGTTTACCACCTTAATATTTAAAAAAAAATGCTGAATCTCTTGTTGGACTGTTGCCGTGCATGTAATTCGGCGAATTAAATCTAACTATTCATTCGATCTTGCTGACTACTTATATGTTTAAGTATATGCATACCATATAAGTATTTATTTTAGTATAGTTGTCAGTTTTTTTATATGTATACAACTAAGGTGTCAAATAAGCATAAACTCTGCCTGATTTTAAGTGATTACCAGAAGTACCACTAGCGCTTTGCGAACCTTTCCCCCCCAACCTCCTTTCTCCAAGGAGCTATGACCCAACTCACAATGAAGGCAATAAAGCAATTTTTGAAGATATGTAGTAGTAGATATGTATGTATGAAGATATGATATGATGTCTCAATGTTAGTATGTACTGACATCGTGTCGATCGACTTGAGTTCGAATCCCTGCAATTAGCCCGAGCTTTAGGTGAAGGATAACATCGTGACGAAAACATAGCATGGTGGTAGGGCTTATCCTAATGCCCGCCTGGCTAGCTACCACCCTCGATTAGAAAATCTGTAGCCAAGCACCTGTAGGTGTTACGTTACGGCTGCTGCATCGTCACTTAACATCGGGTGCCCATCACATAAACAATTTAAAAAACTCGCTTTAGGAACACAACACAAGGTTATTTGGCTACCCTAAGTAGAAAGTACCCAAACGACTCTCTCTCTCTCTCAAACACAATGTCTTTTTTGTAAATTTGTCTTAAGACTACATACCTATTTGTTATCGAAAAGAAAAAAAACACATATAGCTTAGGCAAACATAGATAGATACAAAACTGCAGTGCAGTGCAATACAGCTTGCGACGTAAATGAAATGACGTATAGGTATTACAATGGAGTTTAAACATAGACCAGATGTCATGCAAGAGCCGGGTTGTAAAAATAAATAATAATTTTATATTAGTGCCGCGTTTTTCTGCAGGCAGATGTCGTGCGCACGTGCCTATTGCCTTCTGTTTGGGCACCTGGCGCTTGGCGGTTTATTCCCCCGCCCCCGCGCTCCAATGTAATGACGGGGAAACGTTACTGCAAATGTCACTCTTAAATGTTGAGTTTTAACCTTTTATTGAGTTGTGAGAAATCTTAGGGAACAATGAAATACCAGAAATTATCTCTATATTAAAATAAGGAATTCAACCTTTCTCGTTCGGTGTCATTATAGCGCACATTTCAAAGAAAAAAACAATTATGTTATCTGTTTATGTCATGCTTTAAGAACTTAAGCTATATAACATTTAGCAAGGTTCGCACATCTGCCAGTTCCAGTTCAGAGAGTCGAGTTTATATAAAACTCACACAATTATTTTTACGCGAAGGTATCTTTTAACGTTTTCGCTAAGTAACGCATCAAATCGTATCAAATAAAAATGCAATTTTTCCATATAAAAGTACACATTTAATTATTAGTAATACAATGGAGTGTTTCGCTCGACATTTCATAAACGAATTCATAATTACTTAGGCTGAACTCTCCTAAATAATACAATAGAAAATATATGTAGTATGGCAAAAATACCTACTAACTTCACCGAATTCCATATTTTCAAAAACAACAATTACTCCCCATTTAAATTTAGAATTATATTTTTCAACATAATATTATCCTTTTAAATTTACCCCCATCAGATAATAGGTCTTTACCTATGAAATTGCCGTTCTGCAGTACTGGCCATTTCAAATCAAAATAATTTTTGTTTGGCTAAGAATTCTAATTTCAAATTAATTTTATTCTAAAAACATGGAATTCTTTTTCCAAAAGTAGTCATTTGTTTATTGAGTAGTGTTACATTTTCATCGCATTTCAATCTTTTTTGTCATCATGGATACGTTAAAAATTCGAGTAATTATGGAATATGAGTACCGTCGTGGCAGTAACGCGGCCACAAGCGGCACGCAACATCAACGACGTTTACGGAGCTAACACTACAAACCAACGCACCACCTGTTATTGCTTTGCTCGCTTCCGTTCTGGGAATTTCGACCTGAAAAATCTAAACTCGCGGTCGTCCGAAGACTTTGGTCGACAATGACGAATTAAAGGCGATTGTGGAAGCTGATGATACACAATCTACGGCTGAATTAGCAGCAGCTTTCGACGTTAGCGTCAAAACAATATTGGTCCATTTGCGTCAAATTGGCAAGGTAAAAAAGCTTGACAAATGGGTGCCCCACGAACTCAATGATCGCCAGCGCGAAGTACGCGTCGAGACGTGCCTTGCACTGCTCAACAGACACACAAATGAAGGAATTTTGAACCGCATTGTTACCTGCGATGAAAAATGGACTATTTTGAAACCGCAAGCGCTCAGCAAGTTGGTTGGATCCTGGTTCAGCACCTAAACAATGCCCTAAACGAAATCTTACCCCTAGAAAAGTGATGGTCACTGTTTGATGGTCTAGCACCGGTGTGATTCATCACAGCTTCTTAACAAACGGGGTGAGCATTACTGCAGATGTGTACTGTGAAGAACTGAACACAATGATGGAGAAGCTGGCACATCGCCAACCAGCATTGGTCAATCGCTCGTCTCCGCTGCTCCTGCACGACAACGCGCGACCTCATACTGCACAACAGACGGTCTCCAAGTTGCAAGAACTGGGGTTGGAAGTTCTTCGTCATCCGCCCTACTCACCAGACCTTGCGCCTACAGACTACTACTTTTTCCAGAATTTAGATAACTCCTTGGCGGGAAAAAAATTCAATACCTGAGATGCAGTACAAAATGCCTTTGAAGAATTTGTTGCTTCCCGTCCAGCTGATTTCTTTAAGAAGGGCATCAATAAACTGCCACTGCACTGGCAAAGATGCATTGATTGCATGGGTGATTACTTCGATTAATACAAATAAAAAATACATGAAAAAACATCGTTTAAATTTTTTCATACAAAACGGCAATTTCATAGGTAAAAACCTAATATTAATGAACGAAAGTCATTCTTAAAATGTCATTTAAATAATAATCAATCCTTTTCTTAGTAAAAATACCTTAACAATTTTGTTGATAAGAAAGTATGCGTTAACCTTTGCCCTTTACTTGTAGTTATATACAAGATCTAAGTACCTACATACGATTATAATTTCCAACGGTCAGTAAAAGAAACGTTCAACGTTAAGTTCTGGCATTTCTTACTAACCAACCGGTAGTAACCAACGAATGGAACGAACGTTAGTACCGAAAAAACTAGACTGATACTAGGAACTTAAAGGGGCATTCCTTTGTTGTTAAAAACAGGTTCAATAATAGCTACGTGCGCATTTTTATCTCTTAACTCTGTTGGTTTAATTGCCTCTGCCTTAGTTCTAATTGCTCAAGAAAAATAACAAAAAGTAATTAACTTTTACTCTCTTATAACTCAAGATTTATTGCTGTCCACGTTTTTCGAATGAATGCTCAATAACTGATACAGTATTGAGTACGATATCTTAAGGTAAAAATACAGAATACAAGATTATTAATTGTAGTAGTAATGTATTATTTAGACACATTTACGATTGTTATTAGAAAGACTTAATTACTAGAAGACAAACTAATTACAGCTGAGCTCTCTGAGACTTAATCTTAGTTTAATGTTCAAAGTTTTAATTAACGGATTAAATGTTATTCGATCATTATGATAAATATTCAGTATAATCCTGATAGACATTTGTTTCATGGTAGTTCACTAAAAAAAAGAAAACCTACCATTTTACTCCTAAAGAAAATTAATTCTCTTGCCTTTTTCACGAGAGAAAATATTATTACTTTCTTGTGAAAAGCAGAGATGGAATTAATTAATCGTTTTTCATTCAGGCGATGTTGCGCCTGAGTTACGTGAAAACGTTTTTTCTTTGTTTACCGTCGAAAAATAGCGCTCACTTTCTACTGAAGTGACAGGAATAGTACCTACATACAATTTACATACATACATGCGACTGATGCGACAGATTCTAAAGCTTAATTCACAAAGTATAGTGTGTTAACGTTGTAATAATCTTCTATGTTAGAAATAAGTAACAGCTTATTTTTTATCTAGGAAAACACAAACTATACGTATAAACAAACAATCATAACTAAATGCAAGTAAAACCCATAGTATTCGCGCGTAAAGTGACTGGCTGGCTGTTAGCCATTAGCGCAGGAGCGCCGCTCCAGATTTGGTTATTTTCTCATACAAAATATTTTGTTTCACATGCCGTGCTGTATAGAAGGTTCTCTTTTGCACTCATTGAATTCGTACTTGCCGCTGTACTGAACTGTTTCATACGAGCGCTATCGCTGGCGCTCCACTCGGTAAAACTTGATACTATTTTTTTTTATTGTACGTAATTATTTTTAATGAAATGCTGTGTTTATTTCAGAGTATAAAAGCTAATCTATACATGATACTTACCAAAATACTTAAGTACAGATATGGAAAAAACACAAAACAATATAATTCAGTAATATTTTTGGGAGTGCACTATATCAGCTCTCCTTAGGAAGGCTCTTCTTCTGCATCAAACGCAAACAGTTTTCTTATTTATTCTCCTAAACAAACTCATGCTATATTTTCTCATCAATTATCTATACATATAATAAAATTGAAGTGTCTGTTTGTAATGTAAAAATAACAGGTTTTTACTAAAGGTATATGAAAGTATACACGATACCTTTAAGAAAAAAAAAAAAAAAAAATTAATTTCTTCCTGGCTGTCTGTTTGTTTCGAGCAATCTCCGAAACGGTTGGACCGATTTTGACGGGACTTTCACTGGCAGATAGCTGATGTTATAAGGCATAAGATAGGCTACTTTTATTTTAGAAAAATAATAGCGATTCCGCACAAAAAATAAAAAATCCTTTCTAGCACTCCATGCGAGTGGAGCCGTGGCAACAGCTAGTTTCTTTATAAAATCACTATATTTCACATATATAACTCGGTATAAATATATATTTTTTATTGAGAGCTTTATGAATTCAAGACACAATTATAATTAAACTGACCAAACATGTATCATGTAAATATTTTTAAGAAAAAAATAAAGTGTCTTAATATGAATTCTAGGAATGATATCAATACCTCCTATACACAGGTACGAAATACTTGAGGCGATATGGCTTTTGCATTGATTTATACGAAGAATCGAGTCGCCGCTCGCGACGCCGCGTTGTATGGTGGGTTTGTTCCCACGGTCCGATAAAAAGTCTATATCATATCCCCCGTTTAATTGTTCACATTTCAACTTACCTGACCTGTTTTACCACGTATATTTCCGCCTGATGTCGTATTTAAAGATCTGTCAATCTTTTCATTTTGATGTTGAAAAGGTGTTCTTTTTCGAGGATACGATACTTAACATTTTTTGGAAGGATGAGATCCGCTGGGATTATTAATATAATAGAGAAAATCATCCGATATATTAATAACGTTTTTAATTCATGTATAAAAACTTTACAGTAACTTAGCCTTTTGATTTACCAGACAACATTACCAGGAGATTATTCGAGTCCCCAGATTTCTCCACGATGCTGTGATGTTCTCCTTCAGTTTCAGCATTGCTGATTAAAATCAAATAAAAAATATATGCACACGAAGTTAAAAACATGTTCGTAGGTAAATGATACATGCTGTCAGGTCCGAATCAGAAGACAAATCGAATCAACTTTCCGCATTTCTAACCATTCAAGCGATCTTAATTGCAAATATGACACTTATATTTTCATAAATTATTCATTTATGTATCGGTAGCAAATATTTATAAATTTAAAATCCATATAAATGTTAACTTAAAAGGTTAAGGAATAACCCGCGATATGTGAACTCCACAAGTTAGCTCTAACGTTATACAGCTGCTTTATTTTTAGTTGACACTATTCGAATAGTTACCTAAACTATGTATACTTTTTAATAATTTATTTTGAAAAGAGTAAAACAGTAACGGGTACTTGTAACATGCATCAAACTTTAGTGAATAGTCAAAAACCTAAATAAGCGTATGAAGATAATTGCGGACTATCAAATGGGCCGACATTACGTAACAAAGTGCTTTTGCTATTGTGAGATTTTATACCAAGTTCAAACGGAAGCATTAAAATTCTTTCTACGCGCACACAAAAGAATAAGTTTTGAGAATTCTGTTGACGGTGAGCGCGCATGTGAATTGCGACACAATAGGAACTCTATGTAAAACGACGTCAAAATCATTCGCAAAATCTCACGGAGTACGTCAATTGCAACGTAAATTTATCTCTCTTGTTTTGTTATAAGAATGTATTATTAATACATCGCACTAAACTTACCTGTTTGTAACTCATAAAGGAATGTAATTTTAGTGTGGCGGCATGTTTTACGCAATGTGATAGAATTGCATCGGTATATGACTGGTTCTGATGTTAATCTTTAACGAGTATGTTGCATTCTTGCATTGAGACATGTACCTACTCATATTTATTAATTTCTTGGTCATTCACATTAGAAAGGGAATGAGATACACAAACAATAATTAAAAACAGTTTCTCGGTTCTATGACCTGAGATTTAATGTGGAGGAAAATAGTTCGCAATTTTACAAAATTTCTATTTGACTATTCGCCGTGAGCATTTTTAGATTTTCTATATATGATAAAATGTTTTACTTATAATAATATCATGAAATTTAAACCAGTATCTTGTTTTTACAAATTTTATACCATGAAAGTTGTATTACACGAGACTCTATGATTTATACCATTAAGCCTAGTCATCATAATTATTTTATATTCTTATGCATCGAAAAATAGTTTCCTTTAGATCGACTTTTATCAAACTCTTCTTCACATCTTTTTCTCAACTCTTCATTCCCATATTTTTAGTACTAATACTAAACACTGATAAGAATCCCCTTTTCTTCTGCTACTCAATTAAAAGTTAGTAGTCAACAACATCAGAATTCTATCCAAAAGGAATGTTATTACATTATAATATTATTCTTACAGCAACATTAATTCACGGCGCGTACGTAAACATTTAAAGTGCAGGTGTCTACCCGCATGCACCTTGCACTGGCATCATGAATTACTCACACGGCTCTAATGTTTTGAATACGGTAATTGCTTACATTGTCACTTAGTTGAAACACAGATGCATGTCTCCAATTTATTCCCGCTATCCCTTGGATATTATCATTTACAGAATTATCAACTTGTACTCTTTTATCTGAGACTTTATCTGTAAACCGCTTTAGGTCTACAGTAATTAAACATGTAGCATTAATGTTATCTAAATTGGAAATTTAAGAAGTAATTATTAATTAGCCGTCCATTTTTATTAATAATAAATTAAGTGCTTTAATAAGATTTTTATAGTTATTAGCTTAATAATATTACTTATTGTTATAAGGTACTTTTCTTGATCTAGATTGTATTTTATCATAAAACTACCTAAATACAGGTTCCATCAGCATGTTTAAGACATCAAAAAATGTTATAGTTGTTTCGTTCCTATAAAGAAAAGTTTGTTAGGCTATGTCGATTCAGTCAGATAGTCGATGAGCTGAAATCTGATTTAATCTGATGAAAACCCTGTCAGAGAATAGGTTGTGTAGTTTTTGCGAAAGATAAACGGATTGGCAAATATTATTAAAAAAACATTGTGCCATTTCCAATTTATACATCCTTATGATATATTATTTTCTTTTTTATGCACCACAAATAGTTTCATAGTTGTTAAGAATAAATATAAAAATATTGAAAATAAATAAGAATAATTGTATATCAATACTGTTTCATAACTTATTAATTCCTTCTAAATGCTTCGCTAATAATCTTTGGTCTGACGGAATAGGTCAGTGATCGCGAACCTATGAACGTTGCATCGAGCATACTGCCATTCTAAGGCGGTGACATTTTGGGCCTCACCAAATTTGGATGCATACGTATAATGCAATTCGATTGTTAGAAAACCATCCAGTCATTAGCGAGGCAAAATTCCACGAACGAATTGACATTAAAATCAATTGTATTTTAACGATTATGTAATCACTTAATTAAAGCTTGTAATAAGTGTCACTGTCTAAATAAAGATTTGTTTTATAAAAATGTAATATTTCTTTCCATTGGTGGACGTGAGGTTATTTTATTTAATTTTTGTAAGGTAAACTCAATGTTCCATAGCTTATTTTGGAATATATACTTTTGGCCGCTTCGTATCAATGTTCGTTTGCATTTGGTAAGCATACTTTTTTGGACTAAAGGAGTGCTTGAGTGGGGTTATTGTGAAAGGCGGCTGAAAGTGATTGGCTACGGAAAGCCGTGAATCGGACAAAATGGCGAACCTTGGCAGAGGTACTCGTATCTGCTCATCAGTTGATTAATATGTTTAATAATAGTATAAGCTTATCAAATCATTATGTTTTTAAATATTCAAGATAAATGCAACAATAAAACTGCTGATAAAGATCACAATGAAATGAACGATATTTATGGTATTTCATAAAAAAATAAAGTAGATAATCTACTTATTTATTCACACACCCAAGTGACACACGTCAGACAATTACCAATTCAACAAACGTTTCCTTATAAGTATGTGAGTAGGTACAGCGTTCTGTTACTTTGTTCATTTAGAATGCTGCATTGGTAAAGGAATTTTAAGTAACTCGTCCGAACAAAACGTGAGGTGGTTAATAAATTTGTCGAAATGATCGACCGATGGCATCTTTGAGACACCTTTGGGAATCTGTGTAAAGTTATCGATTCAATGCGGTAAACAACAACGGAATATTAAGCCAAGGATAGTTGAATGTATGAAGATGATTTAGACAAAATAAAGCCACTAGTTTCTAAGGTGATAGATTATACAATCTTCTTTCTTTAAAGTGTCAACATCAACATTGATACAGGCATGTGGGTTTAATTATTACGCTAAATAAAACATATTATGTGCTTGCATATTTAACTACTAACAAGAAACATAATATAACTATAATAAAAGATATAAATTTATATACAATAAGAAATTTTTATACCATAAATATTCAAACCGGTGAGATCTAATTAAGCTGAAATCAAAAATCCACAGATTAAAAAGAGATTACAACTTATACGACCCTTTCCAAATTTACTGGTTTAAAATAAACCTCAATTTAACAGATGAATTAAAATTTGACTAATTTTGTACCTACATTTACAGTATGTAATTGTATTATGATAAACCATTTTTTATTCAACTGGTTTTGAGCCGATTATTAAGATTAAAGGTTTAACCATATTGAAGTAATAAATTATGAATAAATAGAATATGTTTTGCAGAGTAATGCAGCTGCTTGCACAATATGATTTGATAATGTTTAATAAATTTTCATAATGTTTTCTTCTAATATCCCTATAGACGTGAAGATCCTAATAAATAATTATTCATTTATTAATCTTTGTTGACATCATTGTTACTAATAAAAATGTATTTAATTAATAGACTTAAAATAACTTTTCATAACTATGATTTCTTAGACAGAAAGAAATATTTCATTATAGCTTTCTGGTGGCATTCAAAAATCGTTTTTTTTTTCTAAAATAGTTAGTAGTGCAAATAGTCAGAATTTGAAACAAGTCCTATTATTAGTATTAACACTTGCCACTCGAAAGGCTCAAGGAAGAATTTTGTTAGCTTTCACATAATATTGTTAGTATTTTTTTCTGAAAAATATATGAAATCATACACAGATTTCAGAAAAAAGCAGACGGAGCGTTACGGAGAACAAAAGTGGGACATGTATTATTTATCTGTGTCCTTGGCAACCAGTTACCAACACTTACGACCGTGTGAATAAGGTTGCCAGAGTAGTTAACATAAGCTTTACTGTTTTTTACCACTTCAGTAGTGTAGTTTTTAAGCCATCATATGTAATTAAAAACGGATTTTGTACTTGAAATGATGGACCCAAGAACCTTTATATACCAATTTTCAACTAAACTTATATCTGCCATCTTGATTTATTCCTAGCGACCATCTTGGATTTTAGAGTTTTGACTGGTACATTAAATTGTCCAGGGTTCTCTATAATTTTTAATTTGGAACCATAACGCTATATATTTCAGTGTTTATAGGTCGTTGTCAAACAAACAAACTATTACGTGACAAAATAAATACTACTCTACCTTTAGTTTCATGATAGTTATGTTGTAAATAAAATGATCTTCCAACACTACATACATATATTTTACTATAACTTTCAGGAACATATTTCATTGTAATCTAGCGACACTGTTGCAGTTTTGTAATCAGTAACAAACAACACGGAAAAAAATATCAAAATAAACTTTGTTACTTATGATACGATTTTTCCCTCTTCCTTATTTGTCTTCAGGAATAACTTTTATTGTGTTATTACACACAAGATGGCAACTTTTTTATATAATATTAAAACATACGTGGTGCTGACATCGCATGACGTTTCCTTTAAAAATTGATACAAACTAAAATTGTTAGGGATATTATCGTGTTCTGTCAGTAGGCTCCATCTGCCTTTTTCTCAAATCTGTGAAATCATAGTCGAAAAAGTTTTACGTAAACATCTCCATTCACCTCATCCTTATTATTCTTTAGAGCCATTTGGAGTATTGACTTTCTAAACGTACTGTTCGGAGTTTCTTTGAAACATTAAAGTTTTCCAATCACCATCAATAAGACCACTACCTTTTTTATTCGCTTAACTCTCAAGGACCGGGAGGCAATAAAACAAAAAAGGTACGTTACCGTTAAGTATGCAGCAATAAATCAGGAAAATTCTATGACGAATAGCATCTGAGGAATTTTTGAGGCCGTATTACGTGTATAAATTGGTTTGATGGTATGCATTATTACTTGATGGTATTAAAACATCGGGTCTAATTGTGGGTATGCACGAGATCAAACGTGGACAAAGCGACTATTAAAGATTGGTTCTACTTCCTGCTTATTAACGATTTTAAAACATGTTAGATTTGATACTTCAACGGAGTGAGGTTAGTTGGATGATTAAATTTTATGCTTTCGAAGGTCTCTGCACACTTATGCTGATGGTCATGATATCGAGATATTAATAACTTAAGCTATTAAGTAACTGTCTTACATAAAAATAATGTTTGTGTGGTTCGACTTCTATGCGTTCCCACTTCTTTCATTCGAAGGCATTGAAACTTTGTTATAGTTGTTGTCGGAAGTTTCGAGAGTCTCTGATATAGTACCATCAACGTTCAGTGTCATGCGAGTCGTTTCAATGGATGGGTGTATTTTATATAGTTTTCTGTATTTTGAAGATTTTTTTCAGTACTGACTCTGAGAAATGATCTAGGTTAAATATAACTACGCTTTTCTATAGGGACTTTGCCATTAAAATACAGACAAAGACAGCACTCTTTTTAGCCCACATACAATAGAAAGTTTCCGTGGAATATCAATAACATTTTAACGTGAAGGAAGTCGCGGAGACTTTCTAAAATATATTTGATTCGCATCACTTAATAAATTAACAATTAACAAAATTGTCCTAAAGGACAAATGTAAAATTGAACATGACATAGAAACATGACGTCTACTTACTTATTTTATATTTTACTATATTATAAAACAAAGTCATCCGCCGCATCTGTCCGTTTGAATCCGATAAACTTAAAATCTACCGAACGAATTTTCATACGGTTTTCATGAATAGAATGATTCATAGGGAAGGTTTAGGTATTTAATCTATTAAAGATTTTGTGTAAAATGGCTGTGTGAAATATGACGATGATTGTGGAAGATGTCGGAAAAATCCATGCCGACTGGGAACTTTACTGGCATGCGCCGGGTAAACCAATAGTTATATGTATTACTCGGCACCCGAATGAAGCCGGGGCGAGCCGGGTTACTATTTCTAAGTTAATGTCGTTACACAATTCGATTCTATATTATTGTGAAAAAATCTAACATAATTTCATAAATACGTGATATTAAAATTACTACTGGTTTTGTATTATTTGAATGGTGGTGCCAATATTTTAGTGTACATTTTTGAGAGAGCATAATTATACTGTTAATTCTATAGTTTTATTTATGTTCCACTAACTCATAAAGTCATGAATCACGATTTGTCCGAGAATGTAAAGGGGTATACAAAGTCGTCAAACGACAATTAACTGACCTATTAGGCAATTACTATACAAATAATATCCCTAGTTGCTCTCGCAAATAAAATCTTTTAATAAAGGAAGCAAGACAAAGAAGTAATATAATTCTATATCGTTGAATTAAATACACTGAATCTAGGGCACGGTCGTTTGAAAATCAATCAAAATAACATCTGACGGAATTGTAATATCTGAGCATGATTGAAAGCGAAATGAACGATCGACTGTATAATCATTATCCTATACTCCTTTGCTTATTTAAGTATATAGCAATAAAATATTATACTTTTGATTTTAAGTTATATATTTCAGTTATTTTTCTAAAATTACATTCGACATCTGCGGTCTCTATAGGCCAAGAATGTTGTTCAGATCACGTTATGTTGCATCTTTATATTTAAGTCACGTTGGATTCAACGTAAGACTCGTGTCACCGATCATTTAATATTTACATTATAGCTTATCCGCTATAAGCGCGGCCCTCCTAATGGTCTGCGGGACGCGGGAGGAGAACGAAACCGACCAATAAGCTAGTCTGTTGCCGGCCGCCGGTTGACGTTTGCCGTAAAGGCTTTCGTACTTTTATTTTTAAGACTGCTACGCATGAAATTATTTTACAAAGATAGAAATTACGAGCTGCTATTTAAAAACCTTACAGTCCATCAGTAAATTATTTTGTCAATTAAGCAGCTAGACTGATTATAAAAATTGTAGCTAGCCAGGTAGTTTTACTAAAAATATTAAACACAAATGATGTGATTTCTTCCTCAGAATCAACTAGGACAACCAAGAAAGGAAATTGATTTTTAAAACTGAAATGCATTCTGAAGAGAAAATCTTCTTATCAAAACACCCCTTATCATTTTCTTATACCATAATATCCTTGATAGTAATAAAAAAAAACTTATTTCTTAGGACCTTTACCTATTAAATAAATGAACAAAACATACATACATTTTTTTAAATTAAATCAACTGTGAACTTGGGCAGAGCTTCGCTTCCTTATCAATTATTTACAAAATCTGCGAAACATTTGAACTTACAAACGTAATCTTGCTAGAGTACTTTTTGATTAAAGTTTTACTAAATTAATAAAGTGGAATGCCTAGATTTTTTTAACAGTAACATGGTAAAGTGACGTCACTGTGCCTGGAGGTAAGCACTGTATAATTCAAAAACAAAGCAAAGACCACAGAGAGTTCGGCAATCTATCCCCGGTCATCGCTGTGAGCCTCTAGTTAGCTGAATATATAATAGGGGATCTTGCGTAGCATGACATGCACACGTATAACCGCGCAACTATAGTGGGTGGACTCAATAAACCTAGGAATTCGTTTTTCGCCAAAATGACTGTACACCACCTGATGGTATGTACGGTACAGACTACAAACAACAGCGAGCGTCGGTGACATAAACATCGGCAGTCGTCGATGTCATGACGGCCTGCTGAAATGCCTCTTCACAACTAGTTTGAAGGAACAACACGTTGGCTGGAAGAGTATCCCATACCAGCAAGGTACGGCAAAGGTAACTAAGAGTAAGAGTTAGCGAACTTGTTTGTTCGTGGCATGATAGGCGCTACCGTGCAACTATGTCTCCGTTCGCGTGGTTCTGTAGTGGAAGGTAGATGGGTAGGTAATAAATCTTAAAATACTTTTGTGAAAAATAAAATAAACATTCCAATAATCGAGTCATCTCGCAAGAATTTTAGAAATGAAACGGTAGGTATTTAAGGCCAAAGAATTCTAATCGAAATCGGAGCCTACGGTCACCCCTTTAAAACGATGATTAATAAAACCCGTCTTGCAGTAAAATGACCTTTAATTATCTATCTAACCTTTACCAAGATATTATACCAGCTTAATTACTAAACTTCTTAAATACATATTGATTTTGTTGGAGAAGATTGTTTAATAGAGTTCAAGAACAGTTGACAGGGGCATGTTGAGTTTACCAGATTATATCTGAAACATTGTTCGAAATACCGAAATTTCTTAAAATACAGCTGTATAATATCTATCAGTTTGTATAGATACTCTAGAACAGCAATTCGTAGGCTTTTAAAGCTCGGGTAGGTACACTTAACAATATCTCTATTTAAGCAACCATAAGGGGTTGCTAATGAAAGACAGCGCCGTTGGAATGAAATTTAAGAATAAAATTTGTAACAATGGAATTATTTAAGAATGATTAAATTTAACTAATTGGCGGAACCCTGATGATTTTTACCACGGAACCCACTTAAGGTATCTCTGCTTTGGAGAAAAATTATAGTGTAGAAAGTAATGTAATTATTATAATTATCATATTTATAAGATCAAAGTGGCGGATTCAGCTTGTAAATTATAAATAAAAATAAACTGTATTTTGAAGCCCTATTTTGTATTCGAAGCATATACTCAATATTGATTGGCGCACCTGACATCCGTGACAAAGTTCCGGATTCGATCGAGCGTGGGAAACGAAAATTATATAGATTATTTATCAGTATGCATGCATACGTCCTACAAGTACTATATACCATGGTAATCGAATTTTAAATATCTTTTAAAACCGAACATGCAGTCCACTGCTTTTAAGCGCTTTCTCTGCAGTCAATTGTTATTATATCCAAACTCAAATAGGTACGTAGTCATAACCGATATCAACCACAAAAAAGTTAATAATACTTTACTTTCAGTGCGAATAGCTGCACTAATTATTTTTATACGTGACAGTAACTATTGTATTAAAATGCATGTAACACTGCTTATTATTATTATTTTTTAATATATGTTTTAAAACTGTGTAAATCCGTAATAATCAAATGACATATTATACATTATCACTTGACCTTACGCATCCAACTTGTGATCTTCGACCAATATATATAAAACGCACTACTTAGTATGTTCTCCGTCTTATTTTTGGCGACCTACATTGAAACTACAATACCACCTCTCAGCCAGTGTGTTCTCTCTTAATTACGATATGGAGTTCTTCAAGCGTACCTGGAAGTTATATTTATGCAGGCTGGCATGTCAGCGACGACATCCGATGGATTACCGATCTCTTTTTTTATCGTAGCACGGTAATGGGACGACATTGTACCTGATGGTGAGCACAGAGCAATCCAATAACATCGCCGATTACAATGGAAACTACAAACCATCGTCAGTTATCGTTATATATTATTTTTACTATACTGTTAGCCTTAAAGGCCCTGGAGCCATTAGAGACTTTTGACAGCTTCACCGGGCTTGGGTTATCGTTATCATGCCGGCGTGCGCAAATGTCTCCATGTTAGTATCTTCACATTATGTTTGAAGGACTCCATGTTATAGGATGGAAGGAACACACTGGCCGAGAGAGAGAGTTCCACAGTATTTGGATTTGCTTATGGATGGATGGATGGATTTTGCTTACCATCAAAGAAAAGACTGTAAATTTGCCGAGCTACTATAAAAAAAATATTGTGTGGTTTTAAACTAATCTGTGAAACAACGAAGAAAGTAAAACTTAAAAAATAAAAAAACAAATTATTGAAGACATTTGACATACATTCTTTAATAACACACATTAACATATACAATGTTCCGAATTCACGATTATAATCCTTGACTGCACTGCATAAAATTCAATTTTATTTGCGACAATGTTATGTAATGCAACATGCGATAGATAAACGATTTTGGGGCGATAGAATAAAAATTTCACTTTAGAAAACATATGTCTACAAAGATTTCAATAAACTGTGAACACCACCAGGAATTGTTATTTTAATGGAAGTGTTATTTTAATGTTTGTTACTTGGTAATTAATGAGATAATAATATATATATTTAATATCGTTTACCCTGTGAAACAAGTGGAGTGAGTCACAATACGTGACCGAACTACGTGTGTAGCCAGCCAGGTAATCTGAAATGCGTGTGACAGGGCTCTTACGTTATGTACAGACGTACACGAATTTGATTTTGCTTTGAATTCCCAAAACTACAATGAGTGGACACGTTTTGTTGAATACTAAAGATATTTACATTTACAATTTGCATAGCCTAAGACGTTCACGATACTTCAAATGAACTTTACCAACAACTTGACATCTAAGTTTTTAGCATGCGTATGTATGCAGCGCATGTTTATGCAAATTATAAGTATAAAAAGTTCCTATAACGTATTAGAACTATTATTACCTCGTTTTGTAAATTATATAATAATATTGCTTTATCTTATTTTTTTCTTCTAGCTTTAGTTAAGTTTTTTTTCTTTAAATGCTTTTTAATTTATGCTTTTTAAATATTTTCCTTATTTGTAATATGGGACTGATATATACATAATATAAATACCTCTAAATAAATAAAGCGAATTGTGTTAACATTTTAAAAGACGGTTTATTATGATTTATTGACACGTTAATTTGGGTCATAAGGAACTTAAATGTTCCTTACATGTAAGGAACTTAAAAGTTTTATAATTATGTAGTGAGTAGTAAAACAGTGTTTTTATAGTTTTTTAAACTATTTAAACTTACTATATAATTACCTATTTTTATGTTATGTGATACCATAACATTTGAATTAATTTATAATATTTTTTCCTACATAAGTACCTATACCCTATATTATAAATATAAAGGACCAAGTAAAATAAATGTATTTAAAAAAACTTTGTCCGCGTCTAGAATTTACAATGTTATAATACCATATGTATGCGGGTAGTTTGGTCGATGACAGTTGAGAATAAAAATATTCCTATGGTCTATGGTGAGTCAGTGACGATTTTGCTTTTGAATCGTAATAGAATTAGAATGATATAACAAGTGGAACATATTTTACATGTTTTATGTGTTTCTAAGAACGTGAGGTCGTGATAAGTTTTAAAAACAAAACCTATATTTTATTTAAAATCACTGTAGTCTGAGTCGAATTTAAATCATAGCGTACATAATTTAATTTTAATTTATTCTGGCAAATAATTTATAATTATCTAGAATCGTTGTAGAATGTTTTCTTGGCATACATCACATGTATGTATGTACATTGATTCCTTACATGAGATATTCTCATGAAACCTTAACCGAAATCTCGAAAAAAAATGACGCATATTACACAGCATATACTAAATTAGTCCATTACCAAGTCATGTGTTTTATGTAAAACTGTTATTTAACATGATTCTAAAACCAAAATGTCGCAGTTAATTTTTTACTTTGTACTTTAATAAAAATTAAGTATTAACTTTTTCTGTGATTAAAATTCATTTATTATATTTATTATATTATTTTATTATATTTAATATAAAAGTTACTTTCAAGTATAGGACAAAAACTTACCTATAATGGAAAAAGGCCATTTGAGTTTTTGGCGGGATCTAATATAGTAGGTTATGGTTATGGTTTTTATTCGTAAATTTGTGTTTGACTCTATATTATGTAATACAGGTGGTGTTTTGCATAATAAAGCTTGGGTATTGTGCAAAAATGAAGTTGATTGGAAATAATATCATGCACCATGAATTCTGAGATGCCACCAAAACTCCCTAAAAAATTCTAACAAGGTAGCCACCACATACTAAAATCATCACAGAACACTATATATTTATTGGATAATAGCAGTAATGGTCTTTTCAATAAAGACGACTATACCTTGTGCACCATAAGAAGACTTGCATGACACATGTTAAAGTTTATTTTAGAGATTTAGCATAAAATAAATTGGAAGTTGATTTTACGATTATCGAATCTCTTTTACATTTAATCGATAATACGAATATGCTTTAAATCAATTTTTGGGTGTGTAAGCTGTGTAAATTAAATAACAAAAATAAACTATAACAACAATTGAGATCGCAATCTGTATGTAATACTTAAATTACTGAATGTTTTACACCAAACAATAAGATTAATTCTTTCAATCAATATTCTTCGTTATGTGTTGCTAGAATAAAAATGTAGGAATTACGTAAACATATATTTTTATTCGAAATTAAAAAAGGAAGTAATAAATTGAATGTACAACTGCTTTGATTAATTTTCGATTTCTTGATTTTATTATTTTGGTCTACTCTACTTTTAAGTACGACAGAAAGTAATGCAGCACGTAGTAAAAAAAACGAATATTTATAAAAATCATCGTAGAGAAAGTTATGTAGGATTTTGTCTAGCAAAATGTTTTATAAAGTTATCAGTATCATATTTTTTTATAAGGATTAATGATAGTCGAAATGCGTGCATTTTAAGTTACGTCGTAATTTACGTTCTAAAGACACTTTATGCAGCGTTTGTTATGAGGAATAAAGTATAGTTGCCAAGTTAGGAAAAAGGAGAAGGCCATTTGGTATTGTGACGAAACCGCAAGACGTATGTCAGATACAATAATTATATATATAAAATAAAATAAACGTAGTTTTTTAAACGGTTATTGACTGTAATAACTATAACAGACTGTAATAAGTAGAATTATGGCTTATAAAATTGTTATATTTTTATAACTAAAAATGTAAAATATTAACATAATTCACAATGTACAAAATGTCAAAAGTAAAAAGTAAACAATATACTTAATAAAAACAGATTATCCAAAAATCGATTGACGTAAATCATAAAATCAGTTTTACGAAATATATTATACCTCTGCTCTCAGATTTTCAAAAGATGCAGAATTCTCTATGATGGTTCGCTAATGTACTAGCTATTAATTGACACCATTTTCATCTTTTTACATCCAGGCCCAAGATAATATAAATTGTATGTCTCCATTAGCACTTTTATATCCAACAGTACCACTAAGCTTGATAAACAGGGATTCTATATTGTAGTGGTTAGTCATTTGTAACCCCAAAGCCTTAGGGGAAATTGTATGGCTTGTAATACTACCTCCACACGTTACTGATTTTATAAAGGTACCAAAATAATTTAGTGAATAAGTGTAATATAGATTAAAAAAAATCTGTCATGTTTATAGAGTTTTAACTTGAAAACGTCAATTCGCTCGTTAAGTACAGTGATAGCCGGTCAAACTTTCTTGTGTTACAAAATACCGTTAGTTTTCAATCGCTAATAACTAAAAGACTAATAATGCGAAAACAACGGTTGAACGGGTCTCATATGAGTCGAAAACATGCGCAAATTATAGAAACAGTAAATCAGAGGAAAGCTCTCATAGAGCGGAATTTAAAAGTCCAGTACCGAGCAAATGCGAGCTACCGCAGCGTCGAAAAGGAAATGATATCGACGTTTTCACGGAAAATCTATGGCGCGGACCATGACTATTTTATTGTCATTGGTATTGGTATTGAGGCTCTCGCACACGGTTATTTAATGACAAATTAAGTATAACTTATACAGTTACCTAGTTGTACTATGGTAGCTGATGTACATATATAATTATATTTAACACCAAACCACAGAATAACAATTACGCTCAACACACAAGTCAGTTCCGGGTTTCAAACTTGAGATCCTTCGGCGCAATAGCAGGACCACAGCGACACGAGTTCTGTTATTCTTGTCATCCTACAAACCAGTTTAATAGCGTATGATTCTAGTAATAGGATTACAATAAGAAAAGAAAAAAAGATTCTTAATAAAAAATAAAATCAACTAGGTACTTAAAAGACAATAGGTTTTACACAGGGAGGAATAAGTGCATATGCATATCTCGTCTATTCAAAGTCTCACTGTAGTGCCTATTAGTATTAATATGCTCTTTGTAATAACACCGTGCACATATACTGCATTCACTAGCTATCACCATACAAACATAATACTGCACTTAACACATGCACACCACTCAGGTTCATAGATTCTGTAAGGGACCTTTTTATTCTTTTTTAAGGTAGTTTTGTCCAAATTACCAGATTACTAAATACTTATACAGTCATATTCCTTCCTTCTTCCTAGAAGGCAGAAACATGTGTACATGTATAGTTAGTTAGTTCGAATTTTGTAATGATAGGGAATTCGTTAGATCGCGACTTTTTGTATGTTTGGCAACAGCCCAAGCCGAGATTCGGCCACTTTGGCACCCTTGAGTTTGTTGTCCTGCTTTCGCGGCTGAGTGCCTTCAGCGCTCGTCCCCAAGACCGCTGAAGCTGTAAAAGCCTTAAAAAAATATGTAACAACTCTCATAACAGTTTTTCTGTTATGCCTATATCTATGTTATCCGTATAGTTGGCTTATCAAAATTTTAGATAAATAATAATGTGAATATAAATATTACGTATAATTATAATTTATTGAAGCTATGCAGTGGTAGCATATACGGACCACTTCGATCGACGTGAGTTCGAATCCCTACAATGAACCTAAGCTTTTGTTAAAGGAAAAACATTTCCTAATGCCCGCCAGTCTAGATACCACCCTCAAATTGAAAATCTGTCGCACCTGTAGGTTTGTTTCGGGAGCTGTACTTGAGTTGAGATCCAGTCCACGCCGCTTAACATCAAGTGAAATTATCGCTAAACGCCAGGCATATAAAGAACTAGAGGTGCCCCGCGGCTCCACACGCGTTATTTAAGCAGTAATTACTAACGTTATTAATTATTAATATATCAATTGAGGAGTGACATATCTATACTTTCAGAGTACAAAGTTATCAAACAGACAGATAGTCAAGATTGATTTTCACCCTTCTGATTGTAGGTCATGACTAAAAATACGTTAGACAATGTTTTTTACCCACCCCATACAACATTTGAACCCCTATTTTACACCCTTAGAGATTAAATTTACCAAAACCCGTTCTTAGTGAGCGGCTACATCGCGAAAGGAGTAACTATGCTAAATTTCAAGTCAATAGGACCTATATTTTCGGAGATCTCTGATGAGTGGGTAATTCGCTTTATGTATGCATATTGATATAAAACCTAAACGAGTTTCTTGATTATTTGGTAATTATAAACTATTATCTATTGTAATTACCTAATTTAAATATTTTTTTAAAATAAATCTTGGATTTTAGAGTTTTGACTGGTACATTAAATTGTCCAGGGTTCTCTATAATTTTTAATTTGGAACCATAACGCTATATATTTCAGTGTTTATAGGTCGTTGTCAAACAAACAAACTATTACGTGACAAAATAAATACTACTCTACCTTTAGTTTCATGATAGTTATGTTGTAAATAAAATGATCTTCCAACACTACATACATATATTTTACTATAACTTTCAGGAACATATTTCATTGTAATCTAGCGACACTGTTGCAGTTTTGTAATCAGTAACAAACAACACGGAAAAAAATATCAAAATAAACTTTGTTACTTATGATACGATTTTTCCCTCTTCCTTATTTGTCTTCAGGAATAACTTTTATTGTGTTATTACACACAAGATGGCAACTTTTTTATATAATATTAAAACATACGTGGTGCTGACATCGCATGACGTTTCCTTTAAAAATTGATACAAACTAAAATTGTTAGGGATATTATCGTGTTCTGTCAGTAGGCTCCATCTGCCTTTTTCTCAAATCTGTGAAATCATAGTCGAAAAAGTTTTACGTAAACATCTCCATTCACCTCATCCTTATTATTCTTTAGAGCCATTTGGAGTATTGACTTTCTAAACGTACTGTTCGGAGTTTCTTTGAAACATTAAAGTTTTCCAATCACCATCAATAAGACCACTACCTTTTTTATTCGCTTAACTCTCAAGGACCGGGAGGCAATAAAACAAAAAAGGTACGTTACCGTTAAGTATGCAGCAATAAATCAGGAAAATTCTATGACGAATAGCATCTGAGGAATTTTTGAGGCCGTATTACGTGTATAAATTGGTTTGATGGTATGCATTATTACTTGATGGTATTAAAACATCGGGTCTAATTGTGGGTATGCACGAGATCAAACGTGGACAAAGCGACTATTAAAGATTGGTTCTACTTCCTGCTTATTAACGATTTTAAAACATGTTAGATTTGATACTTCAACGGAGTGAGGTTAGTTGGATGATTAAATTTTATGCTTTCGAAGGTCTCTGCACACTTATGCTGATGGTCATGATATCGAGATATTAATAACTTAAGCTATTAAGTAACTGTCTTACATAAAAATAATGTTTGTGTGGTTCGACTTCTATGCGTTCCCACTTCTTTCATTCGAAGGCATTGAAACTTTGTTATAGTTGTTGTCGGAAGTTTCGAGAGTCTCTGATATAGTACCATCAACGTTCAGTGTCATGCGAGTCGTTTCAATGGATGGGTGTATTTTATATAGTTTTCTGTATTTTGAAGATTTTTTTCAGTACTGACTCTGAGAAATGATCTAGGTTAAATATAACTACGCTTTTCTATAGGGACTTTGCCATTAAAATACAGACAAAGACAGCACTCTTTTTAGCCCACATACAATAGAAAGTTTCCGTGGAATATCAATAACATTTTAACGTGAAGGAAGTCGCGGAGACTTTCTAAAATATATTTGATTCGCATCACTTAATAAATTAACAATTAACAAAATTGTCCTAAAGGACAAATGTAAAATTGAACATGACATAGAAACATGACGTCTACTTACTTATTTTATATTTTACTATATTATAAAACAAAGTCATCCGCCGCATCTGTCCGTTTGAATCCGATAAACTTAAAATCTACCGAACGAATTTTCATACGGTTTTCATGAATAGAATGATTCATAGGGAAGGTTTAGGTATTTAATCTATTAAAGATTTTGTGTAAAATGGCTGTGTGAAATATGACGATGATTGTGGAAGATGTCGGAAAAATCCATGCCGACTGGGAACTTTACTGGCATGCGCCGGGTAAACCAATAGTTATATGTATTACTCGGCACCCGAATGAAGCCGGGGCGAGCCGGGTTACTATTTCTAAGTTAATGTCGTTACACAATTCGATTCTATATTATTGTGAAAAAATCTAACATAATTTCATAAATACGTGATATTAAAATTACTACTGGTTTTGTATTATTTGAATGGTGGTGCCAATATTTTAGTGTACATTTTTGAGAGAGCATAATTATACTGTTAATTCTATAGTTTTATTTATGTTCCACTAACTCATAAAGTCATGAATCACGATTTGTCCGAGAATGTAAAGGGGTATACAAAGTCGTCAAACGACAATTAACTGACCTATTAGGCAATTACTATACAAATAATATCCCTAGTTGCTCTCGCAAATAAAATCTTTTAATAAAGGAAGCAAGACAAAGAAGTAATATAATTCTATATCGTTGAATTAAATACACTGAATCTAGGGCACGGTCGTTTGAAAATCAATCAAAATAACATCTGACGGAATTGTAATATCTGAGCATGATTGAAAGCGAAATGAACGATCGACTGTATAATCATTATCCTATACTCCTTTGCTTATTTAAGTATATAGCAATAAAATATTATACTTTTGATTTTAAGTTATATATTTCAGTTATTTTTCTAAAATTACATTCGACATCTGCGGTCTCTATAGGCCAAGAATGTTGTTCAGATCACGTTATGTTGCATCTTTATATTTAAGTCACGTTGGATTCAACGTAAGACTCGTGTCACCGATCATTTAATATTTACATTATAGCTTATCCGCTATAAGCGCGGCCCTCCTAATGGTCTGCGGGACGCGGGAGGAGAACGAAACCGACCAATAAGCTAGTCTGTTGCCGGCCGCCGGTTGACGTTTGCCGTAAAGGCTTTCGTACTTTTATTTTTAAGACTGCTACGCATGAAATTATTTTACAAAGATAGAAATTACGAGCTGCTATTTAAAAACCTTACAGTCCATCAGTAAATTATTTTGTCAATTAAGCAGCTAGACTGATTATAAAAATTGTAGCTAGCCAGGTAGTTTTACTAAAAATATTAAACACAAATGATGTGATTTCTTCCTCAGAATCAACTAGGACAACCAAGAAAGGAAATTGATTTTTAAAACTGAAATGCATTCTGAAGAGAAAATCTTCTTATCAAAACACCCCTTATCATTTTCTTATACCATAATATCCTTGATAGTAATAAAAAAAAACTTATTTCTTAGGACCTTTACCTATTAAATAAATGAACAAAACATACATACATTTTTTTAAATTAAATCAACTGTGAACTTGGGCAGAGCTTCGCTTCCTTATCAATTATTTACAAAATCTGCGAAACATTTGAACTTACAAACGTAATCTTGCTAGAGTACTTTTTGATTAAAGTTTTACTAAATTAATAAAGTGGAATGCCTAGATTTTTTTAACAGTAACATGGTAAAGTGACGTCACTGTGCCTGGAGGTAAGCACTGTATAATTCAAAAACAAAGCAAAGACCACAGAGAGTTCGGCAATCTATCCCCGGTCATCGCTGTGAGCCTCTAGTTAGCTGAATATATAATAGGGGATCTTGCGTAGCATGACATGCACACGTATAACCGCGCAACTATAGTGGGTGGACTCAATAAACCTAGGAATTCGTTTTTCGCCAAAATGACTGTACACCACCTGATGGTATGTACGGTACAGACTACAAACAACAGCGAGCGTCGGTGACATAAACATCGGCAGTCGTCGATGTCATGACGGCCTGCTGAAATGCCTCTTCACAACTAGTTTGAAGGAACAACACGTTGGCTGGAAGAGTATCCCATACCAGCAAGGTACGGCAAAGGTAACTAAGAGTAAGAGTTAGCGAACTTGTTTGTTCGTGGCATGATAGGCGCTACCGTGCAACTATGTCTCCGTTCGCGTGGTTCTGTAGTGGAAGGTAGATGGGTAGGTAATAAATCTTAAAATACTTTTGTGAAAAATAAAATAAACATTCCAATAATCGAGTCATCTCGCAAGAATTTTAGAAATGAAACGGTAGGTATTTAAGGCCAAAGAATTCTAATCGAAATCGGAGCCTACGGTCACCCCTTTAAAACGATGATTAATAAAACCCGTCTTGCAGTAAAATGACCTTTAATTATCTATCTAACCTTTACCAAGATATTATACCAGCTTAATTACTAAACTTCTTAAATACATATTGATTTTGTTGGAGAAGATTGTTTAATAGAGTTCAAGAACAGTTGACAGGGGCATGTTGAGTTTACCAGATTATATCTGAAACATTGTTCGAAATACCGAAATTTCTTAAAATACAGCTGTATAATATCTATCAGTTTGTATAGATACTCTAGAACAGCAATTCGTAGGCTTTTAAAGCTCGGGTAGGTACACTTAACAATATCTCTATTTAAGCAACCATAAGGGGTTGCTAATGAAAGACAGCGCCGTTGGAATGAAATTTAAGAATAAAATTTGTAACAATGGAATTATTTAAGAATGATTAAATTTAACTAATTGGCGGAACCCTGATGATTTTTACCACGGAACCCACTTAAGGTATCTCTGCTTTGGAGAAAAATTATAGTGTAGAAAGTAATGTAATTATTATAATTATCATATTTATAAGATCAAAGTGGCGGATTCAGCTTGTAAATTATAAATAAAAATAAACTGTATTTTGAAGCCCTATTTTGTATTCGAAGCATATACTCAATATTGATTGGCGCACCTGACATCCGTGACAAAGTTCCGGATTCGATCGAGCGTGGGAAACGAAAATTATATAGATTATTTATCAGTATGCATGCATACGTCCTACAAGTACTATATACCATGGTAATCGAATTTTAAATATCTTTTAAAACCGAACATGCAGTCCACTGCTTTTAAGCGCTTTCTCTGCAGTCAATTGTTATTATATCCAAACTCAAATAGGTACGTAGTCATAACCGATATCAACCACAAAAAAGTTAATAATACTTTACTTTCAGTGCGAATAGCTGCACTAATTATTTTTATACGTGACAGTAACTATTGTATTAAAATGCATGTAACACTGCTTATTATTATTATTTTTTAATATATGTTTTAAAACTGTGTAAATCCGTAATAATCAAATGACATATTATACATTATCACTTGACCTTACGCATCCAACTTGTGATCTTCGACCAATATATATAAAACGCACTACTTAGTATGTTCTCCGTCTTATTTTTGGCGACCTACATTGAAACTACAATACCACCTCTCAGCCAGTGTGTTCTCTCTTAATTACGATATGGAGTTCTTCAAGCGTACCTGGAAGTTATATTTATGCAGGCTGGCATGTCAGCGACGACATCCGATGGATTACCGATCTCTTTTTTTATCGTAGCACGGTAATGGGACGACATTGTACCTGATGGTGAGCACAGAGCAATCCAATAACATCGCCGATTACAATGGAAACTACAAACCATCGTCAGTTATCGTTATATATTATTTTTACTATACTGTTAGCCTTAAAGGCCCTGGAGCCATTAGAGACTTTTGACAGCTTCACCGGGCTTGGGTTATCGTTATCATGCCGGCGTGCGCAAATGTCTCCATGTTAGTATCTTCACATTATGTTTGAAGGACTCCATGTTATAGGATGGAAGGAACACACTGGCCGAGAGAGAGAGTTCCACAGTATTTGGATTTGCTTATGGATGGATGGATGGATTTTGCTTACCATCAAAGAAAAGACTGTAAATTTGCCGAGCTACTATAAAAAAAATATTGTGTGGTTTTAAACTAATCTGTGAAACAACGAAGAAAGTAAAACTTAAAAAATAAAAAAACAAATTATTGAAGACATTTGACATACATTCTTTAATAACACACATTAACATATACAATGTTCCGAATTCACGATTATAATCCTTGACTGCACTGCATAAAATTCAATTTTATTTGCGACAATGTTATGTAATGCAACATGCGATAGATAAACGATTTTGGGGCGATAGAATAAAAATTTCACTTTAGAAAACATATGTCTACAAAGATTTCAATAAACTGTGAACACCACCAGGAATTGTTATTTTAATGGAAGTGTTATTTTAATGTTTGTTACTTGGTAATTAATGAGATAATAATATATATATTTAATATCGTTTACCCTGTGAAACAAGTGGAGTGAGTCACAATACGTGACCGAACTACGTGTGTAGCCAGCCAGGTAATCTGAAATGCGTGTGACAGGGCTCTTACGTTATGTACAGACGTACACGAATTTGATTTTGCTTTGAATTCCCAAAACTACAATGAGTGGACACGTTTTGTTGAATACTAAAGATATTTACATTTACAATTTGCATAGCCTAAGACGTTCACGATACTTCAAATGAACTTTACCAACAACTTGACATCTAAGTTTTTAGCATGCGTATGTATGCAGCGCATGTTTATGCAAATTATAAGTATAAAAAGTTCCTATAACGTATTAGAACTATTATTACCTCGTTTTGTAAATTATATAATAATATTGCTTTATCTTATTTTTTTCTTCTAGCTTTAGTTAAGTTTTTTTTCTTTAAATGCTTTTTAATTTATGCTTTTTAAATATTTTCCTTATTTGTAATATGGGACTGATATATAAATAATATAAATACCTCTAAATAAATAATGCGAATTGTGTTAACATTTTAAAAGACGGTTTATTATGATTTATTGACACGTTAATTTGGGTCATAAGGAACTTAAATGTTCCTTACATGTAAGGAACTTAAAAGTTTTATAATTATGTAGTGAGTAGTAAAACAGTGTTTTTATAGTTTTTTAAACTATTTAAACTTACTATATAATTACCTATTTTTATGTTATGTGATACCATAACATTTGAATTAATTTATAATATTTTTTCCTACATAAGTACCTATACCCTATATTATAAATATAAAGGACCAAGTAAAATAAATGTATTTAAAAAAACTTTGTCCGCGTCTAGAATTTACAATGTTATAATACCATATGTATGCGGGTAGTTTGGTCGATGACAGTTGAGAATAAAAATATTCCTATGGTCTATGGTGAGTCAGTGACGATTTTGCTTTTGAATCGTAATAGAATTAGAATGATATAACAAGTGGAACATATTTTACATGTTTTATGTGTTTCTAAGAACGTGAGGTCGTGATAAGTTTTAAAAACAAAACCTATATTTTATTTAAAATCACTGTAGTCTGAGTCGAATTTAAATCATAGCGTACATAATTTAATTTTAATTTATTCTGGCAAATAATTTATAATTATCTAGAATCGTTGTAGAATGTTTTCTTGGCATACATCACATGTATGTATGTACATTGATTCCTTACATGAGATATTCTCATGAAACCTTAACCGAAATCTCGAAAAAAAATGACGCATATTACACAGCATATACTAAATTAGTCCATTACCAAGTCATGTGTTTTATGTAAAACTGTTATTTAACATGATTCTAAAACCAAAATGTCGCAGTTAATTTTTTACTTTGTACTTTAATAAAAATTAAGTATTAACTTTTTCTGTGATTAAAATTCATTTATTATATTTATTATATTATATTTAATATAAAAGTTACTTTCAAGTATAGGACAAAAACTTACCTATAATGGAAAAAGGCCATTTGAGTTTTTGGCGGGATCTAATATAGTAGGTTATGGTTATGGTTTTTATTCGTAAATTTGTGTTTGACTCTATATTATGTAATACAGGTGGTGTTTTGCATAATAAAGCTTGGGTATTGTGCAAAAATGAAGTTGATTGGAAATAATATCATGCACCATGAATTCTGAGATGCCACCAAAACTCCCTAAAAAATTCTAACAAGGTAGCCACCACATACTAAAATCATCACAGAACACTATATATTTATTGGATAATAGCAGTAATGGTCTTTTCAATAAAGACGACTATACCTTGTGCACCATAAGAAGACTTGCATGACACATGTTAAAGTTTATTTTAGAGATTTAGCATAAAATAAATTGGAAGTTGATTTTACGATTATCGAATCTCTTTTACATTTAATCGATAATACGAATATGCTTTAAATCAATTTTTGGGTGTGTAAGCTGTGTAAATTAAATAACAAAAATAAACTATAACAACAATTGAGATCGCAATCTGTATGTAATACTTAAATTACTGAATGTTTTACACCAAACAATAAGATTAATTCTTTCAATCAATATTCTTCGTTATGTGTTGCTAGAATAAAAATGTAGGAATTACGTAAACATATATTTTTATTCGAAATTAAAAAAGGAAGTAATAAATTGAATGTACAACTGCTTTGATTAATTTTCGATTTCTTGATTTTATTATTTTGGTCTACTCTACTTTTAAGTACGACAGAAAGTAATGCAGCACGTAGTAAAAAAAACGAATATTTATAAAAATCATCGTAGAGAAAGTTATGTAGGATTTTGTCTAGCAAAATGTTTTATAAAGTTCATATATATTCATCATATTTTTTTATAAGGATTAATGATAGTCGAAATGCGTGCATTTTAAGTTACGTCGTAATTTACGTTCTAAAGACACTTTATGCAGCGTTTGTTATGAGGAATAAAGTATAGTTGCCAAGTTAGGAAAAAGGAGAAGGCCATTTGGTATTGTGACGAAACCGCAAGACGTATGTCAGATACAATAATTATATATATAAAATAAAATAAACGTAGTTTTTTAAACGGTTATTGACTGTAATAACTATAACAGACTGTAATAAGTAGAATTATGGCTTATAAAATTGTTATATTTTTATAACTAAAAATGTAAAATATTAACATAATTCACAATGTACAAAATGTCAAAAGTAAAAAGTAAACAATATACTTAATAAAAACAGATTATCCAAAAATCGATTGACGTAAATCATAAAATCAGTTTTACGAAATATATTATACCTCTGCTCTCAGATTTTCAAAAGATGCAGAATTCTCTATGATGGTTCGCTAATGTACTAGCTATTAATTGACACCATTTTCATCTTTTTACATCCAGGCCCAAGATAATATAAATTGTATGTCTCCATTAGCACTTTTATATCCAACAGTACCACTAAGCTTGATAAACAGGGATTCTATATTGTAGTGGTTAGTCATTTGTAACCCCAAAGCCTTAGGGGAAATTGTATGGCTTGTAATACTACCTCCACACGTTACTGATTTTATAAAGGTACCAAAATAATTTAGTGAATAAGTGTAATATAGATTAAAAAAAATCTGTCATGTTTATAGAGTTTTAACTTGAAAACGTCAATTCGCTCGTTAAGTACAGTGATAGCCGGTCAAACTTTCTTGTGTTACAAAATACCGTTAGTTTTCAATCGCTAATAACTAAAAGACTAATAATGCGAAAACAACGGTTGAACGGGTCTCATATGAGTCGAAAACATGCGCAAATTATAGAAACAGTAAATCAGAGGAAAGCTCTCATAGAGCGGAATTTAAAAGTCCAGTACCGAGCAAATGCGAGCTACCGCAGCGTCGAAAAGGAAATGATATCGACGTTTTCACGGAAAATCTATGGCGCGGACCATGACTATTTTATTGTCATTGGTATTGGTATTGAGGCTCTCGCACACGGTTATTTAATGACAAATTAAGTATAACTTATACAGTTACCTAGTTGTACTATGGTAGCTGATGTACATATATAATTATATTTAACACCAAACCACAGAATAACAATTACGCTCAACACACAAGTCAGTTCCGGGTTTCAAACTTGAGATCCTTCGGCGCAATAGCAGGACCACAGCGACACGAGTTCTGTTATTCTTGTCATCCTACAAACCAGTTTAATAGCGTATGATTCTAGTAATAGGATTACAATAAGAAAAGAAAAAAAGATTCTTAATAAAAAATAAAATCAACTAGGTACTTAAAAGACAATAGGTTTTACACAGGGAGGAATAAGTGCATATGCATATCTCGTCTATTCAAAGTCTCACTGTAGTGCCTATTAGTATTAATATGCTCTTTGTAATAACACCGTGCACATATACTGCATTCACTAGCTATCACCATACAAACATAATACTGCACTTAACACATGCACACCACTCAGGTTCATAGATTCTGTAAGGGACCTTTTTATTCTTTTTTAAGGTAGTTTTGTCCAAATTACCAGATTACTAAATACTTATACAGTCATATTCCTTCCTTCTTCCTAGAAGGCAGAAACATGTGTACATGTATAGTTAGTTAGTTCGAATTTTGTAATGATAGGGAATTCGTTAGATCGCGACTTTTTGTATGTTTGGCAACAGCCCAAGCCGAGATTCGGCCACTTTGGCACCCTTGAGTTTGTTGTCCTGCTTTCGCGGCTGAGTGCCTTCAGCGCTCGTCCCCAAGACCGCTGAAGCTGTAAAAGCCTTAAAAAAATATGTAACAACTCTCATAACAGTTTTTCTGTTATGCCTATATCTATGTTATCCGTATAGTTGGCTTATCAAAATTTTAGATAAATAATAATGTGAATATAAATATTACGTATAATTATAATTTATTGAAGCTATGCAGTGGTAGCATATACGGACCACTTCGATCGACGTGAGTTCGAATCCCTACAATGAACCTAAGCTTTTGTTAAAGGAAAAACATTTCCTAATGCCCGCCAGTCTAGATACCACCCTCAAATTGAAAATCTGTCGCACCTGTAGGTTTGTTTCGGGAGCTGTACTTGAGTTGAGATCCAGTCCACGCCGCTTAACATCAAGTGAAATTATCGCTAAACGCCAGGCATATAAAGAACTAGAGGTGCCCCGCGGCTCCACACGCGTTATTTAAGCAGTAATTACTAACGTTATTAATTATTAATATATCAATTGAGGAGTGACATATCTATACTTTCAGAGTACAAAGTTATCAAACAGACAGATAGTCAAGATTGATTTTCACCCTTCTGATTGTAGGTCATGACTAAAAATACGTTAGACAATGTTTTTTACCCACCCCATACAACATTTGAACCCCTATTTTACACCCTTAGAGATTAAATTTACCAAAACCCGTTCTTAGTGAGCGGCTACATCGCGAAAGGAGTAACTATGCTAAATTTCAAGTCAATAGGACCTATATTTTCGGAGATCTCTGATGAGTGGGTAATTCGCTTTATGTATGCATATTGATATAAAACCTAAACGAGTTTCTTGATTATTTGGTAATTATAAACTATTATCTATTGTAATTACCTAATTTAAATATTTTTTTAAAATAAATCGATTGTCATGGTCACTGGTCACCTACACATACAACATTCATTTCAGTTTTGAAAAATCCACATATAAATGTTCGAATTTCTTTGTTAAGTCTGGCTTTTCGATATTGTTCATCGAAGATGTCGATATCTTTTAAAAAGTACCAACACGTGCGTCCTTGTCCGAGACCTAGGTCATTAAAAATCACCTAGACGCGACCTCCATCCCAACCGCGAGTTAATAAGCATTCAATTCAGACTTACCCAAAACTTTTGATTTAGGTTTCATGTAAGTGACAATTGAATTTTTATTATAATTACAAATCATATTATCGTAATATGTACATAAGCATAAAACAACTTTTTTTTATCTGACAATACTGTGAGCCTTAAATGTTCTGGAGCCAGTAGAGGCTTTGACAGCTCACCGGGCTTTATCAGAACTATTTGTATGATATGACTAGTGTAGAGTTTGTCTTCTAATATCCGATGGTATACAAATTGGTAATATTCTTTTACGACTGTTATATTCAAATGTTAAACATTTAAAATAACAGTGAAAATATAATATAGTGTATAAGTACCATTTTATGAAAAAATAATATTCCAATCTCTTATTTATGCTATTTATTAATTTTAAAAAGCACCAATTTTAACCTAAGTTAGGACACTAAATAATAAATAATGCTATTACTACTCTTGAGGATTGAGTTGAAACAGCTCGTATGCCTACAATGTTAAAATTTTTAAGGTCACTTTACAAAAATGTATTGGAAACTGATGGACAAAACATCAAATCGGTTATTGTAATAATACAAAACTTTTTTGTAGGGTTTTTTACACAAAGATTGTGACATTACAATACTTTTTTATAAGTTGTCTGACTAATGTCTAGGAAAATTACTCGTAAGTATTATAATTTTGGATTAGCATACATTGTTTTGTAATTTTACTCGTACATTGGTTTGTAAAACGATTGTAATTTTACACAACACCCTTTGGAACGGTAGGTACACAGCAGCACAAGCACTGCTGCTTTGCCAGAATAATAAGTGCGGCCGTAGTGCTTCCAAAGTCAAACATTGTACAGTTTCTACTACTCTTCAATGTATGTATATATGATATTATAGGCTATATTATTATAATTTTATATTACATAACTTTTAACATTTGAATTTACTTAATTTTGAAACACTGTACCAGTATTTGTCGACACGTTTGTCGACCGACCTTGTGTCGGATATAACCTTTGGTTTAACCTATTTTTATTGTAAAAAAAGCAAAATTAAACGAGTAAAAATGATAGGATACGGAAAATAAGTTTTAGTTAAGCGATACTAACTATGCACAAACGTGTGGATGCATCGCAAACGCTTGCCGCAAGCTCCTTTGATTTATGCATCAAAAACCGACTTAGCTCGGATCGGCGGAAAGCCCTTTATCCCTATCCACACGCTTGAATTTGTTGATGCTTGTCAAGGTTTGACAAGCGTGTGGTTCCTGCTTTACAGGATGTATCCCGCGAGAGATGTGTGCGGGACATTAAACTTTCGGGCATAAGTACATGTAGGTTTTGTTTTATTGGAGTGAAAATCGCGAGTGTCGCGTTCTCCGCTGTTAAAATTGAGTCCAAACAGAAACACCAAATAAGCATGTCTTATGACAAAGTAAAACCTATTTAATAAGACTATTTACAATGAGAAAGGTAGGTAAATCTGATGTCTAATTGTATTTATCGCCTTCCTATACTTTGACAGCAGGTTAACACTTTTTTAACCACGTCCCGCATTACAAATGTCTTGCAAATCCATGTAATTTGGTAACCCTATGTATATAACCCTTATTCGTATAAAGAGTATGTTTTATACAGTTCTTGAACTTGGGTTGTACAAATGTGTGTATATATTTGCCTATTTTACTCAAAATAATTGAAAATAATAATCATCGTATAATCACTATTTTTATTAGATTTTTGTATTTTTGGGAAATTATTGTTAATTAAATATTTCATTTTTAGGGAAGATAAGATCCGTTTAAAATTTAATTTAACTATGATTTTTGATGAATCTGAAATATACATCATATTTCATATTACAAATCATAATTTATCTATACATAATACAAAACTCAACGTCTCTCTGTCTGTCCGTTTATGTTTTTTTTTTTTCACGCGAAAACCACTTATCCGATTTATATGGTCCTTATTTTAATTCATAACCAGGGTGTAGAGTATAGGATATATTTTATTAGATAACGTAACATATGAAATAAGCAATGACAATAATGGTGAATCAATTCGGAAAAAAACTCTTTTGGAGCGCTTATATGGCTTACGCTGAATAAACCTTAAGAGATATATCAAATTAATGTACTAAATAATTGTAGATCTTAAAAATACTTACAAAAAAGTCAATGATAGCATATATCTATCTTCTAAGGATCACCCACAATAAGCATTTTTGGAGCAGCATGATTCGCGTGTGCGCTCGACCGACAGCATTCGAGAGAAGCCGCGCGAACAGGTAGTGTAATATACAAGAAACGAAGATTACGTAAAACTGTTAACTTGGACCAAAGCAACATAATACGGCATTAATTAAGTGTTCACTTAGTTCTAAGAAGTTTAAGTTGAAGTGAACGAAGCTCATATCAGCTTTGGGCAATTTAATCCGATAATTTCTAGGTCGACAGCGGCTGTGGCTTGACTAAACTATTAGGTCAAGACGATTTGAACTTTGAAACCAATCTGCTCTTCGATTAAAATATGAACTCTTAAACATTTAGATACAACTATGTGTATACCTTAATTCTGTTTTAGATTTTAAGGTTATAAAGATCTTGTTATCAAAGCTAAGATAAATTGAAAACGTGTTAAAATTTTAGAAAACCCTAGTCTTCAACTAAGGCAGCATATAATTATAAAGATAATATTTTGTATGACAGAAAAAAGTGATTGATGCTAAATGTTATAAAGCAGTATTTATTTGTCAAAATAATTTCGGCTGACGTTTTTACTTTTTTTTAAATTCTCTCATAAAATATAATATTTGTTGATATTATTTAAGATCTGATTATATAATTTCCTTCAAAATTATTGTTTTCTTTAGACATCTTAGAAAAGACATCTTTTGTATGAATTTGTATGCAAAAGCGTACCCCTCCAAGTTACGCGAATTCGACTTATACGGTTGTCGCTCGGTTCCACGAATCGCGTAAATTTTGATTATTACTGTGTTTAAGTCTTGAAGTGATTTAAAAATGTCATGAAAAGAAATAAATTTATAACAATTAAAAATAGAAATAGAGAAACATAGCACACACTACCAAACACACACAAGAAATAAAGATATAATGTACCTATATAGAATCAAATCAATTATGACGGAAACCATTAAACAGCTTGATCCCATAGTAGAAACATAATCTACCTATATAAATAAAATGATTGAGGTTCGCCCTTGTGCGCGCATCGTACAAAAACTACTGGATTGGTTTTGATATTTTTTTTATTTTACTACTTATATACTTGTTCCTTATCACGAATTTTATCATGATACCTTCATTGAATAATTAGTTATAAAAGTTTTAATAAATTACGATTCCTTCAGTAGACCGCGCGAGCGAAGGTGCCGGTGCAGCAATTAAAGAATAAATTAATTATTGTTAGACATTTATCATACTATAAAAATCTAGCCTTTGTGACAACGTGACTGAACCTAGAGGGTGTATCTCTCAAAAGACAGTTGCCATAACACAGCTATAACTCCTTGGTGACAGATTTACAATTGTTAACGTTATTCAACACGAATGGGAAAACCTATGTTTGAAATAATAAAAATTAACTTTTCTTGCATTTCATATAGAGATAATCGTTGTTTAAACGGCTTAACAAAGCTAACGCAGACAATAAGTACATGCATCCGTTTTATGATTTTATCCCAGATTAGTGAGTCAGAGACATGCGGCATTCTAACTGTACGGTGAGCTTTTACTGCAAAGATCTTTAACCGTAATTACTGTTAGTAAAAATATATTTAGTGCTGGCAAGTCGTTTATTCCTGTAGCGCATTTGATTAGCTTGTCTAAAATAGGCGGTCACACGTTCTATTCCCAGTAAGAGTAACTCAATAGAGACGGGCAATCGTTTAACCTTAGTAATAAGGTTCTTCTTAACATAAGGAACTCTAACAAATCTTAATTTGAAAAATGATTTATGAAGAAATTTTTATCGTTAAAACTGGCTATAATAATTAAATGTGCATTTAAAATTTAATGTCTGTGCCACTGACCGTTGAGGAGTTTCCTCGTCGAAAGCCAACCCTGGGTGCAGCAGCCAGGCTATGGTGCAGTTTAAAGTGGACAATCAAAACTAAGTGTGTATAAAAAATTTCGTGTCCAAGCTGTTGACCGTTAAGAAGTTCTTTCATCTGGAGCTAATCCTGGGTGTGGAATCAGGTGACGCTTAATATAAAAAATTATTGTCATCGGAACTGAATCAACATGTAAAAATTGAATTGTGTACGATAAGAGGAAGTGGGTTAAATTTAACTTGCAAAATTTAATTACAGGCCGACACCGGGACAGGTGAAACTAAATAAAAACTTGTAAAAATACAACAAAATTTAAATATTTCAAGAACACAACCAAACGATTACGTTACATAGACGAAATGTATATCCGCAAAACCTTAATTAATTTATCCAAAGATCAGGGTGAGGATAATTATTCACTATGAGATGATAGGCGATAAGATAAAAACAAAACAGAGGCACAAAGCGACGCTGACCGTCACGGTTCGCATGTCGGACATTGACATTGCCATTAAAAACCGCAAACTATTGTTTCTACTTACGAAACTACTGTTCTATGAACTTTAAATCTAACGTTTAAAGGGTATTTTCCTTTGCATTGTAATATTAAACTGAAGAAGTTACGGAGCGGATGTCAGGTGTCAGCTTAAATATATTACCTACTAGATAATTTGTATTGTATTTATAGAATAGTGATAGACGACTATATATTGGCTTGAGGGTATGTGTGTTGAAGCAGGCGAATAAATCGTAACGCACTTAGCCTGGAAAAGGATCATCGGAAAAATACAAAAGGAGCTTGACGAAGAATTTGCTTGTAGAATATAATAACTAATTTCTTTTACCAAAAACTTAGGCCTATTATAGGATTCGAACCTTAATGTTTCGAGACGGTGTCCGATCACGCAACCACTAAGCCATGATCGGTTGATAATGATTTAATACTGCAAATTGTTGATATTATACTTTTTTTTGTTACAACATTTATGATGTAATTGATTGTTATTATTGATATAAATATCTTTCAATATCCACAGAAATTGAATTTTTGTTTCCCGCTAAGGACAATTAAATTTGTGTGCGATCATTACAGTATCTAGTATTTTCACTAGATCATCTACCAGTGCAAAGTTAATATGTATGGTGGATAATATATTAGGCAATTTTCTTAGTGCGATAATTTAGAATAATCATTAGGACCAATAATATTGATATGTAAAAAATTGCTACGGAAAAAATATCAAAATAACGTAAATATTAATGGAGAAAACTTAAATAATTAAACATTTGCCATGGGAAAAAAGGTATTTATCATAACGGCAAAAGATCTTAATTAGTCTTTAATTATCTTTCTGATTAATTATAGGATGACACCTTTGACCTCCGCGCCGTTAACTTTTTTTTATAAAGTATAGCTTGGTCTCGAACACACCTGATGGTAAGTAAAGATGAAGCTGACGATGGATCGCACTTACCTATCAAATGCCTGTTCACTAATTGCTTGAAGACACCCAAGTTATAGGTAGACGTGAAGACAGACGCCGGGAGAGTTTCACTCTTTAGCCGTTCGCATAATGCACGACGAAGCGAACGCTTCGAAAATCTTTATTTAGATATTCAAAATTTACGACATACATGTTAATATAAGCTGGTTACTATTTATTAGAAATGAATAGCAACGTACTTGGTTAACACCTGCAGAACAGGTGATGTTCATAGCTTAAGCCGTCATTTACTTTGAATATAAACCTAAATATTGAATATACTTTAATTATATTTTTTATCATAGCGCGGATAAAGTGTTGGCACTATATCTCATACCTACATAGTACCAAAGCACAAGCAATCCAACAACATTCGCGATCACCAAGCGATCTACAAGCTATTGCCAGGCGTCGCTGTCATGTCGGCCTTCTCAAATGCCTCTTAACGTATTTTTTTGAAAGACTTCATGTTAGAGGAAGTATGGAACACACTGGCCAGAAGACAATTCCACAAAGCTTCACAGTACCTACGATAAGGTATGACACAGCGAAATTGTTTGTTCATGCCGAGATGAAGGTAACCATAAATTAAGTCACTACACACTATTTTCATATAAATTCACTATATCGATGATAATTGATAAATTTAAGATTATGTGTGACGTAACTATGTCAGTAGTGATACGTAAAAACAATGTTCTACAAAAATATTGCTCCTTAGTTCATCTAAAAAAAGTCTGGGATACCATATGCCTATCTCTTATAAATACGGCACAATAAGATATTTTGTGACAAAAAAATATTTATGAGCATAATTATTAGGAATGACATATTAATCTTTATGAACAAAAGTTACTTCATCATCAAGACAATTTTATGTTGATAAACTTTGCCCTTTATAGCATGCTATTTGGAAGCATAGTTTGGGAGATAATGGGAAATTAAAATAATTCAACACTCGGCTCGGGTGCGACTATAAGTGTAGTGGCGCAAACAAGCCGTGCGAGTTGTGACGCATAACCCTGGCCGCCCGATAAAAATATTGTCTATACTGAAGTATTATAAATCATCAATCAGCGATTTCTTTTAAATTATACGCGGGTGAAACCGCGAGGCACAGCTAGTAATACCATAAGTATCAACTAGTGCGTTGTCGATCTTGAAACACTCTACCCAAATGAGCTTTGGAAACCCTACTCACCGCAGGAACATAACACAAGGTTATTATTTGGCTGCGATCTGCTGTAGGGCGGAGGTATTCCACCAGTCGGACTGCCCCAAGTAGAGAGAAATCTCCAAAGAAATTTCTCTGTGCCCTACCTTATAAGAGCCACATCTATACCTGCTGCAAAGCATTTACGGATTATTATAAAAACCTGTCAAAATTTAAACACAGATTAAAGCATATTTCCCTCTTAGTTTAATCCATATTTTTTATATTGTTTATATTTAATCAGCGTTTATAAGTAAGACCTAATGCTTTACTTGTACTTGAGGCGATCCAACTCAGTCATCAAGAGCAACCTATTTTTGACTGGATACAGGACTGCTGTCTTTTGAGGTCGGTTATGAATAGAACATTGGGGACAGTGACCACTTAACAACACGAAACGGACTGGATGCCCATTTTCTCCTGCGTAACAGGAAAAAAATGTTAATACTTACTTGGTTTTCCATTTTTTAATTTCAAATTCTTGATAGTGATATGTTTATCACAATAGAAATTAATATTAGATATACTAAAATACAAGTTTATTTAAAACCTTACATACATATAACAAATAAGTACATATAAGCAAGCAAGAAAAGACATTTATTTGTAACTAACACACACACAACCGAATTACAAGAAAAAAAATACAGGTTGTAGATAACATAATAACGTTAGTTTAAGATGTGTGTAGCAAATGGGCACCGAGTCATCATATATGTTGAAGGGGGTGAGTCCTCCATCGCTTATTTTCACTCGATACGTGCGCAGCGTTTATAACTACCTATATAAGTTTAGTGTACTATGTTTGTATATAGATATACCTCCAGTATTAACTTGTAGAAATACGCAACGTCTTCTTAAACTAACAAATACTTCAAATTGTTTTATTTTATTTCAGGCTAGCTGTGCCGGCGGCTTCGCTCGCGTAGATTACAGAATACCGTCTGTCGAGAGCACGCGTGAATCTTGCTGACCCTGCTCAAAAGACTGAAGAGAAAAATGCTTAATGTGAGATGTATGCTTTTTTGTAGGTCATTTTAAGATCTACAATTATGTGAAACATTAATGTGATATATCTCGTATGGTCTTCTAAGCGTAAGCCATTTAAGCTCCCCAAAAGCGTCTTTTTTCCGAATTCATTCACCATTATCGTCACTGCTTATTTGGTATGATACTTTATCTTACAAAATATATCTTATAATCGTGCCAGATAACATAGCTATGAATTAAAATAAAAACAGGTAAATCAGATAAGTCCTTTTCGCGTGAAAAGAACAAAAACAGACAAACAGACGGAGCGACGTTAAGTTTTATGATATGAATAGATAGTATACCTACATTTCATTTAAATATCATGTTTAAACTACACCTAACGAAGAATAAAACGATTTAAGCGCTTTTTCCAACTTCAAAACGTATAATGCCGTTTTTAAAAGTTATTACGTATTTTAAATGGCACATATGTAATTTAATTAATTAAAGCGGTCTCTAAAGCTTAACCGACCGCAACGACATTTTATACCGTGAGAACAAAATAACAGCTGTTAGGTATAATTTTAAAAAACTCACCAAAATTTGCGCGTTGCCGTGCCTGTCGTCGACCCAAGCAACTACCAAATCGGCACCTCTCATGTTTCTCGCAGAATTAAAGCCTAAGCCAATGTAACCACGCGTTCTCGCTTCCAATCTGAACGTTATACTAGAATCAGAATTCACCCATCGAAGTACCACATCGCCAATATCATCTAGTCTCTCTGAATGTGCCCATGTGAGACTAGATTCGTATGATTTTGAATCGAAAACATCTCTTCGATGCCTCACTCTGTATTGTTCGATAATTCCGTTTGTGTTCTTGTTTTTTGCTTCGATCTGTTGTAATCGCAATGCTTGCGAACTCTTTGTCGGGTTTGACAAGCCGTTTGACTGAGTTTGTTTAAACCTCGGCAATTTAGCATCGCAAAGTAAAATTACACTTAACGTTAAAGCGAGTTGTAAATGCATTTCTGTTTTAATATCGTTCGCTCATTACTTATAAAACACCTGAAACAAAAGAAAGATTACATTTAGAAAATGTTCATGTATACATAATTCTTACTTTGCATCAGCGGTTGAAGATTCGCAAAGATTAAGTTTTCTACAAAAAAGAAATATCCTTAGCAAAATAAAAGTTGGTTACAGAAATCTTACTCCAACACGAATTGAACTCGAAAATATAGCCCGTCAGCTAATCACACCAATTAGTCATATTTTAAACAGATATATATGTGGCAATCTTCATAATAGGTAGTCAAGTAGAACAATAAAAAGTCCATAAGAACCTTGGCGGTAAAACAACAAATCTTTAAAAACATAAATGCTTTATAAGTTCAGTCACGGAGTAAAAATAATAAAAACAAAAACAAAAAATGTTGTAACACAAGGATGCAGCTAATAAACAGGTTACACTTCCGGCATCGCCGCTACCATCGCGCTACAAAAACTCGCTCGAAATCGGTAGACATAATGACTGATACGACTGAATTTCGAATGAATACTTTGTTGTGAATGTCCGTTTGAGTGAATATAACAGTTAAATATTGCAGTTATTTAAAAGTATAATATGCAGGGAGTATTTTTTAAAGTCGGATGCAAGTTTTTTATTATTTAAAAACATAGTTTAATTTACATTTTATAATGTTTTATATACCTATTTTTAAGACAAACTTAACAATTATCCTTGTCAGCCTTTATCTCATAGAATGTATAAAGTTTTTAAGTTTAGGTTATATAAGATGTCACTTGGCGATTGACAAACGCGGAAAATGAAAAACAAACATAGAAATCTTAAAAGCTTAGAGTAACACAATCCAAATTTTGATTTGAAATCTAATATCGAAGCGAGTCTATGTAGTCATAGAAATCATACGAGTAATCATGATTTTAAAATAACTACTACTCGTATACTAGATAAGTAGATACATACTTATATTTTAGTTTTGCCTAATTTTTATTTTTACCCGACCACAGCTAAGCCAAAAGGAAGGGTTATGTTTTAATATATTATTCTATTTAGCTACAATATTTTTTTTACGAAAATACCGCTGGTTAATTGAAAAAATATGTACTGGGGGTGGCATTCCGTTCGTTACTGTACGAACCAAAAAGTGCAAAAAAAAATCATAAATGACATATTTAACTTCATTACATGAAAACTTTTCTTAAGAGCAACTTGGAGGTTATTAAAAAATAATACAGTAGCTAAAATCGAGAACTAATAGTATGGGTTGTTATCATATTAAAATCTAGTCACAGTTTGGCGCCATCATCCGAATGAGTCAATAGTCTCATAAAGTGGACTGTTCACAAAATTGCCCAATTATATGTTATTATCAAACACCTAAAATTTGTTTGCTGGCTTCTATGTTTCATAATTTTTTTGTGTTAGGCAATTGTATAAAATTAAATAAGCTCTATTTTTTATGCATAGCGTCATAGACCAAGAGCAGTAAGCTGGTAGGATGTTTGTTTTATAAGTTCCTGTGAACACTACTCACTCCACACTACACATGAAAGCTACCTATATGAAGAGAAATGTCTGTATACACTAAGACTTTCTTTTGTATTAATCTATAATCGTGGGGGATTAACACAATAATAATTGACTTATAGTTGATGGCTGTTAAAACATAGATTACAACTAACATAATAACTAAACATAAAAATATAATGTAAAAAAAATGAGTAAAATATATGCTTAAACAGGTTTCTGTGGCACTAAGCTATTATATTAACGAATACTATATATCAGAGACAATAACTATTATGAATATTAAAATATATGTATTTATATTCTCTGTCTTATTATTTCTGTTGCATTAATTAAAGTTTGTCAATTAATATCATCAAAGTGAATTTAGAAATAAATAAAGATAAAGAATTTTCTATCTTTTTTTTCATAGTTTCAATTACAAGTATACTGTTAAGTGACTAATTTGTCAACGAATTAACATAACTTACTTATTTAATTAAATTAAAATAGTAGAATTAACAAATTTCATAATGAAAAAGAAATAAATACGTGTGAAGTGTTCACAGAAACGACTCGATCGTTAACAATAAACGTGAGAATTTTGTTCCGAGCAAAAAAGCAAAAAGTCAATCCACCATCTGTTCCCAGAGGCGATGTCGATCGTTCGCTAAATTTACGAGAATATCTTGGATCGAGGATCGTTACTATGTACAATAGAGAACGCTCATATCTTCGAAGTGTATAGTTTCTTTTATACATTACAGCAGTTTTATTTATTACTGTAGCTAATGTTTCAATTTTCACAGGAACTAAATATAATATTTAGGTTAATTGTAAACTGTCTTTTATTTTCATTGTTTATAATTTATTATCCAAAAGTACTTCTGAAATCATAACGCACATTAGAAACAACTTTCACCCCATTTTCACCTGATGTTTTACACCCTTAGATATTGGAATTTGAATAAATAAAAAACACCTCTTTTTTCTCTCTAACTAAATTGCTAAATACAATTTTTCATAGATCTATTTTCAAAAATGACGGATTTTCATAAAAAATCTCAACCCGTTTTTCACCACCATATGGACTGAATTTCCAAAAATCCTGCCTTAGTCCTTACCTAGTAGGTACAGTGTGAAAGGTAACCATCCGCATGAAAATTTTCACGGTCTTTGCCCAATTAGTTGATATGTCAGTCGTCAGTCAGATATACTTTTATATATATAGACAATTATTAATAATAGACAGTTATTAATAAGTCAAAGTATTAATAAACTGTTACAGTATTTTTCAAATATAGTACCTAAGTACTAGGGTACCAAAGTATATAAGGTAACAATAGCCCTACTATTGTCCCGGAAGATAGTTAGTTTGATGCACACGTAGGTTAGATTTGCTATGTTTAACCGGATTTATAGTTATACCAAACATTGATGAACTATTGGAATTTGTATTTGAACAAAACATCATTAATATTGATCAAGCAGGATTTACGGTCTACTGATTGAAACTAGGCTCACGAGTGACTGACGATAATAGATAAATTGGTAATATTAAACAACCTAAATAAAATCAATAATTTATAGTAAAAACGATTCTGTCGAAGCCGGAAAACGTAGCAAAAAATTAAATCTTGTAAATTGGGAAAAACGGTTTTTACATACAATAAACTATAATCTTTTTAACTGGCCAGACCCAGCCAAAATTTAAAACGATCCTTTACATGGGCCAAAAACGAAACGGCGTAATATAATTACTTCGGATTGCTTGTTTCTCGGTATAAGTGACGTCATTCATACTCAGTAAAGGAAAGGAAAATAAAAAATGCATAATATAATCATTTTAGCAATCACCAAAAAATAGATTTTCTTATACAAGATCATCAACCTAGAATCAGAACGGAAGGCAACCAACCAAAAAAGCAATTGCGGCCACCGAACAAAACAAGACAACTGATCATTATCCACTTATTGGGAGGAAGTCGAAGCCACTCCGTCGTTATGGTCAAATGGAAATATATTTCCATTAGAAAAACTCGCCTAACTAGAATTCACGCCTTTGCATCCAACCTTAGCTGATGAATAATTTGTACTCGGACGTGTTTATTTGTACGTGGGCACGCCGGTACTACTGAATTCGATTTTGATGCAACTTTTATTGACAACTTTTACCTTGTGTCATAGTGGTATGATTTATTTCGGCTACCGCTTGCTAGTTCAGTTATTACTAACACCTATACAAATTTCAACCCTTAATAAGAACATTTTTTTCCCACACTATGTATTGTAATAGTAATTTCTCACATAAATAATATTTAATGGATCTATAAAAAAGGCAATCATAAAATTAAACCTAACTCAGTTTTATCTAAATGCTTAAATAAAAATAGTTGTCCAAATACGACATTTGAAAATTCCCACAATAATAGTCTTATTTTGCCACTTTTATATGTATTGAAAAGTCTGCAAATAAACGTTGAAATTTCGCAACTTTGCTTTTAATCTTTTCAAAGTAGCATTTATCATCTTTAAAATTTTTAAGACCTTAATTAAATGTAAACATAAAAAACCAATTTCAATGTACAAAATAAACATGAATGATAGAAATAAATAGAACAACAATGATAAAGAATTTATTAGCAAACTATATTAATAGTTAATTATTACTGCAATATAGAAACTTAATACCGCTTTTAAAAGATCAAAAATCTTACAAAAACTTAGGATAGAGCAAAAAATTCTAGTATAGAATGGCTAAGCAGTTGAGCTTATCCTGAGAACCGCGAGATTCACATAATCGTGCAGGCGGAAAAAAAATCTCGTATAATGTAAAAGTAGCCGAGTTTAAAACGAGCACTTATCGAGCTTCGTTCATCGTGAAATACCTTTCAAGCATTCGCGATATGTCTCAAGTATTTCAAATCTTCCTTATCCAGTAGTGATTAATATTTTCATGGTTATACCTTTTTGATAAACCCCGCACTTAAAGAGTGATTATTTAATAAGGATTTTTTTCTAATCAGGCATTATAAAAAGTTTTTCTCCAAATTAAATTTAAGAAGAATGCTTCTCCAAATAATTACTATTTTTAGTATTTGTATGTGTACCATCATATAAAAATTAAAAGCACAACACAAGCAAATCATTATAGAGCTTTTTTTTATTATTACTACTTTTATCATTTGGCTATAATCGCACTTGTTGTTAAGTGACGATGTGGCCCAAGATGGTAAAACTCGGCCTAGTTGGGAAATTGGGCTCTCAAGTTCAGTTGCCGAAACAAACCTATGTGCTTGGCGACAGATTTTCAACTTGAGGGTGATAGCAAACCAAGCAGGCATTAGGAAATGCCTTACCACCATGTTATGGTTTCATCACAAATGTTTTCCTTCAACGAAAGTTCAGGCTCTTTGCAGAAATTCGAACACACTTCGATCAAAGCAGCGAGCCCGCTAACACTGAGCCATAATCGCTTCAAATTACGTGCAGATAAATGTATTTATTCTAATTTTTTACCCATTTTATTATTTTGCTCTATACTGAGCAATACTTATACTGAACAATGTTGCTTGAGCCAACGGACGATGTGTAAAGTTGATACTGTTTCGGAAGTTAAGTATAATTCTGTTTTATATGTCAGTTTTTGTAGTGTGGCTTTTCTGATGTATATTTACTTTCATTATATATCTGTTACTTTACTCAATGTACATTGTACATAATTGTTGTACAAACAAAAGTTTAATAATAAAAACAAATTACACTATATCCATTTAGGAAGGAGGAGAACTGTTTTTGTATTTTATCTAAACTAATGCCATACATATTTCTACCTGTAATATGGTAAGCAGATCGTAACTCTATGAATGAAACTAGAGAACAAACATCTGGTGCTAAACTTTCATTGCTTGTTGCGATACTTTTACCCCTATATGTGGCAGTGATAAGAATTTCCTGTGATTTCCGCTATGAATGAACGACTTGAAAAGGCAGTTGTTTAGTCTTCTTTTTATATACCACGATGCAGATGGAATAAATACCAAACATACTTGTTTAAATCATTATACAATTTATACCTACATTGAAAAAAAGTACAGAAAGTCATTATCGCCATTATAGTATTTTTACAAATTTAAGTTGTTGATAAAATAAAATTGCAAGATTACGTACCTATGTCGTTATTCGTTGTTTTAAATTTTGTGGGAAAAAAAAATTTCAACAAATAAAAAAAAATGTTTGGTATTATGAAACCACGATGCAAGTGAAACTTTTTTTCGGGCAAAAATTACAAATTTTTGAAGACATGAGACATACATTCTTTAATAACAAACATCATATGCAATGTACCGAATTTACGATTATAATCCTTGACTGTTATTAAACTGTAAAAATGTTATTATTCTTGTTTATTTCTTTTTTATATAATGGTTATTTTATAAATTCTGCCTATTTAACAATTTTCTTTACATGTTAACTGTACGCGGCGGTTAAATCAGCAGTACATGATAATGCCTTTAACTGATTAACAATAATTACCACATTCATAAATATTTAATGACTGCTTGGAACAATTATAATCTAGTGCAATTACTGCACTTTTAATTAGATCCATAAACGCAACGCAATCTTAATTATGTATAGGTGCTTTCTACGTATCACCTATATGATCTATGTTCGTAAATTAAGTGTATGCACTAAGTAGGTCAGAGGTGGTTCACCTAGCACGCACATATATGCATGGCACAAATAAAATTTTTGTTTGCACAGTTTCTATCTCTTTAAGTTAACTGTTTATCAATTACTTCTCAATGGATTATTTTTTTATTTGACAAAAAAAACCGCTGCTCCACACGCAAACATGGTATTTTCATTTCTAAACGAAAATATCTAAACAAACTTTATTTTGATTGTAATATATCATGTACGTTTATGTAAGACATACGAACAAACAGGAAACTGAAGATTACATTTTCAATTATATTGCTTTTCGAAGTGATTGTACTGTTAGCGCTAAGAGCTCTGTAGCCATTGACAGCCTAGACAGCTTCACCAGGCTTGTGGAGGAGCGCGGAAGGCACTCAGCGGCTTCATTTATATGAAGATATTTAAAATACATATTCAAAACTCACATTCGTTCCAGTAGTCAATGACGTACTTGATACGAAAGTTGAAAAAACATGTACCCTTAAAAACACATATATCATCAATATTTATTACTTTTAATATTCATGAGACATGTAAGTCTTTTAATAAAATAAATCATTTGAACAGTTGGCAGAGACAGAAAATTCGGAGATCACTTACTCAAGCAAAATATCAGAGAAGTTATTCAAGAGAGCGTCGCGTCTTTTCTGTGTTGAGATTGTTGAGGCTATCGTGTCGACTTTAGTACCTACATCTATTTTGTCTGAGCGCTCCTAGAGGCTTAATCAATGCTTGTTGACAGATTACGAAATATATATTGAACTAGGAACAATTTCAACGTAATATGCTATGAATTGGTCTTATTTACAAGTTAGGTGACGATGTCTCGATGGAATTTTTATTGGTCATGAACCCAACAACAACAAACAACTATCTATCAGCCATTACGACATGTTCCACTGGGCACTGGGGAGAGAAGAAAAAACAAACACCACATTCCTCTAACCGTGCAATTTTCGTTTGCACTATATCCATTAATTATTATTGGGCATCAACCCACAATAAACATCTATCAGTCCTACATATATACATACTAATATTATTAATTAATAGTATAATAACGCTGAAGAGCTTTTTTGTTTGTTTGTTTAAACGGACTAATTTCTGGAACTAGCAGTAAGATTCGAAAAATTATTTCTGTATATGAGATCCAGATTCATGGGGAATAGTATAGGTTAGCTAAGTTCACGCTACGACCCTAAGGAGCAGAGCAGTAACCATGAACATCAAGCAATCTGGCAAGCTACAGGTAACTACGGGAAGTGGAACAACACGACGCCGCCACGCTGTGGAGTTTGTCGAGTAAATTTAAAACGGATGAAACCGTGGGGCACAGCTACTATACATATATCTATTAGCCATTAAAACTGGAACGAGAAGAAAAAACTTATTGCCATTTTCCCCATACCATGCATTTTTCGTTAGCTCTATATCCATAAATACTTTCATGAATTACTAAAAATCATAATAAAGTATAATTTATACATATTATAAAACTCAACGTCTCTCTGTCTGATTATGTTCATTTTACGCGAAAACTACTTATCGGATTTACATGTTTTTTTTTATTTTTTAATACATAGCTATGTTATTTGGCCCAGTTATAAGATATATTGTGTAAGATAAAGTAACATGCGAAATAAGCACTGACGATAATGGTGAATCAATTCGGAAAAAAGACGCATTCTGGGCGCTTGAATAGCTTAAGCTCAGTAAACCATACGAGATATATAACATTAATGTTCTACATAATTGTAGATCTTTAAATGATCTACAAAAAAGTCACCGATAGCATTAATCTATCTTCTAAGGATCACCCACAATAAGGATTTTAGATTTCCATTCTTTGAACACGGGCAGCACGATTCGCGCCTTCTTTCGACCGACGGACGGCATTCTGTGGTCCATGCGAGCGGAACCGCGGGTACAGCTAGTTTATTACAATTTTGGAAAAGTAAAAATTAATTGCTTGTTCAACACTCATTTTACAAGACACTAACTACACATTACAACATATTATAATGTATTATTAATTACACTGCATCATATCAACATTGTTATTCTGGTATAATGGGCATAACACACGATAATTTAAAAACAGGGATAATTAATGACCCACATTAAAACTGAATTACAAGAAGAAGTAACAGAATAGTTAGTAGATGTTGGCCTGGCGCTGGGCCTACATTGAACTAACTAAACTATCTATTTTGAGTTAGTAATCCAAGAAAGTCTTGGTTTCCAAAACGCAAGCACGTATTTATCCCGATTCTGCGCTGTTTCTTGACAATTGTCGGTTTGAAGCTGACACAGATCTGTCTTTACAATGTCACGCCAGCGATAATCTTGAGCGATCAACTCGACGACGACCAGTTAATCATCCCAATTATGCTCTTTAGACTGCTCGATTCTCTCCCATTATTTTTAGGTCGGCAAGCCAGCAATGTCTAAGACGTTATTTTGTTTCCCGGTGATGTGGGGCTTGGCCATCAAATCCTCAAAGTCAGTATTCTTTCGGAATCTCAAAGTACCATCGTTCTCTTCTGACAGGTTCCAGGCTATTTCGAAGCACTTTCCTTTCCGCAACCAGGAGCTACATAGAATAGAACTAAATGACACAAGACAGATAGACGTTGAGGTACAAACGAACTTAAAATAAAAAATTGTACGGAGTTCCGATTTTTTAGTAATACCCTACCTATTCAACGTTTTCTCTAACACACCGGCAATATTAATGCATGTTTTATGTTACACCTATCTAACAGTCTTCAAGACAGATGGGCGGTAATGTTTTTTTTTATCTTGTAACTAGGATTGCGTGCATTTAATGGTATACGTGGACGGAATACATAGCATTGTTCTGCCGCACATAAAAATATATCTTATTACACCGAAATACAGTTTTCTGTGTACATATATTATGAAACAGTGCGTAAAGAATTCGTTATCTCCTATTAAATTTAAGGGATTTTTTGCATGGGTATAGCTTTTTTTTTTTGTAGTAAATTATTGAGAGTTTTCAACATATAAAACTAAATAATAAGTCATTTAAAAATCAACATCTAAAAATGTTTAAAGGAAATAAAATACATATAATTTCATAACCAATAGCTGGAATATATAATACATATAACGTACCTAGTCTATATATATAAAAGCGAAATACCACTGATCACGAGATATCCGAAACTATAGGTCCGATTGACTTGAAATTTTGCATAGTTACTCCTTTCGCGATGTAGACGTTCACTAAGGACGGGTTTTGGGAAATTCAACCTCTAAGGGTATAAAATAGGGGTTGAAAGTTTGCTGGATAGTTTTATACTATTCCACGTAAATCTGGCTATCATATACAAAATGAATTTCGCGTGATTTCAAGATTCACGTGGAATAGCTTGTATTTTTAGTAACTTGTTTTAACAAATTAATAAAGCATAATATTCGTAATAAAGTAATAAACAAAAAATAACTAAAGTTTGAACGAAGCACACGAGCCAGTTCGATGACCAGAAATGTTTACGCTCTATAGACAAAGAAAACAAATGTCTGGAGCTTATCAAAACATTATCGTTGTTTTTGTAAGAAAAAGGTTTCGACATTTGCAATATCGAATATCCAAAACGAGGAAGTCAACAGATTGTTATCGGAAAATTTTTTAAAAAAAATATCGTATAGATATTGATGTATATTTTTTTTGTATTATTCCTTAGATACTTGGTCCTTATAAAAAAACAATATCTTCAGTCAATAAAATGTTATCAAAGTTTTAAGAAACTATAATTTTTTATAAGCACTACGTGTTATTCTGTCGTCCACGCGAACTGTGCCGCGGGCACAACTAGTATACCATAATAATAGATATCTTATATCTAAAAATCTTGTATTGTGTGCGAAAATGAAAATTGATAATGTTGTGGTGTGTGTGTCTGTTAGTGATTCTAAAACTTCTGAACGACTTGGCCGATTGACCTCATATCTATATCTATACATATAATAAAATTGAAGTGTCTGCTTGTAATGTCAAAATAACAGGTTTTAACTAAATGCATATGAAAATATACACGATACCTATAAAAAAAAACCAATTTAGATAAATAATAAGGGTTCCCCGAAAATAAAATAATAAGGCTTATTAGTAGTCCACCAATATATTTGTTATCGACTGGAAAACTAATATATAAAAATCTATATTCATATTGTAAAGAGTTAAAATATGTGAAAGTATGTGCGTGTAGGAGGTAATCTCTGGAACTACTGATCTGAATTTTATTAGTTCATCTGATTAGTGTAATAAGCTTAGATACAAACTAGAAGATAACGCTTAAAACTAAAAAGTAAAAAGATCTGAAAAATGCTTATATTTACTCTACACTTTTGAATAATCTATGGCAATAACCTATTCTGTGGCAATAACCTATACTGTGGCACGGCGCCGCGCGTGAGAGCTAAGTAAATAAATAGTGTTTAATACCGTTGCTTTATTCCACAAACACTATTTATAATATATGATATAAAAAAAAGTTTCCCACGAACTTGATAAACGAAGCTAATTTGTAATTCGACCTGCAGATTTGTTTAATAGTCATAATCGATTGTGGATTTTTAACGGCTATTCGATTTTTATTTACTATGTTTACTTTTTGTTAAAGCAGTTTATTACATGTGCACATGGTAAAGATGTTTTATAATATACTAGCTGTGACCGCGGCTCTACTCGCGTGGACTACAGAATGCAGTCGGTTGAGCACACGCGCGAATCGTGCTGCCCCCGATTAAAGGACGGACGACAAAAATGGTTATTGTGGGTGATCCTTAGAAGATAGATATATACTATCCGTGACTTTTTTATAGGTCTTATTAAAATGTACAATTATGTGGTACATTAATTTTATAGAACTTAATGGTTTACTCAGCGTAAGCCATTGAAACTCTCAAATTGCGTCTTTTTCCGAATTGATTCACCATTCTCATCACTACTAATTTCGTAGGTTACTTTACGTAACAAAATATATCCTATAACTTGGTCAGATAACATATCTATGAATTAAAGGAAGAACAAGGGGAATCGGATTAGTAGTTTTCGTGTGAAAAGAACATAAATGGGCAGACAGACAGAAAGACGTTGAGTTTTATAATATAGATGATATGTGAGTTTATTTTATTTTTCACACAGTGGTATGCAAAAATAATTTCCGTGTAGGTAATTATGAGCAATCGTTTACCAACACATATCGTTTTAAAAATATATTAATTAATCTTTAAATCATTCTTTGGTCTATAGCATACCACTATAATAAAACAAATACATAGGTATAATGTCATAACGGTTATCTTGTCAATGCTTTATAATTTTATATACAGTTGTGCAGTTCGTTAGTATTGCTAATCTGGACACAATAAAACCCACCAAGATAAGTAATCGAACAAAGTTAACGATACAACCCCTTGGAAAAACGTAACGTGCCATGACAAGATGGCGTAAAAACACGTAAAAATGTGAACTTTTAATACCGATATCCTTTTTAATAATTTTTATAAACAAAATCGTCATCACAAATGACTATAGAATACCTTTAGCTATTAAAAGGAGCTGTGGTTTACAGTTAGTCTTTAATTTGTTTTTATTTATATAATGTATACGTCATATAAATGACAAGCTGTACCCAGCAGTGTCATCCGCGTATGATTTAAAAGAAATCGCTGATTGGTGATTTATAATACTTCATTAGAGTCAATATTTTTATCGGGCGGCCAGTGTTATGTTGAATTACTTTAATTTTACATTATCTACTAAGCTACTCGTTCAAATAACATGATATAAAGGCCAAAGTTTATCTTCATAAAATTGTCTTAATGATGAGATAACTTTGGTTCGTAAGGTTTAATATGGCATGCCTAATAATAATGCTCATATATTACTTTTCTAATTTCTATTAGATTATTTCATATAGACAAATGGTATCGCAGACTTTTTTTAGATGTAGTAAGAAGTAATATTTTTGTAGAACATGGTAATTACGTATCACTAACCATTACGCCATCGCACGAAGATAAAGCATTTCGGGTGCGTGGTTTCGTACGACTTATTTAACAAAAATCAATATGTACGGCTAGCTGAGAGGTGTAGCCTAATTCTAGATAGCCTATACTATTCCACGAGAATCTTTCGAATCCGTATGGTAGTTCCTGAGATTAGGATGTTTAAACAAACAAAAAAAATCTTCCGCTTTATAAAATAAGAAATTATGAAATACAACCAACAGTTTTTTTTGTTTTTTTTTTTTTGTTTTTGGGACTTTTATTCTACCGAATATATCAGTCCCATTGTACCCCATCCTTTATTCACATCAAGAGAGTCGCTGATGAGTTAGCACTACAAGGTCATACAACATCTTGGCAGCATCTGAATAAGGCAACAGTGTCTCAACTAAAGATTTTATTTATTTAATATTATTTGCATATTTTTAATTAAAATAATCAACGATAGTCATGTATTTTTTGTATCTACCATAGATTTTGTTTATAATTTGAATGAAGTTCTATACCTAATATTTGATATCGTATCAAAATAGTGTTAATTTATTGCATTGGAAAATGCCCTACCTGCATGATATGGTTTCATCACGATGTTTTACTCCGCCGAATGCTCAGGCTCATTGCAAAGATTCGAACTCACGTCGATCGACATTGTATCCGTGCACGCTACCACTATACCATTATTGCTCACTAGAATCTAGTTCCACAGTCGCACTGCAGCTACAGCGAATAATCGGATGCGAAAATTAGAAGAATAAATTGGTAAATTAAGAGTTAAAGACTCGGAAGATCTTAAATGTCTGCGGCAGTCCTCAACCAACTAATACCAAATATTAAATGTTTAGGGATATTTCAGTATAAAAAAATACAATAATAATAACAGCCTCTTCTCAAGAGTAAGTAAGTACAAAAAGTTCGCTACTCCAAACGATTTCAAATGATGAAAAATATATAGTTCCGTATTTACATACCACAAGATAGTCCTAGTGATTATGAGAGCATTTCTCAAGTGTTTAGGATTCCTTTTAATTTTTCCCTTCACCCTCAGACGATGGTACTACTAATGAAAATTCAAATTTGAATGCAAGGAGATTCCGATAAATTCGTTGATGCAATCAGAGGTTCAAATTCAACAAATCTTTGATCTATATTCATAGAAATAAGAATTTGTAAGCAATAGAAAACAAACTAATTAATCTATGAGCACACCTGCAGCTGACAAGATAATCTTACATGATTTTATGAGAACCCGCATTAATGTTTTAATAATAAAATAACTATAATTACACACGAGATAAATAATCGAGATATCCGTGAGAAAACATACGAACAATGTGATTCGATTTCAAAGCTACATGAAAAGTTACACATTATAAAGTACAGCAACCGCCCGCTAGGTACTTCGTTCGCGTTAATTGCAATATAGAATTACATCTATGTAAATATATACCATATATACATAGATGTAATTGGCAGAATCCGATTAGTAGTTCTAGAGATTACCTCTAACAAACAATAACACTTTACCTCTTTGTATAGATTTTAACATAAACTAGCTTCAGCCCGAAACTTCGTATACGTGGCTACTTAGTCTTCAGAATTGGATTCAGAAATTATCGGTACAAAATGTATCCTGTGTTTAATACAAGTTATAAACTATCTACGTATCAAATTTCATCTAAATCCGTTTAGCCTCTTTCTGCGTGATTGAGTAACAAACATCCAAACATACAAACTATTCATAGGTAATATTTTTGAAATGTTTAGGTATCTCTACATCGGAAATTTATTTTAATTAAAGCTTATAATATAGATAAATAGATAGATCATTTTAAATACTTATACTTAATCAAGTAAAGTAGATAAGGTACAGTGTGGCTTTGACACTACCCTGTACTCTTTTACTCTATAAAAATAGATTTTTATGTATTAATGTACACATAATATATTTTTAATTTAAATATATTGGATATATAAACGAATACTTTCCAAAATATAACCTCGCCTTCCAAAGATATATTTAAACAATATATTCTAAAGCAATGAGTACCAAAGCGGTGATACAGACCCCACAGGGTTTATTTGGTCGTGCAAGTTATTTTTAGACATGAGGTCGAGAAGGTAACGCGACGATATATATACCATTTTATAGTTAAAATAAGAGTTTAAAAATCAATAAACCTTGGAAATGCAATATAGAATATCTTCACAAATAAATAAGAAAATTAATAGGGGTTTACAATGCGGTGGCAGATTACCCTACACACTTTTGCTATCGTGTTTACGAGACTGTTTAATGACGTCGATTGTAATGTATTTAAACCACATCAGAGTATTATAAAAAACATCAATTCATGACCAATCGAAACACCTTCCTAATTCGAAATTCACGGACACAGCCGACTGCGTCCGAGTCGGCACGAGCGAACACCGCGAGAGCAACGCCCGTGCACCTGTGCCATCACGATCTGACATTCCAGCACTAAACTCTTTCGGATTGCGAATTTAGATTCAGGAATATGAGCGATTTAATGACATATTAATATGAATGCTAATGATTAAAAAAGTTTTTAATACATAATATACTATTCTTTTGATTGTTTTTACCTACTTAAAATTTTGACTAACGATTTATTTACGATGGATTTGGGTTGCTATAAATGAAGTACCTAGGTATAATTAATTAATCTTATATATAAAAATCTAACTTCTGAACGACAACCGACTAATTTCATATTCACATAAGATACATATTACTTTTATCGAGTGTTTACAATGATAGATAAAAAAATAATATATTGATCATCTAATGATTCATCAAAAACAAAGTGAATGTGCTTTTTCAAGTCGAGTAAGTGTTCACTTTCGCTGACGACTCATTATGAAATCATATACTTTATACAAAATTAAACTGACATATCACAATTTATCTGATATACCTGAATTGTCTAGCAGTCAAGGCGTGTAGTTTGAATTCCGTTAATGCCAATGAAATTGTGTTAGTGTCGGCGCCTGATTAGAATTTTCTGTAGCTATATTTCTTCAGGCGCGTTACGAACCCTTTGGACTGGAAACACAGCAGCTGAACACTACTTACTGCTTTGCGACAGAAATGGGTGTGGCGGTAGTGCTCCCCATATTGTCACTGATCATTTCCAGAAGTACGGTGCACAAAAGAATTACAAAATAAAGTACTATAATACTTAAATTAAATTATTCATATATATTAGGGATGATACAGATATGAGGTTTCGGATATGATATGGATACCGACATCTTAAGAGTATTTAATCGGTTTCGATTACGAATACGGATATGAAATTATTTCAGATATCCGATTGTTTCGGATAATTTCGTTTATGGATATTACATTTTTCGAAGAATTTTACAATATGTAAAATAAACCTGTGCGACCCGTAAAGGTGTTATTAGGTATCGATATTCAGATATATGTATGTAATTATTTTGAGATTATAGGTTAAAAATGTATCCAGAAGAAAATTACAAAAAAAAATATTGGTTCCGCTAACCATCGTTAGAATAGTTTGATTACAGTTGTTCGAAACTGTGGTTGTGTATGTATGTTGGTTTTTGACAATGTCTCATTCGACTTTGAAATGAAATTATCCGAAACATTTATATCGGATACGGTTACGGATATTTAAAATTACGGACATCCGATAGCTTCGGTTTCGGATATCCATAACATACCTGATATATATTAAGTAATTATTTATAAATACGAATAAGGGGTTGATAGGTAGCATACTTAAGTTAAATTGATATGCATATTTATTATTTTATTCTTAAAACTATACATGACCACAATGAATTTGTAATTAATTCCATTTAAGTAAGTACAAATTAAAAATCTATACATATAATAAAATTGAAGTGTCGGTTTGTAATGTCAAAATAACAGCTTTTTACTAAATGCATATGAAAGTAATTACACATGGAACCGATAACAAAAAAATATTTTTCAAAAATTTTGTCTGTCTGTCTGTTTGTTTCCTGGTAATCTCCGAAACGGTTGTACCGATTTTGACGGGACTTTCACTGGCAGATAGCTGATGTTACAAGGAATAACTTAGGCTACTTTAAATTTTTAGAAAAATAGTTAGTGTAAGCCTTTTTAGTAGTCCACGCGAGCGGAGCGGCGGCCTCAGCTACTATTTCATGAAAATAAAACAATATAGCCTTAAAAGCATATTTTAATTAAGAAGTTAAATACTTTTGACCGATAAAAATCCATCTCGCGAATCTGATCGGAAAGATTCGTCGCGTAACAAACCCATTAAAGCGCAACCACACAAAAAACATTTGCAACTAGTACGGCTAGGTCTGTTTCGAAAGATGCCGCGGACCGTGAACATTCCACCGTCCACCAAGCATAAGCAAACCGGCGCGGCGCGAACAAAAACGTCAACACAATGCTTTTATTTTGCTTTCTACAGATAACAAGAACTCGGATCATGAATCTTCGTTTAGAAATGCCGTTTCGACAAAAAATACTTTTGAATTTACTTATTATATAAAATCTTTATACAGATCTTATTATGTGTGGATACCGAGTAATTTTAACACATTATCTAAACGTAAAGAAAAGCAACTGTCCAATGTAACAAGAATTGAATTATGTATTTATTAATTGGATGGTGGAGGAGATATACAGCTTTAACTAAAACTTTGTATTGCTGTAAAAGTTGAGTATAAACAAGACATATTTAAAAAAAAATCCACACCTTAATAAAGTGCTAAAGAGCTAAGATATTTTGGTCTTTCTTGTTTAACTTTTATTCTCTAGTCATAAAAGTCTAAAGTGAATGCTAAGGAGCTAAGATCTCTTGGTCTTTCTTGTTTAACCTTTATTCTCTAGTCCTACAACTCTAAAGTAAATGCTAAGGAGCTAAGATCTCTTGGTCTTTCTTCTTTAACTTTTATTTTCTTGTCCTAAAACTCTAAAGGGGCTTGTAATATTTTAAATAATAGTTCTGTAAAGTATTTGTATATCTAAATAGACAGATTTTATTTATCACAATATTTTACAATTAGTTGTGATCATTCTAAAGTATTACTGATATTGGAATCAAGCATGCCATCTGCCAATCGTTGATAAAAATGACACATTTCAATGTTAAAACGAATAGTCAATTTATCAAGCGAAGCAATTGGTCCGTGCGTGCAGATGCGCAAGCGCACGCTGTCTCTAATACCCTGTCTTCACGCCGACACCGTTAATGACCGTCACGGAGGTTCCGTGGCCAAACGGCCGCAATGATTCTGTAATTAGCAGTATTCAGAGCACGCCACTCTGGCAAGACGGCCTTGTTTCCGATTCGATCTGCTATGCTATCGTAAATCGTTTATCGCATTACCGTAATTATTCAGAGGGTTGATGTATATTACATGAAAATCAACATCAAAATACTCAATATTTTTGTCACTACTAAATCAATAGTACCTAACATATAAAGCTCAAAAGTTTCTTTGTTTGAACGCGCTAATATCTGAAACTACTATCCTGATTTAAGAAAAAAAATGTATTCTCTTTATAGCCTATTCATTGAGGAAGGTTATAGGCAATATAACTTCACGATACGATTCTAAGGAGCGGAGTAGTAATCATGAACGTCAAGCAAACTGGCAAGCTGTAGGCAAGGACGGGTAGCGAGAACAACTATAGCCTACACGGGTGCATTGACGGCGACGCGGTAGAGACTTAATCGAATAAATTTAATACGGGTGAAATTGTCAGGCATAGCTAGTAATAAAAAATATCAAACTGTAAATGTTCCACTGCTGGCTTAGTCACCACGCCAGCACACGACGTATCAGTGATTTCAAGCACCAACAAATCAAGTTCCCAAGTTTCCCCACATACAGTGGTACTATAAGACAATTTCTCAAGCGTTCACAATTCCTCGTGATATTTACCTTCACCGTCACCCAGTAATGTTGCCAATTTAAATTAGTAATTGATTTTAGCAGACATTGAGTAATATTTCGCCGGTTTAAATCTATCGACTTCCACGACTCTTCACTACTAAATTCTCTGGAAATTATGAGATCACAATTTATATAATACAATAGATTTTTTTCAGAAATTCTAAGCGTCGTAATAGTTCATAAGATTCCGATAAAATTTGTATCCACAGTTACATAAAAGCGTGAGATAAAGTTAAATGATATAAACAACAAGTAAAGATATCATTTATAACAGAAAAAATATTCGTTTCGGCACCCGAAGGAGTCTCTTCGGATGGAATGAAGCAAATTGTGATTACACGAAATACTCTTATTTGCCTAATCTAAAATCCTCAATCTCAACTCGTACTTGGCTTTATCCCTAGAGGGTGTAGACAATGTTTTTTTTTATAAAGTCCAATGTTTTTGTTTATACAAATAAAGCGTTTACAACAAAGAAATTCTGTATAAAATGCTATAAAACTAAAATATATTACAAAAAATTTGTTAAATTCTAATTCGTGATACATCATGTAGTGCAATTCCTTTTCTAGTAAATAGCAGATGACTACAAAAAAAACTGGTTAATTTTAAATGTGTACCTATAAAATATGATCATTGATCACAATGAAAGATATATTATTTCGTTTTATGACACAATAATTATGATAATATACCTTGATAAGACACTACCCACTAAACCATGACTGACCGAACATGATCGAAGATTCTATCATAATTTAAGCGTTCAAAATTAAAATTCAGAAATAGATAAAATTCAGAAGTTTTTAAGTTGTAACAATATTTATAGACAGATTACTTACTAACCAATGCATGAGAAATTAAATCGTAGTTGAGTTAGAACATAACTTGACGTTTCAAAAATTATACAGCCATCATTATGTTTCAGCATCATTACCCTAATAAGCAAAAATAATGTATACAAAGTTTAAAACTAGCTTAAGGTGAAATGGTTTGCTGACAATACATTCTACATTAGACCTGATTTGGTTTTATTTTATCAGTTTTTGAGATTATAAAAGGTATACCTGGGAATACCACAGATACTAATCAAACTCCATATAAAATATTTAATATATAAAACAGTTGGTGATGTGCACGGGTGAAAAACATTTTATATAGTAGCTATAAATTATTTAAAAACCTTTTTGTCCATATTACCATTATTAATTTTGTATTTCTTAATTGTTTAAACTAAGAACCGTAATCATTTTAAAGCTTACGTTGCGTTCATCTAAATATCTCAATAATATCTAAATATTAGGTTTTCGATTTAAGAATACAGAAAGCTTGAAAACCGAATAAAGAAAGTTTATCTGAAAGTAGTAAAACCAAATAATAAAACTGAATTAGTAAACATATGCCTGTCTAAGCGAAATATAATAAATGGCGTCTCATGGTTTGTTTATAAAAAAAATACATGTAAGCTATTTTTTTATATTACTGATATGGTAAACAAGCATACGGCCCTCCTAGTGGTTGAAGGCTACCGTAGCCTATAGTCGCTTATTTTACCATAGGTATCAACTAGCGCGTAGCAGACCTTGAACTCCCCTACCCCAAGGAGCTCTAGAAGCCCTACTCACCGCAGGAACATAACACAAGGTTACTTGGCTGCGATCTTTTGTAGAGTGGAGCTATTCCACCAATCGAACTGCCCGAAGAGAAATCTCGAAAGAATTTTTTTCTATGCCCTACCTCTTTTCGAAACTCCTCTTCCAAATGGAGCTCTGGAAACCCTACTCACCGCAAGAACACAACACAAGGTAAAGGTAATAACATGTCTATGTATCCAGATGAATGTTATATTTTTAAAAGCACAAAAAATACTAAGTAACTACACTAGAATAGATCTCAATGTAAACATTATACTATATTATAGGTAGCCCTAACAAGACGGTAAAATACAAGAAGTGAGCAAATCCAAAGTATATCTATCATCTACAGACAAAAATAACTTTTACAATGGGAAGTGTAAATCACAAATTTCAATCTACATTCCTTAGTAAGTAGGTGTTACAATATCAGTATTTTTTTATTATCTGCCAGCGGTAACATTTTATTGTAATGCGTGATGACTCGTTATTGAGTCATGAAAGATTCATCTATTTCATCATCTATTGGAACAACGAGTTCTCATATTCTTTCTTTTGTATTCAATACTAATGCAAATCGATATGATCCACCATCCCACGATAATGTAATCGTTTTTATCTTTGAACATTACAATTTGAATTATGATGAAATAAATATTTTATAAATTCTTAACATGAATTTCGGACGATATTTTAACTAAATATTTAATTTACGAAAAGGGTCGATGTTTGACGGATGTTTTTAGATCATTCGCTCAAACCGAAACGGTATATACTTGTGAAACTGGTATTCTAGTTCAGTGAGCAATACTTCCAATCAATAAACTTATAAGAATATTATTGGTAACATAAAAAAAAATTGTGATAAAACTTGACTGTGACATTTATTGAAACATCATCTAGATCAAGTGAATAATGGATATTGTGTGATGCAATGAAATTATAATGTGATTTGTGTAATTGATGACCGTATATTATTAATAAATACAATTTATTTCTGAGATGGTAACTAAGTTATTAGTTTAAGCAATACAAAACATAGCAATTTTGGGAGTCTATTACGGATCTAATTATGCGAGATTATTATTGCAAAACGAATTTGTGGTAAAAAAAATATTTTCGCTGTAACATTGAAATCCAAATCATTCAAACACTGAGACTATGGTAGCATCAAAATAAAGCAATCTGTAAAGGCTATAAGAAACAAGTAATATAACTCAACAACTTAAGACGTAAAATTATGAGTATAGATCCTATTTTTCATTGCCCTGTTATAAGTAAGCGTTGCTACATAATGTAAAGAAAACGATCCATTCATTGTAACTTTTCATTTTGTTTAGGGAATATTCGTTCTTAACACAAGCTATAAAGGTTTAGTTTTAGTGAAATTATTTTTGGAGCATGAGTTTTTTTTTGTTTTGGTGCATAGTACGGGAACGGACGTTAAAAAAAGGGGCACGACGGGAACACACCTGTCAGTGGTGTTGCCAGTGTTTGACGAAAACGAATGAATGGTTGCCGCGAACAATAGGTTTTATAAATTTCGGGAGCGTTGTTCTCAAGGAACCCCCTTCTCCCCTTCTGTGAGATATACCTAGACATAAAATTCACAATAAGAAAGAATTAATCTAAAATAATATCAATTTGATACTATTAAAGTAAACAATATAGTAATTTCGATGTATAGTAATAATAATTTTAATACAAAACAGCCATAGATCAATTATTTTCTAACTATGAATTAGGGTATCGAATGTCATGTAATAACAGTGAAATTTAGTTGATTCCAGTATGAAGTTACATCATAACCAGTTCAACTGATTCAACAACAAACGCACCATTAATTCGCCCACACAATGTCCCGTATTTTAAAACTTGCAACTTTAAATAAAACATAATACATTAGAGTACTTATTAAAATACAATACGTATTTTTGCTGAACACTCGCAAGAAGATAAGAAGAACGGAACAATGCAACAGAATAAAACAATAGCACAATCACGCATTTGATTATAGTTTGATCATCTAATGAGAATAAAAATGTATGACATGCACAAATGTCACTCCTAAAGATAAATATAACATTGTTTCTAATATATCAACTCAATGTTATTGATAGTATTTATTTTTTACACGAATTTTAAGGTTATTCCACCGCTTCCGTCAACAGTCGTGTTTGTGAAACGACTTCTGTTCCTACACATATTATATAACTTAACGTCTCTCTGTCTATCTGTCCGTTTATGTTTTTTTTTACTTTAATTCATAGCTATGTCCTTTGGCCAGTTTATAGAATATTCTTATCGTTATAGGTTTGGCGTTGTAGCCACAATCTCACCTGATGTTAAGTGGCGATGTGGCCCAAGATGATAACACGCTAAACCTAGTGGAAGACTGCCTCTCAAGTCCAGCTACCGGAACACACCTATTGGTGCTTGGCGACAAATTTTCAACTTGAGGGTGGCCATGCGGGCATTAGAAAAAGCGCTTCAACCATGCTATGGTTTCCTCACGAGGTATTCCTTCACCGAAAGCTCAGGCTCATTGCAGGGCCCGCCGGGCGAGTGGAAGTAATGCGCAAGCAGTCCCCGCTCCCTGGCCAAATGGGTGACGAAGGAACACCGTGGGGTTTCCCGTGAGCTACACAGCTCCGGAGGCGGATCCAATGCAGACTTCCCCACATTAAAAAAAAAAGGCTCATTGCAGGGATTCGAACTCACGTAAATCGATGTGAAGTAGTACACGCTAACACCATTGCTTTTAGCAATTTGTTATATGTATATGTGTATATGTTCTTCAATATGTTTTGTAAGATAAAGTAACATATGGAATAAGCAGTGACGGTAATAGTGAATCGATTCGGAAAAAAATCGCATTTGGAGCACTTAAATGGTTTACGCTGAGTAAACCATAAGAGATATATCGAATTAATGTTCTATATAACTGTAGATCTTAAAAATACCTACAAAAAATCAGCGAGAGTATATGTCTATCTTCTAAAGATCAACGACAATAAGCATTTTATTCTTTAAAATAACCGGGAGCGGGGCGTTAGCATGATTCGCGTGTGTGCCCGATCGACGGCATTCTGTAGTCCACACGAGCGCAGCCGCGGGCACAGCTAGTTAAAAATATTATTACAAGTTTTGTGCCCGAAAATCATAGCCAACAAAATAAATCATCGGTATACTGATAGAATCATCCATCATTACATCAATAGGAAAAGAAATTACACATTTCATTACACCGAACAAAGTTGGCCTTAAAAACAGTGTTCGAATAGTAGTCTTTTTATCTTGTCAGATGGAAGCCGCGGCTTGAGGCCGTCATTAAATAAAATCTTAGTAATCATTCATCATCAAAGATGATTTGACCAGCGGTTAACCCGCCAGAAGGCAGTGCTTCTGACGTGGGTAATCATTGATAAAAAGAACATGCGTTAGTTAAATTGAAACGCTCTAATCTTAAGCGAAGTTTATTTTAAATCGATTTTATATTAATACTAGCGGTGTCCCCGCGGCTCCACACTTGTTTATTAAGCAGTAATTTTTATTATACCATAATTATAAATTTTATTCACATTATTGACAATTTATATAGCTTATCGCCTGAGGAATGACGTATATGTACATTCCATGTGCATAATCACTCCAAAATTAGTAAAAATGTAAATAAACAAGTTTTTTTTTTAAATTTACTATTGACATTTCTTATAGCTTTCCAATTATGGAATGACATATATATTCCGTGTACAAAATTTCACCAAAATCTGTTGAAAATTAATAGGTACATTTTTCCTTTTTTTACGGTTTCTATAATTATTACTCTATGAAACATAAAAAGTATAAAACACATAAAACTTCCCGTGTACAAAATGTCATCAAAATCGGTTAGGTATTAATAAAAATTATTTTATTAGATACTATTTCTAAAAGTATTATCGAAAATTCTTATAGCCTATATCATTTGATCAATCATACGAGTAGAAGCTTCCTGTGTATAAAATTACATACGAACCGGTCAAGACGTTTTTGAGTTAAATCGTGGCATAAAAACAGAGACATACAAAACATTTTTAGTGGCATACTCATGATCAGGTCCTTTAGATGTCTATTGGTAAATTTGAAAAAAAAAATACATGGACAGACAGAACTTTTATTTTTTTAATATAGATATAGATTAAACCTGTATAAAAACGTTCAATTTTTTTTTTAATTTAGATATTCAAAGTATATTTTTTATGTAATATTTAGCAGCCGAAATGTAATTGCAATAGGTACACCTGATTTCAAGTGACCATTGCGACTCCATGGCCTCCTTTAACAGGCCCAAACAGATGAATATATATATATATATATATAGTTTTATTTAAAAAAAATGTGTGTACCATACCTACTTATGTTCGCATGTAAGAAGTAATACTTCTTTGGCATAACGAAATAATAATAACTCCAAAAACCTAGTGAAGATCTATTTACCAGTGAAACATAAAACAAATCCAATATTTCTGTTCCGCGTGCCAACAACAAGTTAGACATCAGTGATAAGAGAACGTACCCATACTACGTGAACCGTTCTGAGGGGGAAGGGGGGTTCAAATACCACGCTTGGTCAAACGGACAGAGGAGGGCTCAGGTTTTCGTCACGTAAATATTTTCTAGGGAAATCTCGTGCCTTTTGAGATATATTCAAATATGGCGCGCAGCGTTTAGCGCTTTTTAAACTCAGAGTGTATTAATAAAGACAAATATGAGCAAAATATTATTATTTTACTTTTTGTCTGCAAAAAATGATTTAAAACCATATTTATAAATTACACGTGAAAACTAGAGAGGAGGGGGGAGTGTTGGCATATACTCCGGGTGGTCACTAAGGGACATAAAAAATTGATCACGTAGTATGGGTACGTTCCCTAAAAATTTGAATCAATTTTATTGACTTTTAAAAATAATAATTTAAAGTTATTAAAATGATGTTTATTTATACACAGTAAATCAAAAATCATTTTACGTTGTATAAAGTAAAATCAATTTACAATCAGTGATGGTTAACTTCATTGTGTCGTACTTCCGTATGATGCGCGCCTAGTTCTCAATTTTACCCTCTATTAAACGCAATAAAAGAAGTAGGTATAACTTCAAAAAATAAAACTTCTTTACTAATTTTGAGATAAAAAGAAAGAAGCTCGCTGTACCATAATATCTTCGCCGTACTGTGAAGCTGTGTGTGTGTAAGTCGCTAGTTATTTCTGATACTTCCCGGTGCTCCTATACAGAATTCATAATTATATGTGTGCAACTGGCCGTGGCAGTGTGCTTACTCCTTCCTACAATATCGGGTCCTTTAAACATAACGTGAAGAGATATTTATTTTAAGCATGACAGCGATGACTGACGATGGATTGTTGTACACCTCTCAGTTGACGCCGTTATTTATGGATTGCCCTATGCTTACATTATACTAGTGCCTTCACTTCTTCCTATTCCTTCATTTACGCTGTAAATTATACATTGCACCTAAAATAAAATTAACAACCATGGTAAAATAAGAAATCTATATACACTTTTATTCTATTTCAATAATAGGTTCGTTATTTAAAAAAAAACAATCGGAATTGAAATATATATCTTCTATACATATTAAAATACTCAACGTCTGTCTGTCCGTTTATGTTCTTTACACGCGAAAACCACTAATCCGATTTACATGCTTTTTATTTTAATTTATATTTTGTACGGTAAAGTGACATACGAAATAAGTAGTGACGATAATGGTGAATCAATACGGAAAAAGGACGCATTTGGAGCGCTTAAAGGGCTTACGCTGAGTAAACCACACGAGATATATCAAATTAATGTTCTTAAAAAGACCTACAAACGAGTCTGCGATAGCATATATCCATCTTCAAAGGATCGCCCAAAACAAGCATTGTCTTCCGTCTTTTGAGCCGGGGCAGTACGATTCTCGTGTGCACTCGACCGACGGCATTCTGTGGTTCACGCGAGCGGAGCCGCGTGCATAGCTAGTATACATATATGACAAACTCTTCATTTATGCTGCAAATTAAACATTATACCTAACATAAAATTAACAACCATGGTAAACTATGAAATATATACACTTGCATTCTGTTTAAATAATTAATACGATTAAAAAAAAAGAAAAAATCGGTATTTAAATATATATGTGTATACAAAATGAATAAGAGAACGTACAGACACTGTATAATCGAAAATATGATTTCACAATATCCAAGGCACTATACCAGTAAAAACGAGCACCTAAGCAGATTAAATTTGCATAATTTTATGTTCATTATTATGGAAATTGCGAACTTCTCAGTTAATATTTCCGTTTCAAGTAATTTTCGGCACGCAAAGACGGTTCAAGAAAAAAAAATGCGATCCAACGGTAGCCGTATAAAAGCGACCTCTCTCGCTTTCTGAGTTTCCTCTCCACATATGTGAAGGATATCCGCTCGGTCCGTAACGGGTCATTATGTGCAAAGTAATCCATGCATCTGTATACTTTTATGAGCAAGAAATTACATACTTGATCTTCAAATTACCGACGGGAAGTAAGCGGCTATACTCGTAGAAGCGGTAAATGTATCTTAATACACAAACTTATTACGGCAACATTTACCCAATCAATAAATTCACGCAAGGCTATCAAATATCGTTATTTCTCAAAAAAATACGATAACTTTTTTTTTTTTAAATAATATTGTTCTACTTTGTTAGCAACACTTTTTACACCTCCTATATATACATAAGTATTTCTCCTTCTCATGGAATTTTCCTAATGCTTAAAAAATGACCAGTCTAGCTATAATTCGAAGTGACAAAATTCTTTTGAATGACGTAATGTATTTTAATTAAATTAGATATATAGATGTAATGATCAAACTTTTTTAAGGGATATCTTCTTATTATTTAATGATAACTGTGTTCATCCACAATTATTCCAACTTCACGTAAATAGGATATGGCGGATGCCTTGTTAAAACCGTCCATCCTTGTTCCTACTATAGTTAATCTTTATAATCCACTTCACTTGTTCAAAATAACCAAACTACATCACGTATAAAATGCCGCCATAATTACATAATATAATGCCATATAACATAAGTTTATGAATTAAAATAAAAACTGATGGTTTTGAAATGTCAGATCAAGATCCAGCCAAACGGTTCCCAAAAAAGGATTTCAACCCCGTGCTACTTCAAATTAACATGTAAAGTAATGTATGCTTAACCTTCAAATTCCAGAGATGTCATGAACCTTGCGATGTTTTGTCTTCGACACACGTGATAAATACTAACTATAACTATATAAGTAATATAGTTCCTTCCGGATACAATTAGTGGACAAAATGAATCAGAAGCGTCCACTCATAAAGATAACGAAACCTGTTATTCATCCAGTAACAATAATAAAAAAGTAATTGTTACAAACTACCAACTGATTGCGTTAAACCTAAAACACGCTCCGGGGATTTAATGTATGAGTTTTGGGCGAACGTGAGAGTTCCATATATTGATGCAACTTTTAAGGATTATTTTGTTATTAAAACTTGATTATTAAACTCTTACAATATGTAAGAAGGATGATGAATTTGTCTCTTTATCTTTTGTCAATTTAAGTTTTTATTTAAAAAACTTTATTAACTTTGTATTTATTCCATAATGTTTAACACGTAGATATACAAAGAGGTTTCATTAATCAAGTTGTGATAGGAAATAATAAAGTATTAAGAGACATTATAAGATACACCTAATAATATATTCGTATCCCACTTCTGACACTATATGATATAATCGTGTGTTTATTTTCTGTATATGTTCTTTATTGACTAATATTTATAGATACACGACGACACGATCAAAACTTAAGAATATAACAAGGAAACTTTTACAGTCTGTGTTGCTTGTATATATACTAAATACAAGAATACACTATAATATGCTAGACTATAGAAAGAGAGGTAGGAAACAGAGAAATTTCTTTGGAGATTTCTCTCTACTTGGGGCAGCCGACTGCTGGAATAACTCCACCCTACAGAAGATCGCAGCCAACTAACCTTGTGGTGGCATTGAGTAGGCGAGGTTTGAGACAAGGCCGGATTAACAATGTCGGGGCGCCTAGGCAATGCACGTCTTGGCCATTCTAACCCTTTTATATCTATGTAATATTTCTTTACCACAACGGAATATATATTCATTGACCACGTACGGTTTTTTTACTATATTACGAAAGTATGCCTCTATACTCTTTTTAAAATATTGAAAGAAATGTAAGGAGAATATGCGTATTTTTTATATGATATTACACATAATATGTATCCAACGAATCGGAGACTCCCCTAAAGCTTTTTGTCATACGAACAAGTACTGCAACCCAGAGAAAAATAAAAAAATCTGTTAAACTTATGAAAGTGACATGGCCATAGATTAAAATGAATATTTGTATCAAGTAAGTGTGCATTCACTATAGTATTTTGAAATGCGTTTTGAAATGTACTGAAATATGACGATGTAATAACAAATAAGCCAATAATATTATCATCAAGGGTTTGTTACATGAATATCGTGAAATTTAACTTTCACTCGAAGTCCCTTCGAATTATTTGAAGATTTTTTTAAATGTTTAATTTAAACTCGGGGCGTGGTGCCCTAGCTGATGTGGGCCCCTAGGCAGTTGCTTACATTACCTAATGGATAATACGGCCCTGGGTTCAGTTCGGCAACGCGCTAGTGATACCTATGGTATTACGTACTATCAGGCGGGCCGTATTACCACCTTTGTAGTATAAAACAAAACAGCTATGAGCTAGGCCGTAGGTAGGACATGACAATTATGCCAGACTAGATCGCGACCATCATACACTAGATGTAACACTCGCCCTAGCTGCACGCATAATGGTTTCGCGTTCCGGGATCAATTGGTATACCTATATATCCAGTAATCAAGAGGGTTAACAGGGATAAACCCGTCACAATGACGTTTAGTTGCGTTTCAGAATCAGCCAGTGTTTATCAGCATCTAAGGCAACTGACGATGGATTGCCGAACTCTCCCGATGTCTCAGTGCCGTCACTTACCGTACGATAAAACTAAGCAAAAAAAAAAAACAAAGACAGTATTACAGAATATCGATGTTACTAACTCAGTTGACTGTTTATTTCAAATTAAATATAGTATCCGTTCCTACCGACCGCGCGACCTAATCTCAAAGCTTACTCATTTACAGAATTGAGAGCAGACACTTCCTCTAGGGTAATCATTAATAGTACTTTAAAAATACATACCAACGCTTAATTGAACTAATTAAAACAAACTATACATTTTTACAAGAACATCCGACTAACAAATGGTAAGGATCTGTCAAGTTCACGACACGAATCAACTGGTCACGACTTGTCTCGAATCAGATGTTATGAAATAAACACATGATTAGTTAACTGTCTGAGAGTAATATTCATTGCTCATTAATTTATGCTATCACAGAGTATGAAAATATACACGACTCAGAATGTTCCTAACTAATCTGGGAATGTGTAGCAAAGACAATATATAAAATAAAAAATCAGACCTACGTCTCGGTCATTGATACAGAGCATTGTGTACTTAAAGATTTTAATGTGTTACATATATTGTACAATATACAAATACTGTCATAATAACCTTCCTCAACATTCACCTGACACTACTAATATTCTCAGGTTCTAATATAGAACTAAATCTTGTGTCTTAAATCTTAAGTATTTTAAATATTTTGTTTGGTACTTTCATAGGGTACTTCATTATTCAAATCTTTAAACTTATTAGAGATTAACGATCGTCTTTTCTATTCTTGCAAGCTAATTACATTTAAGATACTATATATTACGTACTATACTGTTTTACAACAAGGTAAATTAGATAATCGCAAAGAAACACTTAATGAATTAAAGAGTTGTAGAAGAATGAATCATAATACTAGGACTATATAAAAATTTGAGATTTAAGCATTTTTAAGCCCGTGATATTTCTCTGGTCGCTTCAAACGTTCAAAGGTTATTTGCAAATATTGAAAATATTTATATTCCACGTTTACCATTTGTATAGGAACAAAAAAATGTCAGACCGTGAGTTAAACAGGTCAGCAAATCTCATTTAAAAGTCAAAATTCTTTTATAAATAGAATAGGTACTAGCACCGCTAAAGTAATACGCTTTCATATCACAAAACGTACACACAATCAACGACAAAATGTTAGCGGTAACAAAAATATTCTGTGGAGCGCAACATAAGGGATCGGACCCTTTACTTAGGGTTGCCAATCTCACCAGAATGGCTTGACGACTATATTCAATTTTTTCTTATATAAAATAGTTGACTGGATTCAGTCCAGTGGATACTTTTTTAACTCATTATAACAAAGAAACTGCAAACAGCTCTTATCTATTTCTGAAGAATAAGAGATAAAAGTTTAATTTCTATAATATTCAACATTTAATTTTGAAATTCAAAGGTATCAATAAAAAATTAATAAAAACTATTAGGTTCCGATCTATGAAATAAAGACTTTTATAATCCTAAGCTTTATTGCAAACCCTAACTTCAAATCTTATATAAGTGTCTGGGGTTTTGTAATACTATTTACTGGGACTGAAAAGAGGTTGAGATTCTACCCAATCTCACCTTGCGAATCTCTCACTCGCATTGTAGGTGTATAGCTTATTACTTAATGTGTGGAATGGGAGGTGAAATGTATTACTTTTAGAGGTAAGCGTGGGTAGAATACTAAATACCAAAACATGTGATAATAAAATGTTATTTTAATTAAATAACTTAATTATCGTAAGCTTTAGTTGAAGCTTCCTTTAAAATGTTGCTCCGAGTGTATAAATTATGTCGCATTTGGAAAACTATCATATCATGTATGTAAAAAAGACAGATTACTAAATACATACACATATTTTTCTCCTCTCCTCTCAGGGGGAAGAAACATGTACATGTAAAGTTAGTTTAGATCGAATTACTGATAGGGAATTAGTCAGATCGCGACTTCGTTGCATACGCGGCAACAGTCAAAGCCGAGGTTCGGCCACTTTGGCACCCTTGGAACTTGTAGCCTTGCTTTCGCGGCTGCGTGCCTTAAGCGCTCGCCCCAAGTCCGGTGAAGCTGTAAAAGCCGTAAGGCTCCAGGGCCCCAAAGGCTAACAGTATATCAGATCGAAAAAAATAAAATAGGATCATGTACGTAAAGAAATGGCGCCTAAATTAATAAGGATTAGAACAAGAAATTGCTTAAGTGCGACTGACTTATTTGAAATTTATGCATGACGTTGTAATTCATTTAGAGAATATCTGAATCTCGTATTAATAACTGCTATTATGCTGAACGACATGTTTTTATTTTGAGCGTTTGTGGTCAATCACGTAGAAGGAAAGGAATGTATATTTGAAATAGTTAACAGTTAGTAATATAGTCGGTTTCAGAGGAAGACCTTAGTAAGTAACTAAAGGTTTTAGTAAGTCAACCAAAAGTAACAAAAGTTTCTCATAAAAAGTCATTATTTATTAATAATATATAAGTATCTTTCACTGTTTTATTTCGTCCCAGATCTCAAGATACTTTGACCATAACCAAAGGTTTTAATTTTTTTATAAATTTTGTTAGTCATAAGAAATCCTAATATTAAATAATATTGGAGTGTGGCATTTTGCCCAAAAATTAAAGGTTAAATTAATATTAAAACCTAGAAAGTGGGCTCTTGAAAATGACTTTAATATTTTATTAACTATATCCTATTCGCCTTTTTTAAATTTATTTTTTCTTTCAACCAATTACTAAAAGAGCATTCCCGTCTTCATTCGCTAGAAATCCGATTCAAACGTACTTTGGAAACGTTTGAACCGAACAAAACGCTTTGATAATTAAATGAAATAGGTAAGTAAAATTTCAAAAACTTACATATTTAATTTTAATAGTAAATTTTAAACTACTTATTTCACTTTATTATTCCACAGACGGTTAGACGGTTGGTGAATAGGCAACACGGTTTCACTCTAGTTATCTTTTATCTACAAGCATGAGAGTAAAAGTTTACCTAAATATAACAATTTACATCGATGCGTCAACAGCATATTATTCTCTGAAAACTTCAAACATTACCTACTCTTTGTGTTTTCGCATCACATTCTTGACGAAAAGTATATTTTTATTTATTTTTCAGTAAACCGGCCAGGTGTATAAAAAAAAACGAAACCGTATTTTCTTTACAAATCGATAAGTATATAAATTGCTAAATTCATTCATTTTTTTTTAATTTCCTATCGTTTTCACAGGGCCGTTTTAAGTATTGATTTTCGCAAAAACCTATCCCATTAGTGGATAAAGTACAATGTGATCTATGGTGAAAAATTTACAAGCTTATATATATATAGCTTAGCTTATATGTTTTTCGTTTTAATATTATAATGCATTTATTGTCATATCCATACACACTAAATCCGTGTTATACAGTTACCCAGTAGTAACGATAATGTTCATTTCATTCATAATTTCCAGCAGCACACCAGTTTCCAGTACCTACTGGCAACATAGTAACATCCAACCTCGTTATGATTAGCACCTCGGTCAGTCCCACGGAGTATTTCCAAATACGAAGCCGTATGGGAAACATTCTGTTTGATCTCTTTAATGTTTGGACATGGGGTGTTCGAGCATGGAAACCATTTTATTGTAACGAGATATAAATAAGGACCTATTTTAAAGTCCCTTGTTTACTGACCGTACATTGTAACTCTACTTTGGGAGTTTTGCGTTTGTTTCTGTTTTGTATATTGTTCTCACGTGTGTCTCTAATAAAGAATTAGACTATAAGAATAGTTCGTGTTATTTATATACAATTGTTTTTGTTTCTTAAATGTACACATATCTTCTTAAATATCCTCATTGTTTCGACGTTTTGTTTTTTGTTATAAACAAATATGATGTTGCCAAATTTATTTAGATAACGAAAAGTAAAGAATAAACAAATCTAAAAATTAATGAATATATATTTAATCGTGTGTATATAATTCGAAAAAAATCTTTCTATTCGTATGTAATCAACAAAACGTATTCCTAGTTATCTACACTAAAGTTAAACTGTTTCAAAATTAACACTTAACTATACCCATAATCACTATGTTTCTTAATAGAAATTATCCCTCATTGAAGTACAAACTACAAAGTCAGAATCTTTCCCACACATGATTCTCGGTGAAAGCCGACCGTAAAAAATCAGTTTACGTTAATAAAATCATCTTACCGTCAAACGTTCATGTTACGGTTTCTTTTTTTTACTTTTTTTTATTATTCATTGATACTGCATTATTTCTATATATACAGACTAATTTAAATAAATATACATATTACAGATGGGTTGCTACATAGAAAAGTCTCACAGGTCGAGTGTCTAACCCGCTAAAACACATCAACATGATGCTTTATAACATAAAAATATAAAATACTTATCTCAATCGACCGATAGATGAGTTCAAATACTTCCATGAATAACGAAAAGACTATGGGTCTCCTAATTACGTATCTCGCAAGAGCAAAACGATAGCACAAATCGCGAAATATTGGCTTTGATTTGGCAAATTCATATTATGTATCGTCCATAATGTACCAAACATACTCTGAATTAGGTCTATCAAGGAATAATGCCACAAAACAATATATAAAAACACTGAACATTTGTTGTTAATGTGTTGCTCAATATTTAACAAAATTGCGATTTATTGCTCCAGCTGATCATCGAAAATCTCAATTACTGCTAGCTTCATATAAAGGCAACAAAAAAACTTCCGAAAATCCGAAATTAAATGATATCTAATAAGCTATTACTTGGAAATTTGTTGCTGAAAGATTTGGTTCTTATAAACACAATTTTTTTTATAAAATCATGCTAGCTTGAACAGCTGATATTGTTGATAGAAGCCGATACGCGTACTCTGCTATCGCGTTGCATTTGCAAAATACGTAATCAGGGAGTCAATTATATATATTTTAAAATTAATAAATGTATCAAACAACATATATATATATATATTGCATCTCACCACTAAAAATCCAAAACAAAGTTTAGAACAATAGTTGCTACGTTAACACTAATTGCCATATTTACCCATTTAAGCGCCATTATGACAACGCATGCTATAGTTTAGCTGAATCCGTTCAGCCATCAAAATATTATTACAATAATCGAGTATTTCTTGTAGACTATAAGGACATTGAAAATGCTAGCATTAAGGTTATTGGGTATATCAGAAAACGATAAAATCAAATCTAAAAGAGAAAACAAAACAAATTACTACAGTAAACATGCTTGTTCATCTCAAAATGTCAGAGCAACCTAAATTAAGAATTTTAAGAAACGGAACTATAAACCAGTTTAACGACTGACTAGTTATTTAAAACAATTTAACTCTATAGTTTATATTAACAGCGGAAACATGACCGGCAGATGAAAGGGCGGCTCTGTACGCTGACGCAGGCGGTGCAGCTGACAGGTAGGGCTAATTTAAAAATAAATAGTCTCATTCAATTTACGAATACCAACAACATGGACCTGATGACGTACATAAAGTCTGTATTTTTTTTTCTTTTTTATTGTAAGGTAAAACCACCAGTAATTGACACTGCACCAATAGTTGACACTCTGACGAAGAAAATTAAATATTAAGAAAAAAAAGGAAGCCAAAGATCGAGATGGCCAAAATCACTGATTACTGATATATTTTTAATGTTATAAATACATGTTATAGGTACAGTCAGTTATAAAAGTCGGTTAACAAACTCAAGACTTCAAATCAATTTAGTATCAAATATTTAATTTTCTTCGTCAGAGTGTCAACTATTGGTGCAGTGTCAATTACTGGTGATTTTACCTTATTTGTTTTATCCATAAACAGTAATAAATTTATAAACATTAAGCGCGTCACACACGATAAAGATATTTTATGTGGTCTAGGTTTTTGATGAGTGAGTGAGTCAGTGGAAATGGATCGTGTACCTAAAAACTGGCCGGTATTTCGCCTGAACTTAGCTGACACACTGCCGAGTCAAGATAGCACTTAATAATAAAATTGTTTTTATTTATTCTTACATTATTAAGCTACTTAATAATTGAACTTGATGCTATTTAAATAATTTGTTTTTGTTTGCGTTTTTTGGCCAATAAAACAGGCGTCGAACCAACTTCCTACCTATTTAACAGGTGAGTCACAAGCTCGTTTAGGCAAGTAATGAAAACTAAAAATATAATATGGTTATGAAGTCTCGCTGGGGTCGAGGCCACCGGACAAGCTTATATGCATAGCAGGTTTTTTAAATTATCATTATTTATTCTAATAATATTATGTAAGTATTTGTTTATATTTATCAACGAGGCAAAGGTATTATTTATGTATAATATTGATGTAGGCGGTTTTGATCTACCTAAAATAAAAAATACAGTCTTTGTGTTCTAAAGAATGAGGACCGAACTATGGTGAACTAGCCGAGTCAACAATGTTGTAGAATTATTGACTATGTGACCATCATACAGTATTATATGGGACTGTTACGTAACCATATTTTTTTATGTTACAAAAAATAGACAGAAACGCAGTCCATCTGATAAAGAAAAGTCGCTACAGATGAAGGTAAAGACTATACTGGATCGCTTCATTGCTAAAGCGTGTTACGTGTTTTATAAAGACAGCGTTGCGGCTTTACAGTAGAAAGAGTGTTACCGTCATTTATATAGAAAATAACTAGTTTATACTAGTCATTTAGAAGCTACTAAAGTAGTGTTTAAAGGTAGACGCCAAAGCACAAGTGTAGGATATCGTTAATCTCACTTCCCGTACTGACCTACAGTTTGCCAGATTGCTTGACGTTCATGGTTATTGCTCTGCTCCTTAAGGCCGTAGCGAGAAGTTATATAGACTATAACCTATCTTAATACATAGGCTTGAAATAATTTTTCAAATCTAATTGGTAGTTACAAAGATATGCTCGTTAAAACCATCAATCTTTTGATCTTTATAATATATGTACCTACCACGATGAATTGTCAGCTTTAACAATGCACTGATATTTAAAGTTTACCAAAACCTACTGGCAATATACATAAGATATAAAAGAGCTAAGAAGGGAAGGTGATATGTACTGGCAATTCAAATAAATTTACGCCAGTAGTAATGCGTGACTAACGTAATACGCGGCGCTGCGTGTACATTCACAGTATATCTATATGCGTTATTTATTAATTGTGTGGGTTTCCCGTGTTTTCTTTCACCTTCGAATACGTGATATATTGGTTCCCATTCATCTTTGTGCCTATTAAACCATAGCGAGGTAGGCGGAAAAGCTTGAAATGTTGAGTGTACGCTATACGCCAGCATTCTTGAAAATGTTATTACACAGATTCTTTGTATAGCCAGGTTTAAATTTCGTAATATGACTAATTGGTATTTCTGACGCGATACTGCGTTTTAAAAATACTATCTACGTATAATTAAATTAATTTTTCAGTGTGATATAGCCAAAGATCTTGATTAAAATTATATTATTCCCACGGTATTCAACGTAAATTATAGGAATAAGATAAGAAATATACATAGTTGTAGGTGTCTTTAATACTGTGATATTTGTGTGTTCGCAACTGCCGAATGAATTGAAAGGCAATATTAGCCGTGTAATAGCTTGAAATATCAGCAAGTTCGACATAATATAATAGCCTTATTCATCACCAGAACCTATTTGTTACGATACACGTATATCTAGATATAACACAAATTATATTACATTAACAATGGCCACTAATAAAAAAAATCACATGCAGCACTGTACACGTGATGGAAGTAAAACTTCTTATAATTTCATCTCTCTCATGTAACGAAATGTGCCTAAACGTGACACGTCTTTGAAATTTCACGCTCAATTCTCGTTCAATTATCGAATCACCAAGTTTCACTTCAAAAAACAAGTCTTTAAAATAAAATAATACAGTCTGAGAATTTAACAAGGCATCGTCCCCCTACATTACAGGAAGTCAATGTTTAGCTTTTCTGGATGGCGCGTCAAGAATCCGAACTGTTTGCCCACCTTAACAGTTTTGTTCGGGTTAACTTATAATTACGGATATCTGAACACAAGAATAATACTTAATATCGTTATCGCATTTCCAATTTTTTACCAAATAATGCACCGGTATTTAGGTAAATATTACCGTTCAAAGAAAGAAGGGCGCATCTCAATATTTTTGTTAATTGAGTTTAAGGTAAGTATATAATTTATAGAGTGTATATAATCAAAAAGAAAAGGCGTATCTGTTTTTTTTAGATGCGTCTTTTTGCCTTACTGCGGTAGAATTTGCTTATTTCTACTCATCACCTGGTAAAAAAGTTAAATAGTCTGGCAACTAGTAACAGGTATCAGCCCACACGTGTATCTAACCAATATGATGGCTAGCTCATCTGATCAGCTGATACTATGTTTGGCACGGGTTCAATGAACATATTAATGTGATTTCTTTAATAAGCCCAGACGGAATAAATAGATATCTTTAGTCATGCATCTTGGTGGCATCCTATTTAAGTGATTGGTGCAAGAAATACGAATTAGCAATATCTATATGTATATTTAGCTAGTGTATCACAGTATTTTATATATGACATTGCAATGAAAATCAATATCTTCTTAAGTTTGGACCGTTATCATATTTACTGGTCCAATGGAGCGAATTTGCAACTTCGTTTTCCATTAGAAAAGTCTCCTATACTATGTTTATCCTATCCTATATTTTTACCACGGGTTTTATAGAACTCCTTAACCGTAACCGAAACTATCAGATATCTGAAATAATTAAATAAATACGAAACCGGAAATCCGAAATGTTTCGAATAATTTCGGATATGGTCGATTCGATTAGCAAAAAGTGAATTAAAATAAGATAATATTGTTCACCTACAAATGTTCAATGATTACCTACTTATTTTTCTTCTAAATAAATCATTACTGAAATTATCCGAAACTATTGGATATCTGAAATAATTTCATATTCGTATCCATAACCCAAAACCGACTAAATACTATCAAGATATTCATATCCAGATTCGAAATCTCATATCTGTACACATCCCTGATTTTATAGAGTCAACAATAAAGCTATGAAATCATATCTCACCTGTTTATTCGGTATTTGATTTGTTCAGTTTCACACGTAGGTACATATACCTACCTATATAGTATACTTAAATTAAATTTATTTCGCGGCGATTTTAATAATGATTATTATATTTTACTGTTAACAGAACTAAATAAGTTATATCTATAATAATAATCTATGGTTGTAGAAATGCTGTGGTCATAATAGCCCTTGAACCAACCAACAGTAGTCGTTTACTTTCATTGATATTGCCAGCAGCAATCACCTAATTGAGTAGATCGGTATAATTTTTCACATATTTTTACTAACATTATAATAAAGATCAAGAGATTGTTTATTTGAACGTTCTAATCTCTGGAACAACCTGTCAGAAAAAAAAAAAACAAAAAGCATTTTAAATTTTATTTCTTTTATTTATTGCGGCGATGGGTTATATAGCCTATATAACTTCAGTCTACTACCCTAAGGAGTAGAGTAGTAAACAAGCAATCTGGCTAGCTGGTAGGTATGTATGGGAGGAGAGATAAACGATAGGGTACACGAGTACGTTGTCGGAGATGCGGTGGAGAATCTGTCAAATACAACGCGGATGAAACCGTGGGGCACACTTATTAGGTAATAAGTCTATAATTAAATAAAAAAGTTGATTATGATCATAGAAACCACTTCTGACAGATACGTTGGTCAAATCTTTTCAACAACAAGATTCGGTAAACGGAAGTAGATCTAGTTGTAATTTATCAACGTTATAAAGAAACTTTGCCGGATGTCATAAACAGTTAAAAATGATTCATTTTTTAGGGAATGCCTAATTCTATCTTTAAACATGTGACTAGATGTAGATGATTTTTGCGAAGCAATACAAAATATCCTTTTACCTTGTAAACAGGTTTTCTTATACCTAAACATTAATTATTAATTTAATAAATATTTATTATTAATAAATAATTTAATACACGCTGCCACCAAGTTTAACCCAACAAAGGAGCGTCAGCAAAAAAAAATTGAAAGATTTTTATTTCAAGTAGGTTGGTAGGGTACCTAATGAATGTTGAAAACGGGTACGCAACTCATTCCACGATAAAAGGTCATAACAGCTTGTCTTATCCGCAATCAGTACTCAGCAAAGCTACAGTGGTACCAGTTTTAAATTTCTGTTACTGAGAAGGAAAATGGCACATCTCTTATTCTCGAGCATATCGCGATATAAATACGCCTTTTAATCCTAACCAAAAGCCTGAGCACATGAGCCAGTACATTAGGGCTATAAGGTTGACTATAGACTTAGATGTTGGTAATTTATAAAGTCTTAAGAGTAATGCACGGACAACGCACTGATTAAATCGATGGCACTAGAAGCATGGAATTTTGCACGAAAGTTTCTTATAAAACGTAGGTAGGTAACTCGGAAGTAATTTTAAAAATCACCTGTAAAGAGTTTAAAGTTCTTGAGATTTTGCTGAATGCCGATAGGAAATCTCATCGGGCACATACATGGCTTATCTTTATAATAAAACTCAAACGCGATGCTTTTATTAAGCATCCGTTGGAACATTCCTAATAAGAAAAATATTATTCACCTAGCTGGCAACAAGGCTATGGACAAGTTTGTCATGGACATGATCTAATTGTTTTTTTATCTATACTATACATACTTTAATTATTTGTATTAAATTCAAATCTAAAGAAAATTAACCCGGAACCTGTAAGCGACTAACAAAGGACTTGAGACTTCCATCCAGTAGCCAATGGTATATAGATAAAAAAATCTAACGTTAAACGGTAAAAATCTGCTTCCCACATAACAATTCCTTGATATGGATCTCGATTGTTCTCACTACAACCGTCAAAAGAAATAAACAATTAAACAATGAATTATGATCATTTTTGCAAAACAAAACTGATATTAAGAACATACTGTCGGTTTTTTAACTAATACAAAAAAGGAATCAGAAATTCCCAGTGGATAATAAAATCAGTGCGCCGGTTACCGGCACGTCAGACATGCAAAAAAGAAAAAAAACATACTACTTACACGCAAATTCGTTGGACAATATCACAAAACTTATATTGAGCACAATCCGTTCATATATTGTTAGGGAAATAAGTTGAAGCAATCGAAGAATATTTGGCACAAATTAATATATCACTTGTTTATTTACGTTCGTTCGTTTGTCAATTTCTACGAGCGGCACATGCGCAGTGCGACGCTCCTACTTCGTACCGTTGGCGCAGACCGACTGATTGAACGATCGTCGAATGAAAACCACTTCGATAAAATGTAAAAGAGACAGCGCGCCACCTGGATATGTAGATAGAGTGAAATAGTAACATAACCGAATGAGTTAAATAAAATTATACAATACAATAATAACATTTAAAGATTGTGGCTTGGGAGGGGTATTAAATTGAATATTTTAAAAAGTAATTGTAGATACTTACGTAAATTTAATCTATGCATATAAAAAAATTGAAGTGTCTGTTTGTAATGTCAAAATAACACATTTTATCCTAAATGCACCTCACCTACAACAAAATACAATATTTAAAAATTTTTACTGTCTGTCCGTTTGTCTGTCTGTTTGTTTGTTCCGAGTAATCTCAGAAACACTTGGACCAATTTTGATGACACTTTCCCTGGCAGATAGCTGATGTTATAAGGAATAACTTAGACTACTTGGCTAGGTTTCGCGCAAAAAATCAAAAAGCTTTTTTAGTCGCCCAGGCAAGCGAAACTGCAGTCACAGCTAAACCTTAATAAAAAAAAGTTAGAAAATTTATGACTTGTGGATAATTAATTTATGAATCATGAACGTATAAAAAATGAATCATATATATAGGTAGGTACTAGATATACTGTTTTTATACATAGCTAGTAAGTACCTAATAGCCAGTTAATTAAACGAATCCAAAGTCGTTAAAGGAAAAAAATATTAAAAAGAAAAATATAGTTTTATTCAAATGTCTGTTTCTGGTCATAATTATAGTCATAGGTATCGACCAAAGAGATTAAATTAGGTAGTTTGGTACAAAATTCATGTTACTCAATTGCTCGTAGGTATGTACTTAGTAAAAAGTATAATATCTTTGGAAACATATTTTTAATTATAACTATGTAATTTTCTCAATGGTAGAATTCTGTACACATTATAAGCCATAAAATTTAAATAGAGCCGAGAACTTATTATGTACATTTCAAATATTCCAGGTCAATTAATTTCTGGGTGTTCATGTAAATTTTAAAAATGATTATTGAACAATGCTTATACACTGATATTATTTATATAAATCATACCGCTTAAATAGTTCAACTGAATACAATATCTACCTATATGAATAGCTGTATCATTACGCCTTGAAACTTCTGAGGTGAGCATAAACTTTGGAAAATTCAAAACCGGTTTAGTTACATTATCTAATTTGAAGAAAGCGAAAACAATTTACAAGGTTAGGTAGGTACTACCTAATTTGTTAGTGATATAATTAGGATTTAGGAGCTTAAATGATTTTGATATTTATTTTAATATGTTGTGTTGCCATTATAAATAATCCTATTAAGGGACTAGCAGTAAAATTGCTTCTAGGAGTGTTTGGCAAAAACTTGGTCGGTCTATAATTTATTCTTAATTCAAAAACTTGCATTATTTTACCATTTTTCTGTTAACTTTGATGAGGTTTTACGTTATAGAGTCCGGTTATTGTATACACTAGCTGTGCCCCGCGGTTTCACCAGCGTATAATTTAAAAGAAATCGCTGAAAAAAGTATAGACAATATTATTACTGGCCAAGCCCTACCGGAAGCTGTAAAAGTTCGAAAAAAAAAAACATTATTACCGGGCACCCAGGGGCTTCTTCGCACCACTAAACCTATAGACAGACCTGAGCAGAGTGTTAAATTATTTCAATTTTACATTATCTCCTAAACTATTCGTTTTAATAATGTGGTATTCGTAAATAATATAGCTTATGTGGGTAAACCAATAAAACAGTTGTGTCGCTGACTCGGTCTATATTTTGTTCTCTCTCCCTAATATATCCCATCCTCGTCGCCAGTAAGATATTAGGATATATTAGGGAGAGAGAACAAAATATAGACCGAGTCAGCGACACATCTGTTTAATGGTTTATCCACACAAGCTATATTATTTACGGATACCACAAATAACATGTTATAAAGGGTAAAAATTATCTACATAAAATTGTATATGATGAAATAACTTTCGTTCGTAAGGATTAATATGGCATGCCTAATAATAATGGCCATAAATCAAATATCAATTTTCAATTTAAAAAAAAAAAACACAAAATACCTTATTGTGGCTTATGTATAAGAGATAGACAAACGGTATCGCGGACTTTTTTTTAGATGTACTAAATAGCAATATTTTTGTACAAAATTGTATTAACGTACCACTAACCATTACATCAGCGCACCTGCATAAAGGAGTTCGGGTGCGATGTTACTTCCGACTTACTTAAAAAGAACCCATAGTCAAAATTACTACGGATATAGGTGCCCCCCCACCCCCACCAGACACCAGATAAGGTTCAGAGTATGTTGATTGATTTTTCTATGACAAAATCAAAGTGAGGAACACCTGTTAGCTTTTTATCTAAAATTACGCCAAGAATTTTACCTGGTTCTTCGAAGGAATAGGTTCTCCATCATAGGATATCTCTATATGTGGTACCAATGTTTTTTTTTTGTGAAGGTGCAACTGAACATATGGCACTGATAGAGACAAAAAATGGTCTGTAAGCCATTTGCCTAAGTATGACAGAGCTTTATTTAATTGATCAGATGCGTTAGAAATAGAAGGCGATGCAACATATAGTACTAGATCATCCGTATACTGTAATATTAGACAGAAGGTCCCTAGGAAATCATACATGGATCCAGCCTTTCACTCGGGGCAACCAGTTCAATGGGAAGTTGAGCCTCCCGACCCATCTTTGGGACAGATCCCTGAGGTAAACCTTTCCTTACTAATCTTGGGCCACGTAACCCTTCCTGAGTTTTAATATAGATCACTCTTTCCATCAGGAACCTACTTATGTAGTTGATCATCTTCTCTGGGAGACTCAGCTGAACAAGGAAGAACATTGTCATAAGCAGATGCCAGATCCAAAAACACACCAATCAAAAGTTCCTTCTTTTGAAAAGAGCAACGAATATCTGTTGTTGTTACGCTAAGGTTGTCATTGGTGCACATATTTTTCCTAAAGCCTGTTTGTGATTTAGCTAGAAAACCATTATTTTCTACAAACCATTCTAGTCAGTTTTTAGCCATATGCTCCATGATTTTGGAAAGAGTACAGAATAAGGAAATAGGTCTGTCTATAGGGTTGGGGATTTGAAGGGTCTTTACTATATTTCAGTATGGGAAGAATTACCTGTAATTTCCATGAACTGGAAATAAAAAAATAGTTAATTAATTATATTTAGTAAAAAAGTTTACCCTATTTATTACTTTTAGTAAGGAAGGAATAGGGCATATATTCAATATCTGGAGCAGAGTCAACAAGATTATCTAGGACATATTGCAATTTATTAAAGGAAAAATGAGAGTCTAGCAAATTAGTTGTAGATGATGAAACAGTACTATTCTTAAGAAGTGTAAGCAAGTTTCCAGGGAGAGAGTCTAATTGTGGGACAAAAGGAGGTGATGTTTTATCAGAGAATTCTTCCACCCAAGAAGAAGTGTAATTGGAAGTCAAATTGTCAATATTATAAGCCCCGTCGAAATCTTTTTATTTATTTCCAAATAGCTGTGGAGGGGGTGAGAGGAGACAGGCTGCCGCGCCGTCTATTAAACTTCTTGTAAACTAACATAACAGTTGTTAGATTGTCTATTATTATTATTTTTATTATGACCACTGGATACAAGTCCTTTAAGCCCAACTTTAGTATTTTCTAATCTTCAAAGTGAGTCCAAAGAATATGGTGGCTCCCTTTTTAGAAGTATCTGTAGGGAGTTTTCGTGGCAAATCAAAATGCATGTTTCCAATTTATATTCACAATCCACTTCACGTATCCACAACAACCAAACTATATTACGCAAATTACCACCAATATTACACAATATAGGGTAAGAAAACCTAAGTTACTGAACTAAAATAAAAACTACGTGTCAGCTCAAGATAACGCCAAAAACTCCATTAGATAGGTTACATTCCATAATGTGTGAAATTACACGGGCCATCTAGTACAACTTTAATTTATTATCTACTAGCTGATACCCGCGACTTCGTCTGCGGTGTTTATTATATTAACAATACATTTTATGCACATGGTAAATGCATAGTGCTTATAAAAATCGTAGTTTGTTAAAACTTTAATAACTTTCATTGAATGAAGATATCATGATATTTTTTATAAAGACCTGAGGAGAGATTCTGAGGAGTAAAACGAAAATAAAACAAAAAAATCTATCCATACATTTTTGCGTGATGAGTGCACAACGGCAAAACTCAATCGTTTTATTTATATAGATAATTCTATATGATAGTTAGACCATAATTACATGATGAGACTGTCGAAGATGGTAACATGTTAAGCCCAAGAATGGTCTGGTTTTCCAGTATATCTGGAAAATATAAAACGGTTGCTGGTCATATGATCACTACCTAGACTACTGTGAGTAAATTTCATTAAATTTAAGCTATATCAATATTTAAAAAAAAATGAAAATTTATACATCAATAATAAATATTTAGCCTTATTCAGAGTAATTCACAATATGAACCATCATAAAAACATGTTCCTTCGGTTTATAATATTGGTAGAAGAACTCAAGGTGCGAGTAATATTTTATGCTTCATAAAGGTGGGTCTTTTATAGACTATAATCTATATTATAGACTCGGAAATTAAATACTTCAGCTTCACCTTTGGCTATATAGAAATAAAAATAAAAAAGCTTAAGTAATTAAATTAAAAATATATTGACGAGTGATTTTAGCTCGTTGTGATGGAAAAAAAATACACCTATTGTTACAAGGAGCGGCTTCATATCAACATAATTTAATATGTCGGAGAAAAGTCGATATAATTACGCTAATGACTTAGTATCCATACTATTGACTTTATCACTATTGGCGGGGGGCGCGATAGCAACAGGTGTGCTCTGTGACCGCAGGCATTATATAAGCAATTATATAAGCTTCCTTTCAGAAGGCAGGAACATGTATATATGTATAGTTAGTTAGCTCGAATTTCTATGGATAGGGATTTAGTCGGATCACGACTTTTTCGGATGATCGGCAACAGCCCGAGTCGAGGTTCGGCCACTTTGGCACCTTTGGAGCTTGTTGTCTAGCATACGCGTCTGAGTGCCTTCAGCACTCGCCCCCAAGCCCGGTGAAACTGTAAAAGCGGCCTGAGCCCTGAGGCTATTATAGCTAACAGTGTAGTCAGGTCGAAAAAAAAAACAAACTAAAAGGCATTCTCGCTTCAGTCGTGGAATAGTAACATTCTAGTTCATGTTGTTGGATAGTGAAGACCTGCATTTATAAAGTCCACTACAATAAACACTGTTCCTGTGTGACGTCACGCTGCCCGGGTCGGCCACCTATATCATGTTAAACTATCTAGGCAAACCTGAATAGTAAAACATAACCTTATACAAAACCTTCATCCAAATAGTTAAAGGCGGTTTCGACAAACAAAATATATAAGAATTGAATACTTAATAGTATTAGATTACGCCTTATTACCATCTGACGTCATCCGTTTTTGCGCAAATCAATCCGCAAAAACAATTTGCTTCATTTCACTCGGTCTTAATGATCCTTTTTGTGTTTTCGAACCTGACAGTAGCTGTAATTATTGTTGTACATCAATATTTATTTGTTATAATCAGTAAAGTAAATATAAAAACATAATAAGTAAACGTACTCGAAACAGATCGGTTCAAACAAAGAAAAGTTCAAAAAAGTTTGGTCCAAACGTGTCTACATTGCATCCCGAACCTTCTTTATTCTAATTTCTACTTTATCTTGAAAACTTAAATGCGTCTTTTGTCCAACACTACTCGTGAAAGGTGTGAGGGTTGCTCTTTTATTTTTTAAACAGGATATCCTGGTTAGGTCGTACCGGCGGCGCGGCGTGGCGGCCGTTTCCGAGCATACAGTTCGTAAGGAATGACTGCTTTAAAAAACTCTGTAGCACGTGTACTCAGACAAGTGGGGTTTGTCGCTCAGCAGTGTTGTATAATGCCTTTATTCGTATTCTAAAATATTTGTGATTAAAAGAAACCGAAGAAAAGTATGAAAAGCAAGTATCGAATTAGTAAATCAGTATTTTATTGTTTTTCAAAATGATGGCTCTGTGGTATCGTATGCGTACACCGCGTCTATCGACGTCAGTTTGATCTCTCAATGAGCCTGATCTTACACGGTGAAGGCAAACATCGTGATGAAACCATATCACGGTGGTAGGCCATTTTCTAATACCCGTCTGGCTATCTACCACCCTCAATTGCAAAGCAAAATATATGGTCATAAACCACTTAAAGTTATCTTTATACACTATATGTTTAACGTTTGGCCACAATCTCACCTGATATTAAGTAACGATAAAGCCAGATGGGCATTGGAAACTGCCCTACCACCGTGTGTCTGTTCCGGCAGTCGCAATTGAAAGACAGTCCTTTTCTTAGGTAACTCATAAGTTAACCCCAGTTAAGATTAAGTTTAAACGCTAAACCTAGGGTATTAATTAAAATAAAATGTATATTTGAAATGAAAATTTATAATAGAAAACTTAATTAAAAAAAAAACCGTTTTTATGTAGGTACTTATTTGGATTTAAAGAAGATCTAATAAAAATAATTTAATAATCTTCTTCTTGTTCATAATGAAAGTACCTATTTAGAAATTTAGAACTAAAATAATAATTAATAACAATGCTAATAATATGTACTTATCCTGTATATTTCATTACACGTTGTATGTAATACCGAAGACTTCGACCAAAATTTGAAGAACTTTGTTGGTTTCATTAAAATATTTTTTTATATCTTAAGGTTGTTTAATTACCATGCTACATAATGTTTGTTGCGGCAATCATTATACAAGTAGTTAACTAACTAACTTTTTGTCATCCACTTCGAGCGGTCACAGAGCAACCCAACGGAGTTTGGAATTCGACATTAGGTATTTACGGTTATTGGTTTTAACTTCTGTTTACTAAAAGTGGTTTATGTTAACCCACAATTAATATCTTTTGTTTAGTGACAATTTAGTGGACAATAAGCCTACCTGGTAATAATGTTTTTTATGTTAAGTAACTATACCAATAACTTAAGTCATCATTTCCAATTATATACAAAAAAACTATATTTTATATTTATCTATAGGAGTTGATAAATATGTAGTTCTGTCTGTAGATGTGATTTTCTACAAATGTTGTAATTGCTGTTTGATGACTCAATGACCAATGATCAATGACCTACATTGATCTCGTATTCGACATTTATAAGTTTATGTTTGTCTGTTTCTTTGTTTATAATCAGATTTTGTATACGGTAAGTAAATAACATTGTTCAATTGATAGGCTATAAAAATTAATAATTGTACTTTTAGAGACGATATTAAAATATATTCAAGTAATAGTTACTTCTTTTGGCGCGTTAGTAGAGGGTAAAATTGATAGAGAGTTGCGCGGGCAACATGAATTTTTAGAAGTGTGTCATTATGAATTTAGTTATTTTTAATTGTGTGAAAATAGTTTAACGTTGTATTTTAATTAAGTTAAAATATATTTATCTGTACAACGTTAAACTATTATCAGACAATTAAAAAAGTCTGTAAAATGAATTCACATTATTATAATTGACACTACTTCATAATGTTGGCACGCAGGATAAAATTTTGGGAATAGGTAGGTGCTTAATTTTTTGTTACGCCAAAGAAGTATAATTTCTTACGTGCGTAGTAGATATACCTAAGTAGTTTGGTACACATAATTTCTTGTTTACAATCAATTTTGATTAACTAGTGTATACAGCAAGTACTACTTATTTATCATTCTATAATTGATATGTTATAAAAACTATCAATATAATCTTAAAAAATCAAAAAAGAAAAGTAAAAATAAAATTACGAGACGGAAATAATTACTACGTAATATACGCGTGCGGAGCCGCGGGTACAGCTAGTCTTTTTATAAATGTACGATGTCGCTGGACGATAAAAAGAGCCTATTCCAAATTTCATTAAAATCCGTCCAGCCGTTTGAGCGTGATTGATGGACAAACATTCAAACAAACATATTTCTCATTTATAGTACCTATATAATATTTGTATGGTATTAGATTAGATTACATAATATCTATTTATAAATATTTTCAAAGACAATAAGCAGCTTCAACTATTTGTTTAAAATAATTGAAGCTGTCGCTCCGACCGACAGCCAGCAAAAAATATTTACGATGGGTTTAGAGAACTTCAAATACAAGTTGAAAGTATAGACGTGTTATGTGCTTTCAAATGACATAGTAGGTGTTAATATACATATAATTAAAGTTGTCAACGGTCAAATTATAAGTAAATGAACTCGCCAAGGTTACCCAAATTACCGTGACTGTATCTATAGTCGCGAATTATGTAAATTCAAACAGACAATTAGCCGTATGCGAACATGCCGTGGCCGGGTCGTTCAAAGCCATTCCCACAGATAACAAGCAAACAGTGTATAACCAGCCACCTGACGTCATTCAATAATATTACATGAGAACTATACAATTCGAAATTTAAAAAAATTATCATTGTAAGAAAACATCATTCTCATTCTAATCTACCTCTGTAAAAATTGATTTGGGAGGTTATGCCAGAGTGGAAAAGCTTTTCTAGTACCGCAACACCTATATGGAAACTTTTTTAAATAACTGGACAACTGAAATGGATATTTACCGGGAACCTACAGTCTGGAAGTTTGGTACAAAGAAAGGTATAATTTTCGAAAATAACGAATTTCAAATACCGTGCAAAATTATTACGCGACAATTTTATATTAATGTTTACTAAAAATTATCTCGAAAATGGTTTGAGACACAAATTGAAATTAAAATCGAATGTAAAAGTGCTTCCATGTTGTCACTAAAAATCAAGTTCCTACGTTAACGCAATAAAGATATACCGGTCCATCATATTAACAGTAGAACTGTGACAGTAACAGTGATCGATTAAAACCTCTAGGGTTCTTCTAATAGACCAACAGTCTTGAAATTTGGCACAAAGGATAGACTTTCGCCTTAAGGCATATATATGAAAACCTATTTAAATTTTTTCTCGAATTAATATTGGATAACGTTATAGTTGCTGTTAATTTCATAAATGAACACCTGAAAATACAAGTTGGTCACTCAAGGAGACTCCAGCATGGAGCCATTGAGTCAGCAGCCGCTCACGCGATACAGTGACACTGCATTCACTAGCTATCGACACACACACATGACACAGCACTTCACACATGCACACTACTCATGTACATAGGTTCTGTAAAAGGACTTTTTTCTCTTTTCCTTTTTTTTGGCTATTTGAAGAAACATGTTTATATGTATAGTTAGTTAGATCGATTTTTTTACGGATTGGGAATTAGTCAAATCGCGACTTATTTGCATGTATGGCAACAGCCCAAGCCGAGGTTCAACCACTTTGGCACCCTAGAGCTTGTTGCATATTTTAAGGCGCCAGTATTATTTGCTATTTGACAAACTTTTTTTTATAACTGGAGTTCAAGAATAATAACGTTTTTTTTAAATCGACAAGAAATCATTAAAATGACTTTTTACTTTATTAGTGTTCACGGTAAATTTGTTAACAAGTAAGTTTCACACGATTTAAATCAATAGGTACATTAATTAATTCCGAACTCTGAAGGTGTATTCAGAGATGGGATTATATTTACTCTACAATAGTCACGAATATCGCAATCCAGTTTGGCCAAGCAAGCATTGCCACCCTGACTTATGCTAACAAAAGACACTACTACCTTGAATCTTCAATGAAATATTGACCAACTGTCAAATGCATCAATACCGATTACAGGTGTCAATAAAAAAATATCAAAGACATTGCGAAACAACCAAGACTTCATTGTAAATCTCTGTTGTATCGACGTTGGACATTTCTACCTGGCTCTCCGCCATCTTGGCAACTTTCATTCACTAAATAACTGAGAATACGAGACGGTCAAGCTGGGATTCCTGTGTATGGTTTATATGTAATTCTCTCTCAGTTCACAACAACGCGTGATGCACTTACTACTATTATGTAAGTCATACTTTATCTAAATATATATAAATCACATGAACTCCATGTCTATATTCAATGTAAATAGTCTAAAAATACATTCTTATTTCTTTGTACAAAAAAGCAAACATTAAAATTACAATTTCAAATACACTTTTATTGCTATGTTTTCAGGATTTTTTAATTATTAAAAATCACTCTATCATCATACCAGAGTTTTTCTGCGGTAAGCAGGAAAACCTTTTAATATCTTTGCCGTACTGTGAAGCTGTTGAACTGTATCCCGGACAGTATGCTTCTACAACATAGAGTCCTTCAAACATAAGACTGGTAATGGCTTGTAGATCCCTCGATGGTTACCGATGTTGATGGATTGCACTGTGTCCACCATGAGGTCACCATCATACCGTCACTTTAACGTATTACAATAAAAATAAAGAAAGAAAACAGAGCCATTTCCCAATTAACGCAAGACCTAATATTTCACATAACCCACATGTCACGTGTTTCGAATTTATATAAACATGACACAGTTACATATGATGTGAATATGATGTCAAACTAAGGTAATGTGTTCAATGGGTTTTTCTTTATCTTGGAAGCCGCTTTCTATTTCTTTCCCAGTATACAACCGCACAGGTTCCAAGTTCTTCGATTATCATTATCAGTATATTGTATCTACATATTATAATACAATACATTGAAACAATACTCGTAAATACCTTACATGTATGTTTGTTTTGTGAAATCAGTCCGTTAACTAAGTGATGTTATCTGTTTGACAAATGTATGCGGGTGTGAACTTATAGATTGTATAGTTCCTTAGATATCAAATTTGCGCTTGAATGTTTGGAAATAACACATATACATATAGAGATATGAATATATCCCCAGAACTTGGTTTACACAGTATAATGTGTTTACTTACAATAAAATATTTTATACTATAATTTATAATACACCTACACAATACGAACTCAATTTATCTTAAAGAGTAAAAACGGTTTTTAATCAAACTTACAGGTTCTATTGCAAAGTACGTGGTATGTTAGCTTATCTATACTACTACATCTAACCATATTAATAAATCGTTAGTTCTGCATGTATATATATAGTTTTCCAAATTTCCCATAAACATCATAGGTATATAATACTATCGAGTGGTCGATAGACAGTTCGAATCCCGCTGATTTTAGAATATTTAAAATAAAAATATTTTCTTAAGAACTTTTTTTTTGTGTAGGTTTTCTTCTGACACGTGTTTTTTTTTTCAATTAAAACGTCTATAATAATGAAATATTTTGAATAAAAAAATATTAAGTATTATAGCAGTACATACACCTAATTAATTAGAATTGTGTAATGAATATTTAAGTTGGTAAATACCTAGGTGATTAATTAAATATTATTTTATCTCCACATTAACAATTCACGAACTGTTAAAATGTTCGTGATAACTGAATAAGGGATTATGAAACAGACGAGATAATACGGGATTCGTTGGAGTAAACAGATGTGCGTTACTTACCATTTGTACAGTGACGGCAAAAGATGAATGATCCTTTGTTACTTTTTCACAAAGAATTTTTAAGTACCTATATCTCTATATACTTTTTTCCCTATACATATATCTGTTCGATAGTTATTGTTTGGATTTCTGCAAAATTAATTGATTTGCGCAATGGTTGATCCCACGCGAATATGGAACCAACCTTCGATGCGAACGAAATAGCAAAGTTACGACGAAAGTACAATGTTCAATGTCACGCCAACTCACCGGCAAACCTAAGGTGGGTGGTGTACTCACCTTTTATAATGGTGCTAAGTCCTTCTTAATGCAGAACCTGACGACCTGTTAAAGGTTGCGGGAAGCTGCTGGATGCGGGCAGCACAGGACCGGTCGTTGTTGTGATCTTGATTATAAAGATAAAGATGATGTAAAGTGGAACTTAAAGTATATTATTACATTTATTAATAAATATCACAGTTAATTAATCAAATATTGTCCCGTGAAACTTTTCTATTATCTCCATATGAACGTTTTCTATATATTAAAAAAACCGGCAAGTGCGAGTTGGACTCGCGGACCGAGGGTTCAGAAGCTCAAAAGGCTTATACAGTTTCGCCGGGCTTAACTTGTAGGTATGTAAATAGTTAGTCCATCGCGGTAATAAACTATGACAGCGAATTATGCTCTAAAGAAAAAATAAACTGGATGGAGGGACAACCTTAACTTTGTCGTTGAAAACCTAATGTCCCATACATCGACTTAGCAAATCCAAATAAGTTAATAATCACAAAAAGATAATTGTGTCGTAACTACATATTTACCGTTTTCAAAAGCTTCTCTTTACTTGTGCTCTAAGACACTGCTTCTTGTCAAATTTCGTGATTGTAGGTCAACGGGAAGCAGCCTATAGGCTTTGATTCCCTTGCGAGCGAAATATAAAGGATAAACGAAAATAGACTAGATTTAAATTATAGTAAAGAAAATAAGATGTTTTTAAATAGTAGCACAGGCAAGGCAGCTAGTTGATGGCAAGCACAGCAAAATCCAAAAACAAGGTCGCTGCGTCCAAGCCTTTTGGCAATCCCGCAACGAGGCAAGCCAAAACAGATGTGACAGATGCATAATAGTTACGTCCCAGTCAAGTACAGAGTACAGATCTCTACCACCTCGCTTCATTACCGGCCGATACCGGTACGCGACATGTCTTAGTGTGCCAGAATGGCGGGTGTCACATCTGATTAACGTTGGTCGCGATCCAGTCGCAAAAAATTACCTTGTCTTATCTTATTCTAGTCATATTATTATGATTTATATTTTTTATGGATTTAAAAAAATACTATAGACTATAGAGATCAACAAACAATTGTCAAATGACTCCGAACAGGCACGGCTCAGCCGCATTCAAAGTGCACTTGATTTTTTACAACTTCCTACATCATAAAGTTATACAACTAAACAATGATATACTATTGAAAACGGTGTTAAGATGTTGCCACAGACTTTTACAGTGAAAGAGGCTTTATTGTATACTAAATTCCTTTTACAGCTACAAGTATTTATGACTACTTGACTATGACACATTATTCATTCATGGACTATCGCATTTGAGGTTCTTTGTGTGGCATTAGATCATTGTTTTCGTTTTTTGGTAGGCGGTTTGAACTACAGTTCATGTTTGTGTTATATTGTAATACCTCAAGCCCAGTAAAGCTGTAAAAGCAGTAAAGGCTCCAAGGCTCCTAAGGCTAACAGTATAGTTTATAACAAAAAAAAGCTTTAGAGATTTTGATATATGATAAGCATACCTATTTATATTATGGGTAAATAACTAGCTGAGCCCCACGATTTCACCCGTTTTAAATTATTCGACAACCCTTCACCGCATAGCGTCGCCCCGCTGCGCAGCTACGAAAAACGTGACGCAACTTTGTAGCCTATCGCTCTCACTTCCCGTCTTGCCTTCACCCGCCACGACCGCCCTCCTCTGCGGCAACTCAAGCCTAGGTCCGATCCATCGGCATGGAGCCCTTGAGCCAAGCAGCCGCTCGCGCGATACAAGTGACTGCACAATCACTAGCTTTCACAGCCATACATGACACTGCATTATACACACATGCACAACACACACACAGGTACATAGGTTCTGTAAGGGACCTTTTTTTTTTCTTTCTTTGCCTAGTTAGAATAGACAAAAATTTTCAGACCACTAAATACACATACACATGTTCCTTCCCTCCTCCCAGGGGGCAGAAACATGTATATATGTATAGTTAGTTTAGATCGAATTACGGATAGGGAATTAGTCAGATCGCGACTTAATTGCATACGCGCAACAGTCCGAGCCGAGGTCCGGCCACTTTGGCACCCTCGGATGTTGTTGCTTAGCTTTCGTGGCTGAGTGCCCTAAGCGCTCGCCCCCAAGCCCGGTAAAGCTGTAAAAGCCGTAAAGGCTCCAGGGCCCCTCAGGCTAACAGTGTAGTCAGTTCGAAAAACCGTCTTGCCTACAGCTCGTTAGAATACTTGACGTTCTTGATTACTTACTGCTTCGTTCCTTAGAGACGTAGCGTGAAGGTTTATAGGCTATATAACCTACCTCCAAATTTTTTTTTTTATGAATTTAAAAATATGTTTTCTAATCAGACAAACAATACCTTAAGCTTTATAATGTTAGTTTAGCTATAGATAATGTTCCTTTGTTCAAAGTGTTCAAACTCTAAAATCCCTGTAAGTTCTTGCTTTGCAATCTTGAAACAACGTTGTATCAGCATACGCACATGAAATTATATATTTCTTGTCAAAAAAAACTAACTGAACCACTGCAATGCTTGGCCTGGTACAGAAGCTCATTAAATGTTAAATGAATTTAAACACATAGGTATATTTACCTACTTACTAATAAATTAATAGCCAAGTAATTCTATTATATCACGGACAATTCTATACGTAAATAAATTCATTTAATATTTAATGAGCTTCTGTACCAGGCCAAGCATTACAGTGGTTCAGTTAGTTTTTTTTGACAATAAATATATAAGTATGTAATAGTTTTTAACAAAGATGTTATATATTTGTGTGCACGTGAATTTTGCCGTAAAAACAAATGCAAAATAGATTATAATCTTAAATTTTACTTTTTCATGTTTAATTTCGTTTTGTTATTACTTAATTACTAAACAAACAAAAATGTTAAAGGAATTGTAGTTAAATATAAAACTATTTAATGTATGTTAAACAAATTAGATAAATGTAGATATTACCGAATTGTTATTTATAATTAGTAATGTGCCTGATGGCATTTCAAAAATCATTTCTTAATGCTCATCTACGCTATATTATCACAGGAGTAATGTGCAAAATTTCATGGTTCTAGACCATTCTCCGTTAATAAGGCTTTAGAATTTTATTAAAAAAGTAGATTCTATACACAGGGTAACATTTTTACCTTATATAAACCTACTTTTTTAGTTTCGAACTGTATAAGCCTCTTTCTTTATCAATATTATAAAAAAATGACATCATCAGAAATGACCTTAAAACTAAAAACAATTATTTTACTAAAATTCAATCAACGCCTAGAAAAATATTAGATCAACTTGTGTAAATGACTATTGCTCTAACCTTAGTTACAGGCGTCACTAAAATTTATGATTTGGGATTTTGTACTGTAGTAATTGCTGAATGCTGGGTAGAAATATTACTATTTTAAGCATCATAATGATGTATTACATACTTTGCAATAATAACGTTATGCACTCGTTCTGAACCAACTAAGAAATTTTAAGATAAAAAAAAGGTGTGTGTGCGATTCACACACGATAGAAGTGAAACTTCATTTTAAAATATATTTTATTTAAACAGTGTGCAACATACATACACACCGACATTTGCTCTCTCGCTCTGGCTCACACAAAGAAGAGAGACCGATAATGTGAGTTAAACGTTTAACGTCTAACGTTTAACGTGTTGGAAGTCGCATAAGGAGTTTCACTTCAAAAATAATTGACAAATACTCATATATTGTATTTTTTATTATTAAGGATAAGAATAAAATAAAATAAAATTCTTTACTACCTACCTATTTATACAGAAGGAAAAATATCATAATCGTACGTTCCGGTTATCGAGATATTTTTATATCACCGTTATCTCAGTTTTCCTTGTGGTCCAATAAATGAATGCTTATATATAACTGTTGTTTCTACATAATTACCGTATTTAATAATTGAATTATGCTTATGTAATCAGTACCTATTTAAAATAATAATATAATAAAGCAGAAGAGTTTTTTTGTTTGATAGTTTTTTTAAACACGCTAATCTCGGAAACGATTATACCAGTCAGATTAGAACAATTATTTTTGTATATGATAGGCAGATTCACGAGGAATAGTATAGGCTACATCTATTAATATCTAGCATTAGGTTACACCTCTCAACTATCCTTAAATATTGATTTTTGTTAAGTAATAAAATATCGTACTCTAACTGCTTTATCCGCGTGCGCTGGCGTAATGGTCAGTGATACGTAAATACAATGTTCTACAAAATTATTACTCCTTAGTACATCTAAAAAAAGTCCGCAATACTATATGTCTATCTCTTATACATAAGACACAAAAAGTATTGAAAATTATGTTATTTATGAGCATTATTATTAGGCATATGGCATATTATCCTTCCTATCCTATATTTAATCCTTACGAACGAAAGTTACTTCACCATCAAGATAATTTTATGTAGATATTTTTTGCCCTTAATGGCATTTTATCTGGACGAATAGGGAGATAAATAAAAATTAAAATAAGTCAACACTCGGCTCGGGTCTATCACTATAGATGTGGTGGCGCGAACAAGCCGTGTGAGTTGATTCCTTGATGATCATTAATCACTTCGAATATTCGCGAAGGTTCCGATCACTCTTTGAATTAGCTATTGTTAGTACTTTTATAGGTCATTCTAGATTGACACCGACTGCTTCTTGGATTGCAGTGTTGTCGTGGTTTCGACTATCGAAAAGCTTGTAGGCGACACACTTGTAAGGCTTATAAGCACAATGATGTCACTTCGTCATGCTTCTATGAAACATAAAACGTGTTTTAAATCTTAGAATGCAGCATACCTTTAAACATTGATCATGCTCGAGTTCGCTTTTCGCATCGAAGTGCCCGTTCCACTACACTAGGTATTAGGTGTACAAATAAGTTTTAGGACAGTTTTCAAAAAATTCAAGATTTATTAAAAAAGAAGTAAAACACAGTTATTCATCGAAGTAATCTCCATCGCATTGAATGACCTTCAGCCATCTCTCAGGCAATTCGCGGATGCCTTTCGCAAAGAAACTTTCGTCTTGTGAGGTGAGAAATTTAGCGACCCATTTTTCCACTTCTTCAAATGTTTTGAATCGCACGTCAGACAAATCGTTCTGCATTTTCCGGAATAAATGATAATCGGATGGGGCTAAGTCTGGTGAATACGCCGGGTGTGGTACAGGTTCCCATCCAAGCGCTAGTAACGTATCCTTGACCGGTTTACCCACATGAGGCCGCGCGTTGTCATGGAGCAGTTTTACTGGACGTTTTCCTTTACCAGAAAATGGACGTTTCTTCTCAATTTCTTGATTCACTTGCATCAATTGATGACAATAGCGATCGGCAGTAACTGTTTGACCAGGTTTGAGAAGTTCATAATACAGTACGCCTTTCATATCCCACCATATGCACAGCATGACTTTATTACAATGAACATTGCGCTTTGGCGTGGATGTTGTCGGCTCGCCGGGGTCAACCCAATGATATTTGCGTTTCGGATTATCAAAATAAATCCACTTTTCATCGCCAGTCACAATTTTCCACAAGAAAGACTTTCTATGTTGCTTGTTGTAAAGACTCACACAAATGTTAAGACGGCTGTTTTTATTTTCTTGAGTTAGAAAGTGTGGTACCCACTTTGTTCCTTTTCGAATCTTACCCATTGCTTTTAAACGATAAGAAACAGTTTGTTGAGTTACTCCAAGCTGTTCCGAAAGTTGTTTCTCCGTCTGACAAGAGTTTTCATCCAGCAACGCTTGCAGTTCCTGATCGTCCACCTTTACAGGAGGCCCGGTGCGTTCACGGTCACTAACGTCGAAATCACCTTCTTTGAATCGCTTATACCAATACTCACATGTACTTTTAGATATAATGTTGTCTCCAAGAACAGAACATATCGATTCACACGCTTTCCTAACACTTTTTCCTTGATGGAATTCATAGCGAATGCAGTGTCTAATAAATAGCTTATCGGTCTGCATGATTAATTTACAGAATTTATAGGTTATGTTTATGACTCCTTTAGGTTTCGATACTACATATCAAGCGCCATCTATGATAAGTGAGCGGGACCTTTAAATTAATTTAGAATAGCTGTTATGATACAAAATCTAAGTGTCCTAAAACTTATTTGTACACCTAATATATATTAGTGTTGTTTATACGTATACAAAAAAAACATAGGTCGGATTACGTAATCTTAGCATTTAACTCTAAAACCCACCTATGTCACTATGACACTATTTGTCAGACCGATATTTCTACATATCTCTATGCATATTTGGTTATATCAAAATAAGTACTAAGAAAATTAACAAGAAAAGTAACCATTAACATAATTGTCATACCGAAATTATTATTGATTTACTTATCAAGTACTTTTCTAATTCGCTTATTTACCAAACACTTTGTATCTAAATTTACCAAGCCCGGTGAGGCTTTAAAAGCCGTCTGTGGCTTCTTGATCTGCATGACTAACAGTATAGTCTCATCGAAAAAACACAATCTAAATTGAAATAGTACAAATTACGTCAACAAATTCTATCAAAACAAAAAAATACAAGTCATATTTACCTCGTCTTAGCAATATTTCACAAATAAAACAGTAAATAACCATAAGCCGGTACTTCCGACGCCGACCGCAGAGACACAACAAATTTACGAGCTCACTACAATTAGATGAGACTTAGAAGAACAGCACGAAATAGAAAGTGAAAAATGAGTTTACTTGGAAACAAACGCAGCAAGTTCCCTGCTTTAATAAATAGATATGTCCTAAAATAGTTAATTTTATTAATAAATTTACTGAGAAAATACATTGGGTTACATTGTTAATAATATTTTAAGTAGATTTTAGGTCTTCAGAATCAAAATTTGGTAGGTATACATACCTGAAAATTTAGTTATAAATTGTAATCTTGATATAATATATTTTTAAATATATATTGGCGTAATTATTAGAATCATACTATTACGATTGACCTAGAGACATATATTGACTGAATGCTATTAAAAGGCAGCCGACGCGACGACCCGGGCATGAGGATTTTTCGTATGGATCGTCGGGCTGTTCACATAGCTACAGATATTCTTCATAACCCAGCCCATCCAAGGATAATAAAGACGGCACCGCCCAGTGTTACGCTGTCCATAACAGAGCCACCTTGTTAATAGTCGCCTTATGAGCTAGTATTTTGGATTTCATACAATCAGTCGACTGCGTCATATATAATTAAAATCAACACTATAGTCAGAATATTTTGGTGGACTCAATAACTCTTTGGAGATCTCTCTCTATATGGGGCAACCCGACTGGTGAAATATCTCCACCCTACAAATCTTGTGTCGTGTCTCTGCGGTGCTCCTTGTAGAGCTCCTTGGGGAAGGGAGCTTCAAGGTCGGCAACGCGCTAATGAGACCTCTAGTGTTCTAAGCGTCTATAGGCTACGGTATCTGCTTACCATCAGGCGGGCCGTACACTTGTTAGCTACCTTATTTCCATAAAAAAATATATGATACAGGAAGTATCGAATATTAGTGGCAAAGATTCTGAAATGGAGGATTCTTTTAACGCGAACTACATACATAAGTTAACGATACAGATTCTCTATGCTTTGTCTGAAGTCGTTGTCTGAAACAAACTTATTCTGAATACTAACAAGGGTAGACGAATGTAAGAATCAATATTGTGCTTGAGTAATCAGCTCGTTTTCTTCTAAACCATATAGTTAAACTTAAGAAATGATCAGTTTTCGGTGCAATTTCGACTCCCACTTTCGATATCCACTTTAGTGCATAGAACCAGATAACAACATAGAAACAAAGATTACGAGATAAAAATAAAATATTAATAAAAAAATTATACAGAAATTATAAAGTGATAAGATAATATTTTGTTTTAGATTAACGTGAACGTGAACGTCTTTAAAGACCTTCGTACAGTTGTTGATTTAAGTATTAAAAATAAAATCAATAACTCTGTATAAAAATCGTTTAAATTTGATTAAATAAAAATACTAAATATATCTATAGAGAATCCAGCAAATTGTTATTAGACACGCTTGCTTTCAACGCAATGAACTTTATTACTAAAATGTTTTTATACTGTGAAAATAAGGACGAATGAAAGTTCTCTAGGATTTTGACCTTAGTAAAAGTGTTCGTAACTTACAAATTACTTGAAAACTTTATATTATTACAAAAGTGACAGATTGTTAGGGTTCGGCTTCTAATAAATTTTATATTACTTTCAAAGATTTTTAGGGCTTTATATGTTTTAAAATTCAATATGCTTGAAACGCAACGTATCAGTGTGTTTCGAAGTGCCAATGCTCGATGGAATTGACAATGGAACTAGATTTAAAAACATACGTCAAGATAACAGAGATGATAACAATGTTGTTTTAAACCCCTGACACAAAAAGTGAGTTGATATAAGTTCAACGTGTGTATTTGGATGTTTATGTATCTGTGTTTCTGTCTGTGGCATCGTAGCTTCCAGAACGGCAGAATAGATTTTGATCTAGTTTTCTTTTTTGTTTGAAAGTTGCCTTCATCAAGTGTGTTCTATGATATGGTTCAATAAAATCTTTTAAGGTATTTGACGACTATCAGCTCTTTCCTGGTTAATAAATGGATGTGAACATATTTAACAGGCCTGATCGAATTGAAATTTGGTATTCTGTTACTTCAATGTAATATCTGAACATGGCAACATTGAGCTGATGCTGCAGCATCATCTACCTATATCCTCACCAACTTACAGTAGAGATATCGTGTTTAGGCTCATTGGAATTGTCTCATTGAATAGGTTACTTCTGTTGGAGGTTTTTTAAGTTTTCAATTTATCTTTTTGGATAGTATAGCTATAGTGCTACTGATAAGTAAAACAATGTCATTACTTGATTAAACATTAAGGGTATGATTAACAATTCTCAAACTTTTCTTACCTGACGGCAATAGTAGTTACTAGAGCTTTAAAAAAAATGTGTACAGCACACGTGTCAGAAGTGAAACCTTCAGAAAAAAATATGTTCTTTAAAAATTCTTTTTAAATATCGTAAATCAGCGAGAGTCGAACTATCGACCACACGTGCGTATTGCGTATGAAATGCGTAGTAGTGCGTCTTGCACCACTAGGCCAATCCGACGACGATCACAATCATGAAAATCAGGACTTGCATTAACCTTGCATAATGAAAATGTATTCTATCTCATTCTCTCGTAGGCTAAATCTTATAGATGTATATTGTTGTCTCTTTTTAATGTCGCTTTTTCTTTTCACCGAGTTTAAAATCACAACGGTGCTAAAGAAGTTTTAGTTTTAGTTATATTTGTATTTTTATAATTGCCCGTAAATGTTATATAGAAGTTCGGAAACATTTAAACATCTGGTATAATGTAATATAATATATTATAAAAATAATAATATAATATGTATATTATATCAATATAAGTCTTAAAACTAATAACTCCTAATATAACTCCTAATCCTCCTATAATCTTAATCTATAGATTAGCGTGGTATGGGCATTTCATGAGGAGGGATGAATGTCATATAACTAGAAGAATTACTTAACATTCTGAACAACAGAAGGTGGACGAATATATGAGTAGAGGAAGACCGAAGAAGGTATGGATGGACTGTGTGAAGAATGATATGCGTATAAAAGGGTTGAATACTGAGATGATAGTTACTAGAGTAGAGTGGAAGAGAAAAAGCGACCCTACTTAAGTGGAATAAGTGTAAGAAAAAGAAGAAGTATTATAAGCCCTCATATGATTAATAAATTACACTATTAAAATGATCTCTATTTTAATTACTCAAAGGTGTCTTTTGTGACAACTCCATATCTCCTTTAATTTGCATTGAAATTATTGATTTTTATAATTTATGTTACCCAAAATGTTCCTTTAAATATATATTAAAAAAAACTTTTACAGTAGGAATGTTATCTGTTGATTAAATACCATGAGAGATGTTCGTTTTTTTTTACATTTTAGAATTTGTGAATTATTCACATGGGTCTGCTAATTTAACTATTAAATCAGATTCAGATTAACGGACTTAAATTAGAGTATTATAATAAGGGTTTGGTAGGTACATTTTTATATCGTTATAGGTTTGGCGTAGTGGCCACAATCTCACCTGATGTTAAGTGACCATGTGGCCCAAGATGATAACACGCTAAACCTAAGTGGAAGACTGGATCTCAAGTGCAGCTGCCGGAACACACCTATTGGTGCTTGGCGACAGATTTTCAACTTGAGGGTGGTAGCTAGCTAGGTGGACATTAGAAAAAGCCCTACCACTATGGTTTCCTCACGATGTTTTCCTACACCGAAAGCTCAGGCTCATTGCAGAGATTCGAACTCACGTCAATCGACGCGAAGTCGTACACGCTACCACTGAGCCATCATTGCTTCAAAAACATTTCACTTGGATGGTGCATATGTTCATGATGAATATGGAATAATTTGATTATCAAAATCTACAGCTCTCGATTCTTTAAAACTACATGAAATCTATTAACTAATTAATAATGCTTACGATGGTGACTGTCGTAGCTTATTAATGTAATAATTTCTTAATTAATATACTTGCTGTCTAGCCAACTAGATACACGAGTATATTCAGCTGGCGAGGGTTTTAAGCCCTGCTTATAAATTTTTAACAGCACAGCAGTAAATGAAAACACGTGAGTGAAACACGTAGTGCGCTGAGAGAATTTACGATACTGGTCTTGTTGGTAAGTATATCGACGGTGCTAGGGATAACTGACTAACGTAAGTAATGATAGTAAATTAGGCTTACCATCAACCATACAATTTTCTAATATATGTTTAGATCTCATTACAAAAGTTCCAGTCATGTAAAAAAGCTTCTATTAAGTAATAAAACTTTATTAGATAGTCTACTTCAAAAGACTTAATATATTTTAATCTATATTTAGTAAATAAATATTCATTTCTTCTCCGTAACGTATTAAAAGCTTCTCGTAGCAAAAATATGTTTAAGTAGGAGGTTAAGTAAAGTATTTAATTATGTAATGCGTGGGCTTTCTCATGAATGGCTATTGCGTGGAAGAAACGCGTGGGATGAAAGGTGAAATCATTTTAGCACTAGCATTTTGTGTAGTTCGTGTAGTTCGCAGTAGGTATGTGCTTTCAAATTAAAATATTATATGCTTAATTGATCGAGGTTTATTTATGCTAATATTATAAAGCTCAAGGGATTGGTTGTTTCTTTAAACGCTCTATTCTCTGGGACTACCAGTCATATTTGAAAAATTATTTTTCCTTTTTATTGCTTACTAGCTTCTGCCCGCGGCTCCGCTCGCGTGAACTACAAAAAACCAGGATAAAACGTATCCTATGTGTTAATGCAGGTTATAAACTATCTGTGTGCCAAATTTCATCCAAATCCGTTCAGACATTTTTCCGTGATTGAGTAACAAACATACTTACTTTCGCCTTTCTAATATTAGGATTAGGATTTATTGGGAAAAGGTGTCTATACATATAATAAAATTGAAGTGTATGTTTGTAATGTCAAATTAACAGGTTTTTACTAAATGCATATGAAAGTATACACGATACCTATAACAAAATACCCATTTTTTATTTTTGTCTGCCTTTCTGTTCCGGGTAATCTCCGAAATGGTTGGACCGATTTTGACGGGACTTTCACTAGCAGATAGCTGATGTTATAAGGCATAGTTTAGAACAATAATTAGTGTTTCGTACAAAAAAATAAAAATAACCCTTTTTTTAGAACTACACGCGAGCGGAGCCGTGGGCACAGCTAGTAAGCAATATGACTTCACGCGACGACCTTGAGAAGAGGAGCAGTAACCATTATCATCAAACAATCTGGCAAGCTGTGGGCAAGTATGAAAAGTAATGACAACGATAGGCTATACGGGTACGTAGGCGGCGACATGTTTGTTTTTGTTTTAACATACGAGTAGATGAATTCATGTACCACAGCGTTATATACATAATAATATATTATAAATATAACTCTTTTGCAAAAAACGGGCACCCAAGTGAAGTTTTTATTGTTACTACTATAGTTAGTTTGAAAATTTTAGGTAGTCTTATCCCCGGAATTTTGTAAACTAATAAGCAAGGAATAGTTTTCATCAGTTTTATCATGACATTTTGATGAAATTAACGAGAAATACTATTAAAGTACATAGCGCTAGTAGTGTAGCGCACGTTAAGTAAAAATTAAATATGTTTTTTTTATGATTTTCCTTTAATAACGTACATTGAAGTATGTACCATTATTATCTATGTACTTTCGCTATTTTGTAGAAGGAGTTGATTCCACTGCCGAAAAAATTGTGAAGAATCAATAAAATCTTTGAAGGCGGTTTGGGCAGCCTCATCCGAATTGTTTTTTTTCCTTGCAAGAAATTGTCTAAATTCCGAAAAAGTGGTAATCTGTTGGAGCAAGTTTCAGGGAGTATGGTGGGTGTCGGAGACATTCCAACCTCTAGTCTACCGTCTGTCGTGAAGGATGGGGTTTAGCGTTGTCCTGAAGCAGTAGTAGGCTAGAGAGATTGACCAGTCTCGGTTGTTTAACGACTAGGTTTTCCATCATGGTTTGCAATTGTTGACAATACAGATCTGCCGTTATCGTCGGGCCAGATCTTAAGAAGTTGTAGTGTATGACACTAGCACTGGTCCACCAAACACTCAACTGTACCTTTTACTGAGTCAACTTGGTTCGCTTGGGACATGATTTCGTCGATTCTCCTGGGTTCAACCACTGTGATGAGCGTTTCCGATTGTCGTAAAACAAACATTTTTCATCACAGTAACAATTCGATTCAAAATTCCCTCGTTATTGTGACGGTTCAGTTATGTAACGCAATGCTTGTTTGTTGGTGTGCTTCAGTCAATTCATACGGTACCTATTTCTCTAACATTTTCACTTTTCCAATTTATTTCAAGTGAATAAAATTGTTTTATCACTCACACCGAAGCCTGATGCTAACTCTGACGTGGTTTGCGATGGATCCGCTTCCACGATCACCTTTAATTTTTCAATATCAAGTAGGGTCTCCAAGGCCGTCCAAGGGGTTTGTTTCGTAGGTCAAAATTTCTAGAACGAAAACGTTGGAACCAATAACGTATTGCGCTTTCTTTTACAGTAGCTTCCCCATACACATAATTATTCCTTCGAGCTGTTTCTGCAGCGCTAATGCCACGGTGCAACTCATATTCGTAAATAACGCGATATTTTAAGTTTTCCATTTCGTGAAAAGAACGATGTTAAAGATATATTAAATGGTGCGAACACAAATGAATCACTACATTCGAAATACAAATTTACAAGCCTTAATTTGAAATAAATTTGAATTACTAACATAACGTAACAAATAACGTAACAAAACAAAATAATATAACATAACAAAACGACGATTACATATGTCCGATTACATAGACCTAATATTGAAAAGCTTTCTTGAAAAACCAGCCTCAGTCAAAAATGTAATTTTGGAACGTACTTTTTTAAACACCACGGCACTTTCGTAACTGACCAGTAATATGTTCAAATGATTAAAACCTTTTTCGTATTTGTATTTTTTCAGACAGGGTAAAAAATCAAAACCGCCCGTTTTTTTTTTGGAAATGAGTGTATATAAATAAATATATTTAGTTATAAATATAAAATATGGAGTTTTTATGTACTGCGGAGCCTCTAAGTTCTTCTATGTATATATCTCGTAGATAAAATTACTATTTTCATAGACTGTATTTGTGGATCATTTAAAAGACTGTAAAATAGACTTACAGTTTGCGCATACTCTATATGGTATGACTAATAATGGGAAAAATAAAAAGATTAATATTTTTTCTTCGGATTAATCTTACAACTGCCTTTCAGTAGTTATAATTCTCTTATAAGAAAAGTGTTAATATTGTAATAGAAACATGTTTAAAGTATTTTATAACGTAAAATATATGTTGCATTGTACGTCTATTCTTAAACAAAAAGGTCTTTGACGGTAACTAATTAGAACCAGCAGTGCAAATTTTATGCCACATGATTACGCAATTAATTTTGTATTTTTGTTTTTGTTCTCGAAAGAGGCTGGGGTAGATATCGCCCGGGACCGTAGTCATGGAGACGGGGGGCGCTAGCGGCGCGCGCCGCATCCCAACGGCAGAAGGGGCTTCAGCTGTGGCCGCTGCGTCACGTCGAGCCGTCCGTTCGTTTTTCTCGACGGGAATACCAACTGTGCGTGTAACAAGCAATCTATATATAAGAAAGTTAGTATTTATAGGTAGTGTAAAGTGTGTGAGTGAGCGATGGTTTAGGTGCCGTGCAATGTCGGGGGGAGGGCGACGTCATTGACGGGGACTTTCGGGGAGGGGCGGTTTTCACCGTTGATCATGCCATTCGAGTTGAGATCAGGTAAGATTTTCATATGGTTTTTTCAGCATAACACATTCTTAGTGATATTGATAAAATTCTATAGGATTTTTAAGGAGAAAATTCCAATGACATTCAAGCATGATTTTTAAAGGTTAACCACGTTAAGAGTAAACCACGTGATGAACATGAAAACGAGATACCTCTCTTAATTTATAAGCTTTATAATTCCCTGTCACAGTTCAATTTTGTCGGCTACGTTTTAAAACATCTGGAAAAGTTTTTTTTTAAATTATACATGTATAATTTGTATAAGGGTTGGAAAACTGAGTCTGTTCTTTGACCTAAAATATTTTAATAAAAGAATTTGCTTGTATTTCACCGTATAATACGAGAGTAAACCAGATAGAAAAATTGGTGTTATATAATAAGTCTTCTTAGTAAATTCCCTTAATAGTAATAAATATTTATTAAATCTACGATTAAATATGTATAATTCATAGCTCACAGGTACATTCTTCGTTCTATTGTTGGCGGACGAATATAATTATTTTAAAATGTTTTTATTAACTTGCTTTCTTGTCTGTTCGGTACAAATGTTGCAATCGTCGTTTCTTAGATATCCTTTATTAACTGTTACTACTTAATTTTATCGACATTATGTTTAATGTCGTTGAAATTTGTCTCATGACGGTTGCTGTTACATTTAAACTGTACTGTACTTACCATCTTGTGCTCTATTGTCATTTCGGCGAGATAGGAAAGATATAAATAATTTACCAACACCAAAGAATTTGAATTGGAAGAAGACTGTCGGTGAAAGGCGAGTTATATTTTTTAATGCTTTTTGTATTTGGACATTTTGTGAATTACATATATATTTTTTAAACATTTTTATATGCAGCTGACATTGAAGTTTTTTTCCTTATTACATATACTTGTTTGTATGTACATAGTTATTTTTCGTAATTTCTAATAATCAGTTATAACTGTTTTTCTTTTTGTATTGTTTTCGTATTTTTGTCTACACAGTGCATGTTGTGATTGCTTTAAAAGGCCAAGTATTTTTATATTTTTTAACCAAACCCGGGTGAAGTTGTACAAGCCGTTTGAGGCTTATTTAAAAAAAAATGATATTTTTCTGTAACTACATTTAATACACTGACCACAGGCGTTCCAAATAAATAAACCTGAACGCTTAAGAAATTTTCTTCTCACAGTATAAGGGAAAATACGGAACTGTGGATTTCTCGGTGTATGAATCGTTTAAGATTTTTTATTATTTTCTAAGTCATGTAGTGTATTAGGAATATTTGACTAAAATATTCGTTGATGACTCAAGTTTCGTTTACACTGTGGATAGGTTTCTTATAAAATAGAAATAGCAATCGGTTTTGAATTTTATCTTACGTTCATTGGTTAGTGCTGCCCATGGTCTTATATAAATTGTACTATTTATATCGTGTAATAAAACATAGAGCATAAATAATAATCTAATAAATTTGAAAGTTTGTATGTTTGGATGTTTGTTACTCAATTACACAAAAACGGCTGAACATAAGGCCATTTAATTCCAACTAAGTAAAGCTTGTAATATGGTAATTAAACACCTGATATAGTATAGGTACATATCTTCTATCTATCTATATAAATATAATGATCGAGGTTTGCCGTTGTGCGTGCATTACTGTTATTGTTGTAGTGTTTCGCCAGTTAATGCTGGAGCAATATACCACCACCAATAAGATCAGTGTCTAGTTTGTCATCTTTTAAAAACAAATAAAAAAATATTTACTGGAATCTCAGGCGTGTTTCGAAAACTGTAATCTGGACATTTCGGCTATTTAATTCCTTTTTCTTTTGTTTTAATGAATCCTGTTTATCTATCTTATACTTATTTATTATATATTAAATATATTTACTTATAAATACATACAATACCACATTCTATTATTATTTAATTAAATATACTTTAAATACATATTTTACTTCTTCTGTAAACCCACTTGGCTGCAATTGAAAATCAGCGCTGGGGTCACTCAGAACAGTGGCAGCCAGCTTATGCTGAGTTGTGTGCCCTTTGCAGTGGTACTATGGCATATGGTTTATATGATAACATTATTAACTTTTTTAATTTTTCTTATTTAGTTTTTATGTGTTGTTAATTTTGCCTTTAAAAACTGTGTGTCCGTATGATCTCTGCAATAAATGTATTTTCTTTCTTTCTTTTCTTTCATTACGCAAAAACTAATAGATAAATTTTTATCAATTTGTTTTTGTTTTAACTCATTAGACACTTGGTCCTTATTAAAAAGAATCACGGTAACTTCATTCAGTAAATAATTATGAAACGTTTTAAGAAACTACGATTTTTATAGGCACAACGCGTGCTTCTGTCGTCCACACGAGCGGAGCCGCAGGCATACTTAGTATCTTAGATATTGAATACAACACACAAGTGGAGGGATCGGACCCACGACCTCTCGAATCAATAGTAGGGTTTACTACCTCTGCGCCACGAGGTTCGTCAGCATGAACATTAGATTCAGCCAGCAGGGCGATTGTGCGAACCAAAGGATATTTTGGAACTAAGTTAATAAATATTAGTCAAGAGTTAGGATATCTATTATTCCCTAATAACATTTTCACAACAAGGAAGAAGGTTTGAATGGGTATGAATGCTGAGATGACTGTTTATAGAGGAAAGTGGAAGTAGAAAATATGTTGTGCTGATCCTGCTAAGAGTTTTTCACAGCAAAATTATTACATAATGTAGGTTAAACTTAGCGTGGAAAATGTTTTGTAACAACGCTACTAATAGAACTTGATGTCGGAAATTATTTTAAGGTTTGTGTACTCAAAGAAGAAATCCTGTTGCTAAACGTGCGCCGTCTGTCCTTCATTTAAACGATAAAGGATTTGTCCTTTCAACTGTAAACGACAGCTGATTGAAATGTTCTCAAATATTATTATGGCGGATATCTTAACAAATAGTAAAAACAAATATTATTGTGTTTTTCAACATTTTTGTTTACTCAATCGTTGTAATGGCGATACATATAAGTGTCAAACTCGGTGGAAGTAAAATCTATATAAATATTTTCCAAGTGTGTGTCGGGCTACGTGCAGTGTAGAGTTCTGTAGTTGCCCATCACAATATTCAGACCTAGGTCTTTAAGTAATTTTTAATTTGATTTGTTCTAAATCTACATCTCTAAGTACACTTTATAAGTCGATTGACTATTACTCGTTAACTTGTAAAGACTACTTACCTCTGATAGTTTTCCTTTTAACTTCATTATATTATATACTACTACCATGAATTTTTTCATATATCAACAAGAGATACATGCAAAGAAAGGTGGGAGACAGAGATTTTTTCTCTACTTGGGGCAGCCCGACAGGTGGAACACCTCCACTTTACAGAAGATCGCAGCTAAATAACGTAATGTTGTTTTCCTGCAGTAAATAGGGTTTCCAGAGATCTTTGGTGTAGGGGGGTTCAAGGTCGGCAAATCGCTTGTTACTATAACTATGGTATTACATGAATCCATAGGCTACAGCAGCCGCTTACCATTATGCGAGCCCAATTCTTGTTTACCACCTTTATTGTATAAAAAAAGAGTTATGTCCGGAGAGACAAAAAGGCATATTCGTGATTAATGCACTGTATATCAATAGTCTAATGCAAAATAGAAAAAATAATACATGTACCTAGAGACAGAACTATAATACACATTTGACATGTTCACATGCACATGAAGCGCTGGGTTTCTATTAAATTACTCTGGATTTAGATTTGACGTCTGTCTGTCTGACACGCTGCCATACGATTAAGTACGACGAAATATTGGCTTAAAGCCAATTGTTAGTTTTGACCTTATTTTCGCATACATATAAAATTTTTCGATAGGGTTAAAAAAATAATATAATTGTATCGTTAATTATTGTATAGTCGTTTTTATTAGGTAGTTTGGTAGATCAAGATAATTGGATGGCAGGAATCTGTACAGAAGTGGGACGCGACCACGATGCACGTGGTGATCAATCCGTGACAATAACTCTCTTTTGGTTTGTCACGTTTTGGGATCAGCCATTGTATGTCCAGTTGGCGAGAGGCTTATAGGCGACGACCAGCGATGAATTACCGAGCTCTTGGTGGGGGTTGTTTTTGGATTATCCTGCACAATACCATCATTTTCACGTGCTGCTATAAAAAAAAATTGTCTCCTGCTTGGCCAACGCGATTTTTGCTCGCATCAGTAAGTCATGTTATAAATATGAAAGAGTTTATTAAAAAATGAAGATTAGCAAACGGTCATGCAATCAAAGTAGAGTTAAATGAATACTGCAATTCATAATAATCAATAACCTTAAATTTATTCAAATAAAGCTCACATATAGGCTATTTTGTTAACACTTTTCTTTTGTCTAAAGTGCCAGAACGTTTTAGCAAACATGTCCTTCAGACAAAGCATACATAAGGCATAGTACTGCGCTGAATATGAAAGTGTCATAACGCGTATCTACCACCAGTTTACGAAAAAATGTTTATTTTAAACTATAAAATATTTATTACAAACAATAAAGGAATTAAACAAAACGACACCATAGTGATACTTGATTGTCGAAAGTAAAGACTATTTTGGGTTCCATAGTATATCATTGAATAAAATATTTCTTTGCTAATTTCGCCTGGATCTGATTAAAAGTTTTTGTTAATTTGTGATTTGAACCTGAAAATGTTAAGTCTGAAACGAATAATAGAAATCAATGGAAGCTATGATGGCTCAGAGGTACCGTGTACGACTTCGCGTCGATTGACGTGAGTTCGAATCCCTGCAATGAGCCTGAGCTTTCGGTGAAGGAAAACATTGTGAGGAAAGCATGGTGGTAGGGCATTTTCTAATGCCCACCTGGCTAGCTATCACCCTCAAGTTGAAAATCTGTCGCCAATCACCAATAGGTGTGTTCCGGCAGCTGCACTTGAGAGCCAGTCTTCCACTAGGTTTAGCGTGTTATCATCTTGGGCCACATCGTCACTTAACATTAGGTGAGATTGTGGCAACTACGCCAAACATAAAACGATAAAAAACAAAAAAAAAAAAATAGAAATGTTAGCAGGTAACTGAAGTGACAAAAGAAATTATTCGACCCAATAGTCTCTTAAGCACCTTTTTTTCTTATTATAATAATTATTTTTAACACTTCTATCATTTATTCCTTATAAGCTAATAACGATCAGGAGTTTCACTTCTTCTTTTCTTTCCATTATTCTTTCCAGCTGTATCATTTTCAGGTTCACAAAATAAACGTTTTTTGTTCAGAGAGATTTAACAACTGTTAATCAGTTCCAGGCGGAAGTGGCAAAATTTTTTTTGGATCAATTATTATCATAATGCAGGATTGTATGAAACCGCATTTAACACAAAATAGGACAATCGTTCATCATTTGTCACTCATAGTAAGTTGCCATTAGCATTGATGGCATTGGGTTGTACTTATGTGGATTTGCAATTCACACGGTAATTAATTGGTTAGGAAGTTCAAACAGGCGAGTTTAACACTATGTTAAATAATTTATGATTAGATTGATTACTGCTGGTTGCTTTAGATATAAGTTGAATGAATTCTTTAAATAAACATTATTTATTACCTAATACAAACTTCTAATTTATATTAATAAATATGTAGTGCATATTGTTTGCACTTTTTTACAATTTTCATTTTAGATACATAGTTTGATCGTTGTTATAGGCCACTGATCTCGAGTTTCACATTTAACTTAAATTCGATTTAACTGAAAAATGTCTTGATCGATTTTTATGAAATTTAGTACGCGCGAAGTAGGTATATGTCATAAAAATTTTTAAAGGCTAATCAAAATTATCAATAATGATTATAGGAAAGTAAAAAAAAATACCTTTTTGTTTATACTTAACCGATTTTTATTGTATTAATAACTAGTTAAATACTACTAGTTAAAAGTTAGGTATATTCAGCAAAATAACTTTAACTAAATAAAGTAAATTAATATTTCCTCTCGAGCATATACTTTCGTTATAATTAAAAGCAGATTTTATTGCGGTCGCAAAATTATAAAGGTTTTCCATAATTCTGCAGATGTCGCAGTGTCACGGCGTGGGCGCGCCCTATCGTTCCCAACTCGTGTATGTTATATTACCGATCCACCTGGCTTTTACTATGCTCAGCATACCGCAGGGTTGTACCTGACGGTTGGATATAATACAAATATTATAATTATGTATTAACAAAACCACAGATATATGTGAATACAACTCGGAGCGTGGGCGAGTCTTCGCTAATTTGGTTGTAGAGATTATGCATAATAATGTTTTGATACGTAAAGCTATTAGTAAGATGTTTTATACGTTATTGTTTTATGCTATTGCCTGCGATCTCATTCCCATTGGTAAAAAAGTGAAATGACTCGCGCGCCACCTATTGTAAACTAGTTGTACTAATACAGAATCTTCACTGGTGTGCGCATAAGAACTCCAAAATTTCATGGCAACCAGATGAATGGTTTAAGAACGCATAGGGGATAAAATACATAGAAAAAAATATTGTGTGGTTTTATGAAACCACGATGCAAGTGAAACTTTTTTCGGCCTAAAAATACAAATTATTAAAGACAGATGTGACATACACTATAATAACATACATTAACATATACAAGGTTCCGCTTTTACGATTATAATCCTTGACTGCAAGGCATAAATTTCAATTTTATTTGCGACAATGTGATGTAATGCGATAGATGACCGAAAAATTGTACGATTATAATCCTTGACTGCACGGCATAAAATTCAATTTTATTTGCGACAATGTAATATAATGCGACATGCGATAGAATAAAACGTTAACATTTTTAAATATATATATGGATATACGATTCGATGTACGCATGTTCGTACTCCGAATTTTCCCGAATTTGTGTATATTTACTGAGTCAAATTGGTAACACTGTCAGCTGAAGGTGAAGGAAAACATCGTGAGGAAAACTATAGAACTCTTGATTTCTTGGTGTTTGAAATCACCACCAAGTCGTGGGCTGGCGTGTTGATTAAGCCGTAGCTTCCCTTAGGAAGAGCCTTTGTCCAGCAGTGGAACACTTACAGGCTGATATTATTATTATAGATATAAGATTTTAAACTTGTACAAAGAAAATCAAGGGTTAAACCAATAAATGTAATATATTTCATTATATTTTTGTAAAAACTTTATTTACATTTTTTACCAAATATTAATCGAAATTGTATAACTAAAGCTCTTTTACATGGTAGTATAATTGCTTCCAAGGTCTAAATAATAAGTTTAACATTTAAGTTACCAAACCATTGGATTTTTTTATAATTTTTAGTTAAACATAAAACCACAATATAATGATAACCAAGGTAATTTTATTTTACAGATTTAACGCTAGATTTTATATGCTCTTTGTTTATCGATATACTTTTCTATCTCGAAATCAAATAAGAGTACGTTTTTTAGTAATTCTTTGTAAAAAAATCTCACAAAACATAATGAAGCGGAGGTAACAAACACTTTTTGTCATCAGTTGAAACGACGCGACGCCCGTTTTGATGGCCTTCTCCGTTTTTCCAGTGGATAGGAAAAATAAATTGGTTCATTGGATATTTTATCAAATCTGCTCGGAATTGTACCCGCAGGGAAACTTCGATAGTAACTATGTTGGAATTTGTTGTTAAAAACATAAACTAAATCTCAATGTCGATAATAATAGTGGGAAATATTATTATCATTATTTTTGTATAAATCCTAGACTCCTCTGGATAAGGCTAAAAGTCGGGCTTACCCGTATTTTTGTCCTAGGTGTGTATGCACCTACGGATGTTGGTGTGAGTGGGTCCACAGCAGCCAAAAAGGAAAGGGAGGAGTTCTGGGATAGCATGAGAGAAGTTCTTATGGAGTGTAAGGATAATGAAAGGATTATCATGTTAGGGGACTTTAATGGATGGGTAGGTGTGAAGCGTGATGGAAATAAACATAAACGTAACAATAATGATACTGGCCTGTAAATAATCCCACATCTGGGCAAACTCTTATAAGAAAGGCAATCAACATGCCATCTTTTCAGACATACACAGATCAATAACACTTCAAAAATTTTAAGAACACTTCAAAAATCAAAGTATAAAATATATTTAATTAAAACCTTTCTCTTTGATATCTAAATTTACTTTTTGGTTATAGAAAAACTCAATTTTATACTAATTGGTTTCTCAGAAACGGCTCTAACGATTTAGATGAAATTTTGTATTTAGATGTCTTACTTAGCAAGTGTTATTTATAGGTGTCATCTTTAAGAAGACAGAGCGAGTCTCTGTCAATTAAATACGATTATAGTTATTTTGTAAAGAAACCGAAGCTTGTTAAAACTCGCGTTAACTTTATTATTATGCAACTGTGTAACCTTCGTGGAAACTAAGCGCAAAATTATGTTTAATATTTCACTTTGCTTCCTGTGTGTACAATCTCGTCCCCGCACGTACATAAGCCCTCGTGATTTGCATGGTAAAGTTGAAAAGTCAAAGTAAAACGTCATAATACTCCACCATACGTGCATACGTGACCTAGTAAACTTGGCGGGATTACTTTGAAGACGCGACTAGCGAACCACGTAATACCATTCGTTTTAAGAGCCCTAGAGCCCGTGTATTTATTTACTTGTACTTTACAAAACATCACAAAAAATAATTAAGATCTATATTATTATTATTTTTCTTTGTGTTGGTTAGAATCTGTCTATATAAATAAAATAACTTAGGTTGACCGTTGTGTGCGCATCAGGAAAAAGTACTGGGTAGATTTTGATCTATTTTTTGAAGTGAAACTTCTTATGCGACTTCCAAGCGTTGAACGTTAAACGTTAAATGTTAAACATTAAACGTTTAACACACATTATCGGTCTCTCCACTTTGTGTGAGCCAGAGCGAGAGAGTAAATGTCGGTGTGTATGTATATTGCACACTGTTTAAATAAAATAGAAAATGTCTTTTAAAATGAAGTTTCACTTCTATCGTGTGTGAATCGCACACACACCTTTTTTTTTTGTTTTACTTCTTAGATACTTGGTCCTTATAAAAAATATATCACGATATCTTTATAAACAATGCTTCTGTAGTAAAGCGAAGCCGCGGGCACAGCTAGTTATTCAACAAAGACATTTTTAGTAGCAGTGAATCAAGATGCATTGTGTTCTATTTATGATTTTTTTTTTCAAGAAAAGCAAATTGTCACAATTCCATCCTTCTAATTTAAAGAAAAATGCTGCAAAAATATATGTTAGAACGGGTTTGCGATTAATATAGTCGTAAAAATATACGTAGGTATATCACAAGGAGTTTGTCTTTACTAGGAACTTCATCTAACAGCAGATAAAATCGGCTTTATAAGCATAAAGAAAAACCTTTTACTTCCCAAATGTTGGGGACATTCAAGACGGTAAAGCTATGTGGCATTCGCTGAATTGTGTGTCTAAAACAAATAACCAGTGAATTGGCAGTTCTGATGATACATTTACCATCAGTACTGTCAATTTACTTGTTTATTTGGTAACATTAGAACATTGGGATCTACGGAATATATTTGGTAACATGAGTAAGGCACTTCTTCCTTATGTTACCAAACACGCTTTAAAAGCGTATTAAAATTTATTAATTTTACGCTTTAAGCCAAGTGGATGACGATCCATATTATATCGATACCCAATACGAATAACATCCTAACTCATAATTTGCTTGTTGTTGTTGACTGTTTGTTTATTTGTTTAAATATGCTAATTTCTGAAACAAACTGTCGGATTCTAAAAATTATTTTTGTATATGCCAGATTCACGAGGAATAGTATAGGCCTACACTCTATAGTATAGCCTACATCTCTCAGCTAGCCTTAAATACTGATTTATGTTAAGTAAGTTGGAAGCAACATTGTTCCTAAACTGCTTTATCCGCATGCGCTGGCGTAATGGTTAGTGATACGTAAATACAATGATCTACAAAACCCTTTTTGACCCTTAGTACATCTAAGATAGAGTTCACAACACCATATGCCTATCCCTTATACATAAGCCACAATAAGGTATTTTGTGACAAAGTTTTATTGTAAATTGAAAAGTGTTTCATGAGGATTACTATTAGGCATGGCATATTAATCCTTACGAACGAAAGTTACTTTATCATCAATAAAATTTTATGTAGATAAACTTTGCCCTTTATAACATGTTATTTAGACGAATAGTTTGGCAGGTAATGTAAAATTAAAATAATTGAACATTCGGCTCGGGTCTATGACTATAGGTGTATTGGCGCGAACGAGCCTTGTGAGTTGTAAAGCAAACCCTGGCCGCCCGATAAAAATATTGTCTATACTTACGGAAGTATTATAAATCATCCATCAGCGATTTGTTTTAAATTGTACGCGAGTAAAACCGCGGGTCACAGCTAATTACAACATAATTAGAAAAGGAAAAAATGTCTATATATCATACTAGATAATGTATATTCCAGTTGTCGAGAAATTTGCGGGCCGGCATGACAGTAACGACTGGTGAAGTATTGCTGATACTGTCGTTGTTTTTTTTTTGAATGTACTGTGCTTACCATCAGGCATTGCGCCGTGACTTTGCCGTGCTACTATAAATAAATGTGTGAAACTGCTTCCAATAAGATTTAACAAATAATTTAAGAAAAATTAGTACCAATTAGGAGATCAAGTATATTAGTCTATATATTCTTTAAGGGACATATACATATGAGGCATCACCTAAATCTAAAAGACGATTTGAATATACGAACATTTTGTGTGTTCTCATTTTATATATTTTACCATTAGGATTTAACATTCTAATGGACCAAGTAATACGCCTGGTTGGATCTGATCCAACGGCCATGACATTGACAATATTACAAAAAAGAGGAGGGATAGCTATTCAAGCTTCTTCTAATTTACAATTGTAAATCTTACAATTGTAATTTAGAAGTTAAATTAATCAACTAATAAACCAATAATACAAGCTACAAGGTACATTTCAAGAAGGGTATTATTAGGTCCTTACATAGGAAATTAGCGTTTTATATGGAAAAAGTAAAAAGAGAAAAATATTATGAATTTACATTTACATTACTTTCGATGCAAAATCTATGAAAAAATTGTGGGAGAGAGAGTCAATAAAATCTATGAAGGCGATTTGGACAGCCTCATCGGAACTTATCCAAATTCCTAGCTACTGAGAGTGACGAATACAATATTTTGTAAATTTTAACAAATAAATTTTCTAGTAGGCAAGTTAATTAGTTCATGTGATAATTAATATATATCTATATACATTAATAGATATATAAAGTCGTCATTACGTAAAGACATTTTAAATAACTGTTTACTTTTGAAAACAAATGCTATGGATAAGTGAGAGCAGTGTCCGGTCTAGTAAAATATAATGGCGTATTTAGCCTTGTATTATGATCGGTTTTTAATACGATATTTGCCTAAGCACCTTAGTTTCGTATTTTCCAATAATGCTACCTAACATTTTACCTTATAAAGTTTTATTACTTTCGCTTTATATATACACTTTTGTCCGATCTACTGTCGGTGTTTTTAGAGTACCGTACCTCATCTAAACTAATATTATAAAGAGGAAAGATATGATTGTTTGTTTGCATTGAATAGGCTCTGAAACTACTGGACCGATTTGAAAAAATCTTTCACCATTAGTATCCTACATTATACCTGTTGAACATAGGCGATAGAATATTTTCAAAAAAGTTAGGGATCCGTATGAAAACTTTGATAATGTAACCCAACGTGTGATAAAAATATCATTATATCGCGAAAAACAGCTTTTGCGTTAACTATTAATGAGTCCCAAGGCCAAACCTTCGAATTAGTAGGGACCGAAGAAAAGAATGTTTTACTCATGGCCAACTGTATGTCGGCCTATCGCGGGTCGAAGCTCCTGAAAATCAATATGTTTTGCTGCCACAAAATAAAATAACATCAAATATCGTTTACAGGGAAGCTCTGACCCAATAAATTTAATGGATGTTTTGTAGATATGATATTTTTACAAACATAATAAATACAAATAAAATAAATAAATATAAAAAAATCATTAAAAAACTTTTCTCTCTTAGTAACCTCTGACGCAAAAAGAAGTGTGTGTAAAAATTTATTATTTTTTTGAAATTTTAGTTAAATACCCGTACGAAGCCGGGGCGGGCCGCTAGTAATGAATAAAATTAAATCACTAGAGGATCACTCTGTTGTCCGTTTATCTATCTGTCTGTCTGTCGTCTGTCCGTATGTCAAAACCCGTTTTCTGAAAATGACTTGAAGTGTAAAGTTGATACATAGCTATGACCATTATTATCATAGTTTCAATTCTGCCATTATTTCCATAGTTTTAATTTGACCCTTTTATTGTGAAGTAGGTATACTTCTGAAGCTTAAAATCATTGCTTGTTGCCTTCACAGAGTATAAAGGAGCCTTGTTCACTTTATAAGATTATCTTAGCCTTCAATAAACTCTCTGAACCACTTGAGTTTATTGTAGCAATGTTCTTGACTTTTATTAATAAAATTTATAATATACCTTCCATTTTCTGCTAGATTTTTTGTATATTATTTATTTACAGGTATATTGAAGCATATACCATTGAGTCCTTAAGCATGACAACTCTTCATATAAATTACATTATTATTATTCGATGAACGCTGAAACAACGTCTTGTGTAAAAAAATATATATATATATATATAAATAAATTTGTAGCCTGACTGATTTAACTTATTAAGAATTTTACTAAATTGTTCCTATAAGAAAATAAATAGAATTTAAATGTGGCATATCTGTATTAATAAATCTTTAGTTCTGTTTGTAGTACATGTTTTTTTTTTTTCAAAATTACATGATAAATATTCTAGGCCACTGATTACGAATATGCCATTAAAAAATTTTTTGTCTGTCTGTTTGTATGACTGGATTTAACTGAAAAACTGCTTTACTGATTTTCATGATAATAATTTCAGATATCGTACTTTTTTTTATTAATTCTCAATTGATTTTGGTGAAAGATTTATACGGGAAATACATATATGTCTTCCGTTAACTGATAGGCTAAAAGAATTGTCAATTATATAAGAAAAAAAAACGGGACGAAAATAATTACAGCCACAGGACACCGTTGTACTGGTGAAATTGTAAAATTTGTGAAGTAAGTAATTTGCGCGGTCAAATTTGAATTATTTAGATGTGTTATTTTACACATATGTCAATAGTTTTATCATATTTTATGGAATGCACTAGCTGTGCCCGCGGTTCCGCTGGTACGCGCGAATCGTGCTGCCCCCATTCCCACCGGTTTCTCACCGGTTATTTTAAAGGCAAAAATGCTTATTTTGGGTGATCCTTGGAAGACAGACATATACCATCGTAAACTTTTTGTAGGTCTTTTTAAGATCTACAATTATTTAGTACATTAATTTGTTATATCTCTTATAGTTTACTTAATTTAAGTCATTTAAGTGCCCCAAAAGCGTCCTTTTCCGAATTGATTCTTCATTATCTTCGTTGCTTATTTTCTATGTTAGTTTATCGAACAAAATATATTTTATAACCTGGCCAGATAACATAGCTATGCATTAAAAAAATGTAAATCGAAAGCCGCGTGAAAAGAACATATACAGGCAGACAGACAGACAGAGAAATGTTGAGTTTTAAAATATGTATACATTATATTACTAATTTTTTTTTTACTTTTCCCATAGTACAGTTTAATAATAATTGGACATAAAAGTTTGTATAAGAACACATATTTTTTTAAATCTATAAAAAGTTAAAAAGTCTACTTTAGCCTTTCCATTAATTGCTTAGAAACCCTAATATAAAAATTCACAGTAATCAATGTTTAAGAATAATAGTTTTAATTTTACGTATTTTATAATAGCCATTTACATATTTCATAAGGGTACGTGTGAAAGCAAATGAGAATAAATGATCACAAAAGTCATTATGATACAGGGCACGCCGGACGCCCTAATTAGAAAGTAACGACGAGGACTAAACAAAACCATTTAACCTCGATAGAGAACCTCGAACAGAACAAGCAACCAACGTAACCAAAGCAATGATTTATTACCATACACACATGCCAAATAAATGGACATATTATATGTACTGTGAGTACACAATTTGATAACAGACGTCTGACGTCAGACGTTGATAAGTCAAAAAGTTACAGTAAAAGATCAATAATACTTTAGTTAGTTATTCATCGAAAATTTATTTTATCGCCTTCAAAGTATGCTCCTTCAGAAACGATACAATTACGTCAACGAATAATCCAATCATTAAAACATTTTTTAAACGTTTTTTCCAGAATTAAATTTCATTCTCGTCGCGAATTCTACTTTATGTCTTCTATCGAATGAAAACGGGTGCCACGAAATGGTAATTTAAATTTTGGAAAAAGAAAGAAGTTGGCTGGAGAGATATCGATATATAATTACGAATCGATGTCCGCAGGTTCGAACGCCGGCATGTATCAACGATATTTCTGTTCTTTTCTGTCGTTCTTTACTGTCCCTGATGGTAAGCACAGTACAATCCAAATACAACGGCGACCATCGAGACATCAAAACCCATCGGCGATCGCCGCTGTCATGCCGACCTGCATATCTCTTTACGTTATGCTTGTAGGAGCCGATGTCATAAGCAGGAGGGAAAAGCATTTGCCTTCTGATTTGACCTAGGTGCACATAAGAAATTTCCGGTGAATTATTATTGAGCACAGTTTTCCGAAAACAAATGATTTGATTTCTAAACCTTATTTCGTTTCTGAAATAGAACAGAGAATAATGGTGACGACAGTTTCTGTTGTTTCATAATTCCAACACCATTAGGGAACATAGTTGTGTTAGTAAACATTAATTTGTCGCCTGCGACAATGACGGAGGTTTGTAATTTGATTATTTGCTATTGTCAGTTAATTCCAACTTCGCAACAACACTGTATTACTCTAGTAACATATCTAGTTCATTTCTAAGGATGGGTGGTATTATGAAAATCTCTCTATCCTGAATGCCTGAATATCAGCAACAGAAACGTTTGCGTTCTAGATTTTGTGTGTTATTTTTGACAACTACGTCACCTATTTTTTCCTCTTATTTATTAACTAGCTATACCCGCGGCTCCTCTCGCGTGGACTACAGAATGCCTTCGGTCGAGCGCACGCGTGAATCATACTGGCCCCGCTCAACAAACGGAAGACAAAAATGCTTATTGTTGGTGATCCTTAGAAGATAGATATATGCTATTGCTGAATTTTTTGTACGTCTTTTTAATATCTACAATTATGTAGAACATTTATTTGATATATCTCTTATTGTTTACTCAGCGCAAGCTATTGAAGCGCCTCAAATGCGTCTCTTTCCCGAATTGATTCACCATTATATTCACTGCATATTTCTTTATTTATTATCATTTACTTTATCTTACTTAATTATTTCCTATAACATGGCTAGATAACGTAGCTATGAATTAAAATGAAAAGAACATAAATGGACAGACAGACAGAGAGACGGTGAGTTTTATAATATGTAACTGTTCCACTATCCACCTCCTGACAATCTATTGGACTCGTGAAAACAAATCATATGAGCCCAAACTCGTGGGGTTTACTAGTAGCCACTGAAGAGTTCCACTATCCACTTTCTGGCTCCATCACCACATAGTCGTTACAAAGTCAAATCTATTGGACTCGACAAAACAAATCACATAAGCCCACACTCGAAGGGTTTGCTAGTAGCCACTGAAGAGTTCACCTCCTGGCTCCATCATCCGATCAGCTCCAAGATTCCAAATTATAGTTTTGGCGTCCGAAATACACATACATACAAAGTTTCATTTCGATACGACAATCATAAGTAGGTTAAAATTGACTTCTAAGATTATATTACATTGTTTGTGAAGCTAATAAAAGCATGTTAGCAAATGTGCTTCCTATATGTCATTTTGTAGTTAATCAAAGAGCAATTGTCATAATTGATTTCATTTAAAACAAGAGTTTTAACAACCAATTTCATTGTGTAGACTTTTCCATATATTGTGCGCGCGCATTACAGATTATTGTGACTGAATCCACCACTTTTTATTTAACAAGCAAATATCAGTTTCAACTTATGATACAACTATCCTTGTATATACGGAAATTATAACAATGATAATTGTGACATAAATCATTCAAAGCACTACTAATTAGGAACGGGGCCGAGTTTGCAAACATTATACTCGACATTAATTCGTCGCCTACGACAGTGGCATCATGCGGGTTACGTAATTTGATTATTTGGAGGTTTGCAAAAGGGTTGGGTTTAGTCACACCGTACCGTAACTTCGTTATTCTTTAATTAACCGCTTCGTTTGCTTGAGACCGAGAAGCATTTTATCCATAGTACAAGTCAGACATTTACCCGAATTATAAGTTTAGACTGTATTGTATCGTTGTACCTACAGACGGTTGCAAGTAGCGATTCCAAATACAAACGAAGTTTAATAAATGTTAACATTTTCATTTCGTTTATGGTACTTATGAGGAACATAAAAAAAGTGAAACTGTTGAATTTGTCCCGATCTCGATCACAAATAAATTTCTTTGGACATTTCTCTCTACTTGAGTCAGTTAACATACAGTTGTACTATCTTCTCAGACTTGTAACTAACAATAATCTGCTCTTAAAAATCCACCCGTATAATGATCATGATATATCACCACTTTGGGAATCATTTTTTATGTTATTATCAATAAAAAATTATTTATTTATATCTTTGGAATGTGGAATCAGATCCGTTTACAGCCCCTTTCACTTGGCGTAGATAAGCTTTAGTGATAATCAATCAAAATTATATTTTGGCCATAGTCAGCTACTATACCGATTTTATTAGAATCCGTCCAGTTTTTTGAACGTGGTTTATGGACAAACATTGAAACAATTAATATATTAGATATCAAAGAATAATAATTCTTTTTTAAAGTGGATGTATGTACTTATGTAGGCGCATTAAAAGTTCTAGTTCTTTGAATAGCGACACTCGTAATGTGCCTTCACCAAAGTACAAGTGGCTTAGCAAGTACATAGTGTAGACTTTTTGTTAAAATATGCGCGTAAAAATTCACTCTCGTCTCTTTCCCATAACGCACCTAAAAAGTATTTAAATAAATATATTTTCAGATACGAGGCTGCAACGAGACGAGGCATATTACAACGCAGATCCAACAATATAATAATATCTCTAACAATGTACTTTGTCCCATATAACATATACAACATGTTGGTTTCGGCTTGCTTTCCAAGGTATTGTTGTATGCTATTATGTGTTTATGCCGGGGGTTCTCTCGGCATTTAGCGCATGATGTCGGCTTAGCTAACAATGAATATGCTTTGTGATAGATAATTAATTGCGTACATGATAATTACTTATGGTCACGCAACAAGCACAATATATGTATGGTTAACCGGGACGTGGTTATTAATGGAAATGATTATTATTGACCGTTATATAAGAAAGCCCAAGGTCACTCAAAAGGCAATGGAGTGGACTATACTCGGAGCGTGCATGGCGTGATCGAATCAGATATATGGAGATCCACAGGTAAACCAAATTCTCCGACATAGCCCGAAGAATAGCTAGACTTAAGTGGCAGTGGGCGGGTCTCGTAGAACGGATGGCTAATGCGGCCAAAGAATTCTCGAGTGGCGGCCGCGTACCAGAAGACACAGTGTGGGCAGACCCACCACAAGGTGGACCGACGACCTGTTAAAGGTTGCGGGAAGCCGCTGGATGCAGACAGCACAGGACCTGTCGTTGTGGCGATCTTTGGGGGAGGCCTATGTCCAGTAGTGGTCGTCTTTCGGCTGAAATGATGATGATGATGATTACCTTCACATCCTACCTAATACGTATTTGTGTAATCAAATTTTATATCACACAATTTCTTTATCTTCTTGACTTGGCGCCGCAAAAGTATTTTCCAATCTTCATACAGGATGGTGGCTTCTTTTTTAGAACTATCTAGGGTTTTTTTGTTGGAACTCAAATGCAGGTTCCAGTTTATATTTATAATCCAATTCATCTATGAACAATAATTAATCTATATCACGCATAAAGCTTCCAATATTACATAATATAAGATCAAAGAACCTTAGTCAATGAATTAAAACAAAATCCACAACATCGCAGCTTAAGATTCGTTATCTCTTTAATGTAGAAATTTACTTTACTAAGAAAATCATTTAGAACATTTGTTTTTTTTTTGTGTCCAATGGCAGTTTGCATAATTCAGGTTGTTTTTATAGTAAAGAAAGTATCTATATATTTACACATGAAGAGAAGACTTCGGACTCCTTTTTAAGCGTATTGTGCGCACGGAGGAATTTGAGATTTGGCATAGTTAAATTTAACATAAAGAAGGCGTGCAGAAAGCTGAAATGTATATGTTACAAATACATGAAATTAAATTAAATAAAACATGTATTGTTTATGATCATACTGCAAATTTCAAATAAATTATACTCTGGGGTCAAATAGTCGCTCTGAGTACAAAATTACTACCAAAGAATGTTAAAATGTAATTAACAAATAATTACTTACTGATAGATTGACTGAATGTATTTTGATCTGTGAATTTTGTGTGATTTCATTTTTGACCCTTTGGCAAAAAAACATCAATAAGGTTCAAACTTAATTTTTTTATTGATTAATGTCGAATTTCGACCACTAAGCAACTAGTATACATTTATGCAAATAAGAAAAAAATTACATAAAATATTAAAACCACGGAGAAAATTAAATTTCTTGAGTCAGGTGTGAAAAAGAACGTTAAGAAATGAAATATAAATCTGTTAAGTTCTTTGCACAGGTAACAGACAAACAAACGTAAAATAAAAGTAAATAACAAAGCAAATAAAGTGAAAGGTGGTATTGGAATCACTCCACAAATCGACCGTGGATTAGATAATATGATTTTTCCTTTGTTATTTTTCCCTCTCTTACGAAAAAGGGTTGATATTGAATCGACGTCAAAGGTGCGTGTTTATTGTATCTAAAGAAGTTATAGGTTTAATGATTTCCTGTATGTATACATCAAAAGGTTTATATGTCAATGATTTAGTTACAACACAAAAGAAAAACGAAGATTCGACCTTTTTTGGAGATTGTTGCAAAATTGAATCCATTATCGTTTTTATATAAAAAAGATCAAATGTAACATAAACATACACATTAAAGCCGTTTCTTAAAGTTTTAGGGTATTACACCTTCAAATAATACTGGCTCTATGAGAGGTTTGGTGAATCTGATCCAGTCATGATCGAATGTTCCACCATTTATTAAGATTTCTGGGAATTAATAATTTCCAATAACTGTGGAAACGTCTCTCGGCCAGTTTGTTATCTATACTACTATATTATAACATAATAAAGCGGATGAGTTTATTTGTTTGTTTGTTTAAACAAGCTAATATTTGAAACTGCCAGTCTGATTCGAAAAATTATTATTGTATATTATAGCCAAATTCATGAGGACTAGTATAAGTTATCTAGCATTAGGCTACACATCTCACCTAACCTTAAATATTGATTTTTGTTAAGACGCAATAAATAGCGCACCCCTACTGCTTTATCCGCGTGCGTTGGCGTAATGGTTAGTGATGTATAATGTTGTATAAAAATTTTGCTCCTTAGTATATCTACAAAAAAAGTCCGCCATACCATATGCCTATATTAAGTATAAGCCACAACAAGGTATTTTGTGACAAAGTTTTATTGAAAATTGAAAAGTCATTTATGAACATTATTATTAGGCATGGCATATTAAGCCTTATGAACGTGAAGAGATATTTATTCAGCCCAGCATGATAAAGACAACCGTCGATGAGCTGCCGATTTCTCGATAGTCACCGTTTATTTTGGATTGTACTGCGGTGACCATCAGATACAGCGCTTTGACTTTATAAAAAAAACACTGGAAAGTAATAATTATTGGAAAGATTTTTTAAATCTCTTCGATTTTCCATTTTGTCATCATGATATTTTTTGGCAGAACTATTATGCATGGCAACGGAATTATTTTGAAAAACTATATATAGTTAAAAAAAAATATTTATTAATTAATATTTTAAAAACAAATAAAAAATATGTGTGCTGCAGTCCACACGTGTCAGGAGTGAAACCTTCAAATGAAAAAAAATTGTTCTTTAAAAATTCTTTTTAAATATCCTATATCAGCGGGATACGCACTACCGACCACTCGTGCGTACCTACTGCGTAAAAGTTTGGTCGTCTCAAATCTCTAGGCCAATCTGACGACGATCACAATCATGAAAATCAGGACTTGCATTAACTGTGCATAATGTAAAAATGTATTCTATCTTATTCTCTCGTAGGCTAAATCCTATAGATATACATGATTGACTCTTTTTACTGTCGCTTTTTCGTTTTATTTAGCTTCAAATCACAACGGGGCTAAAGAAGTTTTTACTCCAAACCACAAAATCATACGTTCCAAAATATTTCTTGTAAAACATTCATTATTGCCTTTTGTACTAAGTAAACTCTTATAATAAATAGAATGAAGATTCTCTTTGTCATAAATTCAAGCGCCTTACGTGTAACCAAATATAAAGGAGATGAAAAAGTAAATGGCCCATTTAACTCAATATAGAGGTTTTTATTTGAACGTTCGTTCCGGTATTTCGTATGAACTTTGTAATTTATTTGCAAAGTGAAAAAGTCGTAATGGTTATTCTGTTTTGGATGGTATTTGTATTATTGAAGTATTTGTTGTTATAATTATAAATAGTACAGATTTCTATCTCTCAAGTGTATAAATAGTAGAGATGATTAAAAGAAAATGTGTTTTTTTTTTCGGAACAAAGTTTCGTTTAGGCATCATAATAGGCCAGTTAAAATATGAGCTCTTCATATTAATATTAATATGGAGCACATCTCACTTTTCGATTTCCCATAGGAATAACAGGGCAAAAATTACTTTTACTCCTTCTAATTTTTGTAACTAGCTTTCGATACGTCACATAGAGAAGCTACTCGTATATACATATTTTGACAGAGAATTAAATGCTCTACAAAAAAGGTTTAAATATTTTTTATAATCTACTCGTTCAACAGTTATTCGAGGTGAAAGTTAAAATTTTCGTAGTATTGGAAGATTTTTTAATTTAATACGAAACTATTATTTTTTTCGACAAATATGTCTGTAATTTCATGTAAAACATTAATTGGACTTTTAAGACTTGTGAATCAATAGTTTTTTTGTAATAATACAAAAAATAAAAAGTTTATTTTTGTAAAAAATTAGCTTTAAAGTTGGTGTCAAAAGCGTTGAACAACCTTTAAACGAGTAGATGTATCAATAAATGACTTCAGACTTTTTTTGTAGAGTACTTAATTTTCTACAAAAATGTGTATAGAGCTTCCCTCTATGGCGTACCGTTAGCCAGTTACAAAAAATAGATGGAGCATAAATATTTTTTCTGTTGTTATTTCTATGGGCCCCATGTTTACATTAATATTAAGATCGATATTTTTAATCTTTGTTCCGACACAAAAAAAAAACATTTCTTTGAATATATACGGTATTTTTAATTTGTTAAAAAGCAAAAAGTATTAATAAAATCAGTTATTTAATTGGGGAATGAAATCCGCTTAATAATACAGATATTTAATGATATGATAATGATATAATATAAAATTAATATCAACTATAAAAAATTACCACCCTTCACATGGCATATGACACTATATCATGAACCCTACTCATATTTTCATGCTAAACTTATATAATATCATCCCGCCAATTTTATTAGAGAACGGAAATGGACCCTATTCACGCTTAGGTGACAAAGATAAATTTTCTGCAAGATATGCGTGAATAACATATCAAATCGAACACTTTTACGCGTGAAATGAAGAGTTATACGTAAAACGGGCTCGGATAGCAATGGAAAAAAATAAATTGTCGGTCATATAATATCATCTCTGTTATAATGTATAGCTTGAATTATATAAATTGGTTTGCAACATCCTTTTACCTATATTAATAAATCTGTAGTTATGTTTGTACATGTGACGTTTCCAAATTTCCAAATAGACATCCTATATCAAGAAGAATGTTCACGAATATTCAATTAAAAAATGTTTGCCTGTCGGACTGTCTGTTTGTGTTTCCAGATTTAACTCAAAAACGGCTTGACCGATTCCTATGAAATTATTTACACTCGAAACTTATGTCATTGGTCAAATGTACTGTGTGAATTTGTCAATAATATTTAAAGAAATCGTAAAAAAAATACTTAATTCGTCTTCGTGAAATTTTGTACAAGTAATTTCTTAATTAAGATAGACTGATTTATCAATAGTATGAGTAAAAATAAAATTACTGCGTAACAAACGCGTGCGAAGCCGCGGGGCACCGTTAGTCTATAATAAATATGTCATTTATTCTAATGTTTTTGTTCATATCAATCTGTATTTCAATATTTAATTATTATTTATTTATCTATATCAAAACTACTATTATAAAGAAGTAAAGATTAATGTTTTGATGAGATAATTATTTCTGAAACTACTGGTCCGATTGTATAAATTCTTTCACTGATAGAAACCTACGTTAAGAATGATGGTTATTATATTATATGTTTTATTATTACTAAATTTTATATTATAATTAACGCGAATAATTTCGGACGATTGCTAGTCTTCGATATAAATATAAATAAAATATTGTTCGTTGGTAAGCACATCACTTGAGAACGGCTGAACCGATTTGGTCAATTCATTTGTTTTTTCAATCTTAGTAATATTCAGGTTTTAGAGAAATAATTGTTTCTTTCTGTTGGTTTTTTTATGAACGATGAAATGCGTAATTCTTATTTGGTTTTATTCATCACCATCCGAGAATAGTTTTGTGTCCATAAAATCTGGATAGGTGGTGTTGTGGTATTTTATTGACTATTGGAAAGTGGTGGTAGGGCTTTCTCTAATACACGCCTGGCTAGCTACCACCCTTAAGTAAAAAATTTGTTGCCAAGCACCGATATGTGTGTTCCGGCAGCTACAGTCCTCCAACTAGGCTTAGCGTGTTGACATCAGGTGAGACTGTGGTTAAAAACGCTAAACCTTTAACAAAAAAAGAGCAGTGCTAGGAGGAAATAAAAGTTGATTAATTTTTACAGGTTAGTTAGTTTGAATAATTGTTTCAAGTAGATGATGCGTTCCCTCTGTGTACGTTACGGCCTACGGCCGTTTTCAATATCCTATCTATTCGTTGTTTCAGTTACTACTTACATACATAAATCACGCCTCTTTCCCAACGGGGTAGGCAGAGACCACGTCCTTCCACTTTCTACGATCTTGACATACAAATTTCGCTTCCTCAACATTCATCAATCTTTTCATGCATGCTCGTCGGTTTAGAGTAGAGAGAGTAGAGTAGAGAGAGAGTACTCTTGACCTGACTTTTCTTCAAAACGTCCCCGATGTGATCGTGGAACTTTCGTCTAGGCCTTCCTCTTCCAACGTTCCCAATTACACTCATCTTATAAATCTGTCTAGTCAATCTTCTTTCATTCATCCTCTCTACATGCCCAAACCATCTAAGCATCCCTTTCTCAATCCGTGTCACTTCATATCTTCTTTCACACCACAACGTTCTCTTATTACACTATTTCTTATCCTGTCGCTCAATTTCACTCCTATCATACTTCTTAGCGCTCTCATTTCTACTGCATTTATTCTACTTTCATGTTTTTTCTGCCACACCCACCTTTCACTTCCGTACATGAGTGTTGGAACTAACACTGCTCCATGTTCAGCTAGGCGAGCTTTTCTATAAATTTTGCTGGCTGTTCATAAAGGCGTGCAACGCCCCATTCATAAAGACAGAATAAAATCTTCATTTACTAAAGATAGACAAATCAATCCTTTAGCCCTTACTTTCATTTTAATAACTTATCGATGAGTAGTATTTCCTATCGAACGTTTCTATCTGTCATCAGGAGGATGGATAGGTAGCCTGCTAGAGATAGGAACGCTCATACGAATCGAACTTACCTGCGTTTCAACATAAGTTTCAGACGAAACTAACTCTTATTCTTAAAAAACAAACTATGGGTAGATGTTCCATTTGTACTGTACGGGGATAGCGATCTATCCCTAAGCTCAGATATATTATTGAAAACGGCTGTTAGTTATAAATATGTAGATAGAAATTATTCCGAGGTATTTTACTATGTTAAAATGAAGTCTTTATCTTTCTTTATCATTTGTTGGATTCAATATCTTATTTATACTTTCAATTTCGGCATAAATTTGGAAAATTCTCTTCCTCGCAGTTAGGAATCACTACATAGTATAAAATAAAGTCGCTGTCGCTCTGTCCGTCCCTATGTTTGCTATAATCTTTAAAACTACGCAACGGATTTTTTTAATAGATAGAGTGATTCAAGAGGAAGGTTTATATATATAATATATGCATAATATTGTAGAGAAACACTGATAAATTTAGAGGTTTTAATGTGGTGTCGTAAATAAACACATTTTTTTGCGCTTACATTGCAAACGCTGGCTGAACCACACGAGATAAATCAAAATAATGTACTACAGTATTGTACACCTTAAAAAGGTCAAAAAAAGCCTGGGATGGTATATGTCCAACTCTTAAGGATAACCCACAATAACCATTTTTTTGCCTTTACATTTTACGGGAAAAATGGCTTATTTACGAAGTGATTTTAAGCAGTATAGCATAAATCTTTTTCCAACTAAGTACTTTAAATATATTGTCCATTTAATATAGATCAATATGGCCTTTTACAGCATGTAATTTAAATGAATATTACCGAAGATATTACAGATTAAAAATGCAGGGATATAGCGGTGCGGCTGTATCGGCCCCATATACCATGGTCAATTATGTCGCTCTTTCAAGAGTAACCTCTAAACAAAACATGTTTGTATTGTCTCATGACAAAAAGCTGTAAACGTTGTTTATAAGGATATTCTGTAGTAGGTAGGTATATTTAGTATCAGCATTGCACCCGTGCGAAGCCGGGGCGGGTCGCTAGTGTTAAATAAGAGTAGTTATAGTAAAGTTAAATCACTTTATTGCACACACGCCTACATGAAGACAATGTTTCGAATATACATTTTAATTTAAACGTCGCCATAGACAAATTTAATATAAATTATAGACTATTTTATTGACCCTAATTCTCGCATTTGTTGATTGAAATTTATTCTCCGGATACCGATCGAATCCTATGAAAAATGATAAAAGATTATTTAAATAGCTTAAGGTTCATGTAAATGTCATCGTCGCACCCGAAAATATCCAGCCTATAATCCCATTAAGGTCGATCGTGAGGAATGTGCAGGTTTTTAAAGCTTCTGACGTCACGGTAATGGTTGAATGATCATTCTCGGCCGGCGGGGTGACTGACGACCCAGAAATTATGACATCATTAATTTCACAGTCTCGTGGACCGTGACGTTTTAGAAAACTTCAGATAAAACAACACCGATTTTTATTGGGTAGATTTCAAAAGCGAAGCGTTTTTAATTTATTTTTTTATTATTATTATCCTTATAATGATCCCGATCTGATATTGAATGATTCAGATCTTTTAATTTACCAAAAATAAGTAATAATACTAAATTTTTATATATATACTTATAGGTTTTAGAATTCGATCACAATCTTACTTGATGTTAAATGAACTATATTAACCGGCTCCCAAGTACAGATGTCGGAACACTTATAAGATACAAATTATTATAGAAGAATATATGTATAGATATGGAGTACTAAATTAGGAAACTAAACCAATAACAGAAATATAGGAAATTAATAATAAAAAGTTTATAAACATTAGCTGTGCCCCACGGTTTCTCCTGTGCTATATTTATTCGATCGTTGTTCTCGCTTCCCGTACTTACCTATCATTTTCCAGATTGCTCAATGTTTATAGTAACTGCTCAGCTACTTACAGTCGTAGCGCGAAGTTATATAGCCAATATCTTTCCTCAATAAACAATCTTAATAAGATTTTTAAAAATCTGAATAAAATTTCTAGAAATTGGCACGTTCAAACAAAACAAACATTCTCTCGAGCTTTGAATTATTAGTTTAGATACATTGAGATATAAATATTCTACCGATAGACAAGAAAGTTCATGAAAACCATTTGTTCAAATACTGATAAGAGAACTAAAGTTCGTTGCAGCACTAAAATATTAATATCGTCTAAGCTGTGGTCTAACCAAACTATTAAAATATGCAGCCCTAAATCTCTTATTGAGTATAGTTTTCTTGCGACCAAAACGTACATAAACCAAGATGGCGTGGCATTTAAATGAATAAATATTTTTTCTATGGTGTCAATACGAAATTATTAACTATTTATTCATATTAACAATGAATAATTTTACTTACCTACTTGACTATTGAATTACTATTTACGTTCAGGTTCACGCTTTGATTCTAATAATCCGAATTATCACATTATTAGAATTATTAGAGAGGCTCCGTATGCGCCCACACAACATGAATGTCGTTTTTTTTTTTTTTTTTTTTTTTTCGAACTGACTACACTGTTAGCCTGAGGGGCCCTGGAGCCTTTACGGCTTTTACAGCTTTACCGGGCTTGGGGGCGAGCGCTTAGGGCACTCAGCCACGAAAGCTAAGCAACAACATCCGAGGGTGCCAAAGTGGCCGGACCTCGGCTCGGACTGTTGCGCGTATGCAATTAAGTCGCGATCTGACTAATTCCCTATCCGTAATTCGATCTAAACTAACTATACATATATACATGTTTCTGCCCCCTGGGAGGAGGGAAGGAACATGTGTATGTGTATTTAGTGGTCTGAAATTTTTGTCTACTCTAACTAGGCAAAAAAAGAAAAAAAAAGGTCCCTTACAGAACCTATGTACCTATGTGTGTTGTGCATGTGTGTATAATGCAGTGTCATGTATGGCTGTGAAAGCTAGTGATTGTACAGTCACTTGTATCGCGCGAGCGGCTGCTAGGCTCAAGGGCTCCATGCCGATGGATCGGACCTAGGCTTGAGTTGCCGCAGAGGAGGGCGGTCGTGGCGGGTGTGCGGGAACGAAGTTAACCGTACGTCCCCTGCGGAGGGAACGGTGGTTTCGCGGGCGTGGGCGCGAGCACGCATATGTTGCGGGAGCGGACGCGTAGTAATTATTAGCTTTCTCGATGTCGTCGTCGGGATCGACAAAGAGATTTCGCGGACGGCGTTTATAACGTTTGGCAACGGGGATCGAGTTGTCTGGGACGTAGTTCACGGTGGATTTTACGAGCGGGTTGGGGTGATTCGAAGCGCTATCGAAGTATCTCCTGGTGAGATATTTCACATAGGCTTCTATCGAGGGAAGCCTCATGTCCCTGTGGAGGTCCATGTTCCTAACGAAGGCTGGAGGGTCAAGCAGGCGACGGAGAAACCGATTTTGGACTCTTTGCATGCGGACAAAGTTATGTTTGGACATATGTGCGAACGCTGCGCAGCTATATGTCAAGATCGGACGGACGCACATCTTGTATAGTGTAAGCTTATGTCTTAAGGACATTTTGCTTACCGAACTGAGCAGGGGCCGCAAGCGGGAAAGGATCCAGACGGCCCTATTCCGGACTATAGTAACGTGTGCGTTGAAGTTAAGCTTCGAGTCGAGGGTGACACCCAGATATTTAGTCTTGGTGGCCCAAGGGATATTCCTACCGAATAATGAGAGGGGTCCTACCGTGCGTGGTAGTTTACATGTATGCGGTTCGAACATAATCGCGGCGCTCTTTACCGGATTAATAGCTATTCGCCACGTTCGAAACCACTCCCCGAGAGTGGTTACGGCACGTTGGACTGCGCAGGCGAGATTTTTTCTATGTCTGTTTGACGCGTATATGACTGTGTCGTCAGCGTAGAGCCCTACCTCGACCCCGGGGGGCTTCGGGAGGTCGCTGACGTACAGATTGAAAAGGCAAGGCGCCAGAATGGAACCTTGCGGGACGCCTGAGCGTATGGGGTGGGCGGTAGATAGTACTCCTTCCACTCGGTAGTGGAAGGTGCGGTCGCGTAGAAAATCGTGAACTAGATGAACTAACCTATCCGGGACTTCTAATTGATGTAGCTTGTGGACCAGTCCGGCGTGCCAGACCTTATCAAAGGCCTTGGCTACGTCGAAAAAGACCGCAAGCGTGCGGGCGGGAGCAATATTGCTCTTGGCGAAGTTACTCGTGATGTGCTCCGTGAGGCGGTGCACTTGATGTGTACACGAGTGACGGGCGCGAAAACCGAATTGTTCGGGCGGGTATAAATTCTTGTCGTCTATAACGACCTTGAGACGGTTCAGAAGGATCCGCTCATAGAGTTTCCCTAGGGTGTTTAGGAGACTGATCGGGCGATAGCTTTCGGGAAGCGAAGCTTTTTTGCCGGGCTTGCGAATACCTATAACTATAGCTTTTTTCCAGACGGCTGGAAAATAGCAGTGGGCTATGGCTGCATTGAAGATGCAGACCAAAAGAGCTATGAGGTGATCAGGAAGAAGTTTGAGTACTTCATTCCTGATACCATCAGGACCGGGAGATTTCCTAGGCTTAAGGCCTTTGATGATAGAACAGACCTCATCTGGCGTGACCAGGGTTAACGTTTCCGCGGGGGGAATCAACGTGAGTTCCTGAACGGCGGTCTCGATAGTTTCGATGTGGGCAGTGTCTACGTTGTCGCAGTTTGGGGAGCACTGACTCTCCAAGCTTGCGGCAAGGCATTCTGCCTTATCGTCGCTATCGAACGCGAGTGGGAGATCGGGGCCCCTTTCGAGGGGCGGCATCTGGGCGGAAGCTTCTAACTTCAGAGAGCGGGCGAGGTTCCAGTAAGCCAGATGGGACGGCTTGAGACCCTCTAAGAGGTTATCCCACCGGTGGCCTCTGAACTCGCCGATGCGAGTTCTGACCTCTCTCTGAAGTCGTCGTAACCTACGGGTGTTATCCCTCGTTGGATAAGAATCGTGTGCACGTGTCGCGGCGTTCTTTTCCGTGATTAACGCTCGTAAGCCGGGGGGGAGTATAAAGCGGCGATCGTTCGCCGCTTGCACCTCTCTCGAGGCCTCCCTTACACCGGTTTGGAGGTAGTCGACCAGGGAATCGATCGCTAAGTCGGCGTCTGCTGTTGACTCTAATACGTCGGGGATCCTAGCCAAGCTGGACGGGGTCGCGTTATCCGTTAGGTAGCGATTTAAGATCGCGTAGTCAACTACTTTGACTTTTGGCGGACTGGGGTCGAACGGTTGCCCGAGTTGTAAAATAACCGGGCGGTGATCGGAGTCTAGTTCGTGTACGACTTCTATAAGTCGTAACCGAAGCGAGACACCTTTGAGGAGGGCTATGTCAAGTACTGTGGGGTGACAGTTATCTTGAAAGTGCGTGGGTTCTAGCGGGGCTATAACGTCAAAGCCGAGCACATCGCATAGCAGATCAAGTATAACCCCGTTAGGGGTGTTACGCGAGTTGTTGAAGTGAGTGTGACCGCTATTGAGGTCGCCTGTTATTATGACGGATTGTCCGAGTGAGAGGAGCGCCTCCAGGTCGGACTGAAGGAGTCTTTTACTCGGGGAGAGATATGCAGAGACAAGCGTGATTGACGGATGGCCAGTCATGCCTATTCTACAAACTGACACTTCCATATTGGTAAGTGCGGGAGGGTCTATTGGCATGCAATAGAGGGAACGCTTGTAGTAGATGAGCGTGCCGCCGCCTCGGGTGGCACGGTCATTTCTGACTATATTGTAATTTGCTATCTTAGGGTCGCGCCTACTGGGTTTTAGAAGTGTTTCTTGTACTAGAAACACGTCTATCTCCCGTTCCCTAAGAAAGGTGGATACTAAGTCCCGTTGTGGAAAGAGGTTTCGCGCGTTAAAAAAAGATATGTTTAGGCTTCTAGGCTTAATGCGTGCCATTGATAACCGATATCTATTTCCCGGCACGGGCCAGGCGCATTAGCGTCGCTGTCATCAGGGGGAAACGCCTGATGGATTCGCCGGGGCCGTACTCAGCGACGCACTGTTCGTACGCCAGTACTTCCTGAGGGTCATGCTCGCGGAAGAGCATGACCATGTAGTCAACGCCGCGGCGCGTGTTGACGGGCGGGGGGGCCTGAGCCTTAGGAGGCTGAGGGCGGGGAGTGGAGACCCATGCTGCTTGAGGGGCTCGCATGGCCGGAGGGGGTGCGCGGGGCGCGGGGGCGGCTGCCACCGGGGCACTGGAGGTGCCCGGCAGGCTGGGGAAAGCCTCTGGCGTGAGCAGGGGCTTTGGCTGTCCTACGGCGGGACGTGTCCTCTGAGGAGGGCTGTGTCGCGTAGGGCGCATGGGTCGCGTAGGGCGCGTGGGGCGCGGGGCACGGGGACAGCCGCGATAGTTCGCGGGGTGACCTTCGTTGCCGCATAACACGCAGCTCGGAGGGGTAGCCGACTCACGAGTGCGCGAGCACTCGCTCGTCGCGTGGTCCCCGAGGCACTTAACGCACCTGGGACGGAGATGGCAGTTGCGTGCCGAATGACCGTACAGCTGGCAGTTGTGACACTGCGGAGGACTGCGGTTCTTGTGTGGGGGCTCTATGGCTATTCCGGAGAGCTCACACACTTTCCTAACGTTAAAAATGGCTCTGCCCTCGGGGGTCAGTTCCAAGATGACTAAGACCATGTCGAGAGGTCTGTTTTTGGATTGTTCGCCGTGCATTCTGTGCACTTCGCGGACAGGGAAGGCCTTGGCTAAGAGGTCAGTTTTGACCTCCTCGGGTGTGATTTCCACCGGGATGCGGCGGATTACAACCCGGAGTTGACGTTCTTCCTCCAGGGAGTACGTGAAATATTCGAGGTTGCTGTCTCGGAGCAACCTGGTAAATTGACGGTGTTCGTCCGAGGTGGAAACTTGGACGCGGATACCGTTGGCCGTGTTACTGGCCTGGGTGTAGTGGATACGGAGTTCTCTCAGTTTCTCTGAGAGTTTTGTCCAGACCGATTTGTTCTGGACCGTGACGGGGGGCGGGCGACGCGCCTTTCTGCCGGCAAAGGTACCGGCAGGCGCTGAGGGCGTTGCGGAGCGGGGGGCGTGGCTGTTGAGCCCGGTTTTTTGCGCCTTTTGTGGGCGGGACTGAGTCTCCGGAGACTCGGGACGCGAACGCGGTGCCCGTTTGGCGGGCTTATTTTTTTGAACGAGGGTGAAGCCCTCGTTGTCTGTTCGTATTGCCGTGTCCATTTCGATGGACTCGGGTTCGGGGTCCGGACTGGCGGGCAAGTAGCTAACGTTTGTAGCTACTGGCGTCGGCGTGTCCGCTTCGGGAACTAGCGACGCAAACGAATTGTTTATTGGTAGCGCAGAGGGCGCTGGGGTCGGGGCTTGAATGCCCGGGGAACGTGAGCGCGACGATGGCCGTTTGTACGGCGTCTGACGGTGAGCGCGGGGTGCCGTTGAGCGGGAGCGCGGGGCGGGCTTCTTTTTCGTCGCGTGGGTCGCGGTGGGGTCGCTGGTGGCCTCGGTGGCCTGTGCGACAGCAATGGCGGGTTGCGCGGCCGCGATGGCCCTATTGAAATCCGTCCATATTGACGGGTGTAGGCTTGTTGCGAACGCAACGAAGCTTTCTAAGTCTGGCGAGTTTGCCATTCCGGCGGCGGCGGTTGGGCGGGCGGGGGTGAAGTTAAACCTCCCTGCCGGAGAGGCAGGGGGGTGCGCCGAGTGAATTTAAACGGCTATCCCGAGCCGTGCAAAGGGACCTGCGGGTCACGGTGTAATGACTCGCAGGAAAAGAACCTACCGGGCCCTACGTGGAGGTCCCTAACAAGCCCGAGGCAGAGAACGCAGCCGGTATAAATACCTAGCTACGCCCAAACAGACACTCGGGGATGGATGTGTAGCAGGATCGGAAGGGTGGGAAGGAGACACTCAGGGCTTGACTATGACTCTATCAAGGGCCAAGGTTCCTGAGCCCGACCAAGTACTATCGTTTGCCTCTGAAGGAGGCAACCGAGGGGCGCTTGGGTCACGCACCCACTTGCTTTAGTTGGCACCGTCAGGTATCAGGCAAGTGACCATTAAAGTGTGGATTTCGTCGAATAGAAACAAATTGCTCTTAAAAGAGCAGTTTATGTTTGTGTAGAGTACTAAAAGTACGCGACACAATGGGTGCGAGCGAGACGGCGATACGCAGGTGCGGCGCAGGTGCGATGCAGGTGTGCAGCAAAGCCGGTCGGTCGTAAAACTACACAAAGGCGGCAGAGAGCGGTCGTAAACACGTCCGTTCCCGCCGGCGGTCGTGATCGGTCTCCCCATGAATGTCGAAGCCACACTAAACTAAGGAGCACGGATTGAAGTGCAGCTCAGTCAAACAGAGTTAGTGTTCGGTACGCGAAATCTACTACGTAGTACATATATATCGATGTATAGATGCATGCTTGTCTGTTTTTTTATCCCATATGCGTTTTAAAAATATGAATCCGATTGCGATGCAACTTTGGTGTGTTGTTATGCGCACACCCGGGAAGCTTCTGTATTAGTACAATCAGTTTACAATAGATGGTATGCAAGTCGTATTATTTTAAATACAACAGGAACAAATCAGCTAGCGGAAGCTATTCAAAAATAAATAGGGAATGACCTGCACTTAATAAATAAACGTTACTAACATATTAACCGCATCCTTAATACCCTGGGAGGGCTAACAAGCTGTCAAGTCAACCTGGTTACCGTAGCGACCGGAACTAATTCTCTATCGATCTTCTCTGTAAGCACACCTTGCACACCTATGACGTACGTAAGTGACTCTTCCAATATGTAACGCCATGTACACACTGTTTCATCTAGTTAGTTTATATTTGTACAAGCAATCTTTAATCTATATATAATAAACATAAAATACTTTGTCTTGAGGTCCTGACTGACTTTGTTTGACTCATCATCGCCCAGCCTAAATTACTAAGGAGGGAAATGTGATATTTAGGGAAGGTGTTGATTTTAAATTGTTAGGCATCGTTTAAGGGATTCTTCGAAATTAAACACCTAAGAATGTCAACCGGGTGCCAAAGTTTGCATGGAAAGTAATATTTTTCGGCTCGAATTTATTTTAAACTTGGTATTAAAACCTACTATTCAACAAGTGTATCGGCTTTTTTCAAATTGTAATCCCTTAGGGTGTAAGGGGGTAATAAAGTTTGTATGGGAAATACTATTTTCGAGACTGATTTATTCTGTGTGGCTTGTTCCAGAGTCAGTACCTTCAGCAGCACTGTTGCGGGTGTAGAAATAATAACTAACGATTTGGTTTAGAAGACAGAGACGAACGCAAAACGTCCGCGCGCAAGTGATTATCAAGACGACTGACTAGCTATTTTTTACTTCACGAGCACTTCCGCCCCTCCGGTGTCGTTTGCGTTCGTCTCTGTTGCGTACCTTCATTTATTAAATAATTAAATAAAATACATTTATGGCGCCTACAAGCACTGTTTAGCATCAAACATTATAACCACGACTATGCTATACAGACAAGTGTGTTTTATTGAATGATGTGAACTTTGTATCGGTAACTTTGTTCGCATAAATCAGATACACTGTTTGCACAATTTGTTGATTTATATATGAATAATAGATATCATATATAAATTCAGTTGAAACCATAAAGCAATACAAATTTTATAGTTTATGCGAGCTAAGCTGTGGGCGAAGAGAAGATACAGGAACGTACTAAAAACAAACTATGGTCATTCTTAAAATTATATGCGAGGTATATATTATTATATGAGAGGTAGGCCACAGAGAAATTTCTTTGGAGATTTATCTCTACTTGGGGCAGCCCGACTGGTGCAATACCTCCACCCTATAGAAGATCGCTGCCAAATGACCTAGTGTTGTGTTTCTGCGGTGAGTAGGGTTTTCAGAGCTCCTTGGGGTAGGGGGGTTCAAGGTCGACAACGTACTTGTGATACCTATCGTATTGCAGGTGTTCATAGACTACCGTAACCGCTAACTATCAGGCAGGCCGTATGCCTCTTAACCACCTATATGGTACAAAAAAAAATTCGTAACTCATACACAAAAAAACCGTTATGACGTATCAAGTCAGTATCAAGCGCTTTACCAATAGGTAATAATTCCAAATTTTACCAATACGTAACAGGGACGTTTACAAAGCTCTCGGAAACATTCAGAACAAATATTGAAATTAAAAAAACCGGGGACTTTTATCCCTATGCGAAGTAACCCGGTAACGTGCCGTCTTAGTTGTTTAGAAGTATATATACTGTTTACCAAACGCTGCTGTATAAATATGTACCTATATTGCTTGGCTTTTAGTACCTGACATATTTTTCGATACGTCTCATATCCTCTTTCTTTTAAAGGCATTTGATTTAAAGATTGATTTTAAATGATTTATTTGAATTTACATTTATGTAAATACTAAGTATAATATAAGAGTATTAAATATGAGTGAATGGCCAATACCTCGGTCAGTGAATAGGCATTGCCACATTCCCTTTCGAGTGGGTTCCCTTCTGACGCGAGTTGGATGGCATCCATTACTAGTAGTTTTAATTATAATATTACTGTAAATGTTACTGCTTGCCGAAGTTGTATCAAAAACGACCTGATTTTTTGACTTTTATCAGTATAGTGTATTAAATTGAACTCTACTTTCTTCAAAGTCTTTTGTTCATTGCACTATTAATTCTCAATTAATATTATTCCACCAAACGTGTCAGCGCTGCGCTTGCCTGCCTTGGCTGCGCTATGTCAGCCAAGGAAAATGAAGTAATCTTATTGTTGTATTACCCCTCGGACACCGCCTAGCTACCTCGCACATTTCTGGTAGATATGCAGCCTAAGGTATTGAAAACGCAAATAAAGAAAAACGTTAGCACTTTACTCTACGCCGCATCGTAGCAAGTGTAGCTTTTGCTACGCAGTCTATATGACGAATAGTAAATACGACTTTCATAAGTGGTTTTTTAATAACTAGCAGTCACCCACTTCTTCTTTGGCGTTAATTACAGTATAAAACATAACAGCAATAATATATGAAATTTGTACTGTATCCATTTTTAACCCCCGATACAAACAGAGGGTGAAAGGAGGTGGCAAAATGTATACGGGATAATATTTAAGTGTTAAATCTTATAGCTCACGCAAGCGAAGCCGCAAGTTGAGAGCTAGTACAGTATAAGACACATACAACTTCTTAATTATAATTTTGAAAGACGGTGAACTACACATAAGTATAAGAGAATTACTTTAATTTATTTAGAATATGAACTTGAGTGGCATGAAAAATTGTTTTATCAACCTTTTCATATAATAGAATCTAAAGCAATTTCTTGTCCAATTTAACCTTAATATAACTTTCTCCTTGAGTTTTAGTTACGAGTGTTTATGTTTAATAATGAACATGACGTACTGGGTGCCTGTATTATTTTCGCATGTCTGTATAAGATTACAAGTGGCGCTGTTTTTGTGATGTTTTTTAAAACCCTTTATAGGTTTAACGTTTGGCCACTACCTTAGCTTCTGTTAAATAACGATGTGGTCCAAGATGGTAACAAGCTAAGCCCAATTGGAGGACTGGCTCTCAATTGCAGCTACCTGAACACACATATTACGCTCCATTCAAAATTACAGTGGGGTTCCGCACATTAAAACTTTAGCGGGAAGATTAAGTTCTGTTGCATTCGCAGTGCGTAAGTTTTGCCAGTTAACAGATGTTTCCACTGCTAGGTTAGTCTATTTCACTTAATTCCATAGCATAATATCTTGCGGTATTTTGCTGTGGGGTTCAGGGGTTCCATATTCATATTACAAAAGCGGGTAATTTGAGCAATATACAACATGAGACTTCGCGAATCACTAAAGAACAAGTTTCAGCAATTTAATATCTTAACTTTGCCCTCCCAATATATTCCTGATAGTTTATATACATTTGAAAAACTTTAACTAGCTTGATTTCGTTAAAGACCAGCACAGTTTTAATACTAGAAATAGACTTAAATTAGTCGCACCTTGTATTAGACGTACTAAGACTAATCAAAGTTTTTTAGATAATAGTGTTAGGTTCTATAATAAGGTCCCGACACATATTACTGATTTGCCGGACAATGAGTTCAAGTCCATGTCATGCAGGTTTTATTGTCATTAATCATCTTTATTAATTGTAATTAATCATTGAATGATAGTGATGTCTGGAAGTGACTCCCTCTCTTTGCACCCACAAAATTATTAACTGGTGAATAGAATTCTAAATATAATTTAAACAGTAGAGAAAAATATATTTCAAAACATAAGCCTGATCGAGTTTTTTCGACTGGGATGTTTTCCGAACCAGTAGTAGTATAGTAGTGTTCGACGTTCATAAGTGCCTTCTTAGAGCCTAAATTAAATAAACTGTTTTGGTGCTTGGTGACAGATTGTCACCTTCCAAGTCAGGCAGGCATTAGAAAATGTCTTACCACCTTACTATTGTTTTATAACGATGTTTTCCGTGACCGATGGCTCAGGCTCTTGCAGAGATTCGAACCCAAATCAATCGACACAGTGTCCGTACACGCTACCGCTGTGTCATATTTGGTTTAAATAAATAAACATGCAAATACATTATATTTTGTTACAGGTAATGTGAGCAGGGAATTGAATTATATTAACATTTGCACCACTACTTGGTTTAATCGAGGTAATGCTTAATGCTGGTAATGCTTGGAGGAAGCATAAGTCAAACAGTGGACAAATACGGGCTGATAATGATGACATATAAGGAAGTTCATTATTATGCAGTTATTTAGTAGGTAAAAGTACCAGAGTCAAAAATTTCAAAGGAACAAAAAACGATCGGCGTTCGATTACTCTAGAAATCTAAAATACTACCCTCTCGCCTCCAAGGAGTCATCTGTTAACAATATTTATATTTGTATTTAAAGTAAACATAATTGTATTTATTTCTACTTCAATGATTTTCAAACATATGATTATAATGATAATGAACCTTGAATGCATGAATTGGAGGCATTTGCACCCAGCTAAACAGCGGTATTGTGAAAAAAATCTAAGTTAGTGCAAATAGTAGAATTTGTAAAAATAAGTTAATATTGAAGCATAATAATTGAATTTAGTAATAAAAATAGGCTTGTGTTGAAGTGTTCACTATAAAAATAACCTCTAAACTAAAATATAACCCCCAAAAAGCACTTTATACTGCCGAAAAAAACCCCAAAAATAAAACCCCCATTTTAATGTGAAATTATAACCAAAAAATTACTAAATTAATTACTAAACTAACTAATTTAATAAACTAATAATTGTTTACCCAAAAATTTAAATTACCACCAAAATTTCAATATTATTAGTATCTGGTGCTCGCAGACAGATTATATTTAAAATAATCTGCATTACTTATAAGAAAGAAAACTAGTTATAAAAAAAGATGCGTGTACTGTTCTGTACGACGGTTAGCAGTGAAACTTCTTTGAATAGCATAGCATTCAGTGTGACTACAATAAACTGTGTGACTCACCACAATAAAACAAGGGGTTTATCCGGCACATCACTGCTTATAATACAGATTTTAGTAAGTGTCCAAGTAGAAGTAAAGAGTTTCTGTCGATAATATAGAATAATATTTAATGACTTCTCCCTAACAGCAAACCAATAAAGATGTATTTATAAACTCAACGAGATCTGTTATTTTTGTCCCCATTTAAAGGTTAAGAATTCGTAATGGAATTCTATTACAATCGGAAAATCAAATTTCTTTCCTCTTGACTCTTGAGAGCTATTGGGGTGAATAATTATATGGAAAACAAAAGAAGAGAATATTTATGAAAAAAGTTCATTGTACTTGCCAGACTCGTCATATACATTACGAAATTAAATTCAACGATTTGTCATACAAAATATAAATATATGATTATAGGTATTCATTATTATTAATGGAGAAGCTGTTAGGTATTTATAGTTTTCAAGTATATGTATATTATTTCTCAAAGGTGTACTTTCCTGGCAAATCAACATTGATGATGATTATTTTAAAGCTTACTAGCTGTGCCTGCGGTCGGTCGTGCGCACCGTAAATCTTAAAATGCTTATTGTGGGTGATCCTTAGAAGATAGATATATGCTATCGCTGACTTTTTGTAGGTCTTTTTAAGATTTACAATTATGTCATACATTAATTTATAATATCTCTTATGGTTTACTCAGCGTAAGCCATTTAATCGCACCAAAAGCGTCTTTTTTCCGTATTGATTTATCATTATCGTCACAGCTTACTTCGTATGTTACTTTATCTAATAAAATTGATCCCATAAATTGACCAGATAATATAGCTATGTATTAAAAAGAACCAAGTAAATCGAATAAGTGGTTTTCGCGTGAAAAGAACATAAACGGACAGACAGCGTTGAGCATTATAATATGTATAGAGTATAGATGTTGACGAAAAATAGACAAATACTTTAAAATTAATGTTTTCTGTAAAGTAATGATAAAAATATTTTTCATTAGGTATGCAATCTGTTGATGCTAATAAAAATTTATTCAAAGCGCCGTCTATTAACCAAAGCACATAACAGCGTTGCGGCACAGAAATTTGCGTTGATAGTATTCCGGAGTTGTGACGTCACAGCTGGTGACGAAATCTCAGTTTGTCTAAAGGATAGTCTTGCCAAAACATATCACTGAAATGTACAATATATATAGAAACATATTTGTTTTACTTTAACTTACAGTTAAACCCATCATTTTCAGAGCGGTGACAAGTTTCCTTCCTTTATTATTTATTTTCTGTATATATGGTAATAACATGTTTAATAGCTGTTCAAATGATGATACGCTCATTCTAAAGTATCAAAAAATGTATTTTCATCTATATTTAATACTTCATATTTTCAAGAAAAGTACTTGCCTTCAGTATTTCTCTGTCATCTACTTCTATTCGTGTAATATCTTGAAGTAATATTTTGAAGCAAAGATGGCTCAGTGGTAGCGTGTACGAATTCGCGTCGATTGACGTGAGTTCGAATACCTGCAATGAGCCTGAGCTTTCGGTGAAGGAAAACATCGTGAGGAAACCATAGCATGGAGGTAGGGCTTTTTCTAATGCCCGCCTGGCTAGCTACCACCCTCAAGTTAAAAATCTGTCGCAGAGCAGTAATAGGTGTGTTCTGGCAGCTGCACTTGAGAGCCAGTATTCCATTAGGTTTAGCGTCATCGGCACTTATAACATAAGGTGAGATTGTGGCCACTACGCCAAACCTATAACGATAAAAAAAAACTTCTTAATAACAGAAGAGCAATACGCTTATTGCTTTACATGGCAAAGACACGCCCACCAACGTTCAAGAATCACAAAAATAGTGACCTCACGCTACAGCACTAGGTGATTTGCGGCAATAATAATTAACAATCTGTTTTTACATGACAGTTGTTAGATTGTTAACATTCTGTAATATGCGAAATATTCGCAAGGATCAGCACTAGCTCATTTTAACTATAAATTTACACGGATATGGCCCAAGTCCGGTGAAGTTGTAAAAGCCGCAAAGGCTCCAGGGCCCCTAAGGCTAACAGTATAGTCAGTTCGAAAAAAAAAACACGGATATGGGCAGTCATTATTTAACTTGTAACAAGTATTACCATTGCTTGAAAGAGATTACTTTATTTAATATTTTTAGCGTTTTAGAATATAACTCATTTTCTTGTACATCATTGTAAATGAGATTCCATTCGCATCTGAAAAATATAAATACATTTTACAAGGTTACTTTACATAAGAGGAATGAGAATTTTTCTCGCAAAGCTAACTTAAATTTTATTTCCATTTTATTTAGTTTTATGAGATACACTTATTATTGTTTTTTGTATAACAAAGGCATTGCAATAAAATAAAACTTAATTACTATTCATAATTACATTTTTGTTAGCGAGTTGATTTCTACGTTGTTAATAAAGAGCACGTTTTATTATTCCCAACCAGAATACGTTGACCTTAGGATATTTAAATGACGCTGTTAACAGAACGATCTCTAGATATTTTACTTAAGATCTAATAATAAATAATGACTTTTAAATTGCTTTTTTAACAACATTGACTTGTATATAAGTTTGTAGTATACGTTTTTATTTGTTTATTTAACTATCCTTAGACAAAGACACTTTCCATTTATAACTTTATTGTGCTACTAGCTGGCCCGAAAGACGTCGTTCTCCGCTTTCGAGTTGTTAATAGTTAATTTTAACTTTCCAATCAATCGGATCCTAACATAGCTATGAACTACCACCTCGATGAAATAAATGGGAGTGTGAGCTCAATCGATCAAGTCATTCAGAAGTAACACGATCACTAACAGACAAACAACACTTTTATATATAGAACTATATTATTTGTCTGTTAATAACTAGCATAAAGTACAATCCAGCATGGGATGTCCTAGTGTTTTAAAACGCCATTAAATCTTTACTTGTCTTTACGTTGGATACTATCTATACATTTAATAAAATTGAAGTGTGTGTTTGTAATGTCAAAATACCAGCAAAATAACAGCTTTCTTCTAAATGCATATGAAAGTATTCACAGTACTTATTACAAAAAAACAATTTTTAAATTTTTTATCTGTCTGTCTTTTTGTTCCCAGTAATCTCCGAAACGGTTGGACCAATTTTGACTGATTTCACTGATTTGAAGATTTTCACTGGCAGATAGCTGATGTTATAAGGAATAACTTAGGCTACTTTTATTATAGAAAAATAATTAGGGTTCCACACAAGAAGTAAAAAGTTTTTTAGTAGTCCACGCGAGCGAAGCCGCGGGCTCAGTTAGTAAAATATATAAATATAAGAAGTCTATTAATGAAAATCTATTTCTTCAATTTTGATAGATGGAGGTTCTAATTAAATTTTAATTTTGATGTGTATGCAAATTCTGAAAAGTTGGTTAGAACTGGCTCAAATAAGCGTTCAATTATTTAGTATTAACCCGGGTCATAGGGTTGGGTCCTTATTTGAATAACGGATATTTGATATATTATGTATTAAGAGTGTTAACTCTACCGGCTTTCCTTTTTATCACCAGTAAGATTTTCAAAACAAAGTACCAGAATAACCGGTTACGATTATCCGGTTTTTATTTCCAAACCGGGTAGTCGAGCAAAAGCTACGACCGACCCACTTTCCGTTATCCGGAAAGTGTGAAAAAGCACTAACAGTAGTTGCGTAATGAATTCCTGCAAAATTTATACGTCTCATTCATGGTGACTAATGTTGTTCCCACAAATTCCACAATACGGAAGACGTACTTGGTATTAACGTGTCTAATTGTGATGTATGTTGGATTAAGGGAACAAAACTCTAGAGTATCTTATATAACTAATATAATTGGCCATTTAAATGACTCCTCCATTTGCAATAATATTGCAAAATATTATAACAGTGTTACGCCCGTGGGTAGTAAAATGCCGTAGTGTTTCACGGAAACAATTTATTCGTACTCAAATAAATACAAAACAAAACAAACTCACTATACAAAACAAAACAAACTCACTAATCGCTCACCGAATGTACTTGCAGAATCACCCTGTAAGTACTTACAAAATCAGTCTGTAGGTTCCTCTTGCAGTTCTTCTTTTGTTTTGCTTATTGTTTTCACTTTGTTTTCTAAATTAGAACTGCCGCGAACTTCGTTTTTATACCCAAATGAGTCGATCCCGAAATCTTTAGAAGATTTCTGAACTCAACATCTTGTAAAAACTTTCATCATAGCTTTTAAAAGGAGAGGAACGTTTGATTTATAGCCCATTGTTTGTTGACAAAAGTAGCGATAAATAAGGTTTTTATGTGTGCGTTGTTGAACTTATGACTACATGACACACGACTACACTATGATAAATACACGATATTTCGGGCACATTTCAGACGATTCTTGAGATTTCGAGAATGGTGATTCTTTTTCTATTTTTTTCTTACTCAGACTTAATGCTATGCTTTATGCGCACCTCTTTCAGACCTCGTTCATACATTCACGTATAAAATAGCTGGTATATTTTATCAGAACGAAAGTGAAAAATTTTTTTGCATACAAATGAAAAAAGCTTCGTTTTTCTTTGGAAATTATAGACGTAAACAAAAAAAGTGTATATTCATATAATACCGTCTGAGGAAACTCCCTTTTTTGTGTAAAATTATTGGTCCTGTTAAAGCCTTTTTCTGTTATTCACCGAGAGATATTTTTTGTATTTTGATATTTAGCTTCATTTAAAAGTTATTTTTTTTTATAAATAATATTCAGATTTCAACTATACTGTATGAAGTCATCACCATTATACTACCTATTTACTTAAAAAAAAAATCAGAAATGCAAGAATTGCATAACATAATTCAGATTAATATGTAATTATAAATCGGATAATAACTATACGATATGGTTATTAAATAAATAATGCATAAAGTAGGCGCCGCGCATTAAGCGTACCAAGTTATATTCCAGTTCGATGCGAATAAATATCAGGCTGTTTGTGTATTCCCAAATATCAGAGTGACCCGGATTAAATTCCACTAGCCACATATTGTACATAATATTTGTTCTATATATATACACTGTTCACGTTGTCAGAGAGCTCAGGCAACCGACCATTCCTCGATTTTTATAGGTACAATATAATGTTATATTATTTACAAATTATACATATCGCTTTTGTAACTAATTCTAATATTATTTAATAAAAGTTGCATGTACATAAGTTTTCCTATGATTTATTACATTACTAATCATTACAATTATAAAAGTTGTACTGTGCTTAACATCAGGCAAAGTTCCATCACTTTGCCGTACTACGTGTATAAAAAAGAGTGTTGCCAGCGTTCACAGCAGTAACTAGAAAATAGCAAGGAGCTAAAGTATGCACGCATGTAGCATTTCATACCAGAGCTCTTCCTATCCTCCAGGGCACCAATGTCATGCCGTCGATATACATATATATTATATATACGAAGGGCGTTCAATGGATTCTCGGTATCGGTATAATTAAGCAATGAAGTAAATAACTGAACAATATAATTAAACAATTGCAATAAATGAAGTTATAAATAAAAACAAATCACATTATTATGACCATTAGTTCTCTAAGAACGTTGATCCTCGGTATCGTTTGATAAACGTTCGTGAATTAAGCGAAGTCGATGAGAACGTTGCTCTTCGGTATTGTTTGATAAATGTTCGTGTATCAAACTAAGTCGTTGAGCATGACTTTCTGGACTTCCATTAAACCTTGATAAAATCGTATTTGCCCTCACCTGAGGAGTCTATAGGTCCGCTGGTCATCACTGTCATTTGAAATATTTATCGCATTTCTGTCCCTACTTTTCTTTAAATGATCTACCATGTCGTCACTCATATTATATACTAGCTGTGCCCGCGGCTCGGCTCGCATGGACTACTAAAAAGGCTTTCTTTTTTGCACGGAACCGTAATTATTTTTCTAAAATAAAAGTAGCCTACCGTTTCGGGTAAATTACCCGGAATAAAAAAAAAAGACGTAAAAATTTTAAAAATATATTTTTTTATTGGTACCGTGTATTAAGTATGAATTTAGTAAAAAGTTGTTATTTTGTCATTAAAAACAGACACTTCAATTTTATTATGTGTATAGATTAACAAAATACACTTACCTCCCACTAAAATGTTCTTTAGATGAAGCTACATTTCCACGGTATACTATCGGATCCGACTAGCTAGTATGCTGTGGAACTTGATAATTAATAATATTAAGTATAGAAGTATATACATAGTCATTTTATTTAATTAATACTATAGTATAATTTAGCTTTCTTCTGTGGAACATGCTCTGATTCTGCTGGTATACACCAGTTGTAAAAAAGTATTGATAAAGGAAGATTTCCTTCTATCATGTTTAATTAAATTTAAATTAAACTTCTCTTATTAAAATAAAATGAAAGGAAAAATGTCACATAAAAGTTTTCCACCTGATAAAATATTCCAACTGGAAATCGTTCCGGTGATCGAGATTGTTTTATTTTTATCGGAACTCGGAATATGCTTGTACAGTTTCATTCGTATTTTCTAAATGGAACTTTTAATTGCACTCCCGCTTTGTTTCACGTTCGATAATAAGGGCTGTCAAAATAAGAAATGTGATTTTATAATTTCGTGAACAATTATGATGCATTTTAAATGAAACAACTTTCATATAATATTATTAAATCTATTTCTTATAAGCTTAATTTAAAAAGTAAATTTTATATATATATATATTATTTAATTTAATTACTAGTTGGCCTGGCAGACGTTTTTCTGCCTATTCTAATAGTCAATAACTCGACCACAACGTCACCTGCTCTGATTTTTTTCCTGAAAACTTTTCTAGGATCGTAATGAATAAACGAAAAAAGAATTACGTATATTCATCGTTAGAATTGTGGGTTATGGTGGTCTTGAGTTCCTAAAAAAATTATATACAAAAAAATTATTTCCTTGAAAACCCTGTTCGGAATATTACTAACAAAAAAAAGTTACCCAAATCAGTGAAGTCGTTCCCAAGTGATGCGTTTACCAACGAATAACAGTTTATTTATATTAAAATACTAGCTGTGCCCGCGGCTGCGCTTTCGTGGACTACAGAATACCGTCGATAGAGCACACGTGCGATTCGAATTATTTTTGTAACTCTAATTCTTTTTCTAAGGTACTCCTTATGACACCGGCTATCTGCCAGTGAAAGTCCCGTCACAATCGGTCCAACCAATTCGGAGACTATCCGGAACAAACACACAGACAGACTAAAATTTTGATTTTTGATTTTTTGCCTTCAATTTTATTATATGTATATATATATATTATTTTGTATATAAATAAAATTATTTGCCTTTGTGCGTGCATCACGTAAAAAACTACTGGATAAATTTTGATTAATTTTCTTTTATATTCTTAGATATTTGGTCCTTATAGAAAAAAGATATCGCGATGTCTTCATCTAATAAAAATATTAAAGTTTTAAGAAACTACGATTTTTATAAGCACTATACGTTCTTCTGTCATCCACGCGAGGGGAGCCGCGGGCACAGCAAGTATTAAATATTTATATTCTCGTAGCGAGTTGGATGGCATTTACTATTTATAGTTTTAAAATTATTTTTCATTTCATTTATATGTAGAAACTTTTGTTAGAGTTTGTTTAAAGTTAAATAGATATTTTTATTTTCTTATTATTATTATATATAGTTTGTATATATTTACAAGTTATCCGAACTCCCCAGTGAGATTTCTTATTCGACCTAAAACCTGGATCTTTTCTGAACATAATATCGTCTAATCTACCTACAGCTTGGATCTGTGTAATCCCAAATTGGGTATATTCATTACAATTTACGGTAATCCTTTTTCTCAGAAAATGCTCATCTGATTATCCAGTTTTACCAACAAACTTCTTTATTTGAGACTGAGTACTATATTTTTTTTTATAAATCACTTCGGATTCCTTTTTACTAGATAATTTACTTATTACGTTGTTATTTGAATTTTACTACATATTTTATAAATATTATCTTGCTGTTCTATCAGAGCTCTCTTTACGATCGATATTAAGTAATGTTAGACTAGACAAAGACGTGTTGACGATTTCAACTTTGACAAATATATAGTTTTTGTATTATTTTTTTTTGTATCAGCAGTAGATATTGTTACTTATATTCTAATTTTCTTACAATGTTTACCCTTGTAATCTATCGATGCTATTCACTGATCACTAGTATTAAAAGTGTGAAAAGTCACAGTGTGTTCCGTTTATCCGATTTTAACACGGTTGAGGACGATAGATTTTATAGTTTGGCTTCAGTTTTACGGATAAAGTAGTCGGCCTTATCAACTATGCGATTCATTCACTGGGATTCATTCACCCTACAGGGTCGGCAACGCGCGTCTGATGCTTATAGTGTTGCAAGCGTCCATAGGCTGCGGTGACCACTTACCATCAGAGGGCCCGCATACTTCTTCTTCTTCATCTCTTTTTTTTTTGTTATTTTCGGACTTTTATTCTACCGAATATACCAGTCTCATTGTAGCCCATCCTTTATAACATCACATCAAGAGAGTCGCTGGTAAGATAGCACTACAAGGTCATACAACATCTTGGCATCATCTGAATAAGATTCTGCCAAAATGCTCTGAAAAACACCTATATATTGAAAGTTTAAATTCATGCTATTCACCAGCGACTCCCTTTCGATCTTGTTCTTGGCACACTCCATCAGTAGGTGATGCACATCATCAATCTTTCCACATATATTACAATTGAGTGACTCTGCTTTCCTCATGAGATATGCAAATTTTGCCGATGGATAGTGCCCTGAACGAAGTGTTAATGCTATCTTTATATATTGGCCGCATGCTTGTTTGCCACCATAGTGGTATAAAAAAAACTAGGTAGTTATTTCTATATCCTAGAGAGAATAAAAGTTTGGAGAGATATTGAAATCCTTGAGAGAATAAAATGGTGTCAATTCTTCGTAATATTAGCTGAAGTAAAAGTAGTGAGTCTACACATCGAAAACCCTAAAATAAGTGTACTGTAAAACAATAAAAGGAAAACTATACAATTATTTGTTGTGTTTACAAACTGAAAGGGATTAGCACTGACTTGGTTGTAACTTTTGCTGCGTGGTACAATACACAAAGGAAAGAAATTTAATTCATTTACCAAAAATATTGTAATTAAACTTGCACATTTAGGCTATAGTGTACCTGAAAAATGTTATAGCCGCTGTACACATTGGGCCAAGGTAGCTAGGTCAGCATGTTCGGGCATCATGTACTGATCCACTTGGCGTATGTTGGTAATTGGCAACCAACACTGGCCGGGCAAACAAATAGTGTCGGTTTTTAGTGTACACATCTAAGGATCTTGGCGCACTCCGTAAACCGTTAGCATCTTATTTGGTTCATTGTTGTTCGTTAACAAAGATTAATTTACGTTACATAGATTATACATTTACGTTCCTGATTAACGATGGCGATGACGGCGCCGTGGACAACCAATGAGATTTTACAATTTATAGAAATGTATCAATAATATGGAATCCAAAATATACGCTATATAAGAACAAAAAAAGGGGTTTTATTTCGCTATACTTCGCTGCACATTCAGGTAATAATTAAACGTACTGTATAGTTATATTACTACGGCTGCGTGCGTTTCTACATCCATCTTTATCAAATGAACACATGTAGAATGATCAATACGCCAATGTGTAAACAGCGAACTTTGGGATCCGACTTTTTGGCCCAACATGCTGGCCTTGGCTCAATATGTACAGCGGCCATAAGCCTATTACGAAAAACTCAAAAAAGAGACAGCGGTACGAAATGTATGAAACAAAAACAATTGAAAGAAAGATTAAAATAACAGTAATAGAAAATAACGAACCTGTAGATTCATTATTACTGAAGCTGTATTTTTTTTTTATTAAATCGTATCATATTATATTACACGCAGAAGAAATAAATAATTACCACAATCGATATACGAATTCGATCAATGAAATATTGCGGCTAATTAAGAATTTGAATTTGTTTAAAATTTATAATTATTAATATAATAATCAATATAAAATATAATAATGATAATTTTCTGTTTTGAGAGGATTTATGTTAATACCTTTCAAATTAAATCCATTTATCATAGGGTTGAATCAAAATGAGTAAAATTTTGTATTTTCTACGTCTTATTTATCACCTATGTGTTCTATCTACGCTTTTAAAGAATTTTTTTAAGTATGAAATAACAATACTGTTAATATATTATTAATGGTGTAAGTGATACTTAGTCGGATAAATATATACTCATATTTGGAGTGCTCAAAAACCGTTTTTTTATATGTTATTAACATACACGATATATATGAATATATGAAGTTTTTTACAATTTCATCTCTTTATTTTAACACTGGAGATCATAAGGAGATAATTTCCGGCTTTTACATCGATAAAACTTTAGACTATATACAAAGTACTGATATAATATACGTGTTTCATATGAGTTTAATGATAAGGAACTTTGAATATTGAACTAATGATGTTAATTTTGTAGCAATGATGGCTCAGTGGTAGCGTATACGGACACCTCCTTGACGCGAGTTCGAATCCCTGCAACAGGCCTGAGCTTTTAGTGAAGTAAAATATCGTCATGAAATCATAGCATGGTGGTATAATATTCTTTAATGCCCGCCTGGCTAGCTACTAGCTTTAAGTTGAAAATCTGTCGCCAAGTACCTATAAGTGTTTTCAGGCAGCTGAACTGGAGAACTAGTCCTCTCACTAGTCTCTCTTGGGCCACATAGTCATGTTAATCTATAAAATGTAAATTATTTCTATAACCGACTTCTATATTTTTAGCAACCATTTTAACAAAAAAAAATAGTTAAAAATTTGAATATCATGCAAAAGGTACGCATATAAACATATACACAACAATGTTTGCACGCTAACGCTTATTACTTGCGATACATGGCGATGGCAGAATTCATTCTACCGTGACGCTGAGGGTGTAACATCCGAGATTACCTACACAAGAGTTGTATTTCAACTTCTGCGGTTTATGACTAAAGTTGGTAGAGAAAGTCCTCCATCTTGCGCTAAGTTCTGTTTTTGATTATGACTTCTTGGTTTGAAAATATTCACATTTTTTTAGAAGTAATTAAAGTTAGATAACAGTATATTTAAATATTTGTTTAAGTTTTAAACTGTTTTCCGCACATTATAAATTTAACAATAATTGATAGATTATGATTCAATCAATATTTTTAAATAAAAGTAAAACTTAAATGTATGCAAAAATTCCATTTGTTTTATATTTACTGTAGAAGAAAAATATTTGATTGACGAAAGCGTTACTTCGCGGAAAGCCATCGTACATAATTTATCAGAAAATTCTTAGTTACTTCCGCCCGCAGTACGTTAACATTGGATTCGTCTGCCTACAAAGGTTTATCTTTTGGGGGTGGAAGTAGCTAAGAAATTTCGTATAAATTATTATGTAGAAGAAAATTGGTTGTTCTTTGACACTTTGTACTCTTAGTACGGCATTTGAGCATTAAGAAAGGGTTTTAAAAAATCATCTGCTAAATGGCAGATGAGAAATCCCTTTGGACACACGGCTAGTCCTCAATACATTTTTTACTATATTTATTAAATTCAAAATGGAGGCTATTAAATCTTCTCTTTCTATTTATAAATCAATAATAGTTTTTTTATAGGAGCTCGTATAATTTAAGGCACTATCCCAATACAATCTAAAGACAACGGCGTCCATCAAGAGATCAGCAATCCATCGGTGGTCCCCGCTGTTATGCCGGCCTGTATAAATATCTCTTCACGTTACGCTTGAAGGACCCGATGTCGTAAAAACATACTGGTCGGTTCACGGTACGGTAAAGTCTTCTAAATTCATAGATCAGTCATAGATATTTCAACTGGGCAAAGTTGAAGTAATTCGTTTGTCAGCGCCAATTGCAAGCCTTTCGTTTCAAATAAGAACACATTGACGTGAGTACTACTTCGCGCTAAAATATATATATCAATTGTGTGATTACAGTTGAGTTCTGTAAAAGTTTTACCGTATTGTAAAGGTGAGACTGTAAATCTATACTAATATAATAAAGCGGAAGAGTTTTTTATTTGTATGTTTAAACATGCTAATCTTAGGAACTACCAGTCAGATTCAAAAAATGATTTTTGTATATGATAGCCAGATTCACGTGAAATAGTATAAGCTATCTAGAATTAGACTAAACCTCTCAGCTAGCTATAAATATTGATTTTTGTTAAGTAAGTCGGATGAAACCGAGCACCCGAACTGCTTTATCCGCGTACGCTGGCGTAATACTAGTAATATTAGTGATATGTAAATACAATGTTCTACAAAAATATATATAAGCCATAATAAGGTATTTTGTGTTTTTTTTTTTTGAAAATTTAAAAATGATTTATGAGTATTATTGGTAAGTAGGTATGGCATATTAATCCTTACGAACGAAAGGATAATCATCAAGAAAATTTTATGAAGATAAACTTTGCCCTGTATAGCATGTTATTTGGACGAGTAATTTAGAAAATAATGTAAAATTAAAATAATTCAACACTCGGCTCCGTTCTGACTATAGGTGTACTGGCGCAAACGAGCCGTGTGAGTTGTGACGCATAACACTGGCCGCCCGATAAAAATATTTTCAATACTAAAGTATTATAAATCATCAATCAGCGGATTTCTTTTAAATTATACGCGGGCGAAACCGCAGGGCACAGCTAGTAATATATATATTTTTAAACAGAAAAAATGTGACAAAATAATCCGATGTTTAAAATTTACTTCTTGCAAATAGTTAACTTGCATCCGGTTGATGTCATTTCTGATTGCTTTATTTAGGGACATCACAGTCGAGTTTATTGTTCAGTATAATTTCATTTGGGATGTGAATAGCAAAAACCGTGAAATGAGTTTGTGCCGTTTAAACATTAACTTACCCTTTTGTTGACTTCCTATTTACATAATTTGCCTCAAAAAGATGACTTTACCCTTTTCACTTTCAAGAGACTGTTTATTTTGTTTTCATGTGTAAGTTGTTCTCTTGTACTTTGCATGTTAGAGTTGTGATTAAATTTTTTATTATTTATTTAAAACTTTCGTTACTTTTACCAATTTTAAAGAGGGTTCGTTTAAAATATGCGAGTCTTTTACAATTTTAACGCTCCATTTCAACACTGGAGATCAGGAAATTGAAAAATTTTCATGGTTTCTAGCTTTTCATCTATAAAACTTTGGACAATATGAAAAAATTTTGATATAATTTACTTGTTTCATATTGGTTTAATGACGTTGAAATTTGAACTTTGAACTAATGATGATAATTTTTAAGAATGATGGCGGAGGAGGGTTCTCTTTTCTTCAGTTTTCTGTCAATATTGCCCATCATACTATATAATTTACCATAAAGATGGCGTTATATTTTTTTTTCCGTAAGATTTTATATTTCTATGGCGTAACAAAACAAAAAGAACTCCGAAATATTTATGACAAATTTAACCACAATGATAATAATATCCATAGATATAGTTGTTTAATTGACTTTTTTAAATTGTTTTTAATTAGAAAGAAACGGATATTGGAAAAAAATTGTGAGTTAACAAATGAACTCTTTGAATGATTGATATAAAAAACGTGATTTTATTCTTTCAAGTGTGCAGATAATAGTATATTAATATTTTTTAAATTTTAAATTGATATATAATACAATAAAAAATATTTTATGTGTTAAACTGTTTTCAGCGGCCAATGTCGCAATGGCCGCGCGTTAACCCATTTTCGGCGGTTTTCCTCTTCATCTTCTTTAAGGATATTCAAATTCTTAAATATTCTTAAATAATAAAATCAAAAATTCTTAAATATTAATACTTTATGAGTTATGAATGAAAAACTGAATATATATTTTTCATCTTATTTTGTTAATAACAATTTAATTTTTTTATGTGTTTTTAAATGCTCGAGATTTTTAGACTTCATTCTGAATCAATTGAGCTATCGCACATGTTTTTAGGACCAACAAACAATAATTAACACGATTTATAACTTGTTGACTGGATTACTATTTTTATTAAATGTCAATAGTATAGCATTATATAATTCACGATCGTTATATTTGATTGTTTATTAATGTTTACAATTAAAAATATTATAGTTAACCATATTATGTTTCATTCATTACACAGTACACATTGTTATATTCTGCGTTGATAAGCGTCCGGCAAGTTACGATAAGTTTTATATCGCAGTGACATCGCACTAGAGGGTGCTCACTCTGACCGACCGTTTGACCTGATTTTAAGCTCGTTGCCTCGGGTTATCATAAAATACAATAAATTTTAGTATATATGCTGACTTTTAATTATTCACTGGTTTTAATGTAATATCAGTAAGCAGTTCATAAAATTCAATACTGACGTGCAGTTAACACTTGAATGACGTAAATCAAATCTATCTAGGTATATAAATAAAAATAAAATGCTGTTCGTTGGTAAGCGCATCACTTGAGAACCACGGGGCTGTTTTGGCTAATTAGTTTTTTAAATCTTAGTAATAGTTCGACTAAGGTTTTTTATAGAAAGAAAAATTTGAAAAGTTTACATTGTAATAGAAAAAATTCGAACGATAGATATGCATCATTTCCATATGTTTTATTCTGAAAAAGTTTTCAGATCGTGATCGAGTTAGTGAATAACGAAAATACTCGTAGTAGAACAACGTCTGCCGGGCCAACTACAGTAGTAGTATAGTTTTATTATCAAATAAAAATATATAACGATTTTAACCACTACATGTTTTTTCTTATAAAGGCAGCGCCTACAGCGCGCTTATTACAAAATTGTTATTTTGTAATTTTTATATTAATTCTTCAAATCTAATTGAGATATGCGAACGAATGATAGATTATTTAAATATGATATATAGATGAAAATTGGCATTAATGCCATCCAAGGCGACTTGACTAAGTTATTAAAAGTATATCAGCTATTTGGTAACAAAAACACTATGTTTAGTTTCGAAGCGTATGGTCCCGTAGCACCGCACGCGTTTGTTACGTAGTAAATGTGTCATCCCGTATTTTTATTTTTAATCGACTTAATAAAAGAGGAGGTTCTATGTTCGAGTTTGATTGTATGAATATTTACAGACTTCTTCGTCAATTGTAGACCGATTGTAACAATCCTGTTTTTATTACTCATAGTATCGACAATTCATAAAATTTATCAAATGAGAACTACACGTACTTGTAAACAAAATCGGTTGTACTTTTTTATATGTATAAAAGTACTATTGAAGATATTTATAGCTTCTCAATTATGGAATGACATGTAAATCCCTTCAAATCATAAAAATCTGTTGATAAATAATAAAAAAAGTATTATTAAAAATTCCTAACAGAGCCAAACAGACCCGGCATTCTATTATTTTTTAATGGCATATTATCAGTGCCTTTTATAAGTTAAGGAAAAAAATAAAAACTACAGATTTATTCGATAAACTTCGATTTACGTTGAAATATATTATATCCTATGTCCTATCCCACGACTTAATCGTTTCCATGACTATACATTTTTATTTCGATTTCATTAAATAATATCCTGACATACTAAAAGCCAAAAGTGATTTACGTTGTGTTGACGGTCAAAGTTATTTTCTGAACAAAGACTTACATGAGTCATGGTAATAACGCTACATTTCATTATCCCCGTTTTTCTTGTTGAGGTTAGGCCATAAGAATAAACATAAACTAAGCTTGGGGAAAACATGAAATTGCTAAAATGTATTGTTGAATATTTGAGCAGGTATGCGTTGGAAGGTAACTTTTGTTACTATAATATACACCAGTTTATGTATTATAAGGAACAACATAATCAAGTACACAAGTGACCTTTATCGACTTATACGACAAATAGTGTTCCGGCCAACAAAAAGCGTAAAACTCTGAAACTCGACGAAAGGTCAGCGAGCCACTTTTGGTGATAGATAGATATACTTTCGTGTATACAGTAAATAATCAAACAATAGTGAGTTTTAGAACTCCACCATAAACTATTATGGTACAATTAAAACAATTTGGAGAGTTTGTATTTTTGATCACGCTAATCTCAGGAACTATAAGTCTGAAGAGCCCGTTTATTTAGGAAGATTCTAGATATAAGATCAAACTTCGTACGACTAACCTAAGGGGCAGAATAGATTTCTTGAAAGTTTTTTTAACACGGGAGAAATAGCTGTTCATAGTTAATTTAGAATATTTTTTACTCCCGATACAAAAAGAGGGGTGTTATAACTTTGACGTTTGTATCTGTATGTTTGTTTTATCATAGCTCTTCTTTTCTTCTCTTCTTTTGATCTAGTTTTTCTGTTTGAAAAGTGACTTGATAGATGGTTTATTAGCTATGATTCAAGAAAATCTGTTCAGCCGCTTGAAGATTATCAGCTCTTTTCTAGTTAATAAATGGATGTGAACATATTCGACAGTTCTGATCTAGTCAAAATTTGGTATTCTGTTACTTAAATGATATCAGAAGAACATGGTATGGGAACTTTGACCTGACGCTGGAGCATTATTTGGAATTTGCAGGATACTTAACTCCTCACTAACTTGCAGCAGAGATATCGTGTTTGGGCTCCTTGGAATGACCTCAATAAATAGGTTACTGGTGTCGGGGGTTTTAACTTTTATTTATTTAGATATCATGCTAGTTTTAAAATATATTTTTTAAAACATAACATAACATATAACACTATTTTTTTAATAAAAAATAAGTTAACAGAAAACTGGATATAATACTATTGGTAAAAGTAGTATTCAATTATCGACATCTATAGGTGCATATAATAAAATTGAAGTGTCTGTTTGTAATGTCAAAATAACGGGTTTTCAATAAATGCATAAGAAAGTATACACGATACATATAACAAAAAACCCATTTTTAATTTTTTTTATTGTCTGTCTGTTTGTTTGTTCCGGGTAATCTCCGTAACGGTTGGACCGATTTTGACGGGACTTTCATTGGCAGATAGCTGATGTTATAGGGCATAACTTAGGCTACTTTTATTATAGAAAAATCATTAGTGTTCACATTCAAGTAGTCCACGTGAGCGAAGTCGCGGTTACATTTAGTCTATACTATGCATAGCTACTTAATACACTAGATGTTTGAGTGATTTGTGTTAATGACATTATTTATGCACATATCGACAATATCGAATCCTCGGTACAGAATTTAATCGCGATCCCCCCGGCGGATAGCCTAGCTCCGGTTACATCTGAGGAGGTCTGTTCCGCTATTAAAGGTCTTAAGCCTAGAAAGTCACCTGGTCCCGACGGTATCAGGAACGAAGTACTCAAGCTTCTTCCTGCTCACCTCATAGCACTCTTGGTCAGCATCTTCAAAGTAGCCCATTGCCATTTTCCAGCCGCTCGGAAACGGCCACAGTGATAGGTATTCGTAACCCCGACAAGAAAGCTTCCCGATAGCTATCGCCAAATTAGTCTTCTAAACACGCTAGGGAAACTTAACGAGCGGCTTCTTTTGAACCGCCTCAGATCCGTTATAAACGACAAAAACTTGTTCCCACCTGAGCAATTCGGTTTCCGTGCCCAACACTCGTGTAAACATCAAGTGCAGCGACTCACGGAGCACATCACGTTTAACTTCAGCGAATTCTACAAAGCACGTCATACACTTCTTCGACGTTGCCAAGGCCTTTGACAAGGTTTAGCATGCCGGACTAGTCCACAAACTACACAGATTAGAAAACCCAGACAGATTAGTAAATATCATTAGCAATTATCTCACTGACCGCACCTTCCGCTACCGAGTAGAAGGTGAACTTTCTCCACCCCACTCAATACGCTCAGGTGTCCCTCAAGGCTCCATTCTGGCGCCTTGTATATTTAATCTGTACATCAGCGAGCTCCCACGTCTCTCCGGGGTCGAGGTAGGCTTATACGCTGATGACACAGTCATTTCAGTTCATTCAGGCACAGAACTCACCTCAGATCACGCGTCCAACGCACTGTAACCCAACTCGGCAGGCGGTTCAGTAAATGGCGCATAGCTCTCAACCCCGATAAGAGTACCGCGATTTTCTTTAATCCCGGACAACTACGAAAGACACTCGAACCACTCCACCTTTTCGATTTCCCGATCCCCTGGGCTACCCAAATTAAATACCTGGGTGTTACCCTCGAAAATACGCTTAGCTTCAGGGCACATGTCCGTAGAGTCCGAAACAAGGCTGCTATGGTCTTGGCTCGCTTGCATCCTCTGCTATACTCGGTAAGTAAATTGTCTCTTAGACATAAGCTTACACTCTACAAGATTTGTATCCGTCCGATCTTAACATACAGTTGCGTAGTATTCGCGAAATCAAATTTCAGCCCTTTACAAACGTTGCAAATCGGTTTTTACGCAAAATAGTTAATTAATAAGATAACATATTAAAGGGAAGTAAAATATCTCGAGGAGCCGATGGTTGGAGTTTGAAGAAAACCCTATTTAAGGTAATTACGTCTGTTTTGTAGCAGCCTAATTTGCTTACTGGGATAGATGTAAGATTAAACTGATAAAGCCCTGATCCAAAACCTAATGATGAGAAAAAAGGGTCCGTTTAAAAGTAGACAGATTTAGACTTTTCTTGGTATGAGCAAAAAATAGATTACCTTTCTTTGCGGATAGTGAATGCTGAGATCTAAACAGGTAATTTTGAGAATAGTTAATGATGACTGAAAAATAGTATAGGCCACGCCCACTAGTCAGCTCAATGTGGTGACTCGAGGATATTTTATTTTTGACAATATCACTTAAAGAAACTATTCATTCAATTTAATTGGTGTAAAGAACGATTCGATATTAAATGCGGTTGAAAAAACTTATTACAGTTTTCGGTAAAAAAATACGGTGTTTTACCATTTATTAATTCAAGTAATGACCAAGCTAAATTATAATTCTGAAGAATGGTCAAAACTTTTTTTCATAAATGAATTGTAATAAAAAGCCTGTAGTTCTGTAATATGTATTTTTTTCCTTATTTCCCAATAAACACACTACATATATAAAACACTAATCACGAATATACCATTAAAAAATGTGTTGTCTGTTTGTCCTGTCTGTCTGTTTGTATGTTCGGATGTAACTCAAAAACGGCTTCATCATCATTTCAGCCAAAAGACGTCCACTGCTGGACATAGGCCTCCCCCAAAGATCGCCACAACGACCACATTTCAGCACCATATGTAATCACTGGCAACACACACTGGTCAAAGACTTTCGTCTTGAGACACTGCGGTATCTTGGACGAGATTATGTTACGTAGCTTCCCGAACGCTGCCCAGCCGAGTTGGATTCGACGATTGACCTCTTTCTCGAAATTGGATCTACCTAACTGGATTGTGTGTCCCAGGTAAACATAATCTTCAACAATTTCAAGCGTATAGTCTCTGATCTTCACGGGAGTTGGCGCTACATGGACGTTCAACATAATTTTCGTCTTGTCCATGTTCATTCTAAGACTAACTCGTTCAGAGGCTTTACTGAGGTCATCGAGCATCGCACGGAGATCCTACATGGTCTCAGCCAAGACTACTATGTCGTCGGCAAACCGAAGATGAGTGATTCTCGCCATTTATGTTGATGCCTAGTCCTTCCCAGTGCAAAACCTTGAAAACATCTTCCAGTGCAGCGGTGAACAGTTTAGGAGAGATAACATCTCCTTGTCTGACTCCCCGCCGCAACAGGATAGGTTTCGAGTTCTGATCCTGCAGTCGAACTGACATAGTGGCGTTCTCATACAAACACTTCAACACTTCGATGTACCGGTAGTCTACTTGGCACCGCCGGAGAGACTGTAGTACAGCCCAGGTCTCAATCGAATCGAAGGCTTTCTCGTAGTCCACAAACGCTAAACAAAGGGGCAGGTTATACTCTTTTACAGAAGAAAAACGGCTTGACCGATGCTAATCAAATGTTGTATACGGGAAACGGGAAGCTAATATCATTGGTCTATTTAAGATAATAAGAAAAAGTAACAATACTTTTAGAAACTGTAAAAAAGATTTATTCTCTTACTGTTCTGATGAAGTTTTGTACACAGGAAGTATATGTCATTCTTCAATTGATAAGCTAAATAAATTGCCAATAATATGAGTATAAATTAAACTACAAGGTGAAAATAATCACTGCATAATAGGCGTGTGAGGAGCCGCGGGACACCACTGATATCTGTATAAAATTTAAAAATCAAAATCACTCGTGTTCTCTAAAAAACAAAAATTAAACAAAATCAGTTGACTGCAAACATTCAGAGAGATAAATAAAGGAATTTTGTAATTAAATGTTTTACTTCCACCAAATTTTCGACATATCCCCAAATACGAGCAGCTTATAAAATTATTTATGCGCAAATAAATATTTATTATGTTTAATCCAAATATATTTGAACGCTAAAATACGCACACGACTTATCGCACTCTAGAGGATTGAACACAATATTGTATAGCATAAACAAGTTTTTCGGAGAATATAAAATATCGTTTGATGCTCTCGTCGAGTCGTATAAATGGAAAGCCCAAAGTGACCTAGCCTCATGAATGCGACGTCCGTGTTATATGTATTTTGACGTTAAAGTTCATTTTGGCGTGTTTTAGCATTTTAATTGTAGTAGCATTTAGATAGGCATGATGACTTTTTTGAAAAGCTATTCTAAAATGATCTTACTCATTTATAATTCAACAAAAAAAAACTTGTTTTTGCATAAAATACAGGTTTAGCAGTAAAAATTGCCTTTTTCAATAAACATGTTTTGAATTGACGCTAAAACGCTTGCAAGTGGCATGGCGGTGCTTGTGACGTCAGGAGTCATCCCATAGTAAGCGTCGTGCAGCGTCGTTTCAACAATAGTCTACATTGAGGAATATATTCGCCGTATGCATTCAGTAATCGGACAATAATGTGGTTATTTTGAGTTTTAAAAGTGTATGTGTGTAAGTATATGTACAATTATAGAAATTAATTAATTTTAAACCACCAAAAACAAAATAAAAATTTCTAAAAACTTATTTATTTTCCAAATAATGTGTACAATAAAGAAAACTACAAAATGAGCTTATGCAATGTATACATAGTGTATTTTAATATAATAATAAGAGAGGTAGGGTTACAGAGACATTTCTTTGGAGATTTCTCTCTACTTGGGCCAGACCAACTGGTGATATACATTTACCCTACAGAAGATCGAAGTCAAATAAACTTGTGTTGTGTTCCTGCAATGAGCAGGGTTTTTAGAGTCCTTAAGGAAGGTAAGTTCAGGGTCGGCTAGGTTTGGCGTTTTGGCCACAATCTCACTTAATCTTAAGTAACGATATGGCTCAAGATGGTAGCACGCTAAGTCTAGTGGATGACTGGCTCTCAAGTGCAGCTGCCGGAACACACCTATAGGTGCTTGGTGACAGATTTTTAACTTGAGGGTGGTAGCTAGCCAGGCGAGCATTAGCAAAAGCTCTATCACCATGCTATGGTTTCATCACGTCTTCCTTCACCGGAAGCTCAGGCTCATAGCAGAGATTTTAACTCACTTCGATCGACGCGAAGTCCATATAAGCTACCACTGAGCCATCATTGCTTCATGTAATTAAGATTGCGCATTAAAAATTTGCGAAGCAAATATCAACAGTTCTAGTATTAAAGAAGCCTCTGTCACTACAATATGAGAAGAAGGAGTTATTTAATGATATTTATTAGAACACATTCTTAAACAAACACATGTATAATAAAAAGAATACCACAGCTATATTTTAAACCACAAACCACTTTATAAAACCACTCACCAGAGTTGGTGACTTAATCACTAACCCGTCGTTAGTTTGTAAGCGAGTTTTAATGTACACAACGAAAATTAAACAAAGTTAGTGAACGTTCTCCTGTTACGTGTAACTTTAGAATATGTGGAACGACTGGTGACATTCGGGATAGTTAATAGATTTTAATTTAGATATTGGCTATTTATTGAGTTCACATTTAGTTAAGTTTGACTGAAAAAAAAACAGGATATTCAAGACAATATTTCTGAAAGCTTTTATATTTATTTCAATAAGAGAATTATGAAATACTAGCAAAATAATAAATGCACAAATATATCTTAACTTATAGCTTAGGTGAGTCCCTGAGTTATATTTTCTATAAACTCTTATTATTATTACGTTTATTATTACTTGTTTTCAAAATTATATGTGTTGTGTTATGCTGCACACATATTTTTTATTATTACTTTACTTTATTATTATTTTATTATTATCTTCTTACTTTAACCTAGCTCAAATAAAGTTTAACACAGTAATGTTGAAAATGAATCGAAGATATCAGAGGTATATACCAATCGAAAAAATAAACTCCTAAAACCAAGAAATGCAATAATTTGGTTAAGAAATTGTGTCGCTGTTAACCAAATCCCACGCTTGAAACTGATGGCTCTCTTTAATCTTGGCTAATGGTCTGTTACAATGGAAGGAAATGTTTATTTTGCCTGAAACATTCAAAGAATTTTGCGAATGGCCCGTGTAAATAAACTTTACGAAACTTTATCTCGAAAATTTATGCTTATATGTTAAAAAGTAATTCATTATTCTTTTTTTTATATTAGTAAAGCAAAACGATGGCACCGTGTGTAAGTAAAAAACAAAAATAAAGCTTGTAACAACGACGACTACCGAGTGATTTATGATACATGTGTATGGAGATCGCGAGTCGCGACCCCGTCGGGTAGAGATATCTATCACTCTACTTGATATTGGATATATACCGGCTGATTGTAGAACACGACACGCGTAAGCATACCACTATGATGTGTGTTATACATGGTATATGGTGGTCGCGATCCAGTCATGTAAGTAATTGTCGAGTCTACCCAGGATAAAACTGAACATTAGTTCACCCTAATGCAATTAAGGCACACGACAAGGACTTCCACTCTTAAGTTACGCACAGTTAGTCTACATGCAAGTGTACAACCATATCATTAGTTGTTCCAATGATTTATTTGAGGCATTTTTTTTTTCTTTATAGATTGTAGCGTTTACCCACAATCTTACCTGATGTCAAGTGACGAAGTGGCCCTATATGGTGAGACGCTAAACATAGAGTGACTGTCTTTCAAATGTAGCCGCCGGTGCTTGGCAACATATTTTCAACTCGAGGATGGTAGCTAGTCAATCGTGCATTACTAAACTTATACCATCATGCTATGGTTTCGTGAAAGTGTTTTCCTTCACCGAAAACTCGGGCTTATTTTAGTTACCACATAGCCATTATCGCTTCAAAGTAATTAACTTAGGACTGCTATAAAATGAGTAATAGAGTACTGAAAACAGAAACATCACGGGATGTATTAAAAGTGAAGACGATAGATAAGTAGAATTTATTTAGTTTTAATTTACGCAATACAAAATATGTTCTTTGAGATTTCACTGAACTATTTCATGCTTGTGGCCTCAGCTCAGACATTATTTTATGCAGTTCCTTTGACAGTCTTATCAAAAAGTTCAGCATCAAAAAAGTTATCGAAGATTCGTGGCTTAACATACAAGTGCTATATGTGTCCGATAATAAGTTCTAGAATTAAAATTAAACTTGAGTTATTTCTTTCTATGAAGAAATTCAATGTTTAAATTAACTTAGGGCAAATTTTTTCCCTTAAAAGTAAAGTTTTTGTGTCCATGAAGAATTTAAGTCCGAGTTAATTTGTTACTTCCAAGGAAAGTATGTTTTCCTTTTCAACATTAAATTTAATTTGTTTATTGGAGTATTGCTTTCGTTTTTAATGATTAATTATTTATTGATTTTAACCAATTATTTCTTAAAACGTTAATTTGTCAATTTTCTTAACATTTGTAAAGCTACACAAAATAAGAATGGTCCCAGCAAAGTTGATGTTCTTTTTTATATAGAATTCGAGTTTAAAAAAAATCAAAGAACTAAAAATAATTTATACTCACTATAGTTATTAAGGGTCGTTTCTTCATTGACCGTGTTCTATCGTATGTATCATGTCGAGTGTTCTGAAGAGTTGTTTATCCCATCATCTTGCTTCTGTTACAGAACAGGCTGGTATACGTAGCCACATCGCACACAACACGGTAGTATCCATTTCGAAAAAAAAACAAGTTTGCAAATTCTTATGAGTCTTAGTTGTGTTTAGACTGTACCGACAACCGTGTTTTCCATATTTCGTATGTTATTTCATGTAAAAAAATATCCTATAACCTGGCCAGATAACATATCTATGAATTAAAAGAAAAACCATGTAAATCGGATTAGTGGTTTTCGCGTGAAATGAACATAAACTGACAGATAGACAGAGAGATGTAGAGTTTTATAATATGTATAGATATAGATTTAGCGAAAGAAGTCCTGGGAGAATGAACAGTTGTTATGTTATGTAATAAAAATGTTCCAGTTTTCATCATAACTAAGACTTAGCTTAGAACGTGTGTTTCAATTTCACTATAGCTAAATAAGTTAATTTATCCGGATTTCACTATTATTTGCACATTAATCTATTACAAATTTACCAAACATCAAGGCAGAAAACTATAAGAGACGAGACAAACTTTTTAGAATTCCATGGATTCACCGTGCGGGTGCCGAATCCATCGCGTGTCAGATGGAGGAACTCCGAGCAGTCCCTGAGACTTGCGACCCGGGAGTAGGTTTAAGAGGTCCCTTATGATGCACATCAACGCTCACCTTGACTGCTCGTGTTGCCCTCCCTGCCTAGCCAAATTAGGTAAGATCCTGTCAGAGCAGCTTTAGATACCACTCGCTCTAAAGTAGAGCTTACTGAAGTTCTCGAGAGGCCAAAGTCTTTTAGTAGGTTATAGAGAGATTTCACTGGTATACCGCTCGCTCCCACTTCTACCGCATATAAATTAAGCACAAAAACGTTTTTGGTTAGTTCATTTGTGAGGTCGTAATTTTTATACATAATTATATACCCTTAATATAATACAAAAGTGAAATTCACAAAATCGATTAAACGAAATAGCTGTTGTTGTAAATATAATCAACATGCTTTACAAATTTATTTAATTATATAAACATTAACTATTAAACACAAATTGTATTTTATAGTAAATTGCCAGTCAGTGTTTACTGAGCACTAAAATTTCATCAGCGATGAATGAAAGAATGAAGCAATGACGGCTCAGTGGTAGCAGGTACGGACATCGCGTTGATTGACATGAGTTCGAATCTCTGCAATGAGCCTGAGCTCTCGGTGAAGGAAAACATCGTGATGAAACCATAGCACGGTGATAGAGCTTTTTGTAATTTCCGCCTAGCTAGCTACCACCCTCAAGTTGAAAATCTGTCGCCAAGCACCAATAGATGTGTTCCAGCAGCTGCATTTGTGAGCCAGTCCTCCTACTAGACAAGGTTTAGTGTTACCAGCTTGGGCCACATCGTCACTTAAGATCAGGTGAAATTGTGGCCGCTAAAACCTATAACGATAAAAAACAGTTCGTTCCGTTGACCCAATTTTACCTATTTATTTGTTTGTTTGTTTAGTTATTGACTATAAATGACCTTCGTATTCACAGTTTAGTATTTTTCTGTTCGAACATAAAGGTTGTTTTCAAAACAACCGTGTCATAAATGTATGATATATATTGTTGCGTAGTTAAAAATGCAACTATGCATTTTTAATCAAAACAAGACGTCATTAGGCTGACGCAATAAAAACAAAACATTATGCAATCAAAACAAGTTATTGTGAAATACTCTAGAAAGATTCTCATTAATACTGCGCAATACCATAATCCTATATAAACGAAGCCGCCGTAGCTTCGACGTTCTTATTGTTCTTATTTCTTATTTCTTATTACTTGTGTTCACGTTATCATACGTACAGTGTAATTGTGAATTAAGTTGAATAAAGAAATAGAAGATTCTTTTTCTTTGACTTCATAACATCTTTAAGAATTCCTTAAGACATCTCGTCGTCAACAGTAAGGATAAAGGTGTAGAAGTAGTAGCCTACATCCTTAGGACATCTTGTCGTCAACAATATAAGGATCCGTGCTACACTGCAAGTCAACATCCTTAGGACATTTCGTCGTCAACAATATAAGGATAAGCACTTGTCATACAACTTAATCACATAAGAACCAGACGACAACACTGACAGCAGTAGCCTACATCCTTAGGACATCTCGTCGTCAACAATATAAGGATCCGTGCTACACCGCAAGTCAATATCCTTAGGACATCTCGTCGTCAACAATATAAGGATCAGTACTTGTACCAGTCAGAAGAATCGTCAACTAACAGTTTCTGGTCTCTTCTGTTTAAAAAGAACACCTGGTGGCAGCTAAAAGAACCTATCTACCAGTGAAGGGTCTCCAGGGATCCGACAATATATATATATATATATATATATATATATATATATATATCCATAGATTTAAACTGTTGTAAATATTAGAAAGACTGCTTAATGGTGCTTTTAAGTTTTAAGCTATAATTACTGAGAAATGCGGCACACGTTCTTATCTTCCATATATTATGTATAATAACAAAACATTTAGAACTTAACGCACTGAGAACGTACTTAAGATTGTACTAGTTTAAAAACATCGTTTATACATTAATTAAATATATTTGTGAAATTATGTCATACTAACAAAGCCCCGTGGCTCAGCATGAGTTGGTTACGTAGTAATCATTGTCGTCTCGTAAATATTTTTTATAATTGATTAAGAATTAGTAAAAAATATTTTTATACGACATCTAAAAATAATCGTGGCAATTCTTATAGCCCATCAATTGAGCAATGAGATAAGCTTCATGTGTACACAATTTCACAAAGTTCATAGTTTTTCGGTTAAATATGAACATATAGACAGACAAGACTTTTTTCAACGTAATATTCGTGATCCGTGTCCTTTACAATAGATATCAAGAAATTAAAAAAAAAAAAATCTACAGACAGAACTACACATTTATTAACATATATTTTTTGTTTAATATGTGTAAAAACAAATATAATTGTCTCACTCATATATTTTTTTTAATTGAGCTTTTCACAATTGGATTGAGTTTTAGTTATACCTACAGTATAGCTTTTATATTATGAGTATTAAAAAATATTGTTGAAATTTAATTGACGTATAACTTTGTGTTAGTTAATTTTCGACGTAACGCAAATCTACGCTTGGATTAAAATTATGATAAAATATTATTTTATATTGGCCGCCTATAACTTTTCTGGAGTGAAGCAGACAGTATCGTTAACATATCTGTCTAAACTAGAGTTCTTCTTTTTCAATTTTGTCTACTCAGTCTACACTAGAGTTGTGCGATATTTCGAACCTAAAATTTATTCATACCAAATCGAATATAAACTCGAATCGATTCGATACTCTTTTCGAATAATACGAACATTTCAAATTATTTTTAAGTTCTTTGAATAATTTAAATTTCAAATTATTCGTAACTTTTTCGAATAATTTGTAATAATTGAACTATTCGAATCAAGTTTTACATAAATCAAAACTTTTTTATATTCCATTAAACTTTTGCATCGAACAATAATATTAGATTCGATTTCAATGTAATCACACACCTATTCGAAAACATTTTGTTTTTAGCATATCTGTAGGTACAGCCATTCTGTGGAGATGACTGAATACGTTTGATTATTTTTAGATACGTATATTTGATCAATAATATAATTCATTATAGAGTGAATAAATACTGGAATAATTTAATTACTTACAAATAAAAGCGCTATGACAAGAATTACATTTAATTATTTTGTTCAATTTAGGACTTATTGCGAATTATAAAACACTCAAACCTTAAACGAAAAAGAAAATGTCATGTTTATTTAAATATGTATATTTAATGATCTGAGCGTTTGAGATAGATGGAAGGAAAGATAATTTTAATTGCTTCGTTCTCGGTAAAACCTTGCTCCGGATATGTACTGGCAAACTTCCCTCTAGGTAATATTTTATGATAACGTATCGCAAGAGACGAGTCAGAACACTTAGTATGATGTATTGGCTGTATAATTTGTAGCGGTTTTCTATGTAAAATAGTATAAGACACAGCGAATTGGCCTTCAACGTTGCATGTGATGGCCGGGGCCTTTAATGCAGTTTGAATTTATTGATGCGGCATTTTAGACTTTGGAGACATTTTCAAACATTGAAATTATTAAAACATTTTAAGTTCTTCTTAAGCGCGTTATGAAAATGTGATAGTCTACACCACGAAGTTGCTTGCTATATCTCTTGCTTTGTTGTGGTGAAGATAGTTACACTCGATGTTATACGAGAGTGAAGCTTGCGGTAGACATTTCGGATACTACTAGTGAGAGTAGTCCTGCTGACCATTGCCATTCCGATATAAATGGTACTCGAGATGGTCATTTTAATATTTCCAATGAAATGTATAACATGAAGATGCCAACGGAACTTACTAATTATTTTCCTACACTTTGTCGTCCATTGTAGGATTTACCTTTCCTATTATACTGGAAAGTATTATTGGTATATTTGTTTTTGCAAAATCAAAAGACCAAATTTATCTGTTTATAACTTTTTTCTTATAAATTTGAACTAGTAAGGTATGATGCACCTCGCGAACTTTGTAGTTTTATTTGAGCTAACACTGACTGTTTATTCACAAACGTTTTTTATGATACAAATAAAAATGCTTTTAAAAATTGTGACTGCTTTTAGTTATATAACTTTTAAATTAGATGCCCATATTAATGATACTCTGTTTCAGATAAATATTAATTACTGATCAAAACATCTAGTCGTATCTCAAAATATTTATGATATCCAAAACAGTCTCAACAGAGCATTTCAGTTTTACACCTTTGTTATTTTAGGAATTAATGGGAAGTAATCTGAAAATCTGTCACAACTTGGAAATCTCTAAATGTGGATCATTCTTTATACATTTCAGTGAGATTAACATTCCATTTTGAATTAGTATTCGAATTCAAATTTAAACAAATGGAGAGTTTGTTATCAACATTCGACTTAAGCTCCAATTACACGATGCACGTTTAGCTGGTTTACGAAACAGTCTTTTTAGAAAATCACACACATGGAATATTGTTCAATGTACATATTATATTATAGGGATTGCTGTAAGAGTAACCAATTATATTAAACTGTCGAAATCTGTGATAGTACATTTGAATCTGATGAATGTGGTTTTTAGAATATTATACATTTGTGTAGGTTTTTTTTTTATTTTTTTTCTAGTAGTGTTCGAAGTTATATGTTAATAAGTATAGTATAAGTTTTCACGAGGCATGCGCACATCGTAGCAAAAAGTGTTACACCATGTAGTTGCTTACTATAGGTATCACTTGCATCATTGTAGGGCGATGTTAATTATTTAAATGCTATATAAGTGGCATATAGAAATAAATTACAAATATTAAAATCAATTACCATGAATGCTCTTTGATTGACCATATAGTTCATAACTGTAGCGCTAGATGTCGATTTAATATTTTCAGAATTTAGAGCCTTTAGAATTTCTATTTCAATAAAAATCATTTTGATCACGTCAAAGAAGTACAATTAACGCGCGTATCTACACACACCCACTTTTTATAATACATATTTACATAAAAGAGCTAACTGTTTATTATTCACATGCGCATAGCACCACGTAATAGCCAGTACAACCACGAAATAGCATAAAACGGCTTCTACCAATAAACATTGCAATGCTGCAACATTTGCGTTTGCATTGCTGCAACATTTCATTTTTGCTACTAATACACTGCTTTTACATCTATACATTTTTACACATAATTTCGTAAACTATTTTACATCAGAAGCTTGCGCGTGTGACCGGAGCAGTACGTGTAGAATATTCATTGGTGAATAAATTTCTGTTGGTGACGTCTTAATATTTAGTAATGTAAGTCGCAATACTGTGTTTATTCTTACAAGCTACCAGATCGTATATACGACTGAAAAGCTTTCAATATTGTATACCTATTAACGTTTAGAATTTATTATCGAATTATATTTAAATAGTTATATTTTTTATATATGTTATTAGTTAATAGTTATATTTATAGTGTTAATAGTTATATTTAAATAAAATATAATATAATAAATATTGTATTTTTATTAATTAAATGAAAAGAAGAAAGTAGGACTAAAACGGTTTCCTATACATGTTTGAACCGCTGACCTGAAAATCACTACCAAAGTATTGCCATGATAATCCGAGGGCGATCTTTCAAATAGCTGTTTTTCAGATTTATCGTTGGGACTTTCACAAGCAAATTGGTATCAGTCCACTTTCTTGCAAACTGGAGCGTAATAATTCTTGTTTATAAGTTTGTTGGTACTAGCTCCTTGTTAATCAGATATTGTGTGGACTTGGCTATGTCCATTTTATTTTGTCATTTTATATCAATGAATAACGTGTTTATTTTAATTTGCAAATATACCTGACAAATACTACTTACTATATACTAAATAAATTCTCTGATAAAGCTCACGGGAATAACCCGACAAATCTCTCAAATCTATCGCACAATGGTATCCAGTATATTATCGTTTCCAGTTTACGTCGTCCGCTGACGTCATAGCGGTCATTTATCGATCTAACTGCGACCTGTGCAATATAGGAATTGTAATAATATTAGACTTAATATGACATCGGAACCGCTTACGTTTTTATAACAACTTCATTTATGATGAGATTTGCTGAGTGGCAAAACAATTGTGTCCAACTGTATCGCAACCAGAATACACCAGTTGTAGTAACCGCTATAGTGGCACGCTTAGGCATATCGGGTTCTGTTATCAGCCAGTTTATTACACATAAAGCTACCTTACAGGCTTGCAGGACGGCATGACAGCGACGTCCATGGACAGATTGCCGATCTCTTGACTTCTCGGTTGGTCGCTTTGGATTATACTTTGCTGCTTTAAAAATATATGTTATTTGAACGACAGAACCGATTTAATTTGTAGAAATCGCATAAATTGGTTTGACATTGATTTGAATCAAGGCTACTCAAACCCTGGCCATGATGTGGCACGCCGAGTCATTTAATTATGACCGCTAATTACTATCAAACTATTTTAAACTGAAAACTTTTTATTTTAATATCTATCTAGGTATCAATTTATATCTGAATCTAGCATGGCTGTAAGCAAGTATTATTAATTAGGTGGTTCGCCAGCTAACATTGTTTCGAAATTATGGCCCACCTCTAAAATTAATTGGACAGTCTTGATTTAAATAAATACGCCTTTTTGGAACTATAATTAGAATAAATAAAATATTAAGATAACATCTAAATACAGTAGTAGAATTCAATATATTGTAATGATATCTACCGGAAATTTCCACACAAAGATCATTCACAGAACACAACAATAGAATTCAGTACTTGGTGCTTCCCTTTTTACTGTCTACTAACTCATCTTTTGCTACGATTTCTTTGATCCCATTTTGTGAACATAATTGTTCACACATTCTCTATTATGTATCAAATAAATTAACCATAGTTAAAAAACATTTTCTTACTGATAATTTCATACTTATACCGTTAATTTTGGTAATCTTTCTAAATATTTACTTCACATCTTTTGACGCCTTTTTAATGTTTTTTAACATACTATGAATAAAACTCCCCGGAGAGTATTAAAGTAATTACCAAACGTAATGCAAGATCTTTATTTTTATTTGTGAATGATGCTTCATTGAAGATATTGGTTATCACTGGTCAGCAACGTCATAAGGAACTCTCATCAATTTTGTGTAACTATAAGGTAGAAATAACACAATATTAGTTAATGGCAACAGGAGAATTTATAAACTAGATTAAATACATAATTAGAGTAATCAATTAATATAACAAAAACGTAATACATATAGACCTATAAATATTACCTATATATAAATACAGGTATACATGTATAGCTCCTGTATCCATATATATGCAAATAGGTATACAGCATTAATATAGTATATAGCTATAATGAATACATAAGAATTTAATAAAGGTTAAAGAAATTATATTATTGTAACAATTAAGTTTTTGGATTTTGTTAAAACAAATTGTAAAAATATAAAAAAATCTGTAGATCACTTAGATTAATTAATTTGTAACTGATCCGGTTATATGCGTTTAAAGAAAGCATACCCTAATCTGTACAAGGCTTATGAGGAAAATTATATCCAGCACCCGTCTCGCTATGAAATTAGGGATTCAACTCAGAAACGGGATTAAACACTTGCGGTTATCTAAAGTAAGCAATTGCATAAAATATTACAATACATATATCACATCGTATTTGCTTACTCTATGTGTATTTGTACGTCCATGTGTTATTTATTGTCGGCGGTTGTTAAATTATTTATTTTCCCCAGTTTCTGTTATCCTGCCAATATAAAAATAATTTAACTCACAATTTATATGTACCATAATCTATACTAATACTTACTAATATAATAAAGCGGAAGAGTTTTTTGTTTGTTTGTTTAAATACGATAATCTCTGAAACTACCACTCGGATTGAAATAATTCTTTTTGTATATGATATCCAGATTCACGAGGGATAGTATAGGCTATACATCTCACCTAGCCTTAAATATTGATTTTTGTAAAGTAAGACGCAATAAATAGCGCTTACCAATTGCTTTATCCGCGTGCGCTGGCGTAATGGTTAGTGATACGTAAATACAATGTTCTACAAAAATATTGCTCCTTAGTACATCTAAAAAATAGCATATGCCTATCTCTTATAGATAAGCCACAATAATGTATTTTGTGACAAAATTTTATTGAAAATTGAATAGTGATTTATGAGCATTATTAATAGGCATATTAATCTTTACAATGAAAATTATTTTATCATCCACACAATTTCATGTAGATAAAATTTGCCCTTTATAATATGTTATTTGGACGATTAGTTTGGGAGATAATGTAAAAATAATTCAACACTCGGATCCGGTTTATGACTATAGGTGTAGTGGCGCGAACGAGCCGTGTGAGTTGTGACGTATAACCTTGGATGTCTGATAAAAATATAGTCTATAATGCAGTATTATAAATCATCAATCTGAGATTTCTTTTAAATTATACGCGAGTGAATCCGCAGGGCATAGCTAGTATATTATAAAGAATAAATAGTTTATATATATACATATATATATATTAATTTATTAGTTAATGTGTGTACACTTGAACACAATGTTACATGATATTAAGTGACCATGTACATGTAGCGAATATGGTAACATGGACTTTATAATTGGGAAAACCCAGAATAAAAAAATGTCTATCACAGATGAGAGAGAACTTGAAGGTATCTACTTATGAAAAACCTATATCTATGCCTATTAATTCTGTTAAAATATGTATAAATTACTTTTGTGATATAATAGTCAGTATTTACGGTTCGTACCGTAACTTTACCTAAAAAAGTTCAATTGTGTTTCCAAGTTCAATTCTATTAATTCCATGGAACGTAATACAATAATAGGATTCAGTTCGGTGTATGAGAGAGAGAGAGAGAGAGAGAGAGAGAGAGAGCGAGATATCTAATTTCCAGGAAAGTAAGAGACATAGTCTGTGTAGTTCAGTTAGTAGTTTGTAACAAGATTTTGGACTCGGAGTGGTTACGTAAGTCTTGTTGACAGAAATTGTTTAGAGAAGTAGGATGCACGTATTTTGTTTTCAGACAAAGATTAATTCAAAGGATTTATAAGTTATGTTTGGAAGTGTTGGAGAATTGATATTTAGAACTAAAAATGAATACATAATAATATAATATTATCACTTGTTTGTTAGTATAACGTTTTTTGTAAAAGCGAAATAAATATTTAGACGCTAATAATTCGATGGAAGTAGACTGTAGCAGTTAGAAATATTATTAGTTATATTGTTCTGTTACTAAATATTATAATAATAATAAAAATTCGTAAGTTCTATTGTCCAATAGAGAATTTGTTCAAGTAACGATAAAATAAAAATGTACCTATTGTTTTGAACTGTAAAGTATTTATTGTAAGTGTTTTAATAATTATTTGCAGGTTGTAGCGATCGGCCACAATCTCACTTGATGTTAAGTGATGATGTAGCCCAAGATGGTAACACGCTAAGTTAGAGAGGACTGGCTCTCAAGTGCACATACCGGAACACACCTATAGGTGCTTGGCGTGAGGGTGGTGATTAGCATGACGGGCATTAGAAAATGCCGTAACACGATAGTATGGTTTCATCAGCTATGTTTTCCTTCACCGAAAGCCTAGGCTCATTGTTAGGATTCGAACTCACGTCGATCGACACGGTGTCCGTACACGCTACTACTTAGCAAACATTGCTTAAAAAGTGTATATTGAAGTGAACTGTATGAATTGATAATAAACCTGAAAATAAAGTCTGAATTAAGTTGGTTATGAAGGTTGGTTATGGTGGTTATGGTTATGGTTGGTTATGAATTCGTGATGCGTACAGCACAATATTCAAAACTATTCTACCTAGTTCATTACGTTTCAGGAAATCAAAACAAAATAAAATTGAGTAATATTTTTATTAAATGCAATAGTTTACAATCGTTACGATAAAATATACTCCTAAAATTAATGTTTGGAATGATTTCATGTGACTAGTGGGTTGCTGAAAAATATCTTGAACATATGAATAATAAATCGAACTATCAATAGCTTAGTCAAGATATATTAGGTGTAATAAACTGTATATTTAATATCTTGATCTAGTTTCCATTTAGTTAAATTTTGTACACTTATATTTTGATCAAAAAAGATTTCATCAATTCATTAACTTCAACTAATATAATCAGCCTAACCAACTTTAAGTGAGAATAAGTCACTAACAAAATAAACCTAATGTTCGGAAATATATGCTTAAGCCAGCTTAATCAAGCTTTTATGCGGAAAACAGAAGCGAGGTCGAGGTTTTAGAAGTGTAAACGTATTATGCAAACTAACTTCGTTGGCGAAGGCGCAAAACGTATTAATGTTAACAGAAAATGCTAGAATAATTGCATTTTATAAAAGTATTCTCTTCTTAAAGTTTACCTTTTCGTTATAATATTAACTCATGTCACCAGATAAGGTAGGTACGTAAGAACATACTCGTAGATTTAGTAATTACAAGCTCACCAACAAGGTAGAGGTAACCAGAATAAAATAATTATTACGGTATCTTTAGAAGACAATCATCTCAATTAATATTTTTATATTCTGGGATAATTTAAAGAATCATTTATTCTAAAATAATAATTACATTTACAACTGAAAGTTTTGGGAATAAATAATGGCTTTGAATCAAAAACTAAATTACAAAAATTATGTAATTTCTGTGTGTAAATAACATGAAATTCAATATACATTTTCCTTCTTCGTTGCCTTCCTATATACGTGAAATATTTAAATTAACACAATTATACTAATATAGGGCGTAATTGTTATAATTAGGTATGTGTTGTATTTATAGCAATAATGGTATATTGCTATTAGTTGCAGGCCGTGTGTGTGCCGGCTTAGAATCGCACCACCCCATCTCATCCTGTGGGTGTCGTAAAAGGCGACTAAAGGATAAGCCGAAGAACGGGCAGCAGCGTCCTTCGAGTATATACCCACGACCATACTGCGATCGCCAACCCGCCTGCCAAGCGTGGCGATTATGGCAAATCCCCCCAATCATGTTAGTACAAACGAAATCTATACTCCTAGTCCCCGGCGGCCCCGCTATTCCTGACTCCGGTAGCGGTCATGGTAACGGTGGGGCAGGGGGTGCTATAGTTAATCCCCGGCAGAGATCCGGCTACCACAACCGACGAACTTTGGCCCTGGCAACATATAACACGCGCACACTGCGAACTGACGAGAAAATTGTCGAACTTGAGGAAGAATTGAGCAAGTTACGGTGGGATATTATAGGTTTATCTGAAGTCCGAAGAGAGGGGGAGGACACGATAATCCTTAAATCTGGTAACTTGCTCTATTTCCGGGAGGGCGACCAACAGTCCCAAGGAGGTGTCGGGTTTATCGTCCACAAGTCCCTTGTGAACAACGTGGTAAAAGTCGAGAGTGTGTCGACTAGGGTAGCGTGCCTAATACTCAGAATAACCAAACGGTATTCGTTGAAGGTCATACAGGTGTACGCTCCGACCTCGGCGCACTCTGACGATGAGGTGGAGGCTATGTATGAGGATATCTCTAAAGCCATGCATAGTTTTAAAGCCCACTTCACGGTTGTCATGGGGGATTTCAATGCAAAATTGGGCAAACGAGACGGCGATGAGCTGCGAGTGGGGCAATTTGGAGTAGGAAACCGGAATCATCGGGGTCAATTACTGGCCGGCTTCATGGAGAAGGAAGGCCTTTATATGATGAACTCTTTCTTCAGGAAGCGAGAACACAGGAAGTGGACCTGGATGAGCCCTGACGGTGTAACGAAAAACGAGATAGACTTTATCATGTCGACGAAAAGGCACATATTCAATGATGTCTCTGTGATCAATGCGGTCAAAACCGGAAGTGATCACCGTATGGTAAGAGGCACATTGAATCTTAATTTGAAGCTCGAAAGATCTCGACTGATGAAGTCTACGCTCCGCCCAGCACCGATCCAACTCCAGAACCCCGAGAGCTTTCAGCTGGAACTCCAAAACCGATTTCATTGCCTAGAAGACAGCAGCGTGGACAATTATAATGACGGGTTCGTGGAAACTGTCCATACGGTTGGGTCCAAGTTCTTTAAGACCCACCGTACAAACAGGACCAAAAAAATCTCGGACTCTACTCTAAAACTCATGGAGGAGAGGCGTGAGATGATTCTGCAGTCTAGAGGTGATGCTTGTGCTTATCGGCAGCTTAATAGACGGATCTCAAAGTCACTGAAAACTGACATTCGCCAATTTAATACTAATCGTATTAAAGAGGCGATAGAGCGAAACAAAGGCTCCAAAGTGTTCGCAAGAGATCTGTCTATTGGGCAAAGCCAGCTAACAAAGCTGAAGACTGAAGACGGCAGAATCGTGTCATCCAAACCTGAGCTCTTGAGAGAGGTCGAGAAGTTCTATGGACAGTTATACACGTCAACGCAGGAACCCGTTACGAATCTAGCTAAAGACCCAAGAGCTAGATTGACTCGACACTACACAGAAGACATCCCGGACGTCAGCTTGTATGAGATTAGTATGGCTCTCAAACAGCTTAAAAACAACAAAGCTCCCGGAGATGACGGAATCACAGCCGAACTATTGAAGGCGGGTGGTAAACCAGTCTTGAGGGCTCTTCAGACATTGTTCAATTCCGTCATCCACGAAGGTAAAACGCCGCAGGCATGGAACAAAAGTGTGGTGGTACTCTTTTTCAAAAAAGGTGACAATACCCTATTGAAGAATTATAGGCCCATCTCACTTTTGAGCCATGTTTATAAGCTGTTTTCGAGAGTTATTACGAACCGTCTCGCTCTCAAGTTTGACGACTTCCAGCCTCCCGAACAAGCCGGTTTCCGAAAGGGCTTCAGTACCGTAGACCACATACACGCATTACGGCAGGTTATACAGAAGACCGAAGAGTATAACCTACCCCTTTGTTTAGCGTTTGTGGACTACGAGAAAGCCTTCGATTCGATTGAGACCTGGGCTGTACTACAGTCTCTCCAGCGGTGCCAAGTTGACTACCGGTACATCGAAGTGTTGAAGTGTTTGTATGAAAACGCCACTATGTCAGTTCGACTGCAGGATCAGAACTCGAAACCTATCCTGTTGCGGCGGGGAGTCAGACAAGGAGATGTTATCTCTCCTAAACTGTTCACCGCTGCACTGGAAGATGTTTTCAAGGTTCTGGACTGGGAAGGACTAGGCATCAACATAAACGGCGAGTACATCACCCACCTTCGGTTTGCCGACGACATAGTAGTCTTGGCTGAGACCATGGAGGACCTCCGTGCGATGCTCGATGACCTCAGTAAAGCCTCTGAACGAGTTGGTCTTAGAATGAACATGGACAAGACGAAGATTATGTCGAACGTCCATGTAGCGCCAACTCCCGTGAAGATCAGAGACTATACGCTTGAAATTGTTGAAGATTATGTTTACCTGGGACACACTATCCAGTTAGGTAGATCCAATTTCGAGAAAGAGGTCAATCGTCGAATCCAACTCGGCTGGGCTGCGTTTGGGAAGCTACGTAACATATTCTCGTCCAAGATACCACAGTGTCTCAAGACGAAAGTCTTTGACCAGTGTGTGTTGCCAGTGATTACATATGGTGCTGAGACGTGGTCGCTAACTATGGGCCTTATAAGAAAGCTCAAAGTCACTCAAAGGGCAATGGAGAGGGCTATGCTCGGAGTTTCTCTGCGTGATCGAATCAGAAATGAGGAGATCCGCAGGAGAACCAAAGTCACCGACATAGCCCGAAGAATAGCTAGACTTAAGTGGCAGTGGGCTGGCCACGTAGCTCGTAGAACGGATGGCCGATGGGGTCAAAGAGTTCTCGAGTGGCGGCCACGTACCGGAAGACGCAGCGTGGGCAGACCCGCCACAAGGTGGTCCGACGACCTGGTAAAGGTTGCGGGAAGCCGCTGGATGCGGGCAGCACAGGACCGGTCGTTGTGGCTATCTTTGGGGGAGGCCTATGTCCAGCAGTGGACGTCTTTCGGCTGAAATGATGATGATGATGATGCTATTAGTTCCAGGTAACACGCTATTTCTATTCAGAACGAATATAATTTTAAAGCGGTGCTTATTTCACTATCAAACACAGAAATTACAAGATTATAGGTCATATATTTTATAGTACAAATGTCGATTTAAGCAACGATTGCTCAGTGGTAGCTGTACGGACATCTCGTCGATCGACGTGAGTTCGAATCCCTGCAATGAGCCTGAGCTTTCGGTGAAGGAAAACATTGTGATGAAACCATAGCATGGTGATAGAGTTTTTGCTAATGCCCGCCTGGCTAGCTACCACCCTCAAGTTGAAAATCTGTCGCCAAGCACCAATAGGTGTATTGCGGCAGCTGCACTTGTGAGCCAGTCTTCCAATTAAGCTTGCCGTGCTACCATATTGGGCCATATCATCACTTAAGATCAGGTATGATTGTAGCTACAACGCTAAACAAATAACGATAAATAGTTATTTGTGCAACAAGAGAGTGTAATGATTGTTTTATCAATCATTTTCATCTTTTAATTATATATATTTATTTCACCTTATTTGATTCCTCATTAATTCGTTTATTGTGTTTTCGGTTACCTTCCGAAGGCATCTTTAGTTCTTTAGGTAATTTATTATTTTAAATATATATAATAAAATGATTGATAAAACAATCATTACATTTCCCCTTTACCCGGAAAAAAAATTCAACTTAGAAAAATTTTAAGTTTACTAGATAAATAAATAAATATATATGAGCATACTTCACAAATTCATACATCCTTAACATACATCACAACTTTTCTGTTTTTTTTTAAGTTGTTTTTTGTTTCGTGTGCTGATTTTGAGTCCCGAGCAAGCGAAGGATTCTATGATTGATTCACGAGCGTAGCGAGTGATTCAAAGTTAAAATCCTGAGCGTAGGGAGGGACTCAACAGCACGAGATGCAAAAAACTTTGCTCTCGTGTAACAAACATAACTTTTCACCTCAGCAGCGAGAACACATATTACTTAGGAGATATATAAATGAACAGGAATAGATTGAAATAACGTTTATTATTTAATATGAAAAAAAACTATGCTAAACATTTTAAACATTTTAAAAAAAACGTAATTTCTTTATTACAAATATCTTTAAATATTAGGTTATTACGCGTTTCCGAACGCGTTTTCTTTGAGGTCGAATTCCAAAATCGAATTTCGAAGGGGTTTGTTTTTTTCACTCGCTTTTTTATATGCGTGTGAAAGAGACAGAGCACAGTAAAATTCAATTGTTTCAAATTTATGGCTGAACAATGTCAATACGTGGCACTGAAGATTGAAAAATTAAAAAGCTATTTTGACCCACGCTCGAATCAAAATCGCGTTTTGTTCGCTGTTGTCTCGCAGCAAAAGCGGCACGTTTGAGCTGCTGAGGTGAAAAAATACTTATCATAACGTTGATAAAAATCAATGTACCTATTGATAAAGACGTATATAAAAGTTACCGAAATCAGAGTTACAGAATTTAGTTGCATTGTCTCTCAAACAAAGGATCTCGAAAAGGCTAGGAGATTATTCGTTTCCCGGTGATTTCGACCAAACCGGTGCATTTCCACAATGAACATTGTTTAGCCCGCTTTTGTTGCGAACCGTCTTTTCCCACTCCCGCTAACGAATGAAAAAAGTCCGAGTCATATTGTCTTCGAGTTTATCTTATAAATAACCAACAATATCAGAGATTATATTTATTATTATTTACTTAAAAATAATAATTAATTAACTTTAATAGACACATTCTAGTTTTCTGAGATTGGTGGTATTTTTCGTTATATGTCGTATTGTGAATGTGGCTTGAATTACTTTATTATTCTTCATCATCATACAGACTTACTAAAGTTCTATTAAGATTGAAAATGTTTTTTGTAACATTATTTGAATTGCTGGAAAGTAGTCTACCAAAATAATATGAAATATATTTGTGACTATTTACCAATGTCTTAATATTATCAGAATTTTTAACTTTTCCTTTTATTCTGGTATTAATTTTTTTTACATATTCTGATAGAGAGATTGTATATAAAATCCTATTTTTTGACAGTCTATCTGTTTTTGTATGTCCGGATTTAATTCAAAAAAGGCTTGACCGATTTTTATGAAATTTTGTACACGGTAAGTTTATGTAATTCTTCAATTGATACGCAATAAGAATAGTCAATAATACTTTTATAATTAGTAAAAAATTAAACATTATATAAATATGTATTTTAATAATTTCACATTTTGATAAAATTCTGTATACCTACTGTATATTTTTTTCAACATTTTTTTTACACAGGAAGTATATGTGTCATTTATCGATTGATAGGCTATACGAATATTCATTAATATGAGTAAAAATGAAATTACGAGACGAAAATAATTACTATGTAATGAACGTGTCGCGGAGTCGCGGGGCCCTGCTAGTGTAATAATAAAAATGAAGTGAAAAAGGAACACATAAGTGAACCTAAAGTTACACTCTTATATTAAGTTTTCCCGAGAGCTACATAAGAAGTACACGTCTCGTATAATCTATAAAATCTAAACCTAGAGTCATTTTCATTATATATGAGATAAGTTCTGTTTGAGCTTCGAAAATATTTTTGTCAGAATTACTGCCTATCTTCTTATGAAGCATGATAAGAGTTAAATAAATTACACACAAAAAAAACAGTTGACACGTGTCAGAAGTGAAACGTTCAGAAGAAAAAAATGTTCTTTAAAAAATCTTTTTAAATATTCTAAATCAGCGGGATGCGAAATATCAACCACTCTAGTGCGTACTGCGTATGAAGTCTGATCGTCTTACACGACTAGGCTAATCCGATGACGACCACAATCATGAAAATCAGGACTTGCATTAACCGTGCATAATGTAAATGTATTTTATCTCGTTCTCTCGTAGGCTAAATCCTATAGATGTATACGGTTGTCTCTTTTTATTTTCGCTTTTTCGTTTCATTGAGTTTCAAATCACAACGGGGCTAAAGAAGTTTTCGCCTCAAAAACTAAACTAAAAAGAACTAAATTTGTAAAGTTTTGAACAGATGTTAACAAACGATCTAAATCATCAAAGATTTCCAAGAGGTAAGAGGTCTTCAATAGGCCAGTTCCCTACAACCGATGCAGTCTAATGGTTTCAAACTCGTCGCCAAAAGGGCGAAACCCCGAATGTTTGTACTGATTTAAAGATATAATTCGAATACAAATGGGCCTAATTTCAACGTCTTTAATATAGGCAAAATGCTTTATTTAATTTATGTTCTGCTTTGAGTGTCAATGACATGGGTTTTATTGGTGGGTTTATAACTACAACTAGTTATATTAAATTATAGTTTGTCTTTCTTTTTAGGGTTCTGAAGTCAACATGGAACACTTATTGTTTCGCTATATCCGTCTCCGCGGTTTAGCTTAAAGATTATTAGCTCTAGAATGCTTAATTTGGTATAGGTATACATATTAACTACGCCGACAAAGTGGTAAAATAAATTCTTGAGAAAAAAGATTGTTTAAGGTATATATATACAAGTAAACTGGGAATGTATTTTTTTAGAGTGTCGTTGGATATGTCTTTAAAAAAATGTTGCAGTTGCGTGAAAACCATTTTTTGATTTAGGGATCCGTTTGTGAAATATTAAGCTTGAAATGATAATTTTTGTTAGAGCCACGTGACCCCACCCCTGCCAGCTGATTGATTGTTTTTGAATATGTGAAAAAATTCATGGTAGTAGTATATATAATGAAGTTAAAAGGAAAACTATCAGAGGTAAGAAGACTTTACAAGTAAACGAGTAATAGTCAATCAACTTAGGCCATTTACTTGGAGAAGTAATTTCGTACAAATTCCAATGAAAATTACTTACACCCCCTTTCTAAGTCTGCATATTGTGATGGGCAACTACGGAAACCTTCACTACACGTAGCCACACGCATTTAACAAAATTTCTATTATAAGCTTAATTATTTTACCCCTACATAAACTAGAATTTCTAGATGTCTAGCTGTGAACAATAATTTATAATCTAAGTTTATTTATTTGTTTTTTTATTTGTACCATGAGAACAAAGTTGTAAATTATGCGAATAGCAACGTCTGCACATCTAAGAAATATAAAGTTCAATGTTATATCTCTCTACATCCAAACTACAAGGTTTATTTGTATTCGGCAGAAAAAACATGTAGAGAATAAAATAAACTAGTGAATGGGACGACCTACACATGTCCCACTCTAACTTGAAGATTCCCGGGAACTCAGCTGTGTTCGGCTGACCTACATTCCACTATTTCTTATCGAGGCTTATTCATCTGATAGATAGGTCTCGTTACATTGCCTGGATAGAGACTAGAGGTCATGATTTCATTTGTTTGTTTGTACTTGCTTGGAATTGATTTGTTATTTACACCGTTTCATTATATGTACGTCTTGGAGTTATTTAACTAACTGGCTGACCTTGTAGACGTTTTTCTGCCCCTGTCAGTAGTCAATAATTAAACCACAGCGCAACCTATCGCGTTTAGGGATAGCACAAAAACCTTCTCAAAGAAAAATAAAAGACTTTTTGAAGTGAAACTTCTTATGCGACTTCCAAGCGTTAAACGTTTATCGCTAAATGTTAAACGTTTAACGCACATCGGTCTCCTCTATGTGTGAGCCAGAGCGAGAGAGTAAGTGTCGGTGTGTATCTATATTGCACACTGTTTAAATAAAACAGAAAATGTCTTTTAAAATGAAGTTTCACTTCTATTGTGTGTGAATCGCACACACACCTTTTTTATTTTACGGTAATCGGTCAAACGGTTTTGTAGTTTATCAATCTCGTAAGTACCTTTATGTATATTATTATATGCCAAATAGCTGTGCCCGCAACTCTGCTCGTGTGGATAACAGAATCTAAAATAAAAAGTAGCCTAAGGTACTTCTTATATAATTAGCTATCTGCCAGTGAAAGTCCCGTCAAAATCGGTCCAACCGTTTCGGAGATTTTCCTAAACAAGCAGCCATACAAAAATTTAATAATTGTTTTTTTCTTATAAGTACTGATACTTTCATATGAATTTAGTAAAAAGCCGTTATTTTGACATTACAAACAGACTCTTAAATTTTATTATATGTATAGATAGTCATTTTGATACCTATATATATATCAATAGCCATTATGTATATATAGTATATATACATATATAAGATTAGATTTACGTTATATTTAATCAGTTATAGTTAATGGCTAATTATATAAATTGTTTATTTATGTATTTTAACCACAGTTCTGCACTCCTCGACTTGTATTTTCCTATACTAAAATAAAAATATCGTATACATTTATAAGGATAACATTATGAAATTAAAATATCTATTTAAATAACATAAATGTAAATCTATAATATTATAATACGGTTTGTGGGAGATAATCTCTGTATCTAGTTATCTTATTCTAAAAAAAAGTTCCTTTATTAAAGGCTATGTGCAGGCTGATATTTTTTTCGATCTGACTAGGTATACTGTTAGCCTTAAGGGCCCAGAAGCCTCAGAAGGCTATTACAACTTCACCGGGCTTGGTAAGGCTGATAAAACAGGCTTTAATGAACGCGTTCGAAGTCGAGTTAGTATTATTATAAAAGAGGTATTTTCACTTAAATATAGTTTGTGATAGCTAAAAAATTTGTTCATATTATTGCTAGTAACAGATTTCATTATGGAATATGAAAGAATAAAAAAAACCTTGACGGCACGGATGTATATATAAGAAAAATATACGTAAGATAAATATACTATTAAATACACATAAGAGTTTTTATTATGTATTTTGGAAATTGTATTATACCTACATAAGTAATACTGAGTGTTAGTTAATTCAGCGTTGACAGGTAATTGTTTTCTTTTTAATTTTGGTATTGTTGTAATCAAGGCAATTTTCTTAAATTTTGAGGATAATTAGATTTTGAGCTATTTTATTAAGCTCAACTAAATTTGTGAACGATCATCTGTACAAATTAAAATGAGAAAGAAATAACAAGAATGATCAAATTAAATGCCATACATACATCGTTAATAAAGTGTAACGTAACTTATATTATTAATATATATATATATATATATATTCGTTATTTAATAAACAAAATACGTGGTACTAATTATAAGCATTAAACACATTCAAACAACAAACTTCAAACTCAACTACAATTTTGCTATAGATTTTTGGTAGTTCAACAAATCAGTACTGAACTGATTTATATAAAATTTACACGAGTACCACCACGAAGTAATCGCTTTCACGAGCCATCAAGCTACTCTGTGAATACATAATTTATTAAACAATATAATATAAGATGACGAATAATAGAGAAGTATGGAAGAAAAAGACGTTGCGCCGACCCCAAATAAATTGAGATAAGGGCAGGAGAATGATGAATGATGATAATAAGAATTGTCAAAATTGATCAAAATTTCGGGGTGGTAGGGATCTACCATACCACGACTGGTCGTGACCACCATACATATGATGATAAACCCTTCATAGTGACTCTCTTTTAGTTTGTCGTGTTTTGAGAGCAGCCAGTGCCGAGAACTTTGTTGGCCAGCATAATAATGACGGATTACGCTTGACGATCGCCATTGTTTCTGAATTGTATTTGACTTACCATTAGGTACAATGACGTCACTTTGCGATGCTGTTATAAAAAAAAAAAACAACAACAAATATAACAAAAATATTTTTGAAGGAAGAATGTAACTTTTCAGGAAACGAAACGTAACTTTAAATTTGTGGGAGCTGGTAACACTAAAACAGTGTAAAAATTGAACTAATACAAGGTCGCGGGTGACAAGCATGTATATGACACCCCTAAGAGGTTCCACTTTGTACGTTTTTATATGATTCGCGTTACTTTTTCCCTCCTTTACGACATTTTCCGTATATGCAAAAAGGTTTTTATTTTCCACCCTTCCACCTGAATAAAATATAAAGCACGGATAGTGTTGCTGATCATAATTTTGATATATGTATGTACAAATAGTAGTTTTATCGTTCATGTTCTACAGCTGCATTTGGGAAACTGAAATTTTATTCGTTATATAAAAGAAAATTGGTATTATATTATTTGTAAGCTTAAAATATAGTATCTAGATATTAAAAATATATATTAAAACCTATTTTATTTATATAATCTGACAAAATTAATAATGTGATATAAATGACTCGTATCTCGATTTTAATAAATAACGAGAAAGATTATTTAAGTTATCTAGGGCTTTTGCAAGTTTAAGCGTTAAAGTTAAATAAGTCGTTCGTATTAAATTTTTGGAATGATAAATTAACGAAATCTACTTTACTGAAGTTCTCCAAGCGGCTTTTATTTTACCTAATGATTAAATTAAAACGAGAAAATGATTTAACGTGAACACTTTAAGGTATGTAATTATATTTAATTTTGTACAATGGCGATGGAAGGGCAGTAATTGAAAAAAGAGCATGGAATATTGTAGTTTATCTTTGTACAATGGCGGTGGAAAGGCATTAATTGACAAAAGAGCATGGAATATTGCAGTTTATCTTTTGTACAATGGCGGTGGAAGGGCATTAATTGACAAAAGAGCATGGAATATTGTGGTTTATCTTTATATAATGGCAGTGAAAAGGCAGCAATTGACTAAAGAGCATGGAATATTGTAGTTTATCTTTGTACAATGGCGGTGGAAGGGCATTAATTGAAAAAAGAGCATGGAATATTGTAGTTTATCTTTGTACAATGGCGGTGGAAAGGCAGTAATTGACAAAAGAGCATGGAATATTGTAGTTTATCTTTGTACAATGGCGGTGGAAAGGCAGTAATTGACAAAAGAGCATGGAATATTGTGGTTTATCTTTGTATAATGGCAGTGGAAAGGCAGCAATTGACTAAAGAGCATGGAATATTGTAGTTTATCTTTGTACAATGGCGGTGGAAAGGCAGTAATTGACTAAAGAACATGGAATATTGTAGTTTATCTTTATACACAGACGATGGAAAGGCAATCTTTGACTAAAGTGCATGTATGATAAAGATGATGTGTGTATCGATATAAGTATAACGTGGCTGAAATGGGCAGCGTGACGTCAATCAGAAATCATGTTTATTTATAGTTAACTTTAATAACAACAGGTCTTCACTGTCCGACACCTCGAACTAGAATTTTACTGTTCCACGGCTGAAGTAAGAATGCCCATAAGTTTTTTTTCTAACTGAATATGCCCTTGAGCCTTTGCGGATTTTACAGCTTCACCGGGCTTGGGGGCGAGCGCTTAAGGCACTCAGTCGCGAAAGCATTGTAACAAGTTTCGAGGGTGCCAAAGTGGCCGGACCTCAGCTCGGACTGTTGCGCGTATGCAAGGAAGTCGCGATTTGGCTAATTTCCTACCATTCGATCTAAACTAATTTAGTAATCTGTTTTTTTTTTCTAATCTAACTATGACAAAAAGGTACCTTACAGAACCTATGTACCTGTTACGTGCAGTGTAATGTGTGATAGCTAGTGGATGTAGAGTCACTGTATCGCGCTAGTGGCTGCTTGGCTCAAGGGCTCCGTACCGATGGATAGAACCTAGGCTTGAGTTGCCGCAGGAGAGTAGTAGGCGTAGTAGAGGCGGCAGTGGCGGGTGTGCGGGAGCGAAGTTAACCGTACGTCCCCTACGGAGGGAACGGTGGTTTCGCGGGTGTGGGCGCGAGCACGCATGGGTTACGGGAGCGGACGTGTAAAATTCGTTAGCTTTCTCGATGTCGTCATCGGGATCGAAAAAGAGATTTCGTGGATGGTGCTTATAGCGTTGAACAACTGGGATCGAATTGTCTGGGTTGTAATTCGCGGTGGCTTTTACGAGCGGATAGGGATGATTTGAAGCCCCATATCTCGGTGGAGTTCGATGTTCCTAACGAAGGCTGGAGGGTCGAGGAGGCGTCGGAGAAACCGATTTTGGACTCTTGCATACGAGCAAAGTTGTTTTTAGACATATGTGCGAACGCGTCGCAACTATATGTCAAAATCGGATGGACACACATCTTGTACAGTGTAAGCTTATGTTTTAATTTTGCTTACCGAACTGAGCAAAGATCGCAAGCGGGAAAGGATCCAGGCGGCCCTATTCCGGACTTTAGTGACATGTACGTTGAAGTTAAGCTTTGAGTCGAGGGTGACACCCTGATATTTAGTCTAGGTGGCCCATGGGATGTTCCTACTGAATAGTGAGAGGGGTCCTAGCGTGCGTGGTAGCTTACATATACGTGGGTCGAACATAACCGCGGCGCTTTTTACCAGATTAATGGCAATTCGCACTGTTCGAAACCACTCCCCGAGAGTGGTTCCGGCGCGTTTTACTGTGTGAGCGAGATGAGATCTGTTCCTATTTGAAGCGTATATGACTGTGTTGTCAGCGTAGAGCCCTACCTCGACCCCGGGGGTTTCGGGAGATCGCTGACATACAGATTAAAAAGGAAAGACGCCAGAATGGAGCCTTGCGGGACGCCTGAGCGTACAGGATTAGTAGTAGAGAGTAAACCTTCCACTCGGTAGTGGAAGGTGCGGTCGCTTAGTAATCGCGGACTAAATGTACTAACCTATCCGGGACTTCTAATTGATGTAACTTGTGGACTAATCCGGCGTGCCATACCTTATCGAAGGCCTTAGCTACGTCGAAAAGACCGCAAACGTATGGGTGGGGGCGATATTACTTTTAGCAAAGTTACTCGTGATGTGCTCCGTGTGGCGGTACACTTGATGTGTACACGAGTGTCGGGCGCGAAAACCGAACTGTTCGGGAGGGTATAGATTTTCATCGTCTATCACGGTCTTGAGACGGCTTAAAAGGAGCCGCTCGTAAAGTTTCCCTAGCGTGTTTAAAAGGCTGGTCGGGCGGTAACTGTCGGGAAGCGACGCTTGCTTGCCGTACTGGTGAATTTCTATCATAATGGCCGTTTTCCATGGAAAATAGCAGTGGCTTATGGCTACATTGAAGATGCAGACCAAAAGAGCTATGAGGTGATCGGGAAGGAGTTTGAGTACTTCATTCCTGATACCGTCGGCGCCGGGGGACTTTCTATGCTTAAGGCCATTGATAACAAAACAGATCCGTCATGCGTGACCGGGGTGAACGTTTTCACAGGGGAAATCGAATTTAGTTCCTTTATGGCAGTCTCGATAGTTTCGATGTGAGTAGTGTCTACGTTGTCGTAGTTTGGGGAGTACTGACTCCTCATGCTTGCGGCAAAGCATTCTGCCTTATCGTCGCTATCAAACGCGAGTGGAAGACCGGAGCCCCTTTCGAGGGGCAGCATCGGGGGTTAGCTTCTAGCTTTAGAGAGCGGGCGAGGTTTTAGTAAGCCAGATGGGATTGCTTGAGACTCTCATGGCCATAAGCCGATCGTAGATTGCTTATAAAACATGTGCGGTCACAGAGCACACCTGTTGCTATCGCACTCAGCCAACAGTAATAAAGTCAATAGTACAGATACTAAGTCATTAGTACTGTTTCCATAATTTCATCGACGATTCTCTGACATATTATATTAAATAGTATGTTATTTGATATGACGTGTAGGTACAGGAAGCCAGGCCTTGTAACATGTGATATTGTGATGATATGTATGATGAGATGTTAAAATTATGTTATATTTGTATAGTCTACAGTATTCATTACGTAAAATATGTGTACGTAAGTTCTTTTATTATGTAATATTGGTGGCATTATGCGTGATATAGTTTGGATATTATGCATACGCAAAGTGAATTTTAAATATGAACTGGAAACATGTTTTTTGAATTTGATAATTCTATTGAGGGAGCCACCCTCTTGTCAGTCTACCCCACTTTGAAGTATATAAAATACTATAAAGTTTAAAACATTGACAATGGCAAGTGCTTCTGCGGCGCGAAAAAAGAACACTAAAAAAAATATCAAGCAACAGTTAACAACTGGTAAAATAGATTATTTAAACCAACTGACAGCTTCTAATATCAGAGCACATCGTCTACAGGTATAATGTTGTCTTGGATAGATAAATTTATCCTCATTTGGACCCTCATCATTAAAAGTTTGACAGTGACGTCAGTTCTGGCTATATTGAATTAATGCTTAATTAACGTATAATACCTGCTAGGATCAGATATTATTATTATCGTCATGCATAAAATGATAATCTTGAACCGGTTTTTTTTAAGTCGTAGTACGGCGTTTCCGATCTGCTTTATCGGCGTGCGCTGGTGTAATGATTAGTGATGCGTAAATATAATGTTCTACAAAAATATTGCTCCTTAGTACATCTAAAAAAAATCCGCGATTTCATATGCATATCTCTTATACATACGCTACAATAAGGTATTTTGTGACAAAGTTTTATTGTAAATTTATTTATGAGCATTATTATTAGGCATAACATGTTAATCCTTACGAACGAAATTTTATGTAGATAAACTTTGCCCTTTGTATTATTTTATTTGGACGCATATTTTGGGAGATATTAGAAAATTAGCATCAGTGGCACGAACGAGCTGTGCGAGTGTGACGCATGACCCTGGCCGTCCGATAAAAATATTGTCTACTCGTATATTGAAGTATTATAAATTATCAATCAGCAATTGTTTTATTGTACACGGGTAAAACCGCGGGGCACAGCTAGTCACTAATAAATTACCTAAAAAAAGAAAACAATAATGACTTCCATCTTAGTAAATCAAATTTAACGTATATTCTTAAGAAACTGACAATCGGCAATTAAATATTTTTATTCGTATAAGTTTTCGTATTTCCTATAAAGAAGGACATATTTTTTCATTATATTATTATATGTATGTATGTATTTATAAGCATAGATAATGCACAATTTTAAAGCTTTTATTATTAGAATCGAATAGTCATTTCTTGTTTGACTTTTGTTTCTCATAAGGCTTTTACGAAAAATAAGTGTTACCTATGGTGTTCTCGAATAGACCTTCAAATTTCGATTAATATCATGTCCTGCTATATTGGAATTCCAAGTAAAGTAATAATTTTAGCATAAATTACATCTTCCGAGCCATTATCATAAAGTTAGTCCCGTGCATGAGACCGAAGTTTACCTCATTGGAACTTGCTAGAAACTCAATAATAACAAATTTGGATCTCCATATATCTTTGTATAAAGTTTAAGAATAGGTACTCATTTAAAACGTGTTAAAAGATTAACATTATTATTTTTCAACCACCTTGCACACGGAGATAAAACCGTCTTCTTTATTTATTTTGGTTCGTTTCAGATTCAGTCATTCACCCAGCTGCTGCTGCTTGTAAGCCAGCGTGATAGCTACGACCGACAATTAATTGCTGATCTATCTGTTATCGTCATCGTTTTTGGATTTTAGGTACTATGCTTATCATCAGGACCATTGTGATCACTTTGTCGTATTACTGCTACTACAAAAAAATACATTTATTTATTCACAAATTTTAATGATTCTATTATTTAGAATTTGAAATGTTACTTTTCATTATTGTCTTCTTATAGGCCGACCGCTGCAAGCGCGACCCTCCAGATGATTTGCGGGACGCGGGGCGGATATGTGGGTGTTCACAGATATACACGGTATTGTGATGATACCCTGTATTTTAAGATCAACAGTTTATGTACATTATTGTAACTGGTACATATATATAATGATAAATAATATGTTTAATACAAATAATATTACTAACTTTATTAAAATGCTAATCAAAAATCTACTACATTGAGAAAAAAATATGCGTGTATATTTTACACGCAGTCAAAGTGAAATTTCTTCGAATTTAATAATATATATTGGCAATATAATTGAATGAAAACGTGCTAAAGCATTATTTTGGTTTGATTGTATAGATTTTTTAAAACGTAGCGCCCGTAGTTCCATCTTGGTAAAATAATCTCGTGTGTAGTAGTCACAAAAATAAAACCGCGTTAACCCATACGTCAATAGTCTATTATAGTCTGCCGGCTGCCGGCAACAGACTAGCTTATTAGTCAGTCTTGTTCCCCTCCCGAGTCCCACAGACCATTAGGAGGGTCACGGTTATGGCGGTCAAGCTATAGTTATTTCGTACGACATTATAAAATACGTTCTTCGTTGGATTAAAAACTTATTTAATAGATACGATATACAAATATAACACTCAAATTATCCTAGACTAGCTGTGCCCCACGGTTTCACCTGTGTTAAATTTATTCGACAAACTCTTCACGGCGCAGCGCCAACATCTAGCGACTTCCCGCAACCTTTACCAGGTCGTCGGACCACCTTGTGGTGGGTGTGCTCACGCTGAGTCTTTCGGTACGCGGCCGCCACTCGAGAACGCTTTGGCCCCATCTCGGTCATCCGTTCTAGGAGCTACGTGCCTCCCCCACTACCACTTAAGTCTAGCTATTCTTCAGGCTATGTCGGTGACTTTGGTTCTCCTGCGGATCTCCTCATTTCTAATTCGATCACGCAGAGAAGCTCCAAGCATACATAGCCCTCTCCATTGCCCTTTGAGTGACATTGAGCTTTCTTATGAGGCCCATAGTTGCCAAGCACGTCTCAGCACCACATGTAATCACTGGCAACACACACTGTTCAAAGACTTTTGTATTGAAACACTGCGGTATTTTGGACGAGAATATGTTACGTAGCCTCCCAAACGCTGCCCAGCTGAGTTGGATTCGACGTTGGATTGACCTCTTTGTCAAAATTGGATCTACCTAACTAGAACCTTACTACTCACCGTCCTATTAGTGCAAGAATTTGTACAATTGGATCTATAGTTCCAAAGATTACCCTTACTTACAAATTCACAAACACAAACAGTATAGAAGTAGAGACTGAAAATTAATTACGGCAAAAGCCTTCGATAGCAGAGGAATATTGCATATTTCTAGTAGTAATAACTGGCAGGTGATATTATAACCGTCAAAGTTAATCCCCTTAGTCTAGTATACGTAAATTAAATCAAAATTCAATAATTCAAGCGCCAGAACATTTCCTAAAGGGTAGCTGTAGTGCTAAAATGTTATTACACGCGGTGTAAGGCTTCCGCAAAATGTAATATCTAAAATGAAATTCCTTTTTGATGTGTATCGTGGATGCTCACTAAAGTTGCATCTAGAACGTTTTATTAGATAAATAATGTATAATAAAAAAAAAAAAAGCGTGTAACCGTCACACCCGTCCCGACGGCCACCATCGTCCCAACGGTTACCACTATCCCGATGGTCACCACCACACCGACGGTCACCACCATCCCGATGTTCACCACCATCCCGACGATCACCACCGGACTTCCGTTGCATTGTCGTTCAGTTACCTCCTAGTCGCGCCTAAAGAAGTTTTACTTCAACATGACGCCATATTGCCGTAACGTAATTCCGTTGCATATATTGCCGTAACTGACTTCCGTTGCATTGTCGTCCAGTTACCTCCTAGTCGCGCCTTAAGAAATTCTACTTCAAAATACCTCAACTGAAACGAGCAAGATGTTTGCATAATATTTCAAGTCTGAAGTATTCTGAATTACGATAAATTGTTGAAAGATTAGTTAGCGACCATTAGGTTTGTTGGACGAATGTTAGTTAATGTATTAAAAAAAACTAAAAGTAAATAAACACTGAGTTTGTTAAAGATTAACAATAAACACAATTATTTAATGTATAAATAAGTCTATAAATAAGAGTGGTACTATATATAACGTTTTATATCCAACCAAAATATAAATGTGAAGGGGCCAAGTTTACTAGAAACGACGGCAGTCGTTTTCACCGATAAAAGAGCTGAGATCTTACGGGTACCAAATTCTATTGCAGTTCCGTTAATTATAGCTGTAGGAATGTACGTACCTAAATTCATTTACAAAGCATTCTCTTATTTTCTTTGATATGAGATTACTAACTTTGTAAGTCTAAATTGACAATAAATGGCGATCAAAAATGTTGACTGCTTTAATAACTTGGCTCCCGGTGATAGCATATATGCCAATTTTACGTACATTTTTCCGGAAGCCAAATGGGTTAATTCGAAATTAACGTAAATATTTATTGACAATTAAAACTTGCCAGGTTAAATCTCATATCAAAGAAAGTAAAAAATTACTTTGTAAATGATTTGAGGAACATACACATTCATTCTTACAGCTATAATTAATGGAACTTGGCACCCTTTAGATCTCAGATCTTTTATCGGTGAAAACGACTACCGCCCCTTTTTCCTTTATGTTTGTGTTGGGATACCATTACTTTTGAATAGCTGCACTACGCCATCTATTGGTGAACGAATAGAAACGCCGTTGTAATTTAACCTCATTATGATTATAACTTGGCACATCACCATCTACCGGCTGATGGATGAAAACGCAGTTCATAATTATCATTTCAATGAAATTTTTACTTTTTTTATATGTTCTTTTGTAGGTATCCTTGGTATATGCTTAATGGTCTACCTTGATGTCAAATTCTCAAAAACTTTTCAGACCTTAATAATTCAAGAACTATAATAGATTTATTCGTGAAGTTTAGGATTCAAGGTGTTCAAGGGATGTTAATTAAACGTACAAAATTTCAAGTGTGTAGGTGTAATAGTATATGACTTATGGAGGGGTCGAAAGTAGCTCGAAATGGTTCGTGTAAATATACACACTGACCGGGTCGCCCGTTCCGAACTTGAATGACACACTGCCGTGTGTCTAGATATTAAAATCTTCCTAACAATTAAAATATACTTAACAATTAAAAAACGCACACATATATATACAAAGGATTCAGAGATATTTCCTTTTTTCGATGTCGCTTAAAAAGACGAGAAAGAAACACTATGAGATAAACATAATTCAGAGACATCTAAAAGGACCAAAAATTAAATTAATTTAGCCAATATATCATATTTTAATAACATGTAGAAAATCTTTGAAATTAATTGTTTTATTTAAAAATACATCATAACTCCATTAAATTGAAATTATAAATATTTTAAAATGATTGGTTTATATATTCGCATTAGTAAACTAATCATCGGTTCCAAGGTTTTAAAGCTATGGAACTCTCAACAAATCTCTTTTGTTGCAATAAATCCTTTAATAAATTATATTATAAATAATAAATTATATTCTATATATGATATCATTGATAAATTTAGCAAATAACGCAAAAAATAACGCAAAAAATTTACGTCACTAAAAATATAACCCCTCGTACACCAGACTAGATGAGGATAGGGATCCCTTGAGGTTAGATCGTTTAATAACTCTAACAGTACTAAAAAAAAATCTTTAAATAACTAAAATTCTATGACGAGAATAAGCTATATCAATAATTTTAGAGGTACACTGTTAAAGGTTGAAACCTTTGAATAATTGTAAATATTTTAATTAAAAAAACCTTATGGGAGGGGAGTTACGTTTCTAACTAATTACATATTCATGTATTCGTTATTTATTTTTGAACAATGGACTTGACGAAAATATGCGAAATGAGAGTGGCGGATGATTTTATAATCTAGAATTAGTTTTTACAAATTATGATTTAATTTTTATAGGGAGATCGTTGAATATCTTCTAATTATTATTTTTTAATTTAAAAATCGTGTTGTAAATGGATGTTAAAAAGTATCGCGTATTCCTTTTGATATTGAGGAATAAAAAAAAAAATATATACAATATTAATTTAAATTAAATTTAAAAAGATGAAAATATAGCATGTTGCCAATTTTCGTAATCGGATCAATAGTTCCAGAGATTAACCTCCTACAAATAAATAAACTTTACCTTTTAACATAGATTAATGATTGGTTTCCGATGCGCTTCAACACCGCAGCGAAGACCAATCATTACTCTATGCCTTTTATATTATTAATATATATATATATAATAAATTTCGTAAAAATACCTCTACATACAATAAAAATGTTTCAAAATTATCTGATGTCTTACCACTACATTATATAATATAAAGATAAGAAGTATATTAAATTAATTATCATCTATAACGACATTACTCGAAACCGAATTAAAGAAGCTCTGATCAAAAATTGCAATCCATTGTTCATAGACGATGTCGTCGATCATTATGCCCTGCGCGTCGAAACCTGGCTATTGTCTTCTTGAAAGATATCGATAAATCCAAAAAGGACAACACTCCACGAAATTCTATTAAATCAATTCCAATTCCACTAATTTCATGTGATATATTGCAGTCGGCGAAATCCGTTGGTACGAGTGAAAATAGCAAAGAAAGTTCTGTCGTAGAAGTTTAACAACGTTCATTTTTTTGCCTAATTATTTACTATTTAAATATGAAAACCCGATACAAAAAAATCCTCCGTTTATATATGTAAATAAAATAGAAATACCTCTACAAATTGTTGTGACCTCTTAATTTTATTTGAATAGTAGAATTAAATTTCTTTCATTAATAAAAAAATAATTTCAATTCCCCGCTGGAAAAAGTGAAAAATAGTTAATTTAATTAATCTCAAAGGCTGTAACCCAACCGCTGTAAAGGTCTGGAGATTTTCTGAAAGAGAAATATAAAAAGCCTTCAAATGAAACAGTTCTCGGTATAAAAAAAGAAATTTTACAAAGACGGAAATTTCAAAGAAATATTTCTCTAATTTGGAATAACCTAGTTTCGCAATGCACATTTCATACAGTTGTGTATTCTGTGTATAGTGCAACAGTAGGCAGTTGGCATCCATTGCGTTAAGGTTCGGCCACGGTGACAACGTTAGTTGCTCGGCGACCGCGGTGCGGGTCAATTGTGTTTTCTTGTTGATCACCATTCTATGTAAAGTTGTCTAAAACAACAATACTATTTCAAATGGACAAAATATTATCTATATGTAAATATATAAAGATTTAAAATAAAACATATTTAATTCTAGTGTGTACATATTTTTTGTAGTACTAATAAAATATGTGATAGTGTATATAATTGACATTATTACTGTGCGATTTAAATTTATTTCAAATAAACAGAAATTACAGATCAAAGGTAATGTTTATATCAAACCATACAAATTCAAAAAACTCATTCGTTCTACATTGACTACCTAAATCGTAATTTATCTTAATATCAAAAATGAGGAATGGATAATAATATACTTATAATTTAACAATGAAAAAGTGTTAATTGAAGAATATAAATTTTGAATAGTAGCTGTAAATCGTGATTTTATCTTAATCAAAATATATATTTCAACTGTCATGATAATGAAAATGTTCTAATAATTAGCTTTATTCGCAGAGGTCTTCATAATTCGGTTTTTGCTTTTTAATTTCCTCTGTCAAAGTTGCTGTTCTCGATAAAGAACAAAAAAAAAACATTTTACTGAATATTCTCATGAAGCTATTATAAAACATAAATCGCCTTCTTTATTGAATAATGACTTATAAAGAAGGCGGGAAATTAAATATTCTATTAAAATATACATACTACTTGACGTACAGTAAAATAAAATTATAAAAACAATGACTCAGATATAAAATCTTTTCCACTCAGTGCAACATTGCTGAAAATATAATAAATGTCTATAAAATATAATTTAAAAAACCCAAAATTTCTCATTTTTCATACGTTCAGTTCATATATCTACGATGAAATATTATTTATTATCTTCAACGATAATTTTAATAGAGATATTTATCTTTTTGAGGTAAAATTATAATATGCTATGATATAGAAAAAAACGCATTATAATTAATAACCACAAAACACAAACATTGCTTAGCATTACCATTAGAACAGCCTATTTATAGACACTATAGATTAATGTGCTTAGCTTATGAACCATCTCCGGAAGCATCTAGGTTAATTAGAATACAACACGCAAAGGCATTAAGTAGTATTAGAATTGAATGTCCATCGCACACCTACGTATTTTACTCAGCTCCGTAATGTGTTCAATTTCACTGGTGACAGAAATTGTGTAAGAAGCAATAAACGATGCATTTACGTTAACTGCAGTATATCGGTTTTGGTTAATGTTTAATTTTACTTTAAATTTTATACTGATATATAAATACAAAAACTATCTAATTATTTCCTTTAGGGTTTTTACTTGTCGACTGATTTATCACAGTTTGTATATTAATATAAAAATCCAAAAAACATCGTAAAAGTTTTAACAATCTATTTGGAATTAATGTCTGATTGTTTAATTCTGGTCTTGTCTTAAGAACTGTATAGTTACTTCTTTTAGTAGGATTATTTTTTTGGTAGCATTATTACAGTTTGTGCAGTAAAATACAAATAGAAAAAAATTATCTTCATAAAATAACTAATTCAAACTTGCCACAATCAATTTTATCAATTATTATCTTAATCAAAACAATCTAATTATTTATTTTAGGGTTTTATTACAGTTTATATGAATATAAGCTTTGGTTTCAGTTGGAAATCACACGCTAGGCTACAAGCGAGCTGCATTAACGACCTGACCTAGATAAAACAGTGATGTCGTATTGGAATATCACATACATTTACATTTCGACCTCTACGAATAATGAAACTGCTTTTCCTTTATTTACTTAACATATTTTTTTACGATAACATCGATAAAACTTGTTAATAAATCAAGAAGAACAAAAACGGACCGTGCCTGAAAATTCATCACTGCTTAAAAAAAAATCACTTAACGCAATTTCACCCTTTCAAATAAATTATTTCTACTCGCTTTGATGGACTGAGCAAAAGATTGTTACCATAAGACTTGGAGCATAATATTGTGTTTGTCCAATACTTTTAGCTTGAGCAGATTCGTGTAAAATAAATGAAAGGGCGGACTATACTTCTATTGAGTAATTTTTAAAACTAGAATTATGTACGTGTAATGAGGCTATAATAGATTTCTCTATTTACGAGTTTATTGTTTCTATAAATCGAACGTCTACTTATTGCCTAAACTCGGATTATTATATTTATCTCATAGCTTCTTTCAGTGGGTGTGTTCGTATGATTAATACAGTGTAATGATTGCTGACAAAATAGATCACTTACTGAAAAACAGCGCCATTCGATGACTTGTCATTGATATCGCTTTTTAGGGTTCCGAAGTTAACAAGGAATATAGTTTCGCTATGTTCGTCTGTCTGTCCGCGGCTTAGCTCAGAGATTCTTAGTACTGAAAGACATTAGTTTGGTATGACCATATATATTAATCAAGCCAACAAAGTGGTAATATAATATCTACCCAAAATTTTAGGGTATACGATATATTTTTTTCCCTATACGAAAAGTGGTGACGAATTTTTTTCTTGTCTATCACATAGTGTGGATTGTCTTTAGATAGGTCGTTCAAAAATATTGCGAGGGTGTGAAAACCATTTTTCAAATCACGGACCCTTTGCGTAATATGATGCTTTAAAATGCTAATTTTTGTTAAAGTCAAGTGTAGGGGACCCTACCAGCTAAATGGTAGTTTTTGGATAATTGAAAAAAAAATCAGTGCAGTAGTATATATAACGAAATTAACGAGTAATAGTCGACAAATTAACAAAATGTACTTCGAGAAATGATTCCTTGCAAATACCATTGAAAATTACATAAAGCCCCATTCTAAGTTCGTATATTGTGATGGCCAACTACAGAACCCTACTATGCGCGTGGCCAGATATGCAGTTCATTAATTTTTTTTATATTTTATGGTTTCTTTCCAGAATCTACTTTTTGTATCTACTAATTACTCCTATTAATATTACAATAAATAATTATCTTTCATATTCACTAATATTGCGTTAAATAAATAACTGCAAACACAAACATTTATCAACAAGAAAGAGTCCTTATAATAATTTCTGTGTAACTAACTTTAAAAGTAAAGATATAAACAGTCATTATTTTAATAATAACAAAGGCTTCATTCTCGTATTCACTTTATTAAGTTATAGCCGCAAAAAGTTTTCTCGGTTCGAAACATTTCCTTTAATAATCTCCATTAATAACGATGGAAGCTATATCGTGTCTGAATAATCGCTTCTTTTATTATCTCCATTGAAAATGTTTTCAACGAAAGTAAAGTTATTCTTTTAATACCAGAAATATTTCAACTTTCCTTTCGATGTTTCTAATATGTTTACTCTGAAATTGCATGTTCCGTTTAATGAAGATGGATAAAGTTATAATATGAAAAAAATAATTAAATGATATACTTAAGCAGATATTTTTCTTTTCAATTAATAGTTTAAACTGTAATCCTAAAGTAATAATAAAGAGTTCTGTAAGGTTGTAATTAAGTTTTTTTTAACATCATAGGTTTGGCGTTGTGGCCACAATCTCACCTGATGTTAAGTGACGATGTGGCCCAAGCTGCTAACACGCTAAACCTAGTGGAAGACTGGCTCTCAAGTGCAGCTGCCGGTACAGAACTTTTGGTGCTTGGTGACAGATTTTCAACTTGAGGGTGGTAGCTAGCCAGGCGGGCATTAGAAAAAGCCCTACCACAATGCTATGGTTTCCTCACCGAAAGGTCAGGCTCATTGCAGGGAATTATAATATACTTAAACCATAACAATTCAAAGCTTATCTTACCCCTTACAAGTTGTAGGGTCAATTTATCAATAGTCAAATAACTTTATTAGATGTATATTTTTTTTACAGATTTTCCATACATTATCATTTAGTCAAAATGTTATTTCTGAAATAAAGTTATCTGACTATTGAAAAATCGGCTCTTAGTTGTATGTTTATATATTCTAGCACCTGAACTGGGCCAAGTTTTTATCTCAAATGTTCGTTTCTTCCCGTGATATATTAAAGTGTGACCTCGTTCGTAAACAATCATACAGCCCGCCTAATGGTAAGTGCCTACCATAGCCTATGGATGCTAGTATTACCATAGGTATGACTAGTGCGTTGCTTATCTCTGAACCCCCGTACCCCAAGGAGCTCTGGAAACCTTATTCACCGCAGGAACACAACACAAAGTTATTTGGCTGTGGTCTTCTGTATGGTGGAGTAATTCCACCAGTCGGGCTGCCACAAGTAGAGAGAAATCTTCAAAGGAATTTCTCTGTGCTCTACCTCTTTTATTAACATTTTCGTAATAAATAAATAATATAATTTCTTATGGAAATCACATAAGGTACTTGCGATTTATTGCAATCCTACCTTACTTGTAGACATTATCTAGCAAGTTACATTATAATATTGTGAACTTTAACAAATGTGTTAAGCCATATTATAATAATGTTTTTTATTATTATTAAATACATTATAGTACATATATATACCTACACACTAGCTGTGTCCTTTGTGTCCTTTGGTTTCATTCGTATTAATTTATTTGATCAACTGTTTAATCAATCATTTGATTAATCGTTATTCTCAAGTCCCGTACTTACTTACAGCCTGCCAGATTGCTTTCATGGTTACTGCTCCGCTCCTTAAGATCGTAACATAAAGTTATATAATCTACTAGCTACCCGCCCCGGCTTCGCACGGGTGCAATGCTGATACTAAATATACCTACCCACTACAGAATATCCTTATAAACAACGTTTACAGCTTTTTTGTCATTAGACAATACAAACACATGTTTTGTTTAGAGGTTACTCTTGAAAGAGCGACATATAATTGACCATGGTATATAGGGCCGGTACCGCCGCACCACTATGTCCCTGCATTTAAAATCTGTAATATGTTCGGAAATATTCATTTGAATTACAGGCTGTGAAGGGCCATATTGATCTATATTAAATGGACAATGTATTCAAGGCACTTAATTGGATAAGGATTAATGCTGTATTGCTTAAAATCACTTCGTAAATAAGCCATTTCTCCCCGTAAAATGTAAAGGATAAAAAATGGTTATTGTGGGTTATCCTTAAGATATATACATATACCATTGCGGACTTTTTTGTTGACCTTTTTAAGGTGTACAATACTGTAAAACATTATTTTGATTTATCTCGTGGGTTCAGCCAGTGTTTGCAATGTAAGCGCAAAAAATATACATAATACATAAACCTTCCTCTTGAATTACTCTATCTATTAAAAAAAAACCGCTTCAAAATCCGTTGCGTAGTTTTAAAGATTTAAGCATACATAGGGACGGACAGAGCGACGCGACTATGCTTTATACTATGTAATGATAACCCTCCTCAAGAAATAGCCTATAATATACAAACCTAGTATTTCATATTTGACTAGTAATTCGAGTGTTGAGATGAACAATCTCTGAATCAATATGTATTAAGTATTTGCTATTTATTTTACATTATGGTTCTTAAAAGTATACGAAACGATGGCAAATGCGAGTTAAGATATGTAGGTTACTTGTCACACGCAGTAAATGTCTGTGAATGGATTAGTATAAATCTATATAAATAAAAATTAAATGGTGCTTGGTTGTAAGCGCATCATTTGAGAACGGCTGGACTGATTTAGATAATTCTTTCTTTTTCATGTTAGAAATAGTCAGAAGGTTTTTAAATAAAGAAAAATTAGACGAGTTACTCGGAAAATTTGAAATATTATAAAATACCTCTTTTCTATTGCATTTTTATATGAAATCAAGACCCATAACTTACCGTTCGAACGATGGATGTTGGCGTAATTATTATTTTGTTTTGTTCGTTATAGTCCTAGAAAAAGAAATTCAGAACAGGTGACACGGTCAGAAAAACGTCTGTCGAGCCAGCTAGTGAATAAAATAAATAAAGGTATGCATGAATCGTGAAATGCCAAGATGAACTTATTTCTCTAACTAACGCGTTAACAAATTTTACTTTTTCCATTAACAATAATTAGAGAAAGCACATTAACAGATTATAATTATTATTAAGTGACTCATTACATAACTTTATATACCTGTCTTACAGCAGTATTTACTTGTTCCATGTAGAACAAACATGTTTCCGACACGGCGAATGCAATTTCCTACTACCAATCTATTACAATGGTCGTCGGTGTAAAGTGACCGTAGAATGTTTTAGTACACATTGTTTTGGTATGTTTAATTTTAACACTAACAGTTGAGTTATGATTTGAATAGATCTAACTAACGTTATTATTATGCGATATTATTAAATGCGTGAGTTATGGTAAACAGTTATTTATGAAGTAGCAGGTCGATCCTAACCTCATCGTTGAAGTAGAAGTTGACCTCATAAGCTATGAGGTCATTTGAAATAGCAGATCTCGATATGAAGGGATATTATGAATTGATATCCTACGTTCTTTTTAATATATCATAGAAAACTCTTTACTCAATTTAAAAGGTCAAATGTTTTTGTTTTTGTTAAATGGTTTGTGTTAAACTTGTTGTATTTAATTTTTATATTATGTTGTTCTCATTACAACTACGCTAGCCCTGATTTACTCTCTGAAACATATCTGTACAAAGGTTGCCTGGAAGACATTGCTGTCAGAAACAATGCCGCCTTTGTACAAATCGATTAAGTTTAAATGAATAAATAATATTAAAATGTACCAAGGGCATTAGTCTGGCTGGATATAATATTAAACAATATTATACCGAAAACATCGCTCAGATATTTTTCCACTTCATTAAAATTCAATGCTGTCGTACTTTTTCCATTTGAATTGTTTACATTTGATTATATTATTAATATTTGCTTTGTTCGTTTATTTGTTTCTATTGAATGTTATACACAGCTCAACACGCGTTTTATAATAACATAAATACTGTAAAATACATATACTTATAATTATATATAGGGGTCTGTAAACACCCTACGTGTCAGTGTGTAGCCTAATAAAATATATATGCTCGGGTTATAATATTTTTAGAGCTTTCTGTAGAATATTAGCAGAAGGGACATTCTTTGTTTTATAACAGCGATATATTTTAATTTCTTTAAGGTTGATTCTACTTATTTCTTTATTACGTCTTAAAAAAAGTACGCTTTAATTGACGTCATCTAACGCTTTAGTCTTCTACATGTAACAAACTTAATAGTATATTAACCACCGGATCTAATGTTATGCCATTTTAAGTTTGGAAGATGACAATAAAATTCAAGCCCATTTCTTCATTTTTTAATGCTTAATAAATGCTTAAATAATTTGTAACTAATCGATTATAACAATAAAAAATACTGTATATCTATAACCTCATTAAGCATATTATAGGTGCCAAGAGGTCTCCACGAAGCGACATAATTTTGGAAGCCTTAGTTCTTGAATGGTAAAAGAAAATTCAAAAAAAAAATAGTTAATAAACAAATACATAATTCAAATTACATTTAATAACTTATTTTTTTTATTTAGTCCTTTTTTAATGTTTTTAATATTATTTATAACTATTGCATTTGTTTATGTGCGGATTGAAATTTTCGCACATTTTTATAGAGCTCATTACGAATCCATCGAGTTATCGTACGTATTTTTAATCGCAGTAAAAAGTATTAACCCCAATAGGACTTGTGAAACATGCTGCTTTAATACTGAGACAAAAAAAAACAATGAAGCTACGAAGTGATATACAGTAAGCGATTTGATAATTATAAGAAAATACCTAAATAATTATGAAATAAATTGACAAAGAAGTTCACGCTGTGTACACTAAATCTCTTCCATGCATAATCGAGACTTTAAATAAGTTTCAAAATTCATCATTAACCAGGTTTGTCGGTCAGTGTGGTTATAACTTTAGCTTCGGAACACGATTAACCTTTGATGAAGTTTTTCAATTAAAATCTTATTCGAATGAAGATGAAAAGACCACTTCGGTAAACCGTTTTGCCGATTAAAGATTTAATTGAAATTTAAAACGCCGAATGAAAAGGTAGTTTTGTTTTATTACTTTCAAATCATTAGATTTAGTTTCAAGTAGAAATTTCAGTTGTTTAGAAATTAGCAAAGTTTGAAAGTCTCAAAAGCAAAACTTCATCTAATTTGTAGGTACCCTTTCCTTGTTAAGGACGCTTTTTCAGTGTTAAACAAAAAATAAACATTATAATAATCATATATTTATTAAAATTGGCTATCTTTTGTATGGTGGAGATATTTCATCAGTCGGGCTGTCCCAAGTAGAGCGAAATTTCCAAAGAGATGTCTTGTGTCATACCTCTCTTCTTGAACCCCCTCTTCCGAAAACTAACATTTTTTTATAATCTATGTTAATATATCACACGCGTGAATCGTGCTCCCGATTATTTCAAAAACAAAAATGTCAATTTTGCGTGATTCTTCGAAGGTAGACATATGCTATCGGTGTCTTTTTAAGGTCTACAATTATGTCCTACATTAGTTTACTCAGCGTAAGCCATTTAACCCTTTTTTTTTAATAAAAATTGCCCAAATTACTCCATATAACAACCGCTATCTGCCAGTGAAAGGCTCGTTAAAATCGGTCCAACCATTTCGGAGATTACCCGGATAAAACAGCCTGGCAACAAACATTTTTTTTTTCGTTAAGTATTTGTACCGTATATACTACTATTATATATACTAATATATACTACTCTGTCAAAAAGTACCGAGAAAAGTTCAATAATACACAAAATGTAAGTTATTCATCCAAATTTATTTTATCACCTTCAAAGTATGCCTCTTCAGAAACGATACACTTACGGCAACGAATAATCCAATCATCAAAACATTTTTAATTCGGTCATAATTACTCTGCATAATTAGTTTTCACTTTTAAGCGATGAAGCTCAGTTCGGGAATTACGCAAGTGAGTGATTACTGAACTGATAATAATTAGAACCGTTTCATCCAGTTGTTTACCGAACAAAATTCAATTAACAAATTATAAGAGGAACTCTAAACGTTGTATGTAATTTGAAATTTCACTCGTTAGCATAAGCGCAGGTATACATTTCTGGGTATTAGAAATTCTAATTAATTAAGAACACAACAAGAGCTTTTAACGTATCATCACGTAGATAAATCTTAAATGGGTTTAATTCTTCGATATTTTTACATTATTCTAAGTGTTATATTCTTCTCTTATATATACAAAAAATAGTGTGCATTTATTAGTAAACGAGTAACTTCTGAACGACTTGACCGATTGAACTCATATTTACGTAATTTTATTTTTATTTATTTATTTAAAATTAAATGTTACAGGAGGTACATACAGCTATGAGGTTTCATAGGATCCGGTTAAAAATAATTTTGTGTCCCGGATTCCTGTGCCCTTCCCTGGATATATATAAAAATCATAAATTATTACCAAATAGGTATAAAAAATAGTTACATAGAACAACATGTAAAAGGAGAAGTGTCTGTGTGTGTGTTTGTGTGTGAAAACTCATAGAGTGCTTCGAAATACCCAAAAAAAAAACGAATAGGGTTAGCAAAATATTTGTACATAAAATTAATATTATTTAACAATATGGAGTAAAATTTCAGTGTCCACGTAGTTTAGATCTGACAACCAATTTTTTAGTTTTTGTTTTAAGATAAGGGTATTAATATATTTGTTATATCGAGACAATGGTTCATAACTATCCGGTATATCCGATAGGTAGCGCTGTAGTCGAGCCGTTTTACCTTCCGTCCGGCCAGCTACCTGTGTATATACATATAAAAAACTTGTGCGCATATGTTAGTGATTCTATAACTTTTGGAAGTTGTGAACGACTTGACTAATTGAGCTAATATTTACATGGTATATTTGTTTTATCGAGTAGATGGTTCATAGCTATTTTAAGATATAGCAGGTAGCGCTGTGGTCAAGCTGCTTAGTATCGGAAAGGGCAACGTCTGCTGGCCCAGCTACTGCTGTATATATAAATTGTTGTACACAAAAAGTTCAAAAAGTTCAAAACGAGTTAGTTTCCAAACCTTTGGATTTAATATTTAGATTTTTTGTACAGGGATTGTTTAAATGACATAGGTTTTCGCTGCGAAATGTTTTGTTACAAATCCTACACCTAAGCAAATGATAAGGGTACAAAACTGTTATAAAAAGGGTATAAATGGCAGGGATTTGAAAAACCGTATATAAACCTTATTAAAAATATATATATTAGAAGTTTGTATAGCTGTACTCTAAAAATATAGATTTTTTATTTAAAAAAAAAAGAAAAAAAAGAGAATTATAAATACTTTTATTATTTTTTAGCTGAAATTAACTTTTAAGAATTGAAGCAGTGAAATACGAGTTAGCAGTAGGTACCTAAGTACCTCCGTTTTAATTTAAGAAAAACAGTATTTAATCTTTTAGTCAATGAAGACTGGAAAATTACAGGTCAATGTTCTGCAACTCTTACATTCTGTGTATACATTATTGGGAATTCGTTCGCATTAATATCTAAATGAGTTTCATAGTCTTAACAACGAAAAAATACATTTACAGACTTTCGTGGTGATTGGTCAAACGGTTTTGCAGTTTACCAATCTCATATATATACCAAAATACATATTAATTTACTGGTATATAAATGTAAATCATCAGCGTGTGGTTATTTATTCCTTTAGCGTTTTCGTCTGAAACATTTTTCCAGTTATTTACGTTTTAAAATTTCTAGTACTGCCATTAATCACCAATAAATGTATTTTTCTTAGATGAAATCATTTGAAATGTCATTAAAACACCTCAAGCCGGCAAATGCGGGCAAACTGAAAAACCTAATTAAAACCAAGAACTCGTTAAATTAAAACGTTTCTACGAACAGGAAACGAACAGTCTAAGTAATTTAATCAGTGTGATGAAATGTTTTTATATATACCTATTAACTTCATAATTCATTGAAGTTATACTTCTTAATGCGCGTTATGAAAAAATGATGTGTGAGCGTTTTTACGATGCGCACACACATTGTATCAAAAAGTCTACACCACGAAGTTCACTATGAAACATATAACATCGAGTGTGAGTGTGCGTTTGTGCGTATGTGTTGTGTGTTTATTATTATTATTTTTAAAAAAATCCTATACATATTTTTCATGAAAATAACCTTGTATAGACCGACTTGAGAAACTAATTTCGACGTAGGCAGCAAATATCAATTATGTACTGTAAAAAATAGTAATTTAATTGACTACATTTAAAAAAAATATGAAATTATACAGAGTTATATAGTATATGTAGTAATAGTAAAATAGACAGTTAAATTGATTTCCACTGCGGGTTTTATCAAAGTGAATCACCATTTTTCCGGCTCGTGCCGCGTCTCACTCGCCACAATTTATCTTTATCACGCTGATGTCGGCGGTTTTACTTTAATGTTATACAGTATATCCTCGACAGAGCAAACGGAAATATTCTAAATTACACACGGAATATTCAATGTAACTTATAATAGACTTAAGTTTTGTGTAAAATATAATCTATAAATACATATAGGTACTAATATTGTAAGCTATAGAGATTGTTCTTTTTTGTTTGACCGCACTAATCTCTGAAACTACTAGTTTCAAACTAACAGTTTAATTAGCCAATTTATTGAAGAAGGTTATAAAATTCACGCTACGATCCTATAGAACGGAGCAGTATTATTATTATTATTCGAAATGGGGGCTAAGGAGGATTATGCAGTCCTGTATCACTGCGACCAATGAGATCTATTGTGTTCACCCCACTTTACTGAAGCTTCCCATCTAATCCTATATCCTTGATGTACTGCAGGACTTTTTTGGAAAAGAGCAACTGAACCTCTTCTGTGAGCAGCACGTGCTTGCCCAGAACCCGGTTGCGTTTAGATTTTAGTGGGTCACACTCACACAAGAGGTGTTTTGGCTTTTCGTCCGCACTTTCGCAAAATCTGAAATCTCCTGTGCCCCGGACACCATTGTTGGGCATATGTTTGTTTAAACAACAGTGTCCAGTGAGTGCCCTCACTAAAATTCTTAGCCGATTCCTGCTGAGCATCAGAGCGTCTCCAGCTCTACGCTGGTTAAACGCCCCGATAAGATTTTTGGAATGATGTTGACCTGGCAGATTATACAAGAACATTATAGCCTCTTGGTTGTAATGGTTCCTTAAGGTCAATTGAGATAGGCAAATTGATTTTTCAAAGCTTGCAAGCTGGTCCGTAGACTCATTGCCTGGGATTCCTGCATGCCCCGGGAGCTATCGTAGTATTAATCTGTTATTTTTACCCAGACTGTTCAGCATTGCCACATAAATGACCACCAGCTTCGATTCAGTCCAATTTGAATCCAACGCCAAGAGAGTGGCCTGGCTGTCCGATTGAATATAATCGTTTGGTTAACATAGGCCATTTGTAGGTTAATATCGGCACACTCAATATGTTTCTTAAAAATGGGTCATAACTCATATATTCCACAGCCTACTTTATGTCCAGATTTGGAGCCGTCCAACCACGAAAGTCAAGCAAGCTGTAGACAAGTACTAGAATTGAGATGTGATTGAATAAAATATATTTAACACGGGTTAATTTGTGAGGCTAAGCTAGTATAATTTATAGGTAATACTTAAGTTCGTTATTCACGTTCCGATATATGTACAAAACGATATTATGTTTATTTCTTAACGGTAACCTCTCTTTTTGTTACCATTTTTTTTACTTATATATGCTATATTCATAATAAAGTAAAACAATTAATAATGAAAAAACGAACAAGCAATATTTATACATTAAAATAACAATGATACAATGCAAAACTTACGTATACTTTATTTCTGTACATCGTCGAATAAGAAGAACACAAAAGTTATTCTCTACGGATTCTACTGTATAAAGATGAGATTATACATATATACTTGCATCCACGACTCACAAGAATTTGTATCATGTCAAAACACAGCTAGCTGCATGGAACCTATTGTGTACGCCTTTTCGTCTTCTAACTGTCATGCCTGAGGCGGTAGCGCTCTAGAGCTGAGAAATATTCAGTGCTCAGTTTAGCTTTTATATACCCATTATTTACATATTCTTGATAAAAATAAATCGCAGAATTATTCTTATATTCACTCAGTATTACTTAACCAAAGATTTTTAAGAATTAACAGAAATATAAATAATCATGTAAGATAGTAAAGTTATAAACGTAATGAAAAGTTATATAACCTATAGATAATACAATATATAACTAGTGACTGTAGTTTTAGTCGTAATCTCACTTGATGTTAAGTAACGATGTGGCCCAAGATGATAACAGGCTAAACCTAGTGGAAGACTGGTTCTCAAGTGCAGCTGCTGGAATTCACATATATAGGTGAGTGGCGACAGAGTTTCAACTTGACAGTGGTAACTAGCCATTCGGGCATTAGAAACTGCCCTACCAACATGTTATGGTTCCATCACGGTATTTACTTTCACCGAAAGCTCAAGCTCATTGCAAGGATCCGAACAAACGTCGATCGACACATTGTCCGTACATGATGCCACTGAGCCACCATTGCTTCGATAATACTTATTTTACTAAAATTTTATAACAATAAACAGAAAAATAACTATTCGCGTAAGTTAGTAAAGCCAGAAAAGTAAAGAAAGATCACCGAACGTAAAAAATAATAATTTATAACAAACACAGAAAAACCATTTAAATGAATTGACAAAAAAAAGCGCTATAATGTAATTGATTTTAAGTGAATAACGTTATCATTTGGTATAACTTGAATAAACGATTTTCTCCAGCGCGTTAAATTACCAATAAATTGATCAAGTCACTCAAATTGTTTGCATTCTATTTAGTTTCCATTCTAATTAAAGTTCGAACGTTTTAATATATTGAGTGAGGTCTTCGGTTTAATTAAATTCTAGGTCTTGATACCATTTGCCTGTTTGCAGCGCTTCAGTGTGACTTGAAATAATTAAATGTTCGTTTCTGAACTGCTTTAAAACTACTCGTATATTGAAGTCATTTTACTAACCAAAGTGTTTTTTTTAAATCTTATATAGTTTTTTATCATTCAAATACTAAAATTTGCTTAAAAATATTGTTCATTTTTTATCGCTGGGTGAGTTTTGAACTCATAATTCTGAACATGTCATACGATTCATATTTATTGTACAGTTTTTGAGCTATAAAATTACTATTAAATAAATGTATTTTTTACTAGCTGTGCCCGCGGCTGCGCTCGCGTGTACTACAGAACGCCATCGATCGGTCACATTCGCGAATCCTGCTCCCGGTTCTTTTAAAGACAAAAATGCTTATTGTGGGTGATCCTTAGAAGATAGACATATGTCTAAGAGAGCCTATTCTCTCGATCTTTTTCTTAGGTATTTTTAAGATCATCATAAGACATTTAAGCGCCCCAAGATCGTCGTTTTTCCTAATTTATTTTTATTCAAGGGGAACCCTAATTCTTTTACTCTAAGTTACTCCTATTAACATCAGCTATTTGTCTGTGAAAGTCCCGTCAAAATTTGTCCAACCGTTTCGGAGATTAGCCGGAACAAACAGACAAAAATGGTGGTTATTGTTATAAGTACCGTATATACTTTCATATGCATTTAGTAAAAAGCTGTTATTTTGACATTACGAAAAGACACTTCAATCTTATTTATTTGTATAGATATAATTTATAAACAAAAATAACATGTAGAATTAATAACATTGAAAAAAAAACATTATAAGACCCATCGTGACGTATGCATCTGAGTGTTGGGTAACGAAACAGATGGATGAAAGAAAGATTACACGCGACAGAGAAGCAAATGTTAAGGTGGATATGTGGTGTAACTAGAATGGATAGGTGTACGAATGAAATATGAAATACAAAAATAGCATCAGTGGCAGAAAAGTTGAGGAGTAATACGTTGGCGTGATACGTGCATGTAATGATGAGGAATGAAAGTCATATAGCTAGAAGAATGTTAAGTATGAAGGTGAACATATATAAAAGAGTAAAGGAAACCGAAAAAGATATGGACGGATTGTGTGAGGAATTATATGGGTATAAAAGTTATGGATGGTAGTACCAACCCAACATAAGTGACTTATGGCAAGAAGAAAGAAGATGAAAAATAAATAGTAAATAATAGTGAAGTTGTTACTTAATCTCAATTATTGTCAATCTTTGAAGACAGTCTTGTCAATCAGTGCGTTGTGATGGTCTACGGAGCCGAAACATGGGCACTCGCGATTGGACTGGTTCACAAATTTAAAGTTGCACAGCGAGCTATGGAAAGAGTTATTTTCGGAGTTTCTATTAAGGATATAATCAGAAATGATGTAATCATACAAAAAACTAGGGTTATCGACGTAACTCAAATGATTAACTCGTTGAAGTGGCAGTGGGTTGGCCACATATGCCTAAGAATTGATAACTGATGGGGTAGACGAATTCTGGAGTGAAGACCTCATTTAGGTAAACAAACTGTGGGACACTCCCTCCTGCAAAATGGAGCGACTGTGGCTGGACTCAACTGGATGCGAAGGACCGAACAGCAGGTCCATTAGCGAACCTTGGGAGAGGCCTTTGTCCAGCAGTGGACAGATACAGGCTTATGATGATGATGATGTTACTTACAATATTACAATAAAATACAAATTAGGTACTGACTTACACAAATACTTTCGCCGTTTCCCTTAAGTTCTCATTAGTTTGATCTGTATATATTGTTTTCTCTAGTCTTTTAAGTGAAATTTATTACAAATGAAAGTGGCAAAAAGATTAATGATTCAACAGCATGTAATTGTACCTAATAAATAAATACATTACATTTCTTATTGTAATCACTTTTTAAAGAATAAGTTATAAATAAGCTGATGATGGATCTTAAATTAAAAAGAAAATTTATTTGTTAGCCTCGTTTTGTTAGAACTACAAAAGCTGTTAAGGTCAGAATTCGCCGACACAAAATAAGGTAACAAAAAAAAAAAAAACGCGAGAAATGAGGATTATTTAAAAGGCCTTCTTTAAACGATACACCGAAATTGAGTCTCTTAAGAAATCTTTAGAGCAAGCAGTGGCTAAATTTTCCATGGAAACAGTGCGTAAATCCATGAATTCATTGCCAGACAGATTAAAGGCCTATATCAAAGCAAAAGTAAACGCTTCGATTAGAATTATTTTTAAACTAGCGCCGAGACTTCAATAAATACAAACATATAAGTTTTATACTTGCTCAATAAATGCAATTTCATTTGTATCAGAACTTATGGGCAGACTAAGAATTATTCTATTAAAATCACTAACCAATTAAGTCTTATTATGTTTAAATGAAGTTGTCGCAATACACATTTAATTTATGTATTATATTAATTCACTGCAATGATATATTTTTTCGATTCCTACCCTTATATTAAACAATGTGATACAACATTACGCTGCAACTTTCATCAACTTCAGTAATTTTGATAACTTTTTCTGGCATCAGCCACACGCTTTATCCCCCAGCGAGTGGATGAAATGAGGCTCACCTCGTAACGTAAACTTCTACTTTTTTATAAATTCATACGTACATATTTCTTTTTTTTAGTAAAGTTAATTTACCTTTTTAAATTATTAATTTACTTTCCTTTTTAACAGTAAAGTATTTTTTTTGTCAATCAATATTCTTATATTAATATTAACTCGGAAAGTTATTTTATACCGACTTTTGAGACACTTATCGCTGTTGAATAAAATACTTTCATTTGTTTTTTCATACTGCTATAAAAGAGAGTTTGTTTTTAGGGTTTCGAAGTCAAAAAGGAATCCTTATAGTTCCGTTATGTCCGTCTGTCTGTCCGCTGTTTAGCTCAGAGAATATTAGTACTAGAAAGCTGTAATTTGGTATGAGTATTATATTATATATATTAATAACTACGAACACTGGTAAAATAAAATCTCGAAGAAAAAGGTTTAGGGTAGGTACCTCCCTTACACGTAAAGTGTGAATGTTTTTTGCTCGTCTGTCTCATTGTGTGGGATGTCTCTGGATTGTTCGTTCAAAAATATTCCGGGGGTAAGCAAATCATTTTTCGCTTCAGGGATCCGTTTGCGAAATATTAAGCTGTATACTGCTAATTTTTATTAGAGTCAAGTGCCCCTCCCGTCTGCTAAATGCTTGCATTTGGATATGTGAAAAAATTCATGATGGTAGTATATATAACGAAGTTAAAAGGAAAAATAATCAGAGGTAAGTAGGCTTTACAAGTTAACGAGAATGTACTTGGAGAATTAATTTCGTAACAATTCCATTGAAAATTACTTAAAGTCCCCTCAAATGTTATTAATTATTGAATGTGCATTTATATGGAGATAGTTAAAAAATACGCAATCTTTAATAGTAAAGATTGGCTGCCAAAATGAAATAGAAGAAAAATAAGCTATATTAAAAAGAGAACAAACGGTCAACATAATTCACATGTTCTCTAAAGCGAAAAACTTCCTAATTGTAACAAAAATATTTTTAAATAGACGGAAAAATTTACAGAGTCAGGAGAGAGGAAGGACTTTAGGGTTTCCATTAAACGTATATGTAAATTGTGAATTCAAATGAGAATAAAATTGTTTCACCACGAATTTGAACCCTTACTCATTATTCTAAGAATTTAAATCACATATTCGAAGTTTTGATGTAAGCTCCGGAATGACTACATGTTGTTGTATTAGCTAATAATCAAGTGATAGGAGAATGATTTATAAAACCAGATCAGAAAATAAATAGTCATTGTGTGACAACATGAAAAAAAGATTGTGACACTTTTGTAATTAATGTATTTTGTTTAACTACAGATTTTTTTTTATTGTTTATTATAATCTCATGTATCATTATTAATAACTGGATAATTCCAGTTTTAATGTCTATTGAAATGTGTCATTACTTAATATGACTTATTTGATTTTTTAATAAAATAAGGAAATTAAAATGTGCTTAGTAACTTTGGTTATAGTCATATTATGTAGGCAACATTTACGACACTCATTTATTTGGCTGGTTTTATTTGATGTAATAGCAAATCTTCAAAGTAATTGCATACATGAAATTCTGGTTATGTCGACACTGTGTAGGTACTTTTATTAACGTTACACATATTAAAAAAAAACCTTAGGTTTTCTTTTTAAAAATATTATTTATATCGCGTATATTTTACAGTTATGGAAATTTGTGTCCATGGCTCGACGATAGCCCTTACTATATTCAAAATTATGATTATACTTTCAACTTACTAATAGGTGTACTTTGGTCATTTTGTAGAATTTATCACTACGGGTGTATGAGCATCAAATAACATCTACAGACTTTCCTTCTGGTCTCACTTGTATGATACAAGAGAGCTGGTGGTGGAACATTTGTATCTAACTGAATTGCAACCACCAAACTGACACCACTGACATCGGTCATAGTGACTCATTTCGATGTGACATCTGCAATACAAAACACACCTATAGGAGCTTAGCGACAGATGTTCAACTTGAGAGTTTGCTATGGTTTGGTCACGATGTTTTCCTGATTTATTTTCTCAAGATGACAAGAATGAAAACGGTATATTGTTTTAATACTGTCGATTTTTCTAATGTGGGCAATGACTTTTGTCGGGTGGGCAGTAACCACCCTATACCCATGGAGCTCAAACTACATACGTGGCCCAAGCACGTACTTCACACTTCGTCTAAAGAAGAGAAAACTATATGTTGCCTTCAACACTTTCACGCCAGGTTCTGATATAAGATTTTTAAAAATTATATAAGTATTATAGCAATTTTAATACAACTTATAATGTAACGGCCAACGGCTCTTCACAATATCAGAGAGTTTTTCTGAACCGGTATTAATATCTTATATGTTTTGTAAGTAAGAAAGATTTGAATACATTTTTAGTGGACCTACAGTAACATTAAGGCTGTAAAATCTGACTAGATCATACTAACAAGTTTTAATTGGCTGTATCAAAATTCAATGCCTCGATATCTACGGATCTGTAACAAAGTTTAACCTTAACATATTTTTTAATATTTTGTTGCTATGGGAACAGTAGTATTTTTTTCTAAACCAATTGGTTACGCCAGTGTAGTGTATCTCTTTTTTACATTAAAAAGTAGTGTAGGTAATATAAATATAACCAGGGCCAACATATTGTAAAAAAGTGCGATTTAATTTTATGATATTTTACAAATATTGGCAGAATTTACTTCCAAATGTGTTATAGCTTCAGTATATTTACATTCAATCTACAAAATATTTGTAATAGCCTGGAAACTTTTACCTGATTATTTTAACAAAACATTTTTTTAATGTATGTTATTCTATAACTATATAATTTAACCTATAAAAATATTTTATCGATTTGAGATTCAGTGTAAGCTGTCATTGGCTTGCTTTGCTGAACCTGGGAACGTTATAGAGTCCTGTTTTTACTCTTTTATATACTTACTCATTTAATATCTTACAAATCTCATATATACACACAGTCGCACAAAATACCATCGCTAAGTTCTTTTTGATATAAAAAATAATTAATAGCTTCGTTAGGGTATAAGGGTATAAGAATAGTTTGATTGACGAAGGCGTTACTTTGCGGAATTCCGAATTTATACGAAATTTCTTTGCTACTTCCGCCTGCAATATCTCAATATGACCACCTGTACCTACAATATAAAATATTTGAATTTAACGCACCCGTCGTTGGCGGCGGTGCGGTGCGGTGTACAGTTGGTCGATCATATTTAACCCGGGTGAAACCGTGGGGCACAGCTATTATATAGTAGTACCTATACTTCTAGACGATAATAACCATAAACCAGCGTGTTGTTAAATTTATGTCCTGTGAAGTAAAATGAAAGCAACTCCTATTTGAAATTTCTTTTTTCCTTGAACGAAAATAAATACAGAAAAAATATACAACTAAGCACGAAGTTTTCTAATAAGCATCCGAAGCGATCGTTCCGATATAAATTGTATCTGAAATTGCCATTTGTCCGTCTAGAATCTCGTCGGCGGGTTCGATTGAGCTATTTCTCTCTCGACATGAAGTATTTTCCGTTCCAACACGGTTAACAAAGCTGGTGTTTTCATGTTTTGTATCTCAAATTTACGTTTTGTGATAATTATTGTCATAGATATAGGCTCAATAAACTTCTAGTTTAGTAAAACATATAAAATCAAAATATACTTTCTTTGATAACAGATCGAAAAATATAAGTACTGGTTTTTGTCATAGCTACGGTAAATAAAGTGCCTGATCGCGAAACGCGATACAAAAACGTGAGTCACTATATTTAGTATTTCATTATGTGGGATTGGTATAGATGCTGTACTTAATACTCTGCTAATACTATTTTCTTGTTTATTATCAGGGTGTAGGTATCACATGTAGATTCGATATAATACACCTTTAAAATTAAAACATTTCTAGTTTAATTATAGGTAATGGCGTCAATTAAGGATTATGTAATTAGTAATCGTCGTTTTATTTCGTTGCCGTAATATCTATTTTTTTACATTTAATGTGATTTGTGTATTTATTAGTATTTCTTCTTTCATCTGACCTTTCTATAAAAACACGATTCATTTATATTTTGACATGTTAAAACAAGAAGTTACAGTAACTTACAAATAAAGGTATAAGTTAAAATTTGAATGCATATTTTTTTGGCAAAATACCTTGAAAAATACGTACAGTTTTTACCTAACCGTAACACGGCAAACAATATCATCAGTTATTCGGTGTGACAGTACGTTTTTCCAGATATCAGTCATGTTGTATATGAAGATAATGGATATTATGTCTTTGGAATTCACAGAAAATATTTCGACTCTGTACTAAAGTCTTGTAAATATTTTATATTTATATACTTACTTTTACTGGAAACATATACATATAGCTAGAACATTAATAATATTATATCAAGAGATATCTTATTTCTAAAATATATACCGGTCTATGTACGTTCAAATATATTTAGAATTAGTACATACTTATTCCATTATTTTTGTAAGTATAATTAAAATATAAATATAATTAAGAAGCAATAATGGCTCAGTGATAGCCTGTATAGATACCGCATCGATCAACTTGAGTTCAAATCCTTGAAATGAGCTTAAGTTTTCGGGGAAGGAAACCATCATGATGTTACCATAGCATAGTAGTAGGGCATTTGCCCGTTGGTTAGATACCACCATCAAATTGATAATCTGTCGCCAAGTACCTACAGGTGTGTTCCGACAACTGCGCTTGATATACAGTCCTCCCATTAGACTTAGCATTTTACCTTGGGCCACACCGTCACTTAACATTAGGTGGTCAAACGCTTAACCTAAAAAAATAAAGTACATCTATATTTCTATATGATGTACTATTGATTGAGATAGACAGAACGAAGACAGGTTTTTTATCCTTGCAAACCGTCTTTACGTCTTTGTGATTAAAATATCTAGGCGACCGAGCTCGGCTCTATGTTTTGCAAACATATACACTTCTATCTAGGGAAACTTGTAAATCTAATTATATCAACATCGTTGTAATACGTTTCTGAGAAACTATATAATTGGGTTTATGAAAATAAAAATATTTTTTTAATTCAGTACTGAAAACGCGCTGATCGTTCCCAAATAAATCCGAGCACGTGTGACGTCACAAAGTTAATTTCTACTCATTGTAGCACACGACTCTTAATCGATGAAATTCCTTTAACATTATGACGTCACAAACCTAAAATATTACAATTTTCAATTGTTTTTATTAATAAAACTAAAATGTTTTAATAATTTTTCCAATTGACTATGATCATAATTATGATGAAGCTTTAAAACACATAAAAAATAGATTTTTTATTTCAAATTCCCAATTATACATTTATCTTATATTTCAAAATATAAACGTCATAAAGATCATTTTCACAGACTATAGAATATTAAAAATAACACCCATGGAAATTCGTCGTTTTTCATCTGTTGCGATAACGGTCAGAGTTAACCTTCAAATGTTCATTTTCTTTCAACAGTTAGCTATAAAATTGTGTATACTGTTCTGCATCAGACGAACCGCAAATCGCGTATAAAATAAGTTTAATACGATGCGCTGTGGGTATGTGGATGCTTAACTTAAATCCTCTTTATTTCACTCAGTCTTCGCTTGAGTCCATCGACCCTTATATTATATTCCTTAATGTCGTCATTTAGCTTTTCTCAAGTATTTTGCGGGGTTTTTTTCCTTGTATGGACTTTTATTATTATTCAAGGATTTTTATTACCAACGTACTTTGAGTAGCATATTTAAAACTTTTCCTATTAATATTACATGTTTATATGCACTTATGTTTTTCTATTTACAATGGGTTCTATGTATTTCAGAAAACACGTCATTACAATATATATATAGATATAAGTTAATAAAACGAAATAACTTGATTGTTTCGAACTACTTCATGCGAATATTATTAATTAACCAATTTTCCGCCAGACGAAGTTTTTATAAGTTGGTATTGATATTTCGAGAAACATCGTCGGAATTGTATATACAAGTAATTAATTGCGAGACTGGAGTATATCGGTTGTGTATTTAAAATTGTTTGACCTTAAAATTATAAATATTCCTATTTTAGGTTTGTGTACGTATATTATATAGTACCTTCTGAAACAAGTGAGTTAAGTTGGTTATTAGTCTCGAGGTTGGATTGTAGCTCTTGTCGAAGGTAAGAGCGTAATGGACTCAATATTGTAATGACCGATGGCCGTTTCATACGACATTTTTCAACATACGAGGAAAAATTTACTAAAATGCAAAAAAAAATGTGAGAAATGAAACAATAGACCAATATTAAAGATATAATAAACGGAATATTTTTGTATTTATAAAAACAAAGTAATGTAAAAAAGTAATGATGACATGAAATGTATATTTAATATATTTTAATGAACAAAATTAATTTTCTAATGTTGTAAAAATATCTTGGTATTTATTTATAATATTGTAAACATATCTTGTTCAAGTAATTAAAAAAGTAAAGTTAAAGACACTTTTTTTATTGTTGTAGGTTTGGCTTAGTGGCTACAATCTCACCTGATGTTAAGTGACGATATGGCCTAAGATGATAACACGCTAAACCTAGTGGAAGACTGGCTCTCAAGTGCAGCTGCCGGAAGACACCTATTGGTGCCTGGTGACTGATTTTCATCTTGAGAGTGGTAGTTAGCCAGGCGGGCATTTGAAAAATTCCTGTCACCATGCCACAGTTCATCGTCATCATCATCATCATGTCAGCCGAAAGACGTCCACTGCTGGACATAGGCCTCCCCCAAAGATCGCCACAACGACCGATCCTGTGCTGCCCATATCCAGCGGCTTACCGCAACCTTTACAAGGTCGTCGAACCACCTTGTGGCGGGTCTGCCCACGCTGCGTCTTCCGGTACGTGGCCGCCACTCGAGAACTCTTTGACCCCATCGGCCATCTGTTCTACGAGCTACGTGGCCAGCCCACTGCCACTTAAGTGTAGCTATTCTTCGGGCTATGTCAGTGACTTTGGTTCTCTTGCGGATCTCCTCATTTCTGATTCGATCACGCAGAGGAACTCCGCGCATAGCCCTCTCCATTGCCCTTTGAGTTAACACAGTAAAATAAATAACAGGTGTTAGATTTTTAATTTCATTGTATATATATATGGGTTAGTTCTAAATACAAAGTATATAAATATTACAACTTAATTGATAGGTATGTAATATGTTTAAACTGAATATTTTAAATGACTCTACAACCAGTTCAGAAGTCACTTTCCCTTAGAGAAAAACTGGCAAGTAACTCTAAAGTAGCTCTTTTAAACAGATCTCTTTACAATAAAAATTAACATTCAAGTAATATATGATTTCAACTTTATACTAACATTATAAAGAGTTAAGATAACTAATATTATAAAGAGTTAAGATATAGTTTGTGAGTTTGGATGAAGGAGGTAATCTTTGAAATTACTAATCCGATTTTAAATGTTCGTTTACTAATAAGCAGCTATGTTATGACTGGTTGCTATAAGTTATATTTTATTGTTATTAAGTTTTATACTGTAAGTAATACGTATGATGTTTCAGGCGGTTGGTAGTATTATGTAAATTGAAACATAAATATTTTAACAACATATTTCTTATCAAAAATTATATGTTTTCTTAGAAATTAATTTATTATGATTATCCAAAAATATATAAATTATTTTCTTATTGTAAGCAGAAACGTATATTGATAATTTAAAATTCTCCGACATAAGTAACCTATTCATTGAGACGTTTCCAATGAGCCCAAACAAGATATCACTGCTGTAAGTCGGTGAGGAGTTAGGTATCTTGTAGATTCCAAATGATATTACAACATCAGGTCCAGGTATCTATGTTATCCAAATATAATTGAAGTGATAGAATATGAAATTTGGACTCCATCAGACCAGTGGAAGATGCTCAAATCCATTTATCAACGAGAAAATAGCTGATAATCTTCAAACGGCTGAACAGATTTCAATTATGTCACCTTTCAAACAAAAACAATTAAAATCGCTTCCACCGTTTGGGAGCTACGATGCCACAGACAGACACACAGAAAAACGGATACACATATACACACACGATAAAATTAATAAAACCTCTCTGTTTGCGTCGGAGTTAAAAAATCATTCAAGTAATAATACTTACACTTTCTTCTAGTATAAAAATAAAAAAGTTTTCGGGTCGCTTGTAACTGAATACACTTGCCAAGCTCGAGAATAATATTTGACATTTTCATTTAATTAAAAAACACATCTGTGTCATACTTTATCAAGGAAAAACGTGCTTTTTTCACACCAGTGCGTACTGGAGATTTATTAAAAAAAAAAAACAGAAAATTCTCTCAGTTATGCTTCTTATTCGCATACTATTCACCGTTATACCACGTAGGTAGCTTACGCCCTAACTATAAACTTAGGAGGTTATAATTCCGCTTCTACATAAATTGCCATGAAATGACATAAACTGGATAATTGAAGAAGGTACAAAACTGTGTGAAAATTTCGTTTATCCGAAGAATGATTGAAACTGATTGATTATGTTTATTCATAAATATTATTATTTGTAAACATAATACTGGCTGTCGTATTATAATCGTCGAGTTTCAAAAGCCTCAGCACCGTCAAAACCCCTCTTGATGGATCGCCTTTTTCGCTGAGTGAACGATAGCGATGTTCAAGACTTTATACTTGGGATATTCTTTTCTTCGCGTATCGAGCGATGCGTATTTCCGCGTGTATTGCTCATTTTTCAGAGCCTTATATCTTCGTTTACGAATTGGCAATTCATATTTGAACTGTTTTGTTATATTATGAAAATAATGCTGATGTGTATTAATAAATAAAAGTATTGATCCAATGTACGAATCCAATATATTAAGAATGTACAGTCTTCGATTTCGTTATCTTTAAATATATTTATGTAGTTTATATGTTCCTTCATGATCTTGAAACGATGATGGCGCAGTGGTAGCGTGTACGACTTCGCGTCGATTGACGTGAGTTCGAATCCCTACAACGAGCCTGAGCTTTCGGTGAAGGAAAACATCGTGAGGAAACCATAGCATGGTGGTAGGGCATTTTCTAATGCCCGCCTGGCTAGCTACCACCCTCAAGTTGAAAATCTGCCGCCAAGCACCAATAGGTGTGTTCCGGCAGCTGCACTTGAGAGCCAGTTTTCCACTAGGTTTAGCGTGTTACCATCTTAGGCCACATCGTCACTTAACATCAGGTGAGATTGTAGCCACTACGCCAAAAACCTATAACGATAAAAAAAGAAGGTTACGATATTGAGGGAATCATTAATATTTACAATAATAATAAACAAGATAAGTTTGTGAGTTTGTAGGTTTTAATTTTAGGGTATTAGAAATACTATTCTATAAAAATATTTCACTCAAAATAAGATACAATAACTTTGAGTGATATAGGCTTTTTTATCCTTATTAAATCTTATATAATATATTCTCAATAGCCATGCCCCACAGTTTTACTCGTGTTAAATGTATTCGACTGACTGTACAACGCGCACCCGTGTAGCAAATTGATGTTTTAACTTCCCGTAATCGTCTACATTTTGTGAGATTACTTCACGTTCATGGTTACTGTTCCGCTCCTTAAGGTTGTAGCGTGAAGTTGATGCAAGAAATGCAAAAGTATTACTTCAAATCTTCAGAAATTTCAGATGTTAGCTCGTAAAAATAAACAAACAAAAACAATCTTTTAAGCTTTAGTTGTATTTAAGTTGATTGTATAAAGTAAATTTCTATCTGTCCAGCACAGATAGAGAATAACTTAAGTTGTAACTAAAGTAAGGGTCCAGTGCCTAAATTGTGAATCTGTTTAACTTTACGTCATAAATAAATACCAAGTTTCTCTAATCCAGGCTCGTCTGTAATAGATTTAGTTTACAACTCTATTGTGTCGCAGCTGCTAGACAGTAAACATTTGGGACCCTTTTAAATCATAAATTGCGTTTAAAGATTTCTAGCTTTTGAATATTCCATGTAAATACATTTGATATTTTACGTTTTCATAGCAATTATTTCTCTGGGAGGTGACTGGACACTATGATTGGTTTTTCACCATTATCCAGTATTGAATTACTTTTTTTAATTCGTTCGGTAGGGTCGTTATAGAGTTTCGCTACTATCACTTGATGTTAAGTGACGATTTGGCTAGACGCTAAGAACTGACATTCAAATGCAGCTGCATTTGAACACACCTATGGAGGGTTGAATACTGATATTTAATTTGAGGGTTGTACCTAGCATTAGAAGATGCCCTATCATAATGTCATGCATTCATCAAGATGTTTTCCTTCATCGAAAGATCAGGCTTAATGCAGGGATTCGAACTCACTACGAGCGACATGGTGTCCGTACTGCTTGAAAAGTGTATTTAGCTTAATGTTCTACATATCACCTCGTTCGTACCATTTTGTTTTATATTTCAAAGTGTTTTGTAATTTTTATATATAAAAATCTTGTGTGCGTCTGTTAGTGTTCGTGTAACTTCTGAACGACTTGACCGATTGACGTCAAATTTACATAATATATTTGTTATATTTGTTTTATCAAGACGATGACCATTATCTACCGGAAGGAACAGAAAAAAATTAGCTGGGCTAGTTAGTATCTTATACCTTAATATTTACGGCTATACATCTGAGGTTGTCAAGGAAATTCATTTCGATAAAACGAATTAAATAAGGTTGTATAGATAAAATCTCGTATAGCGTGCCTGTAATCTCTCTCATGTAAGAATTCCGTTGTTCACCCTCATAATTGTAGAGAGCGATGTGAACAATCTTTTGTTATTTATAAAGACTGTGAAATGAAAAATTTGATGGACCGTGAATAATGAAAACGATTCGGGTATAATAATAGTTGGGTTAAATTGTATAAATATTTCACCAAAATCTTTTCGTTTTTCATAGCCAGTATATTCTTTTAATATTAAAATTTGATACAAAAATATTACGAATGAACAAATAATAAGTTTAATTAAAAACAAATATGAAAAAAACGCTTTAAAAATTAAAGTAAAACTTTTCAGTCGTATAATAACATAGCCCAATCTATTTGACTTGTAAAACGAATCATATAAGCCCAATCTCGAGGTGTTTGCTAGTAACCACTGAAGAGTTCCACTATCCACCCCCTGGCTCCATCACCAGGCCCTCGTTACTAAGCCCAATCTATTGGACTTGTCAAAACAAATCATATGAGCCCAAACTCGAGGGGTTTACTAGTAGCCACTGATGTGTTCCGCTATTCACCTCCTGGCTCCATCATCAAATCAGCTCTAAGATACCAAATTATAATGTTTTTATCTGAACTACATATATATACAAAGTTTCATTTCGATACGACAATTAGACGTAGGTTAGAATTGACTTTTAAGATTTGATTACATTGTAAGTTAGTTACAAGTGCAGCTAATATAAGCGTGTTAAAAACATTATGTATAATAAATAGGTATACAAAATAATTTTAACACACCCGTTAAAAATGGTAATCAAATATAAGTTTTTTTTATGGATACACAAGTTGTACCCCACGATTTCACAAATTTATTCCGCTAACTCTACCGCGCCGCCAGCGCACTCGTAAAGCCTATAGTTGTTCTCTCTTCCCGTACTTACGCTCCGCTTCTTATAGTCGTAACTTGAAGTTATATAACCTATAAAATTAATAAATAAATGTGCTATAAAATACAAAAGTAATTTTTCATATCTGACTGGTTGTTCCAGAGATTAGCGGATTCAAACAAACAAACGATAACAAATATCTTTATTCAAACACTAATAATACTACCGATTCGGAAGACATCCCAGTACCTAATCGAGACAAACCGGCAAGAAACTCGATCGGGCTTATCTTTTTTAATTATTTTTCCCCCAACTGTATAAATAATATTTACAGTCAATAATCATATTAATAATTTAGTGGATATACAGAGGGAGTCACTTCCAGACATCACTATCATTCACATAATGATCCACCCTATAATAACCTTTTGACAGTAAAATTGCTTCACATGGTCCTTGAATTCATTGTCCGGCAAATCAGTAATATGCTTCGGGATCTTAACATAGAACCTAACACTACTACCTAAAAAACTTTTAACAGTCTTAATAAGTCTAAAACACGGTACGACTAATTTATGTCTATTTCTATTATTAAAACTGTGCTAATCTTTGACAAAATCAAGCTAGTCAATGTTTTTACGAATATAGATCAAACTATCAAGAATGTATTGCAAATTCAAGATAAAAAGCAACCAAAGATCTAAATAGTAATACAAAACAATTCAATATAATCGCCTTGGATATCAAAGAAGTTTTTAATTTTATTCCTTTCAATTTAGCACTGTAATCGGATCACAAGCAATTACAAAAGATTATTAAATGGGTAATTGAAGTATCCATAAGAATAATTTATTATATTTCGTTCAGTTCTTCAATTATCTGTGTCGGAAATTTGAAAATAAGATTAATTTAACTGTCAAAACAACGAGACAAGTTGGATGAGAATTTTCTTTATTTTATAGACTTTAATACTGTGACATGCTAAGGCTATGGTGCAAGATGGTAACACGCTAAGCCTGGTGGGAAGAATGGCTCTCAAGGGCAGCTGCCGGAACACGATTATTGGTATTTGGCGACAGATTTTCAACTTCAGAGTTGTAGCTAAGCAGGCGGGAATTAGTAAAAGCCCTACCTATTCCTACTTTAGTTTTATCATAATGTTTTCCTTCACCGAAAGCTCAAGGTCATTGCAGAAATTCGAACTACAGGCTCGTTCGTACAGGATACCACTGGGCCATCATTGCTTCAACATTTTTGTTTTCTCTTTCTCTTAGGTAGACAGTAATACCATGATACATTATAATAAACATGACGATAAAACGAATGCAGGAAAACTTTCGTTCGAAAGTATTTGATAAATTTCTTAACATTCGTAGTCGCAATGCCGACTTGCAAAATTTATTGATCGAAATGAAGGATAATATTTTAGACAGAAGAAAATATAATAATCTGCTTGTGAGTAAATTGAATAATCATCCGCTTCTCGTCTTTATCCCTTGCTAAGTGGGGTCGGCACAGCATGAGATGATCGATACCCGTGTCAGTCGCGATCACCATAGAAATGATGAGAAACACAAATAGAAATTAACAAAGTAATAGGTATATAGAAAATTATCTAGAAAGTTTACGAAATCAAAAATAACTGTATTAGAAATAAAAATATACTAATTTACATACTGTAAAAATTAAGATGTATAAAAGAAAGGGTTATGCTTTATTTAAATATAGAATTACCAACGTTCCTGATTATGTTAGAGTATATAAAAAAAAGACGTGTGGCACTCGGAGACTGCCGCGGTAAAGCTATTGCATAGCATTTTTATCAACTTATGTAATTATAAGTATTTATTTTTTTTATTTTATGCAGTATTTTTTTCCTTTGTTTTTTTTTTATATTAATTCAAGTTACACTTTTCGAGTGTGGTGACCGATAAGAAAACTTTTTTTTTTTCTTTTATTAAATAAATGAGAAGTTAATATTGTTCAAAATATTTTTATTATCTTACAATACATGTAGGTTATTCAGGAATATTTATCATTGAAACTATGGGTTTATGGTAACTGAAATAAGAAACATAAGTTTGAGACTTCATATCTTCTAAATATCTGGAAAATACCGCGTCAATGGTGGTCCCATATTTTGTTGTGGATTCTTCTGGATTCATTTTCAAATTCAATATTTTCGAAAGAAAAGTTGTCAGCCGCTCTGATTTTTTATCAGCGAAGTTGATGTTGAAATTGCTTGGCAGAGTCGTACCATGAAGTAAATACAAAGAGGAGGTGCCCTAACGCCGAAACTCTAAGCAGGCATGAGTCACCAGATTGCGGGGCGAAGAGGGGGATTACGCATGCGCAGTAACGCCGATACAACCAATGCCACCTAGAGGCGATTTGCAGAACTAAAGAGACAAGCGTGATATTTCAAAAAGTCATTAAATGTTCTGCACTTAACTTCAACCCACACGTCACTAGAGTCCGGAATAGGGCCATTTGGGTCCTTTCCCGTTTACGACCCTTGCTCAGTTCGGTAAGCAAAATGTCCATAAGACATAAGCTTACACTGTACAAGATGTGCGTTCGTCCGATCTTGACATATAGTTGCGCCGCGTTCGCACATATGTCCAAACACAACTTTGCCCGCTTGCAAAGAGTGCAAAATCGATTCCTCCGTCGCCTGCTTGACCCTCCAGCCTTCGTTAGGAACATGGACCTACACAGGGACATGAGGCTTCCCTCGTTAGAAGCCTATGTGAAGTATCTCGCTAGGAGATACTTCGATAGCGCTTCGAACCATCCAAACCCGCTTGTAAAGTCCTTTGTGAACTACACGCCTAACCACGCGATACCCGTTGTCCAACGTTACAAACGCCGTCCGCGAAATCTCTTTGTCGATCCCGACGACGACATAGAGAAAGCAAACAAATTCTACGCGTCCGCTCCCGCAACATATGCGTGCTCGCGCCCACGCCCGCGAAACCACCGTTCCCTCCGAAGGGGACGAACGGTTAACTTCGCGCCCGCACACCCGCCAAGACCACCCTCCTCTGCGGCAACTCAAGCCTAGGTCCGATACATCGGCATGGAGCCCTTGAGCCAAGCAGCCGCTCGCGCGATACAAGTGACTGTACAATCACTAGCTTTCACAGCCATACATGACACTGCATTATACACACATGCACAACACACATAGGTACATAGGTTCTGTAAGGGACCTTTTTTTTTCTTTTTTTGAGGCTAGTTAGTCTAGATCAAAAATTTCAGACCACTAAATACACATACACATGTTCCTTCCCTCCTCCCAGGGGGCAGAAACATGTATATCTGTATAGTTAGTTTAGATCGAATTACGGATAGGGAATTAGTCAGATCGCGACTTAATTGCATACGCGCAACAGTCCGAGCCGAGGTCCGGCCACTTTGGCACCCTCGGATGTTGTTGCTTAGCTTTCGTGGCTGAGTGCCCTACGCGCTCGCCCCCAAGCCCGGTAAAGCTGTAAAAGCCGTAAAGGCTTCAGGGCCCCTCAGGCTAACAGTGTAGTCAGTTCGAAAAAAAAAAAAAAAAAAAAAAAAAATGTTCTGCTATTCATCGATAGATGGCAAAACTAAAAACTAAAAAGTATCACCGCTGTGCCGGTCGGAGTGTGGGGTGTTAGGTTATTTTCGTTACGGAATTTCTGGATTCGGTCTCCACGCTCAAGGCCCGCGATAGAAGCTATGCAATAGCTTAAAAAATCACAATGCTCTCTTTTGCTTTGTTGTGTTTCGGGATCAGCTAGCCAATAGGCTTGTAGGCAGTGGCGTAGCTATCGGAGGGCTAGGCGGTGCCGTGCACTGGGGCCCTCAAGCTCAGGGGGCCCTCGGACCCTGACGAGCAAAACCTCAAACATTCTCAAATTTCTCCGATCCTAAGAATATAAATATAACAGATAGCAACACGAGTTTAATTATGGCAACTCAGTTGAAATAAATTCATAACTTGTAGGGAATTCCCCTGAATTCTTTCTGGGTCTGTACTAGACACAATAATAGCTCAATTAAATACACGTTTTACTGGTATGAGTGCAGTCTGTCAAAGACTCAACTTTCTAACATCAACTTTTTTACTAGATGTAGATGAAGCAACTAATTCCTGTCACTTCCGCGGCAGCTGAAAGATCATTTAGCAAATTAAAAATAATAAAGACATATTGAAGAAATAGTGTGGGCCAAGCTCGACTCCGACATTTATCGCTAATAGCAATTGACAACAAAGCCACATCAAGCCTGGATTTAGCCGAAATCATTAATACTTTTGCAAAAAATTAAGCTAAGAAAAGATTATAAAAATAGCTTATTTTATTATTAGCTGGTAGATCAGGCGTTCATTAATAAGCCCTTTCATCTTTTCTACTTCATTTTATTACCTATTACCTACATTATTAATTGTAATGTACGTTGTTACTTTTTAATTTATCTACCTACTACGTTACTTTCGTCTTCCATTCCGGTTCCGGCAGTTCTTAAACTCTTCACAGCTGTTTTTTTTTACGCATGATAAGCAAGCATTTGGCCGCGATCTCACCTGATGGTAAGCAACGATGCGGCCGACGATGAAAGATGCTTGCCTAGAAAATACCTGTTCACTCTTGACTTAAAGACACCCATGTGTACCTGTCAGGAAACAAAGACGCTACTAAGGCATTTATTCCCTGGCCGTCCGCATTACAAAAGTTGAAGCAAAACGCTCAGTACGAATTGGAGGAATCTAAAGCACATATGGATACCATCTTTAAGATATTTATATATATTCATCAGTTTCAATAGGGCCCCAACAGTTATTTTGCACCAGGGCCTTTGGTTACCTAGCTACGTCACTGCTTGTAGGCCAGCATGACCGTAACAACTATTAATGGGTTATTTTTTTATAGTAGCTCGGCACATTGACTGTACTGTCCCTTATGGTAAGCACAGCACAATCCAAATACAACGGCGACCACCGAGAGATCACAATCCATCGGCGGTCGCCGCTGTCATGCCGGCCTGCATAAATGTATCTTCAAAGATTGCCAATCTGTCAATAGTTTAAACAAATATCTTGAAAAATGATTAAAAAACTTACATTGTGTGTATTATATTAATTGTAATAAACTGTAAGCAATTATAGCCAATTAGGTATTACGCAACACATAAGATTTACATGAAAATATCAACTCACATCTCTGCAAGGTTGCTGTCTGGAAGCACTGTTGTTATATTACCGTTTTCGCCGCAAATAACGGTGGACACGATGTTATGTTGCGGTCTAATAGTGGTTTGAAACACGCACTAGCACACAATGCTCTCCAATTTCGTCCTCTATGTCAGCAATCTATTAATGTCAAAATTCAGGTAGAACTATTTCCTGTTTGAGGTTACTTATACAGGCTAAAGATTACATCAGACAAATAGATGTGCTGTAATGATTGTTTTCTCAATCATTTTTATCTTTTCATTATATATTTAATTCACCTTATTTGATTCCTCATTTATTCATTTATTGTGTTTATGCTCCTTTCCGAAGGCATCTCATCTATAGGTAACTTATTATTTTAATTAAAAAATTTAAAATTTTAATTTTACGAGAGGGACATGGACGTCGATGAAAAACAGAATCGATCTGCCATTTTTCAATTATTTTACTGTCTTGTTCCATATTTTAAATTTGAAAAGTTCTTCAGCCAAAAATACAATATTTGTATAAGACCTACTTATTATATATATACGAATGTAAAAGAAGTTTGTAATACAATATTTAAAATAATAAATTACCTATAGATGAGATGCCTTCGGAAAGGAACATAAACACAATAAATGAATAAATGAGGAATCAAATAAGGTGAATTAAATATATAATGAAAAGATAAAAATGATTGAGAAAACAATCATTACAGTGCCCGGGGCTCCACTCGCGTGAACCACAGAATGCTGTCGGTAGAGCGCAAGCGCGTATTGTGCTATCTCAAAAATCCTTATTGTGGGTGATCCTTAAAATATAGACATATGCTATTGCTGAATTTTTTGTAGCTTGTTTTAAGATCTACAACTTTGTAGAACATTAATTTGATATATCTCGTGTGGTTTACTCAGCGTAAGCCATTTAATCGTCCTAGATACGTATTTTTTTCGAATTGATACACCATTACCGTCACTGCTTATTTCGCCTGCTTACCTAACCATATAACATATGTATGAATTAAGGGAAAATCCTTGTAAATCTTATTAGTGGTTTTTACATCAGAAGAACATAAAAAGACAGAGAGACATTGAGTTTTATAACATGTATAGATATAAAGGAATTTAATTACAAAATAAAAGATACCTTTATTATCCAACGTACGACGAGCCGTACTGTATCACAGAGACATGAGAAATCTACAAAGAGTCAATCTCGAATGTACAAATTTGTTTAAATAAAACAGTGGTTTCGATAGTCAACCGGACACGTAAAAATAATACAGTACAAATATGTTCATTTAAAATAAATATAAGTTCGAAATCCGTGTTCCGTAAAAGAAACGCTTGTGACCGTACAACGAATGTGGCACATAAAATTGTCTAGTTATGGGTCACTTGTCACGGCTATAACTCAGTTAGAATAAACGTTTGTAAGAACAAATACTTTTTCCACACAGGGTTGTTCTGAGGTGTCAGTATGATGTACAAATATTTAATATTTTAGCTACAATCACACCTTATTATTTAGATAAAAATTTAAATGCAATTAATACAGTTCGATTAAAAAAATATCTAAACGGATTCGCAAAAAAAAAATCCTACTGAAGAGTGGGTCTCAAATTTCAGTTTTTTAGTTTAAAGCTACATAAATATTTATTTAACTAAATACTGGGAAATAGAATAATAACATAATATTCAGAAAACTGCAATCCTGTACGTAAAAAATTTGTTTAATTTCAAATACATCTAACTAAAGTTAAAATAGATTGTTAGAATGTAGAAAGTATAATGCCGCGAAATGAAACTTGAAGTCCGTTAAATGAACGTTGTTTAGTACACTTACAGTTTCTTACAGCCGCTGTATTTTACGACAAGACGACTAAAATCGGCTATATACAACATGACAAAGCCAACTAGACGATCGAGAGGATTTTTTTCAATACTAGAAGTAAATTAATCACAAAATCCGATTATCAAATCTTAAGTTAATGTGATATTTGCCAAAAATTTAATTAGATGAACATATTAAATTAATAAATAAAATATAAAGATACATTTGCATTTTTTGCAATCCGTAAATTCACATTTACGGATTTATTCACATTTGTCAGTCGACTTGTCGTCGACAGTCGGCTTGGTCACGTCGTACAAGAAGATACAAAGTAATAGGAGCGTATACAGTGTAGGGTACTTTTAAAACAAACACGACTAAAACACGAGTCTCTTTGACGAGTTTTCTCATCATTGGCAACCAAATATACCATCCGTAAAAATGACAACGCTCGCTTACTTTACAAATGAACAAAAATGGTTTATCGAATATTTTACGTCCTTAGTCTTAAGTGTCTTGTTGTTGATACCTTCACTACTTATAGCCCTGTTAATTGGATGAAATTATTTCGATATCAGAAAACAATTTCAAATTAGGTGTCCACTGTAATATATATTGTATTTGTAAGGCAGATGAATGTTTTCATTCCTTTAAGCCATATCTTGAGTACCAATATTCTAGCAGTGTCTTAAAAAAGAAAATCAAATCGTGTTTACCATAATTACTTCCATCTTTCGACGTTGCCATTAAAACAACTTATTTCACAAACAACAATGTTCCCGAGGGTCTGTCTCAAGCTCGTTACGTTGAAAAATAATTGATTTTTTTTCTCGAACAAATGACCTCTGGCTCTCGTTACAAAATAAGTAATGATGTGTCTTTGTTCGCGAAAAATACTAACAAATTTATTAGTTCGATATCCTAATGACGCACTTGTATTTTTTAAAACATCATTAACACTTATGTGTACATATGAAGGTGTGGCATTACTAACACACTTTTACAATGTAAACGACATGAAGTAAATATTTTTAGAAAAAATACTAGTCTAGATACGTCAAGCCAATTAACATTTCATCTTGAAATAACGTATCATATACCTAAATTTAAAACAGAATTTGAGCTGCAAGAAAAATACACGAGACGAGAAATATGATACTAAAAGAAAATATCATTTTTCTCCAGCCACTACCAGAGATATAAAGTATCTTATAGATACGGTTTTATTATAGTCGGTACCTACTAAACTCACAGACTAAGTAATATTATTTTCTTAATAAAATTATATTACACTAAAATATTACGTTTAAAAAACTTATTTCATAAGACCGTCTAGAAAATTTCTATACGCACACTCAATCGGCCTTAAAAAGTTTCATTAATAGGATAAAAGCAACAAATAGCAGACAAAATATCTACTAATTTAAATTTTAATATTTCTCTGTGTTTCTCAAGTGGTAATTATTACTTCAAACTATGTAAACCTTAAAGTAAAAGTTACATATATAGATATTTAACTGCCAGATACAATCCTTTAGTATTTTAGCATTATACGATGTCTACATATTATGTAGATTACATTAATCTCATTTCCTGTGTTTCTATTTTCAAACCTGAATTAATATCAATACTTAGAGTAACACCACTTTCCATCTGTAATGATCTCGGAGTACAGAAAGAAGATAAACTATATTAAACATAAAACGTCTTCAATAAAAAGCACATGATCAACATAAAACACCGAAAAACTCAAAGAAAAAAATCTTAAAAGAAAACATCAACCATGAAATCTTAATATCTTATTACAGTTCATAAAAACAAAGTACAAAAAACAACAATGCAGAGGTCACAAAAGAATCGTGAAAAATGAATAGCCGAACTCAATGTAAATTTCGGTACAGTTTTTGTTTTGTAACGAAATTATACAAGTCCGAAAGAGGAAGATGTCACAAATTTATTTTATGCTAAGACTTTTTTGGCCTTTGAATGAACGTGATCACTGTTCTGATATATTCTAATGTGAACTCTTATATGTTAACGATCTTTGTGCGTGATAAATACTTATTACACTAACTTACCGTGAACATACTTTAACCCTTTGACTATAAACGTAACAAAAAGTGCGTCTAAAACTGGCATCCATGGAAATCAAGTTATTTAAGACTTTATATCATGAAGAAATGCAAATGACATAAATGAATATAATTTTAATTTGGCGAGCTTTACCATATACTCGTAATATGACCAAGTTTACACAAAAGACATAAGAAAGATATGTGCTCGATATACATTTTTTTAAAACCCCAACTTATTCATAGAGATTATTAATTTATTAAGCCCAAACACGACACCTCTGCTGTGAAGTGGTGATGAGTTGGATATCCTGCAGATTCCAAATGATGATGTAGCATCAGATCCAGGTTACCAAGTTCTTGAAATAATAATTTAAGTAATAGGATATCACATTTCGAAACAGTTAAACATGTGGGAGTTGTTCACATCCTTTCATCAATTAGAAAAGTGCTAATGATCTGCAAACGGAAGAGTACATTTTTTCATCATTAATAATAACATACTTGATCAAGAAATCTTTAAAACAATTAAAAATAGTAAATGAAAATTAGTTCACCCATTTATGAGCTACGATGCCATAGACATATGTATACACAGATACCTAACTTTGTTTTCGTCTAGGGTTAATAAAAATGGATGTTTGAACGATCTGTCGAAAGTTGGTAGTTCTAAGTATTGTTTCAATGAGAACGTTTAATGCTATCACTGAACGTGATATTTGGTGTCGTGGTCGACTTATTGACTACTGAAAAAAGCACAACAACGTCTGCAGATTCAGTTAGTATTGTATAAAAATGTAATTTGTCTAGCATTAATTAGAATTGCTATATAAAGAGACATAGATGAAGAATATCTTCTTTATATGTAAAGTAAATTAAGGTTTTCTTCATTAACAAATTTGCGTAGCATCAAGAAATCATATAAGTACTAATAACTAAAATTTTCTTAAGTAATCAACATTAATTTCATTTACCGTAACGTTGTCCTCTATTATAAAAAATAATGTACAGAAATTACTCTCAAGTAAAACTGACAACCTTTTACGCTGTAAATTACGTGATTTTTTCTCTTAATTAAGACGGTTAATTAATTTTTTCACTTTTATGAAATGTCAACGTAAAATTTAATTTGACTGTCATTTGTAAAGTAAATTTTGTTATATCATTATAGACAAAGTGTTTAATATAATGGAATGAAAAATGTCAAGGTCTTCCGTTCAAAATATTAAGTGCTTTCAATCGTTTTCGCTAAACAACAACAATAGTTTATGCGATGTAATCTATTATAAGTTTACAGGAAATTTCAGTTAATTATAAGCAGATTTGAAATCAAATGAAGAGGAGACGATATACGTGCCAATAATAATCATATCTGAGAAAGTTATTAAGCAAGACAAAGTTTTGAAATATCTATATCGGTAGGAATCAGGACAACGCTTAATATAAACCTTACTGACATACATACCATAATATACTCTTCACGTTTTGCTTGAAGAACCCGATGTCGTAAGAAGGGGAGAGCACACCGGCCGAGAGACGGTTCCACAGTTTGACGATAATGCAGAAGTAAAACATCATGAGAACATTTCAAGTCGTACCGAGATGGAGGTTACCGTAAAACTGTAGTTTTGAAGCCCAGCGCGTGTAGTTTTGTTGTGGTATAGCTCTTCAGATCAATTATGACGATACATACGGTGGAAAGTAAGATTAATTCCAGAAACAACAGCGACGGCAATAGCAGTCGTCGCCTAAATGCAGGCCTGCAGAAATGACTCTTCATACCTCATTTGAAGAACCTGACATTGTAGGAGGGAAATAACACGCTGGCTGGGAGGCGACTCTACATCTTTAGAGTACAGCCTCTTTGTTAGCTTTATTTATAGCCTATTTTTATAGCCAAGATGAACCTCTGCAATAACTCCACACACATATATCTGCTGCAAAGTTGTGTCGTGGCTGAGTGCCTTAAGCGCTCGCCCCCAAGCCCGGTGAAACTGTAAAAGCCGTAAAGGGTCCAGGGCACCTAAGGCTAACAGTATAGTCAGTTCGAAAATAAAACGTCTTCAATAATGACAACTCATTATTTTCTCACTCATGCGGTCAATGACCTCTTACCATACTGTATACGTATGTTGCCCTATTACATAAAAATAATAGGAACTAGACAACTGTTTCAACGAGTTTCATAATACGCCTGCAAGATACAGATGTTTAAGGAAAGGCTGTTATAGCATACCGCATTATTTTCAAACTTATTCTTTTCATAATTTGCATACTATATCATTGTTGAAACTTTTACACAGTACAAGACACTGAAATATTACAAAAGAACATGTCGTGTAGAACTTGGAATGAGCGTACATTAAAATGATGGATGTACGAGTATGTTTATGTGAGAATATTCGAACATTCTTGCATTTTTTTTGTGTTAATTACTATTTTAAAGATTATTTTCTAATACCAAGAAGCTGTTACTACTTATTTTATGATTATATCCCTTATGTTATATACATTTTTTATTTCATTTTAGATTATAACAAAGACGGCTTGTGAGGTGGTTAATAGGTGGAAGTAAATTCATATAAAATTTGTAATTGGAAATTTGTGTCCAATTTGCCGTAAATGGCGCTTTTTATATATAATATCTATTTTTTATACTATAGTTATATAAAAATTGCAAGTAAGTACGTAGGTGTTTAGTATTTTAGTTACGAACTCAGCAGTCTGAGCAAGAATTTAAATTTGAAATTACGCTATCTGCATATTAAGATCACTGACTTAAATGTAGCTGTTTGCATTAATTACGGCATATTGTATACTTTCTTAAAATTATAATTATGGAGGCATGACTCAGCTCTGATCGTTAAACATAATAAGGGTAGTAAACAAATTCAGAGCTTTTAATATATCTTTTTTATTCTATGAATAAACAACTTATTATATTTTTTCGATCAGAGTAAAAATTAAAAAAAAAATTGGAATCATCTGTAATCTACTCGAATCATTCGTATATTTTTAGGTCCGAAAACACATTGCATTGTGCAAATGTGTGAATAACTTCAAAGCTTACCTCGCGTAATCCAACAATGATCTAAAAATAGAACACTTCCCCTTTCAAACGATGTCGTAAAGTTCAAGAACTTTCTGGTGATTTTGACCCTTTGGATTAATGTAATTTGGATTTATTGCAGGTTTAAATAGCGGAGTTATACTCACTGTGACAACTCTGTGTAATAATATAATAAAGTCTGTAAAATCATGACAGTCCTACATAGAAGTACTCGTGCATACACCTAGAATCACTTTCGAGTCTCGACTCATCAAAAGGTCAATTAGAATGTACCATGCAACAACACCAATTTTCAATAAAGCTGCGTTAGCCAACGTCGTCACTCGTAGTGTCACAATATTCTGGTTTAAAGTATTTACTGATTGCTATTTGGGAAATTTGCTATATTTTAACAGGAAGGTACACAATGTGATGCAGCACCAACCTCTTTTTTTTAAACTACAAGAGAAGCTCGGTGTCCCTGATACTATAACTTTATATATAACATAAATTAGACAGTGACGTAATATTTGACAATTTTTTTTTTTGTTTGTTTTTTGCCCTGCAAACGTAAATATGTATTTTAAATTTGCATAAGTATGAATGAATCGCCAAGAGTGACTTTTAATGACCACTACAGAACTGTTTCATCGAAATTAACATAAAGTTTAAGAGAAAGTAACATACGATAACAGACGTCGGCATCCTCAGTGGATAATTAGGCGGAGTTTCGTTAATTTCGTGGTGTGAGCACATTATGCGATATCACGTCCCGCGGCTGCAAGTGACTTCCTTATTTTTATGTTACCGAGAATTGAACATATATTTTTATTTATTTCTTACAAAAACTAACAATATTACACTTATTTGCCAATTTTCATTAGAATATGAACTAGCCACTAATTTTTCAGCAAATAGTTTGAATTTCGTCATACTATAACTGAAAATGTCCTGAGACAAAAGATCCACTGAGCGTATGCTCTTAGTAGGGGGCGTTAGCTAATAAGCTGGTACGTGCTCGCGGTCTGCATATTAGTATTTGTTTTTACAGAACTATTAAAATGGCTTTAGTTTTAATTATGTGTTTGGATTTTGATTTATAACGTTAACTAGGTTTAGCCCGCGATTTCTTTTTCTTATTTAATGGCAACATGTGTATAAACACAATTAAGCCAGCGTCACATGGATAGAACATTTTTCCAATCTTTACAGTTCAAACAAGCCTTAACGAGATGTTGGCTCTCTTGTTAAAACAGTATAGGCTGTCCTTGCAGCAATTTAAAATTTATGCTTTAAGTTATTATTTTTAATTCACTTCACTTGTGCAAAATATATCACGGAAAATGCCAATAATTTAACATAATATAGGGCAATATGTCAAAAGACTATGAATTACAATAAAAACCACAACAGACAAGACTCAAGTTACTGACAAAAAAAAACCCCGCGACTTCATTCCCGTTGTCTTTACTCACGCGCCACCTATTATGAAGTGGTTGTTCACTAATTCAGGAACCTTCACGGGCATGCGCACAAAGTTTCATCGCAATCGGATAAATGCTATAGCAACGTATAAGGGGCAAGTAAAGAAATATACATTTTATAATATCGTTAAGAATGGTCTAAAATTCTTAACCCTTTAGCACTCAACTTTACACAAAATGAACGTAAAATTGGCGGTAATGCCGTCCAAGGGAGAGTGAAATTATTAATGGTATATAAGGTATAATATAGTATAATATAAGGTATATAATAGAAGGTAGATCACGCTTGTTCAGCATTTATTTATTTACTTTGAAGACTAAAGCGCGCGAGAAGAAAATTCCATTGTTCAAATTTTCGATTTTCGTATACAAATATATAACAAGAGACTGGGCTTAGTTGTTTATAGAACGGAGGGATAAGGTGAAATGTGAAACAGAATAGATCTTTGTTATTGTAAAGGATAAAAGTTGAAAGCACGGCTTTGTTAAGAGCTTCATAAATGTTAAAATATCTATGAAACTAACTTAACCGGCTATATAATTTTATTTATTGTTTTGTTCCAGGTATATATTCTAAAGCATTCAATAGAAACACGTAAGTAGTTATATGAATGTAAGAAGTATAAAAAATGACAGCACGATTTGTAAGATTCTCACTAGCACACAAGTATCAAGCCAAACGGTATGGAAAATTATTTACAGCACTTAATCATTATAAGATTCGGTAGAGTTACCACACCTCAGGTTAACGGTACCTTTAAGAGATATTCCACAAATTCATGTAACTAAAAACAGGAAACGGTTTTGAAATATAGCGGGCATATTCGAATTAATTCGAATCGCTTTCATGTTTTTTTTTTCCAAATTTTATTTAAGCTATTATGAAATGAGCTACTGTTGGATTCTTACAAAAATACTAAAAGCTTATTTTGGAAGTTGTTACGGCACGCGCTCTGTGCATAATTTTTATAAACAAGAATTGCAATATAAGCCATTGTTGAATGATTCGAAGGAACAGTATCGTACAAGGAATAATAGTGTAAAGATGTTTCTCCGATACCAAACCTGCAACATTGTTTCTTACACTACCATTTCCAGAAAGTTCTAAAACATATTCGATTAATTTTTTAGTTGATTTTCTTACTTATTTATTCTATGTATATAATGACATTTATATACCACTAAACATATAAAAATAAATTAGAGAATAAATAATCATATAATTGTCAAATTAATCATATAATTGTCAAACTATTGTGAATCCATATTCACATTTTTTAATTAAAGATTTGAATTTAAGTTTATAATATATTAGCCCCCATGCCCCATGGCTCCGCTTGCGTTTATTACACAGTAGTTAGTTTTTTTTTACTAATTTTATTTTTATTCAAATCATTAACAATTCTTATAGCCTGCCAACTGAGGAATGACATATACTTACTTCCCGTTTATAATATTTGACCAAAATCGATTAATAATTAACAATAAAATATTATTTTGCAGAATAATTATGATTATTGAAAGTTGTTGACAATTATAACGACATGTGGGAATGACATAAACTTCCCGTGTACAGATATTCATAAAAATCTGTTGACCCGTTTTTGAATTAAATCTGGGCAAACAGAGACAAAACAAAAAATAATATCATATTTGTGATCAGTGTCCTTTATACTAGATGTCTATTAGGGAAAATTTGGAAATAAATTAAATGTACAGAGAGAATTACAGATTAGTAATATAGCTTTACCTACACGTCTCTACAATACACTAAAAACTAAGGCATGTTCACCGAGTACATAAAAACAATTAAAAAGAAATACAGATTAATGATATAGCTTTACCTACACGTCTATACAATACACCAAAAAGTTCCAAGCCCGGTGAAGCTGTAAAAGCTGTAAAGGCTCCAGGCCCCTAAGGCTAAAGGTATAGTCAGTTCGAAAAAAAAATACACTAAAAACTAAGGCATGTTCACCGAGTACATAAAAATAATCTGAAACTACTACCCAATGCAGAATACGGTATATACGATTGAAACAGTCGCAGCAAAGGACACTCACAGTTGAGCTCCGGGCTGGATGTCTTGTGCTGTGGATGTGGTAAATCGGAAATATTAATGTTTATATTCAATATTTTCAATGACTATAGCGATGGATGCCTCGTTGAGAGGCTATGTCATTGATTATGGTCGTTTCACGTCTCTTCTGAAACATAATTCTTTTAGATTAATTTATTTTTTAAATACTCTTCGTATTTATTTATTAGTCATTTTAAAATATTTCCATATTTGTTAATGTAGATTATTATTGTAAAGAGATAGGTTTAAAAACAGCAACCTTGAGAGTTTCTTGACGATTCCCCTCTAAAGGACAGTGCCTTCCAAATCGGCTGTAGACTCATCTTAATTATTGTTATTTTAATTTATTTAAGACATTCATTTACAAATATATTTCAATTCAAACATTTTATCTTCGTCTTCATTGAAAATTTTCGGTAAAGTGTTTGGATATTGTATTATAGAATGGCATTAACGTATGAATTAGAATCATTGATATTAAATTTTAATTCTACTCGAAAAATAAATTATACTGAATATAGTTATTTATATAACTAATTAAAAAAAAAATGATATACTTTATAACGACAAGACCCAATAACACGCTATGGTATGTCGTGTCTCGACCTCAATCAGTGTATGCAGTATCCAGTTATCTAGATCCAGATTTCAATCATCTATAGACTAGAATCCAGTTATCTAGTAGTATCTGGTGTCTGTAGATGTACAATCATCTTTCTATAACGAACTAACCATCAAGTTAACGGCTTTGTTTTCTTCTTTTTGCACAGTTTTTTTCTACACAAAGTTGAGTATATGCTTCTTTAATTTCACGCCATTCCCTTCTGTCTAAGGCAATTCTGATCCAAGTTACCAGCTACCTTAACCAGATCATTAGTTCATCTCTTTGGCGGCCAACCCAGCGTGGGTTGGCTATGACCAGTTCTGTGTCTCCCCTTCAGTACTGCTTTACCACATCTACACATGTGGCCCACCCATCTGTTAAAACTGCCGGGTTACAATTTAAATTAATTTTATGAACATAACTAACTATAAATATTATCTAACAAATAATTATATACATTTTAATGCCTTGTCCCCGTATATGCAGATTCGTGATTCCTAGATAACGTGGTACTGCCGGCGGGGTGCGAATAACATAGCCTTTGAAAAAGAAAGTGCCGACTGCAGGAAAAAGACTTTGAAAGGCAAAGCTGAGTCTGAGTGAAAGGCGTGCGTACGTAATCCCGATATTTCGAAAGTTTTTAACTCTAGCCATTTGTAAGAGACTGTTAAAAATCGAGTTTTGGAACTCGTTTGGATACTTTATATGATAAATTAGACTTTTGAAATGGTTTCCAAGACGGTGAACACTGTGTCTGTTTACGAATTATACTTTATCTAAAATAATAAACATTTCGTAAATTTCGAACCGTGCTTTGAAGTTCAAAATTAACTTACAAACATATTATAGGGAATTTAACATGCCAGAGTTTAAAAAAAGATTGCGCTATTTTCGAGGTTTTTAATTGAATTGTTCTATTTATGTTATTACAACATAAATATAATCTAATCAATTGACATCATATGGATGCTTTGTAAAAAAAATAGAGTACAGAATTCATAAGTTAGAAGAGAAATTATGCCATGGAAATTTTGAAATAAGGACAGTACCTACCTAATTTGTAATTGTTTAAAGTTTGCACAACTTGTCCTTCTGTAGTGAATATTATTAATGGTTATTTCTTATTTTGGTGATAATTCCACCTAATATTAAGTGGAGATGTGTCCCAAGATAGTAACACGCTAACCACACCTGTAGGTGCTTGGCGACAGATTTTGAACTTCAGGGTAGTAGCTATCTAGCGTATTAGAAAATACCCTACCACCATGCTATGGTTTCATCACGATGTTTTCATCACTGAAAGCTCAGGCTTATTGTAGGGATTCGAACTCACGTCGATCGACCGAAACAAAAGTCGTTTAAAAAAGGAATGTGAATAGGTACTACTACATAGCTACACTAGTCTATTGGTATAGCGATAGCGAACATACATTGATAGATTTTGGTCTACAAATGATCACAGCTGACCTTGAACTGAAGCAGACTTACGATCTGTTAGTGTCTATAATTGCTACAGTTTTTAAAATAGACTTAATTAAAATATTATTTTATAAGTAAATAATATATATTTTTTATTAATATCCATTATATATAAATATATATAATGAAATGGTCTAATATATACAATATATAAAATGAAACTCATATAAGAGTATAACTTTTAAGATTATTAACAAGTTGTATTATATAAAAATAACAGTAATAAAAATAATGAATAACATGCTTCTATATAATAAAGCACTGACATATACGATTAAGTAAGAAAAAATGTAATACTTTCAATAAAGTTTTTAGCCTAAAAACTTTATTTAAGTAAAATAATTTTTATTCACAAAAATTCAATCTAAAAAGAAAAATAATTTTTAATTTATAAATTATCGAACTAAAAAGTAAATAATAACTTTGAATGAACAAATTTAGAGAAGATTTTTGGTCACTTATTAGAGGCGCAGCCGGTACACATAAACTTAGAACTGTAAAGAATAATAATATTTCTTCACCCGCGTATAATTTAAAAGAAATCGCTGATTGATCATTTATAATACTTCAGTATAGACAATATTTTTATTGGGCGGCCAGGGTTATGTGTCACAACTCACACGGCTCGTTCGCGCCACTACACTTGTAGTCAAAGACCCGAGGTGAGTGTTGAATTATTTTAATTATACATTATTTCTCAAACGATTCGTCTAAATAACATGCTATAAAGAGCAAAGTTTGTTTACATAATGATGATGAAGTAACTATCGTTCGTAAAAATTAATATGCCATACCTAATAATAATACTCATAAATCACTTTTCAATAAAACTTTGTCATAAAATACCTTATTATGGCTTATGTATAAGAGATAGGCATATGGTATCGCGGACCCTTTTTTAGATGTACTAAGGAGCAATATTTTTGTAGAACATTGTATTTACGTATCATTAACCATTACGCCAGTGGACGCGAATGAAACAGTTAGAGTGCGTTATTTATTCCGATTTACTTAACAAAAATAAATATTTAAGGCTAACTGAGAGGTGTAGTCTAATGCTAGATAGTCTATACTATTCCCCGTGAATCTAGCTATCATACTTTTTTGAATTCGACTGGTAATTTCAGAGATTAGCGTGTTTAAACAAACAAACAAAAAACTCTTCAGCTTTATTATATTACTATAGATTTCGATGTTTTACAGGCAGATGTCAGGCGTCCCACGACGTGTAACTATTTTACTTTACGCCAATCGCACAATGCTTGTACTGAACACTAACTTCTTTATACCTACTCGTATATTTTTATTCAATCTCTTTTGCTAAACAACACACAAGTCTATATTGTTTGAGTATATACCAACTGAAACGTAGTCTAGGACATCAATACATTTATTTTGTAAAAACCTCACTTATTATTTTCTTTTACATTTAATGGGCGTAAATAAATTTTATACAAGAAAACTTCATAGTAAGCGTTTACTACAGTGTATGGACACTTGTTACACCAGAGGTATCACTAGCGCGTTGCCGATATTAAACCTTCCTTCTTCAAGGAGTTCTGAAAACTTCAATCGTCTATAAGGTAAGATCTGTCCCGAGTAGAGAGAAATTTATCTGAGAGGTAAGGACCTCTCTAAAATATAAATATACCTAATATTTCAATTTACAATTTACAAAGGATAAATATTTTCATTGTTTCATTTCAAAACGAAGATAAAATATTTTGTATGAATTACTATATTTATTTATTAACATGGATGACTGGCAGGTAAATCAATAATATACAAACAGCAAATGAAAAGTTACACAAAAACAAGTCCTCATGATTAAAAATATATTAAATTATAAAAGAATGTGAACACTTCATTCAAAAGCAAAAATTTCGAAGCAAAAATTTTCAAAATATCAAATATAAACAATTTAAGACTTAAGAAACATCGTAAATATATTCAGAAAGGATCAAGACTATGCTGTTTACACATCTCGTCGAAACGTTTACTTTTCTACGAAACGTTTACCGCACTCTAAGAGAACTTTACTTGAGACTAGAACGGTATGTAATGAAACAAAATAAAATTGAACGTTTATTAAAGTCCATACTAGCAATTTCTGTTATTTTCCCAAGCCCATTTCCTAACAATAGAACGATTTCTTCTTTGACTCATGGCTTTCAGAATCCAGCTAGATTAAGATTTTTATCAAACCCTCATAGAATATATATTCTATTAGTATATATATACTAATAAGCTAAAGAGATTGTTTTACTTTTGTTTGTTGGTTTGCACGCGTTAAACTCTGAAATTAATAGTCAGATTAGATTTTATAGCGCATCTATTGAGGAGGATTATATGCTATATATGATCGAATCAGAAATGAGGAGATCCGCAGGAGAACCAAAGTCACCGACATAGCCCGAAGAATAGCTAGACTTAAGTGGCAGTGAGCTGGCCACGTAGCTCGTAGAACGGATGGACGATGGGGTCAAAGAGTTCTCGAGTGGCGGCCACGTACCGGAAGACGCAGCGTGGGCAGACCCGCCACAAGGTGGTCCGACGACCTGGTAAAGGTTGCGGGAAGCCGGTGGATGCGGGCAGCACAGGACCGGTCGTTGTGGCGATCTTTGGGGGAGGCCTATGTCCAGCAGTGGACGTCTTTCGGCTGAAATTATGATGATGATGATATGCTATATAACTTCACGCTACGATCCTAAGGAGCGGAGTAATAACCATCAATGGCAAACAATTTGGCAAGCTGATACGGGAAGTGAGAACAGTGTTAAGCTAAACGGTTGCTTTAGCTGCGGCGCGATGGACAGTTTATCAAATAAATTATTACACGGGTGGGGGACATCTAATATTGAAAATCATGAACAGAATCAAACAAATTTTAAATTAAGCCCGTTGGATATTTCCAACCTGTCGGATTAAATCGCCCCGTTGTAAAGTAATCCATGTATCATTGTTCATCAGACAATAGGAATCCATAACCCGTGGGTATGACGTATCAAAAACGTTCACCCGCAAATGGATTCCTCTATGATTGATGTAGGTAAACATAATACTTGAATTACTATTGATTAAATGTGTTTGTATTATTTTATGAGTATATATAAACAAGTCTCCAATATGTATATTTATTTCATTACATATATTCATAACACAAACATAAAATCAATTTATACAAAAATTTGTTAATATATAGCGTAACTATGTAAGTAATCTTCTACAAAATTCAAAGTAAATTTTACGATTAATAATGATTTTTAAGATTAAGAATAAAAATTGAAGGAAATAATTTTGAACGCTAATACATACAAGTGGTTTAGGAGCTATCATTTCCAACTCATCAGTAGAAGTCTTACACTATTTTGAAAGCAGTAACGTTGTAAGACATGACAATATTAATATTATTTAAAAAGGTATTTTAAAAGTATTCCGTTTACGGACGCCGTGTCGATCGACTAAGTTCGAATCCCTTACATTTGAATTTCCATAAAAAAACGTAAAAATCTCCTTTACAAGCAAACATGGATTTGAAATGGAAACAGCGTAATCCGTTACCTCGGCTAGTTTGTTTCATAAATGATGTACGAGTGTATGCCTGCAATATCATTCATAACTTCTGTGCTCCATCAAACGAAATACTGTAGAGTGGAAATATTTCCGCCTCACACCGACATTCCATTTTAAAATATTTTCGTTAGTTTAATTAACTACACTCGGTACATAAGATGGAGAGGAATTTTCAGAAATTATTTGTATTAAATAATGTTTCGTATCGTAACGTAATTAGTAACAAGTACGGTAAAAATGGCCTTCACTTTTTACGGTTAAGATGTATGAATTATAAACGTGTATGTCGCAAATTTTTGTTTGCTTAGTAAACATTCTTGGTAGCTTCAAGAAAATTTTTGTTGGTCTTAATCTAATTAGGACTCGGGAAGTAAGTGCCTGCAAATTATACATGACTAGCTTTGCCCGCTGCTCCTCTCGCGTGGACTACAAAATGTCGTCTGTCGAGTGAACACGCGAATCTTGTTGCACCCGCTCAAAAGACGGAAGCTGAAAACTTTTTTTTTGGGTGATCCTTAAAAAATGTTTGTGTTATCGACTTTTTTTTAGGTTTGATTTGTAGGTTGATTTGATATATCTTTTATGATTTACTCAGCATAAGCCATTTAAACGCCCTCAAATGTGTTTTTTTTTCCAATTAAATTCATCATTATGGTCACTGCTTATTTAGTATGTTACTTTATCTTACAAAATATATCCTATAACCTGGCCAGATAATATAGCGATGAATTAAAATAAAAATAAAAACATTTAGATCAGTTAAGTTGATTTCGCGTGAAAAGAAATATAAACAGACAGATAGAAAGAGAGTTGAGTTTTATAATATGTATATATAGATATAGAATTATTATAACCAAACAGTTATGTATAATGTAGTATGTGTTTCACTATATTTAATAAACATTCAAATCAAGTAAACTTTATGTAAGTAGCGAATTCCCTGAAAAGCGACTTATGAACGCTTATATTAAGAACAACACTACATGTTTATAAATTACTATCTGTTGAAATCTTTTTTTTAGTTATTGCGAAGCAATGATGACTCAGTGGTAACAGGTACGGACACTGCGTCGTTGGACGTGAGTTCGAATCCCTGCAATGAGCCTGAGCTTTCGTGAAGGGAAACATCGTAATGAAACCATGACATGGTGGCAGGGCTTTTTCTATAGCCCGCCTGGCTAGCTACCACCCTCAAGTTGAAAATCTGTAGCCAAGCGCCAATAGATGTGTTCCGGCAGCTGCACTTGAGAGTCAGTCCTCCCATTAGGTTTAGTGTGTTACCATCTTGGGCCACACAGTCGCTTAAGATCAGGTGAGATTGTTGCTATAATGCTAAATCTATAAACGATAAAAAAGTAACAGTTTATACTTCCGTGCTTGACTATAGCTTGCCCAGATTGTGTGAAATTCATGGCTACTGCTCCGCTCCTAAGGTCTTAGCGAGAAGTTACATAACCCATAACCTTCCTCAATAAATAGGCTATATGTATAATGCAAAAATACTTTTCAAATCTAAGAGGTAATTGCAGAGCTTATAGCATATTCACACAGACAATCTCCTGAGATTTATTATATTAAGTATATTATAGATTTACTATTAGAAATATTAAATTATTAAAGTTATATTATCGTATCATATAATCATTAACGTTAACTTTTGATAATTCGATATGAGAATGCAATCAACCGATTTGATATACGAGCTCGTGTTGTGAAGACGTCGTGTGAAAATTACTTGGCTATTAGCGAAGTTTCACAAGTCATTAGCGCTTAGCGCTTATGTTTCCTGTAGAGGTTCTGTCGTATTATATACTCGTATATCGCGCAGAGTATTAAAGCAAATTAATTTCTTTTGAACTGTCTTTAGGTACACTGAGACATTTTAAAATTAAGAATCCAATTTAAATAAAAATTCTTTAATTTACTACCATTTAATATACATATAATATGTTTACTATTTAATATAAAAGAAAATCGCTGGTAGAAGTTATATTATATTATTTGGAATACAAGAATGTTGAAACAGAAATAAGCGATGCTAAAAGTAATATATTATAGACAAAATATATAAAAAACATAATAATGAGAGAAATAGTTCTAACCGAACAGAGAATTTATTTGAAAGTATCTAACTTTACCGATCATATTATTCATTTTATTACGAATAATTACCGATCGTTATTCTGTTTCTATTTAAAACTCTGACATAAAATAACAATTATAGGTACGTGTTATTTCATCGGAGAATGAATTTGAATTACACTATAACGAAAGTCCATACAATTAATAAAATTTGTCTAGCAAAAGTTTATTCAAATTCTATCTAATCAACTTATTCATATTCAAAATACTAGCACTGAATACATTATGCTGGTTTTATTGTATAATCATAAAATCGAATTTAGGCTGAAATCTATCATGTACCAAGGAGTTTCTGTTTTGGAATTTATATAATGATATATTAATATTTTATACTTTGTTATGTTAATACCATTAGTAAAATTATCAGGAGACGGTGTGAAACAAAAAAATTCAAGGAGACATGCATCAGTACATATACGATTTGATATTATCATAAAACGTAATACCTCCTAAGCAATATTAAACTTACGTTATCTTCCCTTATCCCCGTTCTTGTCCCTTGTCCCCCCAAACTACGTTTGAAATATTTACCTAATACTTTTTGGAAATTATGAATATATGTTTATTGTTAATAAGATATTTCACTGGTTCAAGTAATCTAAGATTTACATTATTAAAATGCTTCCAAACATAATTCAATGATCATGGATGAATTACAATGAATGAATTTTTTTTTTTAAATATGTATATATTACATATTAAGTAAATCAAAATAATTACTGGTTATCAACTAACTAAAAAAATCATCGTTAGAAACGATAATAAAAACTAGTTATTGAAAAATGCAATGATATATTTTAAAATCACGCATACGGGTGATTTTTGTCACCGTGGCAAAAGGTTTTTTATCTATATTTTCAATTATATTTTGATTCATTACTGCGCATTTTACCTGCATTAACATACAAAAATACGAACGTGAGATTGTCTATTCAAGCTGAAGAAAGGCTCGCTACAAAATAGGTAAATAAAAAAAGGATAGTGACAATTTTGTCACCCGTGCACGCGCGGTTTTAAGGCGTATCTTTAGAATTTAGATATTTATAGCAAATATAATTTTATACACCAAAAATTAAATGTAGATAGAAAATATCTTTAAACTTTGCTTTATTTGAAAGTAAAGGTTATTTTAAACAGATTATTTTAAAGTAAAGATCAATGTATAAAGTTTCAAGTGCCGAAATCTAAAGACATCAGACTGATAAAAGAGCACTCAAGCGTGAAGCGGGTATACACAAATTTAATACAAAAGTTGACTGTTAGGGGATTGTCTCACTTCGCTTACAATTCGAGACACCCTACTCAACGGTAACTTTTTAATTTTTATTTTGAGGGTTTTTATCGTAAACTTTAAGCTAGTTGCAAAAGTTAATTTGTAAAATATATAATAGCATTAAAACTGTGAATACGTGGGTATCTATGGGCAATACCATAGATATCACAAGCGCGTTGCCGACCTTGAAACCCTACCCCAAGGAGCTCTGGAAACCCTACTCACCGCAGAAACACAATACTAGGTCATTTGGCCGCGATCTTCTCTGGGGTGGAGGTATTCGACCAGTTGGGCTGTCCCAAGTGGAGAGAAATCTCCAAAGAAATTTCTCTGTGCCCTACCTCTCTTCTATTATAATTCTTGTAAAATAATTAATATTTTTAATTCAATAAAACTTTTCAATAAAAATTATTACTTTTGGAAGTTATATTTATTTAGACGCGTTATGAAATAGATTTATTTATTTATAAATACAGATGACAGTGATTTTTTACTTACATACTTGCGTACATTGTAATAAACAGTTTACATTATGAAGTAGCTTGCTAAACCTTTTGGCGCATCGATCGCCACTATTCTATATTTATGTACCCTTAGTTTTAACCGGTTAGAAACGACTAAAATAGATATTCCAATATAGAAGATGTCAGATGGATTATTATTAGAAAGACGTTTAAAGGTGCACAAAATATATATTTCAACTTAGCTTGTGCCCGCCCGCTTGTTCATCTCAGCCGAAAGACGTCCACTGCTGGACATAGGCCTCCCGCAATATACTCCACAATGAACGGTCCTACGCTGTTTCATCCAGCGGGTTCCCGCAACTTTTACCAGGTCGTCGGTCCACCTTGTGACGGGTCTGCCCAAGCTGCGTCTTCCGGTACGTGGCCGCCACTCAAGAACACTTCGACCCCATCAGCCATCTGTTCTACAAGCAATGTACCCCGCCTACTGCCACTAAGTCTAGCAATTCTTAGAGCTATGTCGGCTACTTTTCTTCTTATGCTATCTCCTCATTTCATCCTCAGACTTTCCATTGCGCTTTGTGTGACCTTGAGCTTTTTGAGGTCCATAGTTAGCGACCACGTTTCAGTGCCAATGATGATCACTGACTACACTCACTGGTAAAAAAGGCTTTCGTCTTGAGATACTGCGGTATTTTAGACGAGAAGATCTTACGTAGTTTCTCGAATGCTACCTGCAGCTGAGTTGGATTCGACGATCGACCTCATTTTTAAAGATGTGACCGCTTCGCTGGGTATAATTTAATTTTTTAATTAAATAAACTGGATCGCAAAGATAAAGGGTCGGTTAGAAAATCTTCAATATCTTCAAAAGTACCTGACCTAGCTTTATGAAAAAAATACTAAATTAAAGAATATTTTAATGTGCTTAAATGAAAATAAAAAAAAATTAATTCAAGCTTTTTATTTTGAATAAATGTAAAATAAATAAAAATGCGTAGTTTTTCCAGTATTTTCGTAAATGTAGATTGGTTGCAGATGTGCCGTTTTCACGCATTTTAGTACTTTGTGTTGCCTCCGCGAGCTCGCAATACTGCTGTTATGCGATTTGGCATACTTTCTAAGTGTCATCATAAAATATGAATACGAATTTAGTTATTCTACTGTACACCAATTATTTGGGTACTAAACTCTAAAAAGTTTACTTGTCACACTTGACATTGGCGAAATTGATTACATAGGCAGAATCCGTAAATTAAAAAAAATAGTTTGAAATAATAAGGTATTATTTTTCTCACTGCATAAACATCAATAAATTGAATAGAGAATAAACAACACCGTGTATATGTTGTATGCCCACAGCATTTATAATATATTTTTTTACAAGCCCAGCTACATAACTGCCTTTCAATTCACAATAAGTAAATTTTATTAACATCGGGACTTTCGAGAGCTTTGTTAGTTGTTATAGTATTTCTGCTGGCTTCAAAGTAAATAGTAAAAGATGTTTCAATGTTACACAGGTTAATACCGAGGCTCGTGTTTGCTTTTCACCAGTGTCCGGCAGTCGGTCATAACGTGTACTTTAATCATTTCGTTATGCGAACAGTTTCGTTCGTTCGATATAAATTATTTTAGTACTCCTTCTTATTTTATGTTATCTTAATAAAAAATACCCTTTTATTTGAGAACCGTCATTATCACATTTGGCCAATATATTGTGATCATGAACAGCTGCGATCTATGAGGTTCTTATACGAATGACCCTCACGGAAGGGTATAGACACGAAAGAAGACTTCGCTGTAAGTGCTATGACGCCACGAAAAAAGCGAGATAACATTATAGAAAAAATACATATTTATTATTAACTTGATGTGCAAAAATATATAGCATTTAATTAAACACTGTATTAAACTAAATACATAATATGATAAATCTTCTTATATATAAAATTCGGCCAAGTGGGTGTCAGGCCACGCGCAGTGTAGGGTTATGTAATTGTTCGTAACAATATGTAGACATAGAAAGGGCTTCAAGTCATTTTCAATTGAATTAGTACGAAATTTTCTTTTTTATTTACTTCTCCAAGTACATAAGTAGGTCGATTATTATTCGTTAACTTGTAAAGCCTACTTAGATGTGATAGATTTCCTTTTAACTTAATTACATAGATTACTACCGTGAATTCTTAGCTGGCAGGGGAGGACACTTGACTTTAACAAAAATTACCACTTTAATGCTTAATATTTCGCAAGCGGATCCCTGAATCGAAAAATGATTTTCACTCGCACACAATATTTTTGAAAGTCCTATCCATTGCCATCCCACAACTTGGGATAGTCGAGAAAACAAACTTCCATTTTAACGTGTAAGGAGGGGGGTACCCTAAAAAAAAATTTTTACCACTTGGACGGTATGTTTAATATGTATACCCATAGTGAATTATAGTTTAATTTTGTATTCTAGTTTAATTTTAGTAAATTATAATTTATTCAATACAAATATTTACGTGAGAAAGAATTAGCCCATTTAGTTAACAGTAATTACTTACACGTACGAGTAGAATCGAATAATGAAATTTAAATATGGTAATCGGATACCCAATAATTAGGATCTGTTCTGTGAAAATCACGCGAATAATAAGAATTGGCATGCATTAACAATCCAGAAAAAATTATGATTCGTGAGTTCGTTCCTTTTTTTAAATTCTCTATGTGTTATGACCACTATCTTGTTAGCAAGTTTGAGCACCCCTGATATAAGCATTCTCGTAACGTTCTTTGAAATCATTACAAACTTTATACATCATCCCTCACTCGCATCTAAACATGCACCTTAACCCCGCGCACGTGCATGCTAATCACCCTATGAGGCCTGCTAAGTCTAATCACTCCTACCACCCGCTGGCGGAATTTCACCCTGTCACGCCTGTTGACTTTCACTCGAGGCTTCTTGTCGGTCATATGCATATATTGTTTTGCACATAGCATACTGAAAACTATCCTTTATGCTATATTGTATGCTTCATTATTATCCATCCATTATCAAGCATTGATGGATCAGTGGTGACGTGTACAGACACCGCGTTGACCGTTATAATGAAACCATAGCATGATAGTAGGCATGTAAAGTTAAAAATCGGTCGCCAAGCACCTATATGTGTGCTCCGACAGCTGGGCATGAGTCAGTCGCTCTACTAGGCTTAGCGTGGTACCATCCTGCTTCACTTGTCACGTGAGATTGAGTCTATAACGCTAAACCTAAGTATAAATAATTTAAAAACTTTCAGAACTGAACCCCAGTAATGATCTATATTTAATATCATTAAAAGGAGTATTAAAAATATACAATTAAAGACAAGTTAAAAAAGAAAATACGCAATTAATTCATATAAGAAACGAACATGAAATGCATTTCTCGTATTCAAAGTCGCGAGTAACAACTAATAATAAATATCGTTATACAATTTGATAAATTATCGCGATATTTGAAACAATTGTACGATAATTTTATTTTATAGATATATTTTATTTTTATATCTCTGTGATAATAAACGAATATTATTGTTAGATTTAAATATAGTTTTTAATTTATATTTACTTTGATGTAATTCTCTTATTTATATGAACACATAATAAACTAATATTTATGACAAAGTATTATGAAGTGCACATTCTTTATGGCCACAACTATACAATTTCCAGATGTAGAGGACAATGACGGCCTATTGTTATGAGTTAGAGAAAAACGAAGAAATAATTATACATATAGGTGGTATATGTATAAGTATATGATTTTTGTTATATTTACCTTCAGTTTCTTTCTTATAATTATAAATACTAGTTTATTTGCGTATCGTAGAAGTTGGAAATCTTGAAACATTCGTATTATATCATCATAATTCATTATATTAACATAATATAATAATATCAACATAATATGTTTAACAAAAAGCCTAATATATTTGAAATTTAATACTACAAACGAATTTGATGTATTTGTTTGGGTTTTGCGAAATAAATTAGTGCACGTGTGTTGCAAATTAGTCCTCATAACAACATGCAGAAATAAAAGAATCGATCATCATTTTTTTTTGTAAACAAATAACAATGAAAACTTAATACATAATTTGATACACCACCAAGTTTAGTAGCTGTATGTTAAAAACAATTCATAGTTCTATAGACTCATTTGATATAACTACATACTAAATTAGTTAATTTAAAGAACTTAAGGTAAAATATATTATTTTAAATTACCAAGTTTATATTTATTGAAAACTAGCAGCCACTTTATACGTATTTAAACTTATTAACAATAAAATGTAACCCGAGAAAATGTAGCTTTCAATTAACGAAAGAATTATCAAAATAAGCTCAGTAGTTTCGGAGATTACCTCCTACAAACATATTCCCAAACTGTACCTCTTTACAACATTAGTATAGACTATGTATACTTCATTAAGAAATTTAAATCAGATTGATTTTGAAATAATTATCTTAAAGTTAATTTTGTTTAAAACCCATAATTAAAAAACATTTGGATTCAAGTGGATTACAGAATCTAATCCTAAGCTACCCCTTATAGCATCAGCTATCTGCTTGTGAAAGTCCCGCCAAAATCAGTCCAACCGTTTCGGAGAGTAGCCAGAACAAACAGACAGACATAAAAATTTAAATATTGTTTTTTGTTTTGTTATTAGTATCATATTATACTTTCATATGCATGTAGTAAAAGCATTTTGACATTACAAACAGACACTTCAATTTTATTACATGTATAGACATAGATTCCTACTTGGAATCTATATTTAAGTAACAACACTGTTATAATAATAATAACAAATAATAGCAGCATCTAATAATTTCTCCCATTAGAATAGATACTAATATGTTTCAACAGTCAACAAGTCTTGAAAGGAAAAAAGCACAGCATTAAACTATTCAATGATAATTTGTTAGAGCAATAGCTATGCGTTCCGCTATTTTAATCACACCTTTTGTTACAAATGGAATTTTGTATTGCTGGCATTACCAATAATGTCATATTTCATCAAATTCAGTTGCTAACAATATCGATTCACACTTGATGCATTACATTTTTCATTAAGTAGACTCATCAGAATAAATTATAAATAAAATAATCGCCAACTTCCAACATTTTTATTGAAGAGCTTTTAACTCCAGCTTAAATGTACAAACGAAGTGCTAATTGCTACAGCTCGACTCACCAACAGGAAAAATAAACTTTTAAAATAACACCGTAGCATGGCGCCTTGCACCGTATTGGAAAAACTTGAATGAGGGAAAAATAAGCCGAGAATAATTGGGCGTTTACAAACGAAAATATTTATTATTAAACCTTTATTGGGTGCTATAAATATAATTAAAAATCTTACAATATAAATAAACGTTTTACTTGTAAATATTTTTGTACTATTTAATTAATTATTTAACAATCTAAGTACTTGTATTAGTTATTTGGCATGGGCGTGTCCTTGTGACACAAAGGCCTCTTCCAGCCCTTTCCAATCTACTCTTGTTTGAGTTGTTCTGTCACAATCATTCTTATGTCATCGGACTAACGTTTTTTCTGTGTTTTTCTTTCAATATAATACTGCAATGAAAAGGAAAATATACAACACATGCATATTACTATAAACAAACTTACGAGTGCCAGACATGGGCAAACACACACACACACACAAAAAACTGATTACTTCTTAAAGAGACATGAAAAGGAGTATTCTGGGTTACACAAAAAGAGACAGGAAAAGAGCCGTAAATATAAGACACATTACGAAAACCGAAGATGTTGTAGTTAAAACCAAAAAACTTAAATGGAGGTTAGTAGGCCATATGATGAGAGAGAATAGTAATAAACATACAAAGATATGATCATATGGACCTCTTGATTCCAAACAAAGAGGAAACGAAAATATACGAAAGTGTTTATGAACAATTTTACAGACCTTAATTTCAAGCTGAATACGGCTTAAACAACATGTATGAGGGGGTCAAATAATATCATAAGACTTAAGACACCCAAAACATCCTCACGTGCACGTGCTGCACCCTGCTAAGTAACGAACGAGGAAATGGCAATTGTAGGGTAATAGGGCTGCAGAATCCGACTGGGTTGCGACCGTCATGCATATGTGAAAAAGCCCGTCATAATGATTCGTTTATGCGCGTCGCATTTCGGATTCATCCGGTGCATATTCAGTTTCTCTTTACTCAAACAATCATGATTGCGGCGACTGTCGATGGATTATTGAGCTCTCGGTGGTCACCGCCGTTTTCGATTATAGTGTGCTTACCATTAGACAAAATTTTGTCTCTTTGCTATGCTTCTATAAAACTATATTGTGTTTGACTTTTATACTCCAACACCGAAGATTTTTATACTAAAAATTCCTTGCTCTTACATTTTTTATGTTCACCGTTTTGATAGATAAAAAGATGAAAGCATAATATAGTATTTTAATACTTTTCAAGATTGTTGTTTATAAATAATCACTTCTTGATATTCGATTAAAATTATTTACGAAGTTTTATAAAATAGACTATAGATTTATGATAGAATTATGGTCTTTCATTTGAACGAACAAGCCCATTAATTTTCCTTTAACGAGTGCAGCGGGTGCTCTGCTCAGAACAAATCGACGCCATTTGTGTCCACAACTTGGTACAGAAATTGTTTTCGTGAAAGCATTGATAAGAAATAATAATAATAATGCATCAATATTTAAAAAAACCTAGTATGAGTAGCACAACAGGTATTATGTAATGGATATGTACCGAAGTTAGAAATTTGGGTTCTAGTATTCAGAGTTCAAACAAGATGACGGTTCTCTTGTTAAAAATTGTTCAGTGGTTTTTGTGGAAACTTATAATGCATGCTTCTAGTTATTATTCACTTCACGTGTTCACAATAAGCAATATAATATAAATTTAAATTAATATGAAAACCACCACGTGACTGAAAAGAACCCTCCAAAAACTCCTAACAATCGAAATTTCTAATAATGGGCAATTTGCAATAAGTTAATAAAGAAAAATTTACTCGCATCCATGTTTTCTTCAACAATTAAATTATGGATCAAAGAATACATTCATGATTTATCCCAAATAATAATAGGTGCTTACATATGAATTTAGCGTTTTATATGGAAAAAGCGAAATGAAAAAAAATATTATGAAATTAAACCTACATTCAATCATTAGAAGTATGTACCATTATTATCTATGCCATTTTATACGTATTTCATTGATTCCATTGCTGAAGAAATTGTGGGAGCGAGAATCAATAAAATCTTTGAAGGCGATTTGAACAGCCTCATCGGAACTCAATTTTTTTCCTTGCAAAAAAATGTCCAAATTCCGAAAAAAGTTGTGATCCGTTAGAGCCCGTTTGGCTAGCGACCATTTACAACTTGTGTAAATGTATTGCCAAAGGTATAGGCGTATTCCGCCAGCTATACTTGAGAGCCAGTCACTACAATCTTATCGAGTCATCATCTGAACACACATCGTCTTACAATCAGGTGAGATTAAGGTCAAAAGTGTTTAAAGTAGAAAAAATATGATATATCGAGGTATTGAAATACGAAAGGTCTATTTGTTATTGTCATCTTACTTGAATGCTATAGAATTTGTTTTGAAATAGTTACAAAAGATATCAACTTATTAAAATTTAATAGAACCCTGTATAGAACTTTCATCCAATAATAATGGAACCCCTAAAGGATTTTTCATTTATGAAACAGGGTGAAGATGTGATGAAAATTTATTTGAAAGAAGTATCCATATGGGACTTATTTTGTAACATGCTCCGGAATGAGTTTCTGTGAAGCGCTGTATAAAATTTAATATTTTCCTATAAAATGTGATGAACATTTTTATGAAACTTGTTCTCTATAGGAGGTACATAAACAACAAAGACTTCCTTCTTAAAATATATTTATATAATATTAGGTGTGCCCGCGGCTCCAGTCGTGTGGATTACTGCATCTAAAATAAAAAGTAAACTAAATTACTCCATACCATATCAGCTATCTGCCAGTGAAAGTCCCGTCAAAATCGGTCCAACCGTTTCGCGGATTACCCGGAACAAACAAACAGACAGAGATTATTTTTTTAATGGGTTATTGTTATAGGTATCGTGTATACTTTTGTATTTAGTAAAAAAACCGTTAATTTGATATTACAAACAGACACTTCAATTTTATTATATGTACCTATAAAAAATAAACAAAACCTTTTGTGTTTAAAATCGATTCGAATCGAAATCGAATTTCACTAAATCAAGAAGTCATATTGATCTCTGAGTCTGGTTGATGCATCAAAAATCTCAAAGGTATATTAGTAACATGTAATGAAAAGAAGTCTATATTTATAGTATATTTTTGTTTTTAATAAAAATACCATCTGCGTCTAAGAATCAAAGGACTATTTCATAACAACTTGCAATAAATATTTATGACTTTATCAAACATTTTCCGTATCGTACGACAGTTTTCCAATTGAACAATAAAAAGACAATCGTATCAAGTTGAAACACAGAAGTGGTTTATTGCACAAATCATAAAATTATATAGAGTGTCGTAAAATAATACGTCATGCCTCTTGTAAAAGGATAATTGGGTCAAAACTTATAAAGGTATAGGTACTACATATTTGTAGTAACCTACCCTAACTAAAATAATGTATCATATTTAATTGTTTTATTTAATACACTATATATGTGTATATATATATATACCTATGATACTAATATTTTTGAAACTGCCATTAGAGCGGCCCGTCGAAAATCATTGTTGATTTTCTGTTTCAATTGATTTGTTTTCATGATTTTACAAAGCATATCTATATAGACCGTTTTAATATGAACACGCAGCAATATGCGTATATTAATTTCATTAAATAATTAAGTGAAAAAATCGTAACCTTATAACCTAATCATCAGCTTCACCCAAAGTTAATAGTAAAATATGCGCCATGGATACAATTATTGAAATTTATTAGTTTAACCCTGCAGTAGTCGCGCGCTATACATGTGTATTCCACTCATGCAAAGTCGCCAAATTCTCAGAAACGAATTGTGAGAATTATTTACGCCTCCATGTCAGTCGAATAGTTGAAGGACGTGCTTGGTGTGCACCATGAGCACCATTTTCTCGTGGTTGTGTGACTGGAGATTCGCAAGTCCATGGACTACATATTATAAGACCGCGCGACCAATAACGTAAGTATTTTAACACACACTTTTCTTTTTTTTTGTACTTTCTTGGAGTTGATTGTGTGTAATAAAATTAATTAATAGATTGTTATTCATTTTGAAATGTCTAAATATTTGAAACTTTGTGATTTTTAAAGAATAACAATGGATAACCCGAAACTGCTTCAAATGAGCGTAGCTAGTTGAATCTGTTGCCCAGAACCAAGTTTATGAAGATAAAGAAGAAGATAAGTTTCAACGATTAAGATCATCTTGAGAAGCAGGACCATCGGTTAAAATCCAAGCACAACGAAGAGCTTCCAAAGTCAGAAATAAAAACGTACTTTAATCAAACCAAAAATGTTATACACCTGGTAGATAAGATGTGCTCATTGCATGATATGTCCAATAGTAATAAATTCAAGATGGATAGTCTTTAACTATTTTCTTTGACCTGCTTAATCTTAACGCACTCAATGTATTATGTGTTTACAGGATGTTCGCTGATATGGCATTCTTATCGACTTATTTTTGGTTTGAATAAAACCACTGGATTATCAATAATTCTAGAAACTTTATCAAGCAGTCGATCTTTTAAAATAAAAGACTTTCTTTGCATTTTTCAAACAAAAACCGCCAACTACTTCAGTAACAGCACGATGTTATTCCACCAGTCAATGCTATGACTGTAAAAGTGTTCACAGTAAAAGCACTCGAAATTTTTTTAACACGTGCAAGTAGTTTATTTGTCTCAAACATTTAAAGATTGTAAAGATGTTTGGAAAACAGCGATTCGATTTTAATTTTTTCATTTAGTTTATGTGTGGTTTCGATCAGAGCAATACCATATAAGGGTTTTATGACGTCGTTAATTGTTTATAACACAGAGGTTATATTTCGTTTCGGTTTATTATTTCTAAAAGAATATACTTTGGTTCTAATATTGTGACATCTATCACATATTATTAACTCAACGTCTCTCTGCCTGTGTGTCTATTTATGTTCTTTTCACGCGAAAACCACTTATCCGATTTACATAGTTTTACCTTTAATTCATAGATATGTTATCTGGCCAGGTCATAGTATATATTTTATTAGATAAAGTAACATAAGAAATAAGCAATGACAACAAAGATGAATCAATTCGATGAGTAAACCATAAGAAATATATGAAAATAATGTACTACATAATTGTAAATCTTAAAATACTTACAAAAAAGTCATTGATAGCATATGTTTTTAAGGATAACCCACAATAAACATTTTTGTCTTTAGAAAGACCCGTGGGCGACCGCCATTGATGGGAACGAAGGCGGGAGCGGAGCCGCGGGCACAGATAGTAAATAAAAGGATTGAAGCTCACACTAATAACTGAGTTTAAAAGTGGTCTCATATTTAGCCCACGCGACCGTTCACGGTACTTTTTAGAACGCGACTACTGCAGGGTTAATTTGAACTACCGAATTATCGGTCACACTTACATTGCCATCGTTGATTTCATACGACTAACCTGACCTATAGGTATTGTATGATTTGATAGGATATACTATATAAAGCATAATATTATAAAAGTCCTATTTTCTTGAATAACATCAAACGAACACTTAAATCGTTATGATGTTATGAAGCTCTCACTTTAAGTTGACATTTTTACTACGTCGTATAACGTTTATTACGTTTTAAAACTTAACAATGAAATAAAATGAAAAATCATGAAGTGTTATTATCTTTACAAATTTGCTTAAATATTTACATATTAATTAACAAGATGATTTGGTAAAGTGGATTAAAATAATCTTTTCAAATTTGTGTGATAATATTTTATTTGGTAAAACACACATAATATGTATAATACTTAGTTATTACATATTTAAAAAAAGGTAATAATAATTTATTTAATACTTATTTAATTAAATCCGAATCTTGTTATAAAAATGTTGTATATTTCCGCCATACTCTACTCGGTGTTAAAAAACCCAAATGCAGGAAATATTTGGGAAACAGATACTTTTGCATTACTTTCGGCATAAGGGAGTTTGTCTACGTTCCTTGTATTATTACTCTAGTATCTAATCCAATGTAAACATTCTAGTTAAGCATTTCAAGTAAACTTTAACATTTTTTTGTTTAGAATCATTTTTTAAACTAGGCTATTTGTAAAAAAACACGAAGGTAGCTCTACAATCTACAAGTTTCATTAGTTCGCATTTCTTGACGTTTCATAATAAAAGACGGGTGGAAAATGCATTTCATAAAACAATTTCAGTGTACAATTTTCAACGAAATTAGTTTCTCTCAGAATAGCTTGATGGAAATAAATGTTGGATGTTAATAAAATATGAGTAAGGGATCTATGAATGAGTATGAATTATATATTATACTAGCGGTGCCCGGCTTTGATTGTGCTGTTGTCTCTTGCGTCATGAGATTTACGAGAATTTACAATGTGGTAAGATCCGTTAATTAATACTTAGAGGCTAGTAAATTGTGTTAACGTAAATAAACTATTCAAAATTTTTAAATAGTACCCAATTATATAGTTTGAATGAGTATTTTTTAAATTAAGGCAAACTAATGACATAAACAATTGTATCTACGTCAGGTGTAATTCCAATTCAATACTTTTGAGAATCCAATGCTTTGTGATAATTATTTTTATAATTCACTAGCTGTGCCCGCGGCTTCGCTCGCGTGGATTACTGCATATAAAATAAAAAGTGGACTAAGTTATTCTTTATAACATCAGCTATCTGTCATTGAAGTCCCGTCAAAATCGGTCCAATCATTTCGGAGATTACCCGGAACAAACAGACAGACAGACAGATAAAAATTTAAAAAATGGGTTTTATTATTATAGGTACTTTCATATGCATTTCGTAAAGAGCTGTTACTTTGACATTACAAACAGACACTTCAATTTTATTATATGTATAGATAGTAAAATTGCCGCAAAAATGTCTTATATTGCATACATTTGCACACCAAGTTTGGCCCTTTTTTAACATTTATATTTTTGTTGGGATTATAAAGTCACCTATGTCATGTAATGTGCCAAAAAAGAGAAGTTTTTGTCATTATGTTAATACTGAAAAGTAATATTTTGTATTTGTCCCGACAATAATCTCAAAAGCTCGAATTTTTATAATTTTGTCCCGATATTTTAGACTTCCCATCTGGCAACCCTAGGTGGATCTGGTGTGTGGTGATCGCAATTTCTGTCAGACACAGCTCTCATATTCTACCACCCTCCCAATCCATTCACCATCCTAATTCATTATTATTAATTAATTAATCCATTAGATTAATTATGTTTTTCGTTTAATTTATCAATAATAAACCAAATAAAATCATCATTATTTTACCTATAACCTACAAAGAATCCATTTACCGAGATTAAACCACGCATTTAGTCTTTTCCAATACCTTCCGCGCTATCATCTCGTAAATATTTATGACGATGGCACGTAAGGAGAAGATTAAATCCCTCAAACACCTCACTTCATTGGATTCCTTTAAGGGTTCCATTTCATATCAATATTACGGAAACGTATTCTCTAGGCATCGATTTATTTTGATAATATTTTCCTGAATCGGTGGTTTTATCGTTTATTTTCTAGATTTTTATCTAACAATTCATTTTTATTTACAAATATACTTAGGTAACAGGTTAAGGTTGTTAAAACTAGTCAGCAGTTAATCTAGTAGGTACGCAAAAAAGTAAAATCTGATAAAAAATACTGAAAAATATTATGACAATTTGATTATTCTCCCATAAAAAAATACATAAGATATTATTGTGTATAAAATGCGTATTAATAAGTTCAAAAAACTATTAACATGCTTTAACTACGCACTAATAATTATAAAACTTTTCAGTCTTATAATAACATCTCGTTACTAAGCCCAATCTATTTGACTTGTCAAAACGAATCATATGAGCCCACGCTCGAGGGGTTTGCTAGTAGCCACTGATGCGTTCCACTATCCACCTCCTGACTCATCAGATCAGATCCAAGATACCCAATTTTGTGTTGTCATCCGAACTACATATACATACAAGGTTTCATTTCGGTACGAAAATTATCAGAAGTAGGTTTAAATTGACTTCTAAGATTTTATTACATTGTTAGTTAGTTAGTTACAAGTGAAGCTAATATAAGCGTGTTAAAAAGCAAAGTTATTTAAAATAAACTGACTCCGCAGACGTTGTTTTATTTTTCACAGTAATCAATAACTCAATCACAGCATCATTGATTGCATTCAGGGATAGCATAAAAACCTTCTCCATACAAAAAACAATAATAACTATCAACTTTCATGGTGTAAGTCAAACTGTGTTAGATTTTATCAGTCTCATAATTATATATTCAAATATTCATTTTTATATGATACTAGCTGTGCCCGCGGCTCCGCTCGCGTAGTCTACAGAATTCTGTCGGTCGAGTGCACAGTGTTTTTTTGCAGGTGTTTTTAAGGTCTACAATTACGTACTACATTAATTTTATGTATCTCGTATGGTTAACTCCTTTTCACGGGTCTTTTTTCCGAATTAATTCACCATTATCGTCTCTGCTTATTTCGTATATTACTTTATGTAAAAAAATATATCCTATAACCTGACCCGATAACATATCTATGAATTAAAGGAAAATCCATATAAATCGGATTAGAGGTTTTCACGTGTAAAGAACATAAATGGACAGACAGACAGATAGGTGTTGAGTTTTATAATATGTATATAGAAGATATATACAGCATATTTGTATCTATAATAACCTATTTAGTAATAAACTCTTTTGTCCTCAACTTCGTCCACGTAAATCTTAAAGTATTATTCATTTTCTAGATACTTAGTACGCATTATTAAAATGTTAGGTTGGAACAGTTCTGCTTAATGATCATTTGTATATAATTTTCTATATTCTACCGTTGAATAAAATTCCTTAAATGGTTATACATCTATCTTCTTATATATTATATTTCTATATTATTATAAATTATTATATTATATATATATATATATATGTGAAGAACATAAATTATGTTAATTTAATTTTAAGTTTTGTAGATTTAACATGTTTAGTAACGTAGGTTGTACATTTTGTTTTGTCTATGAATAGGAAGAACGTTATGGCATACATATAAATGAGACTGATGTTAAATTTTAAAATACATTATAAAACTAAAGAAAGGACATGGAATTATAAATATAAACTTTGAAGGTCAATTTATTAATTAACCTTTTTTACAGAGCAACACGTTACGGTTTATTTATATGTTGAAACAACTGACTGACGGTATATATATAATATATAAAAGGATAACTGTCTGACTGACAGACATATCAACGAGAAGCCCAAACTACTGGGGCTAGTACGATGAAAGTTTGCCTGCGGGTTATATTTACTCTGTAGGATTTACACTAAGGAATATTTACAGTAAGGAAGGATATTTGGAAATTCAACACCTAAGGTGGTGAAAAAGGGGCTGAAAGTTTGTACGAAAATCTGTCATTTTTGGAGATAGATCTATGAAAATTGGTATTTAGCAATTCAGCTAGAAAGTAAAAAAGATATTTCATAGTTTTTTCCTAATTCAATACCTAATGATGTAAGAGATAGGGTGAATATTTGTATTTTTAATGTGCGTTATGATTCCAGAAATTCCTTTGGCTATGATATATTCAATTAAAAAACAAAATTACACCCAGCGAAAAGGTCAGGTAGCAGCTAGTTATACATGAATGAAATTTGAAACCATTTAGATACTAAAATAATAATAATTTTATAATACAAAATTTATTTCGCAAATTTACCGTACAGTGTCATTACTAAATATAATATTGTTCAACGATTTAAGACATTGACATTTACATAAAGAAATTTAGTGCACAATTTTAATAAAGCCCAGTTGTGAAAGTAAAGGTAATTACTGTAAGGCAGTCGGAGTGAAATAATTACAGTTTCACCCTCACGGCTTGGCTTTATGCTGGTGTCTAATTGAATTTACCGGATATCGTTAATTTTTATTTGAATTTATATATCAAATCTTAGTAGTTAGGTAACATTCGGTGAAGATATACATCCTTTGTTATTTTTAATGCGGTTTAGTTTAGTTTAGTCCGCGTTCCATAAATGAAGAGCAGAAAAATATGTTACCTGATTGGTTTCTTTTATATGTGGTAGGTTTATATTATATTCAATGACTCAGTAGTTGTGCTCGCGCCAGTATTTTTCGTTATAATAATTGCGATAATATATATGATAGTTTGAAGAAAGTAGCTAATTTCACTAATGGGAAAATAAGGTAATTTTTGGTCAATACCCAAAGCATTAAAAGTGCTTAAATTATCAATTTATTATTGACTAGCTACTACCCGCAGCATCGTTCGCGTTTATCTATATCTATACATATAATAAAATTGACGTGTCTGTTTGTAATGTCACAATAACAGTTTTTAACTAAATGCATATGAAAGTTCCTGTTAGTGAAAGAACATCCAGAATCAGAACATTCGTTCCAGAGGTTATCTCCTCAAGTATAGTCACAATCTTTACCTCTAAAGGTAAATATTGATTGTCTATCGAACAATGGATAATATGGCTTAAAATATAGGTTGTTTTATCGTTATCAGTGAAATTTTCTTTATTTTAATAAGAAGGTGCACAATGTCGCGCTACTTTTGTCTGACTGCAACAAATACCAAGAGATCAACGAATAACCTTTCTTTACAGACAAACATATACTATTAATAATTACGGTATTAAGAAAAATCGATAGTTGATCGCTTAATAGATAGTTTTTCAACAAAAAAATCAATACTATCGGATTTCAAAACAATCTGTTTAATGAATATTATTTACCGCGTAAAATTATTATGTTATATTATATAGTATAAACTTATACATATTACAAAATAAGTTAGGTTTAAAACAAATTATAAAGTAACTAATATTTAAAGCCATAAACAAAAAAATCCTCACTGTCACAATAATCTATGATCACAATTATGAAGATCGCAAAACCTCAACTCAAATAACAATTTAAAAAATTACTTATTTCAAAATTTGACACCACTTCTATAACAGATAAAAAATATTTAATGATTTATTTTAATATAGGATACCACTTACATATTTTACACGGTTTTTTTTTAAGGTTTGACCTGGAAAATAAATTTATGGTGTAAAGTTACTCAACAAGTGTGACATATATCCTGTATAATTAATATACTGGAATATATTGGCCGACAATCATTTGTGAAGTTGTATTACATATTATTTTCAAAGTTCTTCATATCTACAGGCCTGCGTTTCAGTTCCACTTCTTTCACATCAAATACTATGCTGTTATTTTAAATTACAATATTTTTAACAATTTAATACGATTTATATTTTTTCCTTTTAACTTATATTCGAGTAATTGACTTCAAATAATATTTTCCAGTTGTTAAAGCATTTGAAGTATACATTAAATTGTTTATGAAAACTACCGCTATGTTCTCGGGGGTCAAACAAAAGTTGAGGGTATTAATTATGCAAGAATCATTAAAACTTAATAGTTTAGGTAAGGTAAAGTTAAATGGTATCTCCAAAGCTGTTTATGAATTTATAAATAAATATAATAATAATTATTACAAATTTCCTATATTTCCCTATTGGTTTCCTATTTTCAAATACACGTTTTAAGTGAAAATTGCTATATGTTCTCTTTATATATATAGTTATATTTTGATATTATAAAGTCCCGCAAGAACGGGAGCGCTTTCAATAATTAATATATTATTTTTAAAAAGCGGTTCAAATGATTTGATTGAATGTTTTGTTACTAATGAAGCGGTTACTTTATGTATTAACTTTCCTGTTAATAAAATAAATTAATAATAGCAATGATGGCACAAGTATACGGACATCGCGTCGATCGACATAATTCGAATCCCTGCATTAGTCTGAGCTTTCCGTGAAGGAAAACGTGATGAAACCATAGCATGATCGTAGGGCGTTTTCTAATGCCCTTCTAGCTAGCTGCCCTCAAGTTCAAAATCTGTCGCCACCACATAAAATCAGGGGATATTGTGGCAAATGCTAAACCTATTTTTTTTAAATACTCTTTGATAATGACACGACTATTGTGTTTCACAGTCACAGTGACTTCCTTTTGGTTTGTCGCGTTTCGGTATATCCAGCGACGACCGGTGATAGATTTTCGATTCTTCGGCACTCGCTGTTGTTTTTCCATCAAGCACAATGGGGTCAATTTACCGTGCTTCTAATTAAAAAAAGCGGTATATAATTATATAAAATCTCAAGAATCAAATAAACCATCATTCGTTTTTTTTTCAATCACAGATAAAATAGGAAAGACCTTTATGATAACGTTTCCGTGCTCACTTTTACAACCGTATTAACAAAGCTGTAAAAGGGATGACAAAAATTTTATCACCGTAAATGGCAAAATTGGAATTTTGTAATCGCATTTATAATGCCTATTAAGGGTTATCTGTATCATCACAAATTAAACTACCCTGCTTATTAATTGAACCTATTAAAATTTGGCTTTTAAAAAATATACTGTTTGAAAGTAGCAGCTTCGATCTTGTAAACCTGGTCCATCCAAAAGTATATAAGGAAAAAAGAAATAGTTTTCTGAAAATGCTACTAATATTATAATTCAAGTTGTAAAATAGCCTATGTATTATAACTAATAGTCTACAAACTACCAGTGTATATTTTGGTATATTATTAATGCTGTTCAAGTAGATACGATTTACGATAGAAAACTTCCTACTAGTGGCAGAAAATATTGCTAATTTCACAAAATAAGTTGTTAAAATATCGACCTAGTTTCGGGAGTGGTAACATATTTATTTCATATGATATCGGGTCCTTCAAACGTGGCGTGAAGCTTTCAGCTGGCCGGTATGACATCGACGACTACCGATGAAATCTGTCACAGACGTTCGCCGTTATGGACTGTTTCATATTTACCATTAGATGCTGTATAATTATTTTATCAAGCTATTATAAATATATGACATTTAAACTAAAACGGAGAGAAGATTTAAACGCGTTCACTCAAAAAATTATGGTTAAAATATTTAAATTTATTTGAAACCATTCGCAAACCATAGTTCTGCCCTTGTAACAATGATTAAATATTATTCATTCTTTGTCTGTTGGCTACCTTGGAGTTAAACAATTCACGCTCAGTCAAACAATAGTTCAAATAAATTATAATAATGTATACAGGACTTAAAAATATATTAGTAAAAAAATCAAGGTCTCTTAGACTACCTACTACTATTTAGATAAAGAATTATAAAAAAACCTGGATTTTTCAATTGGGGAATATACATGGTTCTTGTGGGGTTAATAATTATCATGAAATCTATAAATAAATAAATCTTTTTTCACCATACAAAGTTTCAAGCCGTATTTTACACACTTAAATCACGATTTTTTATAAACTGAAGAGTATTAGTCTTAAATTTCACGTCAATAGACATATTATGTGTGCATAATTATAACAAAATAGATATATATAAATTATTTTTACCAAAAAAAACTTTCAACCACTATTTATACACCCTTTACTGATGAATTTTGTTAGATGCTGATAGATTTTGATACACGTGTTTCATTATTTTTATTAAAAAGTCTATGTACACAATTAAAAGTCAAAAGACAATATTTGCACCGCATACAAACTTTCAACCCCTATTTTACACTCTTAGAGGTTGAATTTTCCAAAATTCTTAGTGAGCCTCTACATCCCGAAAGGAGTGACTGTGCTAAATTTCGAGTCAATCAGACCTATAGTTTCGGAGATCTCGTGATGGGTGTTATTTCGCTTTTATATTTGTAAATTTAGGGATGTAATCCGCGGACGGTTGCTAGTATATTTACAATAAGGTAAAATATTATTTCTTTGCCAGGATCAAACATACCGTATTCATATATCCGATATCTGAAGTGAAACTATGCTCAAGTATGCTATGTATGTGCTATGCTATGTATATGTGTATGTTCAGCAGTATTTTATAATTATGTGAATCAACGTGTCTTTTATTATAAGTATTAGTAAAGATAATTGTCAATATAATTATATCCAATTTAAAGTTCCTATTCATACTCTAATCCGCATATATGTAAACAAAGATAATACAAAGGTACGAAATATTGACATATATTTTGTCGATAGGCAAGAACATTCATGAAAACCATTTGTTCAAATACTGGTACTGTTAGAACTAAAGTTCGCTGCAGCGCTAAAACATTAGTTTCGTCGTGTAATCAAATAATTAAAACATGTCGCACTAGATCGCTTATAGAGTATTACTGGTAAAAGTTAGAACTAAAGTTGTAAAGTGCAGCGCTAAAGCATTATGTCGTCTAATCAAACTATTAAAAAATGCAGCGCTAGATCGTTTATGGAGTATTACTGGTAAGAGTTAAAACTATAGTTCTAAAGAGCAGCGCTGAAGCATTATGTCATCTAACCAAACTATTAAAACATCTAGGGCTAGATCGCTTATAAAGTAAACTTTTCTCGCTACCAAAACGTAAATGGACCAAGATGGCGTGTCATTTAAATCAAGATTTTTTCCTATTGTGTTATTACTATTTATTCACTTGATCAACATATATTTTTGCTAACGTAACTACTGAATTGGTATTTACGTCCAAGTTCACGCTCAGAATTATCGATTATTAGCGCCGCTCCGTACGCACCAACATTGCATAAATGTTAAAGCCACACTTAAGTAAGTTGTAGGGATTACAGTACAGTTCAGTCGAACAGAGTGAGTTAGTGTTCGGGTCGCGACATTCAGTACGTAACACATATATATCGATGGTACGAGTTTGTTATAATTTTGTTTCAATTAGTAAGAATAAATTATTTACGTGAAATCTAACGGCATTTTCATTGTCATAAAAGTAAGTTAATTGAAATAATAATGATATAAATAAGTTACTAGAAAATAGGAGTTAATAGAAAGTAAATAATAATAATAAGTTAAAAGAAGATAATAGATATGTATGTACGCACGTTAGAAATTATATTTCTTTGAATAGTCACGCTCGAAGTGTGATTGTTAGTTACAATGTGCGCGCTTACCTAAAAATTCATTCCCAATATTTTATCTTGACGCTAAAGAAGGTATAACTTAAAAAAAAATAAGCATGCTCGTCATTAAATTGATATGTCAACCTTACTATCAATAGATAGAGGCAATAACACAACCGGAATTGCTATCAAACGTGGATGCCGAGTCGCGATCGACGAAACGGTTCCTCCGGATATTAAAACTCAGCGGAGGCAAAGCCAATTTAACTCTGTCTATTTACTATTTGATGTCATGCAATCTATATTGACTGCTAGCATTTTAATACTATTTATTTTTCTAATGTGTATTATTTTATTACTAGCGGTGACCCGTGGCTTCTTACGCGTTTATTACACGGTTATTATCTTTATATCGTAATTTTATTTGTACACATATTAATGAAGATTTTTATAGCCTATCAATTATGCAATTAAATATATTTTCCGTTTACAAAATTTTATCAAAATCGGTTTAAGATTTACATTGCATAAATTACATGTAGATACAGAAAGAAAGGCATACTTATTAATAGAAATATGAACCCAGTGGATAGCGAAGTGCACAATGGTAAAAATAAGAAAAAGGGCTTAATAGAAACATCTGCAACTATAATAAAATAAATAAAATATAATTTTCAATAAATGTTTTAAATTATTTAATTAGCTTTATGTAGTTTAAAATTATATATACAGGTAATTAATATACAGCTCTAAAAGTAATTGTGTCAAGGAATCAAAATTTTTCAATTTGGTTGTAGTTATAGTATCCGTTACAAGTAATTTTCAAAGTTCATGAAAGGAATTCCGTGTTTAAATATACGAACTCTACAGAGAGTGCTATGATACAACGTTTAAATACCATTTAGTATCCCAGCAGTCATTTCCCTGACAGCGTAGCCGGAGAATCGAGTGAGCGGATGATTTATTTAAATCTGAACTCGTAAAAGTATTTTAAAACGACTAAGGTCACAGAAAACTTTAAATAATAATTTATATAAATATTCAATTGAATCTTAGGTAGAATTCTAAACTTAGTGAAAAAGTCTATAATGGGTTTCGCCCATATTAAAAAAAAGAACATAATTGAATTATAATTTCATATATAAACAAAAATATTATACAGAATTATAATAAATGTAAAAAAATGCAATGATTTCAAATCTACTTAAACATAATCACTCAAGCATATTCAAAGAATCTCGTGACACAAAAAATAATAATAGGATCACATCATGTGATAATCCTTTAAAAATAAAAATTTATGAAGATTATATTTTCTCCCCTATATAGGAGACTTAAAATACCGAACATCTATCGAAATCAATTGTATGGTTCGCCACCTATGTAAATATTTGTTTTGTAACGTTAGTCAAACAATATGAGATTCAGATCAAATATTTGACCCAATTTTCTTGATACTTCAACATTTTCATTCTTTATGTGCAATGTACGAGTAGACGATGAGATGAAATTAACCGCAATTCTAGGAGTAAATAAAATCCACTCGAATTTACATTTACAATTTATACCCATCTCGGCAACAATAAAGAAGTTGGCAAATTTTTCTTCCCAGTCAACATGTCCCCTCCCTATTACTATTGGGTTCTTCAAATGAAACTTGAAGAGGCATTAACAGCAACCATTGCCGATGGACTTTGTTATTGGCGGTCGCTGTCGTTTCTGGCTTGCACCGTACTTTCCATCACGTATATACAGGTCATTTTGCCGAGAGAGCATAAAGCCAAGCCAGGTGAAGCTGTAAAAGCCGTTCGAGGCTCCTGAGCCCTTATGGCTAACAGTATAGTCAGTTCGAAAAAAAAAAGAGAGAGCATAAAAAAACTTGTGATAGATATTTAGTGTTATTATATAAATTAAATATACGAGGAATGGGCGGGAATGTTTTTGATTAATTTTTGGATAGTTTCATGGCATTAAAGACACTAATCTCCCAGTACATTTGATCTTAATAGAGAAAAATATATGGAATAGTAAACAGCTGACATTTTTTTTTATTTTACATATTTGGTTAATCTAATCATGTGTTGTAGTTTCATAATTGTTTAACGAATCATGATGATAAGTAAGAAACATCAGAAGTCTAAATAGAATTGGCATTATACCTAGGCAGAGTTCGATTGGTGATGTGTTATTTATTATTATTCCAAATGAGGGCTATGTAGACAATGTAGGCTTATACAATCCTGCGATTAATGAGATATAGTGTGATCGCCCTACACTACTAAAGCTCACCACATAGTCCTGTAGCCTTAATAGACTGCAGGACTTTTTGACAAAGAGCGATTGAACCTTTTCCATGAGCAGTCCGTATATGCCCAGAATCTCATTGTGTTTAGATTTTAGTGGATCATATTTACACAAAATGTGTTTTGGCGTTTCGTCCGCACTTTGCAGAATGTGCATCCTCGTGCACACTGAACACCGATATTGTGCATATGTTTATTTAGACAACCGTGGCCAGTGAGTGCCCCGTAACTGATTCCTATTGAGCATCAGAGTCTCTCTAGCTATACGCTTTAATAAGCTCTATTGAATGATTTTACCCTGGCTAATTATTCCAGGATTTTAATGCTTATTAACATATTAATTTTATTCCAGAAGTAGACGTACAAAATAGTATTAAAGTTTTTGTGAAATAGGGTCAACTGAGGCTACATTCAAGAACGGTGTCAATACAAACTGAAAATAAATTTCCCGTTTCTCTGAAAATCTCATACAATACAAATTCACCGGAAGCAGTAACTTTAACAGTAATCCGTTCCGGATGCCAGGAGTCAGCTCTGTGCATCGACCGAGAGAGGTCCTATTGTGTTTCTGATAGACGTCCATCGTTATTCATGTACCGAGTTTTGAAACGAAAGATTTTGATAAAAGGCCTGATATTTTCTAGCTTTTCGAGAAATATTTTCGATAGTTTATCAGGTGTTTGTATTATAGATTTCTTTCTTATCCCACCTCTGAATATAATTTTTTTAACCGTGCATTTGTGAATATTTCTAGTTGAGCTGCTATTTTTATCGCATATGCAGAAGTCCAAGTCTTATTAGAATCAATGCAAAACGTACAATGATATTCCATGGAGGTCAAGTACTGCCATAATATAACCATTTTATGAAACATACTTTGTTGGTATGATGAGTGGACAAGAGTTTATGTAGATCATAATGGAATGTTTGTCTTAAAATGGATCAAAATAATACTCGTTTTTTGTACTTACATTTTTAAACACAACATTTTTAATTGAGAACTCACTACTCAATCAATCGTAGGCAAACGTAGTCACTCAATCAATAAATTATCCTAAAAATGATCTAATTTTTAAAATCAGTTTAGTATTCATAGATATATTTTCCTACAAATCTCCAAATATCATACAAACAGATATTCATTCTTCGGCTTTGATTATACAGTCAATCAACTAACTCTCATACTTTGGAGATACTTTTGTCTAAAAATAATATTACTTTTCGTTCTTTCTTGTTTAATGCCTATTAATTACCCTATCAAAGGCGAACACAATGGTAGCTACTTACAGCAAAAAAGTCTATCTCTGTGTTTTCTGATGAAATTCCTGAAATATATATATACGCATTTTGTAAGGGACACGAATAAGTTTTTTTTTATAAATGTGATGCCTTATTGCTATTTTGTACTACACACGTTAAACTACAATCATGTAATTTTGTTCAATTATAAAAATTAACCGAAAGTGATATGTCAAAGTTAATTTATAATAAAAGTTCACAAGTTAATGAACTCTTCGGAGAGGAATATTAACTGATGTTGTATGTAACGGATATTTCGTATCCTGAGTTACCATGAATATTCATAGAAACAAACGATTTTTGAGAACGCAATCAAGCTTCCCGTTGTATCTAATAGTTATTACAATACAATTTTTATATTACTTTTGTGTATGGCTATTACTTATCAATTAGTACATATTTATAAAATAATGTGTCAGAGACAGCAAATTGTGGGTAAAATAGTTGATTGACTCAAAAATGTAGAAAGGTTCGGAGTCGAAAATAAGTTATGTAATAAATCAAAAATAAGATTCTCACTCCAAACGGGTGTCATATAACATTCATCCAGATTAGGTATAGAATCTTATAACAAAATCGTATGATATATACGAGTTTATATATATATATATATATATATCTATTATAAGTAACTAATACAGAGGTATGTGCTTAATGCCTACAGGGCACCCGCAAACCACTTAAACAGATAGCGCGTGGGTGCAAATAATTGTCTGATTTAGGAGAATAAGTTGGATTTTATTGCGTAATGGTCTACTCTTTCTCTTCATACGTTTGAAAATGATAAATGAGGGTTTTTCTTGTGTCGTCGATGTTCTTTCAGTTTCGTTTCATGTATCCATTATGATCGAGTGTTTCGACAAATTGTTTTTCTTTTCATACATTTTGTTAAAACATCGAAAATTGATATTTAAAAAAAAATATTGCAGGGGATTTTGCGCCTCGCATATGGACTTTAGTTATCTATTAGGTGGGCTAGATACATTTACCAAATCCGGTGCTCTTATTAATGATGTCACAATAGAGGTAACTTAATAAGTTTCAGCACATAAGTAGGATTACGTTTATTATTTAGGGGTGTCAAATAACATCTTAAGACTTGAGAGACCTAAGCCAACATCACCTGAATATGATGAACCCTCCTAAGTTTCGAACGAAGAAATGGCAATAGTGGAGTGGTAGGACGTTACAACCCAACTAGGTCTTGTTTCGATATCAGCTGATGCATATCTAATTTCTATTTACTTAGGCTGACATGACAGCGGCGACTGACGATGAGTTTTTGATCTCTTGGTGTTCACCACTGTTTTTGACTGTGCTTACCATCAGTCACAGCTTCTTACTTTGCTGTGCAACTACAAAACGTTAAACGTCTCACCAAATGTTAATCCCGACGAATAAATTAATTCTATTTTTAGAAATAAAATGGTCAGTTCAAAAGTTTCAATTTCATTGCTTTGAATGGTACTCATAATCAGTAAAAGTGGAGATTTTTTTTCCAAACTGAGCTTGTGTTTAAACCAGGAACTTGTTTCGTATTTGGAAACTGTACAAGGTGTATACCAAGTCACGAGTTATTGCTAGTGTAATATAACATATTTCCGGAATTTAGATAGTTTGCGTATTCTAAAAATAGAGTTGAATAATTTAAGACGTAGGTAAATCATGTTTCAAACTTGTAGTGTAAATAAAAGAAAATCAATGCTGATAATATTTTACAATTTATCCATACTGTGATGGCAGCCAGTATTAACGAAAACTATAAGATACGACAATATTCAGTCGTAGAAATGCAGTTCCGAGGGATTTTAGATTTTACTGCAACGTCAGACCATAAAGCTCGGAGCGTTACCTACACAGAATTCTTGGGAGAATAAACTATGTTTCTACACTGTAAACTATGCATGTCGGGAATGGCTTAAATAGCTTAAGTGCCTTTAAATTAACTTCGGTGAAGACATCGTTTGCTGTTTAGCCTTAATGAACTTGTAGAAGTGTTATTAAAATAACGTCTTATTTACATTATATTTCGAATGGTTTATTTAATTAGAAATTTAATGAAATTGTATGATTTCTGCGTTTACAAAAACTGGTCTTATTTACTTTATGTTTACTTTCGTTAAAGTAATTAAATACGTAGCTTTTTCACAAGGTTTTATTTTACTTGAACCGTTCTTATATAAGTATGTAACATCAAAATTTGCAAACAATTTTTCAACCATTTCCTAATATTCGATTGAGATTAAATTTCTCATATGTAACTATGTAAGATCTGTTACAATGCTCATCGCCTAAACATAAAATTTAGTAATGAATTTTCTTTTTCACCAGGTGGCGTGGGCAGCTCGGGGGTATCCGTTTCAACTCAGGTACGTGAGAACGATTTCTCGATATTCTTTTGTATACATTTCTTATACTGGTTCGATAAAAACAGTCAGTTTTGTATCTGTGGTAAGTATAGTCTTATAATTCAATCATAAAATAATGTACAGGCAAAGTAAATTATCTACGCAAACAAAACAAATTGTAATGAAGATTTTGGTTAAATTTTAATTAAATAACCTTCTTTTTTGGACTATTTTCGCATCTTCTTTATTAATGTTTTTGTTTATAATGAAACGAATAAGCATAAAAATACTTTTATTAATTATATTCCTGGTACTTACCTACTATATGTACAGTGAGTATTTGCTGGTTCTTCTCAATGACTGGGATGTTTTCCGAACCGGTTAGTAGTGTTTAGTGTTTAGTGTTTTGACGTTCATAAGTTCTTGAGGCCTAAATTGAATAAAGTATTTTTTTATTTTAGCAAGCCAAAATTTTATGGTAGCTTGTCATTACGACACTAAGATAGTTGGATAAATGCTAAATTTAAGCAACGTTGAAAATAACATTTGTTTTTAGACCCAAGCCCCGAAAATAAATGTAAATAAAAAAACGGTGTCCGTGATGATATCAGGTTAATATTTTTCATATTTATACTACACTACCAATAGACATATAATAAAAATAATAATTTTATTTTTGAACACATAATACACGTAAACATCTATCGACAATAAATAATTGACAATCGCAAGTCTCTGATTGATAATCTAATAAATATTGTTTCCAAAGAAAGTCTAATCATCAATCGCTCGCATGGAGTACAGAATGCTGTCGGTCAGGCGCACACGCGAATCGTGCTGCCCCAAAAATGCTTATTGTGGGTGATCCTTAGAAGATATACATACATATGTTATCCCTGACTTTTTGTAGGTCTTTTTACGTTCTACAATTATGTAGTACATTAATTTGATATATCTCACATGGTTTACTCAGCGTCTAAAAGCGTCTTTATTGCGACTTGATTCACCATTATCATCACTGCTTATTTCGTATATTAATTTATTTTACAAAGCATATTCTATAACCTGGTCAGATAACATATCTATGAATTAAAGAAAAAACCATGTAAATCGTATAAGTAGATTTCGCGTGAAAAGTGAAAAAACCATGTAAATCGTATAAGTAGATTTCGCGTGAAAAGTACATAAACCGACTGATAGACAGAGAGACGTTGAGTTTTATAATATGTATAGAAGATGAATCAACGTTAAGTATTAGATGCTAAAAATTAAGGAAACAACAATTGTAACGTTGACAGATGCCAACATCTCGCTTAGATTATTAAATACACAATTCTTTGACACCATTTATGTAATTAGCCAAAAGTATTATGAACAAGTAACTTTGTTGTGTGTAATTACTCAAAGCATTACAATCATAATTAGTATATTATGTTATGAGTCCCAGTACCGTGAGCGTGTGTGTGCGCGTGTACACGTGCCTGTGTGTGGTGTGTATGTGTGTATATATCGACCTCTCCTTCTGAAAGTTTGCCAGGAAGAAATCACTCTAAGCTATAAGGCCGCCTAACTGTACGCGAATATTGTCAATTATTGTTTTGTAACATATGTGTTTTTCTATAGTATATAATAAAATGTTATTGTATTGTAAATGTATAGAACCATACCTGGAAAAAATCTTCAAAACTGTATTTGGATGGATCTATATTATTAAATATATTCCAAAGTATAAAGGCATATTATGTACTACATACGATAAAGTGAAAATAATATATCACAACGTGAAGTATTGTATGTATTAAATACGACAATAAACACAAATATGTGCCCCCAGTAATCAGTAGTAAGATCAATATCTCAAAATCTATAAATTAATTAAAATTAATTTTTCCTATATGTTATAACCATAAAAAATTATACACATGTACCAAATATCACAAAAATATCTTGAAACACGAATGTGTCATGGATATTTCATTAATTTTAAAACTCTAAAATGATTGCTTGTAAAGTTGGGAATTTAGACTTACAATACTTTACTTTTTTTTTCGAACTGACTATACTGTTAGCCATAAGGGCACTGAAGCCTCAAACGGCTTTTACAGCTTCACCTGGGCTTGGGGGCAATACTTTATGAAGGTGGGGTAATTTGTAATTTGAGAGAGATAGATCTCTTTAACCAGCAAAGGCGAATGAGTCAACCAGTGCGGTGTTGCCTACGTATGTCTAGACGGAAGCGGTATTTACCGAGGTTTCAAAGGTCCATTGTTATTATACTGTGGTAGCAAGTAATATTTTTAGTAATATCTTATATTATTACCACTTTCGAGTTCAAAATCTGTCGCCAAGCATCTATAGTTGTGCACCGGCAGCTCCAGTTGAGAGCAAGTCGCTCTAAATTTTCCGTGTTACCCCGTTCGGCCACATCACTACTTAAAATGATGAGAGATTATAGTCAAACGTCAGCCAAAAAAAAAAGGTGAATAAATCAATGGCTGTATAATAACAAAACTTCATTACTTTGTAATATTATAATGAGTAAATTAACTCAAGTAATAGAAATGGTTAGTACATTAAAAACGTGCAGGTTTTCACAAAATAAACTACTTTCAACTCGAAGGCAGGCAAAGAGGATTAAAGGCATACCTTCCAGTCTTAAAGAGTCTCTAAATAAATAAGTTAGACGTCTATTTTAAAAAGTATCAACTTATTTTCAGTCAGTCATTATATTTTTTACCTGTGTAATGGGATGGGCTAAAGTGTCTATGTAGGTTGGCTGCATCGTAATTAATTTATTTGGTAATTCGTAAATTTTGTAATTTGTATAAGATAAATATAAAGAAAGAAAACATTTATTCACAATGACAAGACACGGCAATACACAATACATAAAGATAAACGAAAAATAAAAAAGGAAACTGTGCATAGAATAAAAAAACAAATTTCTACATACATAAAAAAAACAAAACAAACAAATACATTAATAAGAATACTATAGATAGTGCAGCAGCGTCTCCAGTCATTAAGAAAAGGCGTCCAGCTCAGCATAAATGCTGAAGTGCCACGAGGCACTCAGCACTGATTTTCAGCTGGAACCCCAGAGCAAGTCATGGTGCGCCCAAAATTAGATTAAATAATTAAACGAATAAATAATAATAAACCAATATTACTTAAGGCTTAATATGTATTAGACATTAAAAAATAAATAAACGGGGCGTATATAATGCAAAGAAATGTAAAATAACGGGGTGCATAATAAGTGGACATTCACCAATATGTGGTGGAAGTTGTAAACATCCACTAAATTATGCTTTATGAATGGTTTGGGATTTCCTCAATAAAGAAATAAGGAAAAATAATCATATCTAACATTTAAATAAAGGAACAAAATTATTTTGTTTGACTAACAATATATTATAAGAATTTTTGAATACAAAATTAAAGCGCATTTGATAATAGAGTAGTCCTTGACAAATATTACTAGCTGACAAGTGCAAATATTTCGCATATTATAGAATGTGAGCAATTTAACAGCTACCATGTTAGTGGAATAGATTGTTAACAGATGTCGTCTCTTACATGTTTGTTGTATATATTTTCAATAGGAATGATGTCAACAGATGGCATTACAAATGAAAAACTTTTTTAATTCATAATTTTTAACTAACAAATTAATTTTCTAATATCTGTTTCCTATTATTTGTTAACAGCGGGGATTATAAGCTTTAAAATAATGTTCATTAATTAATTTTTATGAAGAATTAAGGGAGAAATGGCGTTGCCTTGGGGCAGCCTTGAAAAAGTAATAATATATAAGCTTAAATTGGGACTTCTAGAACAAACAAAAAACTACTTTAATATAATGCTAAAAACATTTTATGTAGCATATCCGTCATGTCTGTTTTTATGTTTCGACGCGCATCACGCATCGTAAATCCAGTGAATTTTATTCAGATATATAATGATACATGAATGTAGCATGAAGTCTTTGAAGTGAAACAGACTGTATAACAATATACCTTTGTTGTGGCCGTTTTAAGAAATAATACACATAACGTAAATATATACTAAACTATAGAAAATATCAGATATAAGAACATAATATTTTTTGTAATAAATAACAAAAATTTTTCTATAATTTCGCACAAGTTCATTTAATTTTAAACCAAACATTTCTTGTAAGAATACTGGGGTACATACATATAACAATATTTAACACCTAGATATACAAAAGACACTTATGCTCATCACACAAAGGTCAGTCATGTGCGGAAATCGAACTCACGACCCCTCGACCTAAATAGCGATTACTAGTACTGCACCACGAGGCTGGCCATTAAATCATAATTCCATGTCCCTACTGGGGTAAATAAAAAATAAAATTAGAACCGTCTCCTCGCCAGTGTGTTCCGTCCTTTCTTATGAAATCGCGCCATTTAAGCACAACCGGTCATTTAAGCATAACGTGAACAGCGACAGACTGTCGATGTCTCGGTGGTCGCCGTTGATTTTCCGTGCTATAGATTGTTGCAAACTGTGCCGTTTGTGCAAACTTGGCACCCGTGCCAAGGTGAGAGATAACGAGCACACGATATAATATTTTTTTTTAATTTGGATCTTAAATTGAGCTGTCGAGGCGCACATCCAGTGTCTTATATCTTCTCTATCATTAAAAATCTATCGTTCTTCACAAATTTATTTGTTAGTTCACGCACAAAATGTTTTTTTATATAATACCATTGTTTGCGTTACGTTGTGTTGCGATTCAATTAACACTCTGAGAGTTTTATTAACAGTTATTTTTCATATGCCAATAAATTATCTTTATTTTCCATTTCGGATATTTTATTGTTAATAAATAGCAATTAATGTATCGCAACGAACGTAAACTTTGGTAATTAAGGGCTTTTTATTTATTTATTAAATTGAATGACAATTTTTTAGTGTCATCAATAATTGATAAATGGAAAAAAAAGTTTTTTTTTAAATATATATATGTTGAATCAGTTTTAAAACTGCAGTATACTTAGTATTCATTACAAAGCAAAAATAATGGTAATTCAATCTCCGTACGAAGTGTGTGGTTAGCAACAACACTATTTTCGTCCTCTGGGGTAGCAATCTCTTCATGACTTGACTCATTAAGACTTAGGTCCTATTTGAAGCTGGTTATTAAATAGCTGTAGGATATAGTAACCTCTTAATATCAGGTGGACAACAACACATAATTAAAAAAAAGGCGTTGTCGATTTTCAAATATTTCCTTTTAAACTTACCTTTAGGTTATAAATACATAAACTGATTTCGAAATGCGTCATGTCGTGCCCACTATAAAGGGATTTTATTAGGGTATGTATTATGTATATTTATGCATTCAGTCGGGGATGAATGCGTTATATCTGCACTGTGTCCATTTATTTTCTTCGTGTGAAGTTGGTCTAATGTTGGTTTATTTGTCGATTTAAACTTTATTTGATACTCCAAATGAAATCGTCGATCTTTCAATTTTCGTTAGGTTTGACATATTCTTTATCGGGTGACTAAAATGTTTGCCTGTTCAATTTCATGTTCACTTTCGTAATGACGTTTTTATTAAATATGGACATTTTAATTATATGTGTTTAAATATTCTTAAATGTACAAAAGGCTTAGGTTTATAATTACATATGATTTCATTAAAAAAATGTAAAAAAAAATCATTATAAAATCGTTGTATATCAGACAAAAACACTTTGAAAGGAAAATTGTTAGTAATAATTCTTCTATCAATCTGAAAAAATACTGTAACTTGTTTTGACTTAATTCTATTAGGTACATAGTTATAACAACAACAACAATAAAAATTAAGTAACTTTTCCTAAGTTTTACCACAATAACAATGAAATAATAGTCGAATATAATTACTCGCTTGAAGAAACCTTCCGCTGAAGCCAACAAGGAACCATTATAGTTTCGCTATGTTCGTCTGTCTGTCCGCAGCTTAGCTCAGAGATTCTTAGTACTAGAAATCTGTAATTTGGTATTACTATACATATTAATCACGCTGACAAATGGTAAAATAAAATCTTGAAAAAAAATGTTTAGGGCCCTGCACGTAAGTGGGAATGAGTTTTTTTTCTTTTCTATCCCATAGTGTGGTGTATCGTTGGATAAGTCGTTCAGAAATATTTTTGGTGTGTGAAAACCAATTTTCGATCCAGGGATCCGTTTTCGAAATATTAAGTTTTTTAAGGTGCAAATTTTTGTTAAAGCCAAGTGTTTTGTCGTCGTCGTTCCCCCACCCACCTTGCTCGCTAAATGTTTTTTTCTGAATAAGTGAAAAAAAATCACAGTAGTAATATACATGAAATTAAAAGGAAAACTATCAGAGGTAATTAGGCTTTACAGGTTAACGAGTAATAGACAGTCAACTTATAAAATGTACTTGGAGAATTAATTCTGTACAAATTTCATTGAAAATTATTTAAAAGCCCGTTTTCTAAGTCTGCATATTGTGACAGACAACTACAGAACCCTACAATGCGCGTAGCTCAATAAATGCAGTACAATCGAAAAACAGAGGCGACCACCGAGAGTTCAACAATTCATCGACAGTCACCGCTGTCATACCGGCCTGTATAAATAGAAAATAGATATGCACAGGCTGATGCCGAAATACTACGTGCATAAGCAAATCACTTTGACGGGATTTTCACTATATGCATGTTTATCGTGACTGATACAGCGCTACCGTTCCGATATCAGCATTTCCTTATTTGTTACTCAGCTGGATGCACACGTAAGTGGCGTAAGGTTGGCTCGGGTGTCTTTACTTGACACTTTCATGGACCCCATTACACATTCTCAACTGTTGCTGTCTCGGAAAATATCGATACGTAGGTACTGGCGGTAGATTTAACACTTAAGATGTTAATAAATCCGTCTGACAAGTAACAGATTTTTTTTATCGTTATAGGTTTGACGTAGTGGCCACTATCTCGCCTGATGTTAATTGACGATGTGGCCTAAGATGATAACACGCTAAACCTAGTGGAAGACTGGCTCTCAAGTGCAGCTGTCGGAACACACTTATTGGTGCTTAGCGACAGATTTTCAACTTGATGGTGCTAGCTAGTCAGGCGGGCAATAGAAAAAGCCCTACCACCATGCTATGGTTTCCTCGAGATGTTTTCCTTCACCGAAAGCTTAGACTCATTGCAGGGATTCGAACTCACGTCAATTGACGCAAAGTCGTACACACTACCACTGAGCCAGAATTGCTTCAAATTCTTGATATTTCGTTGAGTTTGATGAGTTTTCATTTTAGGATTTGAACTTTACTCAGTGATTACAAGAATGAAGTTATATTTGGTTTTATATAAATTTTTGGTTATTGTAATAAAATTATGTAGTTTATATTTTGAAGGACTATTTCTTAACTACATATCTTATAAACAATATTAATGTGCATGTTAATATTGATAAATGAAATAATAAAATAGTTAAGCAAACAACGTATTTAAAAATATTTAGCAATTATTACATGCAGATCTTAACAATGTTCTTTGTTACGAGTATCTGAATATTCAATTTAAATAAAAGATAACCCTTCGAATTTATTAAAACACCTCACTCCGATTATTATTTCGAGCAAATGAATGAACGCCTAAAAGCTTTCGAGTTGAACAATCTTTTACTTAACGACGGTCGAACTGTTAAGAAAACGCGTTTATATTGTTTTATAATAAAAAAATATCTCGTATACACGGCAGTAAAATGAAACAAACATGTACGTCTCTAATAAAAAATATTAAGGTGTTTAATACCTAATCTAGAATAATATTTGATATTCGTCCATAATACCTCTACGTTGGATATTTTAATTAGAATATAATAAAAATGTTTACGCTTTATTTTCTTAACCTAAATCTGTTACGATTGTATGTGATTTTACGTTATATTTTCATAAATAAAAACTATCAACTTCTAAACGATACAATATAATTTTAAAATTTCTTGAATGAAAAATGACTTGAAGACTCCTTTTTTGTTTATGGCCAATAGTCCATTATTTATTATTTAATTGATATATAAATGAAATAATCAATATTTAAGTAATAATAACTCCAACATTTAGCTTGTGTTTTTTATTGAAGACATATTTGTGTTGGCGCATCTTGTAGTGTAGAGGGTAAAATAAAGAGCTGCGCGCGCATCCTGTAAGCGCGACATGACGTATCAATGATAATAAAGTGAGTTAATTTTACTAACTTTTGTAGCAACGTTATATCATAAGCTTTCTTTAATTTTAGTTTCATTTAAATTATGTTTATTTTTACAACGTAATTTTGTTTTACACAGTGAATATAAATAAAATTCTGTTAAATGAATTCACATTATTATCATTAACAGCTAATTTCATTATGTTAACGAGATTCGAAACGACCGATATTTTTTGTATTAAGCCGTGCCTATTAACGGGTAAGCAATTTTATATCTTAAGTGGTTCCAAGAAAAGCGTTTGTTGTGAAGATAGTCGAAGGCCGATATACCTACTTAAATAAGTTTTAAAAAGCTAAATTTATTGTCCGATACAATTGAGAAGTCTTACAAGACTAACTGAGAAAATAAAACAATCATTCATGATTTGTTATGCAGCCCAAATGACCCAACTATCTAGACGTCACTCACCGCTTTTTAAGTCATACACGTATCGCTATAATTTCTTGGCTCAAAGTGAATTGTATAACTAGATACTTGTTTGCTTGCTTAAGAAGGTGTATTTTTTTCAAGTAGTAAGCAAATAACTTGTACCACAAGTAAAGGGCGGACACCTGGAGTTTCAGAATAAAGGGTTTCTACGAGTCTTTACGATTCAGACGGAATTTCATTACGGGAAAATCGTGTTTTAAATTAGTTTTGCTAATGGTAAGATAAAGAAAATATTTTTAATAAAAACGAGACCTTAGATTTAATTAAGGCGATTTTTCTTTTTTGTGGATTACGTAAATTATCGTCTTATTAATTTATAACTATTTAATGAGAAAGAAAAATACATTATTTGGCATAAAGAAAAAAAACTCTACGTACCCTTAACATCATTGTAACGACTCAATTTTAATTCAATAATTAAATCATTTTTCATGATTACTTACGCATTAAATGTGTTCCTCTTTCGAAAGCATTTGTTCACCAATGATTTGCTTTTATATAGTGTTCATAACATATTTTTGGGGTAGTAACCTTATTAATAAAATCGGAGTTAAGTGTGGTCATATATAAAAGTAATTTATACTAAATTCAGGACTATCAATAACTTTGTTGACAAATAATATCCTTGGAAAATAATAATGTTGCATCAAGATAGCACAATCATAAAATCTCACGAATAAAGTAAATATAAGATATATATTTCAAGATAAGATATAAGAGTTAAAAATCTGATTGAAATTTGGTAGGTATCGTAAAGACTTATACTCTTATTCATTTTCTACATTGATAATTTTTAAAACATGTTATTACATGTAATACGTTCATCATTATCAGAGGAATACCCAAACAACAACATGGCTTCCTTCGAGTCCATTATAACTAATTAAACCTTATTCACTAAATACTTGTTTGAGAGGATGAATAGATGTAACTAAGTTGACGTGTTCTACACGAACTTCGAAAAAGCTTTCGATCGTATAGGCCACTACATACTTGGTGCTAAACTAGAAGTTCTCGGTATCAACGGAGATTTGTTACGATGGGTAAAATCTTACTTAATTAATAGGTCACAGGCGGTGGTGATTGGTGGCTTCATATCGGATTATATTAATATATCGTCTGGTACACCCCAGGGCTCTCATTTAGGGCCACTTTTTTACAATGCTTATCTCTACGATATCTACAATTATTTAACTAATTCTTACTTTCTTCTTTATGCCGACGATACAAAAATCTATCGCCATATTAACTCATTAGATGATACTCACCTTATACAAAGTGATCTTAATAATCTTACAGAATACTATATACGTAATCGCATATCGGTCAATACCCAAAAATGTCAAATCATTACGTTTACGCGAAAAAAAGAACCAATACTACAGTTATACTCTATCTGCGGCAATCCAATCGGGAGAGTATATTTAAAAGTTCGGTTTGTATCTTGACCATAAATTGCTATTGAATGAGCATATTGATATAATAACTAACAAAGCATACAAAAGTTTAGGATTTCTTTTTCGAACATGTTCTGTATTTAAAAATTATTTACGTATAAAATATGTATATTGTGCATATGCAAGAAGCCTTTTATAATATGGGTGCACTATACAGTTGCCGCAATATGATAACTATAAAAAAAACTAACAAAATTCAAATAAAATTCATAAACTACTCAATTGTCGTTTACGTAAATGATTTTCATTTTATGAAGATAGCTGTCATACCTACAAATTATTATCGTTAGAAAGCAGAAGAATAGTTCTAGACACTATTTTCTTATACGATATTATAAACTCTGGATTGAATTGTCCAGAAATACTTTCTGAGTTGAGTTTTTGTGCTCCCAAACGGCGAACGCGTCACACACCACTACTACAACGAAAATTTTACGAACGAAATTACGCTTTCAACGAATTCCTGATTAGAGCATCTCGAGAGTACAATGAGCTTTTTCAAGATATAGATATATTTCAACATTTACGTAAGACAAAAAGTTTGTTAGTATGAAATTGGATGAATTGAATGTGAAGCGTGTGAGACAGCAATAATTATAACATTAAAAATGCTATAAATAGCTATTTAGGTATCAACTAACATTATTTTGTAAAAAAAAAACTGCAATTAGTAATAAGCATAAAAACAGTTTGGAATTTATATCTAAAACATCATTTTGATCTAATTAAAACTTGCAAAATTAACACAGCCAGCATGTTAGTTTACGGAATACTAAAATAGATCAGATATGCATTGAATTAAATCTGCGTTGAAAACTGATTTAGTCTAGTGGTTTTAAGTACAACCGTAAAATATGAACAGCACTGAATTACGCTTTAGTTCGCTTTATTTTGTTCATCTTTATTGTGAATGCTAGCGTCAACTATTTAAAATACTTGCTTTAATATAAATACAGCTTTAACATTGCCGCTTTTCTTTATTTATGCCTTGTGAATAGAAGTTTATATTGTCTATATACAGGTTGTTTTTTATTTTGTTTAAAATTTACTTTTATTTTCGTAATTCAATTTAATTAATAAAATTCAGACAACGCACAGTTTAAACCGTGAGATGCAAGAAGCGTGAAATTTTACATAGAGCTTTCATTTTTAAGTAACGTAGAACAATTTTCTATGAAAATATTTTTGAAAATTCATTCACTAAAGAGATTAAATATAGGATACTTCCTGAGATGTTGGATTGGATTTCCCATCGGGCACATGCATAGTAAAGTATAAAATAAAAATACATATTTATTGTTTTATATATCAAAATAAACTGTAATTTTAATAGTATATTAAATCTAAAAGTCTCACATAGAAGCCCTAACGAGAATTGTTTTTTTTTTTATATAAACGTGCGGAACTCTAAAAAAATACATAATATATTGATTGTTTGAAAAACATAAACTCACTTCAGCTTCTATATCTATATCTTCTATACATTTTATAAACTCCACGTCTTACTGTCTGTCTGTACGTTGATATTCTTTTCAGGCGAAATCCACTTATCCGATTCACATGGTATTTCCCTTAATTCATAGATATATTATCTGGCCAGGTTATAAGGTATATTTTATTACATAAAGTAACATAAGAAAAAAGCAATGAAGATAATGGTGAATCTATTCGAAAAACGAGGCTTTTGGGGTGTTTAAATGGCTTACGCTGAGTAAACCATAAGAGATATATCAAATTAATCTACTATATAATTGTAGATTTTAAAAAGACCTACAAAAAAGTCAGCATATGTCTATATTCTATGGATCACCCACAATAAGCACAATTCGTGCTTGCGCTCGACCGACAGCATTCTATAGTGTAGGTTTTGCCTGCGATTTGTTTCCGTTGCCTTAAAAATGAAATAACATTCACGCCATCTGTTGTAAACTGATTTCAATATTACATTAAAAATTGCGCGCGTACGCACAATAACTCATTACAGCTTTATCACACTGACATGAATGGTTTAATATATACAATATATACGCAATAATAAATTTATTTAATATATATATACGCATATAGTACAAACAAGCCATAAAGCATTAATTTTTATTAGTATATATAAAGATTTTTTTTTATTTATTTATGTTCTCGTCTATATATCTTGTATCAGCTCAAGTAATGCTGACCCTTCATATCAATAATGAATGTGTGTATTCTTAGTGGCTAATTGTTTATGATTTATTTTTAATTTCTTAGCTTCGAGTGAAATAAAACCCAGTATGTCTATAAAATTAATAAAAAAATGCAAAAAAAAACATGGCCAAGCCTGGTAGAATTATACACAGCTAATTCTATTCATGGGTTATTAACAAATAGCCTGTTATCAGTATAGGAAAAGTTCCTAGATTCAATGTACTGAAAGCCTTACCATGTCCAAGTGCATCAAGTTTCTCAGAAGCATTCCAGTTTCACTAAACTTTTAAATAGTATGAACTTCTCTATCCTCGCGATTCCAAATGAACTAGGCTACCGACTTCAGCATTAGTTTAATTTTATAATGTATTTTATACTTTGCGGTAAGTTTTTTAATCCATTTACTAGTCGTTAGTGAAGACTATATTCTTATTTAAACTAGACTTACTGTGATTTACATATTATCATCTTATGAATTCGCAAATTCAACTTTGATATTCGGATTAAGAGAAGATTCTCCGTAATTGAATGCAAAGTAAGCCAATTTGAAGTAAACAGGGTTTCACTGAACAAACTCAATTTCAGCTTTGTATTATTGCATTTTAAATATAGCAATGGTTTGGAATTTAAATTTAGGATTTATCTCATGGCAATGATTAAATTTTAAAATAATAGGTATGCTTTCTACTCATACATTAGAACACTTTTTTTTTTCTCGAAGCACTATAAAATTATGATATCGACCGTTCATCGGCATGCTAAATATACCTTTTTTTATCGTTATAGGTTTTTGGCGTAGTTGCCACAATCTCACCTAATGTTAAGTGAAGATGTGGCTCAAGATGGTAACACGCTAAACCTAGTGGAAGACTGGCTCTCAAGTGCGGCTGCCGGAACACACTTATTGGTGTTTGGCGACAGATTTTCAACTTGAGAGTGGTAGCTAGCCAGGCGGACATTAGAAAAAGCCCTACCACCATGGTTTCCTCGTGATGTTTTCCTTCACCGAAAGCTCAGGCTCATTGCAGGGATTCGAACTCACGTCACTCGACGCGAAGTCGTACACGCTACCACAGAGCCATCATCGCTTCAAAACACTGACTGACTAAACCAAAAGAGAGTCACTGTGACTGACTTATGAGCATATGCATGGTAATCACTTGATTACTAGATATACACCGGCTGCTCCTGGAATGCCATACGCCTAAGCGTGTCACTATGTTAGTGTTACACCTGGTATATGGTGGTCGCAAAAACACCCAACAACATTTACTTTATTTTTACATATTTACATATTTACACACATAGATTAATGATGGTTTCCGCAGCGCTTCAACTAGATACCCTCGGCGTACTTCAGTCAGTGTCATACCGACAATACTATCACGTTGACAAGCTTCATTTCCAATAGTCACTACACACTACGAAATTACGTTGCCGTATCCTAGGAGCTACAGCTTGTAGGTAGCGCGGTATATAGTTGAAGCGTAGCAGAGACCAATAATTAAGTTGAAGCGTAGCGGAGACCAATAATTAAGTGGAAGCGTAACGGAGACCTATCATTAATGTATGATTTTCAATATATTATTTTTACACATTTCCTTTTTTTATCACTCGTTGTCACTTTTCCAGTAAAATATTAAGAACGCAGAGGTACATAAAAAAAACAACCCTTGAGTTAGTTAACTTGTTTTTTGATAAATGAACCACAGAACTGACCTAGAAAAATACTACTTCGCATCGAATTGATATATATTATAACCAGTATACATTGACCTTCGATATAGATGTAATATCATTCAGGTAGTAAGTTTGGATGAAGGTAGATCCATATAATAGGTCCGACAAAGAGAAAGCCCATTACTCAACATTGAGGCAATTTTATCCCTTCCGTAATGAGCGTTCTATTTTCATTTTAGCCCAAAATGAAGGTGTCATTTGCACCCCGGCTACGAAAGGCTTTGTTGTTTAATTTGCTACGTCCGTAATTTTGTCTTAGTTACTTATTTTAAGAGATTAACGATACAGTTAAGTAATTCCGCCCTTGCCGGCCTTGAGGTAAATGATTGTTGCATTAAATCTAAACTCCACAGTTCTCTATAAATTGCCATCTAATTAAAGCAGTCATGATATATAGATAATATTATATATTTTATAGGTTATTTTTCTTTAAATGTAGTTTTTAGCTAGCTGTATAACGGTATTACGGAGAATAGAATGAAAAATAGAGAAAACTTACTTCAACAGTTATTTGTGAACCAGACAAACATCTCAATTTTTTTTTTGTTGATAGAGAATGAAAATATAAATATTGCGTATATAATCGAAAACTAATTTTGTTATTTCTGATTTAAGTACTGCCATGAAATAAAAACATCGCCGACAATCTACGTTTTTACCAGTCTACGACGAAGCCAAAAGGAGAGATATGATTTTTAGCAGGCTATGTGTGTTTATTTTATGTATACCTATATATTACTCTAAATTACTTATCATAATTTGACAAATAGGTATTGCAGATATTTACCCAATAATGGAAATTTAAAAAAGTATACAATATATAAAATATATTTGTTATATAAATATACTTGTAAAGTTTTTAAATATTAGTAAAATAAATATGATAAATAAGCGAAGGAACCTTATTAAACAACGACCTCTTACCACGTTGAGACTATAAAAACTGGGATAACAATAGGATAGTATCATTAAAAGTAGTGATAGTTAACTGTTTTATTTTCTCATTTAATAGATACTTAAGAATGCACCGTGGATAGTAAAACATTTGCTCAATAACAACGTACTAATGGACCATAAGATACGCTTCATTTATTACAATTATTTATTTTGTTCCCATCAAAATACGTGAATTCATACATGTTATATAAATTATATCTTTTTTTTTTAAACCGTGTTTTTCGTTAATGATAAATATACCTTTAATTTTTACTTTCATTTGTTGATAAATTTTATCAACATCCGCTAAATTAATTATTTTGATAATTTCACAAATCATGTCCGATTGGATCATGATCATGACTTTGGAATCGCCAGTCTGCTGCCAGTGCCAGTGGGCTGGCGTGGTGTCTAAGCTTGAGCCTTCCATTGGGAAGTCACCTTTGCCCAGCAGTGCGACAGATATGTTGATATTCTTTTTATTATCATTACACCGTAATTAAATTCCAAATAATACAATATCAAATGGGCGTAATATTATACGTATATTGAACACTATCCAAAAGGTTTTGGAAAATGATTATCTTGACGTCTACTAATATTAAATAAATATACTCGTGGTAAACAATCAAAAATCGATTTATACGAATTGTATAGTACACTTTAAAATGACTATTCTTGTGAAAATATCATATGACCGTTACACCTTGTCCAGATAAAAAACGTCAACATGGACAAAATAAATATAGTCATTTCTATTAAATTTTTACTTCCTCAACATTTTAGATTGTCTACTTTATAAATATATTTGTAAGTAAACAATTATTAATACTTTATTTATACGGTTTATGAATAATAAATCAATCTTTAAAAGTTCCAAAGCGATTATGGTTTTATAAGTAGTTGAGAATTCTACTATCAGCCAAGCAAATATCGCTTAGTTCCGAAAGTTCCACTGAGAGCGAGGATTAGCATATTACAATATTTGATCTCTTCGAGATATAACATTAAGTGAGATTGTGGTGAAATTAGATCTACCTATTTTACCTGTTTTCTGGGGTAAGCATAAAGGATGGAACACCAATTTATGTACAAGCTTGCTCTTCTTACTTTCCCTACGTCTAGTTTTTTTTTTTTCATTTCATTTGTATAAGTCAGTCTCGGTCGTCTCCTGCTTCAAACATATAATCAGTATTCATACATGCATCTATTACAGCATTCTTCCGTTACTGAAACACTATGCATAACAAAAAATAATAATCGTTATGTGAACAGATTCTGTAGCGTTCAATTTTTTTTTCGAAGTCCACAATATTATTCTTGGCTTGAGGCATAATTTTAATATAAATACGGTGTTTAAATAATCTTAAAATATATACTCTCTTTCATATAGTAAAAATGCGTATCGAAAATCATATTCACTGTAAAATGTTGCAACACTTCGAGAAAGGCTGGATCTCAATGAAATTTTATACGCAACGTCCTACGTGAGCGATTTAACGCGATCACGATTCGCCCCGATATTCGAGTGTATTAACGCGAGTCGACGTCGTACATTGATCATGGGTGGGACGAAGAGAATTCTGAATGTAAATTCGTATCTTAAATATCAAATACTGAATAAATATCTAAGTCTACGGAGTAAAACTAATACTGTAAAAAAAAGACATATTCATGGAGAATTTCACCAAATCTTAGACATTGTAATTATAATAACCTCAAACAAAAACGCAAGCCGCGTTCAAATCGCACGATAATATCCAAACCAACTGACCGCTTTCGCTTCAAGCGGACATTGTTTGAGATTCTGTTTGACATTTTCGCGTTGCGCCGCGCCGAGCCGTATTTGTTTGGAGTTCGGATACGTAGGACGATGTGTAAACGGAGAAAAAATCAGTAAATGCTATTTTCAAGATGGTAAAAGAAAATTAAATTTGATGATACAATTCTCGCAGATGAAGAAGGAAGAAATCGATCAATAAATTTCGACGATCACACATGTTTGGCAGCCGTTGAAGAGGTCGAAAACTGGGCATAGAGAATATTGGCCAATGACTTCAATGTTGGTAGCAGGCATTAGAGAGTGCACTGCTCTATGAACAACAACGTCTTCGCTCGTAGAATCGACTCTCAGAAGCAAATGAAAAGCAACATTCGAAGTAAATGATAAATATATTCCAGAATAATCAATTATTATGGTTTTGTTTTTGTATAATAGTACGCAGTCAGTTAAATGTAAATTCTCCCTCTGCTGACTACTTTTGTAGTGATTAAACATCATTGCTATTTTATAAACAGTGGAGACGCTTAGAGGGATAGAGATGGCCTATACAAATACTAACAGTCTAGAAAAGTCATTTAACCCGAGCTCATTAACCTCGCTTTAACGTCCTCGCTTATGTAAGTAGTCGCTTTGGTCTTTGTGTTTCGAAACAGTAACTATACTAAAACCTTTTGAATTTTTACCCGTTTTATATTCGTGCAGTGTCTCAGTTTCTGAGACTGTATACAAAGCAAATTTTAACGACATGCAGATTATACATATTTATATACAAATGTCTCATGGAAAAATGACCGTATTTACCACCGGGGAGCATCGGGATGTTTATTTTTATAACTTTGCATAGTTTTCAAAAACGATGCAACAGTTTTCTTTGAACTGCCAATTTTAGCATATCTGGAATCTTTCCACTGGAAGCTCTGTAAAAAGAAGAGAAAACAAAACATTATATAGTTAGTGTTCAATAATATAAAAATGTACCTATATTGCAAAATGTTTATGTATAGACAATGATGGCTCAGTGGAAGCGTGTACCTAGCTAAGGTTTCGGCGAAGGAATACATCGTGATGAAACCATAGCATGGTAGAAGGGCATTTGCTAATGCCCGTTTGGCTAGATACAACTCTCAAATTGTTAATCTATCGCCAAACACCTATAACTATATTCGGGAAGCTGCATTTGACAGCCAATTCCCCCACTATGTTTATTAGCATGTTACTACCTTGGGCCACATTGTCAGTTAATATCAAATGAGATTGAAGCGAAATGCTAAAAATTGTAAAGAATAATATAAAAAGTTAAACGTCAGTAAATTAAAAACTAAATGCAACGCCATCCACAGAAAGATTCTTCAAACACACATACCCTTTGAGATAATAAATAAAAAACTTTTAAAAGACGCTATTATATAGTTCTATTAACTCCGAATTGTAATATGCACACAAGTTAATCCCGTTTACGGAATAATAACACGTTAATATCATAGTGACGTTGAAATGAGATTTACACATGAATTAACAGCTAATACGCAAATATAGTTTGGCTTTTCGGATCATACATCAGAGGGCCACGCCTCTCTAGTAATAAATTTACTTACTAGTTAACGTCGAATATTAGAGAGATTTATAAATACAGAGATTATAATTTTGACAATATAAATTATACAAGCCTTTCTGTTTTCAACTTTTTTATTCGATAAGCTATAATAATGCAAAAGTTAAGGAACATGTTCTCATTCATTCTAAACTCTGTTTTACTATATATCACCATGAGATATAAAATTATGCATCAGAGCTATTGTATGTTTCTTTTTTGTACTGACTCATCAAAATGACTGTCCTGAATCAGATCGTAAATTAAGTAATATTTAAGAATTACTGTGATCGCTGGGATTCCATTAATAGTAACAGTTGATTCATGCCTTAGTATATGGATATAAGTTATATTATCCAGAAACACAACGCGCCAAAGGTTTCATCCTAATAGTATTTCCTAATATTCGGAATCTAGTGATGACTCGATACCTGGGATGTTTTCCAAACCGGTAGTAGTGAGTTGACATTCATAAGTGCCGTCTTAGGGCTTGAATTAAATAAAATATTTTTGATTGATTTGGATTATGAGCCAACAGTGCGATTATAAACGATTTCTGTAACACACATATATATATATATATATATATATATATGAGGCGAGTGTTGAATTATTTTAATTTTACAGTATCTCCCAAACTATTCGTTAAAATAACATATTATAGAGAGCATAGTTTATATACATATAATTGTCTTAATTATGAATTATCTTTCGTTCGTAAGGATTAATATGCCATGCCTAATAATATTTCTCATAAATCACTATCCAACTTAAAACATAAACTATTTCACAAAATACCTTATTGTTGCTGTATAAGAGATGCACATGGTACCACAGACTTTTTTTAGATGTACTAAGGAGAAATATTTTTGTATAGCATTGTATTAACGTATCATTAACCATTACGGCAGCGCACGCTGATAAAGCATTTAGGGTACGCTTTTTATTCCGACTTACTTAACAAAAATCAATATTTTAGGCTAGCTGAGAGGTATTGCCTGATGTTAGATAGCCTATACTAATCCTCGTGAACCTGACTATCACATAAAAAAAGAATTTTACGAATGTGATTGGTAGTTTCAGAGATTAGCGTGTGTAAACAAACAAACAAACAAAAAAACTCTTCCTGGTTATTATAATATAGTATAGATGGGAATTAGAATGGCTTGTAAATATTTTTAATAAAGAATTGTTGTGAGTTTCTTTGGTTATTTATTATTTAGGTCTGTTTATTTTTATCTTACATCCCCAGTCCCAATTGGCATGCCCATCATTAGTTTGTGTAGGGTTTGTTGTCCAACAACAGCCTGCTATAATCTGCCACCGGGGATTACAAGTCAGCGTAAAGTTATTTCACGCTTTCTTACATAATTATACTTTTTGGGTTATCTTAAATATTTAAGGGGAAATATTAACCAGTGGGAATTAAGTAAAAATGAGTTAAATTTCAGTAGAATTTATCCCACATCTAGTTTTTCCTTTATCCTTTTTCTGAAGTAATCCACCTCGAAGTTAAGGATTACAATGTACTATGCCTATTTATTATTCGGCGCGCGTTTATTAACCTGCAATTATTTTATATTTATATTTATCTCATATTATTTACAATTTATATAGCTTATCAATTAAAGAATGACATATACAACCCGTCAACAAAATCTCATCAAAATCAACCGATTGTTTATTCATGTTATAATACAAAGTTTCTGATATAAATTTAATTTAACGGTTCTTATAGCCCATCAATTATGAAGGTATTTATGCCTTCTGTGTACGAAATTTCATCGAAATCGGCTAAAAATGAATAAAAGATTATATTATTGGAAATTACTATTTAATTATTATTGATAGTTCGTATAGCCTATCAATTGACTAATGACATAAGTTTCTCGTCTACAACATTTCATTAGGATCAGTCAAGCCGTTTTTGAGTTAAATCCGTTTAACGCACATTATCGGTCTCTCCTCTTTGTGTGAGCCAGAGCGAGAGAGTAAATGTCGGTGTGTATGTATATTGCACACTGTTTAAATAAAATAGAAAATGTCTTTTAAAATGAAGTTTCACTTCTATCGTGTGTGAATCGCACACACACCTTTTTTTAATGGCGTATTCGTTATTAGTTTTCGTTATGAAAGATGTCTATCGGGAAACTACAGATTTATTAACATAGATAAATAAATAATCTTCACAGTTCATATGTGAAAACTTGTTATGTTTATAGCAAAAGTTAGCACTTTTTAGGGTTCTGAAGTGAAAAGGAACCCTTATAGTTTCAGTATGTCCATCTGTCTGTCCGTGGCTTAGCTAAGAAATTCATAGTACGGGTAATAGTCAATCACCTTATTAAGTTAAACTTTCTAATCTTTGTAGGGTCAAGGGTGCCCACCCCCTGCCAGTTGTTTTTAGATAAGTGAAAAAAAAAAACAAATTTTAGTAGTATAATATTATAGTATATTATAGTAGTATGAAAACAGAATTGAAAATTACTTATAGACTACTGTGTAAAGGATGATTCATGTTACATCAAGCCGGGCGCCAGCCGGGATACAGTCAAACATCTATAGTATTCTTTGTATGAAGTAATTCATGCTAAACCGGGCCGGGACTGGGCCTGGCGCCAGCCGGGTGGTGAAACATCTATAGTATACTTTTGTATTAAGTAATGCATGCTGCACCGGGTCGGGGTCGGCCGGGGTCATACAAAAGTATGCTATAAATGTTTGACCATGTCCGACCGGTGTCCGGCCCGTCTCTAGTCCGGTGTAACATAAGCATTCTTAAGTCTGCACATTGTGACGGGCAACTATGGAACTCACACACCACACAACACACCCGACACGTACTTGGCAGATATTTTTTCTAGCTATTTTCATATTATGAAATCAGATGGCTTCCTCAAATTATTCTGGTTGTAGCAGTATTAGCAATGAATGTTAAAATTATTCATTTAGGAAGATTTCTAATATGGAATAAAATAATTAATGGCAGTTATTAGCAGTTAGTTTCATAATAAAATTATTATCCTCATTTTCTTAGGTTTATTTATAAAATATCTATTAAAAATGTAAAACAAACATACTAAAATTATAACAAAGATTGTAACATTTATACTAATATCACATTATATTTTAGACCAACAAGAACTTATCCACATTAACCACAGTTGAAAGAAATAATTCAATGTATTCTGTAATGTGAATGTTTATGTATTAATATAAAAAATATCTTTATACAGCGAAGTACATATCAAATAGATGACAATAAAAATCGATTACCAGAGGCATAACATTTTATAACGCACCGTGAACAAAGAAAATTACAGATAAACACTCTCTAGCAAACTTTAAATCCCCAGTGATCAGAGAACTGGTGGATGGCGTTCAATAATAAATACTAGTGGAGCATTTCCGTTTTATTTTTATAAGGTAAGAGCACCAGTAGTGGACTACTTATGTGCGCGTAAGTTACTATTTTTATAGGAATGTTTTGTAATATTTGCTGATCTATGTGTTAATTAAATAGGGATATTTTTTATTGAAAAAATTCTTCTTTAGGCGCGACTAGGAGGTAACTGGACGACAATGCTACGAAAGTACGGTGGTGACCGTCGGAATGGTGGTGACCACTGGGATGGTGATGGCAGTAGGTATAGTATATAAATAGTCTAGTAAATAGGTTCAAAAACGTATTAATTATTGTTACTGCGAAGTCTTGAAATTTATGGACTGCTATGCAAAAATTCTCATATGATGTATTTATTTTTAACTTAATCGCCATCTCTTATAACGCCAAAATATTTTACTTCAATCGCGTGTGACGATTACACGCTTTTAATCTTTGTTTATGTGTAGATAATTATTTAATTTGCTTTTAGTTGAGAACGCTAGCTGCTGCTATACAATGAAACACGACTGATCCGTGATAGATTTTATTGCGACTGACTTCACTGATTAACAAACTGAACTAACTCCAACAATCTTTTTTATGTTTAAAAATGTATTGAAAACATGTATTGTATTAAAAGAAAAATACAATTGAACACTTTTAAGATTTTGAGTTCGTAGTTGGCCATCTAACAAACATGAAAATCTAGTAGTTGACCATAGGTATGGTAAAGGTTACGGTAATTAAGTTTACAAGCGAATTACAAATAATTCTGCGTTCTATTTGGAATATAAAATACCAGAGCTTGTCAGAAACTAAGACTTAGGGAACATCAAATACGTTCTTCGTTGATCTTCTTGGCTTCGCAATACGAGTAAAAGTATTTTAAAGCCTATGTTTCCCACTGACCAAAAACAGACAAATAGTTTAAAATTATTGTTACAGAAGCACAGCATTAGGTCCTTGCCTTTTTTTCAAAACATGTAAATAAATATATTAGCTTTTAATAATAGATACTTAATGAGGTCAATTACTTTATAGAAGTAACTTTTAGACTATATAAATTAATACTATATAATTAAAACATCAAATTTAGTTCGTATATCGGAAAATTCGTCGAAATTAATTTATAATTTTTGCGTGATTTTAGTTCAAGAAATACTTCACAGCAGACATAGAGTGGTTTTTTCTTAACGAAACAAATCATCAAAATTAGGAAAATAAATGAAAATGAGATTTTTAGTTACTAAGTCTTATCTACTTGCTACAATCTTATTGTGTACTCTATCTCTGCCCGCGGCTCCGCTCACGTGGACCACAGAATGCCGCCGGTATTGTATTTTTATTTTATCTGAGCAGATCTCTAATTATTTTCTATAATAAAAGTAGCCTAAGTTACTCCTTATAAAATTAGCTATCTGTCAGTGAAAGTCCCGTCAAAATCGGTTCAACTGTTTCCGAAAATAGCCGGGACAAACAGGAACAGACAGATAAAAATAAAAATAAAATGGTTTTTTGGTATAAGTTCCGTATATACTTTCAAATGTATTTAGTAAAAAGCTGTTATTTTAAAGCTACAAACAGACACATCAATTTTATTATAAGTATATAGATTTAAGAGACCTACTATTAATCACTAAACACTTAAAATTAATTACTTATGGAGCGAGAGGCGACGTACACTCCACATCGATTCGAGTGTCGGACTGGTGACTAGGACTGTTGATAAAATATCGATATATCGATATTAATATTTAGAATTATCGATATTTATTACTAAAACTTTTTTGGACGATATATCGATAGTCCGATATTGAAATATAGATATCGACGCTGGTATTTTTTTTTAAATAGGTTGTTATTTTTCATTTTTTCCCGCCAAACATTTAAACTACAACATCATCGTAAACCTAATCTACCGTACTTTATTTGCACTATATTATGGTTTTCTTCTTTTACTTCATTTATTTGCATATGAGATGCATTTTAAAACGAAATGTAATTTTGTTTATAAAAAAATACTATAATCTGATATCTTAAATGTACTTTACCCACTGTTGTGTCTTGTTGTTGTTAAACTACTGATATATCGAGAATCCAATGTTTGCCAGATATATAGTTTTAGCAAAGGTCGCTGTGTTCAGTCTTCTGAGTTAGTGGCCAGGTCTGGTAGCCATAGGTAAGGCATGGCAGTATTCAAGTGTTGAAGGCCGTTCTTTTTTCCGAGATGGACAGATTTGTTTTTCATGATTTGTTTTAGAGACCAGTATTTCTGCCAAGTGTCGTTCACGCGCTTTTCTACTTCTTTAGTCGATAAGTTTTTGACAGATATAATTTCACCCAGGTATATATATTATGTTACGCATTAACAGTATGAATTATAAACTGTGTAAATTATTTTTGAGCCGACATTGTCGATATATAATATCGATATTTTTTTCGATAAATCAAACTCCGATATTGATATATTTAAAAATATCGATATATCAAGAATCCGATGTATTAAAAAATATCAACAGTCCTATAAACGTGAGCGGCCGAGAGCCGAGATGCGGGTCCGCATCGTTGCACTGCCGTGCCACTGGTCGCCCGTATTTACTACACAAGTATTATCTACATAAAAGTCTGATATGTTTATGTGTGATTATGTTGAAATATATAAAGCTACGCTACACTTTCTACATTTATTTTATTTCAAGTATAAACTAATACAAGATCTATGCTATAAACTACTATAAGCTAACTAGGTCACTTACATTAAAAATGGACCTTTAAAAATTAAATAATCCTTTCATGCAAACATTAATATTGTCGTACCAATCTCCTTAAGCCCTGAAATTCTCAGTATCCAATCGGATTTGAAATGCAGGCGAACAAACTTCTGAGCTTGCAATTATTGCTCAAACTTTAGTCTGTGAACTCACAGACTTCGTTAAGGACACTTCGCTTTCAATAGTTTCCTCCTCCTTTGAATTGCTTTTCACTAGATTGCTATTTTCTGTTTGAGACATTGTATTCCAAAGCATTTTCGATAAAGTTATTTGTTAAACGAACTTTATATGAAGTGTTTACCTAATGCTTAAAATTGTCATTAATATACCTATATTAATTACCAATTAATACGAATTTTATACGTTTAACTAGCGGTGCCCCGCAGGTTCGCACGCGTTTGTTACGCAGTAATTATTTTATACCGTTATTTTAATTTTACTCATGTTAATGACACTATTTATAGACTTTAAATTGAGGAATGACATATAACTTCCCCTGCACAATTATTATCAATATCGGTTGTATTTTTTTATGATACCTAAAAATATTATTGATGATTCTTTTAGCCCAGCCCATCAATCATGAAATTACTTATACTTTCCGTGTACAAAGTTTCATCTAAATTGGTTAAGATTAACAATGAATTAAAATATTATTGACAATTCTTATAGCTTATCAAATAATCAATTTATTTCGTGAAAAAAAAAAACATAGAAATCGGTCAAGCCATTTTTGAGTTAAATCCGAGCATACAAACGGACTGACATTAAAAAAATATTTGAGGGCATATTCATGTTCAGTGTCATTTATATAAGACTAGCGGTGCGCTCTCGGCTCCGCACGCATTTATTACGCAATAAATATTTACATTCTGTAAATATATTTTTATTCATATTATTGATAATTCATACAGTGTATAAAATAAGATATGACATACCTATTAAACTTCCCGTGTACAATTTTTTTTGAAAACTTTTTTTACGATTCCTAAGTGTTTTATTGGCGATTCTTATAGTACATGAATATGGAATGACGTATACTTCACGTTTGCAAAATTTAATCGGAATAAGTTGAAAATGAATTACCATGAAATTTTTTATTTTCTTTTTTGTTCTTTAATTATCGTCGAATTTATCATTTGACCAATGACATAAGTTTCCCGTGTTCAAAATTTTATAAGAATCGGTAAAGCCGTTTTCGAGTTAAAGACAGACAGACAAAAATTTAAGAGCATATTCGTGATCAATGTCTTGTATAGAGGATGTGTAGCGGGAAAATTGGAAAAAAAATACATGTACAGAGAGAACTGCATATTTATTAATATAGATGACGTATTGGTAAAGAAAGCCACTCCTTGAAATACTATGTACCTACTTTTAATAACAAACCTACCAAAACTTATTACTGTAAATCTGTTTCTCAAATATATTGGCAAAACAGGGTCAAGTACCTTCATTTGTTGATACCAATTGTTTATTGCATTGTTTATTATTATAGTATATTAAATCCAAACTATGAAATTTAAATTGTCATTCATCAAATTGCAACTCATGTTGTATCGGGTTTTATTCGAAACAATGGCAACGGTTACCATTACAAAAGTTAAACAAACAATTAAAAAAAATTGAAAATATACATATAGATTTTAAAATAAACAGTTAAAAAATCAAGATTTCCTATACAATCATACAACACAAATTTCATCCTATAATTTAATTTAGAATTAAAAAAAAGCTGGATTTTATAATTGAGCAGTATGTATGGATCATCATTATTATGAATTCTATAAACATAAAAAAACGTGTGTGCGATTCAGACACGATAGAAGTGAAACTTCATTTTCTATTTTCTTTAAACAGTGTGCATTATACATACACGCCGACATTTACTCTCTCGGTCTGGCTCACACAAAGAGGAGAGACCGATAATGTGCGTTAAACGTTTAACTTTTAACATTTAACGCTTAACGTTTAACGCTTGGAAGTCGCATAAGAAGTTTCACTTCAAAAAAAATCACTATACAAAGTTAACCACCCACCAGTTAACCCCCAGTTAACAACCCTTATTTAACACCCTTGAGTGATGAATTTTCCTAAATTGAAGAGAAGGGGTGATAAATTTTAGGTTAATAGACGCCTTATGTACGCATAATTATAAATAGGTACACATAAATTGTTTCACCAAACAAATTTTCAACCCCTTTTTCACACCCTTAACAAAAATTTGATATAAGATTTTGTACTCATTTATTTCTTAAGTCTTTTCGCATGACGAAGTGTTATTTCATATTGACGTAACGACTCGTATTGGCATATTTCATTCCGGGATCTGCCAACTATATACAAACAGTTTAATGTGAATTTATATAGTTTCAAAAACTATTAAACTTTTCATTTTCTACTCCGCTAATTTTAGTTATTCCAAGGGCACTACTTCTACTATCTATTTGAAATTTGCTAATTTATAGTACATTCTTAGATAGTTATATAATATAGATATGGATTTCTCCATGTATGTTATATAAAATTATATGAAAAATATTCGTATATATCATAATTTATATGAAACATAATTTACTAATTGTGTACCTTTTATGTTTAATGTATTTCTTTTAATTACTATACAAACTAATGTAAAAACCAATCAATTATAAATGTACATTACATATAAGGGAAAATAGTAATTATGTTTTACACAATAGGACATAATAATTATAATGTTTTAAACAATGTAGTTGTCAATATATTATGCAGGGACACATTGAATAACGTTGACGCCGTATATTACCCACCTTTCCTCGTTTCAATTACCTTTATGGCCAACTCTCACTTTCTTGATGGCCGTATTGAATTTTACGATCCAATATATTGTCCCTGAAGTCATAACGATTGCCTACTAAATTTTTCTCACCGATAAACATACCAAGTTTATAAACAATAGGTACTTTTTTTCTCCCCCCCCTTTTTACAATGTTTTGATTTATGCTTTGTAGCAATTTATGGGTAAAGGTTTATCAAGTGTATTGTTTTTATAATGATATGAGCTGGTCCGACAGACGTTGTTCTGTGTGCAAAGTGCAGACACTTTCCGGTAGTTAATGACTCGACCACAGCGCTACCTATCGGATACTAACGAATCGATAATGCATCGTATCGATAAAACAAATATATTACGTAAATATGAGCTCAAATAGGATTAAATATCAACATACTAAAAATAAATCCCGCTTACTCGAGATTTTTTATTTGTTGGTTACTTATTCTTTGGTATTACATAATAGAATCATAATTCAATGCAAAAATCTATTTCTAGCAGACAGAAATATATTCAAGAATAATAATTTCATAAATTCTATGGTTTCACAAAATAATAAATCAAATATCATATTTATCATTCAACAAAATATAAAAAAACATTTAATATTTCAATTCCATACTTATAATTGTACCTACATGTTATGCCGGCTCCATACTCACGTCGTAAGCACCCGTGAAGGGGCCTGAACGCTATTGTCCAACTACCACCCCGACTACCACCACCTCAATGCTCACCACCATCCCGACGGTCACACCCGTACTTCCGTTGCATTGTCGTCCAGTTACCTTCTAGTCGCGCCTAAAGAATTTTTACTTAAATATTTTTTTCTAAAACTACATCAGTTGTTTAGCGTGCATCATATAAATATAACAAATGAATACATTCAGTGATGTTTTATCGTAAACCCCGTTCTAAGATTATACTATAACTGAGTTATTTGTCAACAGGCAGACATAGCACATTCGGCCAAAGGTTACGAATCGGAGGATGAAAACGCGGGCAGAAAGTGGCAGAAGGCCAGCGACGAACGGTCGCCAAGCAAAACTACCATGTACTCTAAGCAGGTAATTAAATTTATTGCATAGAGTAGAAAAATAATACACGTAGGTACTACAATAAAGTTCTTATTTTGAAATATTTAAAATTCAAAACAAAGCAGTCGTTATAATTCCTTACATATTGAGAAATTTAATCTTACAGTAAACATGAGCTTTCTTTAAAAGGATATCCCATAATATTTTGTAATGTTAGCGTCTAGTAATAACCATTTAATTGAAAATCTGACGCCATATACTTCAGTTTGTACTCTAGATTTAGCGTCTTACAATCTCAGGTCGTCATATAACATCAGGTGAGTTTGTGCTCGAAGGTTAATTTATAAACAATATGTCAATACAAGTTCTTATTACAATTTGAAAAACATTCCAAAAAAAAAATTAAAATTACAAGTTATTTTTTGGAATGTTTTTCATGTGTATAAAATATAAAAGGTTATTTCACAATTCAATTTTATCTCAGTATTTTGGTACGTATTTTTCGATTTCTACCACAATTATCTTGGGGGTGGATTAATATACAGTAATGTTTATATGATGAATGATACGAAAGTGGATTCACGACAACGTTTTGATGGATGAGAATATAGAGTTATAAGAAATATAAGCTACTAGCGTTAAGTTACGCGTTACTGTGGCTCAGAAAAATATTTTTACTACAATCGCAACCAATTTTTACAGGATCACCCGCTGGTCTAATCTGAAGATTGTCTGAAAATTTTATCAAAAAGGCTCCAGCCGTTTTATAGTCCATAGGAAGCATATATAGAAACGTTGATTTTTATAAATACCTATAGATATCTGAATTGCAACAATTATTGAAGTGAAACTTCTTATGCGACTTCCATGCGTTGAACGTTAAATGTTAAACGTTTAACGCACATCGGTCTCTCCTCTTTGTGTGAGCCAGAGCGAGAGAGCAATATATTATCGGTATTCCTCTTTGTGTGAGCCAGAGCGAGAGAGTAAATGTCGGTGTGTATGTATATTGCACACTGTTTAAATAAAATAGAAAATGTCTTTTAAAATGAAGTTTCACTTCTATCGTGTGTGAATCGCACCGCACACACACCATTTTTTATTTATTTATTTATTATATGCAAACTTCACAGAACATTTTTTGACATTTTTAAAATATTAGAATATAATTTTAAAGTGCTAATTAAGAAGTAGTATTATTATATTTCGTATACCGTGTGTATGAATGTATTTAGAATGATGTTTATATAAACAATGTTGTGTGTGTGTGTGTGTGTGAGGGAGTGAATGTGAGTGTTGTGATTATTATTTTAGTGTTTTAGGTTTCCTGTATTAGTTTTGAACTAACCTTGCACAGACCAAATTCAAAAGTTGATTTCGACTAAGGTAGAATAAGTCAATATCATTGAAACGGTTGTTGTACTGCGTAGTACATCTGTAAACTCCTCCTTTCTTTGAAGTTGGTTAAAATACGGCACTTGCATGAAACAAATGCATAGGAACAGTATAATTAAGTAGTTTTCTTAATGGTGACATTTTCAAACAACCCTCCGAATATTAGTAATTACATAGTTTAGGCCCAAGTATTGACATTCAACTGCATTTCAGGAGTTCCGAGAGCAGTACTGCATCAACAACAAGCAATTGGACTTGCTGGAACTGGAGAAGTCCAAGAAGGACAGATTCCTCGGATGTCTCTCCCAATATCATATTGAGAGCCCCTGTTCAAGAGCCAACAGGTTAGATTATATGATTTTAATATACTTTTATATGTTACATATGTGGCAAAGAAACATATGGCCCGCCTGATGGTAAGCGGCTACCGTAGCCTATGGACGCTTGAAAATGCCATAGGTATTACTAGCGCGTTGCCGACCTTGAACCCCTATGGCCCAAGGACCTCTGGAAACTCTACTCATCGCAGGAGGAAGGTTATTTATCCGCGATCTTCTGTAGGGTGATTGTACTGTAGGTAATTAATATAAAGTCATTAAATATATGTACCTACTTTGTATTATTCAACTATGTATTATTTGAAAATTTGAGAAGTGATTTTTTTTTCAATTAAATTCATTGGAATAATTTTATTTTACGTACGTATAGGAAATTCCTGATTTAAGTATGATGATTTGAGGCGATACATACAAGTATCGTGCCTAATATATAATATTATATTAAAGTTCTGAATTTAGCATATAAATTCAATTAAATTCCATTATTTATTAAATAGATAAACAAATTTACCATATTAATACTCGTATTTGAATATTAAAGCACTTTAACGCCCACAATTGTTTACTAAATTTAATATAATGTTTTAGCTGATGTAAATATTTAGAACTGAAATGATGAGTTCATTACAAATTCCATTTGTGACCTTTACGAATTTACTAATATAAACGTTCCCAAATAATATAAATGAACGATCAAAAGGATGATTTGATTAAGTGGAAGGGTGAATTTAGTAATTCCAGAATGTATGTGTAGTTTCACTTATTCATATGAATGTAGATATTCCTATAGAATTTGCTTTAATTTATAAGTTAATGTATTTTATTTAATTGTTAATGTATGTTGTTTAATTCTCTATAAAAAAGTGAAAACTTTAAAGAGGTGAAGAAATATTAATTCCTCCTTCTTTATTTCTATCAAACAAAGAAGGGAACTGGAAAACGGGCGGAATTTTTTTTTACAATTTATGTGACGGACATTTAGCCTCCCATCCGATTAGTTTTCGGGCAACTCCATATTCAGCTATTAGCCGAAAACTTGTTCCCATGCATAAGGTATGAGGAAACTTTTGCCATCAACATTCAATGTGTGCGTCAGTGAAAGTTGGTTCCTAGTCATATAACAAAAACAATGTTAAAAATATTTGATACAACTAGTTTTGATGATGGTCGAACAATCATTATTTTCTAAGTTCATATATTTAGAGGTTGCTCAAATCAAATTGTCTTAATCTTTCGGTTTTTTAAATTATTATGAAAACTCTCTTTTTTATATAGTTGATATTAGTTCTAAAACAAAACCTTCTAAGCGGTTACTTCAGTCACATGATATAATCTAATAGATACTACAAAATGAGCAATTCTTGCATTTACATTTGTCTGTACTTTTAATTGTTTTCTCGGTAATGTCTCTAACCATTTGTATAAAATTTTGTACTTAGACATTTAATATCTAAGTTTAACTAGATAGGTCTTTGGTCAAAAGATTAATATATTATAGTAATTGCCAGCTTGTAAATATCAAAACAGCAATGTTTTATTTTTCGAGGCAAATATAGGCTTAATCACTATACCGGCCGAAGCCGTAATGACGATTTCGAAAGCATAAAAACCTATAGGTTCCCACTACATTGAAATACTATAGGAACATTTCTCAAAGCAATTTGGTTTCTTAACGATGTTTTCCTCCACAGTCAGTCGATTGTGTATCTAATTAAATTCTAATTCAATGTACTGGCATTCCGTATTTGCCGTCGTTTAAACCTGAATATATTGGTTCGATATTCCACTAGAACATAACAGGACACAAAAACAGAAGCAAGAATGACAAATAAACAGTAATTTCACGCGTATCAAACCGCTACAATAAACTAATAATTATATAAGGATAGCCATCTTCATTACAAAATTTCGGGCCGCATAAGTTTCTCTCACAATAAATTGGCTCCTTTGGGTAGGTAAAGGTAACAAATAGGGCATTTTATTATTCTGCACCCTCGTAATCGTGTTTGGACTCAAGTAGGGTGAATGGACGGCACTCCAATGTTTTTAACATTTATTTCCTACGCTTTTATACGGCTATTTACGAAGCCATTACTCTAACTGTTCAGATTTTCGAATGCGTTAAGTGGAGCATTCGCAGTCCTCTCAAATTCATCTTCATACATAACTAACGGTGACCCGCGGCTCCACACGCTTTTGTTACTCAGTAATTACTTTCGCCCTTGTATTTTTTTTAACCCATATCATTTACTATTCATATATATATCAATCGAGGAATGATATGTTTCCGCTAAGTCATTGGGAGGACTGGCGCTCAATTGCCGCTGCCGGACCACATCTATTGGTGCTTTACGACAGATTTTCAATTTGAGGGTGGTTTCTAGTCAGGCGGGCATTAGAAAAAGCCCTACAACCATGCTATGGTCTCATCAAGATGTTTTCCTTCACAGAAAGCTCAGACTCATTGTGGGGATTTGAACTCATGTCGTTCGACGCGGAGTCCGTACTAGATACCACAGAGCCATCATTAATTTAAAATTTCAAAATTTATTAAAACAAAATTGTCATTTTTACCTGTTTAGAACGAATTTATTAGAATGGAATGATATTATTCACAGTTTTATTTTTTAAGTTTATTATATATTTGAGACAGTTTATGGTAATTTATTTTTTCAGAGCGTCGTTTTTATCCGTGTGTGTCCGTCGTCGGGTGCCCTCAGATGAGAATCTCAACACCGATTATGCACCAATACAGCGGTATCCAAGGTAACACGAAGAAACATAATTAATAGTGAAACATAATTAATAGTTAGCGTCACGGGTTCTCTACGTTCATGTGGTTAATCCAAGATTATATGACATCATTTCTATGTTTGGATGTTTCTTCATAATAAGTTATGGAAAATCGTGTTCATTTATGTACGACATTTAATTTGAACACGTGTATGTACTACTTGCTAGGCAACTTGTTCAATAAAATATTTTATTATAAGTCTAGATTTTTTTGCTTGTCAAATAAGTATATTTGCCATGCAAAGTATATTTAAAAATGCGTGCGTCAGGCCACGCACAATGTAGGGTTCCGTAGTTGCCCGTTACAATATGCAAACTTAAGGATCATGACCCGGTGTAACATAAATAATAAATGTTAAGCCATGTCCCGGCCGGCACCCGGCCCGGTGTAACATTAATCATCCTTTAGAGAGAGGTCTTTAAGTAATTTTCAATGGAATTTGTACGAAATTACTTTTCCATATAAATTTTATAAGTTGATTGACTAATACTCGTTAACTTGTAAAGTCTACTTATCTCTGATAGTTTTTCATGTATCCAAATACAACCATTTAGCTGGCATAGGTTGGGGACACTATATTTTGCAAACGATATGGTTTTAATAACCCCGCAATACATTTGAAAAACCTGTTCATAGACACCCCCACACAATGGGAAAAAACGAGGTTCTTTTCACGCGAAAACAACAATCCGATTTACATGGTTTTTATTTTAATTCATATATATGTTATCTGGCTAAGTTATAGGATATACTTTATTACATAAAGTAATATGCAAACTAAACAGTGACAATATAGGTGAATCGATTCGGAAAAAATACTCTTTTTTGGCGATTGCTGAGTAAACCAAAAGAGATCAGAGAGAGTATCAAATTAATGCTCTACATAATTGTAGACTTTAAAGAGACCAACAAAAAAGTCAGCAATAGCATATATCTATCTTGTAAGGATCTCCCACAATAAGCCTTTGTCAGGCAGTACAATTCGCGCGTGCGATTGATCGACAGCATTCTGTAGTCCACGCAAGCGGACCCGCGGGCACATCTAGTATAGTATAATTATGTCTTTTTCTTTTCAATTTCATTAAAATATCTTGTCTATTGCATCCTCGTATTAATTTGATCTTTTCTTTGCCGATTTCTATGTACGTGATGTTCTAAAATGGTTTAAAAAAATTATATTTATTTTTATTACGGCATATACATACAAAATTTGTTTACGTAACAACATACCTCTTTTTTGATTTATTTGCTGTATATATATGGTTCAGCAACAGGTAAATGCACCTATAATGTATTTCTGTTGTTTCGTTACAAACCTATGCTAGGTTTGAAATGATATAGTCACGTGTAAGAATGTTTGGTAGAAAACTTTTGTGAAAAAGACAATGGGTTTCAAAAAAATTTTGTTTAAGAGCATTATTTGTCCAAAGATTTGGCCAACCCACCCCGGCTCCGCCCGAGGTATGTGCATATGACGCCGACTTGGAATCTTCGTACTTTCGCCGACGTCCACGGTCCGTATGCAGCCAGCCTGACCCGAAGAGGTTCACCTGGATGCCAGAGGATGAAGACTTCACCCGCATGGAATGGCCACAGTAAGTCATAAATGTTTCATAATATACAAACAACAGATGTGTATACAATGAAAGCTTTTTAAAGCGACGTTCGACATGCCGAAATTAAATGCGATGATAAAAAGTCTTCAAGCAGTTATATTATATTTATATTACATATTAAATCTAAGCCCTAAAGAGTTACGTATGAATGTCAAAATATTACTACCGTTTCGGGAAACACCTAGTCATAGAGAAGAACTGGCAAGAAACAAGATCGGGTGTATAAAAAAAACTTTTAATTATCTATGCATTGTTTACAGTTCATTGTAATTTTTAAAGAATGTATAGAAAGGGAGTCATTTTCAGACAGCACTATCATTCAAGTAATGATCCACCCTATAAATTCCTTTTGACAATTAAACTTGGTTTACTTGACTCTTAAACTTGGAACTTGTTCTAAAAGATGAGATTACTTTTTTTTTTTTATTTCTAGTATTGAAATTGTGCCTGGCATTTACAAGTTCAAATTCATGAAACAGTTTATACTGAAACGCAAGGCGCCTGAATAAGCCGGCTACAACGGATTTTGCGCCATCTGTATGGGATTGCGACTCGGCCAGGAATGGTCTTTTACCCCGCAATTGATTTTAACCGCTAACTATAAATAAAGTTCAGTATTTAATTATTTATATAAGACATTTTACATTAATTAGAAAGGTGAAAAAAAAAATTCAATTTATTAAGGACAAACCAATATTAATGGGAACTAAATGAGCGTCTGCCATAAAATATTGCCTTTTCATTCCGGCCGCAAATGACGGTATAATGCTCGGTAGCAAGCAACCTTTAAAATTTGCATAAGTTGAGTAGGTTTTCTTTACAAAATTTTCCTCACACTAATAATTATTTTTTGAATACAATTTACGTTGTTTTCGTGAAATTTATGCAATAACAAAAATATTGATGAATATGGCTCTACGACTGAAGGAATATAAGGAAAATATTTTGACGATACTTGATATTTTTAACGCTATTACATAATTTATAGAATATTAGTGGTGCCCCGCTGATCTGCATGCGTTTATTACGCAGTAATTGTTTTCTTCTCGAAACCTTATTTTTACCCATAACTTTTTAAAAGAATTATAAGAATCGATAAAGGTATTTAGTTTAAGATTTCTAAAAGTTTTATTACGATTCTTTTAGTCTATCAATTATGGAATAACATATACCTACTTCCCGTGTATAATAATATTTCATGCAAAATCGGTTGAGAAATAATCAAAATTTATTTGTGCTTTTTTTAGATTTCTTAAAGTATTATTGACAATTCTTATAGCCTATCAATGGAGAAATGACGTTATTAAGACTATTGAAATCCGGACATACAAACAACCAGACAATTTTTTTATGTCTTATTCCAACAAAAACAAATTTGATAAGGGGGCCATGTTCGGTAGAAAAAAAGGTTCGTAATCACCGATAGAATAACTGAGATCTAATGGGTGTCAAGCTCAAAGCAGTTCCTTTAATTAGAGCTGCAGGAATGTATGTATTTAATTCAATTACAAAGTGAAAAATTACTTTCTTTGATATGGGATTTCTAACTTGGCAAGTCATAATCTATAATACAAATTATTAAACTCAACGTCTCTCTGCCTGTCTGTCAGTTTATGTTTTTTTCACGCAAAAGCCACTAATCCGATTTACATGTGTTTTCCCTTAATTTTATTATATATAGGGATACATGATGAACTTACAGCTTACAGCAAAATAACACATGTATAAAGAAATAAAATAAAGAAGGCAATTTAAAAAAAAACACACAGATGATATTCAGTAAAATAATTGTATTTTTTTGTATTGTATTATTTCGTAAATATTCAGAATAATTCGGGCGGTCACTTGCGCATGGGCGACATTGTATTTCACAGCTTATATCACTTTTATCAATACAACAAGCGATTCATATTTATCATTTTGGAAAATTTTCATTAATATCGAGATATTTAGGTGACAAAACTATTGCAATATCTTTAGAACCTTATGTTTTCTAAGGGAAATTTTAGAGTAAATATATATTAATTAACCTGTATGTACTAATATGACATAATTATTTTTAGGTGTTCGTCTATACGTCTGTTTATATATCAGATTTACAGTAAACGGCTTGACCGATTTTTATGAAATTCTGTATTCTATTCAATTATAGGTTATAAGAATTGTCAATTAAAAGAGTTAAATTTGCATGGTGGTAGGGCTTTGTCTAATGCCCGCCTGGCTAGCTACCACCCTCAAGTTGAAAATCTGTCGCCACGCACCTATAGGTGTGTTCCGGAAGCTGCACTTGAGAGCCAGTCTTCCACTAGGTTTAACGTGTTATCATCTTGGGCCACATCGTCACTTAACATAAGGTGAGATTGTGGACACTAAGCCAAACCAATAACGATAAAAAAATGCGCCATGAAAATAATTACTAGATATGTAATAAACGCGGGGCATCGCTTATTAATATTATATTAATAACAAAATACAATAATTTACATAGTTTGAAATTTGACCATTGGCTTTGTATTGCGATCCGAGTAAATTTTCCCGGATATGATATTACTATCGTAGTAAAATGGGTCCCTATATTCCTATATATGACGGGTTTATAGCCGCAGCTTATGAGGTGTTATATAAGGGTGTGTTAAACCGGAACGGTGGTAACCTTCTAAGCTGACCTTCTAAGCCAGTTTTAGGGTATCATATTCTGTATTAATTATTTTATGAGATGTGTGAAGTGTAATATGCCATCACTCTATATGTAGCTTTAAATGTTTAAAGGTTAAATGACAGAGCTAAAACACGAATGTCTTAAATTATGGATATTCCGTTGTTGTAATAGTCGTCATTGTTTTTTGTATTATGACATATATATAGTTAACATTTAATGTAGAACAGTATTTTCTAGATAATAAGACAAAGTTTAATTGTTAGCTCGGGTTTAAAAATTTGCGGTAGGAAATGACAATTTGTGTCCGACTGGATAGTCACTACAGTACCTACACCAGGTGTAACATACGCTCTAGTATGTAAAGGAAATAAGGAGGGTGTTAGGAATATTTTCCTGACTGATGCCCGGTTTCTGAACATCTCAGTTGAACTCTCACTAGTTATTGATTCGATAAAGTTATCCATAAGATAAACGTCAGTTAACCGTCACTGTATTTCTGAACACACAACGAGCCGTTCAATTACTATCACATCAATAATCAGTTCCTTATATTGTCACTAGATGGGTCTTTTCACAAGACTGAATCTGAAATCGATTTTATTATTGTAATTTGTCATTGATACTATTTTATTACTATTGATTTACTTATATTTCTAATTAAATAAGTGGCCTAAAATTGTTTTATTTATAAAACATGATAATTCATTATTTATCAACGACTGTATAAGCGACATCTTTGTCAAAATATCGAAAATTAAAACGTTGTTTTTATATAAGTGTTTCGTATGTGGTACCTATTATTTCCGTTTTTTCGGTTGTTTTATATTCATTAGTCTTTTTAGTATCATCTCTGTTCATATTCTATTACTTTTTAATATGTAAAAAAAATATGGACAGCGTAATATTTTTTTTAATGAAAGTGCTTCAAGATGCTTCTTAAGTAACTACCTGGAAAGTACATGTAGCGTAAAAGCGTAATGAAATACAAATTTGCTTTAATACGGACAATGTGTATGTAAATCGTTTTTTTAGATTGGTTTTGATAGATGAAACATCAAACAACACATATCGAATAGATAAACGGCCCATTTTGGTCGGCTAATATAAACCAAGTTTATCTGATGTTTATCGTTTGACGATGTGTTCAGAAACGCAATTTATGAGTTATTGAATCGATACCGCTATAGAACAGACAAACTAAAGTTAAAAGTACCTCTGAAACCGAGCATGAGTCGCGCCTACTGTAATCATAGTGATAAATACGTCCAAAGACTCTGTTTTTGTTTGTCATGTTTCGGAATCAGGCCAGCGAGAGGCTTGCTGGCTGGCATGACAGCGGCGACTGGTGATTGGTGGCCGATCTCGATAATCGCCAGTATTTTTAGATTGTCGTCACTTCGCCGTGTTACTATGAATAAAAAAGTAATAAATCTGTAATAATTCATGTACAATCTAATATAAATTAATTTCAGATCGGTAATAGAAGATAACGCGGGTTGGCCGCAGAACTATAATGTCGACCAAATCGCGTCAGTAAGCCGTGGTGGCTCTCTACCCAGGCCGCCTTCGATAATACCGTAAGTACAAAATTTACGCTTTCTATCACATCAGACAGCAATAAAATAAAACCCTTGAAGCGAGAAGTAACCCTCGGTTTTTGTAAACTATGTACCTATATTTGATAATATATTTCAAAGTACAAAGTACCAATACTATTATTAAAACAATAATTTCAATTCAATAAAATCCTTCAATAGTTAAATTAAAAATGAAATCCTGTTCGTTAGTCAGCGCATAACTTGAGAACGTCTGGACTGCCTTGGGTTTTTCCTTTTTTTTGTTTAATACAAATAGTTGGAATGAGTTTTTAGGGAAAGAAAAATGTGAATAATTACCCGGAAAATTGGAAAAACCGAAATTACTTTTTTCTGTTGGTTTTTTTTATGCAATCAAGAACTCACGATTTGATCGATGGATATACGTAATTCTTGTTTTGCTTTAATCGTTATGTTCTTGGAAAGTATTCCGGTAGAAAATCGGGATAGGTGGCGCTGTAGTCGAGTTATTGATTATTGCAAAGGGCAGAACAACGTCTGCGGGGGCCAGCTAGTAATTAATAAAAAACAACTCTAAATAGAGAAAACATAATATTAAAAAATAGAGACCTCACATACGAGTTCCTAAAATAAACTACTTTTAGATTTTTTCTGGCCGAAACAATTATTATTAACTAGAATTTTCATTTAAAATTTAGATTACTCTTGAATAAATACCACTGGAAAAACATATTTTCTTGTGTTCGTTGTACGTATATTTAATTGTAGTCTTAAATAATTGAATTTAATTATTTTTTTATTTATTTTTTTGTACTACATTGGTGGCAGTCAGGTATACGGCCCACATGTTGGTAAGCGGCTACCGTAGCCTATGAAAGCCTGCAATACCACAGGTATCAGAAGCGCGTTGCCGACCTTTAACCCCCTACCCCAAGGAATTCTGGAAACCCTACTAATCTCAGAAACACAACACTAGGTAATTTGGCTAACATCTTCTGTAGGGTGGAGGTATTTTACCAGTCGGGTTGCCGCAAGTCTAAAGCCAAATTACCTAGTGTTTAGACTTGCGGCAACCCGACTGGTAAAATACCTCCACCCTACAGAAGATGTTAGCCAAATTACCTAGTGTTGTGTTTCTGAGATTAGTAGATATTTCTTTAGATATCTCCAAAGAAATTTATCTGTGCTCTACCTCTCTTATTTACATATGAATGAAGCATACGCATTCAACGTCCTAAATCATTGTTAGTAAATATTACGAAGTATAATAACATTATTTTCTATTTGTATGGCTCGTCTAATTTACTAGATAAAGGGTAATCTAAATGTCTATTAAAGGTTACAACTATCATGACTTTATTACTGTATATCTATTTATACTAATTGTAATAAAAAGTATATAGAGAATAACTCCGTAACTTGACGTTGATTTTTGCAGTTGTACTATGCTCTTTTTAATGTGGCTTCTGCCTATGTAGGCAGTTTTGCCAATGTCAAAAGTGACAAAAAAAGACAAGTTTAAGAGTTACCAATTGCTTGGTGTACTGTAGGAAACACATACACACGTACACATAATGACACAATATAAAACAGTCACAAATTAGAAATATTATTGTTTTATGGGATCTGCAGGGATATTACAAAATGATGTGTTAAACAGTACCAGACTACTCGCATAACCTTATAATATTTATGATGATCATTAAATAAAGGAAGAGTAAATAATTTTGTCAATGTAATATCATCATTATTATATCATCATAGCCGAAAGATGTCCACAGCTGGACAAAAGGCTTCCCATAGTAGTCGTCATAATGAGCGGTCTTGTGCTATTTACATCCAGCGGGTTCTCATAACTTTCACCAGGTCTTTAGTTGTATAGTATGCATAGATGACGGGTGGTGAGGTTTGGCGAGTGTAGAGTGACACGGGCAGAGATGCGAGTGGGAAAGAATCGAATAGTGGTGAGAAGAGGTGAGGTACGGGGGCGAGGAAAGAGTGGTGTGATTCGAATAGAATGGACAATATACATAATGTCAAATATAAAAATTGTTACTTGCGTGTATTATTATTTTATTAATAAAAAATACATTAGATTTTCCTTGCCTGCCCTCCCCCCCCGTCCCGCCTGACCAAAATCTTAAATCTTAGCTAAGCCCATGTTCATGGCCTTCTATAGTTACTTATATAGAAAATGCTTTAAAGAGTTTAACCGTGCGTACGTCCATAGTTTCCAAAAAGCGCTCGAAACTGATACAAAAAGTTCACGTTACAATAAAACCCTATTAAACTGTCCTCGAACTTACACGTAATTTTGTATTGGTTCAACTGTCCGGGTAACCTTTTCAAGCTTATACAATCATGTTCGAGCAAGTCGCCCGAAATAATACGACCTTTCTGTTATCTTAATAAAGGTAAACAATAAGGATTTTTTATATTATTACCACACTGTTTACAATTATAACGTGAATTTCATGATAATTATACTAGATATACAGATAAATATTTTTAAAGAACAATATATTTGACAATACTAGCTGTGCCTGCGACTTTGTCCACGTTGTATTTCATGTATGAAAAACAGCAAATAAAAAAAAAACATATGTAGGTAGGTGTACTGAACTTCAAAATTGGCAGTTTAATCGTGTTTCGTGCTTTGTAAATGTCTCGGATTCTTTATTCTAGTCTATTACACCATTGAATAACCAATTCCCGTTAATTTATAAGTCTAACAATGTGCTATTTTAATAAGTAAAATAATCCAAAAACCCTACGAATGTTCAGCTATGTTTAACTTTCACGTAAGAATTGTTTTCACTCCAACGTTTACCTTTTTGTGTATTTTCATATCACGAGTGCCTTTGCTACGTCATGCGGCATAAAGGTTAGGGTGAAATTAAAAAGGTCGAAATGTTTTATCGTAGAAGCCAGTGTCACTCCTGTTCGCAAATAACTATGAACTTCCAACGCTGCGTGTCATAAATATTTTAATTTTCTCCCGTGTGTTATGATAGTTGTGGAGTTTTGTTTCGGCTTGTGTCTCGTGAGGAAATGTGGGTACGTTAATGGCAAATTGATATTAAATTGTTCTGAGGATGGATTTAAGTGATTGAGCAATTTTTTTGTCGTAAACATTTCATAGATCTATATTCCCATGATATGGCGCTTAATGACAATGCTTGCAATCCCATCACCGCGGCAAACGGACTTCGTGATTACCGGTTGATATTTTCTTACTGTTGTTGCATGTAAATGCTGATGGATAACAAAAGTGCCGTTGAAAATCTACATTGTTTAAGCTTATTACATTTTGAAAACTGTTTTCAACTGTGTTTATTTATTTTTGTATTTGTGATAAAGTTCTTAGTTATTATGTGCATTTGCTATGAATAGTTAATTGCACATAAATCTTAATTCTTTTGAAAAGCATCAATATTCTAAAAAGTGACTATTAAGAATTTTTGTTTTTCTAGATATTAGACGTCACTAAGACCCTTTCACTGATTAATATTATTTGTGTACATGAATGTTATACTTGTTAAACTATAAATCAAATCAAAGGCTTTTAAGCGTACGTACCTACTTATTATTGACGTAAATGTGTTTTGATTGAAACACTTAATATTTAATTATGTGCCCGACTTGCCTATTAGTTGCTTAAAATAGTTTGATACGTATTTACTTTTAAAAATGAAGTCATACAATACTTTAAAGCTTACTGTCCATGACAGCGTCATTTGTAAGTTGCATGAATGCTGCAAATGACGACAGTTGTGTTTTGCATTACAGTTGGTCCACGTGCGTTACATGACATACAAGCTTCATGCAATCTACAAATATAAGTCATTTCTTTCAATTTTAGCATTGAAAAGCACGTTTTTTTTTGTTACATTGGGAAAATGTCATCTAATGATGAAGATGTGATTGAAGCATTCGCTTTTATTAAAAGACGACGAATCAGACGTAGAATGTACTGGCTTCATCCTTTCATCAAAAATAACATTCACTTTAGATTGTTTGTTATTGCAACAGAATTATCAGAGATTCTGATTATATACATACGGATACTGCTTAATAATATGAACATAATTGACTGCCGATGCCGCCATTACAAATAAAGTTTCGTCTATGCGTCTTCGTGGACACTAGTCCTAAGGCTATTCATATAATAGCCTGGTTGCAGTGGTATAGGACTGAGTAAGCCTAACCTAATATAACCCTCCATGATAACAATAACAGCTTGCTGTTAACGAAATAGTATAATTAATATTACACTACATAACTCTAGTGTAGTTGCTACAAGAAGTGTTTGTGTCCCCACGTAGCGGCTTTTGAAAGAACGTTCACACTAATGACCCCGGTCGTGCCGTGGTGTAATTACACCAAAGAACGAAACCGTGTTATTTTGTTATGACGCTAATGGGTGGAAGAATTACTACGTACATACAATATGTTTTTGTTTTCATGAACTACTTCCTAGGTTTGTATATAGATAGAGAGTAGTAGAACCTGTGGAACGTTCAACATTTTTTGACGTGAATATGTATAGGAATATTTGCTTCGATCGTAGGAAGCTATTCAAAGAACTGATGATAACAAAATAGGGAAATGTAGTTTACATTGCAGCTACATATATATAATCTACATACACATTACAGCACTCGATAGTTAAAGGATCAAAGAATTCGTTACGTAGAGTGAGGATTATGACGCATCGTGTCGCCACACTTTATTTCTACCGCAAAACAACAGCAAAATGAAGGTGTGTTTCTGAAGATAAATTTAGTGAATGATTTCCTTCCCATCTATTCAATTGGATGTAACAATTGAAATAGTTGTCTATCGTCCATTGCTCTCTGAGTTATTTATCGAAGGCCGCACCAGTCCAGGAGGCAGGCAACTGAATATAAAACCGCCGCTCCCTGTAATATGTGAGAGGTTAGAGTTAGGGAAGAGCTCGCAATTAATCCCTCGCACACACAATGATGTTTTAAATTTATCTGCCACAAACTCTACCTAATAGTTTTGCAATGTTTGCCAACTTTAACTGGTTTCAATTTTAATGGACCGCATCGTAGCGATTTAAAGTCTGATCTCTAATATTTATTGATACTCCAGTACTATACAAAACAATGGCTTCATAGATAAATAGCAAATAGCAAAAAACCATTAAGACTTTCGATATGTACCTATATGATACCTATGTAATGCAATCATGCAAGGACTTGAAAAATCATTTGAATCAGTAGGATAATGGAATTTTTGGACTTCGTTATTTCTTGACTTGGACCAATGGACATAATTTTCATCATCCAAAAAATGCACTCAGAAGAAAATAATTCAAGCCGTTCCTATTGACAATAAAAAATACAAAAGTTAGTGTTCTCACTTCAAAAAGGAACATAGTGATCTCTTGAATTGGACCATGCACTTGGAAGCGCTTTTGATCAATATATTTGTCTCACTTCAATACTAAAGAGGAAATGAGACAAAAGATATAGTTCTAATTTTCACCACACGCTCGTGTCTCCATTTGCAAATGCGCGCCATTTTCATATTAGAAACGTCAAAGATTGTCGCGACTTTCCGACCGATATTTAGAAACAAAACATAATATGAGTTCAAGCGAGGAGTCCGACATTAATATGGAAATACTCCACCGGATAGCTTGAAAGAGTCGCTAATTGCAGGTATAATTTCCAAGTCTCCTGAACTAACTGTATCATTTCTTATTTGCTGTTAAAAATAATCTTATGATTTTTTTTTTCATTACATATTGTACAGTTTTCTCGCAAATGTCTTGAAAAACGTTGTATAACACGTGTGTGGAGGTTACTTTTTACAGACTCGTGACTATGGTAAGCCCTCCACTTGATCTCGGACTTACATTCGTCTACTCGTTTGTAAAAAAAACTTACCGTACTAGTATCATAAATAACTATTACCTCAATGAGATAATAAAAAAAGGTAAAATATTTCTTTTCTTTGAACACAGGCAAAATTATCAAGACATATTTACCTATATTAAGTTTGCTTAGCGTACGCAATCTCTCACGACGCAACGTTAGCTAGGATCCTAAGTTAACAAGCCAATATCCGCCAAAATTATAAAGCACATTTCAAGGAAAATATATACCTAGTCTCATTGAATTATTTTTCATATCATTATTTGTTGTAAACATTTTATTTCATGGATGTCTAATTCACTAAAATGTATACATCATATTTTAATTACAAATAACGTACACTTAAAATGGTTATGATAAATGCCATTAAAAAAACAGGACATATTTCATTATTTTAAATATTTATTTTATCATATAACTATATTTTTTTCTTATTAAAGGGCTTGTGGGTTTTTCCAACCAAGAACAGTAAGTAAGATGGATCAACATAATCCATTATGTTGAATATTGGTTGTTTCTGTTAGTAAATTATTATCGAATATGCCAAACTATACCAAACTTACCTATTGTAAAACATTTATCAGACAAACTTCCTAGCACAGTGTTGGAAGTACTTACACTACTGATAAGAAATCGTGAATTGGAGCTATTTACCTTCTTCTTTAAATGATTCAAATAAATAACCAAGCTATACATACATATATAATAAAATTTAGGTGTCTGTTTGTAATGTCAAAATAACAGATTTTTACTAAATACATATGAAAATATACGCGATACCTATAACAAAAAAAAAACATTTATTCATTCATTTTTTCTCTGTCTGTCTGTTTGTTCCGGGTAATCTCCGAAACGGTTAGACCGATTTTGACAAAACTTTCACTGGCAGATAGTTGATGTTATAGGATATAACATAGACTACTTTGAGTTTTGAAAAATAATTAGGGTTGCGCATAAAAAAAAAAAAAACTTTTTTAGTAGTCTACGCGAGCGAAGCCGCGGGCACAGCTAGTACAATATATGTTACAACTTTTACTTAGTAAAAGTAAATAGTAAGCTTCCAGTTTTCCTTATTAGTCCCTGTAATGTTACTCTGACAATTATTCAACTAAATCGATAACTTTAACATTTCTTCATGTATGTTTTCGTGCGTTATAATTCAATTATATAATGTTTCCATGTGTTATTATTCTCATTTTTATTATTTTGTATTAATTCGTATTTAAACCAAAAACCTAATATCTTGTTGTCCAAACATTCTAAATCCTTCGTATTGTTATACCCGTGGGTAGTAAAATGCCATTTCACGTAAACAATTTACTCGTACTCCATAAAAAATACAAATTAAAAACAAAACAAACTCACAAATCACTCTTCGAATGTACATGCCGAATTCGTGCCTTTTGTGGTTCTTCTTTTACTTTGCTTGTTGTTTCTACTTCGTATTGGATATTAGAACTGACCTGACTCGCGATACGGCTCGCTTATATACCCAAATGAGACGATCACGAAATCTCCAGGAGGTTTTTGAATCCATAGCATGTTGTAAACAACTTACGTCATCGTTTTAATAGGAGGGGATCGTTTGATTTATAGGCCATTCTTTGTTACTACACGATACATGGCTACACTATAATAAATACACGATATTTCGGGCACATTCCAGATGATTCTTGAGATTTCTAGAGATTTTTTTAATTTTTCTTACACCGACCGCAATAGTGTATTTGTATTGTCAAATTTAAACATCAATCTTGCATTGTGTACATCTTACGACTTAACAGGAGTTTTTGATGATTGTCATGGGTCACTTATTTTAATTCATAAACTTATGTTATTTTGCCCTATAAGATTATAATTTTGGCGGACTTTAACGTGATGTAATTGGTTATTAATTTTCAAAATTTTATTACATTGTTTGTTAGTTAGTTACAAGTCAATCTAATAAAAGCATATTAATAAAAAGAAGAACTAGTAACATCGAGACATTAAAAGGTTTCTAGCCGTAATAAATTGACAATTAAATATTATAATATTTGTTACAGCTGCCCCGCACATACGCCGATACCTCCCCCTCCCCCGCCACCACCATTGACAATACCACCGAACAGGTAATGAGTATTATATATACCTAAAAACTAAATCACTACAAATCTATAATTTCAAGTTTACAAACACCAAAATCATCTCATTATATTACTTTACGCCAATAATCTAAAGCTCTATTTTAGGTTGGAAACCTGACACCGAGCAACAATCGTTCGACAGTTCTTGTAACGTCACGTGGACTACTAAAAAACCTTTTTTTATTTTTTGTGCGGAACCCTAATTATTTTTTTACATCATTGTGTTAAAACGTTACAATGTTTGTGTGTGTGTTCTGTTGTGACCCCATCCCAATAGTATGAGTGTCAACACGAATTGGCACACGAGACGTTCCAACTACAGAGTTCATAGGCTCAGGAGCAGTTCATGGCATCAGTACTGCGGTTCTTTTTAAGTTGGTTGTACATAATACCAGTTAACATTAGATGGACAGCGTGCTTATTTATAACTACGATTTAAAAAAAAAAGTTGTTTTTACTAATCTAGTTTGTGAATTATTTCATTTTCAGGACGAAGCACGTGTCTTTTGCTCGTTCACACACATTGACCACGTTTGACGATTCCGTGATGCCAGCCGCTGTTACGAGTGGTCGGTATAGAAGAGATTGTGAGAGACTCATCGATGGAAGGGTTGTCAACGTCAGTTACAACTTTGTTGCATAAATTAGCCATACTCTGCTTATTAAATAAAAGAACATCGTAGATATCTTTTGTCCATTCGCTTAGAAAATGATAGTAAATATGGATAACTAGAGATCCCGTCACAATTTGCAGACTTAAAAAGGAACTTTTAAGTATTATTTTATGGATTTATACGAATTTTTCTACTTCTCCAAGTACAAAGTTGGTTGAGTATTACTCATTAACTCGTAAAGCTTACTTAGCTATGATAGTTTTTCTTTTAACTGCGTTATATATACTCCTGCAGTGATTTTTTTTACATATCCAAAGTACTATTTAGCTGGCGCGGGAGGACAAACTTGGCTGTAATAAAAACTAGCACTTTAAAGCCGAATATTTCGCAAACGAATCCCTGAATCGAAAAAATGATTTTCACACACCCATAATATTTTTCAACGAAACCCCACACCATTGGATGACAACAAAATTAATCACTACTTTACGTGTAGGAGAGGTACCACAAAATAATTTTGACATTTTGTCGGCGTTACCAATATTTATGCCCATACTAAATTACAACTTTCTAGTACTAAGAATCTCTGAGCTAAGCCGTGGACAGACGGACGGGCATACCGAGACAAAGATTTCCTATCTCTAAAAACGATGTTGACTGTAATTTGAACTATCTTTTGACATCTCTGATAGTCTTTGGACATGGTAAAGAAAAAATTGTGTAATATTTATCAAATTCAAAAAAGTATCACTTCAATCGCTTGTAAAGGTTAAACTCTTTTTTTTTATTAACATTTGCTGATCCTAAGAACGAACAAAGATTTTGCTAAATCTCGATAAGACTCGTGAAACTCATTAGGATAGCATTTATTATGGTATACCATTATAGAAATGGCAAAATCCGTGAAAAATTGGACAACCGTAGCAACACTATGATGCCTATTCTATCGCAAAATAGCAGTGTTTACATCAGAATCTGGTAAACAACATTATCGGTCACAAGAGACGATTCAACTCAATTCTCTGATGTAACGATATAAAAGCTATTGATTTTAGTATTGTGATTGATTACAAATAGCTATAGGATGTAGTAACCATGTAATATCGGGTAGTCTCTATATTTATTGTAATTAAAATTTATTTTCAGCCTGAACCAAAACAATACTCAACGCTCCCGGTGATGTTCCAACCTTTTCCACCGTACCATCAGTTCATACCGACACAAACAGCACCAGCGCCGATTCACTATCCACCGCCGCTTGCAGCAATGCCAACCCACACGACAACATCTTTGCCAAGGCCAACGCATACTGAACAACCTAAAGTTGTCCTCCTAGGTACATATGTTTAAAAGTATTATATAAATACATACATTTTACTGTCACTGAATCGCGACCACCGTACCAGGTGTAAAACCCGCCATATTGGCACGCTTACGTGTATTGTATTCTTAGTACAGCCGGTAAATATCCAGTAATAAATAAGGGTTGTAGGGATCTGTAAGACTGTAGTAGAATGATTCACGACCAACATGCGCATATAGGTGATAAAACATTCATAGTGAGTTTCATTTGGTTTGTCGCGATTTGGAATAAGCCAATGTATATCCAGCAGTTGAAAGACTTGCAGGCGACTACTGGTCGTTGTTATTTTTGGATTGTACTATCCTTACCATCACGCACAGTTTGCCGCGTCACTATTGTAAATGAACTCTTGTCTCTCGCGTAAGTTGTTATTTTTGGATTGTACTATCCTTACCATCACGCACAGTTTGCCGCGTCACTATAGTAAATGAACTCTTGTCTCTCGCGTAAGTTGTTATTTTTGGATTGTACTATCCTTACCATCACGCACAGTTTGCCGCGTCACTATAGTAAATGAAATCTTGTCTCTCGCGTAAGTTGTTATTTTTGGATTGTACTATCCTTACCATCACGCACAGTTTGCCGCGTTACTATAGTAAATGAACTCTTGTCTCTCGCGTAAGTTATTATTTTTGGATTGTACTATCCTTACCATCACGCACAGTTTGCCGCGTCACTATAGTAAATGAACTCTAGTCTCTCGCGTAAGTTGTTATTTTTGGATTATACTATCCTTACCATCACGCACAGTTTGCCGCGTTACTATAGTAAATGAACTCTTGTCTCTCGCGTAAGTTGTTATTTTTGGATTGTACTATCCTTACCATCACGCACAGTTTGCCGAGTTACTATAGTAAATGAACTCTTGTCTCTCTCATAAGTTGTTATTTTTGGATTGTACTATCCTTACCATTACGCACCGATTCCGCGCTACTACAGTAAATGAACTCTTTTCTCTATCGTAAGTTTTTCTTTTTGGATTGTACTATCTGTACCATCACGCACAATTTGCCGCGTTACTAAAGTAAATGAACTCTTGTCTCTCGTAAATTAACAGTATACATGAAAACTTAAACAAAATATCTCTTTTGTAATTATTCTAATTACTGTTATACATAATTCTGAACGATCTTTTAGTGTAATTTAAATTTTACAGCACACTTTACAACATCGACACTAGATATTATCTAAAGTATTCGAAATATGCAGGAATTAAAATTTAGTCACATTCACTAGAAAACTAAGTACTTTTGTTTGAAATATTTATTGAAAAAGGAGCACATTATAAATACGTAAAAGTATGTACGTTACAATCGTCTAATGTAATAATTGTGTTGTACTCCAAATAAAATTTGACTATTTCAGATTCCATAAAAAAAGGAGTTATGAGGACGCAAGCCACTCAAACTGATGTGTGTTTAGGAAGAAAACCACTACCTCCAAACTATTTATCGTTAAGTCCAAGAACAATTAAAAGGGTAATTATTATACAACATTAAGACATTTTTTATAAAAAGGCTTCCGGCGAGCCCCTCTCTCTCATGACTTTACTAATCTGATCAAATATAGTTTCAGTTTTCATCAACGGATGGACTGATTCTCGTATAATTTTGTTATGTTTTATTTATAAGTAAGTACTTTTTGATATGTTTTCAGGTAAAGATGGTTGCAGCAGGAGTTCAAACAAATGGATATACAGTAGGAGCTAGAAGACTTACTAAATCATTCTCGGAAGTTGGAGGTGATCGTTTAGCTGGACGTGAGAATCAAAATGATATTATCGCTACTATGGAAAGGTAAAATTATTTGCATCTGAAATATCCATTTACTTATTGTAATATATAATAATATTTTGTAAATCTTATAAACTACATATTGTTATCATTTAATTATTAGATTCATGGATATCATAGGTATGTTTTTTTATTTCCTTCATAAGTAATTTTAAATAAACTATCAATATTCTTAGACAAAATTTTCATTCTATAATTCAAGAATTTCCATTCCATTCTCATTTAAAAGTTTTTTCTATAATTCACCATATGGAAAATAATATTTTTTCAGTTTTATTGTAAATGATCACGAGAAGCTTCATAGGACACAATCAGAAGAGCCACCAAGATCTCCCCGATCACCAACAAATATTATGCCTTCGTCACCTCTCCTACAAAGAGGAGATTCTGAAGATGTAACTTCGTCATCTGTGAAATCTGTCGCATCATCTCAAATAGACAAATCATCTGAACTAAGTGCGTTGCAACGACAAGCTCAAGAATATTTTCAACAAAACTTTCAATTTATACATGAAAGTGACAGAGATGACACTATAGACGACGATATGGAAACAATAGAGAAAAGTATGGCTTTGAACCGTAAAAACTTAGAATATTTACAACAAGAGATAGCTAAACAAACAAAAGGTGATAAATCATTGAGGTCGATTTTGTCAAAAAGTACGAGTGATGCTTCACAGAAAACAATCAACTCTTCTCATCCTTTTTCAAAAACATCGACCTTTCAATCGGAGCCGTCAACAGAGACTTCGGCAACAACTACTGACGAAAGTGAGAAAAATGAAAAAGAAATTATTATAGATTTCGAACCAAGACCTGATGATGAAGCAATGCCATTTACAACGTTGCGTAGGAAAAATAGAAGAATATTACAAAAAACTCTTTCTGAGGGCGAAATTCTACTAGACGTGTAAGTTTCCTGACATTATTTATATAGTTGTTTAGGTATATAATGTGTTTTATATGTGAATTTATTTTAATTGCCCATCAAGACAGTGAAAATTTTTTATTTTTAAATATGGATAGTACATAGTTACCTATTTATTTTCAGAAGAAAAACAGAAATACTTAGTACAGAAGGAGTAAAGGATGCTCCATTAGTCATGTCCACAAGTCAAGAAAATATGACTAGAGAAGATCGCGAAAGAGAAACAATATACAGACAATATATTTGTGAAAACTATATTCAAACTCCCATCAAAGATGAAGGTATATTCGGATTTGAACCAGATGGATCATTTAGGTGAGAACGAAATTTTTCACATAAGTAATAAATCACAAACACACCTTCACATCATTCCACAGACTGGCACATTTTATTTAACTACATAATTTTAAATTTGTAGTCGCATAGCCTAATATTTTTAATGTAATATAATTAGCTAAAAAATTGAATGCATAGCTTTCATTCACGCTCATCCATGTAAATCTCTTCATAGTTCTTCAGACGGAAATGCACCATATGAAGACTTTCACGAAAAGTATATTAGTTACAAGCATGAACCATTTAGAAATCGAAGCGTAAGTTTCGAAGAGAAATGCGAAATTATTATTAAGAATGATGAAATTCCCGAAGAAAGGTATGCACGATATAACACATATTTGCTTTTTGTATCTGCCTATACTTAAATAGTTCATATAAAACCTAGGACTAAAGGTAATTCCAGTTAACTATGTTGAACATATTACCTAAAAAAAGTAAAACTTTCACTATATAAGTGTGCTAGCAAGAAATACGAGTAACTCGTAGTAACTAGCAAAGTGTATATGCCTTGCTTTGTAAATAGTATAACAGAATACATACGTAAATAATAATATTGTATTACTGTGATAGAAAATCAATGGTGAAATTTTACATTAGCATAATTAAAGTTACTTTTGTTATCTTTCAGCACTGCTAAATCTAGCCCCGGATCACCACAACCAACTCATGATGACGCTAGTGGAGAACAGAAAGCAAAACGAGCAGTTATATCGAATAATTTGACTACTATTCCAACACCACTCGAAAAGACATCATCTTGCGCATCTAATGAATCTTTAACTGTTGATCCATCGAGGTATGTGTATAATATATGTTTTAATAAATAAACATAAATAATAAATATTCATTGGTAATTTTCATTTTAGAGATCACTCGGATGGTATGTGGAACGAATCGCAAACAACAGTACTGCAAGTAGATTCCGGAACAGAAAATGGAACTGTTATAAGGTTTTAATGATTTTCTCAAATTTATAAAAGAGAACTATAACTTGTTATTTTTTTATCAACATAAAAGCCTTTTTAATTTTTAGTTCGTCTGATGTAAGTTCGCTAGCTACATCGCCTGGAGCGTTAGCACTATTAACACCTACTTCCAGAAGAAAGCAACTTTTACTATTACAACACCAACAACGTTCATCATTAGATACAGATGCTTTGGAAGAAGAATTTGATGCTTCACAGGTATGTATTAATAAAGTATTAATTTAAAACTGATATATTTAACTCATTAATTTTATAATCTCTTTTACAGAGTCAGAGTCCTACTTCACCGAGAAATAAATTAGAAACACCAAATACAAATTCTGCACAACAAACCAGAGCCTCATTATCTCCTCCTGCAGTCGTGCCGAACGTAATACTTCCCATAACTAAACAACCAACTATATCAAAAACCGTATCACCCAAAGCTCCACCAAAAGTAAAGCATACCCCAGCTATTGCTATTACTCATCCCAGTTTAGATTTGGCTGATGTTCCATTCAAAAGAACTCAGAGTTTTATTAATAAAAAACGAGAAAGAGCACTAAGTCCTTCAAGAAGGAGGGAACTTCAAAAAAAAGCAATACAAAAAGAACCAAACGGCACAATACCTAACCAAATAATTGAATCTCCTTCTGAACAACCATTGCCAAAAGCTAATAGTACTGAAACAAGTTTAGCTAGAACGGATTCTGGTAAAATAAATAACACAGATGTATCAGAAAGTACCACCACTACTGAAGATTATGTTACAGCTAATTCTGATAGCTCTAAGAAAAGCAATAGTAAAAATCAAAATCCAAGTAAGTGTAAAATAGACTTTATTTGATTATACATTTGACTTACGTTTGATTTACTTACATTTAATCATACGGTATTAAATAGTTTTTATTTGATTTATACTTTTCTCTTTCCTTTTTTTAGATCAAGAAAATAACAAGGCTCAAGAAGGTTCGTCTTTTGAAAGCGCATCAAGTCTTTATTCATCTACACGAACGGATAATATTGCTGAGGATTTAATCGTGTCAAGTTTTTCACCACCTTTGCAAATTAATGATAATCTTATAGTGCCAGATTTATCCTCACCTCCATTGCCATTGCCTGACAGAATACCCAGGACTACAATGGAAAGAATTGAAGTAAAAGCAGAAATTAATACCACGATTGAACATAATAAGAGAAATAAGACTGATAGTAACATTAAAGAATCAATTACAAAAATATCAAAGGTAGTGTGAAAATTATTGGTTAAAAGTTTTGTATATTGTACTTTATTGAAATACTGATATGCTTTCGCCGTAGTACTTATTAAATAATATAATAATATTAATGACAGTATAGCAGTCTTAATACGATAAAAACAACGTAGAGACGATAGTTTTGCCAGCTTGCAAATAACATAGAAAATACCCCTACTTAGACACTTACTTATTCTTAGATTGTTTTTAAATCATCAGTAGGTACCTAAAATAATAAAGATTATATTTTAGACACGTGGAACAATGAGTGGTAAAAGTAGTTCGAGCGGAAGTTATAGTATAGGAGGCTCAATTCCCAATGTAACTGAAGATATTGGAGATAAAACTCCAACCGAAAAAGAACCTGATTTTATAGAAAGAGCTGACCTTAAAAAGAAAGATGAAAAAGTTATAAGTCCTGTTGTTGAAACAGAACAACTTGTACCTAAAATGACGGTAATACAGTAAAATATTATCAGAATAAATAAATTCATTCATATAGTATAATTACTATTTGTACTTATGTATATAAGTATGTACCTAACAGTTCTATCTGCTTTATAGGGTTCGTTATCTGATGATGATCGAAGTGTACATTATTCATCATCAGGATATTATGAAAGTCCAGTTGAAGATGACGATGATGGTGGTCTGAGTATGAATTTCTTTTAATATTAATTAAGTGTAATAAATAAGATGAAAGTTTTTTGTGTGTAAACGTATTTGTAATAATTTATTCAGTAATGTAAGTAATGTAAGACTTTAAGTAAAAAGACTATATCTATATTATTATTTTGGGTCCTTTGATTTGTATCTTGACGGACAAATGTCGGTAGTTTAACTATATTTTTAAATTATCATAAATATGTAATGTTTTCTATTATTTTATTTATTATAAACTGTCTTAAATTTGTATATTTTATAGCATATAAACATTCACAAAAATATCGATCAACGGGTAGGCCGAAAGTATGGGTAAGTGAAGAGAAAAGGAGAAGAAAAAAAGCATTCACTCTAGAGTTCTCCAAATCCTGTGATGATTCTGTTTCGACTTCCCAAGATGACTGGGGCAAGAAATTCAAAGATCTTGATACAATAAGTCAAAGATCCGATAGAGCTATATCTAAAACGTCTACCTTAAAATCTCCTGCAGAAGAAAAAGGACCCGAAGTTAAGAAGAAAAAGACTCATTTTGCAGAAAAAACTAAAAGCATTCAGTCATCACCGAGAGACTCAATAGATGATAAAACTAATAAAGAAAAAGATGAGCCCAAGAGGACAACAGACAGAGAACGTTATGTTAAAAGAACTAAATTGAAAGCTAAAAGTCCTACTCAAACAAAAACTTTCGACCATAACCATAGCTACAGGCCACAACATTATGATCGAAGAGAAGGTGTAGGGTCAAACATGAAACTACATTTGAATATTCCAACTTCTGATGATTCCAGTGAACAATATAGAAAAGAAGGTAATTGATATATAATTGTATAATAAACGATTAATTCATCGTTCGTAAAAGTGAGAATGAAATTAGTATGTTAATTTTCTAGGGGCCAGCAATGGAAATATATCTCCGAGAAAATACAGAAGATTACGAGAAAGTCCGAGAAGGAAAACATGTGCTAATTCAAGCATTGCGAAATCCCCCACAACTGGTAACAGTCATTCAGGATATAGGTAAAACTACTTAATCTTGCAACTTAACTAAAATTTAAATAAGTATTCATTTATAGCTCCATATTTAATTTTAGATCTAGAAGAAAAAGTGGGTCTAATGAAAGCATATCACTTCCTGGGAGTTTACCTAGGCGAAAGCAATCAATACCTACGCTACCTTGTGTTAGTTCATTAGAGGCAGAGGATATAGAAACTACTAGAACTCTTACCAGCGCTGGTACAAGATTAACACCTTTGCGTTATGTCAAAAGTCCAACAACTTCACCGAGACATCAACGCAAACAAGACCGAGGTACATTTATACTCATTGAAAAATCTTTAAATTAATAATATGTGATTTAATCTCTTTTATATATTTCAGATGGAAAATTTGCAAAAGCAGCTTCTGCCGAATCTCTTAGATCTGTATCGCCAGGATCAGATTCAGTTTTTTATTCTGAACAAACGGAACATAGTTTAACGGGAGCTGATGGTGAAGCAAAGGCACATTGTTTGCATTGCGGCAAAGAAGTCCACATTGTTACTGCAACTCATGAACACGATAGTGTTGCTTCAAGAACATCTCATACCGATGTATGTGTTAGTTTAAATTGTTGCCATATACGTGAAAATATATTGTATTGGAGCATGAGATTCGATTTGCATATTATAATGGAAGAACTTTTTATAAAATTTATTAAATTACCAACTTAATCACTTCCAATCATCGAGTTGTAAAATTTAAACTAAATTTTAGGAATCTTACGCCGATGCTACTACTACTACACCAGATATTGTGCCAGCACCAGCTGGTTTTGCCGATTCTCCATCTTGTACTTCAATAAAAAAGCAAACAACAGGCACTAGATTATACAAAAAATTAGATAAAAGATACCGATCTGAAGATAAATCTAGACATTATCGTTATAGACAAGATGTACGCGCTAAGGTAACAATCGTTATTTTTTTATTGTATAATATTAAACAGCATAGACCTGTTGTACTACATAAATACTTATTATTTAAAAACAGTGGTAATAACAGTGGTGTATACATACAAAAACCTACAGGAATTATAATTGTGTGCTTAAAAAAAAAATACGGTCTCATGGTAGTCTCCCTTACTTTTTGGACTGTGCTTACCACAAACAGTCTCTTCAATTTGCCCTGTTACGATAAAAACAAATCATATAGGTATATTATAAAAATTATTATGCAGACGTTCATCCGAATGACTTGAAAATTTTGTACAATTTTTGTCAGTAAATGCATAAAAAATCCTGACCTAGTACCATCAACGTACAGTGGATGCTATGCGAGTCTTAGTCTTATGATGTTTATTTCATATAATTTTCTTTGTTTTGAATCTAGTTTTCAAGACTGAACCTGAGAAAGTATCTAGAATACAAATCACTATGCTTTTCTGTGGGGACTTAACAATAATAATAAAATATAATGAAAGAAAATAAATGACAGGCTACAATTAATTCAGATAAGTGACGTAGTTACTGTGGAAGATCAGAGCATCAACTAATATGTCTCTTAACTTTGCCTAAAGTAGAAGTATAATTATTTATTACCGACATAAAGACATTGTTTTATATATTGTAATATTTAAATTGTAATACAAGATTTCGTTTCATTATTAAAATAAAAATTCCATTTACATATACATTGAAAAATACCTGGCAAATTTAAGCATACCTCAGTCTCATCGTCACAGTTATTGTTTCCAACTAGGCATTCATTAATATCTACACACATTCCGAATTTTGATTTCCATTCGTAGCCTTTATCTTTGCAATAGCAAGTTGTGTTCCATTTATTTTCTGTCATATCTTCGAAGTTTTGGTTATTTTTACGATCTAATTTGCACATGACATTGGAATCATTTGTGTTGCCAAAAAAGCAAGGATTTAATATATTTTCATTACATTGGGTAATATTTTCGACGTACTTCATTGGACAACAAGGATCTGGACAAAAACTATACATAGCACATGAAAATGATTGTCTGTCATCTGCTCTCGGATCACGATTCCTTGCACGGTTTATAGAGTCGAGACAATTAGCAAAATTGTCACATCGTTCTTCAAGCATTGACAACGCAGGTATCCCAAGCATAGTATACCAGCACATGAAATATGAAGCTGATATACGCCATTGGAATTTTTCTTTAAGTCCGTCAAACGGTAATCCTGTTTTGTCAGAATTTAATAGTGCATCTTTGCATTCATTATTTAACTTACTTAATGTGCAGTTCTTTCTAGGAATTATGTTTGCATTTAATTTCGTTGTAATATCATCTGTTCTTTTAAATGGTACTGTTTCTATCACACTGTGAAGATAAATTATACACTTATAGAAGTTTTTATAGCAATTTTCGAGTACTTTCCAATGCAGTAATTTTAAAGGACGATGTGGAAATGCTTTATAAAATCCAATTGAATCGTTTGTTGGTTTATTTTTGTAATATCTTCGGTCCCAATCATTGAACTTGTTATTTCGTAAAAAATAGGCAATATCTTTCAGCGCATTTGCCACCCAATTTTCATCAGGCACTTGGAATGAAAATTCCTTTTCTCTATCTAATGTAGGTATTTGAATGAAATTCATTTGAATTAAATTTGACTTTTTATCTTCATTGGTAGTACTTTCATATGAATTTTTAATCCAAGATAATACTAACAATATGTACAAATATCTCGAAGAACTCATTTTAATACAAATAAACACTTACTTTTATACTTAATTTTATGTATTATAAATTACGAAGACAATTTCATTGTAACATTATTGCTAGCATATAGCAAATGTCACAAATCAAACTGACAAATCTCTATATACTCAAGTGTTTTTATAAGTGTTTTCGTCAGCATGAAGGCCCAATTTTTATGGAAAAAAACATATCCAACATACTTACATCAAATTTGTCACTGGATTTTTTACTATAATAAAGAATTATGTATATTACAGTCCGAAGAAAGAGGAAAAGAGGAGTACGCTGCAAATGAAAAACCAGCAGATACACGCATAGCAAGATCCGCTGGAAATAGCTTGGACAAGCTCGCTGGTTCGACCGCCAGCGTTGATCCAGACGGTTTGTTATTTAATATCAAGGACATAATAGCTCAAAACATCCTTTTGTGTTATCGTAACTTAAGCTTTTGAAGTTTGATATTGTAAAATTAGATGCCGAACTCTAATACAAAAATATAATGACCACATTTTATATAGTATAAGGTATATACAATAAATACACACACCTTATTTACGGATATTAGAAGAAAAAATGAACATATTTTATTGTATTATGATAACTGTCTATTTTTTATTTTATTTTAAAAAACCGTACCTAACAGCGTAACGGATACTATATTTTATAAACTTTAGAAAAGTAAAACATTAAAGCCGAAGGACTGATTTAATCCGTTTTAATAAAAATGTAAACAACCCAAAACATAAAAGAATTCCTATTATCACACACCAATATAATTTACAAACTCGCTTACATTTTATACGTTTCTACATAATGTACACACATTTATTTATATTTTCATCCATAAAATAGCTAATATTTATAGAAATTAAAGCTTTAGTCTAATAGTCTATAACTATAGTGATGCCCATTTTATTTCCATTAACGTTTGTTTATATATCAATACAATTAACTCAAAATTTACCTTTGATAACTTTGCTCAAATAATTTACTAAGGCGTATGATATATGTGTATGTCATGTGAGCTCCATCTGTCCGCACTTAGACTCATGATAGATATTGTGCGTAGATATTCCGGCCAGCTATTACAGCCAGCCCAGCTCCGACCAGAAGCGCAGAAGCCAGGCTTCTCGAAGCGACCTCCGGTTTTTGAGGTTTTATGCCCGTTGAGTTGTAACTCCAACGCAATCCAGGATTACGTGGGTGACGGTTACATTTCCCTCCATGCATGCTCTGCACATGGGGTTGTCAATGACACCTAGAACATAAATGTGTTTGTTAAGGGAACAATGGCCAGTTATAATGCCTACCATAACACGTAGATCACTTTTATTAAAACTAAGTAGTCGCCGCGACAATCGCAGTTCGGGAATGGGCAGTGTCACCTTCGACTGTCTACAGTCACTGGCCGTTGTCCATCGATCTTTACATCTATTTACAATAAAACTAAAGAATAAATCTTTAACAGAACATGAAGAATGTTCTGGAAGCTCCGATGGCGCCGAAGGGGTTCGGGATGAGAGGGGCATATACGCAACACCGTGGTGGTGTGGTAATTGGATACTTCTTTCGGAAAACGACGATAATTGGACCAGAATTCCTCCAGGTACGTAAGTAATAGTACAAAGCACAAAGTTCAGGAAAGATTTTTTAATAAAATTAATTAGCGACTTATTACTTGTAATCATTTTTGATATCATTAATTTACATATTCTATTATTTTTTTAGTAAGCCTTTGAGGTGATGATAAGCCTTAAAATAATAATATTTTATAATTATTAAATCTTATTTAAATATAAAAATTTATGTTTGTGTTTGTTCGTCATCTATGCGTTCAGGCATTGTTTATCCGACTGAGTTGAAACTTTGTTGCGGGCGTTTGCGTAAAAGTTTCTCATATAGAGTACTATGTCAAAATTATGATCAACATGAAAAAGATGACGGTCGAGTCGTTTCATTAAATGAGTGCATTTTGTATAGCTTTGCGACATTATATTGAAAACCACGCGAAAAATATAGCTAGTAACAGCTAGTATTTAGTATAACCATTTAATTATCTAATGTATTTGGAATCATTAAAAAAAATACAATTACGTTTTGAAATATTTTCTTGTGTGGTTATCATATTTATTTGTATGTCTAATACTAAGTGTTAAGTTAGCAATTATCCCAACAAAAACATTAATGTGAATAAGGGACCAAGTTCGGTGGAAACGTCGTTGTCACCGATAAAAGAGCTGAGATCTTACGGGTTACTGTTCCATAGCTGTTCTTTTCATTATAGCTGTTGGAATATACGTTCTTCAAATCATTAACAAAACAATTTTTAACTTTCTTTGATATGGGATTTCTAATTTGCCAAGTCTTTGACTTATGGAGGGATTAAATGTACCTCGAAATGGTTCGTGTCACACTACACACACACACTGGCCGGTGTCGCCCGTTCTGAATTTGACTGACACAATTCCGTGTGTCTAGAGTCTCGGGAATGGCTCCAATGGTTTGAATAAAAATTATGTATTAAGATAATGTTTTACTTTCCAAGTTTAACTTAGTAGATAGAATAGACAATTAAGAAGATGCTTACTTTTTTCACATGTTATTTTTATTTTCTAGACCCTTTGGAAAAAGCAGATACGAGCAAAGATGACCCTACGGAGTCAGAAACAGAGTTCAATAAGAGATACGTCGCGTTGACACACAGATTGGTACACAGAAGAGCGTGCATCGAGTTGAACAGAAGGCAAGCAGACAATTCTTTTGGTAAGTCGATTATTTGTTTTCACGTATCTATTCGAATCTATAACTATATTGTTATACCCGTGGGTAGTAAAATGCCGTTTCAAGAAAACAATTTATTCGTGCTCAAAAAAAAAAAAAAAAAACAAACTCACAAATATCGCTCTTCGAATGTACTTGCAGAATCAACCTGTATGTTTCTCTTCTAGTTCTTTTTTGCTTCGCATATTGTTTCCACTTCGCTTTCGAAATTAGAACTGTCGTGGCTCGGGATACGGCCCGCTTTTATACCCAAATGAGACGATCACGATATCTGTAGAAGGCGCTTGAAGAGTTTTTTGACCACGTAGGTCCGTTGTCATGCCCAAGGTCCATTAGCCGCCCTGGTGGACCACGTGGCACTATTGTCTTATCCAGGGTCTATCGGCCGCCATGGTGGACTACGTGGCGCTATTGTCTTGTCAATGGTCTATTGGCCACTCTGGTGGACCACGTGGCACCGTTGTCTTACCCAGGGTACATCGGGTGCCCTGGTGGATAACGTGATGCCGTTGTGTTGCCCAAGGTCAATCGGCCACCCTGGTAGACCACGTGGCGCTATTGTGTTGTCAATGGTCCATCGGCCACCCTGGTGGACCACGTGGCACCGTTGTCTTGCCTAGTATCCATCGGCCGCCCTGGTAGACCACGTGTCGCTATTGTCTTACCCAGGGTCCATCGGCCGCCCTGGTGGAACACGTGGCGCCGTTGTCTTGTCCAGAGTCCATCGGCTGCTCTGATGGACCACTGTCTTGTCCCGGTTCCATCGGCCGCCATGGTGCTCCACGTGTCGTCATTGTCTTTTCCAGGGTTCATCGGCCGCCCTAGTTCACGACCGCCTTAAATACGGTACTAGGAATCAATAGAAATAAATATCATTGTGCCAGCTCCGACACAATGAATTCCTGTTTTATTTAAATTGTTCTTATTTTTATTATCTAGAATTGTCTTAATACATTTTTATTATCAATTTGTTCCAGTGTTTAAATGTTATCTCCTCGACTTAACTGGAGGTGTGTTTTATCACGAGTGGAACATCTATAAGCTTATTGATGTGTGTTTTATCCCGAGTGGCACACCTGTAAGGTTATTGACGACAAAAAGAAAAAAAACAGAGGTCATGTCTTTTGTCAAAATATAAATGACACATAAACATATTTATAAAACATCTTACTTGGTTGCACGGTCTTACAGACCTTTGCCTTTTCACGAAGAAAGGGAAGAATTATACAAAAAATAATTAATAATTGACATTGACATTTTGATAATCAAAACATTATCTTGTAGGCTAAATACTATAGATGTATAATGTTTGTCTATTTTTATAGTACCTAAGTTTTTCGTTTCATCAAGTTTCAAATTAAACGCTGCAAAATAAAATTACAATTAAAAAATGATTTTTTTTTATTATCTTACTTATTATATATTGTGGTAACCACAACACAAGTAGTGACTAAAGGCACGTGTATATGATTGCAGCGTGACACCCATAAACGAAGTTAAAAATACCTGTACTTTTGACTTTTAGGAATATTTTTGAGACGAACTAAGATATCAGAGAGTGGGTAAGACCAAAAATCGAACCGTACTGCATACTTTATACCTACCTACCTACTTTTATACCATCTAAAGTAACTGCATTAACAATTAATATATTAGGCAATATGAGGAATACGCAGTGCAGCAAGCACTTGTGCTTTATTGCAAAACGGTGTCTAAAATGTTAATTAATATGGAATGTTATTTAGGTGTAGTTTACGTATGTGAAGTCGTTGATGCAGATTTTTATATTATAATCATCTATGGCAGCTGTTTCCGTCAAAGCACTTAGGTTTTTTTTTTTCTGCAATGTCGCAGAATCTTGGATTTAAATCTGTTCACACTTCATTGTTAGAGAGTATATTATTGTTCTATTACGTTCATTGCGTTTACTTTTTTTACGTGAAAGTGAATGTGTTCTGCTAATTTTTCTTGCTTCTCTCATTAAAAATAACCTGCCTCTGGACTCCGAAACCTCTTATAAATTTTGACCCATGCGTACACTTGAATTTTGATGTGTGTGTGTGAGTGTTATTGTGTATAAATGTGTTAATTTTAGAATATAATAAGCACATTTACTTACATTACATTTAATTATTAAAATATTAAAAGCTTTCTATATATAAATACAACCTGCGCAATATACATTACCTTTGGTAATAGTTCCAGCAAATTTTACTAGAGGCGCTGCTATGAAAAAAAGAGTGATAACTCTATTTCAGTATATATATATATATATATAACGTACTTTGTGAATTAGATCGGAGAATGTAGCATGGGGCGTGGATTATCGGAGGCCGAGGCTAAACTGTGAAGGCCTGAATTAAAAATATTTTTCACGCCGAAGGATTGTAATTTCTCTGTCAGATATTCTAAAATCTTAAAAATTAAACGGGAGTAAAATAGCTAGGTACAGCTAGTATATATATAAAAGGATTCAGATAATATTTTTGAACTAGGTAATAACTGATATTCCATACCTGCTCAAAATTGCTTTTAATAATGTTAATTGTCCCAAGCTCTCATTGAACCGTCGCTTCCGTTAAAGTTCTGACCAAGCATTATTTGCGTACAAATAGTCCTTTATCACTGCCCTTCGTTTCTACTGACTATTGAATTCTTTCTTAAGATACATAATATGTACATGGTTGTGAAAATAAAACAAGCAACAAACGATAAAACGCCCGAATTTGATTGGAAATTTAGGCGAAAAAAAAAACTATTCACGGAAATTGACGGCACTGTACCAAATGATGAGCACAATACAATCCAGTAACATCAGCGACCACCGAGGGATCTACAATTCATCGTCTGTCGGCTGTCATGTCGCCCTGTTCAAATTTCTCTTCACGTTATGTTTGAAGGGCTCCATGTAAATGTAGGACAATGTAACATCGATAAATACTGACTGAAATATACCCACTTATTATCGCAAACATAATATTATAGTATTTATATTTCGAAAATAAGAATACATATACATCTTATTTATTTCACTTTAGTAAAATCACTATCACCCGTAATTCAAATTCGACTAATAGTAGAATAATTATTTTTGTTTTACGGATTTATTTGAAACATATAAAAGAGAAAGTATTTAAAATGTCATTTATAGTTATTAATAATAAACTTTTATAAAATTGTGTTACATATTAAAATTGATGATTTAGAAAAGTAAAACCTTCGCATTTTTATTTTCTTTAAAATGCCCTTTAGCTTTGACCTGTTAAGATTGCGTCACAGCTATTAACATTTCACGTGAGTTAACTGCTCCACTTCGTACTATGACGTGTACGACTATTTCTAGTAGTCTTTCTATTTTAATATCATCACCTTTTATTTTGAGAGTGTCTATTGAATTCTTTTCTTCGACTCCCAGAACGCAACGTTACGCAAAGACTTTTTTACCGTCCCATGACGTAATCCCGTGACTAACTTATGCAAAAATATAACCTTGGCATAAAACCCTAAGATCATAAAGATGCTAGAGTTTATCTTTGAAAGAAAGCAGTAACGAATGCGAAATCGAAACAGGCCGATCTCAAGAGAACTAAATTTAATTTCACATTGCGTTACGGACGTCATTCTTCAGTTGTAGATTGTAAGCTACTCTGGATAGGTATTTTTACATTTGACGCTAGTAAAATGTGTAGTGCGTATTGATTTTTACATGAAAACCCGTTCGAGATAGCAATTAATGTACTGTATGACGTAATGTTCTTACAGTGCATGCGTAGTAAAGTTGTGTGACATCTTCATGACACTAATAATTTCAAGAACCTTGGATAACTTTCAGAAATTTACCGAAGATGGGACGGTCGTGTGAGTTTTGAACTTTAAATAAGTTTTCTTTTTATTTTATTGATTCGGCCATACATATCTTATTTTTATTTGATTTTATATTTTTAGTTAAAGAAGTGTTAATGAGTCCAAAAGGGAATTTAAGACAGAAATTGGAAGAGATATTCAAATTGATGCTGATGCTATGGTGTCGACAGTGCCAAGTTAGCAAGCTTGTGGCTCCGGAACCTTGCGGTAAAACCGATACCGTTTATTTTTCATTGAGAATATTTATAATAAATTATTTACTAAAACAAATTCCTTTAAAACTTGAAAATATCTATGGGCAAAAAAAATCTTTAATATTAATGAATCCTACTTTTGCTTTAAACTCAATAGATTAACATCAAACAATTTTTGTTAATGTCATATAACTATCGATTATAAACTTATAACAGTGTTATTTAATTTTTATGTATGTTTTGTTGATTATTTTATGAATTTTGAATACTTACATTCTAAGTTTATACATTTTCATTGCATTTTCAATTATTTTATATTTTTTTATTATTAAATATTTACAAATATAAAATAGAATTCCCATTCAATTTCCATCTTTTAGAAGACATTTTGTTATGCTTGGCAATAAACTTCCTAAGCATATTTCCGATTTGCCGCATATTAATTTCAAGAATCATGTTAAGCAAGCTTTATTGTCTAAAGGGTATTATTAGGGTGGATCATATTATGGAATGGATGTTTTCCAAACATTTTTTTTTATTAGCTCGTCACATTGACTGTACTGTCCCTGATGGTAAGCACAGTACAATCCTAATACAACGGCGATCACCAAGAGATCGAGATTCATCGGCGATCGCCGCTGTCATGCCGGCCTGCATAAATATCTCTTCACGTTACGCTTGAAGGACCCGATGTCATAAGAAGAAGGGAACACATTGGCCGGGAGATGGTTCCACATTGGTAGTGTGCTGATTGGAAATGCTTTCTTACAGCTAAAATTGGATAAAGTATTATAGATTTTATTTTATTTTATAACAGACCTGGAATTTAATTTTCTTTTCAAATATGTATAAACATGAAGATTTGTAGTGTATTTAGGTATTAAAAAATATATATATCCTTTAATAGATGTTGTGTGTTATGAATTACAATATATAAATAAACAAGAAACTGGATCATACAATGTGCATTTAAAATCGTAATTATGTAAAAGTATGATAAAATTTGGTCAATTTACAAATAACGTGCAATGAATGAAGCGCGAAGATATTTTGGAACTTTGCCAAAGCATTAGAGCTATATAGTTAAGTAAACATTTGATTTGGGAATACGTTACTTCAGTACACATCATTATGTATGTCACGGTCGAATGTTTCTATAGAGTTTACCGCCATCACTAGGTTACTATTTAGATAAGAAAACTCGTATATACAAATAAATCTCTACCTAGAAGCATTACGACAAATTAGTTCTAATTTACGCCCATGTGTTTCTAGAATACACATGTTTGGTCAGCACTTTGTTTCAAAATATAATGTATAGCTTCTATCTTTTAAGCTTTTAGAGATGTCAGCATTCACATAGTCTCATACAATGGAATAAGGAGGACGTCTGAGATTGGCAAAGATATCATTCAGTCGTATTATAATAATTAATGTTAAATGTATATAATTTGGAAAATATTTCGCTAGGGATGAGAAACCCGCGGTCCGGTACACTTTCTCGTGCGTCTCTTCAAGGATTTTAGACTTTGACTTTAGTTAATTCTACAGTCTTCCGTAGCCTCATTATCTCTAGACGTGTTAACTTAATTTTTGGAAATTCATATTACTTGCATTTAGTGTTTTATTATCATAAGTTTCACACATGCGGGCCGTACAATATTTTAAAATTTGTAGCAAAAACAAATGCTGTTTGGAAATTATGTATTTAGGTGGAACAAAAGCTGAATAAGGCCTTATTTATGTAATGTTAACTCAGACTGGTAAAACTTTTCTAATAGTAGCAATCGGTAAATGGCGTATCTGATGGTAAGCTCAGTTTATCTTGAAACGCGAAAATCCAAAAGAGAGTTACTGTGACGGATTTATCACTATGTGTATGGTGGTCGCTGGATACTGCCTAAGCGTCTCACTATTTCGGATGTTCAACCTGGTATACAGTGGTCTCGATCCAGTTTTTTTCGATCCGATACAATTTTATTGACAGCTTATTATTTCTAAATCTCTCGTAACATATTTCTAGTCTTTTTGAAGTGAAAACTTCTTTAGCACCGTTGTGATTTTAAACCCGATGAATCGAAAAAGTGACAGTAAAAAGAGACAAACATTTAGCCTACGAGAGAATGAGATATAATACATTTACATTATGCACGGTTAATGCTAGTTCTGATTTTCATGATTGTGATCGTCGTCGGCCTTGTGGTGTGAGACGACCAGACTTCATACGCAGTAACGCACGAGTGGTCGATAGTTCGAATTCCGCTGATTTAGGATATTTAAAAAGATTTTTTAAACAACATATCTTATTTTCTGAAGATTTCACTTCTGACACGTGTGAACTGCTGCATACATCATTATTTTTTTCCTTACTTTTTTTACAGAAAGCGACAAAACTGTCGTCGTCAGGCGGGGGAATGAAGAATTTGGCTTCCGCATTCACGGTAGCAAGCCTGTTGTAGTGTCAGCGATCGAACCCGATACACCCGCCGAGACTTCAGGATTAGAAGTTGGAGATATAGTTATAGCAGTGAATGGTGAGCGGTTTTTTTAATGTTCCCAAGACTTATTTTTACAAGAAATTTTCATTTACATATCGACGACATTTGTTGAGGAATAAGAGTAATCTTCTTACACCGGTAGAGGTGTAAACCCTTTACATATTTATGGATGGTCGATACACATGGACATCTTTCTTCTTTATGTTGCGAAACTGCGGTACTAGGAAAGGGACTAGAGACTAAAGATTTTAGTTTTGTTATGAAAAAATAATGAGAGTGAGTTCTTATACACTGTATCAAAAAAAGTACACCACGAAGTTACTTGCATGTATTTATTGTTTTATTGTGGTGAAGATAGTCACGCTCGATGTTTTTCACCAGTGAAGCTTGCAGTAGATATTTTAAATAGGTGATTAAATAGGAGATGCTGTTAGTGAGAATACGAGTAGTGCTGCTGATGGTGGTCAGATTGATATAAATGACAGTTGAGATGTCAGACGTTGTTTGCAAAACGTCTAGTTTTATTACGGTGAAGATCACACTCGATGTAATTTTTTGAAATGCTGTGTCAGTGTCATCTAGAAATTAATTACTAATATTTTTAAATAGGTATATAAACAATTATTTTATTATTTCGGTGTAAACTGAAAATCGCGTAATCGAATTATTACTTCTAATGCGCATATATGATTAGTACACGCATCCATTTCTTTTTTTGTTATAAGTGTATATTTTTCGTCAACAGTAATCACATGCAATTTATCAGCGATGACTTTATTTTTTTGTTTTTCAATTTTTCTATGCATAATTTAAAATCTTTGATTTATATACACGTCATAAATTGATTTATTTTTACTATTTGCAGGTATTAATGTTTTGGATAAAACACATTCAGAAGTTGTAAAGATAGCTCACTCTGGCTCGGAGATACTTGAATTGGATGTAAGTGCTTATCGATAATGGTCTTTATTACAGTTTCCATTACTGAATTTGCGTTCAAGTATAATGCACTGTTGGAGTTAATTTGAAATGCCAACATGAAAAAGCAGCAATAAAGTGCTACCAACTGGAGACTCATTGCAATTACTCCTTTACCGTTTTAAAGGATCGTAAAATTTGTTTGTAGTAAGTACAAATTTGATTCAACCTCAGTTGCATAGCAGCTAGACAACCTGTCCAATAAGATTGCAGTACTAGTCATTAACTAATCTATTTTCAATATAAGTTCAAAAGTCATAATTTATACGAGTACATAAGATGTTCTGCGGTCTATTTTTTATCATAGATTATGTAAATGATCAATAATTATTGTGTGTAATGTTCTAAATATTTATAAAAAATCAAATACGTACTTAAATAAAAAAATATCATAGTTTGTGGTAGTTTTGCGCACTGATTTCAATTAAATAGGTAACTGTATAAAATGGTTAACTATATAAAAGTTTATATCGTGAGATATTATGGAATCGCAACATAAATAGCAAAAAAGGAAGTAGCGCATATTTCAGATTTTTTTATTCTCTCTTGAATAATCCATTACAAGCCTGATTAAACTAGTTTCACGCAGTTTAGAGTTCTCTTTTAAAATAAACTATTTTATTTTTTAAATGTATAATTACCGATATTCTAAACTAGGGATGTTACGTATATGAGAATTCTGATCTGGATATTTTAATAGTATTCGGTTTAGGTTATAGATACAGATATGAAATTTCAGATTTCCGATAGTTTAGAATACTTACAGTTACGGATATAAAATTTTTCAAAGAATTGCTTTTAGAAATAAAATTGGTATTATTTGAATATTTGTATAGGTGAACATTATTAACTTTATTTTAGGTTATTTACATTTGATGTTATTGGTGTTTGGTATTTATTGGTATTCGACAGTGTCCTATTCGATTTCATCTCTATTCGATATTATTCGAAACATTTGTATCGGAAACGATTATGGTTTCGGATATTTTCTGATTTCGGATATCCGATAGATTCAGTTGCGGTTACAAAAATCCATAACACCCCTGATATTTAAAACCGCAATTATAAAACACTTAGACCATGAATTGGTTTGTGATTCATTTCACTTAATTTCTATACTCAGGTGGCGAGGACCTGTGACGTAGTAGCATCATTAGCACACGAAGGTGGACCAGCGGCGTTATATTCCGGCTACTTATGGCGTGCAGCACCACTGAAGCCTCATCATCCACCGCGCTGGACACGGCGGTGGTTCGTCTTAAAGAGAGACAACTGTCTCTACTATTACAAAACAGATTCGGTATGTTAAATAAATATTGCAAGAATATACATTTTTCCAAAACCTAATTTCTCGAGATTTACTATCTTAAGAGATAAGGTACAGAGAAATCTCTTTGGCAATTTCTTTCTACTTGGGGCAGGCCGACTTGTGAAATACCTCGTTTCTACAGAAGATCGCAGCGAAATAACCTAGTGTTGTGTTACTGCAGTGAGGAGGGTTTGGTGACAGGGTTAAAATCGGCAACACGTTAGTGATACCTCCTCTGGTGTTACACGCAACCAAAGGCTATGTTAACCGCTTACCATAAGGCGGTTCGTACGCTAGTTTCCCAATTTAATTGTATAAAAAAGGATTTTTTTTTAATCAATACAGCTATTCAGTTGAATTGATGTTCATAAGTGCCTTATAAAAGCAATGAATAGGTAAATCTAAAATTTACACTCCAAGGGCAAAGCACTGTGCTGCTAATCTCTTATCGCTATTAAACATAGTAAGTTAAAGTATTTTTATTGCAAATATTTTATTTCTTAATAATATTACGGCAAAGGAACGCAACTGTACTTTATTACAGAGTTTCAATCATTTAATCAATTTTAACAACAATTCATTACAAACCTCCAATACTATTATATTTAAATTTATATATAATAGTATTATATTTAAATTATTGTAGCCTATTTCCTACATTTTCTTTCTCAGAGCATTCATCCAGTAGGAGCTCTTATGCTGGTTAACTATCAGCTGACTGAAGAAGATGCCGGAAAGCCGCACGGGTTTCGACTTCAGCGCGGAGGCGGCGTCAGGTTGCAGCTCGCGGCGGATACTTCGGAAGCTGCTGCTAGATGGCGCGCTGTCCTTGCACATGCTATTGATGCTAGTAATCAGGTACGTGACTCTTCATAGGAACTGGCTCTGAATTTAGACAACACGTCAGATTTTCAATTTGAGGATGGTAGCTAGTCAAGTGAGTATTAGAAAATGCCCTACCACCATGCTATGCTATTATCGCGATATTTTCCTTCACCAAATTCAGGCTCATTGCAGAGATCACAGGGATCACTCACGTCGATCAATGCGGAGTGCGTTTACGCTACCACTGAGCCATCATTGTTTATATTGTTGCAAATAATTTAAATAATTAAATACCGAATGATTTTACAAGAAAGCAATTTGAATCAACTTTTTATGTATATAACATAATTATTACTGTGATATTTTACGCTCATGTTGCTAAAAGAGATAGAGTAATATTTTTAGATAAGGGCTTACATACTCTAAATTCAAGAAATTGAAACCCACAGATAGATGCTTTGCGAGGTGTTCAAAGACGGAGAAGGAACTAGACAGCCAGGTCTTGTAACCGGGTGTGAGATAGCGATATTTTAAATTAGTGTTTTCACTTATCTTTAAATTCAGTTTACTTTAAATTTATCATTGTACACGCGCACAAAACACTGTTCAATGTCAGATGTACTATAAAATGTTAATTTATTTTATTCTCCTTTAAAAACAATGACAAACGATATTTTTAAATTGTGTTATCATTAAAATCAGTTTTCTTAAAATTGTACACCATTGTACACACAAAACGCTGTCAGATGTACAATAAAATGTTAATTTACTTTATTTTCATTTAATATATAAACACTCTCAATCTTGACTTTTTGACAACTATGGCGCTTTTAGCACCAAAGTAATGGTTACAGCGATATAGACAGAAAATCAATAGTCTCTTGCTCGTCACATTTTTTGTATATCGCTCGATAAATATTCCTAACTCTTTTAGTTGTTCTCTTTGCGGATGTCTTACTTGAACTTGAAATTTGTAACTGACTAGGCTAAGAAAATAAAATTCATTACCACCATTATTTGAGGATATATGTATTTAGCGTGACGGGTGGTTGGAGGTGACGATGAGAAACATGAAACTGCCCCCTTCTTCGATCCCACGGCCGGATTGCTTCGGATACCTGATGAAGCTTGGCTCGAAGTGGAAGTCCTGGGCGAAGAGATATTGCGTGTTGAAAGATGCCTGCCTATATTTCTACAATGATGGAAATAGTAAAAATGCTTTTGGTAAGAAAAATCTTTCGTGATAAGTTTCTACAAACTAAAATATATATTTCTTTTTGTTATGAAAAAAATGGGTCTTATTTATTCCATGAAAGAAGGTACTCAGAAATTAAATGGCGTTAGTTACCTATCAATTAATAAAATTATAATTACATCATGTCTCTATTTGAGTGAGAAGAAATAAATTATTAATAAGTGGTTGACAACAGTAACTCAATAAGAAATACATAGTTATTGACAATTAGAGGTAATATTATTACTTAATTAATAATTATAGTCCACCACAGCATGCATCACATTAAGTAAGTTAAACGTAATAATTAAAACATATCTTATTATTTCCTTATAGAGAATATATATTATGCACAGAATAGATTAAACGTTAAAGCTACAGGAAAACTTTCATAGGAGACTGTCCTTAATTTTCTGAGACATTTTAAGCTGCATTCACAGTTTTCGAAAAAAAAAATACAGTCCGCAAATAAATGGGCAGTTTACACAAAAACTTTTTTCATGCCAATCCATCCTATTTCTTAGGATGATTAATAAACTCTATGGGACCTACTCAGAGTACTAGAAATGTAATAAAATAAAAAAAATCTCATACATTTCTTAGGAAACCGCCGTGGCTTCAATAAAAGAACAATGAAACACACAAGTTCAAAAACCAGATAAAAAAAAACATCTAAGTAGTAATTCTTTTAGTAACTTAACAGCTTAGTGATATTTTTTAAAATTACTTATATAAAATGTTATTTTTGATTGACTACCATAGAAGCAGGTTGCCTTAAAATCTTGATTCTATCCTTTCAGTGATTTAACTTTAATCTACTTACTATATAATTGTATTGTACCTGCGCTGACCGTTACTTAATCCTTTGCAAATTCATTTGAACAGGTATGGCTTGCCTTCACGGGTACAGAATACAAACATGTTCACCGGGCGGAAAGAAATACGCATTCGAAGTAATGCCGACTGAAACCAAACAAAGACATTTTTATTTCCATACAGAATCCGAAATGGACAGAAAACGGTACGTTTATTATATCAGACGTACTGGTTACCGTATTTGAATAGTCAAAATTCGGAACTAAACAACCATGCGTGTAAAATGGTTTAAATGTAATATTTGTTTTTATTTTTTACAAATAATTACGTTCATTGCGCTTAATATTAAATTTCATTGTCGTTTTTAATTTAGTTATTCATTACAAAAATCACGAATTTTTTTCTTTCGATTTCAATCTGTTGTTACGAGTACAGAAGGAACTCAGCCGTAACGGCAACAAGCACAAGGGTACCAAAGTAACCGAACCTCGAATCTCGAAATATGAAATATATAAAACATATATTTAGTAAGGTTTTACACAATATTCTTTTTATTTGTCTACCGAATATTTGTATCTATGTAAATATAAATTTCAATGTTCGAAGTTTAATATCTTAAATCACCAACAGTTTTTTACCGATTGCTTTGAAAATTTGCCAAAACGTCTCATTTGAATATGCGCATTTATATATACTTTTGAAAAAATCTTTTAAATAATATTTTAAGTCAATATTGGATGTATATTTAGTGCTAGATTATAAACTGCTATTAAAACAGAGCCCACGCTCGCGTAATGCACTTGGTGTAGAATTTCTTTGTAATTTTTGTAAGAAGTAATTAACCATGAATAATAATTGTTTGATTTACTCTTCAAGGTCATCTGTTTTAACGACCTTGATGGTCCTAGTCTTTCCTAAAAAAAGGCGTGTTTATTTATTCGTAACGAAGAACCTAAATATTATCATCTGTCTAAATTCAAAACTAAACTTATAGGTAATCATTCGCCCCACGGTTCAACCTTTTTAAACTTTATTTTAAAAAACCTTTCTTTTCTATGTCACAAAAGAACCAGTTGTCTAAATTTTATATCTAGAACTTAGTAATATCCTCTCAGAATATATTTTTCTTTAGTCAGTGTTTGTTATATACCATACCACTGTGATCAGACCCTTAAGTATTATTAATTATTTTTCTAATGAATTAAAACGGGTATTTGTTTTCAGATGGATGGCAGCTCTAGAATATTCCATAGACAGATGGATGAAGGCCGGTTGACGACTATGCATACCTTTAAATAATTCATTTGATTATATAATATAATTTATTAATATTAAAGTATTTAATTAATTATAATACTATTTTGAATTTATTAAGCGTATTTATAAAATCCTTAGTTAAGTGCACGGTATATATAATATGTTATAGAAAACATTATATTAACATAAGTTTATATTATATTTTGTCAGGTTATCTAAAATACCTGTAAATTGAAAGAGTATTCTAATGTTTTAAATCACTTTGTTATTATATACATATAAATAATAAGAAGGAAATTATGACAACGTTGCTACCCGTCCTTTCGAGAACCTACGGAACCACGTGAAGCCCTCTTGTAAGGGAATCAAAGATAATTATTTAAAAGAGCGTGTGCGAATTATTTTTATTCACTGTTAAAATGTATTATCTCAAATAATTGAAATATATTAAATATTATTTATAAAATATTTGAGTTTTAAAAGGGAATTTATAGCATATATATATATAATAAATCTATATTCTGTTTTTTACATGTATTTCCTATTTCATTTTCGATATATAGAGTTGTTCTGTAGAGCACTGATCTTGAAAATGTTTTTTGATATCACAGACTGTCCGTATGTTTTATGTAATTCACACTAAAAATACAGAAAACAAAGTATAACAATCTATTTCATTTTGAGGTGAGCGATGGGGAAGGCAGAGGAGCGAGCAACTTAGGTAAAAAATAAAACACGGCTAATGTTTCTCTTCGGGAATCTTTCTGCCCCCGCTCAAAAGACGGAAGACAAAAATTGCTTATTCCGTCTGATCGTTAGAAGATAAATATATGCTATCGCTGACATTTTTGTAGGTCTTTTTAAGACCTATAAATATGTAGAATGTTAATTTGATTTATCTCGTATAGTTTACTCAGCGAAGGCCATTTAAGCCCACAGATTGCGTCTTTTTTCCGAGTTGATTCACCATTATCAATACTGCTTATTTCGTATTTTACTTTATGTTAGAAAATATATCTTATACCCCGGTCAGAAAACATAGCTATGAATTAAAATAAAAAAACATAAAAAACGGATAAGCGGTTTTCGCGTGAAAATAATATAAGCGGACAGACAGAGACAGTAGTAGTATTACATAAATACCAGTACACAAAATAAACAAGAAAATTATAATATTTCAAAATATAAAAAAACATCACCTTCATAAGCAATGTTTAAAAATATTATCTTATAATTTTAGGGCATATACTTAGGTAGAGAGACTTGACAGTAATAATTAGACACTTTTAATATATGTTACTCGCAATTAACAGTTTGCCTTGTCGACCTTTAGATCGTAACCAAAGATGTCAAATACAAAATCTCAGAGGATTTTGAAAAATAAATATGGATCATTGATTGGTAGTTTTTACAACTAATATTATAGCCGGATTAGGCTACATTCAGATATAACGTGAATTAACGCGTGATAAAATTTCGAAGGTGTACAAATGATGAGGGCTAACGCACGCAGTATCCTGCAGTTGTTTATCTTACCTTGTGTTTCGGTCGAACTTAGAAAATTAACGTAGAAGAAGCTATTATTGTGTGATTGTAATATTATAATAAATATAGATAAAGTAAACGCACACATTGAGTCTACCCAATGTTAAAGAATATACTCTACAAGTTTGATACAACATTATACCCGAATCTCAGAGACAATAAAACAAGTTTTATTTCAACATGACGCCAAATTGTCGTAACGGACTTTTGTTGCATTGTAGTCCAGTTACCTCCTAGTCGTGCCTAAAGAAGTTTTACTTCAAAATTTTAATGAGTTAAAAATGTGCTTACCTACCATCAGACACAGTGTTGTTACTTTACCCTGCTGTAATAAAAAATACTTCTAAAATCATTTACGACATACACACATTCGATTACGATGGAAACTGAACAGCGAACGGATGTTACTTATCTTTCTAAATGCACGTCAACGCGCGATTACCGAAGTATAAAGATATTTTTCTTGAGCGTCGCGCCACGCTAACCCGCTTTCATGTGATCGATTTATGTTAATATATCGCCTGGATTTAAAAACGCACGTTAGTTTTCTATCATCAAAACGTAACCTTAACCTAATAGCAAAACCCGAATATCCCCCTATATCCTCCCGACCCCACGCTAGCTTAATCCGTCTCTCACTGTTTTATATAAATTTTACTTTTATTTTATTCGACGTCGCTAATATCAGTTAGCTTTTCCAAACGCTCGTTAAATATAAATTGAGTCGCCAAAAATTGTGTGGTAGTTTATGAAATTCCATTAATATTATGAAGATCTGATGTGATTGGTAATTGAAGATAAATGTAATATGAACATAGATCGGAATAGGTAGAGTAAATATATTAGAGTATATAGGAAGAATAAATACCTAAACTTCTAGAAATGGTAATAACATAGAGTGGATAGTTACTAGATCTCTGTAAAATTGTGGAATAATAATAGTAACGTTTCATTCCAGAATTTAAGAAATTACAAATTGTTTATTGAACTTTGAATAATTTTGTAAAAAATCATAGAGGTATATTACTCAAAGGCGTTCTCCTGATAATGCCATATTTGCGTAATTTTTTCATCAATATTAATTTTAAAGCTTATGATCCACGCTGTTGACGAAGTAAAAAAAAAACATTAGGAATGCCATGTGTTCATGCTAATGAAAATATATTCAAGGCGCCATCTATTAATCTCTGTTTAACTAATATGATAACTGTTGCTGAGATGCTGAGAGTGTTTACATTCTATAATGTGTAATAACCTAATGACATAGAATTAAAACACGATGTGTGATGAAATATTCGCACGAGTCTACTAATTATTATTATTACTGAAACTGTTAAATTTAAGTGCTTTGATTTTTTAAGTTTAGGTTACAAAATATACTCCATCTTTGCCGATCTACGAATATGAATAATTCATAAAGGATTGTTAGATGAAATTTGGAAATCGTTGGAAAGATTAATGAAATAAATTGATTCTATAACTCGCTATAATATTGCATAGAAACTTCTTTACATAGTAGTTATAATGAATATTACACTGACGCATCGAATATGTAACATATATTTAGTGAATAAGTTTAATATATTTAATAATGGATGATTAAAAATGGAAAACGTTAATAACACAAAACCATTAAATATGGAAAGTCTACTATTAAATACAACGACTGAACAAAATGAGACTAAATATGACAAGAATTAATACCTAAAGTTGAGAATTAGGGACTATCGTTGAAGAGATGTTAACGATTAACCAAATTGATAAATTAAATGGATATTTATGTATGAAATATGTAATTGTATATGCAAGCGCGGATTTAGAGTTTCAGTTTGGAGGAAATCTATGTTTCTCGAAGACTCAACATCGAACACATTATAAAAAGAAAATATATGTATGTAAAGTAGTTTAAATTATATTTAGTGGCGGAGTCATCGTCACTATGAAATCCCTTAGATCCGCGCATGTATATGACGACTGAGCTCGTTTAGAAATTAAATATAAAAATAAAATTAACCAATATTCCTATAGCGTAGTAATGTTATTTAGATGTGAAATGTAGGTATTAGATGAACTACATATGTTAATCATCTGGAAGTATTAATATGTTTAAAACAGTATTATATATATAAGTGATTAATTATAATTTCATTTTTATGAAATAGTATAAGATATTTCGTAATTTTTATCTGTAACCCTCTTTAAATATAATATGTGATTATTATCGGTGTTGTGATTTTATAAATACATTGTTTAAATATAACTTTCTATTTTACTATAAGTTTATGTATTACAATTGTAAATATATAATTAATTTTAAAAGGGTTACAGTGGATATATATTTAAGAGACACTATTATTGCCCCTTTAGGATGTGGTCCATACTAGGTGACTTAAATTAGTGCATTAAACTGATATTTAAAATAATAAAGATAAATCCATATTGGCAATGTATATAAATCATTTAAAGGCTCAAATATATTTATATAAAAAATAATATATGAAAATAAAAACGGTAAAACTGAAAGCATAGAGAATAAATTTAATGTATATTAGTGAATGATTGTATCTACGTAAATATTTAATATAGTTAACAGATTTGTTTAAAATTTATTGCAAATTTTTTAGTGCACGTTAAAATCTAATGTATGGCATATTTATCGGATTTTATAGATTTATCAGCAAAAATATAGTTATTGTAATGTGTTCAGTACGCCTGTAAGTAATGGGGTATAATATTGCCAATTTTAAAATCAATCCATTTAATGACGTTGAAACCAAATCATTGATGTCAAATATCTGTTAAACGTTTCATATTAAAATATTAAACACTGAAAATGAAACTGTTAATGTAATGAGTGGAAAATATCATTGAATTTGGATAATGTTCAGTATTGAAAAGGAAAAAAATTAAATATATATGTCTGTATAAATAGATTTGATTATAATAAATATTAAAATTAATAATGTTTGTTATTTACATCTCAAGTATCATTAAATATTATTTTATATAAATAAGAAGTTCATAACTTTTATATTCTAATTAATTCTTTTACACTACCACCGATCTTTGCATTATTCATTCAAGTTTTTATTTATATATGCTTCTTCAAAGAGCATGCATTTTGTATCGGTGAGTTGAATATAATTAAATATTAATAAAAGATTTTGTACGATTTAAAAGAAAAAAAACATTATCAATTAGCAAGCACAGTCGAAATCCACGATCCTCGATACTAAGTCCCAGAGCAATGTTAATTTACACGACTTATTAGCTACTAACATGAAAAATAACCAATCCAGCGATATCCTTCCCTTTTTTATCGTTTCCAAAGTCAAAATGTATGGAGGCTTTGGTAGAGCCGCTGTCAGAGGAGCGCGAGGCGGGGGCAGGGAACGCCACAGGAGCGCTACTACTGCCTCTGACAACGGTAGTATGCGCGCTCAACTCCCACCAGTCGCGCGCCATCTGCGCACACGCAGCCTTCGCGTTCAGTGATATCGGCTGAAAAACCTCAATTGCAACAACACTAGTATGATATATGAGATCGGATTACAGTGCACATATGGACCTGTGAATATTATGTGTTAAAGGACAGTGAAAAAATAATATATACCTGTGTTGTTTGTTATACATTAACTTTTCTTTTACCGTGTCCATTAAACTGTTTTATGACCTGTATAGTGCGTCTATTGTTGTGTTCGCTTCCACTAATCTCCTATTCACCTGTCTCGGTACCACCGATTGCGGTCGGACTGTGTAATGTGACAAAAAATTGCAATGGACATCTTTTGTGATCGAGGGCCAAAAGTGTGTAAACTTTGTGGGGTCTACCTGACTGCTAGTGAGTTGGACGTGAACAGACCATCAATCGAACAAAGTTGCCTTGTGAGTTTTTTTTTTTATATTTTGGTAATATGATACAACGGATGCGGAATAAATTGGGTAGGCTGGGTGCGCTTTTTACCCGCTACCAGTTTTATAGGGTCATGTGGGTGTAGTTGTTTTTATGTTATTGTTTTTATGCAGATGTTGCGTTGAATAAAACAATTCTGAGAACTAACGAGTCTGCGGTTTATTGCATTGTTCTTACATTTTAAAACGATGTTTACTTAATATTTCCTGCCACTGTGTTTCGCAGTAATTAACTAGTAGCATTGTATGGATGAGTATTTATGATGTTCAAGTAGAATAAATGATTCATTATTTATATTTTCTTTGCTTACTTAATAACTACAGCAGTTTATGTATATATGTAACCATTTTAATTACAATTGTGTTAAAATGTTTTATCAAGCTTCTGTACACAATATTTAATAGTTTTAAAAATTAGGTATGTTTCACGCTTGCAATGATATATCCACTATAAGAAAATCCACACATTTTGGCTTCGTATATTATATAGGTAGCCGATACCACAGGCAATAAAACATTGTATTGTTTATGCTTTATAACTTTTTACAATCTTTAAAAACATTTGATGGCAAAAATATATTACATAAAAGAGTAACTACTAAGGTTCATGTATGTAACAGTTAATTATGCTTGTGTTAAATTATTTTTTTAAGTCATTTATATTATAATCATTATTGGCCTTAAGTCAGAGCTAAAGCTCACAGTCCAAACTCTGAAACTTGTTTTATGTTTGAAATAGTGAGTCCTCTTTGAGAAAATTCATACTTTAGGCATTATATTTATATCTATAGTTAGCAAATACAACATAGAGTAAAAAAAAATGTATTTTTAAGCTATTGAACTTTTTTAACGTCTAAAAACATTTATAGTAGAGCCAATCATATAAAATTATTCATTTTAGCAAAAATATAATATCACACATGTAATATATATTCGTATATAAATTGCAAATATCATATAGCATCGAATCACTCGAACTTAATGGATGCCATAAAAATATACGTTAATCAATTTTAAACATCAAAACCAGCCGCCTTAGGTACAAATAAACACGTATTCGAAAATGCTTTAAAAGGAATCGTTGCGTAATGTTAACACGGTAGAAATGACTGAAGTTTTAATTGCTGAATATATAGTAGTTAATCTTCACCATCGAATGATAACAATATCTTATCTACGACCACATACTTGATGCGATGGTTATCGTGGAACCTTGCGGCAACTAAAATGGATTCCTTCTATAAAGTTTTATTATTTCCGAGTATTGTCAAATTTTATTGAAACACTATATTGGTAAAAGATCAGGCAGGTGTACTATAAGCTACTTATAGGCACCTACGCAATCGGTGTATTATTTTACTAGGCTTCTGACTTCCATTTCTTCAAGAATATATTTTCGCATCAGTCAAGTTTATCTTTTAGACTTTTCGGTAGTCTTCATAAGTAGTAAGTTAGGGTGGTAGGGTCTGCCATGTTGTGGTTTTTATTTTTAATTCAAGGTTATTTGACCCTATATTATGTAATATTGGTGGCATTTTGAGTGATATAGTTTGATTATTGAGCATGCGTGAAGTGGATTATAAATATTAACTTGAAACATGCATTTTAAGATGTCACAAGAACTCCCTAGAAAGTTCTAACAACAGCAACCATCTTGTTGGATCAACTTTGTATATAAAAATTACTACGAAAACAAACACATTGACACTGGCAAGAGCTTTTTGCAGTGCCAAAAAAAGAAGAAGAAGAAGAAGACTGGGTTACGACCGCCATGCATATAGTGATAAACCCTTCACATTGACTCTGTTTTATCTCGTTTCGGGAGCAGGCAGTGAACAACAAGTGATACAACAGCCAAGAGAGGCTTGCAGCAGCGACAGACGATGGCAAACGAGAATACCTTCAAGTTTTTTTTTTTGAACTTACTATTATTCTGTTTGCTATAAGAATGTGCCTCAGACGGCTTTTACAGTTTCACCGGGCTTGGTTGTCTTCAAATCGGTCGTTGTCTGCTTATAAAGTGCGTGCGTTCACAGAGCACACCTGTTGCCATCGCGTCAAAAGTCACTAGTACGAATACTAAAGTCATTAGTATGAATTCCATAATCACGTCAACACGTTTCTCCGACATATATTAAATAGTATCTTATTTAAGAGGAGGAATGGAGAAATGGAGAAAGTCGATCCTTGTAACAATTTGTTCTCTCTTCCCAATTTTACCAATGTTTTAACTATTATTTATTATTTAATTCTTCTTCAAAATTAATTTTTCGTTAAAAATTATTTAAAAACCTTTTGATTAGGAATACCAACTGTTTATGCAAATGAAAATGTAATCAAGGCGTCGTCTATCAACAATCTGTTGTAACTACCATGACTAATGTTAGATCATTATAATATGCGAAATATTCGCACATGTCAGCTAGAAATAATTATTTCTATGAAATAAAAGATCCAAAATTATTCTGTGTACGATAACATTATTATCTAATTTAAACTATATGAAATATTATTAAGAAAATAAATAATTTCTGTCTCAAATAGTATTGATTAATCTAATAATACTTTATTAGATTTAAGTGACTGTTCAATCCACGAACATTAGTTTTTTTGTGTTAGTTCATATGGCAACTGTATTTTATGTCTGGCGTTTTGTATTTTTTTACTCTTGTAATACTGCCTGTAATTTTCTCACACTGTGGGCATTTATTGTAAAATAATAAGAAAGTTTATTTCTTCATAAAAGCATTATATTTATATGATAAATGATTGTGGTCCTTCAAATAGGATATCTATTAAATTAATATGTATTTAAATTATAATAATCAATTAATCTTTCACAAACTCTAAAGGTATCATATAATTTTGTAATAAGATGTAATGCTTTTTACAAAAAAAAATATCTAAATTCATACATTTACCCTATTAGTATTCCATATTCAATAACTGTTCAAAATACCAATTATGAAACCTAACATACATTCCAATAGACAGCACATCAAACTATTTAAAAATTGATTTCATGTTAATTCGGTCCTCCAATTGAATAAAAATAAGATCACAATGAAATATTCAGTGCGACTTAGCGGCTCCATGAGAAGAAAACTGTTTACTTATTAAGCATGAATCTCGATCCATAAATTTTAATATATTTTAATCACATTTACAATTGACGATAACTCAAAAGTGCCGTCGTACTATTAAATAATTTATATGGTCGTTTGTCGTTGGTGTTATATAGTTTAATAGCTATTTAATTGAAGGTTTATATCAAACTAGCATTGATCTGCGGCTCCGGACGCGTTTATTATTTATTACAATTCTTATAGCCCGTTATTTAGGAATAACATTTTATACTAATGACATAATACACATATATATATTTTAACGTTTATAAGGTTTATAATGTCACCTGGTCTTAAGTGACGATATGCCCCAAAATGGTAACACGCCAAGCCTAGTGGAAAACTGGGTCTCACGTGCAGCTGTCGGACCACACCTATTGGTGCTTGGCGACAGATTTTCAACTTAAGCGTGGTAGCTAACCAGGCGGGCATTAGAAAAAAAGTTTACCACCATGCTATGGTTTCATCACGATGTTTTCCTTCACCGAAAACTCAGGATCATTGCTGGAATTCTAACTCTCGACGATCTACGAGATGTCCGTACAAGTTACCACCAAGCCATCATAGCTTAAATTATTCCATAGTTGATATGCTACAAGAATCGTCATAATAATTTTACAAATCATAAAAAATACAACCGATTCTGTTGAAAATTGTACTCTAGAAATACAATAATAATATGAGTAAAAATAAATTTACGGGATGAAAATACTTAGTTACTGAGTAAATACGCGTGTGGAGCAGTAGATCGTATTACATTAGGTAATTTTATTAATAAAGAGATGATAACAGTAAATCGAGTCTGAAAAAAGATTGCCGCTAACAACATGCTCTCTTGTGTACATGTACATTGTACATACGAACCTACTATAAGAGTAGAACAATGAGAAAATCTTAAAATGATGGAAATATAGGTAGGCAGTTTTACGCTAGGGTAGCCGTTAACGAATGTACTTAGATTTGTAATAAATATCTTCTATTATAATTTATAGTAACCTCATACAAAAAGTCGCTTTAAAACAATTAAGAAGTTGTAATACTAAAATCACAACATATGCTGAATCCATAAGACGGGAATTTATGCTATAATAACATTGTTTTCAATATTGTTAAAGGCTTATCTTAAGAGACAAGAAAATTTAATTTTCCAAGGAGATTACTTTAAAATATTCCTTTTAAAAGCTTTATGTTATTGAAATGACTGGTATTACATCCCGAAGTCCATTACTTACTGCAACGCCTGCATACATATTCATAACTCTAAATTCTCGGACCGTAAGAGAGATAAAAGTAGTTTTACTGCTTCGGAGCAAGTAAGATGGTAGAAACTCGATCAACCTCAACCGGAGAGCGAGCAGGACGGCGCAACAGAAGCCAGGGATGGAAGCGAGAGGGACATAAAATCAGAAGGCTTTTACGGTAGAACGGGCAACGTGCAGTGAAATGTGGGCCCGACGTTCGCCTTCTTTTCGATCTCGGTTGAATAAATTGATTCTAAGATTAATCTTTTGTAGTTACTTTAAGTGATGGTTGGTTTTTTATTTCAAAATTTAAAATAAAAAATATAATAGGTTAATGATAGAATCCGTTTTTACAGTTAAAACTTGTAATATATTTTTAATAAGTTAAAATAAATAATTACATGTTGAAAATACATTTGTTACTAGTAAAAAGATTTTAATCAATACAAATTTTACGTTTATTACTTTTAATTATACAAAGTCAATGCACCTGCCTCGTTTAAATAGTATTATACATTTATATTATAACAACAAAAAGACAGTTAATAATTATAGTCATTAGAAAAAATTAAATACGGTTGCACATCAGAATATAAACCTTACTGAAGCAACCGGAAAGTCTATCAAAACATACAATTCATACAACCGAGACATTAAAAACGAACAGCGTCAGTTTTATTGTCGTCAAACATGATGTTCATTTCAGATGAAAATAGTCAAATCGTAAATCTTAGAATAGCAATCTTTACAAAGACGTTATTAGTGCTGTATAAACAAGAATGGTAATAAACTATCCAGTAAAAAAAGATCATTCCATTGATCATTCAATTAAAAATAATTATTTTTCATATTTTTTTTATAAATATGTAATTATTGTACACTTATCGATATCATGATTTGCTATAATATCCAAAGATAATTATTTTTTTCATTAATCATAAAGTGAGGAAGAGGCATAATAGTATTAATAATAAATTTATGTGTGGCAAATTCAAAACAAAATATTATTCTAAGTTACGCCAAATTTTATATTTATCGAAAAGTAACTTACGTGGAAAAAATAGACCTTTGTACGCTTGGTTGAGGACTATTAACTTTATAAAATTCACTCCAGAATATATCAATCATCACGGGCCGATATTCATATAGGATGTATCAAATTATCAAATAACCAAATTTACATAATAGCACTAAAATTTTAAAATAAATTGAATACATTATTTATCATGTATATTACGCGATGCATGTTAATATATCAAAAATCGACATTAATGTTGGTTACAAGACCAAATCCGGTCGTTATTAACATTTTCTGATATCACCAGAAGCTAAAAACCGATACGATTGAATATAAACTGTTGAATGATGCATGAGGTACAAAATCTAAAATCAATATACAAGAGTCATAATTAAGAAAAAATCTGCTCAAACAAATGCAAATTTCTTTAGCAAAGCGTTTCGTTGAAACTTGTTCATTGCCTTTTAATCCAGTTTTGTATGTAAAGATCCACGAAATTGTCCGAAATGAATGTAGAGTTTTAAAATCAAATCTCAACGTCAAATAAAATACAAAAAAAATAATATTAAGTGGTTTATAAATACCTAGTAGTTAAAAATATATGCGCACAAAGCAATAGAGATCAATTATAGATGCAAATGGAGAATATGAAAATTAATGATCTGATTTCAATATTTTAGATGATCGCCGTGAGAATATATTAGTAATACTTATTAGCATGTTATATGCTAACAATAAACAATCAGTAGCTTGTAAAGCTAAATTTTTTAATCATTAATAATCACCAAACTCTATATCTCATAATATTAATACAGTAAGTTCATAATAAATCTAAAAATCTCAGATTTTGGTTTGAATTCATAACAAAATATGGTTCAGTTTAAAGCTTATAACATAACATCGTGAGGGTAATACAGCGCCGTATATTTCATTTTATACTATTCATTATTCACATTTATTATAAGAAATCTGTTGTACTTAGGAATGTTTTATTATAAATATTATAGAAATATTTAGTCTTACTTTGAATGACAATAATATTATCCATTGAAATGTGGGTAACGACTTCAAAAAAAGCGACATTATTTATAATTTTGTTTGTTGCAATTGCTTAATTTTTTTTAATTTACTAGTAATTTTTTTTTATGTTATCAATCTTCTGAACTCTTTTTATTATTATTTTCAGATGATTCTATTACCGTGATGTCGAACAACGGTAGTAATGTAGTTACGAGGGCATCTACACCTTGCCCAGTATCAGATACCACAGTGAACGCTCCATTACGATCTAGACATGATCAGTTTCTTGCAAGCTCAGCAGAAAGGGTTCAGCAAAGACCTGCATCTAGTGGTAGAAATCCAAGTGCAAGCTTTGACTCCCCGTCTACCATACCACCTTACCACCGACAGATGACCACTGGTTCTTTACTCGCGTCATCTCATCGTGAGTCATCCGCTTTTGTACCTGTAGTACCAACCAGGTCAATGCACCCGGTCATCTACCCTAATGATATTCACCCTGCATTGATACCAACTGATATAATGGAGAGAGACAGAATGCTCGATAGAGATAGAAGTGAACCAGCAAAGAGTTCCCCAGATAGGGCTACTGGGAATTTTTCTAAAAGAAACTCATTTGACTTGATGGCTATGATGGTTGAGAAACGAAAGGAAGTAGCTTTACGTGAAGCTGCCGCTGCGATGCTGATGCCACATCATAGAACATCATCCATTGAAGGCATGATGTCTGACGGGTCATCTCAACCTCCAATTTATGGTCCACCGGGACCATTTCTAGGTGCACCGGGACCGTCGCCAAGCACACCAGGAAATTTTACCTTCCCTGGTGCCGGATTATTCCCACCGGGAGCTGGGCCCCATCAAATGCATCCACACTTAGATCGTCGATTGCTTCGAGCACCAGGACGGGCGTCGAGACCCAAGAAGCAGTTTATCTGTAAATTTTGTAACCGCCAGTTCACCAAATCTTATAATTTGCTTATCCACGAACGGACACACACTGACGAGCGTCCATATTCGTGTGACATTTGCGGGAAAGCGTTCAGGCGTCAAGATCATTTGCGAGACCATAGGTAAGTCTTAAATTTTTTTAGTTTGGTTTTTAATTAGTATTGTAATTTCAATTCTACTGTTCAACATTTTGGAAGTTTTGTTTTTATTCAACAACACTCATAGTTAAATGAACCAATTTATATGCACGTAACAAGCAGCCGGTGTTACTCAAGTTGCAGATGTTAAGCCGTCTGTGGCCGCATCCGCCCCTCTACTTGGAAATGGAATATTTATAACTTTAGCTAGGTTCTCGGAAATTACTATGTTATCTTGATTAGTAGAAGAAGAGAACTTTCAAATGTTAAATCATTAAATTGGTAATACAGGCATAGATTTAAGTTACAAATAATAAGTTATAGTAAAAGTAGAAATCCTTTATCGATTAGATAACTTGTAAAAAGACGTATAGTGTAGTAAGTTCCTGTAAGTATGAGGCCGAAAAAACACGAATTGGGTCGAAATTTGAGTGATTGGCCATAGAAGAGTTTCTACCACGGAAATAATTCATATATTAATTTCGAAGATAATTTGGGTGCCAAAAATTGTAATAGGCATGTAATGTTTTTAACATAAATCGATATTGTGATAATTTTTAATTCCATAAATATGTCAATTTGATTCCGTTTTACATATGAAAGTTTGAGTCTACACTAATCCAAAGTTCTATCATTTATTTACACAATCTAAATTTTGATGCATGTAATAGGTACTTTCTCCAATATTTTCCTACGAAAAGATACATACTTTGTTGATTTGCAATTATTGTGATGTGGGATTTTATAATATATTATTTTGAATACGACCCGTGACATATATTACGATAATATATTAGGTAATTTTAATAATAAAAATCATACCGTGTATCAATTACTAATATTGTCTTATTAATATATACATTTTATTATAAAACATAAATTAGTAGAATGTGTATATTTAGACGATTAACCTATAAATTAAAAAAAAAAATGAAATTTTGTATTTAGATAATTCCATACTTTCCAAGTTTACCTAGATAAATGTTTTATTTTGCGCAAGTCACCGAGCGAATTTCATTCGCCTAGGAATTGTATATAACACTAGCTGTAACCACGGTTCCACTCGTGGTGAATTTATCCCACCAACTATCAACCGCGCGGCCACCAACGCACCAGTGTCTATCCTACTTATAGCTTTGTTGATCTCACTTCCATTACTTGAATACAGCTTTCAAGAATTCCTTGATGTTTATGATTACTGCTCCGCTCGTAGGGTTGTATAGTGAAGCAACTTATAACCTTCCTCAATAAATAGTCTATACTTTGCTTTTTGCATTACAAAATGATGTCTCCAAATCTGACTGGTAGAGCGACAAAACAAAAAACAATCTCTTGAGCTTTAATAATATTAGTATTAAATTTCCCGTGTGCATTCTTTATGCTACAAACGGTGAAGGTATCATCGAAATACGTAATGCGAAGAACAAACTCCAAGAGCGTCATAAAACGATTAGGTGAGGGGAAGTACTAGAATAACAAAATCCTTTATCTTAAAGCCTTGCAAATGATATTATTTATATTAAATTGTATTAGATTATATTATCTATACATACGTACTATAAAACTCAACGTCTGTCTGTTCGTCTGTCCGTTTATGTTCTTTTCACGCGAAAACCACTTATCCGATGTTTTTTTTATTTTAATTCATAGCTAATGTCATGCGGCCAGGTTATAGGATATATTTTCCTTCCATTGTAGTACCATTTTAATTTCATCGTCATTAGACTTTTGACATTGAAGATACACTAGAGAAATTATCAAAATATTGATGTTGGTTTTCTTTTTATTAAAAATTGTCTTGTATTATAACTAAAGTATTGAGCTTCGACATATAAGTACTACTGCCATTAGCAATTTTAGTTATTCCAAAAGTATTGATGATATCACCAGTCCTTTGAAAGGTTGATCAAAGCAGAGAATAGTTAATAAAAATAATTTCTGTGTCTCCTAAACTAATTTCTATTCGTACCATAGGAAATAACCAAGACTTAATTTTCGAACATCGTCAAAACTTCCTTAGTTATCAAACCGACGATTAAAAATCGGATTTAAATATTTTAAACGTCAATCCTATAAAATATAACCCATTAAAGCATACGTTCCGGGTGTTCGGGCCGAGCGACGCCTCACGTAACGAATCAAATAACTTGATATTATACGCTATAAAAAACTGGACAAAGTTACCATCGGCCATGATTGGTGGATTATAGCTACCATTATAATAGTACCAGTACGTAGTCTGTGTCAGTGTTCTTGTTTCGTTTTTTTATATCATAATGTATATTGCAAGCCCGATGAAGCTGTAAAAGCCGTAAAGGCTATAGGGCCCCTAAGGCTAACAGTATAGTCAGTATGTTAGCCCGGGTTAAGCTGTAAAAGACGTTTGAGGCTTCAGAGCCCTTATGGCTTACTGTATAGTCAGTTCGAAAAAATAAAATAAAAAAGTATATTATGTGAAAACATATAATCTTTACTGACATTAATAAATTTCTTACCTTATATTAAATCAAAAGGGATTTTTTCAAGTTTTCAATTATCAACAATGTTCTCTTTTCCAGGATTGCTGACTGATTGATTATACAATTGAAAATAATTATTTTTTAATTTGATTAGTTAATTTTCTCAATGTGAATAAAATTTTATTAATATCATTTAAACACAAATTATAATTTTTTTAATTGTAATAATGACAATATGCAATTTGTAGACGTATTTATATTGAAATTTTAATTTGTTCACTTGTACACGTCTGTCTTTTGCCTATTTTTAGCGTTATATGTGTAACCAATAGGAGCTTAATTAACTGGTAAACCCACAATGCATTGACGAACTCAGATGTCAAATAATCTATAGTTCCTATACTTTTCAAATGCACGATAGAACTAAAAATTTTATATCTAATAATGCGTTTATGTTTCAATATAGGGCATTTCCAAGTCCATGTGTCAGTACAAAAACTTTATCGGGGCTCTCATTCGTTTTCCCTTGTTATGAAATAAAAAAGTGTCAATTTATGAAATTAAATATGAAAGAATTTGTCGAAAGGATAATAAATACATAATATTTTGGTAAGCTATTAAGTGAATGCTTATATAACGCGTGTTTAAAATAATTTACATACAATTTATTATCATAACGTTGGTTATTAATATTACATTGAAAAATATAATATATCAGGTAATCGCGGACCACTAAATTAAAATGTTATAAATCATTATGAACAATAATATAACCGTAAAGATATATGATAGAGACAAAAACAAACAATTACCTACCATCGATGAAACGACGATAACAAAACATTAAAAATAACTTCCCAGAAACGGGCTTATCTTAAAAGGCTTACCGGATTGTATCTAACTTTGTACTACTAAGTAATTTTCCATAACCACTCGAATTTTAAGTGTAACATTAAAAACGAATTATGTATACGTTCATTATTAATTATCATTAATAAAATAAAGCCGTGAAAGACTTGTAATTGTTTCTAATAATTAAACTGTCTACAATTATCTACGTTCTTATAATATCGAATGATCATATTATATGATAATCGTCCTAGACTATGAATATAATTCACGGACTAGGAATGAGAGACTAGACGGAGTGAACTGTACGACCTTAAATCGGGAACGCTCCCGCTATTATTTTTTTCCTAACATATGTACTTTAGGCCAGGATACCTCTTTTTTTATCGTAATAGGTTTGGCGTAGTGGCCACAATCTCACCTGACGTTAAGTGACGATGTGGCCCAAGATGGTAACACGCTAAACCTAGTGGAAGACTGGCTCTCAAGTGCAGCTGCCGGAACACACCTATTGCTGTTTGGCGACAGATGGGCCTTGGCACTTGGCGTGCTACGCCTTTTAAATACCCTTCCATTCAATCCGAGCAGAAGGATTGTTATGGATATCCATTTATTAATGTATAGTTGATTCGGTGATAAAGAGCTTTCCACGGTATGACGTCACACATAAGAATCTATGTTATCTTTATAATAATTAAATGTTACAAAGTTTCTTTTTTCGGAATGCTACAAACTTTATAACGAAAGTGCTATTTTTAAATAACACAAAAGGGTGTCATTTTAAGACAATGGTCATGGTGCCTTTTATGCTATATTGTCAAAACCTGACAGTATTGACGCTCTTAACGCTACATCTAGGTTACTAGCGGTTTTAAATAAAATCTATGGAAACAAATAGACCGATGTAGCCCAAAGGGTTTAAAGCCCAAAAAGCCTTGTGTTTACGCCATTAGGATCTATACTTTGTAATGTTGATGGCATTTTGCGTGATATATATATGGTTTGGTTATTGTATGCAACTGAAGTGTACAAAATAATAAATAGAGGTATGAATTTTTAAGTTGCCGCAAAATTCCCTGAACATTTTTAACAAGAGAGCCAACATCTTGTTAAAAGCATTGCTCGAACTAGTGAAGGTTAGAAAAATATTATATCCACGTGACATTGGTACAAATGTGTATGCACACACGTTGTCATTAAACAAAGAGAAGAAGACGAATTTACAAAATGTATATAATATTGTGTTCACACAAAACAGTTTGATAAAGTGTGCCAAAAACGTTCAAGTTTTGGTCACAGTTATATGAATTAATAAAATTTTATTATACGAACGAAGAGATTAAAAAAAATCGCCGCGAAACATACCGTGAAAGTAACACGCACTTAGTGATTTTTGACGGAGTCTCGCTCTACTCGAATATTCGTTACACATTGAGTTACAATTTTTTTTATGCCTTTATATCGTAATTAGTATTTATTGTGATGACTCATTCGATTCTATTGCTATTCTCTTAGAATGGAATGCAGGATTCTGTGTATAGTTTAAATTGCTTCTTCAGTTGTACAAAAACACGTATCTTGTCCCTTGCGGTTTTCATGGATAAAAAATTCAAGGTCTTGTACTGTAAGTGGTTCTGATTGTGTTTTGTTTCTGCTAGAGACGTGCTCCAGCTTCTTTCTATCCAATCGACGGCTGTTTAACTTTGTTGACGTTTTTATTAGTTTTATTTCACTTTCCAATTATACATTACTAGCTTCTGCCGGCGACTTAGTCTTCGTGGAGTTTAGAATAGGGTCTAGAAAGAAATGAAAAATATGTCATTTACCTAGATAAAAAGTATCCAGGTTAAAAACTATCTGTGTGCCAAATTTCATCTTAATCTGTCCGGTTTTCGTCTGCTTGAGTAACAAACATCTAAACAAAAACTTTCATATTTATAATATCATTATCATGTAATATAGTGTTCTTTGTAGCGGTCGGATTATCCAAAAAAGCTCTTTTTTGCAATAATTTATGGAAGTCACTATTATTTCCTTCGAAATGTTTAGCAAATATTACACGCCGAATCCTGAAGAGGCGTGTCTTCTAGTCCCCAGCATAGACACACTGAATCAAGCTAGTTTTTCTAGTAAACATGTGTCACAAGTTTTTCAGTTACTTGAATTGTGAGTATATTTTTATAAAATCATTTGTTAACTATTTGTTATTTGCTATAGTTATCAAGCAATAACATATCATTTATAGAATTATTTTAAAGGCTATTATTACTGAAGATAGATTCTTATAATTTAGCTCTAAGAAAAGTTGTTCACAATTATCTATATTATGTAGTTTCATACTACTATTATAAAAAGGTAAAGTTTGTATGTTTGTAAGAGTTAAATCTATGCAACTACTGATCTGATTCTAAAAATAAGAAGCTGCATGATTCCTGTATCATATAGGCTATGTTTTATTCTTATTAATTTGTGTATAGTAATTAAGGGGAAGAAAGTCAGGGGAAACAGAAACTAAAATAAAATAAATAATAGACCTCTATACAAAACTTAAAATGATTTTACAGGTTATTCAGTTAATGTTACCATTACTATTTTAAAGTTTTTATTATCTAGTAAATTAAAAATTAATATAAGCATATAATAAAGCATAAAAATATACTTAGCAGAAATCAGTATAGTGAAGCAACTACATTGCCTGCCTATATTTAAATTTAAGGTTGGAGTTTAGATTACATGCTACCCTGAATTTGATGATGTGAAGGTGTGGGAGAGGGAGAGAGGTAATCCTCTGTAAAGGATAGTGCTTACATATGAATTTTCAAGGGATAATTATTTGTTTCTGGCACTCGTTGGCTACACGGCCCAGTTACTTCATTAGCTCAGCTTGTGCTTTATGAGCACAGTTCAAACCTAACCAGTTTTATTGCAACAACGGAAAAATGAAAATATCACACTCAAAATAGCACAAAATGTTGAAGTAGGTCGAATTTGTTGCAAACCTAACAATGATCATTCAAAAAAGAACAGAAAAATGTAAAGAAAAAATTTGTAAATTAATTTACTGTAATAAGTACACAAATTATAAAAACTGGTTTATGTATTACTAAGAATAAGTATTAAATATTATTAATAATAATAACATAAATAATAAGAAATAATAAACGAAAAAATAAGTTTTTTGAGATTACTGACATTTCTAGTACTCTAACTTGAGTAGGTCTTATATAGTTTATTAATCCTTTTATAGAAAACAGGATCGATAGAAACGAAAAAAGTTTTTTGTGTAAATAGCCGACTGTAGAATATGTCAAAAAGTTAAGGACTCTAAGAAACATTTCTTGTATCTACAACGATCAAGGTACCTGACCTTACTCTGCCCTTCCAATAATTTCAGCTGTATATTATACTAGCTGTGCCTGTGACTTCGTCCGCGTGGAAATTCGTGTATGAAAACCAGCAATAAAAAAAAAAAAATTTGTACTAAAATTCAACATCGGAGATTTAACCGTGTTTCTCGCTTTGTGAATATCTCGGATTCCTGATGCGCAACGTGGCAGGTACTCACGGTTAGAAATTAGCCGTGCCTCTCGTTCTTCATTACTTGCAATCAATCGATATTTTGTCATTCGTCAACGCTGTGAATTTAACCTAATACAAGTTACTGGTGCGCGTAATTTTTTTGCATAGTATCTCGTTCAGTAGCATGTCTCACTTCACTGTATTCCCCATTTTACTGTGAAGGAACGGATCTCACTCTTTTCTAGAGCAATAGAATACTGAGAAAATCTCGTTCATTTCCTGCCAGGCATTATACCCAAATGCAAATTAAAATGCAATATAGTCAGCAGATTATAAATTCATTATTTGAATCCCAAAATTGAATATAAAGCCACTTAATACTACTTACTACACTTAAACACAATCAAAAGCCCTTTGAGAATACCCAAACAAGTTTAAAAATAGGTATTAACCGATATTATCAAGAAAACGTTACACTAAGTTGAGTAAGACATTGTATTTTTTTTTTCAGATATCTATAATGGACAGATTTCGAACATTTACTGTTTTATTATAAGTATAGATAATAGGATTTATCATTTAACCGAAATTATTTTTAAATATTATCATTTAATTTAAATGTTTAAGCTAAAGCGCTATAAAATGAACAGAACATTTCTAAAAATCCATTAAAACAGTGGTTATAACTTTATTTTATAAAAAAATGTTCATATATTTATATACCTATATATGTTTATAATATTACATTTTAAACAAATTATTTTAGGATCTAATATTATTTCATATACAAAAAATCATAACCAGATTCATTTATTTTATTAAAAAAATAACATCATCATACTTAATCTTAAGCGGTACATCTTAAGACATTAAACATTCTAATTTAAAAACAATTTAATACAGCCCGGTGTTATTATTATAAAATTGAGTACAGACCTTTGGACGAAGTCGGACAAAAAAGACTTATTCCATTTTTAGTGCGCTTCGGATGACTATAAGGTGCGTCAGAACAATGTTATAGTCATTACAGGTAACTTATTATTTACTCATTTTTCATTCTCACACTAAAATTACCTCACGAGAAAGGTAAATAAATATTTGGTATTAATTTAATATTAATAAGTAGTGTCTGACCGGAACAGGATTTTCAACGGAATCTTCGTCCAGTTTCGACCGAAACAGAAACTTATTTAGACATTAAAATTTACATTGCTTACTAACTATAAGGTAGGTACGTCGGAACAATGTTATAGTCATTATGGGGAACTACTTATTTTTCTAAAATCAAAGTTCGGCCAGTGAAAGTCCCGTCAAAATGGGTCTAACTGATTTAGTAAAAATCGGTTATTTTGACATTACAAACAGACACTTCAATTTTATTAGATATATAGATTAACTTAATATTAATAAGTAGTGTCTGACCGAAACAAGATTTTTAACCGAAACTGAATCTTGAGCCTCTGTCTCAGTTTCAGGCGAGACCGAAACTTATTTACTCAAATTAAAATTTATATTATTTACTTTTTGAAATCATTATAGGTTTAGCTTTATGGGTAAAATCTCACCTAATGTTAAGTGACGGTTTGGCCTAAGATAGTGACACGCTAAGCCTAATGGGAAAACTGGCTCTCAAGTGCAGCTGCCGGACACACCTATTGGTGCTTGGCGACAGATTTTCAACTTGAGGGTTGAGGCAAGCTGAGATAGTCAGGCGGGTAGTATTAATGAATAACCTACCACTATGATATGGTTTCATTACGATTTTTTTCATAGGCATCAGGCTTTTCTAATGCCCTCCTGGCTAGCTCCCGTTGAAAATCTGTCGCCAAGCACCAAAAAGGTGTGTCCGGCAGCTGCACTTGAAAGCCAGTCTTCCAATAGGCATAGCGTGTTATCATCTTGAACCACATATTCACTTAAGATCAGGTAAGATTGCGGCCACAACGCTAAAACCTATAACGATAAAAAAAAACAATTCTAATACTTCTAAACCGTTCACATTCACCTTTTATTGATGCAATGTCGTTTAGTTCTAAATATATTTTTGAATAGGTACATACATTAGGTAGGTTGATACATTGTTTTAAAGCTGTTAAAAGTTTACATAAATGTAACCTTTACTTTTCTAAGAAACAACCTTATAATTATTTTGTAATTATAAATAAGGATTTGTAACGCTTTGTATATGATATCATCGTGAACATTTTGGAATGACGTGAAGTTTTTTGTCGCTATATTTATTATATTATATTATGACTGCATTTAATAGTCGACATGCACATATGAGCTGCATAATAGCCGGTTGAGTTACCTACCACCGTAATTAACAACAAAGAAACGAACTCAAACGAAGAAGGCGCCTTTGACCCATCAAGGACGGAAAATGCACGGTTATTACGTGATTCTAAGAAATATAACTGGCAACAAAATTCAAGCATAAAATTTTTAGGTACAAATGTAAAAATTAAAATTAACTACATAACCTTTACGTAAATATGCACTTAATGACGAGAGTCTCTTATCGAATATCGATCGGAGGCGCGTTTCGCATATTTACGAAAATAACATCCAAGAGGTTTGAAGAAATAATGATGCCAACAGAAAATGTTAATTTAATTTTTTCGACCAAGATTTACAGATTCCTGTAATTAAAAAAAGTGTTTTTTTTTTTTATTTACCGTAATAAGTCACATATAGAATGAATTACATTGTAGAATGAATTTAATTATTTACCTAGAATACACAGACGGATAATCTTTCACACAACTTTTTAATTCTAAGGCTAAGTATTACAGCCACCAGGGATGAAATTACGGGTATTGATATCTTAAGAGCCTTTAATTGGTTGTATTATGGATATAACCGATGGATATGAAATTATTTCAGATAGTTTCGTATAATCTCAGTTATGAATATAACATTTTAGAAGAAAAATAGTTATTATTTGAACATTTTTAGGTGAACAATATTAACTTTATTTTAGACATAATTAATACTTAAAAATTAAGTCAAATGTATTTTGACATTGTCTCATTTTACTCCCAACATATCCGAAATTATTCCTATATCCATTTATATAGGGTTATACGGTTACGGTTCGGATTTTTTTTAATTTCGAATATTCTATGGTGTCTTTAAGGATTAGGGAGTTCTATAACACCCATGATCCATACAACTGATACATTATATTAATAAAATAAAAACATATTAATACTTGAACACAAACATGACAATCCTGTCAAACACCAGTGCAAGAATCGAATTCACACGTTTTTCTTGAAACAACAGCAGTAGTTACTGCTACTGCCTCATGAAGTCTCACATATGGATAAGCCTGACACATTCTTAAATAGGAAAGTGAATCTTTGACCTTTTAATATTTATACTAATATTATAAAGCTCAAGATAATAGTTTTTTTATTTATTTGAACGCGCTAATCTATGGAACTACCAGTCAGAATTTATAGACTATTTATTATATTATATGCTAACATCACGCTATGACCATTAGAAGCGGAGCAATTACCATACAAAGTGTAGATCAGAAAGTGTATTAGGCGAGAACGAAGTAACAGTGCGGTGTACGGAAGGCGAATTGGGCAAACAAATAAACACAAGTAAAACCGCGGGCACAGCTAATCATTTAATGAAATTTGATTTAATATGTCGAGCATTGGTTCTTTAATAATAAGTTTAAGTAGAAATGTGATGTCAAATGAACAGACGCCAATCTATTTTCTATCCGAATATATGTATAATAATCTAAGATTTCATCAATAATATTCTAATTAATTTTAATTGAACTTTCAAATTTATTTTATATTTTATCGATAAAATGGAAATCGATACTTTAGTGTTCACGTGCCTATCTCATTCAATCTTAAATATACTTTCTCATGTTTCTTAAATTTTTTCTCGTGATTAATATTCATATTTTAAGATAAATCCAGACAAGTTGCTACGCCTCCAATCAATGAACTCACCGGAAAAAATTAACGATTAACTTTGTCTTCGATAACTGGGCATAATATTTGTTTTCACAATGTAAAATAATGTTACATTGTGAAATATTGATAAAATGAATAGTTAAACAAATTGAAAAAAAAAACTATTCTTTCGAGTACATAACAATATATTTATATGAATTCGCAAATGCTTACAAGAATTGCTTTTAGATTGAACATTTTGTCTCGAGGCTTGCATGCAATTATGATTCTGAGACCACATATAATGGGGACCAGGTAAACCTCTTCTCATCCATATAGCTTAAGGGGTCACAGTAAAAAGGGGATATCAAATTAATACTGAATCCATAATAAATCAAACGAGGGCAGGTGGATTTTGGTCGCAAGAACAAACGTTTCCCCTAAGGTCATTGGAAATTATCGTATTTTTGTATCAGCCAATCATAACGCGTTATTTGATTTGAGTTATTTCCATTAGTTATAAATTTATTCCGCATGGCACGCAATTTTTGAATTTTTGATCTAATTCTTTGTAACGGAATTTATAAAAGGATTCACTTTTATATTGAATTTCGAAGGAAATAAACGTTTATGACACGCATACAATATGGTGAATCAGAGTGGAATAATATCTACATAAATAAAATGATTGAGGTTTGTCGTTGTGCGCGCATCACGCTAAAACTATGATCTTTTTTTTGTTTTACTCCTTAGATAAATAGTCTTTATCAAAAAAAAAAAAACACGATAAAAAGTTATTAATGTTTTAAGGAACTACCATTTTTATAAGCTTTACGCATTCTTCTGTCATCCACATGAGCGGAGCCGCGGGCATAGCTAGTTATTTAATAAAATTAATGATCGCTTTAATGTATGAAATTATAAGGTAGAATTGCAAACTATGATGGAAGAGCTAAACGTTAAACAACCGAGACTGGTCTGATCTCTCTAGCCCACTACTGCTTCAGAACAACGCTGTAGATCCCATACATCACGACGGGCGGTCGCTAAATTAGAGGAACTGCGGTTTGAATGTCTCCGACACCCACGATACTCCCCGGACCTTGCTCCTACATATTATCACTTTTTTCGAAATTTGGATAAGTTCTTGCAAGGCTCAATTCAATTCCGATGAGGCTGTCCAAACCGCCTACAAATTTTTTATTGATTCTCGCTCCCACAATTTTTTCAGCAATGGAATCAATGAACTACCTCTATAATGGGGAATGTGCATAGATAATAAGGGTATATACTTCGATTGATTAAATGGTTAATTTCATAATATGTTTTTCGTTTAACTTTTTCCATATAAAACGCTAATTTCATATGTAAGAACCTATTAAAATATGTACTGATTATTTTAATTGTTAATTAGTTTTCATTACCTGGGTTCATTAGTAAAACGTTAACATTTGTAATTATAAAACATTGAAATTCAATGTAGATATTTTAATTCAAAATCGTAATTACATAAAAATAAAAATAGACAGGTCTAAAGGCGTATGCATGCATATTAGAACATACACTTCTGATGACTATTCTGTCAAATTTTACATTACAATATTATACTTAAATGACTCGAGCGTTTTGTTAAATAAGAGAATGTTAGTGAAAACCCAAGTAAATCAGGAAAAATTGCTTTAAAACTTTTCTTGAGAATGTTTAAAATCCTCATTGCCTGTATCCGAGAATTAATATATTTTAAATATTAGGTATTCTATGAAATCGCCGTTTTATAAAGAAACAATCAAACACTTTTTCACAATTTTTTTTAATAAGTCACTAACATTTAGTTAATCGTAGTACTGGCCATTATTGTCGATGTTCTTTTATCATTTTAATGGGAGTTTTTTGATCCCTCTGCTTTAGAAATCCTGGGAATCACTGAACTGTTTAAAGGCGTTTTTCACAGCCTCATCGGATTTAACATTTTTCCTATGTAAAAAGTTAAACAAATTCCGAAGAAACGGAAACCAGTTGTGAGCATGGTGGGTGACGGAGTGTTTCTAATCATAAATCCTGTAGTTTTGAAATGATCCGTTGTGCGGTGTGGGAATAAGCGTTGTCACGAAGAAGTAGTGCACTAGAAAAATTGACAGGGCTCAGTTATTTGACAGCAAGCTTATCCATCATCATTTGCAATTCTTTACAGTAAACCTCTGCAGTAATTCTTGTACCAGGTCACCAGAAGCTTTAATAAACGCTGCCGACTCCTTTTGAATCAGTTTGCGTTTAGAGCACTGTTTGGTTGCCTTCCCTATATCCAACCAGTACGACAGACGTTTTCGATTATAATACAGGATCCAATTTTCATCATAAGTGACAAGTCGATTCAGAATCCTCTTATTTATGCGCCTATTCAACAAGTTAAGGCAAGCTTAGATGCAAATTTTGTTTTTGTTGATGTTCAGTGAGTTCATACGGTAATCACTTTTCAAAGTATTTTTATCCTTCTAGTTTGACGTAAATTAATGGATCAGTATCGTTGTTTCACTTATGTTAAAGGCTGTAACAATTCCGACGTGGTTTGAGATGAATCTGCTACCACTATATACTTTCAATTCATCGTTATCGACTTTCGTCTCCAGTCGGCCACGGAGCTAAATATTGTTAAGATCAATATTTCCTAAATTCAAGTGATCAAACACAAACAAACCGTGCGTTCACTTGGTATGCCTGATCAATACACGTAGTTGATATTGCGTGCTGCCTGAGCTGCATTGATGCCACCATGGAACTCGTATTCGAAAATAACGCGTTATTTCTATTTTTCCATGGTCACAGAAATAGTGATATCAGTGAAAAATCGATGGACGACAAATAAATGAACGACTGATTTTTTTTAAGAAAAGTCATAGTTATATTACAAAATTAATTTGAATTTGGAAAGATATCGATCTTTACACTAGCCATTGTAAAAAACTGGCAATATCATAGGCAAGAACCTAATAACTAACATTTATTATAACGAATGTCCGACAAAACATTTATTATTTTACCATATTATACAACAATAAGTCAATATCTTGTATGCGATATGTATAGCTATAGCTAATATACCATAATAGTCACTTATGTATATAAAACTGTCATCCGCTAAGAAAAGTTAAAATAATGATCGTGCCTGTTCTTCTCATGCGTTTACAGATAATCATGCGTTTGAAATCGTGACCGATGCCGTTGAATAATTAGCCAGATATTCCGTACGTAAACCGTTTGTCGATTTCACACTTATCATTACTACTAGTGAAGTCGACATTACGTCTATCGGAAGATCGATATCGATAAAACATTTTTTGAATAGTATATTATTGAAAGAGTTCCGAGTATAGAGTTGTCAACTGTGTATGTTCTGTTGATTCCTTAGTTTTAATAGATCGGTGCATTTATGGTCTCAAAATATAAAATGTTAAGACCAGTTGAGGGCATTTTTTAGGTATATATTTTAGTATGGTATAGTTGTACCTATAGGTATATTGTTTGTCTAATCTAAGACTTATGTTAGAATTGAAGGTGTGCTTACCATAACTCGAAATAATGAAATATTCTAAGATTTCTGAACCAAAGGGTTCAACGTGAGATTCTGCTGTTGTTTTAATTGTTATTATAATTATATATCGATATATTTATGTTACACTAATAACCGCTTTATGAAAGATTTGACCATGCTCGGAATATTGTGCAATTTATTAAACGAAACGAAAGCCATTTTTAACATTAAGGACTTATTTTTTTAATGTATCCCGTACACCTGCGGCAGTTAAAATAAATTCGGTTGTTTATTTATTAAGAAATAAGTCAATATGGAGGTTGCGGGAGCATGTTATCTCAAATCTTCGGTTGCGAAATCTGTGTTGCATAAAGTGTTTCGCGTATGATATTTTAGTGGTTGAAGTTTGGAGAATACTGTTTCGTAAAATACTTATAATTTAATAATGTTCGTTGATTAATTAATGGCGAACATTCCTATTCATATTATTCGTATTTGGCAACAATAATAATTTGTATATTTGTAAAATAACAATTATTTCATATTAATACCTCAAAAGTAATTACGAGCTATGTAATTAGCTGAAGATACAGGAAAAACAATTAACTTCAAATTGTTTCAAATAAACCAAAGCCTTTCATTATAGTTATAATAACTCCTCCATTGCATTCAAAATTAATAACATAATATCTTAAATGTTGAGTTAGTTTTTAATACTCGTATGTGTTCATCACACATTTGTTCGATTTTTAGGGTTCCGAAATCAACAAGGAACCCTTATAGATTCACTATGTCCGTCTGTCTGTCCGCGGCTTAGCTCAGAGATTCTTAGTACTAGAAAGTTGTAATTTGGTATGGGTATACATATCAATCACGCAGACAAAGTAGTAAAATCTTGTAAAAAATGTTTTGAGTGGGAAAATTCACCTAAAATGGTTTTTTTTTCTCGTCTATCCCATCGTGTGTTAGACCGTTCAAAAATATTGCGGCTGTGTGAGAACCATTTATAGATTCAAGGATCCGATTGCCAAATATTAAGCTTTAAGTTAATTTTTTTAAGAGTCAAGTGTCGCCCTCCCTGCCAACTAAATGTTTGTTTTTGAATATGTGAAAAATGTCATGGTAGTAGTATATATAATGAAGTTAAAAGAAAAACTATCACAGGCTTTACAAATTAACCAGTAGAAGAAGAAATAGAGTCAGAGAAGTAATTTCTTACAAATTCCATTGATAATTACTTAAAACCCCCTGTCTAAGTCTGCATATTGTTATGGGCAACTACGAAACCCTACACTGCGCGTGGCCCGACACGCACTTGGCAATTATTTTTTAATTATTACTGAAAATTTCAGTTTTAGGAAGCTTGAATAAACAAAGTAGGATGAACTGATTTAACAATAAAAAACTTTATGCTTTCTAGTCTTTAATTATACACAAAATCGTAAAAATCCTGATATCCTTAAAATCAATCATCTCTTACGTTCTATTATAGATGCAAATTAAACCAGAAGCCTTCTACGTAACAGTATGTTCGTTGAACGTATGTTCAATTGATTGCACCAAAGAGAGTAGGAAAAAAGATGCTTATAACTTTATTCACTCATCAAAAATCATCCACCGATTAATTGGCGAAAACGTCTGCAATATGAGTATAACTTTCGAATTTTTATTAGCAAATGTATCGTGTCCATTTCTCGTTTTATCGAATTCGAATATGTTAGATTCTTCAGATGCCATAATTGTTGAATCGACGGCAGGTAAACGCATTATTCAAAATAAATTTGAATCGTTCGCGTGTTGATCGCAAAACGATTTTTTGTTGTCCTATCAGAACACTTGTGTTTTGCGTGATACGGAGTCTCAGGTAAAATAAAAGATTATGGATACGGATTATGGATTATGGATTACGGCTAAAGTCGGATGTAGTTTACATGAGTTTGTATTTTAAGACAAAAATCTATGTATACGTGTCACATTAAAAAGCTAATTTTGTTAGTCTAAATACACGGAAGATAAAGTTCCACGTTTTTTAAAACGATTCTTCTTATTCTCGTGAGTGATAAAATGCATTCTTTTTAATGATCTTGCATTTTGTATGTGTTTTTTCATACTACAAAGGTAGCAAACAAGCAAACGGCCCGCCCGGTGGTAAGCGGCTACCGTAGCTTATGGACGCTTATTGACGTCGAGCGTTGTCGACCTTAAACCCCTCTTCCCCAAGGAGCCCTGGAAAACCTGCACATCGCAGGAACAAAACACTAGATCATTTGGCTGCGATCTTCTGTAGGTGGAGGTATTCCACCAGTCAGGCTGCCCCAAGTAGAGAGAAATCTTCAAAGAAATTTATCTGTGCACTACCTTTCTTCGCAGTCTCCAGGTTGAAGAAATAAACCTTTTATCTCGCTATTATACCAATGTACGTCGTGTTATGTTGGAATTTATATGCATAGCTGGAAAAAATACATTAAAGTTTGACGAACAAAGCAGATTTTTATATTCTGACAGTCACTTTACTTGCCATCAGATGAAGTGTTGTTAGATAGCAGAGCTTGGATAAATAAGATTATAAATGCATTAGCAAATTTAACAAATCATAGAAACCCTACAACGTTGAAAAGAATACGGTAACCAAAACCAAAAAACTAGCTTCTTTATAATCAGCAAAACGACATTATTCAATTAAAGACCGTCAGATAAAATCAAATCCATTAATCATGCATTAGCTATCGCAAAAACGGAATGTAACCGTATGTAATCACAGACACCTGTCTCTTGACTTCGAAATGTCAGCCTTTTTAAGGTTTACAATCCATTTACGATAGTGTATTATCATAGTTATCTACCGCACTATCCATTTATTTAATCTGTATAATCGGTGAAATCTTACGTTTCTAAGAAATCATTTACTATATCTAATAAAATAACGAAAGCTTTCTTTTGTTTGGTAATTTATGTTCTGTCATATCTATAGTTTGTTAAATTTGCGAACTCGCGCAGACATTTTGGTGTTACTAGGATATTGTCTGAAGATAATATGATGTTAACTTCTCAGGGCTTTTAATTTTATTTGAAATCTATGATCAGATATGATTTGTGGAAAATATAGATAGATACCAGTTTATTTTAGTAAAATGTATTTTGCATTATTTTGTCATATAAGGCAATTTTTACGGAAAATGTTGTGTTTTAGTACCATTAAATGATCTCGTATAAAATAATTGAAATTTCTATGCGAGCTGTGTTACAAGCTGTTTTGTAGTTTATTTTATCTCTATGTGTTTATTCTACCAGTATATTAAAAAAATAATCAAATTTATTTTAACCATTCCGAACGTGCTACTTCTTTAAGATCTTGGTCGGGTATTAAATTGTACTATAAAATATATTATATATATATAAAATAGTTAGCTATTTAAATCAAAAATCATAAGCTATAGAAGTTATTTTGAATTTAACCTCATTGTGCTAATCCGCGATGGAATGCTATAATCCAGTAGGTACGTGAGAACGTTGCTTGGATATTTCTTTTATATAATACACCTTAACTTTATTTTACATTTTAACCTCAACATTTCGTATCATTACGTTCCTTTTTCTGTAATGATTTATTTCTTCTATTTTCATATATTTTTTAATCCTTTTTTGAGTCAATAGTTTTCTGTGACACTAAATGAAATTCAGATACCGATAAACCTAAATTTAATGGTTACAACAAGACAAATCGTTTTTCTTTTCTTTTTTTTCATAAATTGTAACTTAATATATTTTAAATTTAAATTGTGACAACTGTTTTGAAAATGTGTTTGAATTATATTCTTGTACGAGTAGGTACTTCAAAGTGATAAAAATGTCACGTAACACACTCGAATTTAAAAATGTGATATAAGATATGATATCCTCAGTTACCATGACAACTAACAAGTCCAGTTCCATGAACTTGAAAACGTGTAATACCTACATAGTAACATTTTAAACAATGGAACGTTTATTTCATTTATAATTCACTTAATCCTCACTCGAAAAGTCAAGTATTCCAAAGAAATTTCACCTTTCGAATAAAGTGAACAAAGCTGGCGTTACAAAAACAGATTTACTGGATACACCGAAGCGTGGGTTGACAAGACGTATGCTTATCGTCGGTTTAGCATTTCTTCGCTACTTAATCCAGTTTTTAAAAGCCATTAAGCTTGTAGTAGCAATCTGTATTGCTTGTTTTTCGAGTACCATTATTGGGCAGTTTACAAGATGCAATGATTTATCATGATATCAGTCAACTAGTTCTGATTAGAGTTAATCAATTATTTAACTGGATATTGAGTTACGATGAAACATTATAGTTCATTCCTCTATAGTTTATATTATATAATAAATAAATTATGTTAAAAATACATCGTATTTATTATTTACTAGCTTCTGCTTGCAATTTCTTTTTCGTGGACGTCTTTCATGGACAGAATTGGGTCCAGAGAGAAGTGAATAATATGTCATTTACCTGGATAACAAGTATTCATATGTTAATCCTATCTGTGTGTCAAATTTATTCGAAATCCGTTCAGCCGTTTTTGCGTGATTGAGTAGGATAATGTTTTTATATTTTACTAAATACTATTTGTACCCCGCGGTTTCACTCGCGTTTAATTTATTAAGTTCTCATCAGGTGGTTAACCCGCCCTCTGATCCCGATACTTTGTATGATTATTACTCCGCCCCTAAAGATTGTATCGTGATGTTATCTAGCATAAATTCTTCCTCAAGAAATAAGCTATAGCGCTATACAATGCAAAAAGAGTATTTCAAAGACAGGCAGTACTAGTGATTCAAATAAAAAAACAATGTCTTGACTCTTGACTTGATTAGTTTTATCAAATAAGCTTTTTTATTCATTTAAAATTTATAGTTCAATTCGATTACTTATTTTATTATTACCTATCGTAGGTACATATATACCATGTCCATAAACCGTGTTACTCAAGAACGCTTCGCTTGAAATATCTCCAAGTGGTTTCGAGGAGTCTCGAAGAGCAAATAGTGACCGCTCGGTTGTCCAAACAAACTCATCGATTTTACCGCCGCGCTGCGGCCTCTAAGACCATGTCCACGCTGCTCAAGAATATTTGTATTTACATTGACAAATTGACATCTCTCGCTATTTGTATAATGAATATTGTAATTACCGGCGTGGTCAACTACAACTATTTAAAATTCAATCTCTTAAGTGACGATAATACTTCTAAGAACTATTTCTACATATCTGAAAGCTAGTTTAATATCTGAATTTATTTTATTGGAAATCAGTCTATCAGACACAGTATAAAATATTCTACTTTATTATATTTTTAAATCCTTCAGAAAAAATAACTTTTTGTTTAACTGATAATTACTACAGTTTTTAAATTATAGAGGGTAAAATTGTGTGCTGTGCGCGCATCATGACGGAAGACGTAAGCTATTAAATATAGTAACGTAAATTGATTTTACAGATTTTTTACTGTGTATTCTAATTTAATCATTTTTTTTTATTTGAATTTATTTGTAAACTGTTAAATTATTTTTACGTAATTTTTTTTCCTACGACATAGAAGAAAGTATTCAATAGGAAAGAAAACAAGAAGTGCACACTCTTTTTTTAATATAATTTTCTTATATTTTAGTTTTAGTTCAGAAAAGTCGAATTATACGTGTCGTGTTTGTGGAACATAAAAAAGTTTGGAAAGTATTCCAAAACTTCATAATGTCATTGTTGTTTATGTTTATGAAGGCAGAAAGATATTCCATACGGCTAAGCGTCTAACCATTAATCATACGACGATCGTCCCTACCCGGTCTGCCTCAGATAAAATCCGATACTTATACTGACATAACCAGTGTTTGTGAAACGTAGTCTCACACATATATACGAATATCTTTTCTAACAGGTAGAGATCCTTAATCTTCGGTTAAACAATTCTCAGTAAATAACTGTTTTGCATTGTCACACTAGTTTGATGAAATTGTATTATTTGTAAAAAGTTTTAAGAATTATTAACTACACCGTTAGAATTAGATATTGTGAATAAGATAATTATCTTTGTTTATTAAAATATGAGTGTATTTTATTATTTAGTACTGAGAATAAATGAAATACTAAAAGGCCTGACGTAACAAAAATTTTTAAATTCAGTAATCATGACATCAGTCAATCATGATAAATATCTTGTAGTAACTGCTTAATAAGAATAATTACACAAGTTTTGCATGATGGTAGGTCATTTTACATTGCACACTCAAGTTGAAAATATGTCACCAAGCACCTCTAGGTGTGTTCACATCGTCATATAACAAGTAGATTGAGACCAAACACTAAAATATAAAAAACTACCTATAATTGTAGGATTTCCTGATTAAAAATTCCTCATTAATTCTCTAAAATCTAATCCAGACAGAGAGAAATAAACGTTTTATTTTTGTACGTGATAGCATTCAGTGACTTCAAAATATTTAAAATGAGTAAACGCGATGTTATCTATTAAGAAGTGGTGGTGTGGCAACCCACGGGGTTTTATCTACTTCGAGCGGTCGTCCTTGGCGAGTTCAGCTCTGACGCCGCGCCGCCGCGCTGTGGAGCTTTCCCGCATTTTGTTTATGTTGTATCTTAGGGTTGTTTTATTGTGATGGAAAATGTGGTTTTGAAAGTATTGTTCAAGATAATTAAAGATTAAATATAATATTAAACAATTAGGAGATAGTTATGTGTAAGTGAAATTTTTGTTTTGCATATATTTTCTAGTAACCCTAAAAAAACATCTATAAATTCGGTTGCTTACCTTCCTAAACTATTCATTTTTATTTAGTATCTAGTAATTACATAGGTAGGTACATAATTATTACACTGGCTGTATCCGCAGTTTCACCTTTTCCTTTTCCAGTAGTGAATAACAGGATCACAGCGCCTAATTCTAACTTATCCTATTAAAAATATATTTTCGGTTGAATTGACTTAAAACGTCTCACATAGTCAGTTCGTGGCCAGTTTTGAATAGGAAATAATCACGTTATTTATTACATCTGTCTGAGAACAAGCATCTTCAATCTGTTCTAAGCACGTACAAACCGACTCTTTATGGGAGATTAAATTATAGGTCGACTTTTTAGAAGTTTTCGGATAGCAATAAACATTTATTAGATGAGATAGAAACAGAAAAAACTTGATTCTGACTTAATTACGCCAATTACTATTCAATTGTTAATTTATATGCATTTAATTGTTTCTGTTGACTGTTCAAATTTTTTATTAATACATGCGTATATTGAGGCAAACTAATCTTTATGGATCTTCTTAAGATTCAGTTTTTTAAGTTATATATATTTTATCTTAATTAATATCTGAATTCAAATCATTATTCTAATTGTTTAAATTGTGCAATTTTACAAACACTGATAATTGATGCAATTTATGATATAGTATTTAAATAATAATTTACACCTAAAATAACAACTACAAATGTAAAAGCATCAAAAGGTTGTAAAGGAAAGTTATTTAAAAAAATGAAGTAATTAATTATAACCAATATCTAATCATTACGAATTTTGTAAACATTCATAAACAGATGGAATAATTTAATACCTCAACCACATGTAAGATGTGCTATTAAAACATCAGTCGGAAGATCACCACCAATTAAGTATGATATTAAACAGGATTTATGACAAAACCAAAATTAAAAACTCCTTCACCTCTTTGGCCTAATTGCACCTCTGTCTGCAATAAATCATTAATATGTCTATGTTCAAGAAAATCGTAAGAATCCTAATTGGATTGGTACACAGAGATGGGACCTATCAATATAGTTTGATTAATGATATCTACGGTTCTCAATATAATTGCTGGACTGGTAACTGGTACATCATGAATCAACCGCTAGTGTTATAAATCGGATAAGCAGAACTTGTTTTTCGTCTATTACTTATCGTTACTCAGAAAGATGGACTACACCACTCATATCTTTAATTATAGAATTGACCACATTGAATCTGTTTGGTACTTAAATTTTATCCGTTTATTTAATTACTGGTATTAAATTACGCATGGGAATTGTATATTCTATCCCTTTGATATAAGGATGGCATTGGGTTGAAAGCTCCGCTGGATTTCATTTAGATTCAATGATTTGTTTACACGCAGACTTGCCAATAGATCGGCGATACATAATAATTTTTTAAAGACTTCAAATGTTAATATGTCTATATTATTATAGGTTTAGTCACAAAATTTTCAATAGACGTAAACGGTGCCCGATCCTGATCTGAAGTAACAATTACAAACGATTAGAATCCGTCACTTAATTACAAGTTATTGCTACTAGATATAAATATGTAAACGATTTTATAAAATTAGCAATCAACATAAAAACACCGTTATAAAATCAGGTATCGTCAAACAATTTATGAACCGTGAAAAATTATGTTTTGGAGCTATTCAAGCGCGATTATAATGAAGTTATTTGATACTTGCATATATTCAGTTTCCTTTTTTTATCTGTGTGGCGCCATTTTTTTATTAATATATCTAGCAACTTGTATGTTGACTGAAACTTTAGACGGACATAAAAACAAGATGAAATATAATCGCGAGAATCATTTATATTATGATTTATGTACAAATAGGTTCTACACTAAAACTGTGATTAAAACAATTAGTTACATAAACAGTGAATGCGATTAAACTGGACTTAAAGACAAAAACAATATTAAATAGTAAAATTTTGTTTTAAGATAATGTTAGTAATATAGGAAATGCACCTGCCACACGGAACAGCGAAGTCAAGTACGCCGTACAATGAATGTTTGCGTCAGTCAGAGGTGAAATTGTGTGTGAAGCGGCAGCGGCCAGCCGTCGCTCCCATTACGTCCGCGTCGCTTGGACTGCGTACGCGCTGCCAAACCGGCTGTGGACGCGTGTTTGTATGTAACTGGCTGTATTTGTTTATGTATAGCTCATAATGTTATACACAGCATACAAACAAAATTTTAGAAATTTCTTATAACAAATAGGTATGCCCAATGGCGAGAGGTAAAATAGATTATGTCAATGGTTTAAACATTTCGAGAGTTTCAACTAATCGAGTTAACCGTGGAGTCCGCTTGAACCCGATGAACTAATGAGTCTGAGATTACTCGGACATTAACTGAGTGATTGTGGTTAATAGTTTTCTAAATAAACCAAAAGTTACATTGAAACAACAAATATTATCATGAGGAATAGCACTAAGATATGTGTAATATCATATATATTTTTAATTAAAAGTATTTTTAACTTATGTTTCACAATAACGCACGCTGAGCGACGACACGCAAAGTCAATTAATTCTGTTGAAAGATTTGAAAAACATGTCGATGATTTTCGCCGTTGTATTTAACCAGCTTAATAGAGACTTTATATAGAAATTCATCTCTCGACGTTCACTGTTGCTCTTGGACAGTAGTACTATCAACAACAGTGAAGTCATTTAAAGGGAGTTTTTTTCTTAGTATGATATATTCTAAACTCTTAAGACCTTTATACGCTGTCTTTTCAGAGTTAATATTAACTTAAACTGAATAGAAGAAAACTTAATAGTCTCCAAAGTTATTTCGCCTTCCTCTTCTTTTTTCATATAAAGGCAACTGTGTTCATCCATTCCAAAGTCAAAATAGGTTTCTAATTATTTTTGGTAACCTTCAAAATGACGGCTTCCTTGTTAAAAGTGCCAAGGGAGTTTTTGTGGCAACTTAAAAGTATGCTCCTAGTTATTATTTACAATCACTTCACTTGTACACAATAACTAAAGTAAATAACTTAATATGCTGCCAAAATTATACAATATAGGGCGAAAAGACATAAGTTTATGAATAAAAAAAACAACACATGATAGATCAAGATCCCGCCAAAATTCACTTCTTTCGTCATGTAGGAACAAACTCATGAATCATACGCCTACTTACCACAACGCGCCGCGGTCCAACCTCTTTGCCTCGCTCCATTAGTATTTTCCATTTATTTTTTGTCCATGTACTTACTTACCTGACGAACTTTTGGTGGATTCGACTTTTTATAACGCCGCTCTCGCGACGAATACAAAATTTCTTTAGTATAACAACGGAAAATAAATGATGTACCGTGATGCTATGCGTTTTAACTTTTTTTTTTAATATTGAAAGTAATAATGTACTTTTTTTGGAAGACTTTTCGTATTGAAACTTAATTGCCTTAGATGTTTTGTAAATAGTGAAGTAAATTGCTTCAAATTTCTTGGGGCATACTATCATGTATTTTATTTGTGACGTAGGTCCTTGACGTAATTCTTTACTAAAACATATTATGTAGTATTATAAAACAATTATGCGTATTATGTTATAAACTTTACACGGGTGTTTTTTAAAGGTATTTATTACCTTTAATTTAGTAGTTTAATAATTTACTTTACTTTTGTTACGCACACTACATCAGCATATTTGATGATAGATTCAATTTCATTAATTTTAGTGGTAGATTCAATTCAATTCAATTCATTAATTCAACTTTTCAGCTTTTAAACAAACAGTTTTACCAAAGGCGCTACCCTAAGCATATATAAAATCCAAGAAAAAATCAAATTGGGCATTTTAGCAAATGTATATATTTATGTCTAGATTTGATGAAATGTTTTATTCCATGTAAAAAAAAATATTTCTTACTTATTTAAATTACAAGTCCTACGGTAGTATTATAGTTGTCATTTACACATTAATACTTTAATGAATAGATATGTAGTGTTTACTTAATACGACCAACATTTCTCCGCCAGTGATTTAAACGATTTTTGCAAGTACACGCCAAATACAACGGATAACAAAAGGTAAATTGGAATTTGCTAGAAGTTTTCAAAATTTTCTTAGTTTTATCTAGGTACACAGATGTAACCTACAGTCTTATTTCGTTTTCTTCTAAATTCATGACAATTCGATAAAAAGTATCATTCGTAAGTCATCGTGGTGCAAAATTTAATTATGTATCTACACTGTTGAAACTATTTTTTTTTAGCCTTAAGCCTGAGCCTGGAGCCATTAGAAGCTTTGACGGCTTCACCGGGATTGGTTGAAACTGGTTAAACTTACAATACACGTATAGTCGTACACCTGTCAATATCTTTAATAGTTCTATATACTAACATTTTAAAAACTTACTGTTTATAAAAATAAAACTATGATTAACCAGTATTGAAGGGTGATGGTCTTTCAAAATCTAAGCAAAAAACAATGCACAAATTACAAATACATGTTTTTCAAACACAGACGTAAATACTAATAAATCTATATTTCCATCAGCTCAACGAACTACCATACGTATAAGGAAAATTATAAACACTTATCTTCCTTACAACTAAAAAACAACTAAACAGCGAATCATTATTTAATTGTACCATGCAAAAACTATTTAAAGTCTACCTGGTTGCCCGCTTTGTGACTACTACAAAAAACTATAATGAGAATGCTAATTTAGCTCGGACTCTTGCGAAAACGTTCAAGTACAGCTTTACGTCTAATTTGCATTATGTCATAAACTTCATGTTAATGTTTAGCTACTGATAATACGGGTCGATGTTCGGTGTCTAGAAACTGGCTTTATGCTAATTGTTCTTGGTCGTAGTTCTGTCCCATTATGGTTAATTGGCTGAAGTGAAAATTGATTGAGGAGGTCTATCGGTTTTAGCAAAGCACTTTTTGCGGTTTCTATTATAACTATTACCTTAATTTAGATTTATTTTTTCTTTTTACGATATATTATTTGTTGTATAGATAATTTAATAGAAGTAATATTATGTGTTTTACATATAATATATATTGTATTGTTACAAATTTAATTTACAATTGACTTTTATACTTACTTAGATTTTTAAATTAAATATTTAAGTCTAAACTAATTATGTGGTCTCCTTTTTTCCTCTGCTGTCACTAGCTAACAATTATTTCTTATCGGAACTAGCTATCTAAGTAAGTCTACCTAAGCTCTCCTCACACGTACTCATGCATCGTCACGAGCAGATTTTTTCTCAACTAGTGCTTCAGTAGTGAAAATAATTAAAATTTAAGCAAATTAAATAGTTAATAAGGACAAAATATTTTGAATGATTAGTTTAGAAAGTAGATGTAAGCAATATTTTGATTCAAAAGCTAAACCGCTAACGAGTTCTGCAAACAATTTCTGTTACTATGATGTTAATTAGTCGAAAGTCTGCGTTGGCGTCTCACACTACCATAGCCTCTTAGATATATTAGTAGCATAACAATAAACTGCCTCAACGGAAACCAGCTTAGTCGGTTGTAAAGAGATAAAATAGTGCGTGGGTATCACACGACGTTCCCGAGTTAAGCACGGTTAGTTAAGTACAGCTTTTATTTAACTTAATACGACGTTTGCGTCTCCTGTGATGTCGAATATTTGAACCTTTACCTCGCAGCGGGGTTTGGTGGCTTATTATTTTTTATTACTAACCGATATTTTTCTATTTAATTAATGTTGCCGTATCCATGCAGCTGCGTATTTTGCAAAGAGCATTTTCAAACATTTTTGTTTCATTTGCAATATAATAATTAATCTTATTTACAAAGAATAATTAGACGTGGACGATGATGGAAGCATAGCTTCTTCTGCATGTATGGCTATCATTATATTCCTAGAACTAATTAAACTACTAACTAACTAATTCATGTTTAAAACGTTGCTCCGTTCTTATAAAAAGAACTATAATTCACAAGGTTTCCTTGGTACCTTATAATTTTGTAATTATGCCATAGGGACCGTCTAATGTGTCATAATAAAATAAAGACATAATTAATCCTATAGCTGTAAATATAATGTCAATAGCATCAGTTGTATGAATGTAACAATTTCATACAGACAGATTAAATTTGGACGTATTATTGGCGGAATTCGGAGAGAAAATTTCTTCTTTCATTTAATTTGGTTTAGATATTTATCTATTTAGGTGATGGGAAAAATATATAATATTCAATTACTCCAATATCACACACAGATAATTTTTGGTTTTATTTATTTCTCTTGATGAAGATATCGTTATATAATAGTTATCAAAATTACAATTATTATGATAAAAATAGATTTAAAATCTACTTTAATTGTCTTATTTAAATTAATCGTTTTAGATACAACGAATGATAACGTACAAAACATAAAACATAATCATACAACTTATGTTTATTTATGAGGAATTAAAAATTTATGACTCGTAGGCAATGTTACTTAAGGTTTGCTATGAAATGATGATTTGCATATCTTGAGCTCCTAGCCTTAATTGAAATATCAATTATAATAAATAACGGATAATAGTTTAATTAATTAACGGTTTGGCCAGAAATTTATTTTACAAAAACTGCAATTTGTTATCCATAGGACTAATTATTAAGAAAAAATGGAAAATAAAATTTGTGAAAAAACAATTTATGTAAAGAAGAGAAAAAGGCAGATCCAAAATTAGCAGAGATAAAGTTTCGTAATGAGACAATCATAACAGTTTACACCAATAAGGATTTCTTTTTTCATACTAATTTTCACAATGACAGTTACCATATTGAAAAGAGGATACGTTCTTTGCTATTTTTGAAATTCTCTATGCAGGTTTTTGGAATTAACTCGCCGTAACCAATTTTTATACTACAATCCAGAGTTAAAAACAAAGAAGTAAATTATACCATCAAATAATATGTATCGTATGGCGTTATAACATGACCAACTTCTAGATGATGACCTAGATGACGATGAACTAGTAGATGGTTACTACTAGAATATAAAAAAGTATTAATAGGAACTGCAAAGTTCCACTGTAGAAATACGGCCACAAACCTGTCTTTGTCACAAAACAGGAATGCTTGAACTTCTGTGCTACCTTCTAAATCGCGTGGTCTACAGTATTGGCATAGTCTGCAGTACTGTTTCCTAATTCCACGATATAAAATTTAAATTGCTTCATTACCTGACCGTTAGCATATATAGATGCTTATTCTAAATCTACATAATCTAGGACAAAGAAGTTCACTAATTCGTACCTTTGCCGTACCATGCAAATGCGGGATGTTCTTCCAACCATCGTATTCCTAGACATTTATGTTTTACACAGTCATTTTGCCCATCTAGTATAATAAGAAATCTTCCATTATGGCTCTTATGTGTACTCCATTGCATTACAATGCAATAATGGCTCAGTGGTAGCGTGTGCGACTTCGCGTCGATTGTCATGAGTTCGAATCCCTGCAATGAGCCTGAGCTTTCGGTGAAGGAAAACATCGTGAGGAAACTACTGCATGGTGATAGGGCTTTTTTTAATGCCCGCCTGGCTAGCTACCACTCTCAAGTTGAAAGTCTGTCGTCAAGCACCAATAGGTGTGTTCCGGCAGCTACACTTGAGAGCCAGTCTTCTACTAAGTTTAGCGTGTTATCGTCTTGGGCCACATCGTCACTTAACATCAGATGAGCTTGTGGCCACTACGCCAAACCTATAATGATAAAAAAATACATCAATACTTCTCTTAGACTTACAAGATGAAAAACTTCTGTAGTTAAACTATTGAGTCTCATATCAACTTGAACGAATCAAACACGAGTGTTTATGGGAACACTTTATATCCGATAGTAAATAAAATAAACGGCTCGGTTTTTAAACGACTGGTGTTGTAAACAACGAAATCTGCTACTTCATTATACAAACCACGAGATTATGTTAATGATTGTAATTTATAAGCAGTTTTGATTTACTTATACGCTCGTGTGCTGGCTTGTTCAATTTTGTTTTTTTGAATAATTTATTATTACACTACGGTATTGCATTAGTGTGAGTTTTGCAAATACAAGTAAGTTTGCTCACAATACCTATTTTAATAAAACGGTGGCATTATCCGCTTCGTGTTTCTTTTTTGTTTTATTTTTAATCGTTTAATTTGAATAAATGTTCAGACGTTTTTAATTATTGTTAACTCTTATCTTTTGATTTTATAAAGTTAAATTAAAATAATTGTTTCGGTTCTCCTACTTTAATCAAAAAATTACATGCAATAATTAAATTGATCAATAGGCAGCTTCTTATTTTCTTTGACATTTTCTCAGATTTCTTATTGTTCAGCTAGAGACTGTCGACTTATTTTCTTTCCATAATAGTCTGAAATAAAGATTATATTTAAAATGAAATGAATATGACTTCAACATAACACAGATACCTCGTACTATAAAAAATTATATGTACCTAAAAATTTTGGTCCATAAAACAAAAATGAACAGGAAAAAAACATTAAATCAAAAATACTTATTAAATTACAGTCTTGCCATTATATGGCAACGTTAAGTGAAACAAAAAATAAATCTCTTACTATACAACAATTCTAAAGGAATATAAAAAAAGCAAATTAAAAAAATTAATATGTCCCACGCTCATAGACATTAATATTCTCATAAATGCAGAGAAAATGCATTGTCCTTTCATTTTTAGATTTGGTGCTGGTAGCTCTTCTATAATCTGATCCCATGTGATAATAGAAATACCATTATTGTCAATTTTGAAATTACTTCCAGTGTTATCGCAGATTTTACAGAATAGTACTTGTACTTCATCATCTTCTTCAACACCTGTGCATATGGTTGTTAAATAAAGATTCTGTGATTCTTTGACCAGCTCAAAATCGCTATTGCTCAACTTTTTTCCTTACATTTTGAAAACTTACCGATTGACATTAGCTATCAATTTTTTTTGTAGCTTTTGCAGCTTTTTGTATTTACTAAATTCAACAGGATCATCGTATCGAAATAGTTGTGTACCACGGTTGTTAATTTTTTTCAACCAACTCTTAATCGCGCCGCCGCCGATGCATCCGTGTAGCCTATCGTTCTCACATCCCATACTTGCCCAAAGCTTGCCAGATTGCTTGACGTTCATGGTTACTGCTCCGCTCCTTACAGTCATAGCGAGAAGTTATATAACCTAAAACTTTCCTCAATGAATAGGCTATAAAATTAAATAAGGATTTTTTTAATCTTAATGGTAGTTCCAGAGCTTAGCACGTTCAAACAAACAATCTCTTCAGTTTTGAATTTATAATAAATAAAGAAATTGTTCGATTTTTTAAAATTTATGAAAGGTTTTCAGAAGGGGTTTGCAAATAAAAAAATTAACTCTGTTAAGGGAGAAAAATCTTTTAGTGCGATTAATCTACGAGATAGGAGGCTGCGATGGCGGAGATGAGCCGAAGTGCGGGGCGGAGGGAGAGATCGGACAGTGACCCATGCAGCGGCATTCCGACGAGCAAGCCGCGGCGATCCGTTCTGATCTCCTTATTTTTAAATAGAAAAATTGAAACACCTTCATGATGTAAACAAAAACTTTGATGCGAAAATCAGTCGAACAAAGAAACATATGCCATGAAATTTTGACTATTAGGTATATATTCAAAATTAACCGACCGATCAACAACCGGTTGTTTCTATATAGTTAGTATATTTTAATTAAACTATTAGAAAAGTATTATTTTAACATATTTTTACGACTAGCAACTGCCCGCGACTTTGTTTGTGTTAATTGCAATGTAAGATTTAATAAGATGAAAAAATTCAATATCACTCAGGGATAAGGTCACTTTCGGTAACTTTGTATTCAGAATCATTTTAATAATTTCGGAGATTACCTCTTACAAACTCACAAAGTTTTAGTTAATGTTGGTAAATATATATATATATATATATATATATATATAAGAAGTACTTATAGATGTAGATAATTAACTAATTAAACTTCAGTTAAACTATTTCTTAATTAATATATTAAGCAATTAAATTATAAAATTATTACAGTCAATAGCTTTTCCAGACTTTTTAAAATGACCGAAATTGAATTGAATGAATTTACCGAAAATTTATTAAGGTAATTTACTAATGGTGATATTTTATTATAATATTTAATGAATATTGAATGCGTCTGTGCAATTTTATTAACTAAGCGTAAAACTCTGTGTGTAATTACTAAAATTACTCGTAGAATTCAATTGAAAAAGATGTTTTAATTGTTCCCACAATAAAATGTACAAAGTGTTGGCGCCTAGAAGTTGGATTTTTTATAACACTACATATATGCGAATGAAACCGCATTTATATATGTATATATTTCTTACTGCCCAGTTGGCTGGCTGTATCTACCACCATTCACACTTTATAATAAGAAAAAAATATCCGAGAGAAATTGATTCGATCCGTATAGCTGAACGTGCCAGAGACTTATAAGATATTAGAGGTGATCTCAAAAGTTATATTATCAACTTTACAATTATATTTTAAATTAGCTGTGCCCGCGGCTCCGCTCGCGTGGATTACTAAAAAGGTTTTTTTTTTGTGCGGAACCCTAAGTTATACCTTATAACACCAGCTATCTGCCAGTGAAAGTCCCGTCAAAATCAGTTTGTTTCCGAGATTACCCGGAATAAACAGACAGACAACAATTTTAAAAGTGGGTTTTTTGTTATAAGTACCGTATATACTTATATATGCATTTAGTAAAAAGCTGTTATTTTGTCATTACAAACAGACATTTCAGTGTTATTATATGCATGTATAGATATTGATAGTAATCGACATAATTCTAGATCGATTATTTTAATAGGCCTGAGCTTTCAGTGAAGGAGTATCTACTGTTTTCCGAGTTAAAATCTACGATTTCTTATACTAGCTTGTCATAAGACTGTACAGCACCTGATGGTAAGTATGATAGAGTTTACAAACAACGGCGGTCGTCGATGACATCGGCAGTTGTCGATGTCATTTCGTCCTGCCAGTTACGCATCTATTAGTGTTTCAACAGCTGCATTTAAGACAATAGTGTCTTAAAGATACCCCATTCAAGATTTAGCGTATTACCATCTAACCTAACCACACCGCTAATTAGCATCATTTATAATGTTAATCAAACGGTAATATTAATAAAAATGCCTATTAAATTATTGTAACTTTTTTATTCGTTTCGTGTAGAGCTGATAAATAATTACTCGTATTTGCAGTAACGATATTTCTGATTTTTAGTTGTCGCTGAGCAAATATAGTCAAATGTTTCACATCCAACACTAATTACTCTTTTGGCATAACAATATCGTAATAAAATATTTTCAATTTGGGTATTCTATGTCCGTCTACGGTCTATGTCCATTTCTCGGCTCTTGGCCGTTGTTCGATAGGCAATCTCGGCACGATTGAATTGAAAAAAAAAGCTATTCCGACCCAGATTATTGACTAAATATCGCTTTGGTATTTAGTTGAAAATTGACGATATAGTTTATACCATAGGCTGTATTAATCGATTTTTTTCTATGTAATTGGTAAGAATATCACAAAACTTATAGAGTATACATATTATATAGTTCTTACATTATGTTCGATATATTTTAAACACTGAACTCCATACATAAAATTTTACTAAATGAGAACCGTTTAGCTTAAGAATATTTAAGTGAAATTCCAGCAGAAGAGTCATGAATTGAACTTACGCCATCTCGCGTGTCATTCGGTACGTTACATAAAACCCGAGAATCGAGGCTTATTTAAAATTAGCAGTACTGTCACAAATTCGAAAAGTCGCGAAGTGTTTGAAATGAAAACGGCCACCTTTTAAAAACCTGTCTCGACGCTGCCAAATGGTTTGTTAGTTTAACCATTACGTATTTTAAAGGAAAAAAATACACTCTTCAGTTTAAATGACCGACGCTTTTTATGCAAGTGCCGCTCTCTTGAGTGTAACATCATTATTATAAATTCAAGTGATTACTTTTTATTAGGTTTTTCAAGATCATGAGTCAGTAGTAGTACTTACTATACTCTGTTTACTCCATCGGCGCCATCTTTAAAATGCGTTATTCGACCGGTAATGGAAAACGGTTTTAATGTCGCCCATTAGCGCCGGATTTCGATCCACGGGTCTTAGTTTTTTAATCTTCGTTCGGTGTCTTGATGGGGTTCCAAACGAATGTCCGTCTCGATCCTTATCTTGAAGTATAATAAGAAGAGACAGACGTTACTTATATTTTATTTAACATCGTAGTTGATCGAACTTGTACGATAACAGCTCTGGAAGGGTAAGATTTGTTTATGCCATTAATTACTTTCATTCTAAAGGAATTATGTAGATGATTATTTGTCCGATTTGAACGTTTATTTTCATATTCATGCGGATATTCTAATCTTTTGACGTTTGTGATTTTGATAAACACTTTTATATTTTATCTTACCAAAGTCAGTTACGATCTCGGGCAACTGTTTGTAAAGTTATAATCTTGAGTTTTATAGTTTCGGTCATTTCGTTTTGAACGTTTTCGTAGTAACTCGGTAATTGCCTTGTTAATTTGAATCTGGTGGCGCGGTATCTTTGATGTTTTAGTGAAGTTGTTTGACTGGTGTTTCCATGTCCGTCATCGGGTAAACTCGATAGTTCTTAATTCATTTTCGTTTGAAGATATTCGCTTCTTTATATATTTCAAATTTATTGGAAGTAATTTCCAGTTCGATATCATTATTTTTTTTATCTACTTATTTCATTGGAATATTAATTTCGAATGTTGTATGTTCATTTTAAGTAATCTGGTATCTGTAATAAGCTGGGTTTAAGTTCACACTTGTACCTGTGCATTACTTAACTTCAGTATGAACTTATGATAATAATATGCTTGGCGGTGAAGAGCAGCACTAAAAACATGCCATATTAGAAAGGCTAAATGCGTAATCTTAGAGAACGACGAATACATATACGCAATTGCTCACGTTGATTACAAAATGTATATAATAACTCAATAATTCAACTTAATAAATGAAATACACACAATTGGTACCACTAAAAGTATACTAAAGTCCTATGTAAGAACTCAAGTTAAAAAGATATTGCTTATTAATCTTCCATATAAAAATCTTCTCTGACTATACATTACACTTATGTGCGTCTGTTAATGATTCTATAACTTCTGAGCTCATATTTACATAATATATTTGTTTTATCGAGACAATGGTTTGTAGATATGTTAGGATTCCATAGGTGGCGCTGTAGTCGAGTCATTTCACACCGGAGAGCGCAAAACAACGTTTGCCGGGTCAGCTAGTTCGATATAATAACTTTGCAGATATCCCTATACCAATTCACTTTATTTTTAACTACGTATTTTTAAACTATACAGAATACATTACTATGTACTTAATAGCATATGTTTTGCACAAACTACAGACCCCTTTCTTATAAGAATATCCACATATTCATGTAAGATGTAAGATAAAAATGTTTAAAAAATATCAGATATGCAGTCCAAGTGGGAAACGTTTCCATATTTATTAATTTTATTACAATATCGCCATAGTTAATAAGCATTTCGGGTACAATTTATATTCTCTTGTAACGTGTTGAACCAAAATGGGTTATGTTAACTTTTCTAAATATTGTACTAACATCAACGTGAGTTGGTTGGCGTTGTGTACACTGAAACCGGTTGGTTCGTCCGTCATGATACAATATTTGCGTGACGCTTACCGAGCCGAAGTTCACGCCCTGTAGGAGATTCCATTCATGAATGTTGATTTCGTTTCAAATCGTCTTTGGGACAATATTTTTTGCGTTTAAAGTTATATTAGACGGATTTGTAGCTGTACCTTTTAAGTTATGAAAATTATTTTAGATATTTCAGATTTCTTCCTCTTTAGGTAGGGTCAGCATAATATGTTTTTCTCTTCTAATAATCTCTATCAGCTGTCATCTCAGTATTGACAACATCACATACATATATCATTCCCCACACAATTCATCCATACCTTCTTCGGTCTTCCTCTACTCATATATAAGTTTGATCTCTCATCATGACATACTTTTTTGAATTGAAAACTTCTTTATCACCGTTACTATTTGAAACTCGATGAAACCAAAAAGCGACAGTAAAAAGAGACAACCATAGACATCTATAGGATTTAGCCTACGAGAGAATGAGATAGAATACATTTACGTTATGCACGGTTTGTACGTTATACTTTTGTATGAATATTTAAATGTCCAAATAATTAAAGAAATGGATGACAACACTAGGGTCTGTCATTTGGGGTCAGATTGGTGAATGTAAAGTGTCGTGGATAATAAGTGTATTTTAAAATCTACAACATAAACTATCTTGCAACAAGAACTCAACAACAAATATGTGTAAAACAAATATGTTTTATAAATTATTTCTAGGATAATTGAATGAACAACAAAACCTTGAAAAAGGTACGTATACACCTGATTCTGACATTTGTTAAAACAAAATTATATTTGTAAGATATCCCAATCCCACGGTAATTTACTCAAGGCGTACACACCTTAACTTTTTGTCGATACCCGATGACTGGTATTTCGATTATGCTTAAATCAACCGTGTGATCAAAACTTAAGATCGGTGCGTGTAATTATTATACGCAAATAAGTCTTATGGGCGTAAGTTTGGGTACAGGTCACTTCATTGAAACAGGTCTTGCAGGAAATATTGGAAGACTATGTTCTGTCGCAAACTACGATTGTATTTTCATCTAGCAAGAAAACAATTATTTTATATTTCTGCATATTAGTTAAGTATATTTATAAAATAAATAGCCTGACATTTCTATGAGCTCGAAATTAATCTGAGAGCTGGGGGATAAATTGTACTGCCAATCCGTTATCGCTTACTAACTTTTTTATTTATCTTCATCATCATCATTTCAGCCGAAAATTTCGACTACTGGACTTAGGTCTCCCACAACGGCCGGTCCTGTGCTACCCGCATTAACCGGCTTCCTGCACCCTTTACCAAGTCATCAGACCACCTTGTGGCCGGCACGCGGCCACCACTCGAGAACTCTTCGGCCCCATCGGCCATCTGTTCTACGAGCTACGTGACCCACTACCACTTATGTATAGCTATTCTTCGGGCTATGTCAGTGACTTTGGTTCTCCTGCGGATACTCACTTCTGATTCGAGCACGCAGAGAAACTCCGAGCATAGCCCTCTCAATTGCCCTTTGAGTGACCTTGAGTTTTGTTATGAGGCCCGTAGCTAGCGACCACGTCTCAGCACCATATGTAATCACTGCGGTATCTTGGACGAGAAGATGTTACGTAGCTTTCCAAACGCTGCCCAGCCGAGTTGGATTCGACGATTGACCACTCTGTCGAAATTGTATTTTATTGTAGGTCAGGCAAAGTGTCACTTTGCCTAGAAACACAAGGAAAATATGTTTTTATTTATAAACTTTCCAAAACTAAAACATCACACAGTGTAGCCTTTGATAATTAATTGCTTCGATAAATTATTTCAATCTGTGTAATTGTAAAAGTAAATTAAAAACACTTACGCTTAATCTAATCCATGAGAATTATTGTAATGAGGTTATGTTCGGATATGTTAGTAGAAGGTAATCTCCGGAACGACTGATCCGATTCTAAAAATTATTTCGCTCTCACTTCAATTATTCACTCTCTTCTTGAGTGATGAACGAAGGGCGGTTCCTATTCATACATTAAAAAATAAATTATCCTAAATCAAACTAATTAAACCAGTTGTAAAAGTATTAGAAGATCTCAACAAATTCATCCTCAATAACTGATAGCTAGTTAACTAGTAACTGTCTGTATACAAGTCACTCAATTCGCAACCAATCACAAATTCACAATTATTAAAACGTGCAACTGTTAACTGCAAATCGTATGCGATATGAATAGGGCTGTCAATAATCTCGCGAGAACTGGATGGACATCCCATTTCTAGCTTCACTGGAATAGGCATTGGTTAAAAGACGCGTCTGGGATATACCGACATAGAAAATTATAGTATGCTTTATTTAGCCACCTTTCGAAATAAACCCTTAGTCTCTGAAATTGTTATATTTGTGTATATTGATTTTTAAGCAAAATTTCCTACCTCGTGTTTTTCGATTCCGCCATGCAACAGAATTATTTTTAAAAAAATATATATTTAAAAAGCATTTTGATACACCCGATAGAGTTTCTTGCCGGTTCATCTCGATGTCTGGGATTTTTTCCGAACGAGTAGTGTCTTGATATTCATAAGTGTCTTCTTAGGGCATAAATTGAATTTAAAAAGATTATATTAATTTTTATATAGTGGTTTTCTTAGCTTATAATTTTAAATAATCTGTTCTGCCGTTTGCAGATCATTAGCTCTTTTCTAGTTGATGGAGTTAGGTATGTGAACTACTTCCACAGGTCTGGTCGATTCGAAATTTGATATCCTGTTACTTCAATCATATTGCAAAAACATGGTAACTTTGATCTCATATTGCAGCATCATTTAGAATCTAACTAACTCATCATCAACTTACAGTAAAGGTGTTTGGGATCATAGGACCATTCTCAATGAATAGGTTATTTGTGTTTTTTTTTTACTGTTCACCTTGTACGTAAATCTGAGTTGCAAGGTTAGCAACCCTAGTTACTAGATTTAATAATCTAGCAAAACCAGTCGGACGCGTTCGTAATGAACTATAAGAATCCGTTCGGTAACTTTAGACGAGAATCTTAACAGACTTGAACGTTTTATATAGGTATGCAATATACCTAATTAGAAGCTATTAAATAATAGTTGTTCGTTGTAAGCATACGAGAAAATGTTTATGGAACGAATTGATGCACCTGTGATGATTCGATTAATAAAATCAACTTATAAAGAAGCTTACTTAGTTTACAGAGGGAAGAATTTAGTTTCGTTTAAAAATTACAACATTATATTATTTAATTTTCCAAATAAAGACGAGCCTCTTACTAAGGAAGCTGCATTCAGAACTTTTATTTAATCCATTATATGTAAATATTGTCATCTTCTTACATTGCAAAGCGTAGATTCCAAGGAAACATCCATACCCACTATTATCTGCTTAATTGGTAAAATACATTTATGTTGTATTGTCTTATCTATTTCTATATTATTATTATAAAAAGTTAAGGTTTGCATGTCTGTAGAAGAAAACCTTTAGAAATTAGAAGAACATTCTAAAAATCATTCCACTAATAGGAAACTATATTATCCCTCAATGCTATTAGGTTATTATGTATTTAATTATTATAATTAACGTGGATAAAGTCGCGAATGGTTGCTAATAAATTATATTTTGCGCACTGTTTTTTTTTACAATATACTTACTTAGTTATTATTGTTTTCGGAATAAAAACAACGTACAAATACGGATGTATTTTTTTGTTTTAACTCTAGTAAACGTTTATGCAACAGTTTGTAGTAAATATGGTTCAGTCCTGAAAGAATGGTGAAAGCCGGTGTCAGATTCAGTCGTCATTCCTCACCGCAATACTGTGGAAATACCTCTTCATGCATCGTTTTAAAGACCTTGCTTTGCCATTTCTCGAGAACTTTTTATTATTGTATATATTCTCGTTATATAAAATATATAAAGTATCATATATAAGGTCAAAGTTGACAAATGTTTATTATTTTTTTAATAACAAAATAGCCGGTCACCTATTTTGCGTTTATGGTACTTTGTAAGTAATTTTCGTATAAGTGCCAATAACAATTATACAAATGTTCAACTCAATCGCATAAACGATGTGCGAAAGTCTTGAAAACGAATACACACATATTCATTTTTACGTAAAAGTCTTACAAGCACCGGAGACTTTGTTAGCGTTAATTACAATATAACATTTCAAATTGATAAAATATAGCCCATGCCATTCAGGAAGAACTTAGCTTGTTATCAGTGAAAAAAAAATTCAGAATCGAATCAGTAGTTCCGGAGATTACCTTTACAATAAATTATACATTAAAATTCAAATGTGTGAATATATAAATTACATTGTTTGTTTACCTGTTTAAGTCTACAACTGCCTTCAGGTTACATATATTACTAAATTAATGTAAACAATATTTATTTTAACTTAGAGCGATAAATTGATAGGAAGTAAATAAATTGAAACTTTTATAAAGGTATAAATTTTTTATATCTACCATGCTCTATGTGATTTATATTTTTATAATTCTTTTCATCCACAAACCGTATCGTAATGATATATTATGTACGTGACGCATCCCTATCGTGACGACGAATGGAATCTTAGTAGTCATCATCATTAAATGAACTTCAATGTTGGATGGAGGTCGGTAACTCATTAACATTTTTAGTAACTCTCCGCTTCCCACAATTATTCATATATTTATAATTTTGAATAATGATTTATTTGAATTAATAAATATAGTATATAAATTGAAATAAAATCTCTCAATCAGATTACTGCATTTAAAATAAGCATTGCAGCAGGCACATACAAGGTGAACGTTTTTATATTAAAATTTAAGTTTTGTCGATTTAACAATAAACTTTACTTCGTTGGTTGTATTACGTTCTTTAATGAAACTGTTAAATTCTACTATATTTTTAATTTGACATAAAAACCGATATCATCAATCTACTTCCTACAACCTACTTCAAAATTTATATGTAACAGAATTTTATACATCTTATTATTCATGAAACAAAACATTAAATTTATATTTATTATTCATATGCGAGTTCAACATACTTCGAATCATCCAACAATGAAACTCTTAAACCAAGCCGGTTATTAAGTTGATGAACATTCGCACATTGTACGTTCACTACTTACTTCCTTTATTAATTTGCAAATTTGCCTCGGCTTAAGTGTTTTCCTACAGCAAAAAAATTGTTTCCTTCATGGCTTGTTCAGTTTAACACTACGGTTAGCAAATAGTGAACTATAAAAGCTGTCACGATATATAAAAACAAAATACAAAATTTGAGTAAACATATTTACTACACTTAAACAATTGTTATCGGAATAATTGGCAACAGACAGTATAGTCAAATAAGAATAAATATCAACTTTAAATTCCTTAATCAGTCTTGGTGGAAACAATAATATATTTTAGAAATCATATTATTATTTTGAATAATGTGTTCGCAATAACATTTTTTCGCCATGTCACTCATCTCAAAGCAGATAGCTAATTGTAACCCAATACGGACGCGTTTAATAATAATATTAATCGCAACGATTGGCCACAAAATGCTTTTAAAGTAATTCGATTCGGCTGAACTGGAACTCTGATGGAACGGAACCAGTGCAACTTGACCTTCAGATCTCACCTCGTCATCGGCCGTTCGCTTTTAAAATGGGGAAGTGAAAAGAATTACCACGGGTCTAAGAAAAATGGTGAGGTTACGTACTCTAGCGCATGCGACGCCGTCGTTCTTGCCTTGAAAATAAAGGCTCATGTTACGCGGATCACGTTCAAGGTGGCTCTGAGCGAGCTATGTAGTGGTCGCGGACGTGAATTTTTAGTCGTATTGTTGTTATCTTAATGTAAACTGGAATTGATACAGTTAAATTCGGCACTTCTTAAAGCAGGAGTATGATTATTAATTAAATTTTAACTTTAGGGGTAAATCACAATATAATAAATGACAACAAAAACTATTTTTAAATTACAATCAAAACTTGTTATGTACATTGTACCCAACGTCATAAATAAAAGAAGTTTTATATAAAAGTTGCGCACATCTTATGCTCGATAGTACACCGCCCCCAAGACTTTTAATTAAACCGTGATGTTTTACGACACGAGCCATTAAAATCGTTTCTAACGTTTCATAATCTTATAACAAGACTTAAATAAAAATAACACTGGGATTAATATATCTTTTTATTTGTTACAGGTACATACATTCCAAGGAGAAACCGTTCAAATGTACAGAATGTGGAAAAGGTTTTTGTCAGTCGAGGACTCTGGCCGTCCACAAAATTCTTCATATGGAAGAGTCGCCACACAAATGTCCTGTTTGCAGTCGAAGTTTCAACCAGCGTTCCAACCTCAAAACACACCTGCTCACACATACAGACCATAAACCGTACGAATGTAATTCATGTGGTAAGGTCTTTAGAAGGAATTGCGATTTGCGAAGACATGCTTTGACACACGCCGTCGGCGACGTGCCACCGGGTGACGTCCTTGATGTTGGTGAAGAAGACATTGGTCGACCAGGATCACCAATAGAACCAGGATACGATGACGAAGATCCTGAAATTTCTTCTCCGGAACATTCCCCTGTAAGAAGATCTCGATCGTCGTCAATAGAAAGTATCGGAAGAGAGCAAAGTGAGGAAAGGCCACGTCTACCATCTCCGACACCTGTAGAACGCACACACTGCCACCACAATGAGCAAAAAGATAGAGCCAGCCCTTACACAATGAGACCTCAACATGCAGATAAACATCGTCCGCAGTGTTCAGACATGTACGAAAAGCGGAGATTCACGTCAGATGAAATTATTGAAAAAGAAATGAGATATGCCGATTTTCCAGAACAACAGACCCGACATCCGCAACTTCAAATTCGTAGAGATTTGCACCAAGCACCACCACCACCACATGATCCTCCTAAAATTAATCAAATAGTTAGCCCACATATAGATCCAGGGCCATCTAGCATGTACTTAACTCCATTCCGAAAAAGAACTCATCCACCAGATATAGGTGAAAATGTAAGAACATGCTCAGCAGTTTATAGAAGTCTTTCGCCTGAACCAACTAATTTGTCAATGCCTCGACAGCCAATTGGTAATGGAGATATGGTTGTTGGTTTACCACCCACTATAATGGGTATGCCTTCATTCCACAAATTTGGATTGCCGCTGCCACCTCCTCACACTCAGATTGCGTATGGACCGATGCCCCATTCTTTATTGGCACCGCAACAAACAGTAGCCCAAGATTTAATAATAAAACATGTTCCTCCAAAAGACACGATTCCAAGTACCTCCACAAGTGTCACTAACTGTAAAGACAGTTCAAATAAAAAGGATTCAGAGGAATCTAGTTCAAGTTTCATTGCCAGTGGAATAAAAAACATTGTTGGTATACAACCTCCTTCTAATCCCAAACCAGGGACAAGCCAATCAAGTAGACCGAAAAAAGGCTTCAGTATAGAAGATATAATGAGACGTTAATTTATATTCTTCGATTAGCAACTGTATTTTAAGGGTTAAAAATATCTTGTTAATTTTAGTGAAAACAAGGATGTAGCAAGGGGATCAGGCATGCAATTAGTATGTAATGTAATTTGAAATTCTATTGATAATGTCTTCAAATGGTTCGTTTAAAGTAGCACTTATATTTTTCTACGAGAATATTGCGCAAATGCTGGAGTTAAGTCAAGGCAAATCAAGCCAGCATTCAGTATACCCACAGTCCCTTTTGCCTAGCTACGTCTTAAGTAAAAAGTATTATTAGTTTGAGTTTTATTACATCGTGTAAAATGTTTGTTTTAAGGGCATGTATGTAGTACCTATTTGCAATGTGGATTTGGTTTTCATGAAGATCTCATAAGGTTCGTTTGTGCAGTGTTTTGTTAAACTCAAAATTTTAAGAAAATTATCATAATTAAAATTTTAGATTATAGAATATTTTATTTTCTTTCTGTTATTTTTGGATAAGTAATAAAATGTAAGCATATTTTAATACGGTTATCGGTTAAATCCATCAATGCTAGTGATTAAGATATGACTGGTTTTATAACGCAAATGTTAATTATTGTTTAGTTTTATATTAGTTTTTTAATTAGATTTATAAAAGTATAATTAAGCAATATTTCTACGATATTCGTGATTTAGTAATAATTCTTAGAATATAAAATGTATATAATTATCATTTCTTAAAATTACATTATCTGTAATAATATAATTGTTATTTAATAAACAAAAAATAATTTTGAATAAATTTAGATATTTCTTAAAACTTACAATATGTAGCTGTAAACATGATTTTATCTATCGACACATATCTAAAATCCGTTAGTTTTAAAATAGATATTGCTCAGACATAAATTATAAGTGAATACGATTTAAATGTACATTCTTATTTTTATATTAATAAATTATGATGAAATTCATCCACAGATTTTTATTTTTTGTGCATAAATGATTCGGACATGTAATAATTACTGGAAAACAATGTACTATAGTGTCTACTAAATTGTTTCGGATACTAAATGCAGTTTAATATTTTTAAACCTCTTAGTAACCGTTGGCTCGCTGGTTAATAAATAAAGACATAAGAAAATTGTAGAATAAACTGTATTTAAAATGTAGGTTTGTAAAGATACAATCTGCGATGTACGTGTGCTGTCTTTCGGTCGAGCTGTCTATGTATGTCTCATACAGTAAGTACGAAATTTATACGCACTAATTAGGCAAGTATGAAATGGTTTTCAGGCATTAGAAAATATAAATTAAAATTTGTATCCATTTTACTGAATGGATGATGGGTAAGTAGCCAGTTATTTTTTAGTATTTGCCCAGCTGCCGAGTCATTAATCAATAATTCAATAATTTGAACGGTGAAAGAAAATGTGATTAAACCTGGAAATATATTTCATTGTATTCTGTATATCATGTAGTAGGATATTTATGAAACAATTGATTTTTAGTGTAGGTACGGAATACCTATAATATTGCCAATGATATGTCGTGAAGGAATAAGTATGTTCAATCAGTAGGAAAGAGAACTGGTTTTATTCAGTCTTAGAACATTTAATTTACAATCTGGTATTAACATATTGTTTTTATAATTTTACAAGTTACCGAACTGATTAGTTTGTCTTCTCGGCTACATAAATAACTTGTACATTAATCTAAACGAAAACTCATCTTTTATACATATAATAAAACTGAACCATTTCCCGGTCTGTCTGTCCGTTTATATTCTTTTCACGCGAAAACCACTAATCTGATTTACATGGTTTTGCTTTAATTCATAGATATGTTATCTGGCAAGGTTATAGGAAATATTTTTTTACATAAAGTAACTTACGAAATAAGCAGGACGATAATGATGGAACGATTCGGAAAAAGACTCTTTTGGGGGGATTAAATGGCTTACGCTGAGTAAGCTATAAGATATATATCAAATTAATGTACAAAAACTCTGTAATATCATATGTCTATTTTCTAAGTATAACCCACAATAAGTATTTTTGAACCAGAACAATTCGCGTATGCGCTCGTCCGTCAGCATTATATAGTCCACGCGAGCGTTGTTAGGGCACAGCCAGTACAAAATAAAATAAAAACTGCACCTTATTTTATATATTTAAATCAAACCCATTGCCGTGTGTGAATGTATCCAATAACATATTTCGAACATATACCAAAACAAAACAGCCTTTATAAGCAAAAAGGTGTTTCTTTTACGATCGTCATTTTACGACACGATCGAGCGGCGCGGCGCGCGGACCACCGCCTTAGATATACACCGACGGCTACTTGGCACTTTATGCAAATCGCCTGCCGCTGAATGAGAAAAAAAAAGACAATAAAAATATTTTTACGAGCGAATGTCGTATTCGATATTTTAATCCGGTCGGACGTCGGTGAAAGCGGAATAAGACTCGGTGGCAATCAATTACGATGTTTTTTTTTAATAATTCAGAGCGAAAAGTCATGACGCAAAAGTTTTAAAATTTACACGTTCGTGACTGTGTAACACTTAGATTAAAACCTTTCACGCCTAGAAAAATGTTCACGATTAAAATTTTGCTTTTGATGCGATCCTATACAAAAGTTGTTAGTATATTGTAGAGTTGTGTATACGAAAGATTATAAAATCAGAAGCAATGACGGCTTATTGGTAGATTGTACAGACAACATTCTCCATGTTAAGGTGAAGGTGTGAAGGAAAATATCGTGATGAAACCATAGCATTGTGGTAGGGCATTTTCTAATGCCCGCCTGCTAGCTACCACCCTCAAGTCGACAAGCACGTATAAGTGTGTTCCGGCAGCTGCACTTGAAAGCCAGTTCCCTCGCTCGACTTAGCGTGTTACCATCTTGGTAAAAAGGTAAAGCTAAGATACATTTCTTTGGAGATTTCTGCCTATTTGAGGCAACCCGACTAGTGGAATACCTCCACTCCACAGAAGATCGCAACCAAATGACCTAGTGTTGTGTTCCTGTGGTAAGTAGGGTTTCCAGAGTACCTGGTTGAGAGTCAGTGCCAGTATGTGAGTATTATTATTATTAGTTCTTCATAGGGAGTGAATTTATTCTGTGTATAGAAATAATACCGATTTCGATTAAATTAAAAAAAATTGAGCATATAAAGCTTGCTTTTGTATTCCATTATTTGTGACCCTCATTCATCATTTCTGCAGTAGCATATTTAATTTAGATTTTGAAACTAAATTCACAACGTAAATATTTTTACACATAGTAAATTTGTATTGTATTTATAGAAATTTCGTGTCGTACTTAAAGTATTGAGAAAAAGGCAGATGGAGCCTTACGAACAACAAAAATGCGATATGCATTTAGCTGTGTGTCCTTGGCAACCAGATAACAACACGTACGACCGTGTGAATAATGTTGCCAGGGTAGTTAACATACGTTTTACTGTTTTTTCACCACTTCTGCAGTCGTTAATCCATCATCTGTCATCAGAAAACTGATTTTGTACTTAAAATGAATGGCTAAGAACCTTTACATACCAATTTTTAACTATTATTAAATCTTCCATCTTGTTTTTTTCCCTTTCAATAAATATTTCTCGATTCTCTGTATTTATTTAATTTTGTTTTAACTTACTATAGCTATACCTAACCTAACCTACTGGTTCCGAAATCGTAAGCATTTGAAATTTTTGGCGACCATATTGGATTATAGATTGTTTAACTGGTACAGGGTTTTTACTTTGGAACCATAAGGCTATCTATTTCAGTGTTTGTGGGTCGTAGTCAAACAAACAAACTATTACGTGACAAATATGCCCCTACCTTTAGTTTCATGGTAGTTAGGATGTAAATAAAATTATCGTCCAACCCTACATACATAGGTATATGTATACATTATGCTATAACTTCCAGGAAAATATTTCATCGTAACCTAGCAACACCGTTGCAGTTTTGTAATCAGTAACAAATAAAATGGAAAATAATATCAAAATAAGCTTTGTTACCTATGTAATAATTTTTCCTCCTCCTTTTTTGTCTTCAGGAAGAACTTTGACTGTGAGATTACACACAAGACGGCATATTTTTTTATATAAACTTAAAACATACTGTTCTGACATTGCATGACGTTTCCTTTCAAAATTGACACAATTGAATACTAATACCATAATTGTTAGGGACATTTTCGTGTTCTGTCAGGCTCCATCTGCCTTTTTCTCAAGTCTGTGGTTGTATTACTGATAAATATTTATTATTATAGAGTGCTTTTTATTGCCACGAATTAAAATGACATTTAATGTGTTGTTGTTAATTGATTATCTTTTTATAAAATAGTGATGTCACTAATCGTAAAACCGTATGAGTGATGACGTGTGAGTGAGTAGGTAAGTTTTTCTGAACAAAAATAATCACTGAACCCTCCAAATGTGAAGGCCGAATAAAGCAAACAAAATCGCATCTCTCGTGAGCCAATCGAAGCGTTCTTTTCTTTGGTTTCATATTTGTTCCCAATATATACATTTTATAGTTTCCTGAATTAAGTAATGATAATAGTAAATTATCGGGTATGTTGAATAACACAACATATTTCAATTAATAAATAAAAATTCAGTATTTAAAATCTTACGATTCAAATAATTGTACCGTAAATTATACCGTAGTACAACAATACAAAATTAAATATGGCAACATTATTTCCAAGTATGACATTAGTAATTGTCAGTTTACTTCGTGGGATTAAAAAACGCTGTATTTAAGAACTCCACACCTGTATTTTTAAGTCAAGTCGTAAAACTTAGTACCAGAGTATCCGTTATACGTGCCTAGAATCACAATTATTATAAAATGAAAATATATTATAGGAGACTGTCATGTAAAGATTTTATCGTACTAGTTGTAATTATAAAATTATTGTTGTAATGTTGTGGGCATCTTAATTTAAAATATTATCAAAATCTAAATAATGTATTAGTAGAATAGGTAGTTTATCTCGAACTAATCAACTATACGAACAACTACTACGAACTAATCAATATCAACAAAACACGTGCGGCGCATACAATAGATTGGTAATAAGGATAACTGTCAACTGTCGTTGAAAAATACAAAAAATCACATCATTTGCACTACAATAAAATTGTTAACGCATCAATATTATCTATTACATGCCCCTATTTATTTCTTTATTTTATATTCCAATATTTAAAGAATTTTTTTCTTTCGATGTCACTGAAATATTTTTTGAACTTAAGAGCAAAAGTGTTTTTTTACGGAAAGTAATGGCATGTTATTTCGAATAGTGATCGATCGCGGAACTACTACCACTACTTTAGTCGAAGGTTGAGGCTTTCCAAATTGCACATCAGAAGTAATGATTATTTCGTAAATTCTTATTTTGCCGTAATGTGAAGATGTGGAATCGTCTAACAGCCAGCATGGTCCCTCCCTCCTACGATATCAGGTCCTTCAAATAGGTATAAAAGGGCATCTTTGAAGGCCAGTATGACAGCGACGAATGCCGATGGAATTTGCATTAGCGGCACCGTTCTTTCCATCAGGTAATATGCAGTCCAACCGACGATTATGAACTAATAGTTTTCTACCCTGTTAAATATAATAACATTGCACACGGTTGTGGAAGGTATGGTTTCAGCCTTCGAAGCAAGTGATTAAAATCTTACATTGAACCTACATTTTTTAGAGGAAATCAACCCAGTGAGACTACAGCCTAATAGTAGAACAGTTCCTAGTACCCTCTGCTTAACATCCTCAAGTTAAAAATCTAATGCACTTTTCGATAGTTTTCGGCTGCGGAATTCGTGGGGCCTTTTTTGGTTTTATTGTGAAACTGTCTTTGTTCGTATAAACACTTAACAAGTTGAATTTTGGCCAAAAATTAAAAAACATTAAAAAAATTGTCGTCATTAGTCGTTAGACCGCGCAGTATTAACATGTAGGTATACCTAATAATTCATAATCCATAGAGCCACGTCACCGTTTCGAAAAAGTGAACATACCCGGATTCGAGGACAATACCGAATAATCGTAAATCTGAAACGTGTGCCGAATCCAAAACTCAAATGAGTTTATGAGCCTAAAGAAGTACATGTAGTGGGAAAACCGTAGGTGATCTAAACCACTATATTGTACGTGAGGAGAAACATTTGTGATATTGTCATATAAAACTGAGAGACACACAGTCACTGTGGAATGACAGCCTCATAAATTGTATTATGTTTATTATACTATATATGTAATAAGCATTTAGAATATGTTACCACATGAAGAATACCTTATTGTAAGGTTATAATAATATATATATATATATATTAGAATTACTAGGAAGGTTTCGAGTAAATAACAATATTACTAGTGTTTAAATTAAGACTTCCACATTATTAAAATATATTACTAGCCGATTAGATTTATAAGATGTTTAATTAAGTTCAATTAACTAAGTTTTGCGAGTAAGCGTCGTCGACCAATCATAAGCGTCGACTAATCATAGGCGTCGGCCAATCATAGCTCCACCTTGTCGTAGCGATATAAAAAGCGATGCATATGGAACGAAGGAAATCGCTCCAAAAAAAAAAAAAAATCGGTGGAGCAAGGAACGCTGGAGGAGTGTGGCAAATTAATGTGAAATAGTCATTGTATATTTATAAATAGAGAAATAACAGAAAAGTGGCAATAAGTTTCATTCTTTCTGACCTGAACCCTTTAGTATTTAGTAAAATAAGTTCTTCGTCGCAGAAAATTCCGGTTTTTACGTCAAACATTTTAGAAACGCCAAAAATTTGATATGCCGTATATATAAATATCATCGTGTTTACACCAGACATGGATATTGCGTATAAATTATATGTTTACCTAGGACCACGAGGGCTATAACCCGGGGCGGTAAATCGCACTTTTGAGGGCAGCTAAAGCAGCAAACGAAATTATTGAAACGAAGTTTCTTACCTTAGCCGGCAAAAAACGTTCGTAACGTTAAAAAAACGTAAGTTTTTTTATGTATAGTCTACGTTATTACTCTTATTATTATTGCAGTTTACTATTATTATTATATATTATTGTAAATCATTGTAAATAAAATAAAGGTGTTAAGATAATTATGTGAAGTAGTTATTTTGATTTTTATCGATAAAACAATCATAATAAAAAATGTATAGCCGAATAATAACTTTCTTTATACCTCGAATAGAACTTGAAATTAATATTTATAATAAGGAACTTCGTTCCTATCTGGTGTCCTACGACACCACACGGTTTTTTTATTGGCTGCCAGATGGATCACCTTCTTTTTACTTATTTTTTGTAAGAAAACTCAAACAAGGGGTCCACTAGGTGGACAACATCTTTATTTTGGTAAATATTAAAGTAATTGTTATGTCTGAAGGATACTATTATTAAGGTAAAATTTTAAAGAAACACAAACTAGCATTTACTATGGTGTGTGGATACTTATTAAAAAAACATTAAAGATACTTATTTTTATTCAAATTTTCCTTCACTAATTAGATCCAAATCTAGTTTTGCAATCAGTATGATTATCTATCCATATAATAAAATTTACGTGTCTGTTTGTAATGTCAAAATAACAGCTTTTTACTAAACGTATATAAAAGTATACACGCTACGTACTCGTATAACAAAAAACCCATATTTAAATTTTTTGTCAGTTTGTCTGTTCTTTGTTTTGGCTAAACTCCGAAACGGTTGGACCGATTTTGACGGGACTTTCACTAGCAGACAGCTGATGTTATAAGCAATAACTTAGGCGACTTTTATTTTAGAAAAATAATTAGCCTTCCGTACAAAAAAAATAAAAAAAAGGTTATTTAGTAGTCCACGTGAGTGAAGCCGCGGCCTTACGCGGCCTTTATAAATAGTGTGATTGTTACGACAATAAAAGTCAATACAAAAAAATATATTAAGATGCGATATAAAGAATGATAATGAAAATACATATATTCAAAGCGCTATTTATTAACAGATTGTTTAAAGGTCATGACAATTATGTTCGACTAGATCACGACCACCATACACCAAGTGTAACAACCACCATAGTGTAACAACCACCATTGTTTACTAACCACCATAGTGTAACAACCACAATAGTGGCACGTTTAGGCGTGGTGCGTTCCTTGATCAAACGGGATGGTTAGGATCGTTTCTCGACTGGATCAAATCCACCATGCACGTGTTGATAAGCCTATTACGGTAACTCTCAGGTCGTTTGTCTGACAGTAATGACTGACGATTGATTGTATACCTCTCGATGGTCTCCTGTGTTTTTGGATTGTACTGGGCTTACCATCACAAACAGTATCGTCATTTTGCCGCACTACGGATAAATAATAATAGGTCTTTACCTATGAAATTGCCGTTCTGCAGTACTGGCCATTTCAAATCAAAATAATTTTTGTTTGGCTAAGAATTCTAATTTCAAATTAATTTTATTTTAAAAACATAGAATTCTTTTTCCAAAAGTAGTCATTTGTTTATTGATTAGTGTAACATTTTCATCGCATTTCAATCTTTTTTGCCATCATGGATACGTTAAAAATTCGAGTAATTATGGAATATGAGTACCGTCGTGGCAGTAACGCGGCACAAGCGGCACGCAACATCAACGACGTTTACGGAGTTAACACTACAAAACCAACGCACCACCTGTTATTGGTTTGCTCGCTTCCGTTCTGGGAATTTCGACCTGAAAAATGATCCTCGCGGTCGTCCGAAGACTTTGGTCGACAATAACGAATTAAAGGCGATTGTGAAAGCTGATGATACACAATGTACGGCTGAATTAGCAGCAGCTTTCGACGTTAGCGCAAAACAATATTGGTCCATTTTCATCAAATTGGCAAGGTAAAAAAGCTTGACAAATGGGTGCCCCACGAACTCAATGATCGCCAGCGCGAAGTACGCGTCGAGACGTGCCTTGCACTGCTCAACAGACACAAAAATGAAGGAATTTTTAACCGCATTGTTACCTGCGATGAAAAATGGATTCTGTTTGATAACCGCAAGCGCTCAGCAAGTTGGGTGGATCCTGGTTCAGCACCTAAACAATGCCCTAAACGAAAACTTACCCCTAGAAAAGTGATGTTCACTGTTTGGTGGTCTAGCGCCGGTGTGATTCATCACAGCTTCTTAACAAACGGGGAGAGCATTACTGCAGATATGTACTGTGAAGAACTGAACACAATGATGGAGAAGCTGGCACATCTCCAACCAGCATTGGTCAATCGCTCGTCTCCGCTGCTCCTGCACGACAACGCGCGACCTCATACTGCACAACAGACGGTCTCCAAGTTGCAAGAACTGGAGTTGGAAGTTCTCCGTCATCCGCCCTACTCACCAGACCTTGCGCCTATAGACTACTACTTTTTCCAGAATTTGGATAACTCCTTGGCGGGAAAAAAATTCAATACCCGAGAGGCAGTACAAAATTCCTTTGAAGAATTTATTGCCTCCCGTCCAGCTGATTTCTTTAAGAAGAGTTGCCACTGCGCTGGCAAAGATGCATTGATTGCATGGGTGATTACTTCGATTAATACAAATAAAAAATACATGAAAAAACATCGTTTAAATTTTTTCATACAAAACGGCAATTTCATAGGTAAAGACCTAATATTTTGTCTAAAATAAAATAACAAATCCAACAGTTTCAATTAAAACACAGTTAAAACTTACTGTTTCTTTAGAAACCGTTTTCGATCGTATGTCACGAACGTCTGTATCACCGGCTACTTGTGCATTGAATATAACAAATAACTTACTTAACGTGATTCATACAAGCAGTGAAGTTTCACAAGTTCGTTGTAATTGTTTCATTACTTGCAGGAATTAAATTACAACAGGAAATAAATGTATTTTATCGACTAGTGTTTAGAAATGTTTTATTTTCCTTTAACTGTACCTAATGACTATTTTTAGTGTATTTTTGAAGTGAAAACTTCATTAGCCGGGGTGAACACTTTTTAGTAGGGGAAAATCTTATGGGTTCGCGTCACCGACGTGCTAATGTTAATTGTATATCTATATCTATTAGTATATATATCTATGGCACGTACTGCTTTGATATCAGACTGGCGCATACGTAGCGGTCTGTGTACACGAAAACATTTTTTTTTTTTTTTTTGCGAACTGACTACACTGTTAGCCTGAGGGGCCCTGGAGCCTTTACGGCTTTTACAGCTTTACCGGGCTTGGGGTAAACATATATATATGTAGGATGTATGATAGAAATGACCTTTGCATGTAAAAGTTAGGATATGTATGGTGTGTTTTATAGTTTATTGTAGAGTGAATGACAGTGTGAAAGAGATGACGGTATGAACGAGCCAAGAGTATGAGTGAGTAAGATGAGATTATGAGGTAGGAAAGAGGAAGAGGGACGACGGGGGGTTGTGTGACGACGATAGAAGTGCGCAGACGTGTTTTTTGGTAAAGATTTTTGTATGGAAGTAATTGCTTTTAAAGAAGTAAATCGTTATAATACCCTAAAGAGTATTTCATTACACATGCAATCCCACATATACGTATACACGTATAACACATCGTATATACCCTTATATACCTGAACGTGTGCTGTGCGCGTTAGTCGCTTTTTGGATGGGTGAAATCTTGTGAGTTCGCGTCACCGACATGCGTATATCTGTAGCTATACAGGTGACGTATTGTGCATCACCCGAAACAAAACATAGGAGCCCTTTAAAACGTGCAGTTATACATCGTAACTCAGGTACAATGGCGATGTGTGATAAAACTTTCATTTATAATTACTACAATTAATCAACGCCAATTAACACACCGGTACAAGCAATCGTAAAACTTTATCGGTTATCTTTAAAAAACGCTTTCCTATATTGCAAATGTGATGAAAATACTTTGCGGTATAACCCAATGAAATGAGTTATAAACAATTGAGAATTATAGAAATGAACTGTTTAAGTTATTTATTAACATGTATGGATGAATAACAGCTGAATTAATAATAGGTATATTAACCGCAAAGGAACCTGTTAACCAATAATAAGTCATTAAGTAAAAAGTTTATTAATTATCCTACAACGGTCACAAACAAGCATGCGGCCCGCCTGATGGTAAGCGGGTACCGTAGCCTACGGACGCTTGTAATACCATTGGTATCGCGTTAACAACCTTGAAACCCGCTTTCCCAAGCAGCTCTGGAAACCCTACTAACGGCAGGAATACAACACTAGGTCGTTTGGCTACGATCTTCTGTAGGGTGGATGTATTCCACCAGCCGGGCTCCCCCTAGCAGAGAGATATCTCCAAAGAAATTTATCTGTGTGAACCTCTAGTATGAACTATAATAGTATAAATTTCTAAACGTTAAATATTATTTTCTCTAGTGACAAGGTTATTTTTCTTGTTTTGGCGAAGATGAAGTATTTGCCAGTGTCAATATTTGTAAGCCTTCTAATCTTCAAAGTGGGGTCTAACAAGATGGTGACTCCCTTGTTAGAACTATCCAGGGAATTCGTGGCAACTCGAAATGCATGTTTCCAGTTTATATTCACAGTGACACACTGACAGTCGTTGTCGTGCCCGAACGTTGGCTTGCCTAGAAATAAAAAACTTAGAACTCGACCACAGCGCCATCTACCGGGTCCAATTGTGAATCTTCATCTTCCATTCTTGGATCCACCTGAACACACACAAACAATTTCATAAAAATCGGTCGAACCGTGTAGTAGGAGTTCAGTCACATACACACAGAATAATTATACATATAACTTACTGTGCCCGCGGCTCCGCTCGCGTGGACTAGAGAATGCCGTCGGCCAAGCGCACGCGCGAATCGTGCTGCCCCGCTCAAAAGACGGAAAACAAAAATGCTAATATTAATGCAAAGTGCTGATATGCTAATATTTTTAGAAGATAGATATGTGCTATCCCTGGCTATTTGTAGGTCTTTTTAAAGTCTACAATTACGTAGAACATTAATTTGATATATCTCGTATGGTTTACTCAGCGTAAGCCATTTAAGCGCTCCAAATGTGTCTTTTTTTCAAATTGATTCATCATTATCGTCATAGCTTATTTCGTATGTTACTTTATGGTACTAAATATATCCTATAACTTGGCCAGATGACATAGCTACAAATTAAAATAATAAGCATGTAAATCGGATAAGTGGTTTTCGCGTGAAAAGAACATAAACGGACAGACAGACAGAGAGACGTTGAGTTTTATAATATGTATAGAAGATACGGTCTAAGAACCTACTAAATTTATGGATAAAAATAAAAATCACAAAAGCTAAAGAGCTAAAGATCTCGCCACAACTCCCAGTGATAAGGTAAATGTTTGCAGAAAGACTAAGTTTTAATATTCCATTTAAATGTTAGTTTTTTCCAAAATTTATCAATATCAATCGATCAAACATTTTAACAACGGAGTGTAAAAAACGTAATGTTCTTCGAATGAAATGTCCTGAACAGTGAGGTTTATTTACTTTTACTTCCATTAAAAGCCACAAAATTTATAACAATAGTCAAAAAGAAAATGAACGCCGCATTGAAAATGAAAATTACATTGAAATTGATTCGAGATCAACAATGACAATATGTTTTAGTTAAATAAAATAATTTTGATGAAAGTATAACATACTCGTATGCTATTTTTTAGTACTTGTCTGGCCCAACGTGACAAATTATGACAATATATAATCAAAGATTTCTCAATATACTTATATATATGTATAAAAACATTTGAAATCTAGCCTAAATCTTGTACTACGTATCTTCGCTCACATACTGGCTCTTAAAATAAGATGTCCCATCAACACTGTATCCAAAAAAAACAAATATGTGTGTTTCTTTGTCCCTTATGTGTTCCTGATTCAATCAGCCGATCGCGATGAAACTTAGCTGAGTTAGTATGCGCATACCCGCGAAGGTTATGTATTAGTACAGCCAATTTACAACAGGAGGCGCGCATGAAAGATGTCGCGGGCAAAAGCGGATCGTTTAAAAATATTCGTTTACTCAACTTAAATGGACAACTCAATTACATTAAATATTTTATAACTTTGATATGTCAAGTCAAGACTAGCTACTTTAAAATATCTTTAAATTAAACACTAGAAATAACCCATATTACAGCTAAACAGTACCGCGTCGGTATCTGACGATCGGTAGGGCTGGTCGCATTGTCCAGCGGCACTTGAGACTGGACACCATGATTATACCACAGTAAGTATGAACTTAAGATTTTATTTAATAATCACTTACAAAAAAACATTGATATGGACTTACAAATTCACGTGTTTTTATAATCATAAAAAATCTCGAGTGGCGGCCACTTACCGGAAGAGGCAGCGTGAGCAGACACGCCACAAGGTGGTCCGATGACCTGGTGACGGTTGCGGGAAGGCACTGGATGCGGGCAGCACAGGACCGGTCGTTGTGGCAGCCTTTAGGGGAGGCCTACGTCCGCCAGTGGACGTCTTTCGGCTGAAATGATGGTGATGATGATTATAAAAATGTGACTCTTACATATTATAGAACGCAACGTCTCTGTCTATATATTTATTTATTTAACAGGATTATTAACAAAGAATATACAGTAATAACTAACTGAGACTGATAAGTTTTCACAAATGCATGTGCTCTCCCCTCATTTACGGTAAAATCACAGCTTAGTACGACAAAATCATAATGACTGAATATGAGTGAAAATTAAGATAATAATAGTTCTATTCTTCGCCTCAATCTTAATAACTCAGAATTGGTCACTAAATTACACCTATCAGGAAACTGAAGATTTGTACATAATTTCCAAATTTACTTACACCAATAAACTTATTTCACCAAGATAAATTATACCTGCAGCATACATAAACACATGTGAAGACAAACATAAGAGTAATCATACAAGCATGCAACACACACACACAGATCATGAATTTACGAAACTTAATAATGGAGGACCTACGTGCGATGCTCGATGACCTCAGTAAAGCCTCTGAACGAGTTGGTCTTAGAATGAACATGGACAAGACGAAGATTATGTCGAACGTCCATGTAGCGCCAACTACCGTGAAAATCAGAGACTATACGCTTGAAATTGTTGAAGATTATGTTTACCTGGGACACATAATCCAGTTAGGTAGATCCAATTTCGAGAAAGAGGTCAATCGTCGAATCCGACTCGGCTGGGCAGCGTTCGGGAAGCTACGTAACATATTCTCGTCCAAGATACCGCAGTGTCTCAAGACGAAAGTCTTTGACCAGTGTGTGTTGCCAGTGATTACATATGGTGCTGAGACGTGGTCGCTAACTATGGGCCTCATAAGAAAGCTCAAAGTCACTCAAAGGGCAATGGAGAGGGCTATGCTCGGAGTTTCTCTGCGTGATCGAATCAGAAATGAGGAGATCCGCAGGACAACCAAAGTCACCGACATAGCCCGAAGAATAGCTACACTTAAGTGGCAGTGGGCGGGCCACGTAGCTCGTAGAGCGGATGGCCGATGGGGTCAAAGAGTTCTCGAGTGGCGGCCACGTACCGGAAGACGCAGCGTGGGCAGACCCGCCACAAGGTGGTCCGGGGACCTGGTAAAGGTTGCGGGAAGCCGCTGGATGCGGGCAGCACAAGACCGGTCGTTGTGGCGATCTTTGGGAGAGGCCTATGTCCAGCAGTGGACGTCTTTCGGCTGAAATGATGATGATGAATAATGCATAATCATAATTAAAGAACTAGTTATCCAATTTACATTATACTTTATACTGCATAGTCCGGGTTACAACACATTTTATCTATCTATAAATCTATACAAGGGGCTTTATTCTTTCAAGTGTTCAGATAATAGCATATTTTTTTCCAATTTTTAAATTGTTATTTAATTCTATAAAAAAATATTTTATGTCTTAAACTGTTCTCAGCAGCAGTGCGCCCAATGCCGTAGTGGCCGCGCGTAGTCCCATTTTTGGCGTTAAATAAAAATTATAAACAATCGATATACATTTCCGGAAAACATTTTTATTGGAAATTTCCTCCTGTTCAAAGGATCATTTTTAATATTTCTTAAATATAAATAGTTTTTCAGTTATTAATTAAAAATTGAATTACGTTCTTTTCTTCATCTTATTTTGTTAATGACATTTGCATGTTTTGTATGTGCTAATACATCCTCGAGGTACATTTTTCTAAATGTCATTCCGAATCGAATGAGCTATCGCTCATGTTTCTAGGAGCTTTATCTTGTATTAACACCATTTTGAATTTGTTGACCAGTCTATATACCAAAACGTTCTGTTGCGCTAAAATATTTCTGCTTTCATGTATAGTCTATTATCGTATTTGGAAATATGATGAAAAATAAATTTAAAATGCACTTTATTAAAAATGGATCCATCGTTTATGTTGTAGAACTAAGCGGCCTGTGTACGTTATCTGAAAGGCACTGGTCACTTGCAAGTGGTCGAACCTTTGCAATACTCAGGGCTTTCAATAATTCCACAAATATTAATTTTGACACCAATAATTTAATTTTAAGTTTGATTTTTAATCTTATACGCAAACAGAGGGGTATCAGCTGTTTGAAGATTATCAACTCTTTTCTAGTTGATCAATGTATGTGAACAACTTCCACAGGTCTGATTGATTCGAAATTTGGTATCACGTTACATCAATGATATCGTAAGAACATGGGAACCTTGACCTGATCATCTGGAATCTGTCCAACTCCTTACCAACTTATAGTAATAATTGTTGGGCCCATTGAAATGACGCAAATAGGTTATTTGCGCTAGGGTTATTGAAGTGAAAACTTCTTTAGCCGCGTTGAGCACTTTTTGGTAGGGGGAAATCTTATGGGTTCACATCACCGACATGCTAATGTTAATTGTATCTCTATATCTATTAGTATATATATCTATAGCCCGTACTCCTCTAATATCAGACTGGTACATGCGCAGTGGCCTATGTACACGAATACATATATACATGTATAACAAATCGTATATACCTGACCGTGTGCTTCACGCGTTAGACGCTTTTTGTATGGGTGAAATCTTGTGAGTTCGCGTCACCGACATGCGTAATAGTAGTATCTGATACAGATGGATTTTGTAAAAAGTTTAATGTGTATATACTGTACATTGTTCAAATAGTGTTTAAGTTTGATTATTATCTTAATTGTTTTATTGTAGATACACTGTGCAGCACAATAGTGAGTACTAAATAAATACACGAATATTTTTAAATTGAAAAAAAAAAATTTTTTTTCTATCAGCAGAACCTATGATTGTCAACTTTTAAATTTAAATCACAATTACAAAAGCAAACATTATTTACGTTCACTTGAATCTTTATCTGACATAATTATCTTCTTGAATAGAAATATAATACATTTAAATTATGTTTACTACTGCTTGAATTGATTTCAAAATATTAAGTTGCATATTTACCATAATAACAGAATTTTATTGACGATCATGAATGATAATTCTTGAATTATTAAGTGGTTACTAAATTAACCTCTTACATTTAAGGATACCTAAAAATAGGGTGTGAATATAAATAAGACTAACTGTGCCCCACGGTTTTACGCAAGGTAAATTTATTCGACAACTACTAATTCTCCAACACGCCCGCCGCCCATGTCCCAGTCCTAGAGACGTAGCCTGAATTTATACAGAATATAACTTTCTTCAATAAATTTATATAAAACAATATGTAGTTTTATCCTTCATATATGAAGGACACTAATCACGAATATTATTAATTATATTTCTATTGACCATTTTTTATGAAATTTCGTACACAGGAAAAAATATATTTTCATCAATTCCCAACGAATTCTGATGAAATGTGGTAGACGGGAAACATAAATCATTCCATAGTTGATGATTGATGAATCATCAATACTGCATATAGAAAGTTAGAGTTTTCAACCGAATTTTGATGAAATCTTGTGCACAGGAAGTATGTGTAAGTAGGAAATTCCTAATTAACGTTATGAGTAAAAATAAAATACCGGATGAAAATAATTACTGCGTAAAGAAAACGTGCGGATCCGCGGCCGCACCGCTTGTCTATAAATGTTATAAAACTCAACGTCTCTCTTTCTGTCTGTTTGTCCGTTTATGTTCTTTGCACGCGAAAACAATTTATCCAATTTACATGTTTTTCTAAAAAATAACTTTATATTCATAGTTAGGTTATCTGACCAGGTTAAATAACATACGAAATAAGCAGTGACGATAATGGTGAATCAATTCGGAAAAAATACCCATTTGGTGCGCTTAAGTTTACTTACGCTGACTAAAGAATATGAGATATGTCAAATTAATGTTCTACGTAATTGTAGGTCTTGACACAACCTACACAAACGCCATCGATAGCGTATATCTATCTTCTAAGGATCAGTAAGCATTTTCCTCTTCTGTCTTTTAAAGGGGGCCGCACGAATCGCGCGGGCGCTCGTCCGACGGCTTTCTGTAGTCCACACGAGCAGAGCCGCGGGTACAGCTAGTATATTATAACAGACAAAAATATTTTTTGAAATCTGATTAATCGCTGGAAATCAAAATCTAAAGATTCCAAACAAAAAAAAAACAATACCTTGAACTTTATATTGTTAAAGTACTTACTACCTTTATATTATTAAATAATTCCCTTAATATTTTTTCTTCTGTTATGCATCAAAAACACATTGGAATTTTGTGGACAAGATTTTATGTAATCAACAAACTGAATCTTATTAAAATAACAAAAACGTACTTGTTTGAATATTTTAAACATTACAAGTGCAATTCCCAAGATCACTGAAGCTCTTTCATTTAAGAAAAAAAGACGAATGTTTGCAAAAACAAAATTAAAATACATTCACAAGTGTCAACCCTATCAGCGGCATCAGCCACCCGATACATTCTACTGCCTAATTAAAACGGTGCCAGGGAACCTTTTATCGGAACCGATGATATGGTTACGGCCAAATGACACGCGAACTCTCGCTTCGTTTCGTTTAAAATTCAGTTTTCGCGCGATATAACGAGAACATTCGATTTACTCGATATGGGAATAGCTGCATTTATTATTCTTAATAATTCAAATTAAGCACCTAATTAGCATATTGAGATAACAGGAATCTTTTCATTCATACATTTAATGATTCGTTACTATATTAGAAGGCATGATATTATTTTCTTGCCTATACAAAAGTGCATATTAATCTATATTACTTCCCAGAAGTATGAAATACGTGAACATAATAATCGATACCCAATATGAATAACATTGTAACTTATTTAGTCATGGTTTTCAGAAAAGGTGGTTAAAAAAACTCAACAAAATATGTTTTCTTATGGCATCATGATTCAAATATTTGTGAATTGTAACTAATTAACGATCATATTATAAATGAAATATTTTCATTTATTTATATGCAATGATAATTTTAATCAAGTAATAAATGATCTATTAATTTTAGAGACAAGGCTGTAAAACTCAGTAACATACCGACGGTTAAAAGGCGACTTGACTCGAGCGTCATTTTGCTAACTTTAAAGAAAATCGATTTTAAATTAATTTTTCGGAAATAAATTTATTTCTCGTAAATTATTACTTTACAGAAGTACAACTAAGAATTCGATAAAACTATATAAGATGTGGCGTTGTTATATGTAGCTTGCGTTAATGTATGAGTATTTTTAACAGAATTAGGTGTCACTTAAGACAAATTGCACTATTTACTGAGCAAGACAAATTGATTTAAATATAAGAAAAGTAAATAACCGATTAAGGGAAAATATTTTGCACGTCATCGTTATCATATAGCGTTCAACGTGAAATGACTTTAATGTTAAAGGAATTTAAAACAAAACGAAGCTAAATGGCTTATGATCAGGAACGTATAAAAAGTAGATTTAGGTAAAACAGTCTAACAACGAAGGTAACATTTGTTAGAAAAAGGGAAAATACTTAAGACAATCCTGATAATGAACAAATGACTTAAATTCATAGACTTTGTTTAATTTTGGGCTCTTTGACCTATCAGCTATTGTGTTTTAAATTAAAAAATACAGAAGATCGCAGCCAAAGGACCTAGTGTTGTGTTTCTGCGGTGAGTAGGGTTTCCAGAGTTCCTTGAGGTAGGGGGTTCAGGATCGGCGACGCGCTTGTGATACCTATGGTATTACAGACGTTCATAAGCTCCGGTAGCCGCTTACCATCAGGCCGGCCGTATGCCTGTTTGCAACCTTTGTAATATAAAAAAATATACCTACTAAGCTTTGCAAATAATGTAGAAAAAATTAAATAAAAGAGTTTTTGATTTGACATTAAAATTCAATTTAATTCAATATGTTTGACCACATATTTGAAAGTTTTTTTTAAGTAATTAATTTCAGTAATAAAATAAATATGAATAATTTGAGAGTAAAGTTGAACGCAAAATATTAAATTATATTTTTAATTTTGAGAAACAATAATTTTATTTGTCTAATCGACATTATCAAATCACAAATTGCAATTTACAGTCTTAATAGACTAGTCTTATTGGAGCTGTGGTCTGGATCCTCATATACAACAGCATACTAAGTCTCAAATGTCCATCAGTATCTACTGTTTTTACTGGTGATTCCATTGCTATTTTAGAAGATATTAACTTCATAACCTCCCGTAGGTTAAATAAATCCGTAATTCTATCTGATACTAAAAGCTACTTGCAGGCCATAATTACTAACTTTAATTTTATTATTATAATATTTAATTAAAAACCAAATGACACCCCATAATTAAAAAAATAAAAGAATGCCTCTTCACTTTACCCAACTTAACTTAAATGTCATCATTGCCCGGATCCCTGAACACTCAGGGATTCATGACAGAACAGCTGACTCTTTGGCGAAACAAGCATCAAGTATCCGTTCCTTAGAGCATTTCCGTATCTTGCCTCTCGACCTATGCTCAAATATAAAACACCAGATGATTACGGCATGGAACATAGAATGGTAGATCGTAAGGAATGTTATTATACCGTATTATGGCACAACCCAACCTGGGATTCCTTAAAAACCCTTCCTTGTTTCGGATCATAGACAAACCTGCAATCTCAGTTATTTGGCGAAAATCAGAGTCAGAGTTCACTCTCTGTATGAGTGTGGCTTGGATGATGGTGATTTTGACCACGTCTTTTTTTACCTGTCCCAATCTGCGCAGCTCTTTATATGATATAATTCCCCAGGAGATTGCCTGCCCTACCTACCCCTCCACACTCTCTCGTTTTCCACCTTCATCACCCTTCCGTGTAGAATTTTTAAATATAAATAAAATCAGACTTGGACAATAGTTTTCTATGTGTAATGTATGTATATTTATTTACTTTACGTTTTACATACTAATTTAATTGCGTAGCTCATCTTAATTGTGAATCGTTTTTGTTTTGTCTTAGAAATTAGCTACTGGTACTAGTCAACTTTGATCGCAAGTCAAGATTATTCAGCTTATTTTATGACTCCCTTCATTCGGATTGGCGAGGAAACTGACACTGGCAGTATAACACCACAGGGGCCATAGACCAAATAAAAAAAGACTTCCTTTCCCGAAACATCCCTATGTCAGTTTCTATTAAAACATCTCTCCCATTTTCATTTTCAACGGTAATTCGCGATGCAAAATCTTAGAGATAATTCCAGACTCACACGGTTTTTTTTTTTAATCGACTGAAAACTGAGTAACTGCTAACTAGACTGAACCGCCCGCGCCGGAACGCGCCCTATGGTAAGTGTGTGGATCAAAGATTACACCAGATTACTAACAAAATCAGGTAAGTACGCACAAATTAAGTAGCACGTACGCTAAAACACAACAAGGCATTCGTTCATAGCCTTAGGTAAGGTGGCTGGTCACGGCCAATTAAAAATAAAAAAAAGTACGAATGAAATAACATTTTCTAACAACATAATACTAATTGCGTTTATAACTTTTGAAGTTTTAATAAAGTTTTATGATTTGTACCGAACGCAACCAATAATCTTTATGGTGAGCTCACGTCGAACTGACCACGGTTTAAGTAACCGTGCATTACTAAATAATTTTAATAATGGATTTGTTGTCGCTTATACGATCGGCAAGTGTATGTAGTTCGATATGTTACGCACGTGTTTATTATTTTAAATTATTGACGATTCTGATAACCTATCAATTATGAAATGACATACACTTCCCGTGTGCAAAATTTCATGAAAATCGGTGGAGAGTTATTAAAAAGATATTTCTAAAATATAAATAACAATTATTATAACCTGTTAATTGTTAAATGACATATTATGCTTCGTGTTTATAAAATTTCATCCAAATCTGCTGAGATTCAATTAAAATTATTCTGTTACGATTTCTTAAAGTAGGTATTATTGAAAAATTTTATAGCCTCTTAATTCAGGAATAATATAAACTTCCTCTATACAATATGTCATAAAATCGATTAACCCGTTTTTGAGTTAAATCCGAAAATACAAACAGACAGAAAAATATTTTTAATTCCATAGTCGTGACCAGTGTTTTTATAATGGACATCAGGAAATTTGGCAAAAATTTAGATGTACAGACAAAATTACAGGTTTATGAATATAAATGGATATAAATGAATAAAATGCAGGTTAACCAAAATAATCACTTGCCTGAATAAAAATCTATGAAGGAAGGCAGGCATTATAGTCTCACACTGTGGTATGAGATGATACGAAAAAAAAAAACTTTCTTATGGAATATTTGGTGGATATGTTTGGCATTGTAATATAAAATATCTGGGTTATGTTTGTAAATCAAATTATTTAGTTATTTATTTAGTCTAGTCGTAATGCAGTTCTTTTTTCTCCCTACGTTTAGTAAATTATTTCTGAATATCACTTTATTGTTCATCGTATATTCTTTTCATTATATGAATCAGGCTTTTATGCAGTTTTATGAAGGAAAAGGCCTTTAAAAACACATGAACTTAAAGACAGGTGTATTAAAGGTTATTTTTGCAAATTAGCACCATTTTTTGACTAACACGGAAAGTTAGTGGCCAGTTTTTGGCATAAGGTGCGGTTCACTAGTTTGGACTGTTAAAGAACTTTGTTACAGAAAGCAGCTGCACTGGAACGCGGAATTAGTGGTTATACGACCCTGAACAAAGCGCTGTTACTAAACTGCTACCAAAATTATTAAATAGTAAGTTAAAATACTTCCTAATTGCTGCCACACATGTTAACTATCAAATTATATTGTAGATAATAGTTTATGACGTCAGCGTCTATTTAAATTAATAATAATAACCACTCACGCCACGGCCGATACATTTCGGTATTACTATACTTACCATAGCGCGGTCTCCACTTGCGGCGTCCATATTCAAGCTTGAAACCAGTTTCGTTCCCTTTATAAGTTGGACCGCCGGTGCTGCAGCTTGCGTGCAGTGACCAACGTAGTCTGTACTTTGAAGATATTTCTTATCATAAGATTTTACTTTCATGATACATTACAACAGTGGTTCCCAATCAGTGGTTCGCCGACAACCAGTCGTTCGCAAAAGCTATATGCTCTAGAAAAGAATCAAAATTAAAAAAAAATCCTTTTTAATCATTAATTCCTTATGACGCAAGCGCAATGATGTGAGTGATAAGCGAACGCGGATGACTGGGGCAAGAGCAAGTCACCAAAGATGTTAAAGTTGAAATGAAAGGTTATTTTTCTCGAAACTTGTGGTCCCTGTTAACAACACGTAAATTAATGTGGTCCCTGTTCCAAAAAAGATTGGGAAACTGCATTATATTAAAACTGTAACTAAGCAATTGGACTCTTAGTATAACAGAACATAACAAAAGTACTTGACCTTTTATTACGAAAAATCCAGTCAAATTATCCACTCAGTTAGTCAGTCATATAAGTAAGGCTATGATCTAAACATAATATAGTCTATAATGTTCACAATTTTAACAAAACATTATGGGCCTCATAATGAATTAATTACTGTTGTTTTAACAAGAATAAATAATCAAAAGACAAAAACGCAATAATAAATACTATTTTGATGTTTTTCCTTCTATAATAAATAAAATCATGGAACCCCTAGTACTGACGTACACGTGTATACACAAGTACATATAAATAATGAATTGAAACATACCATTTTCTTAAGCTAGATTTAAAGGCACGTCCTGCCTTATCTTATTGTTCGAATAATAATAAAATAATACCTTAGAGATTTTGTTTTTAAGTAACTAATGGTTTTTTATTGGTTATAGATTGTACAGATATTTTAAAATTAAATTATCTTACAAACAATAATACGATAAATATATTATTGAGACGGCAATGTGAGCTACGAATACATTTATTGATTCTGCATAAAAGAGAACTTTCTGTGAAGGTGGAAGTAAGTACCTCAACGTAATATGAGGCTCTTATAAACTTTGTAGCATTAGCTGGAGTGACGTCAAAATTTACAAGATAATGTTCAAAAATTCAATTTACAAATATGGCGTACGTCAGGGTTGTATCTTGTCTCCGTTCCTGTTTAGCATAGATATAGAAAATATCTTATGGCGCGCATACGAATCCAGAGAAAATGTTATACGGATTAGTGAAGTTAAAATCACTAATTTACGTTACAGAGTTGACAACATCCGCCTCGATACAACTTGTAAATGTAAAGCTGTTGAAGAGAATTTTAAGGTGACTAGGGTCATGTATAGGTAGTAGAGTTCTTTACAGATAGATGCAGGATTAACAGGTGCGTTAAAACTACACACCGTTGATGAGTTCACATATTTTGGTACTATTATCAAAGACGATAAAGGGTGCAATGTTGTATCTGGCTGTACTTCTAGTACCGAAACATCGAAGAAAATTCGTGTTCTCCGTATTCTTGTATGACTCAGTTTGATGAGCTTTTGCGCCGCATATGTCGGATGTCCTAGACAGTTTGCAACTGAGGAGCAATGATGGTTCAGTAGTATTTCAATAATAATAATAAATTTATTTGCTTCCTTTTGTGTTTATCAGACATTTCTAAAATAAAAAGGAACTTTAAAGGTCACTTAAGGCTAGTTAACAAGACAAACACTAAAAAGATACTGGCTGCTTACCCATCATCCATTCATTAAAATAGATAGAAATTTTAATTTATATTTTCTAATGCTTAAAACACATTTCATACTTACCTAATTAGTGAGTACAAATTTCATACTTACTGTATGAGACACACATATAAACTTTGTAATGTGGTCAGCTGGCAGTCACAGCTCGACCGAAAGACAGCACACGTTGTGTCGAATGATGGCTCAGAAAAGCGTGTACGGCTACCATGTCGATCGACGTGAGTTCAAAGCCTGTAAAAAATCTGAGCTTTCGGTTAAGGAAAACATCGTAATGAAACCATAGCATGGTGGTAGGGATTTTTTTTATATCCGCCAGACTATCTAGCATTCTCAAATTGAAAATTTGCCGCTAAGCACCTATAGGAGTATTTTGGCAGCTCCACTTGAGTACCAGTTCTCCCACTAGGCTTAGTCTGTTATCATCTTGGGCCACATCATCATACAAACTTAAAAACATTTTTTTAAACGTCTTCAAATTTTTCTGTCATATCGCACACACAAACGAGAGAGCTCTTTGGGTAAGGAGGGTCCAAGAAGAGAGGTAGGACACAGAGAAATCTCTTTGTAAATTTCTGTCTACTTGGGGTAGCCCGATTGGTGAACTATTGATAAAATACCACCCTGCAGAAGATTGCAGACAAATGATCTTGTCTAGTGTTCCAACAGTGAGTAGGGACACCAGGGCCCCTTAGGGAAGGGGGTTCAAGGTTTCATCACGCTAGAGATACCTCTGATGTGATAAGCGTTTATAGACTACGGTAACTGCTTCTAAACATCTAAACACTGATCGTGTCCGAGAATACATCTCAAGAGCAAATTCCGTTGCGTTGGTCTGATCATATCCATACACTCCAGCATGCTCTAATGGCTAGAGATAAATGGAAAAGTCAGAGAGAGGGGGAATAACCAAAAACCTGACAATCCAAAGAGGTCATGACGATGAAAGTATTACGAAGGAGTTTATTGTAAGTAACGCTTCTAATATTGAAGTATGCCATAGTATACTACTATGGGTTGCATACGTGGGAATATATGCTGCCTTCAATATTAATTGCACTACCAAATACCTGTGGCTGCTGAAATCTGATGTAACGAGAGTCGGATAGTTTCTAAGGAAGCATTTTCCAAATAGAAGACTTTTTGAACTTGTTTTCCTCGTTGACTAGAATATGACTTGTTGTGACTTGAATAATTTGAGAGGTAATGTAAAATTAAAATAATTTAACACTCGGCTCGGGTCTATAACTGTTGGTGTAGTAGCGCGAACAAGCCGTGTGAGTTGTGACGCATAACCCGTGGTCGCCCGATAACAATATTGTCTATACTGAAGTATTATAAATCATCATTCAACGATTTCTTTTAAATTATACGCGGGTGAAACCGCGTAGCACAGTTAGTAATAACATAAGTAAATAAGATATAAAAGCCAAAATTACAAGAAACTGTAAAAATATATTAGTAAAAATCAGTTTAGTAAAAAATATAGTATTCATATTTTTGCTTAAAGGATTGCATTTTATATTCATTTGATTTTATACAAAGTAAAATTAACAAAGAAATTTTCTCATTGTATTCTAATCGAATGAAAATTGGACTGCGCGTCTCCAGTTCTTCGTTTCAAATCATCTCTTTCGCACTCATTGTTATCACGATATCTCTGTCTTTTTCAAACAACAATGCAACACTTCGTACCAGAAAAAGAACAAATCGAGAAAGTGTATCGCCGGTTTCAATCTTATGATATATCGACGCATGTCAACTTGTGGCTAGCGTTATCGATATTTGTTTACTCGATATCATAAGTAAATATCGACACATTTATTCAAAAGAATTGGTTATTAATAAAAAAACAAATGTTGGTCCATATATCATCTTTTTTTAATTTTGATATTTTGACTTTATATATATTTAATTCTTATTTTCAAGATTTTTTTATCTCTACATTTTTATTCGGTAAGCATGTGGGTAGTAAATAAAATCATAATTATTTTTCCCCGCTCTTATAGATTCAAGTTATAAATTATTTTATAATACATTGATTTAAAGAAAATTGAACTCGTGTCTCATATTAAGTCGTCATTTAGTTATAGATAAAATGCAACTTAATATCATCTACAAATTATTTGTGTCAGCAAAACACTACCATTAAGTGCATTCTATACTTAAAATCACAATTTAATTATGGAAAATAATAGTAATCCGTTTGACAATATTCTTGATTATATCGTTTAATAGTTAGAAATATCGATAGTATCATCTGAGTACAGCTTTTGCCACAAAAAATATATCATCGTGCAAGGGCAAGCCTAAAAAACAAATGGCCGGTAAGTCACCCGAGTCGTCTGACAACCAGAAAGTGGAAAGTTATTATTTTTTTTGTCACAACCGGCGGACTGGGAGGCCGGTCAATGTATTGTGTTCGTATATGATTGTCAAAGTGTCCGCGTTTAAATTATATCGATATTTAAACAATGTAACTAAGTAGTTGCCTTTTTATTTCAAATCTTCTAGTTTTTTTTTTTTCAGTGTGACTATACTGTTGGTTATTACAGTACAATCCAATCTCAAACGCGACAAGCGAAAAGAATGTCACTCAGAAAGGCTTATTAAGTACGAGTGTACGATGGTCGCGATCTATTGCCAGGTACAAATTCCTACCCGATTCCTTCCTGCTTAATTACTCCATATACACCTGCTGATCCTGGAAAGCGACACGCCTAGCGTGCCATTATGGTGGATTTTACACCTGGTGCACTGTAATCGCGATCCAGCCAGAAATATAGTTTGTATCGCACCAACCAGTCGACAGTTACTAGGGTTTAACACTGTTATGTTTAAACTTCTGCTGTTTTATTTCTGGGTTACGTGTAATTCTTACTCACTCAGATCAATAACTAAAAGAGAGGAGTTTAGCAATAACAAATTTCATTTGTACCTATATCTTTTAAAGAAATTACTGAAAATTTAAAATTATCATAAAGATTAGTTTGTTCAGCTTTTACAGGCTTTGACAGCTTCACTGGGTCTGGGGGCGAGCGCGGAAAGCACTCAGCTACGAAAGAGAGGTAACAAGTTCAAGGGTATCAAAGTGACCGAACCTCGGCTTAGGCTGTTACCGTACATGCAAATAAAGCACGATCTGACCAATTCCCTATCCGTAAAAATATCGATTTTACTAACTATAAATAAAACATGTATATATTTCTACCTTCTGCGTATATTTATTTAGTAATCTGGCAATTTGGTCTCTTACAGAACTTATGTATAATACCTGAGTAGTGCGCACGTGTGAAGTGCAGTGTCATGTATGTCGATAGCTAGTGAATTTAGTGTCACTGTATCGCGTGAGCGGCTACTGGCTCAATAGCTGCAATCTGAAGAAGCGGACCTAGACTGCAGTAGTCAGGAGAATGTGGAAGTGGCGGGTAATTTGTACTTTATGCGTTCATTGTTATACAGTGCGAAATATTTTGATCTCGTTTACTAAAATTTAAATTATTTAATTTTGATAGTAGTATTTGAGATACTATTTGTACGGGACAACTTATTGAGTGCTATGAATTATGATTTAAAGCACCGGAAGACTTTAAAGTTCATTTATTGATAAAAAATATATGTTAATAAGGCTAATGAGTGCGTTCGCCGCCGCTCGTCCTGAATGATGTTGATCCACTGACTCGATATAAAACAATATACTAATAAAGCGATGCAACGAGCGAACGCAGCAAAACTTGTATGGTTGGCCCGTACACTATTTAAAATCAGTTTTAATGTTAACTAGATCATTTCAAAACAAAACCTGACTTCAGCAGAAAGACAGTCAAAAACTTACACGGGAAATTATAAATAAAACTTTAAACAATATTTCTTTATCGGATTTATAATTTCCGATTTTTAGTCCATTATTTTATAAATAATAATTTATGAAGTTAAAAATATACTTTGAGAACCAACATAAAACGATATGGCGGGCGCATACTTGAACGTTTTTGAAACCCTATACATCGCATTATATGAATTCTTTAAAATGTACCTATATTAAATTATGAAAATATCAAACAAAATCAGTTTTTACGAGTTGTGTAAATGTTACATCGGTAACCTTGTTTTGTTTGTAGCCAGTATCATGGGTTATATTTTTTTCAGGTAATAAAAATCATTAAGGCGGCTATTACTGACCGACCACTGGAAGCGAGATCAGGTCTAATGTAGAAAAAATCCTGTATCGAGGATATTAATAAAATTATATTAGTCAACTTGACAATATTACCCTTGTCATATTTATTCAGACGCTCGATTTTATTGTGATATGGACTGGTTACTACCAAGTTATTATAATCTCACCTGTTATATTGTAAGCTTGAGGTTTGTAACTAGTCAGGTATGGACTATTTGCAACTCGTTTAGTTTTTTAATAGATTTATCATTTTAACAATTTTTAAAATAAGCGTAATTATATACAGGTTATGTCATTTCGGGGACATGGTCTTTAACCGAGTTTTAGCCATGCGGTAAAACGTCTATTAAAATATCTACGAAAATTTATGCGTAAAGCGTGTTGAAACCGAGAATTAGATAATATAATATTGCTTGTATGTAATCGAAGTCCACAAGAAAACGGTAATGTGAAAATGTAAATGCGGAAATGTGTGTATTATTAGCAGAATTATTGATAGATATTTTTTCGCATAATAATACATTTTTATCGAAATTAAAAATATTAACAGAGGTAGGGCAGCCCGACTGGTGAAATACGGGAGGTACTCTACAGAAGATCACACCCAAATAACCTTGTGGTGTGTTCCTACGGTGAGGTTCCAGAGTTTCCAGAGCTCTTTGGGCAAGAGGGGTTCAAGGTGGGTAACGCGCTATCATTGATGTGATAAGCGTCCATCAGGTGAGTCGTACGCTAAAAAAAAATTAATTTTGAAAACAAAAAACTAATCTTGCGTATAACGTGGGTAGCTTGCCTTCCCAAGTGGGTACCAGTACGTTGGAAGCTACGATGTGCCTCTTCAGATATGCCTGTGTTTGGTAAAACAAAATCATTAGAAATGAGTTTAATTTTATAAAAAGGAAAAGCGTCTGTAAAATTCAAGCTGCGACGCATCGTTGTATTCTATAAAAGTACTAGCAAGTCCGGCAGTCGTTATTCTGCCCCCTTTCCGGTAGTTAATGGCTCGAAAATAGCGCCACATATCGGCCCAAGCCCGGTAAAGCTGTAAAAGCCGTAAAGGCTCCAGGGCCCCTCAGGCTAACAGAATAGTCAGTTCGAGAGAAAAAAAGGCACATATTGGATCCTAGCATAGCTGGACCATAGCTAACCATCGTCTGGATAAAACAAATGTGAATATGAGCTCAATCGTTGAAGTCTTTTAAAATTCACACGATCACAAACAGATACAAACAAGATTTTTATATAGTAAACTAGCAGTGTGTCACGGTTTCACCTGTTTTAAATTTATTCGACAAAATTTCCACTAACGCACCCGTGTTCCACTTCCCGTACTTGCCTACAGTTTGCCAGATTGCTTGACGTACATAGTTACTGCTCCGCTCCTTAGGGTCGTAGTATGAAGTTATATAGAAGAAGGAAGAAAGGGAAGAGAGGAGAGGGGGGAAGTTTCTTGCTGCATTAAAATCTCTTTTTTCTCTTCTTTTCTCTAAAATTCGCATGTCAAATCATGACAAAGCATACACGCTACTTTTAACTTATGTAATAACTCATTTTCACTATGCTTACCGATTAAATGATTTCTTTCTATCTTCTTCTTTCATAGTCTATACTATCCCTCATGAAACTATCATATCATATACAAAAAGAACTGTCCGAAACCGACGGGTAGTTCCAGAGATTAGCGCATTTAAACAAACAAACAAGAAATCTTCAGCTTTATTATATTTGTATAGATTATTTATCTTGTACAGATTCAATACCCTCAATGTGACCTTGCCTCATCAATTTAATCGCCATGTTTGTCTGGTGATAACAGGGCATGCGCGTTCCGCCCCCCGCCGCGAGGCACGCCCCTCCTGCCCTCCTGTTGGGGATGAAAGCGTGGGGTGAACGGGAGCATGGCGCGATAAGGTGGATAGGGAAGCAAGGATAGATTTAGGGGTATTTGACCAAGAACATTAATTAAACGTTTTTTATGCAGAACTAGATTTGTTTATCTATTTCGTAGTCCATATGTATGTGTACCTCTACCATACAACCAGCAAGTTGGAAGTGATGATGGCTCAGTGGTAGTGCGATCGGACACCGCGTCGATTGACGTGGATTCGAATCCTACGATGAGCCTAGCTTTCGGTAAAATAACTCACTGTGTATAGGTCTTACGCAACCTCCGAGAGATCAGCAATTCATGGCAGAGATCACCAGATAAAACGTATGGAAATAGGCACTTATAAAAAAATGTTTTTATTCAGTGGAATGAAACGTCTGTATAATTCACAATGCGGACAACTTATCTATGTTTAAACTATCCAAGGCACCAAGGAGATTGTAATATTTCATACACGTCAGAATTTTAAATTTCCTTTTTTTTTTACAAAAATCCAGTACATTAACCACCCTAAGTAGGTAATCTGTCGTCTAAACATTAGTATACACTTGCGGACACAATCACCGGACTATCGATTTCTAGTGTAATAAAGCCTACGGTGCGATAGTGTAAACAAAGTCCCTTGTATATTTGCCGACACGAGCCCGCCTGTAATGAATCTGATTAAGTAGCCTCGTCACCCAAATTGGGTTTCATCACGTATAAATTAAACTGCACAAACAAAACGCTTAGGGTACGTGCCAATAATATTTGCGTTCTAATTTTCACGTCGAATATATGTCGTATGTAATAATTAATTTTTAAATGCTGTCAGGTGGGAGCACAAGTGTGACAATTTTGGTGTTGCAAGCGTCTATATGTTGCTGTGACCGCTCACAATCAGGTGGGCCGTACGCTTATTTGCCACCATCGTGCAAAAACAAACATCTTCTACATTTTAATATTTTAGAGAAATAATTGTGAGGCCCTATGAAACAATCAGTAGAACCTCATACAAGCTAACTAGATCGCAACAATTATAGTGAAAGATTTGATAGTGACATCGATCGTAACGTGACATCTGATCGTTGACCATTGCAAATATTCATTAATATTCCACCGATTACCTACTGCGCTATCGATATTGGAAGCGTTATTTAATTTTTTATTGCAGATCTTCGCGTTCCTACATTTAACATTTATTTTATTAATTTTGGGGTTATCCTATTATTGGGGTATATATTGGGGTTATGAGTTATCCTATTTCAATTGGTCAAAGAAACCTTCACACTGTGTAGAAAAATCAATTTTTTATATATTTACATATAATAATTTGTTGAAGGGTTACATTTTCGACAAAATATTTTCTAGTATATTCATGAACTGTGCCGCATATTATAACTGGGTATAATGTATTTTCTTATAAGGAGGAAAATTAAAGTATATAACATTTTTACTACATAATATCAGAAGTTTTTATCTGTAATTTCAATTTGGTTTCGTTCTTCAGTTCTTATTAAACGTACCAATAAGTTCAATTTTATATCTCTAATTAATATCTTAAAAATTTCAAGTAAGGACAAGACAAATAACCTGTATGTTTCTAGTCAGACACCTTGCAGATGTCACGGTGGTAGTAAAAGTCTCTGACGTAAACTACACATAATACTTCAAAACGAAACACCGTCACATAATAATATTATTATCGTTGATGGTTTGCGAATAAAATCCCCAAATAATTTATTACATTCGGTGGAGATAATGAAAACTGGTCGACGCCCCGACGGAGTCAGTAAACACATAAACCAACCAACCAGCCAGAACGCCAAATTAGTCAATAACTTTGGCCGACAGTGTAATGTCACATTTAACGCGTTTGTAATAAAAATGTTATAATGGTGTGCGTATCTTGAGCTACTTTATTAGTGTGTATGTTTAATGTGATAAATTTAACGTGTTATATCATAAAAATATAAGTTAATTATTATGATTTAATGTTAAAAATCCCAAATAGAATAGATATTATTTTTTGGAAAAAAGTATTCAACTAATCCACTACTATATGAGCCTATGAAAGTCAAAAATAATTATTACGGTATTTAATTAATTCACTATATTTTTCTAACTATTCAACTAATATAATTATGTCAATGAGAAAAAACCTTGATATAACATTGAAAATAATATGTAATTATTATTGTTATAATTTACATTGATTAAATCAAACCAGTCAAACATTTATGATTATATTACAGCGACATCTAGTAAAGTTAGGATTGTTTACTTTTCTAGGTAAACACCAATAAATCGATAGCGTATATTTAGTATTAGTGATACACTGATAGATGGCGCTTAAATAAAACTATACTTTATTAATATTTAATAGTTAATCATAACAGCTGATAGTGCTTCAAACGAATTATGCCACTTTTATTGTCAAAACATTATATAATATTGTAAATGTCAAACAAGTCGGAAACAATACATTGGCATTATGCATTCTACATGCTTATGAGGTTTTGATGTACACTTGATTAAAACTATAATTAATAGCAATCATACATTTATATAATATAAATGTATTCGATGTCAAAGCTGAATTTTTCGTACTTTAAACAGCTCTGAGACATTGCAATAATTATTTCGGAAAATTGATTTGCAAAGCGACATCTCTTGTAATTGTGCTAAACTTTTTGGTAACAATCAATAATCTGATTGCAACAGTTTAGTTAATACTGAATTTGATAGTGTTTACATATAATCAAAGATGGCGGTAATAAACAAAGATATAAGAAGATTATAAAAACAAGGTAACGTAAAAGACTAAAGAAAATTCAAATACGTCTGATACCGTACCATAAAAATTTGCATGCAGAAGCGCCACTTCAAAGGTAACCGTTTATAAAATCCCGTTTCACTTAATTTTCTTATGCATAGAAATATGACCATTATATCCTACACTCTAAAGGTTAAAAGCGTATCTACAAATAAATTTCAATTTTCTTAGGAGAATTATTACACTATACTTATCTAAAATCAGTTTTATTTCAGAATCGTAGCGAACAAAATGCAACATTTGTATGATGGCAGTTAATACTTTTCGATTTTAGGGAACCGAAGAGATTCGGTTATCCTGCAGAGCGGTATCTTCGAAGGGTGGTTTAACACAATTTTGTACCGGTGAATGACTTTTGGTAGCCGCCAGCCATCTCTTTACTTTTAAATTTAAATATCAGCACTAGATATTTACTCTTATATTCTCTCTTCGTTAGATATATATGTAATACTTATTATTGTTATAAGTTCTTACATAAATGTTTAATGGAATAAAAAAATATAATACAACATGTTTTTGTAAATTTGAAAATGAGATTAGTGAACCTATATTAATATTTTCTGCATATTCATTAAATTTAATTTTATATTCTTCTAGCTGACAAGCTTCAAAATTAGACTAGCTAATCTATTTAAAAAAAGTGACTAAGGTATATTAGGTAGGTAACGATGCAGATTGATTTATTGCACAATTATTAAAAGATTACCGTAGTTATTCCTTACCTCTTGTAAAGGCTTAAATTACACTCCTATTATTAAAGTAAGAATAAAGTTCTTTGAAAATAGTAGGTATTAACTACCTAAAAGTAAAATGGAATTAATGAACCAAACTTAGCGTCTAGTTATAATTTTTTTGCAGACCATATCGATAATGCGTGAAATAATTAATTGATACCTCTAGTATAAATGTCGCCAGCTGACGTGTACTGCACCTAATCACGTATCGTAATTGGCGATATGTCGAATCGGTAAAACGCGTCGCGGCGGGTGGCGCTATCACGCGATGTGTCACGATAAATGATAACGTTTGTCGGCCTGCGCCGCCGTGCCACTCCGCGCATCTGTTACTGCTGGGTGACGCGGAACGTCGAGGCACTGATTCCGTTATGTGCAGTTTGTTTTAGGGTATATACAATATCGTAGAAAGGTTAGAAGTGTTGAGGTTATGTATTCTTGGATACATTGTGTTTTACTTGACGTGTTACTCAAAGCTAATAATTTACTGGAACGATTTTGAAGACTCTGATAGTTTGGTCGATTATGAGATCTCAAGGAAAACATATTATTTAAGAGAAAATTATATTAACATTTATTTTATATCACGCCTTTGTTTTATTCATCAAGAAGAAAATATTCCAAAATATAACAACATAAGAGCCAATAATGATATTTTTATATACTATTAAATATATTCAAGTAAAACTTGAAATTATTTGTAAAATTCATATTAATTATTTTACTCGCGAAATTATTGGTTAAATTTCTAATATAAGCCATGTACTTTTGTTTGTGTATTCAAGAAATTGTACTTTGCTCTGTAATTATGTAGCTTTGGAAACGCTGTTCATTAATATAGCTTTTTCGAACTGACTACCGCTGATATTTTTTTCCATCTGACTATACTGTTAGCCATAAGGGCTCTGGAGCCTCAGACGGCTTTTACAGCTTCACCCGGGCTTGAGGGCGAGCGCTTAAGGCACTCAGAAAAGTGGTCGCGACTCGGCTTGGACTGCTGCGTAGTTGCAAATAAGTCGCGAACAGGCTTATTCCCTATTCGTAGTTCGATCTAAACTAACCATACATATATACATGTTCCTTTCCTGTGGGAGTAAGAAACATAAGTATACGTATTTAGTAATCTGTAAATTTTGATCTAAACTAACTAGCCAAAAAGAAGATCCCTTACAGAACCTATGTACCTGATTGCAGTGTAATTATTGTATGTTAGTAGCTAGTGAATGCAGTGTCACTGTATCGCGCGCCCGGCTGCTTGGCTCAAGGGCTCCATGCCGGAGAAACGGATCTAGGCTTAAGTTGCCGCAGGAGAGGGTGGACGTGACGTGTGTGCGGAAACGAAGTTAACCGCCCGTCCCCTGCGGAGGTAACGGTGGTTCCACGGGCGTGGGCGTGAGCACGCTTGGCTTAGAAGGACGGACGTGTAGTATGCGTTGGCTTTCTCGATCTCGTCATCGAAATCGGTAAAGATATTTTTCAGTCAGTGTTTCGCCTTCTGGGCGTTTGGGACTGGGGTATAAATTGCGGCGGCTACCATTATCGGGTTCAGGTGATTCGGCGCTTTGTCGAAATAGGATCTCGCGAGGAATTTTACGAAGAAAGTTCTATATCTCTATGGAGGTTTACGTTCCGAACAAACCATTAAGCATCGACAATCTTATGTAAAAATCTGGTTTGGACTCTTTGGAGCTGACTAAAGTTATGCTTGGACATATGTGCGAATTGCAGGGCAGCTATATGTTAGAATCGGGCGGACACATGTCTTGTATAGTGTAAGCTTATGTCACATTTTGCTCACCGGACATAATAGAGAATGCAAACAGCCCAGAACCATGGCGGCCCCGTTCCGGACTATACGGACATGTGCATTGAAGTTAAGTCTATTTTCGAGAGTATTTAGTCTGGGTGAACCAGGGGATTGGGACATCGAAAAGGTAGAAGGGTTCAAGTGACTTTCTTAGATATTCAGGATTAAAGAGAAGCGGTACTCTTATCGGGGTAACGCTGTTGGTCTGAGGAGTCTTGACAGTAAATCTCCGTCAGCATTTTTATAATATAGCTCTTTTCTGTTCCAGTTTATTAGTCTCTCTACTTAAAAAAATCTAGTGCGCAGAGTTACTTAGTTAGTTAAGGAATTCTACCTATACTAGGTAGTTACGTATGAAGGTTACTAAAGGCTGCAAGATGAAAGAAAGTTGACATTCAGACATGCTGCTGCGGTAAATACATATGACGTCAATCTAACACTACAATTGAGTGACAATTACAAGCTTTTTGTTATGCAACATCTGTAGTGATCGTAATTTAATCGTTTACAGAAAAATAATTGAATACAAAATTAACACATTACATTTCAAATCAAAATAACTTTTGTTTGGCTAAGAATTCTAATTTCAAATTAATTTTATTTTAAAAACATGGAATTCTTTTTCCAAATTAGTCATTTGTTTATTTATTAGTGTTACATTTTCATCGCATTTCAATCTTTTTTGTCATCGTGTATACGTTAAAAATTCGAGTAATTATGGAATATGAGTACCGTCGTGGCAGTAACGCGGCACAAGCGGCACGCAACATCAACGACGTTTACGGAGCTAATACTACAAACCAACGCACCACCTGTTATTGGTTTGCTCGCTTCCGTTCTGGGAATTTCGACCTGAAAAATGAACCTCGCGGTCGTCCGAAGACTTTGGTCGACAATGACTAATTAAAGGCGATTGAGGAAGCTGATGATACACAATCTACGGCTGAATTAGCAGCAGCTTTCGACGTTAGCGTCAAAATAATATTGGTCCATTTGCGTCAAATTGGCAAGGTAAAAAAGCTTGACAAATGGGTGCCCCACGAACTAAATGATCGCCAGCGCGTAGTACGCGTCGAGACGTGCCTTGCACTGGTCAACAGACACACAAATGAAGGAATTTTGAACCGCATTGTTACCTGCGATGAAAAATGGATTCTGTTTGATAACCGCAAGCGCTCAGCAAGTTGGTTGGATCCTGGTTCAGCACCTAAACAATGCCCTAAACGAAAACTTACCCCTAGAAAAGTGATGGTCACTGTTTGGTGGTCTAGCGCCGGTGTGATTCATCACAGCTTCTTAACAAACGGGGTGAGCATTACTGCAGATATGTACTGTGAAGAACAGAACACAATGATGGAGAAGCTGACACATCTCCAACCAGCATTGGTCAATCGCTCGTCTCCGCTGCTCCTGCACGACAACGCGCGACCTCATACTGCACAACAGACGGTCTCCAAGTTGCAAGAACTGGGGTTGGAAGTTCTCCGTCATCCGCCCTACTCACCAGACCTTGCGCCTACAGACTACTACTTTTTCCAGAATTTGGATAACTCCTTGGCGGGAAAAAAATTCAATACCCGAGAGGCAGTACAAAATGCCTTTGAAGAATTTATTGCCTCCCGTCCAGATGATTTCTTTAAGAAGGGCATCAATAAACTGCCACTGCGCTTGCAAAGATGCATTGATTGCATGGGTGATTACTTCGATTAATACAGATAAAAAATACATGAAAAAACATCGTTTAAATTTTTTCATACAAAACGGCAATTTCATACGTAAAGACCTAATATTATGTACTTAATAAAAAAAGGTTCTTTTATTTTTTTGTGCCGAACCCTAATAATTTTAAGTAGCCTACGTTATGCCTTATAACATGAGCTATCTGCCAGTGGAAGTCTTGTCAAAATCGGTCCAACTGCCAAGAGATTATCCGGTACAAACAGACAGACAAAAAAAATGTTATATGTTTTTTTTTTTTTGTTAAAGTTGGCGTGTATAAATAACTACTTTCATACGCATATAGCAAAAATGTGTTATTTTGACATTACAAACAGATACTTCAATTTTATTATATGTATTGATATCTGGGGGCCTAGCACGAATTCCGAGTCTTTAAATACGATCGAAAATTCATCCACTTGAAGCGCCCTTAGCGGGAACTTTTGGAATTACATTGGCTATATAAATCGATACGGTTGACTTTATTCGTAAACAATCATAACTCATAGTAACCTATAGAAAATACCTAAATTAAAAAGCAGTGTGGGAAAGTGCCAATGTTTGTTCAAAGTATATTCCATCTTATCCACCATCTATGACCTGTCAATCGGGTGTCGACTTGCTATCTTATTGTAGGGCTACACCTTGTCGATAGTTTTAATTTTTGTACACCATTTTTTTACATTTTATTATAATACTTAGTGTGTAGTTGATGGAGTTCATTAATAATTAAACATATATTTTTGTTCCATAACGATTAAAACTTTATGTAATGGCACTACAAATTCCCCTTACCGAGCGAAGATTCAGAGGCTGATTCAAACAAACTGAAACAGTGTACCACTAAAGTATATGAGAGTACTGAGTTTCCGAAGACGATATCTAGGACAGGCAAGGTTGTAGCCAGGATTTAAGGCAAAACTAAAATCTTGCATACCTTGCTGCAACATATTCTTCCAGAAATATTTCAAACTCCATTGACAATGTCTTTAACTTATTCCTTAAAAATACAACACATATTTTACACATATTCGTCTTGTGTGCAAGTCACGTCAGCCAGTATTCAGTTTATCCACATCTTGTTCGGCTACAACATTGAGCACAATGGAGGAGAAAAAAACAGAAGGCTGACTACACCATCATGTGGAACACATAACCAGGAAGAGAGAGAAAGATTAATACTTTTTTAATTCAGGGTAAGATTGTTCTTCTATTTGCACAATAGGCTACCTTATTTACCTAAGTAAAACTACATATGTAATAAAAACATATACTCATATCAACCAACATAGGTAATCCTTAATTTAGGGCTGATTTTTCAATCAACAGATATCTTTTTTGAGGAATATTTTTTTAAATTTTGACAGGTTTTCCATACATTATCTGTCAAAGTCAAAATTATTCCTCGTATAAAATTATCTGGCGATTGAAAAATCGGCCCTTATAAAAAAAATAAAAATAAACTAGCAATAAAATAATACGAGTGCTCTTTTACCAATAGCTCTAGTAACTTAACAGTTAATTCTTTCGAAATATCGATACGCTTTGACGATAAATTGATTGTAGCCCTAGATATTTACTTCCTACTTGATCAGAATTCTTGTTTACTCGCAGTCTCGCATTTAGTTTAAAGAAATGGCTATCTCTGGAGACAGATAGATAAGACGTTGATGAAATGATTTATTGTACTTGCTATAGACATATTTTTGACCTACATTACGGCAGGTAGTTATTTGTGACCACGATGTATCAATTACAACAATATTAATTCATCGCTCCTGTTATAATTTATTTTACAGTTTAGAATATTTCGTAATTAATATTATACTATTGATGATTGAATTAAAACAAAACTAATAATAATTATAAAATTTTATAGTAATGAAAAACTACAAGTAGTGGATACCATCCAACTCACATGAGGATCTCAAGCGGCGTGAAGCTCTTGAAAGAGGCTACAGCTTTGTGCCGTTTAGAGTCGAGACTCTGGAACCATGGGATCCGAGTGCGCGTAACGTTTTTAAGGAACTCGCGAGTCGACTGATCGAATCGTCTCGCAATCAGAGGACTGGCCAAGACTTCGGTCAGCTTATAAGCATTGCCATGTGTCACTGAGGCCAGCCTTCTTTTGGCGGCGAAATGGATGGCGTCCGCCTCAACTGTTCATTTAAAAAAAAAATGTTCGATTTCAATTAAAAATTATTGTTGACGGTATTTAAATTTTAAGCGCATGTAATTATAACGTTATCATATGAGTTATTAGTACCAAATACTCGTATAAAGGGCTACGTACTTGGAGTGTATATAAAAATAATATTTCCTAAACTCAAGAATGCAGAAGTATACAGAACCATTACAAAATTTGTTAATGGTTTAGGAACGAATACAAACATGCAAAGAAACTTTTATTTTTATGTATATAGATAATCGAATGAGCTCGTGATTAATTGAATTACTCAGAAGTACCTACTAATAATGATGTCATTAATATCGATTAAGACGAGTGAAATTGTGATTAATTAAGGAAAAAAACAGAAAAGTGTATAAGTACAACAAGTCAAGGCAAAATAATCAGGTGAACTAGTCAGTGTGTCTGCGATAAAATAATTGTTATCATGAAAAATATGAATTCTAAAGGACATTGAATCATTATTGACAAAGGAAATGCTTCCTAACGATATCACAATCTACTGACAACTGTCAGAATATAATAAATATATATAACTGTTTGTTTTTCTACGTGATTTCTTTCCCTTTTAAGTTTATTTGTTTAAAAAATTACTTGTTGCTTTTGTTTCAACGGTATTTTATATCTGTTTTAACCATTGACTGCAACATAGGAACCTAGATTATGTACAGTCTACAGTCCGAAGAGCGTGAATTTGTCGTATTTTGCATCTCATTTCTGTCCTCGTAAAGTCATATAACAAGCTTCATGCGAGCTACAAATATAGGTAATTTATTTCAAGTTTAGCATTGGAGAATCACGTTTTGTCTTGAGAAAATGTCAAGTGATGCTGAAGATGTGATATTGCATACGCCTTTATTCTATACCTATAGTCTGCAATATATAAGTTGTTGGCACTGCTTTTACTAAAAAGATAAATGATTCAGAAGTCATTATGATCCTTTTTTAACAATGAGCATGGTGTTCGCGAATGTTCTGATCCAGTTCACTGATACTAATAGCTTTTACTAGTTCCTTTATTATTATGCAGTGTGTAGATAAATTTGAGCATGTCTGAAATGAGGTTCATTGGTATGTCTTTAAACGTGTACAACTCAAAACAACTTCAACTTTAAATTATGAGCTGTAATAAGTCAAACAATGTCGTGGGAAATAGCCCGAGGATGGATCATATTGTGTTATTTGTCACGTAATGAGAAATGAGCGTCTAATGCATATACTTATGCCGGCTTGGGCCGCAGTTTAGGTACCTTATATAATGGTTTTTTTTTCATATGTGAAAATTATCAATCTGGTAATCATTTCATCTAATAGTGTAGTAGGGTTGCTAAAGCCCATTGTTACCTATAATAATATATTTTATGTTAAATAAAAAAAAATACGAATTCTGATACGTTTCTGGCATATTTTATTTTAGGTTAAATAACTTTATATTTAGTTGAATCAAGTCTTACACAAACCCGCGAAATCTGTATTGTAAATAAGTCGCTCAGGAGTTTTTGTAGATTTGTCGTGTCTTAGAAATTCATGTTATTATTTTTGTTACGTTATTCTTTTGCGTGTTTTTTTTTTAATCTCGTTTATTTTATAAGCCATACATCTTTTTACGTGATTATTATATCTTTCTTCTATCTCCGATATCTTTTTTCAGGAAGAGGTCTATGCGAAGTTTCCGAACATTTGAAAGAGGATAATTTATTTCATGTATTTACAATTTTCCTGTTCGTCATAAACACTTTGTACCAAAACTTTTATATGTAAGACAATAATTATCACAATTTAGAAGAAAGAGTCATATCTAATAGATATACTATTTAATCTATCAGTAGTAAGAATTGATGGTAGTTATATTATGTTACGATAAAGACACAAACAAATTCGTCATATATAATACAGTGATCGTTGTGAGGTAATGAATATCGAAAATAGATTATTATCACCTTCTATTTTTGTTTCTCGTCATATGCTACATTCGTCACCAATACACTGAGTGATCTGGGAAGCAATCAAACCTAATTAGGTATATTATGCTGCTATACTGAGTTTTTTCTTCGAACTGTCTAACGCTGTTATCCTGAGCGGTCATAGCAGCTTCTCCAGGTTTTATGTCGAGCGCAGAAGGCACTCAGCCGAAATGGTAAAAGGTATAATGGTAGCTCTGTACAGAGATTTAACAATGGTTACGTTTGTGTGATAACTATACTTCTTCCAACTGAAATACCAAGAGATTTCTTTCTTATCGGGTGACGCTGGGGAGGTCACTTTGTGATCAAAATAAAAAAAGTCTTTTTTCAATTTAGATCCTAAGAAGGCACTTATGAACGTCAAACACCACTATACTACTACCGATTCGGAAAACATCCCAGCCATCGAGAAGAACCGACAAGAAACTCGATAGACTTTTTTTTTAAACTATCAGTCACATAATGATCCACTCTATAATAACCTTTTGACAATAAAATCTGCTTGACATGGTCCTTGCACTCATTGTCTGGCAAATCAGTAATGTGCGTCGGGATCTTATTATAGAACCTAACATTAAAACTTTTATTAGTCTTACTAAGTCTAAAACACGGTACGACTAATATATGTCATTTGAAATGAAACTTCTTATGCGACTTCCAACGCGTTAAACGTTAAACGATTAACGCACATTATCGGTCTCTCCTCTTTGTGTGAGCTAGAGCGAGAGAGCAATATAATATCGGTCTCTCTTCTTTGTGTGAGCCAGAGCGAGAGAGCAAATGTCGGTGTGTATGTATATTGCACACTGTTTAAATAAAATTTAAAATATCTTTTAAAAATGAAGTTTCACTTCTATCGTGTGTGAATCGTACTCAAACCTTTTTTCTACTATTAAAACTGTGCTGGTCTTTGATAAAATCTAGCTTGTCAAAGTTTTTACGTTTATACATTACATTATAAAGAATATATATTATTGAGAGGGCAAAGTCAAAATATTAAATTACTGGAACTTCTTCTTTAGTGATTCGCGAAGTCTTATGTTGTAGATTACTCGAAATGCCCTGTTTTGTAATATGAATATGGTGTCTACCTCAGCTGCTGAACTCAACAGGAAAGTACCGTAAGACACTAAGCTATGAAAGTAAGCGAAGTAGACTAACCTAGCAGTGGCAATATCTGTTAACTGGCGAATCTTACGTACTGCGAATGCAGCAGAACTTAATCTTGATCGAATATTTCTACACTTGTTTATTTGAATCTTTCGAAAAAATGCTGAATAGGTTCCGATAAGGTCCGTTCGTCTGGAAAGAAGTCCTCGAGCCCGCTGCTTGCGCGATACGGTAACACCACTATTCACCAGTCCTACATACACTAAGGTTCACTTCACACCTGCACACTCACACAGTATGAACATAGGTAAGTAATGGACCTTTTTTAATAGTTAGACTTATAAAAAACAATTTTCAGGTGAACTCAATACATATACGCTAATTTTACATAATATGTATACTTTGTATAGTTAGTTAGATCGAATAGTTAGTGGATCGTGTAATTGAATGCAAAGCCGTAGTTCGGTCATTTTGGCACCCTTGCGTTTATTGCTATTTCGGCTAAGAGGCCTTCGGGCCTAGGATAGATATTAGTAAAAAAAAATATGTATATACTTTGTAATGATATCTACTAATGTTTTGAAGATCAAGAGATTGTTTGTTTGAACGCGCTTATCTCCGACACTACCAGTCAGATTTTATAGCTTACTAGCTGTGCTCGCGGCTCCGCTAGCGTGGACTAATAAAAAAGGTTTTTATTTTCTGTGCGGAACCCTAATTATTTTTCTAAAATCAAAGTAGTCTAAGTTATGCCCTATAACATCAGCTATCTGCCAGCGAAAGTCCCGTCAAAATCGTTCCAACCGTTTCTAAAATTACCCGGAACAAACAGACAACCAGACAACAATTTTAAAAATGGCTTTTTCGCTATAGTTATCGTGTATACTCTCATATGCATTTAGACATTACAAACAGACACTTACTACACTACTCACGATACGGCCCTAAGGAGCGGAGCAGTAAGCATGAACTTCAATCTGGCAAGCTTTAGGGGCAAGTACGGGGAATGAAAACAACAATAGCCTATATACAAGAGAGCGCTAGCGGCGGCGCGGTTGTCGTACAAAAAATTAAATTCGGGTGAAACCGAGGGCACACCTAGTTTGTAATATATAGTTATTCAATGTATACCCAATTCCCATAAATGATAATATGATCTGTCGAGTGAGATCGGTTGGGCAAGTTTTCGCCGACGCCGCGCCGCGCCGGGTTAATCCACTTGACTGATAACATTCGGTTCCCAGGAACTAAAAACCGACGGTAGCATGACAACTCACTCAGCATACACCGAGGCAGTTTTTTATATAATGATAACTTTAATACATTTTATAATTACAATAAGTAGTTTTATAATAAGTATAACAGCGGTTTTTTTTTTCATTATGTTTATCTCAACGGGAATAAATATATCTACTATTTAAATGTGATTCAATAACCTAACATTTACAGCTAAAAAAAACCAGCCCGCATTATCGATATGATGGATTATCTTTTAAAACAACCTATGAGTCATTATTTTGATGGTAATTAATCTTCCACAGATCAAATTGTAAACAAATAGAAACCTATTTTTAAAATATGTAATTCAAAATTATCTCATATAATTTTAATTTTTTTATTTCGTACCACGTACTGGAACTGGTTTTCTTTTTCCAAACTGACTGTACAGTTAGCCTTAAAGGCCCTGGAGCCATTAGAGGCTTTTACAGCTTCACTGGGCTTCAGTTTATCATCAAAGCTACTCTATTTCTGTCTAATAAAATTATTTCACACAGGCATATCACCATCATCATATATCTGCCCGGGTTAAGATTATCGCTTAATTTTCCTAAGGTTTCATTTTTATCTACCTGAAATACGAAAACTGTTAATGTATAATGAAGTAAGTAATGGTGACGAGGGTAATGAGACAAGCTATTAACGCGTTATCAAACTTGAACCCTCCTTCCCCAAGGAACTCTGAAAACCCAACATCATAAGATTATTTGGCTGTGAGCTGTGATCTTCTGTAAGATCACCAGTTGGCCTGCCCCAAGAAGAGAGAAATCTTCAAAGAGATTAAATACAAAATCAAAAATGTTATGTTCAAATAGGTCCTAAGAAGGTACTTATGAATGTCAATACTCTACCACCTCTGTCCGATTCCTCTGCGCTCTATTTATGAACAAGTGGCTGAGTGTAGAGACACCTACAGTGTTATTAAGTTTCCAACAAAAAGCCCGAGCTTTCGGTGAAGAAAAACATCGTGATAAAATCATAGGGCATTTTAGTTGGTATAGGCTTAGCTTTTGGTCACAATCTCACCTGTTGTTAAGTGACGATGTGGCTCAAGATGTTAATATGCTAAGCCTAGTGGAGGACTGGCTCTCAACTGTAGCTGCCGGAACACACCTATAGGTAACAGGGTGGTAGCTAGCTAGGCGGGCATTAGAAAACGCCTATCAAATGGCTAACCTATTGTTTCATCACGATATTTTCCTTCACGGAAAGCTCAAGCTCATTACAGGGGTTCGAACCATACGTTTATAGACGCGGTGTTCGTAGGCATACGTTACCACAGAGCTAGTTATTTCTTCAATCCGCTCCAATGAGGCGTAAAGTGGCATTTCAGCTGGCCGGTATGACACGACTGCTGATGAAATCGGCGTCATCTAGGGTCTCTGTTTTTTATGTACCGTACTTACCATTTGGTAACATACGAGCTAGTTTAAAAAAGGCTGAAGTATAAAAAATAGAAAAAAGATAGTAGATGAAGAATTATTCTGGTATGTGCCAGTCAGTTTAACCGATTTCACACGTACCTAAGTGACGTTATCACAGAAATTATTTCACTATCATCAAATTTCAAATATTTATCTTGTGAATTTACTACTTGGTACCATGGGAATTAACGTGACTCTACTAAATTTGTATAATTTCGTTTTGATAAGAAACTAAGTCGGCGTTATTGTGGGAATATTTTTTTTATGTAAGTACCTATATTTATTTTACGTTAGAATAATTCTCGGTTTTCTCTATATACGTTAATTATTGTAAGATGATTTATGAAATAATCAAAGGATATGATAGTGTTAATGTATCATTAACTAGCAATAGTTCGCGGCTTCACTCGCATAGTGTACACAGTCAATATAAACTATGTACAATATCTAACCATCAGCCTGATTGTAGATTTCTATCAGTAAAATAATATTTAAGACAGTAGTTCCAGTATCTAGTGATTACCCCCTACAAACATGTTTACATAATTATTTACCTCTTCATAATTATAGAAACATTTAGAAATTCGATAATAAAAAAATATAGACCAAAATCGTATTTAATATAGTTTTAAAGTGGATAATTATATATCAAATTAAATTTCGCAATAAATCTGATAATTATTATGGTAAAAAATAATATATATATATATATTACCGTAAATGAAAATGAAATATGAACGTGCAAATGAAATATTACCGTATAATTAAAATACCTATATAAACGATAGTGCCATAGGTATCGAGAAAATTTACAACAATAATTACAACTGAAAATAACTGCTTAATATAATAATACGTAAACTGATTTTTTTAGGACAAATATGTTGTACCTAGTGTTAGGTAAATAGGTAAGTAACAAATTATTTATTATAATTCTTGGGAAATTATTAAAAATATAAATACCTAGTACCCAATAGGAACGCAGAGGAAATTTATTTAATTCTCAGACAGTCAATGTTCAACTGTATATCGATATGAATACACTTTTCATTTCATTAAATTACTATATTAACATCTGAAACTTTCGAAGCAATGATGGCTCAGTGGTAGCGTGTACGACATCGCGTCGATTTACGTGAGTTCAAATCCCTGCAGTGAACCTGAGCTTTCGCTGAAGGAAAACATCGTCTTTTTTTTTTCGAACTGACTTTATTGTTTTTTTTTTCGAATTGACTTTATTGTTAGCCTTAGAGCCTAGAGCCTTTACGGCTTTTACAGCTTTACCGGGCTTGGGCATCGTGAGGAAACCATAGCATGGTGGTAGGGCTTTTTCTAATTCCCGCCTGGCTAGCACCACCCTCAAGTTGAAAATCTGTCGCCAAGCACCAATAGGTGTGTTCCGGTAGCTGCACTTGAGAGCCAGTCTGACACTGGGTTTAGCGTGTTGTCATCTTGCGCCACATCGTCGCTTAACATCAGGTGAGATTGTGGCCAAACCTATAACGATAAAAAAAAACCAACAATCGTAGGGAATTTATACAAGAAAATAACAACATACAGCACAATAAAATACATTGAACAATATTATTTGACGAATTTTGAATACTGTATATGATAATTATATCTCAGGACGGTTAGGAGCAACAGTATTGTTTATATCAAAAATGTTATTGATTTTTAATTTAGGCTTTAATACAATCATATAGAGTTCAATATTGTTAGTTATGGGATCTCGGTTAAGTTTTGTCGAAAGGCCATGGCATGCTTCGTCCACGCGTCGAGGTTGTAAAACAATTTATAAACAATGGAGTAAAATAAAATAATGTATAAATAATACAAAAATATTACGATTATTTACGGACAATAATAAGGCGACAATATTTTCGGAAGGTCTAAGGACGCTAATGGTACTTCTTGCTTAATGTTTTTAATGTTCACAAGGTCTGTGTTTGGAACTTATTCATTTCGTTTTTTCAGTTGCAAAAGGTTCTTTATATTTTTATTGTGTAAGTAAATAGAATAAAAATAATCTATATTAATAAATGTGTAGTTCTGTCTGTCTCGATTTTACTCAAAAACGACAAGGCTGATTTTTTTACACGGCTACTTTATGCTATTTCGCAGCTGTTGATATGCTATAAGAGTTGTCAATAGTAGATTATACAATAAAAATAAGTGTAAAAATAAAATCACGAAAATATACACTGCGTTATAAACGCGTGTGGAGCCGCGGGCACAGCTAGTATATTCACAATTTTATTAAGATTTCTAAATGTTCAAACTTTTTAAAATAAGGTGAATCTCTCAGTGTAATTAAACGTAGTTTACAAAGTCTTATATCAATAGGTACTTGTAACAGTTTCGTCTAGAAATTTTCACTTTTTTTATTCGATAGGGACCTACACAATGACTTATATAAGAGCTTACTTGAGTATACAAGCAATATTCACAAAGTCTTAATAAATAACTTGATATAATTTTGATTTTCAGTAAATAAAACGTAGGTATGTATAAAGTTAGTTTACGTGAAACAACTTACATAATGCAATCTTATTTTAAGTTTTTTAAATTAAATATTCATTTAAATAAATTATCTGAAACAGAAAATGTTCCTTGTTTCTCTAAAATACTTTTTATACAACATCGAAATAGGATCAACCATACTTTTGTGTGTGGTTTTTACACGTATAACAATATATTTTTGACTGCTTTTATTATTCAAGTTGAATATTCAATAGAATTTAACGCAAAGCGATAATTATTTGCAAAAAGCGAAACCATTGTTGTTTGAAGAAACAGAATTCGATTCCATGAATTTGTAAAAACTTTCAATTTTAAATAGGTATTTACATTTTTTACAAATTGTACACGTACTCATCTCCTTTTGCTGACACGATTTACTCAAATTTTTGGTAAGACATTTTATTGTACGCTTAATGCATAAATAATTTACTATATTAAGAGATTGGAGATCAGTCGGTAATGTCTTATGTTATAAGAATTTATTAGCAGTGATGGATTTATGCTTAGACCTGTGAGTATTTAACTCTATGCTTATTATTATATTTTCAAAGCTTATTAGTTTTTATCAATGATATTATATATAGACAAGGAGGTTTTTATCTGGCTCTTCCCACCATGAGTATTTTTTTTTAATTTCGATGTTCGATATAAACTTACACTTACAATTTAACAGTGTATTAATTACCAGGTGAACAATTTACATCACATGTAGGTCATAAATGTATATAAACAGTATTATATAACTTTGACATAAAACTGACTCAAATATCAAGATATCACTATGATTTGAAAAGGAAATAATATTTTTTTCATGCTTCGGTTTTAAATTTAAACGTTCACTGGGTACCTACCTATTAAACATTTTGAGGAAGATAAGCATGTAAGTACGGCGGTATGACATCGACGGCTGCCGATTAAATCTGTATCACTCAAGGATGCCTTTGTTTTTTAGATTGTACCTTTCTTACCATCATGTGTTGTACAGCCATTTTGCTGAGTAAAAACCCACTTTACATGTAAAATAGACAATAAACTCTAGACGCATAGACAGAGTGTATGTAGAGTAGTTTTCAATAAAGACGCTATGCATATATTACCATAACGTATCTCCCAATTACCTTAAATCATTTTTTGAATTAGGTGTACGAATATTCGGTCAAAACACTTTTAAGACTCTTTGACGAGCACCGTCAGCAGCGGGGTGCACAAATCTCTAACACGCGTTAAATGCACCAAATCACTATTTGTATAATATGTATAAACAGACGGACAGACCATTAACACGGGCACATTAGTCGGAACAATGCACACAATGAGACGCCGTGCGTTCGCCATTGTTTACAAAAGAAAAAACCATTAAAAATTTATTGGCCAGGTCTTGTAGATACAAATTTTGTTTGAACCTTACTTGGAATTCTCGTTCGTGATTGTTGAACCTTAATGAGAATCTTCGGTGTATTATTGTGTTTGCTCTTTTATTAATAATACGTAGGTATAATAATGTATATTATTACAGGTAAGTAAATACACTGAAATAAAAAACAATTGAAAGAAAGATTTCGAACGTAAATTACGCAATCCACTGCGTTCTGATCTATATTAATAAATCGGTAATTGTCTAAACATGAAAATTGTTTTTTCAAATTTCCGTATGTCTGTCTGTTTGTATGTCATGATTTAACTCAAAAACTACTTGACCGGACCTTAAAAATCGGTTGGGCATTGATATTTTCTTTTTTGACTACATATTTTTCTAAAAGTACTATTGGCGATACTTATGGCTTATCAATTATTATATGACATAGGTATTATATATTCTTTCCGTGTACAAAATTTCATAATTGGCTAAGAATTAATAACAAAAAATACAATTTCTAGAAGTATTATTAATATTTTTTATAGGCCAATTGGCTAATAGATGGAGCCGTTTTTGTGATAAATTCGGAAATAGAAACAGACAGACAGATAAAAAAATTTGGCATATTTGTAATCTGTGTCTTTTGTGATAGGTGTCTATGGATAAATTAATATATAACTATATATATATATACAGGTATATTAATGTATGTACAGGCAGAACTACATATTTTCTAGTATAGATTCACGAATGAATTATACGGCCATGTACTTTTTTTTAACGTTATAGGTTTGGCATAGTGTCCACAATCTCACCTGATGTTAAATGACGATGTGGTCCAACATGATAACACACTAAACCTAGTAGAAGATTGGCTCTCAGTGCACCTGTCAGAACACACTTATTGGTGCTTGGCTATAGATTACTTATAGCTGTTGTTACCTGATTTTGAAAATATTTATTAGTTTTTCGAATGCAAGAGGAACACCTATGAGTCGGCAGTCTCTAAGTCAGCCTGCATATAGCATCTAGATACTTAACGCATATATATAATTTGTTTATATATGTTTTTTGGGAAATGCCATTTTGTTCCATACAAAATATTTAATGTAAAGTTGTTTGTGTTATTATGAAATTAATAAACCTTTTTCATTAACTTTTTGCGGTAATTCTATGTTTCTAGTACCTTTAAAAACGTTATTATTTAGTGTGCCAATATATCACTTATCATATATCAGACACCTAAGCCAGAACCTATCTTGTAGGTATACTGTAAGGTAAAATGACTTACCATATATATATATATATAAATAATAGGTTGATACTTACAATACAAATTTGAAGTAATTTATTACTTGAAAATTCAACCTACCGTTTTTATGGACCCGGCCACCCCTTCACTGTTTATCGTGACCGTAATCGATTCTGAATCGATACGATTTTATAACCGCGACACGAACAATTAGTTTCCGAAGTTTTTGTTTCGCAAAGGAAATCCAAAAAACTTTACAGTTTAGCTTACTTAAACACGTTTTGTCACTACTACCCTTTGATTCTCGAGTACAAAATTCTGAATCTTTTGCCGTTAAAATTAAAGAATTTCAAACCATATATGTATGAACTTAAAAACTGATATTCGATTTTCTAAATACGAATATAACTTTGCCGATACAAGGTGTGTGTTCACATGATTGACATTTTATGGTGACTATTAAACAAAATTTATAGTTTCGACAATTCGCGGAACGCCTGTTTATAATGATCCTTTTTTGTTGGTGTTTTATGATACATTTTGTACATTTAACTTTAAAATCAGGTGACAGATGAAATCGAATCCTTAATGTTTTTAACTTGCCTATTATTAGCACCTAGGAAATGTTCACTTTAATTTTTAAGTTTTTTAAGAATTTAGTTGCAAGTTGAGGCCAAATTAATAAACAACATTACATTAAAAACTAACTTATAGATTTATTAAAGCGGGTTCGAGTGAAATATAACTATTTGATCAGATATTTTATAAATATTTTACGAAGTTGTGATGGCTCAGTGTCAGAGTATTCGAACAGCACGACGGTTGACGTAGATTTCAATCCTACAATGTACCTGAGCTTTCGGTGAACGAAAACCTCCCTAATGCATAAAATGATAAGGAAACATTCGTATAAATATACAATACAATTTATTTTAAAGACAGAAATCATTTACTGATACGAGGATGGAAAAAAATTTGGGAATAATATACGTATTAGGTATCATAACATACTTATATTGTTATTATCTTATATTATAACTAGCTGTGCCTCAAGGTTTTGCCCGTTTTAACTATGATCAACTCTGCACCGGGCCGGACTGTCATCGCACTTGTTTAGCCTATTGTACTTGCATAGAGATTGCCAGATTGCTCGACGTTCATGGCTACTGTTCCGCCCCTTAGGGTTGTAGCGTGAAGTTATATAACCTAAAACCTTCCTTAATAAATAGGCTATAAAACATACAAAATAAACTTTAAAAATGACTGGTAGTTCCAGAAATTATGGTGTTTAAACAAACAAACAAAAATACTATCCCTTAAGCTTTATAATATTATAATTATGTACAATAGATTGTAATAGGTTTATTTAATATTAATTTGTATAGTGACTTAAACATACAAATATTTTTTAAATTAATTATTGTCACATAAAATTACTGTTATTGGATACCCACTTAGATATCGTCTTAAGATGTATTTTTGAATAAAATGAAATTACAATAAAATAATAATTAAATATAGTATATTGTTTTCCTGGCGCTCGGTATATTTTATTTACATTTAATATTAAGTACACTATATTTATATTTATGAACAGAATTCAGAATTTTTTCCTCTTCCTTTTGATATCCCACCCGATACTACGGCAAAAGTAAAATCAGAGACTTTTTGGATGTAACATCCGTCATATTGATTTTGTTTGTATAAAATGCACCCGGACAATAATAACGAATCAATTGGTACCTCATTCATAAATATTGGATACTATAGTTTAGGCGCTACGGAAATGTCCATTATCGTCGATCTGAGTTAATTTTATTACAACTGTAAGGCTAAGAGTATTCCAACAAAAATTCGCTTTCAAATTTGATAAAATATAAATACATTTCTTTTAAATATTACTCTAGACTGATTTCATTAGATTATCTATATTTATATTATTTGAAACATTTGATTTAATAGATACAAAATTTTAGATAGAAGTCACAGATTTCAGTGGATAATGGATACTAATTGTATTTCTGTGTATGTATGTCAAAAAAATATAATTTTAATACGATTTTGTTGATAGTCATAAAACATGTCGTTATGATTCTTAGAAACGAATGCGGAAAATAGATATAAATGTTGATTATTTTAAATATACATAGCAACTAACAAATAATATCTATTTATACGCACAAACATTACACGAGTATAGATAAGTATTTGCTTTGAGCTATATTATTTATTTTCATTTTATTTATTTTTTGTTGATAATTAGCTTGTAACTTACGACTTTGTTCCCGATGTTTTCGAAATGAAACAACTAGCGCGCCACCTATTGCAAACTAGTTGTACTAATATAGAGCCTTTGCGGGGATGTACGTAAAATACCCCACCAAAGTTTCATCGAAATCGGATAATTGGTTTAAGAATGCATATGACGCATAAAGAACCGTTATATATGTACCTACTCGTATTACCTACTAACGCAGTACTAATATGAGATTGTTTATTTGAAGCACTAATATCTGAAACTACCAGTTACATTTAAAAAATCCTCATATATCTTATAATATATTTATTTATGAAGGTTTTAGTCTATATAACTTCACGCTAAGACCCTAAGGGGCGGAACAGTGACCATGAACGTCAACAAATCTGGCAAGCTGTACGCAAGTACGGGAATTGAGAACAACGGTAGGCTACACGAATGCGTTTACAGGGCGCGGTGGAGAATTGGTCGAATAAATTCAACACGGGTGAAACCTTAGGTCACAACTAGTATCAGAAAAAACTAAAATTAACCGTCTTCCATGTTCTGTTCAACGTTGGTATCAACTGGTATATATGTGCATAAAAATTTCAATACAATTAATCTGATAGTAAAATCGAGCCACTTGAAGTAGCATCACGACGTGATCATTATGTTGTTGGACTACTTAAAATTCTCAAAAACTGAACACATGTCAAGAGTCATCCAACCATTATGTCAGTTATCTCTGACGACGTCACTTACGACTTACGAGCTAAGATAATATCCACTTAAAGTGTAAGGCGTTATGTGAAGAACGTTGCCTTTTCAATCTTTCAGCTTATTCAGCGGTGTACATACGTTACTGTAGACTTGATATTCTACGACAAAAAAACTTACACTGTATTAGTTATTTTTATGAAATTTCGTTTCATAACGCAGGTATTTGATTGCAGACTAACCAAACCTTACATTGTGTAATACAAAAAAATTATACATATTTATATGTAACGTGTATATATATATATACATATGCTAATATTATAAAGATGTACCTACCTAAAGTTTGTGAGTTTGGATGTAAGAGGTAATCTAAGCAACTATGTACTAATCCAATTCTGAACAGACTTTCACTAATATGAAGCTAAATTATACTTGAGTACCTACTATAAGACTATATTTTATTGTTATTGAGTTCTATATTTTAATTGAAGCGGAGGAAGTACTGGGTACAGAAAATTTCATCTTATGCAAATCACGAATCCGTGAACTCTCTGCACAACAACGCGAAATTAAAATTGAATTCTAATTTAAAATTTCAATCAAAAACAGATAATAAGGACGAAGCGTTACGATAAAAAAATGTCAGAGAAGAATGTTTTGCATTATGGGCAATACAACGATATTACATATATAGGTATGGAGATAGATTGTATAGGTATGTGTGTTTGAAATCAGCTTGTTTCAAGATTTTTAAGTATTCATCTAAATCGAATTTTTATTAATTGGTTTGGATATACGCATCATTATTTTGTCTTCATAAATAAAATATCTATCGTAAGATAGTAAAATAATTAAAAGTCGCTGGCCGGCATGACAGCGGCGACCGCCGATGGATTTCGAACTCTCGGTGGTCACCGTTGTGTTTGGATTGTACTGTGTTTTCCATCAGGTACAGTCAATGTCCCGAAAGCATCTTTTAATTACTTTTGGAAATAATTTTGACATTGACTCTAATCATCTAAAAGGTTAACCAAATATTTAATTTTGTTTCTCACAAATTAATATCGTTATGTAATTTTTTTCTTTAAATTATTCAACACCAGTCAAATTTAAATTTTCTAAGTTTTTTCCTATAGCGCACAATATCTCTATTATTACATACCTAATGTCTCATAATATTTTGTAGCAATTAATTCATAATATTGCTCGTTGGGATGGTAACTAAAAAAAAATTAAAATGTTTTTTGTAATAGCATAGAGTTTGTCTTCAGCAATCGCTTATCGCTTATTTTCGTCTCATACTTCTACAGACATTAAAATTTTATTTCACCCACTTCGTCAAGGGTTCTTGCCGTAGAGTATCTACGAGATAAAGGAGTGGTAATGTTCACAGGGGTAGGTGTTTGTTTTTTGTTAACAAAGTATTTTTAACACTCGACGTTTGGGGTTCGAGTCTGCTTTGGGTGTTTCTGTTAAAAACACGATAAGTTAACTGTTGCAAAGTTTTAAGTGACTAATTATGTGTGAAACATATGCAGATAATTCACACTGTTACAACGTTATACGGAAACAAATCATATGGTCTACTTAGAAAATGTAAATAATTATTAATAACTCGAACAAACTTTATTAGATTATGGTTTATGTTTTTTATGGTAAGCCTGCCGGGTTAGACGACCAGCACGCTTGCAAGACGATAGGCGTCAAAACGTTGACGATTAAAGCCCATGATTACTCACAATAAAGCTGATTTGTTTCATCAATTACCTCATATGTCATAATTATATTCTGTCTGTATCATATTATATTTCTGTTGCTATCATAAAATCTATCATGTTTTTATAATGATAATAAACTAAACTTAATGCTGATCTGATAGAAATTCACGAAAACACTTAAAATGATTAATTTATATTATTTAATGATTAATTAAATGCGATATGTAATCTAATGATAGAATCTAAACATCATTTGTTGCAGACTGATGACAAAGTAGTGTACACTTACTTTTAAAAATATTGGATGAACTTATCATTTAGGAGATTAGGTATGGTTTTCCTAAAATATAGAATAGTATAGACAAAAATGAGGCATTATCCATGTTTTATCTTTATCTAAACCATAACCTTAATTAACATTTAAACCTTAATTGCTGACACTAAATACATTCAAAGAAACTGTGATTTCTTAACTTTTTCATGTTTCTAACACTGATTTTAAGATGGCTGGAACAAATATTACTAAAACACTCTCAAACTACATAATACAATTCCTGTCCTTTTGGTTTTAATAGTCAAAAGTGTTGCGCTTTTCAGTAATTTGGTTCTAACTTACTAGTTTTAACTGGATTAACATTTTTTAACTGTTACAATAATAGGTACAATGTGTAATCAATGCAACACGATCGGTGGGCGGATGGCTGGTGTTTCAACGATCAGTCATCGCATCTGGCTGCCTTATCGCTTTGCTGCCTCCCGTAGTTGGACTTGACTACACGATCACCAAGCTCCCATTATAATTTATATTATAATCAGCAGCTATGCTATGATCCAGGGTTTTACCCGTGTTCAGTTTATTCGATCAATTCTCGACCGCGTCGCTAACGTAACCGTGCGGCCGTGTAGTGTATCTTTGTTTTTCACTTACCCTACTTGCCTACAGCTTCCCAGATTGGTTCACGTTCATAGTTATTGCTCCGCGTCTTAGTCTTAGAGTGAAGTTATATAACCTATAACCCTCCTCTATAATTCCTACTGATATTATAAATGCGAGAGTAACTCTGTCTGTTACGCTTTCACACCTATATCAATGAATCGATTTTAATGTAATTTGGTACAGAGATAGACTAGACCTTGGGAAAGGACATAGGCTATCTTTTATCCTGAAAGAAAGGGTTGAAATAGGTGATGAAAATTTGTATGGAAGTTCGTCATTGTCGAAGATAAAACCATGAAACTTTGTATTTAGGCACTTCATAAATTGACAGATTGTATATGAATCATTATGAAAATTAGTCTATTAAAAAAATTAAACTTTGCCCAAAGTAACTATTCCACGCGGACGAAGTCGTGGGTAAAAGCTAGTAGAATATAAAACAAAAAATATTTTTTCATATCTGACTGCTAGTTCCTGAGAATAGAAGATTCAAACTAACAAACAATCTCTTTATTTCTTTTTCGGAACTGACTTATACTGTTGGCAAGGTGGCCTTTACAGTTTCACCGGGCTTGTGGACGAGCGCTTAAGGCACTCAACTGAGAAACAATATCTTTACCTTTACCTATAATATTAGTGTAGATACTTTTTTAAATTTAATACAATAAACATTCGTCTTGATTAAACGACTGTCACCTTTTGTTTTAGCCACTTTATCTTAAGCCACTTTTAAACATAATCTTTACCATTTTTATTATATACAGCTGGAAAATTGTAGGTTTGAACACACTAATCACATGAACTCTATCGAATAAAAAAAAATAATTTTGCGTTAGATAGCCCGTTTATTTTAAAAGTTTCTAGGCTATATAACTTCACGCTATGACACAAAGGACAAATACGAAAAGAGATAAATAAAAAACAGGTGATGTAGTCAGGCGTATAGTCTCCAATCTCCATTAACGTGAGTGAAAGCGTGGGGTACCTAGACCGAGTTTTAAATAAAGCAAATACGAAAAAGTTTTAATTATCTTTTTTGTCTTTAATTATTATATTATCTTAAAACAAAAATTAACAAATTGGTTGTCAGATCTAAACTACCTGGATACTGAAAATTTACTCCCTATTCGTATTTTTGATTCTTAATACTGTGTATCTGGTACATACTTTTATGGTATTTCGAAGCACTTTATGAGTTGTCACACGCACACACACACACACACCACACACGCTCACATACGCTCACAAACACTTCTCCTTTTACATGTTGTTCTATGTAACTATTTTTATACCTATTTGATAATAATATATGATTATTATATATAACCAGAGGAAGGTCACAGGAATACGGGACACAAAATTATTTATAACCGGATCCTATGAACCCTCAAATGAGTACCTACTGTAATATATAAATAAAAAAAATTATGTGAACAGCTTAAGTGAAAATATGCTTACCAAATATACGTATATCTGATTCTAAAAACGTAGGTTTAATTATGATACGTCACATCACTTGTGCTTATTTGTTTTATTCAAATTTTATTTCAACATTACTAGACCTAGATATAACACATTTACGTTCCCATAAATCCATATTAAATTTACTAGTTCCTTAAAAATTACGTAACATACTATACTGATATACCTACTCGTTGCTCACGTGTATATTCTATAACTATAGAATACTTTTTTACAATTTATCCAGTTGTGATGGATTCGCACATGGTGGTAAAACCCTTAAGTGGCACACTTCTAAAAACCGATTACTCAACCGATACCGAACATGTGTTAATAATATCATATGACATATTTTTATCTCCAGTTATTTGCTAAAAGACGAAAGCAATAAAAAGTAATGCGAACTAAAAGTAACACGAATTTGTAATATATATATATATATATATATATATATATATATATATATATATATATATATATTATAATATAATGAAGTACATCTATACATATCTGAACTAAATACAACAAGTAAATAAGGTCCCGTATGGAAAGCATATCCCAAAACTTAATAGTGTACTACCAACTGATTTTATTAATAGTAAAAATGATCTGACTAAAACCATATTATATAAATAGAGTCGACAGTCTCCAGGGGTGACCAAATTTACAGTTGATTTGGTATGATTGCCGGTTTTATATACATATTCATCCCTTTTAAATCAGAATAAATAGACAACCAACAAATTTATTCCGCGCCTACAGTAGAAAGTTAGTGCCACAGATAAGTTGTTTTACTTATCTGTGGTCGACGCAGTTTTCTCAATATTATGAACTATGATGAAAACACATTGCAAACTACATAATATGTAGGTACAATTCGCATAATCTTACCTTTGCCGTACTGTTCAGATATGGACTAATCTCCTGGCCAACGTGTTCACTCCTTTCTATGATATTGGGTCCTTCAAAAGAGGCGGAAAGAGGCATTTCAGTAGGCCGTGTATCACTGACGGTCGCCCTTGTTTATGGACTGTGCGTACTTAACGTCAGGTGCTATACAGTCATTTTATCGAGCTAGTATAAGAAATGGGGACGGGCTGTAAAAGATAAACATAATAGATTTCAATTGAATAATATTTTATTGATGTTTGTATTTATGATTATGTAAAATAATTCGAACACGATATAAAATTGCCACAATTAAAATGTGAAATTTATTTAAAAAAAATTGTGCCCCGTGGTTGCACCTGTGATAAACTTATCCACACACAAATCTCTCGTGTAGCCTATCATTGTCCTCATTTCCCATACTTGCCTACAACTTGCCAGACAGCTTGACGTTCATGGCCTTAATAAATAAGCTGTAATATTATGTAAAAAGAATCTGACTGGTAGTTTCAGGGATTAACTACGTACAAACAAATAAAATCTTGAGCTTTAATGTTAGTATAAATATATTTAAAATGGTCTTAGTTTAAAAAATATTGCATTAACAAAAGTTTTATATTTTTTTAAATATACTCGTTTTTTTATCGTTATAGGTTTGGCGTAGTGGCTGCAATCTCACCTGATGATAAGTGATGATTTGGCCCCAGCTGATAACACGCTAAACCTAGTGGAAGAGGCTCTCAAGTACAGCTGCCCGAACACACCTATTGGTGCTTGTCGAGAGATTTTCAACTTGAAGGTGGTAGCTAGCCAGGCGGGCATTAGAAAAAGCCCTACCACCGTGCTATGGCTTCTTCACAATGTCTTGCTTCACCGAAAGCTAAGCTTATTGGAGAGATTCGAACTCACGTCTAACGACGCGAAGTCGTACATGCTACCACTGAGCCATCATCTGTATCTGTATCATGGTGAGTGTTCTGAAGAGCTGTTCAATCTAATACCCTCCTCTCCTTTCCACAACAGAACCGCACGCGCTGGGCTTCGGAATCACAGCTTAACGGTAACCTCCATCTAGGCACGAACTTAAAAGTTCTCTATGTCTTATCTTTGTCGTACCGTGAAGCTGTGGAATCATCTCCCGGCCAATGTGTTCCCTCCTTATAACATCGGGTCCTGCAATCGTAACGTGAACAGATATTTATGCAGGCCGGCATGACAGTGGCGACCGCCGATGGATTTCGATCTCTCGAGATTCTATAAAAACAACATTACTTCAAAATAGAAACACAAAATCAAAGTTTAAACAGAAAGTCATTCGTTTTTATAAGCTGCACAAATTTCACGACTTATTTACCTCATAAATGATCAGTCCGTTAACGATTCGCTGAATTTAGGCGGTGTGAAATCAAAACTACCGAATGACAGGCAGCAGTTCCACGAGTCGAATTACAACCAACTCACATGTGGGTGCTTTTTCAAAAATACAAAAAAAAAACATGCGTGTGTCCCTTTAAACTCAGTATACCTACGCAGTTTTAATACTTAGATGTGTTAATGAAACTAGCCATTATTAATTTTGTAGATAATTGTACATTTTATTGTTTTATACAGTTTAATTTTTATATTTTTGATACATACCTATGTAATTAAAAGAAAAAATAGATTAATTTTATTCCTATTCAATTTTATTAATTAAGATTGTCTGAACACTTGTTTTATTTTCAATTAATCACAGCTTAAGGATTTTTTATATGAATTAAATTTCTGCTTTACATACATGTCTGTTGACACTAAGCCAAGTGCCTACTTGAGTAGAATAACAAATGGAAAATGTTTCTATATGATTATATTACCTGTTATATTAGTAATCATTCCTATTTAATAACAACATTGCAAAGACTTATACATGTACAGGCTAACGTAAATAGAAATATCTATTTATTGCCTTTGAAATATCAATAATTAATTGATTACATGACATTTTAAAAGATTCTTCTTATGGTTTGTCCTGCTTTAATTTATTATTAAAATAAATAATACCATAATACCATATTCAAACTATTTCACGCATGTTTGTCTAAATATTGTGACCGGCCGATGCCCCGCTAAGCAACAGTTAGAAATGCATTATACAAAATAATTACCTTGGTAACTTATTCATTCTACAAGTTATTGAAATGGTCAATACACTAAGGCACGCTTACGTTCCACGCGCCATTGTTTATATAGCCCACGGTGTATTTGACACCACACTTTGTCAAAATTTCGGTTTCAATTTCTAAGAACGAATCTATTTTAAACATTTGTAACTTGTCACGTTTAATTCAAGGTCCGTTATACAACATTGCTGAAGCTTTGCTCCCTTCAAGTAAGCGTCTGTCGACAGTTAGGCCTTTTTTTCTGATAGCTTTATGGAAACCAATAAATATTTCTAAAATGGAGCGTTTTATTAGAGCAGACTTCCATAGTAGTCGATAACTGTTTTTACTTTCAACGAAATATTTTTTTGTTTCTTGAGAACAGTAGATGACATAATTTTTTGTGGTATAATAAAAGTTTTCGCTTTTAAATATCAGAATACGACCTAATTTATGAGGCGTAGTTTTTTATCACTTACACGTATAAATATGGTTTCACTTTCCATGTTCTAATTTTGTTTTATTTTATGATCTTAAATATTAAATAACAATACTTTGCGTTATTCTTTCTTCTTATTAATTTTACTCGTTTTCATCACAACAAAAACTAAATATATTACCGATGGATCAATAAATAAATTAAAGCATATTCTAAGTGAAAGTAACTGTTTCACCCTTTCCTAATGTTCTTTATGTTATAGTAAAGCGTTACAAATGAGATATAATGCACACACAATTTCACTTTTACATTCTAATTACCCTTTAGCTGTCAATAGCAACTCTTCCAACCCGAGAATGCAAAATTTATGGGTATCCCTGTTTAGAACAGAAAACACAAAAGTCAAATAAATCTATTGTTTCTCTGATGTACCAAATAAATGCAACTCTTCCTTTGAGTCATTTAGCGGTCCTCTTTAACAGTTAGTTGAATAACAGTCTAGACAAAACAGTTTTAGTTACGGTAAAGAAAGGGTAAAGGAATATTCACAATGTTGTAACAGTTACTTCAGTATAATACGTCATTTTAGGAAAATCCAACTCTATGCTGAAAGAGGTACGAACTAAAATTATTTCGATAGTCTTAGCAATTTAATATGATAGATAACCTTGTAGATTTTCGGCGAAACTGCAAACAATCTACGCGATTTTAAGATTTTATTGCATGGTGTCATTTATATCCGCGATAATTTAGCGAACCCTTTAGTTGTAATGGTTGTTGTTTTGGAAACCGTTGTTTATTTTTTAAACTAACGGTTCATGTATTTTGTCTTATTTATAGAGGTTTGGTATTGAACAGTGTAGCGAAAGGATTGGCAAAAGGGTGAGTTTGATTGTAAACACATTATTTTGCAATTTCTAAAAAACCATTACGTTCTTAATTGATTTTAAAGTATTTTTCAAAAGGGTAATTACGTTGTTTATGTTGCTATTTGTTTAGTGTTTTGTTTTATTTACGCAAAAAGTTTACGTATTATTCATATGTTGCTATTTGTTTAGTGTCTTGTTTTATTTACGCAAAAAGTTTACGTATTATTCATAATTAGATTTGCTAAATTCTACATTCTTTAAAAAACGTCCGAAACGATCATTATTACAGTTGTTTCTATTGAAGATTTTACATGTTTAAACAAAAAAAATTTCTTATTTGTTTCTTCTCTACTCATATCTTATAAATTATTTGCAATTGTATCAGTTATTTTTACCTTTCGATTATTGGAACCGTTATTAAAATATTACGTAAAACTGTGGATGAAGTCTAAAACTGACTTTTGGTTACCACCGGAAAATGTTTGTCACTTTAGTCTTCATGTCTCTCTTAACTATAAATTATCATTATGTTATCGGACTTCCAAATCTGTTCTTTCTTGTAAAACATTGAGCTAATTTCTTTTCATGCTTAGTCTCAACTAGTATAAATATATGAAAAAGTTGGTTATTAATTTATATTTTCAGGTGCTAAAATACGATTAGTAATCTCTAACGTTTGTATTCTATTTTGAGATCTTTTTATATCATATTTTTAGGAAAAGTTCTTGAAAATAATGCGCTTGTGACATCGTGAGTTAACTAAACGATATTCAGAAAATTAAGGTGATAGTTTACTAGTCATACAATTGAACACCTCGTCAAATAATGATAAATTGAGATTGATATTAAAATCTAAAAAAAAATACCCCGCCAACCTATATCTGTATGTTTTAGTAGTTGCAAATGAGGTCTACCCCGCTAAGTCAAGGCGAAGCGTATTATGAATAACTTCAAAGCAAATTATACTTTAAAAATCGGTAACAGCTAAAAAGACCAAAATAGGTATATTGTAGAATAATAATAAAGATAATGAAGTACTAAAATACAATTGATTTAAGTGCTGACTAGTAACCAAAGTAGCTACACTTGGTAAGTATAACATTATGAACCTACTTTTAATTTTAATTCAAGTAGTCACTGTTGCTTACGTCTCGTAGATCTGTGACTTATTTAGTCAGGTCAATAAATATTGTTACAAAATGGTAACTGTACCGAAGCGGCGTCTTCAAAGAACGGTAACTGAACTAACGGTAAGAAAGTAGCCGGTTATAAAACTATTCAAATATTGTCGGATCATAAACCTTCTACAAATTGCACCGTTCATGCACCGTGTAACTGTACCAAAGGATCTGACTGTATAAGAAAAAAATGGTACCGTTCTATAAATATTAATTGTAGCGTAGAAATATTACACTTTTTATTGTAAAACTTTCTTCATAGACTTATTATGTTTTATTTTTAACTACATAACTGTCGTAACGGTGAAATTGTGAAATAAACAAGGATATTTGCAAAACAAACAATATGTAAAGAATCTATTCCAGTATTTTTTATTATTTCATTAGAGTAAAAGATCCTACATTAATAGATAGATTATATATTACATGGTCTTTTTTGAAGTTCTGATAAGATTTATTTCATAAGCTGTTAGGTATAGTCGTTCTTACTTCGAAGGCGATCTCGACATTGTCCCTTAAGTTAAATTTAATAACACTGTGGCGCGAATAGAAATTAAAGTTATATCGTCAATGGCATGAATTATGCAATATCGCAAGGCTGTGTTTTGTATTGTTTTGTACAGGCAGCTCCACTCCAGTATTGTAATCAAAAATATTTAAATAAATTATTCTTTATATTTATCCTTATACATTTTTTTATTACATGAAAGTATCTACTAAGCGTCTACAAAGTAACTACTAACTACAGCTTACAGTTATCTATAGCCAACATTAGACAGAACTGCGAACCTTTTCCGAGTCAGTCTTTGATAGATTTATACTGAAAAGGAAAGACTCATATAAAAAGCTCCTATGCATGCGTGCAGCGACCCACATACCTTGGACAAGCCCGTTGAAGCTGTCAAAGCCGCAAAGGCTCCAGGGCCCCTAAGGCTAACAGTATAGTCAGTTCGAAATAAAAATAAATAAACCACCATTGAGGTACTACTACTACGTAGTACATAGTAACTCAATGTAAACCACATACCTTTTAGTCCGCATTACAACCGCGGAAGTACTTCTGGTATAGATATAATCTATACATATAAAAAAATTGAAGTATCTGTTTGTAATGTGAAAATACCAACTTTTTACTAAATGGATATGAAACTATACACAGTACATATAACAAAAAAAATTTTTTTCTCCTGTCTGTTTGTTCCGCGTAATCTCTGAAACGGTTGGACCGATTTTGACGGGACTTTCACTGGCAGATAGCTGATGTTTGAAGGAATAACTTAGGCTACTTTATTTTGTAAAAATGATTACGGTTCCGCACAAATTATAAAAAAAAAAACCTTTTCTTGTGGTCCACGCGAGCGGGGATAATAATGTGGCGTAAGTTGAACCTTGCACAGATTTCTACTACCTTACAATATACTTCATTAATAACTCTTAAAAGTAACAGAATTAATTATATCATATTTATCTATGTCACTAACAAAGTCGACAAGAACAATTTATCACGTAATCAAATTGTACGATTCAATATTTTTTGCTTGATATGATTCTAGTCGCAGGCAACGACGGCATGCATATTAAATTTTATTATAGAAATTTTTCCAATAAAAAAATTTCGTTCGGAATAAATCATTTGTTAAAAAGCATACAAAACCTTTTTATTCTAATTTCTCCGGCTAACAGAACAGCGAGGCCATTTTTGCGCAATTGAAATTTCACCAAGCAATTTTACATAATTACGCGTCCCGACAATAAAATATTTACTTACAAATTTGTTGTAGGTAAGACGTTCTTTTTTGCAAAAATTAAATGTATTTTTTGTAAAGTTCGTCTCTGCCTGCTGCCGCTAATGACTGTGAGTAACAAAGCTTTACAATTCGAGAGTTTACAATTCCGGACTACGGTAGGACGAATTATTTTATTATAGAGAACAAAGTTATGTTTATGATCTCTTTTGTTCCAGAGTCAAGGAATACGACTCCTAAAGGATGCCGATGCGCTAACACGGTGCCTTGTAATATTTTTTTTGTAACTATGCAATAAGTATACGCTGCGCCTTAAGTTTTGTATTCTCTTTTACAAATAGAGATTTTAATACTCACATTTACAAAGAATTAGAATGGGTAGTTTAAATTTTCGTATATTTTATAGATTTGAATTAAAAAAATAATATATTTAAATGATTAACTTTTTATTTTGCCTTGTTATAAAATAAGTTTCTTATAGAATTTTTCTATTAGGGTTCTAAGACTTCCCTCATAAGCGTATAATAGAACTAATTTGTTGTTCAAACAAGGGTCTTTTGTACACAAATATCGTATGACATCCCAACGATAAAATTAGTTAACTAAGGAAAATATTTTTTACTGTCTCTAAAATAGAGTTCAAAATACAGCTTAGGGTGACGTCACTTTTGAAATTCCCAAATGTTACTGAGTAAGTAATGCAATTGTTACATAAAATAGAATGACCAGTGATCAATAGGTGTAGAAATTAAAACAGATTATCGTGACTTTATCTTGATGTGACAGATTAGCTTAGTAACAAATATAAGAATTCAGAAACCTATTCCAAATTTTCAATTATATTTACTTAATATGGTAATAAACAGAAAGAAGAATATTTGCTTACATGATTTATTATGTACTTTTCTGTATGTTATTCAATTTTCGAAGGCTGGCATAATACAAAAAATGATCTAAAGAGAATATTTAAACTTGCAAAAATATGTACTTAATAATTTGATTGCATAATTGTTTTATTTTATCATTAACTATGCCTCGCGGTTTCACCCGATTATAATTTAAAAGAAATCGCTGTTTGTTGCTTTATAATACCTCTATATACACATATTTTTTTTATCGGACAATCAGAGTGTCACACTGCTCGTTCGCGCCACTGCTGCTATAGTCATAGACCCGAGCGGAGTGTTGAATTGGTTAAATTTCCATGCCTAATAATAATGCTCATAAAACTCTTTTATATTTCAATAATTTATTGTTACAAAATACTTTATTGTGGAATAACTATAAGAAATACACATATATTATTGCGGACTTTTTTTAATGTACTAAGGAGAAATATTTTTCTAGAACATTGTATTTATGTATCACTAACCATTACGCCAGCACACGCGGTTAAAGCACAGTTCGCAGGTTCTTGCGACTTACTTAACAAAAATCAATATTTAAGGTATAGCCTAATACTAAATAACCTATACTATACCTTATGAATCTGGCTATCATATATCGTGTATTAAGGTCAATAGCATTAAGCAATAAGAACCAAACTAAAAAAAAAAAAATAGTGTGGTTTTATGAAATCATGATGCAAATGAAACTAAATATATATATATATATATATATATTGAAGACATGTAACGTACATTCTTTAATAACAACATATATATTGTTTCGAATTTACGATTGTAATCCTTGACTGCTCGTCATAAAATTCAATTTTATTAGCGACAATGTAATGTAATACAACGTGCTATGTTCCGAATTTACGATTATAATCCTTGACTGCACGGCATAAAATTCAATTTTATTTGCGATAATGTAATGTAATGCGACATGCGATAGAAGACGAAAACATTCTGGGCGATAGAATAAAGTTATCATTTTGTCTTTGTTAATAGCGTGGCGTATTCGGTGTAATTTAGAAATAAGTTCATTAAATTATATTGTGACGAAGCAATGAAATACATATTTAAATGTGTAATGCGTTCAACATGGTAAAAATAATTCATTTACAATAACGTAACAGAACTAATGATTAACAATAATGATAAATTCCCACAACAGATGTAATATAAATCGGTAATTAAAAACAAATTTGATATTGCATCGCTTGACATCCGATGGGGAGTGTAATCGAAACTGTCAAATGGCCAATGCATTGAAAAAGAAATGACATGAGGCACTTATGTCGAAGCTAACTACAAAACTACTGTGAATAGATCCCAAATTCAATGAAAAGGCAAGTGCGTGTTCCGCGAGATATCGTATTCGTTCCGTGATTATTTTTTAATATAAAATATTTGTAATACCAAAAAAAAGAAGTTTTCAATTTTTAAGTTAGCTACAGACGGGTAATAGAACGTTAATTTTTATTTTATTAGTACTCAGTTATTCATATACTAATTAACCTATATCGAATAGGTCATCGTTCGACTGTACTCTAAAGTTTTATTTTCACATATATCTTTTTTTAAGTTAAATTCGCGATACGAAAGTATTTAGAGTAGTTTTACGGCGCTATGTATATTTAGCACATAATATCACGGAGTGTTTAGGGGGCTCAGATCCCCTCTCTACTTTAGTCTATAACGCAGGAACGCCAAATATCCACCTATTTGTATTAACCATACATACATAAATCATGTCTCTTGTCCAACGGGGTAGGCAGAGACCACGTCCTTCCGCTTGTTACGATCCTGGCAATAATTTTTCGCTTCTTCAACATTCATCAATCTTTTCATGCATGTTCGTCGGTTTAGATAACTCTTGAGCTGACCTCTCTCCAGAACGTCCCCGATTTAATCGTGGAACGTTCGTCTAGTGTGAGATGTAGGTTTTTAAATATCTCTACGGATTGTTAATTTTATTGCTGAACGTTGTGTGGTCCTCGGTACCCGAATACCGTGGATTACTACTCATTGAAGTGAACATTGCGTAAAATTGTGCCGTATTATATCCGTCCATATGTGATGATAAGTACGGTGAAGTGACAATCGTATTGAGTAGAGTGTCGCAACACTTCTTAGTCTAGTGGTGCGTGTGATCTTTCACAAATTTCTCTCTTTGTGTGGTGTGGTGAGCCAATAGTACATCTGCAACAGTTTTTATTTGTTTATTATTTGTTACATACACATATATACATATGAAATTATTTAACAAAAATACTGTGCCTGCGGCTTCGCTCGTGGATTACAGAATGCCGGAACGAGTGTACGTGCTAATCGTGCTGCCCCCGATCAAAAGACGGAAGACAAAAATGCTTATTGTGAGTGATTAGAAGACAGATATATGTTATTTCAGACTTTTTATAGGTCTTTTTTAAGATCTACAATTATGTACAACAATAATTTGATATATATTTTATGGTTTACTCAGCGTAAGTCATTTAAACGCCTCAAAATACGTCTTTTTTTCGAATTGATTGTCCATTATCGTCACTGCTAAATCGTATGTTACTTTATCTTACAAAATATATGTGCTGCCCGTATAACATAGCTATGAATAGAAATAAAAAACATGTAAATCGGATACTTAAGTGGTTTTCGCGTGAAAAGAACATAAACGGGCAGACAAACAGAGAGACGTTGAGTTTTATAATACGTATAGAAGATATAGACGTAAAAGAAGACTAGGATTAATAACGCCACAATAATTCTTACAGAAGGTAGGTGGTAACAGGTATTTTTGTTGTTCTGTTCTATATCAGCGTCGGAATACATTCACATCTAGGGTTGCCGCCTTTTATTAGAGCAAATAAAACATAAATTGTAGAAAAGTATTTTATATTAAAATAACATGTTTAGTATTTTGTCCCAGCGTAATGAGTAATGACATTAATCAAGCACAGCAATATAAACAAATTCCTAGATGAACCTTACCATCTGAAGCTCATTATACTAGCTCCTGTTGTCTATTCTCTGGAAACAGGCCTTAAGGCGATGCTACTTACTCTTCAAGGCATCCGAAGACGCCGCTAATCACACTATAAGAAGATGTCGCAAGATATCATTAGAGACGGGAGAGTAAATAGGTCTAAATTAAATTACTATCAGCATTTTTCGTCTTTTAATGTTATACGTAACGTGAAACCTAGAAATATCAAACTGTGAAATAAAGTACCTATTTTCTCATAATGTAGGATAGTGTGTAAATGCCCGAAAATAGTACAATATTACAAATTACGGGTTGCAACAGTAATCATTAAATAACGTAAATTTAAGTGACGACATGAACATGAAATCATTGTGTAATTGTTGTAAGAGGTGATGATAGTTTTTAAATTTGATCACCGGTTACCATGTTTTTTTCTTTATCAAAAGCCCCTAATACCCTATTAAATTATCTGGAAACTTCTATAAGCTTTACTATATAATGTGTAGTGTAGATTTCATTTAGTTCCGAAGAAAAAAGAATGCAAATATTCATAAAACACAAAATAATCTACCCAATAATCCACCAAAATGTGCGAGACCCGTCAACATGGGTGGTCTTGAGTGGCGTCATAGCGTGTAACATTTTGGTCTTGTATATTTTTCTGTTTATTTACGATCGCTGGAATCTCGAAACAAATATCACTTTTAAAACGAAAATATTAAAGTTCATTATCGTAAGGAACGTATTATGCCATACTCAACATCGTAACCAAATATTTATTTTTGACTGTCTTTATGAATGAAATTTCCAATGTTCTGAATGTAGGGACTTGTGAAATAATAGTGTTAAAAAACAACAAATGATTGAGTCACTATATTTAAACAATAAATACATTAATTTTTGTAATGGTTTAATCCTTATAATTAAAACGCACGCAATTTTTATAGTAGTTCGGCAAAATGATAGTACTGTGCCGTGATGGTAACCGGTAATCTATCACCGGTCGTTAATTTTTTAATATTACATAGGTGGAAAACAAGCTTAGGGCCCGCCTGATAGGAAGCAGCTACCGTAGCCTATGGACGCTTCTAATACCATAGGTATCACTATCACTTTGCCGACCTTGAACTCCCTTACCCCAAGAAGCTCTGGAAAACCTACTTACCACACGAATATAACACAAGATTATTTGGCTGCAATCTTCTGTATGGTGGAGGTATTCCACCAGTCGGCCTGCCCCAAGTAGAGAGAAATTTATCTGTGCCCTACCTCTCTTGCTGTCTCTCTCTGTCTCGTTGCTGCCATACCGACTTGGCAGATGGATATACTTGGCTGATCCTGAAACACGACAAACCAAAAGATTAGGGTCTCTGTGATGGGTTTAACACATGGTCGCGACTCGCTCGGAACTGATTGCTACCTGCACTCCGCTTGATTACTGGATTTAGGATTTATTACATCAGTTGATTTCGGAACGCGACACACCTAAGCGTGCCACTATTGTGGATGTTACAACCTGGTGAATGGTGGTGGCGATACAGTCGGGCACAATTATTGTGTCCTTTGCGAGATTTGCAGAACTTTAATATTGTTTAAAGTGAAACTTTTATTCTATCGCCCCAGAACTTTTCGTTCATCTATCACATATCGCATTACATTACATTATCGCAAATAAAATTGAATCTTATGCCGTGCAGTCAAGGATTACAATCGTAAATTCGTAATATTGTATATGTTAATGTGTGTTATTAAAGAATGTATGTCACATGTTCCCAATATATTTTTTTAAGTTTCTTTTGCATCGTGGTTTCATTAAACCACACAATTTTTTTTTCTTTAGTTTCGTCGTTATTGCTTAATGTTATTGACCTTAATACACGAATCATAAACCGTCGTTGAAATATTAACATTAACTGATAAAGTGTAATTGACACATTATAGGTAGTGTCCACTTCGGTAGTGCGGATGACATCAAAAACAATGCATAGTTAGGCTTAATACACACACTCTGTGTTGAAATGTCAATCCTATTGACAAATTAGCTTATAATTTATTTCGTCTATACATATTATAAAACTCAACTCTTCTATCTGTTTATGTTTTTTTACGCAAAAAACACATCTGTTTTACACGTGATTTTTCTTTTAATTCATAGATATATTATCAGACCAAGTTATAGAAAATATTTCGTTATATAAAGTAACATACGAAATAAGCAGTGACGATAATGGTGAATCAATTAGGAGAAAATAAGCTTTTTTGGCGATTAAATGGCTTACGCTGAGTAAACCATAAGAGTTATATCAAATTAATGTTCTACATAATTGTAGATCTTAAAAAGACCTACAAAAAAGTCTGCGATAGCGTATGTCTAAGTCTTCTAAGGATCACTCACAGTAAGCATTTTTGTCTTCCGTCTTTTGAGCAGGGGCAGCACATTTCGTGCGTGAGCTCGACCGACGGCATTCTGTAGTTCACGCAAGCGAGCCCGAGGGCATAGCTATTAAATAAAATAGGTTTTCTTAAATCCATAGATCTATATTAATAACTCTGTAGTTCTATACATGTATTATTTCCAAATTTTCAGATAGACGACTATTATGAAGAACACTGAACACAATTATCATATAATGTTGCTATAAAGGGCAAGGTTTATCTATATAAAATTGTATTGATGATGAAGTAACTTTTGTTCGTAAGGATTAATATGCCATGCCTAATAATAATACTCATAAATCACTTTTTAATTTTCAATAAAACTTTTTCACAAAATACCTTATTGTGGCTTATGTATAAGAGATAAGCATATAGAATCGCCGACTTTTTAAATGTACAAAGGAGCAATATTTTTGTACAAAATTGTATTTACGTATCACTAACCATTACGTCAGCGCACGCGGATAAAGCAGTTCGGGTGTGATGTTACTTCTGACTTACTTAACAAAAAAACAATATTAAAGGGCTGAGAGGTGATAAAAATAGATCTGAATATTTCTCGTAAATCTGGCTATCATATACATAAATAATTTTTCGTATCCGACAGGTAGTTCCAGAGAATAACGTGTTCAAACAAACAAACAAAAAACTTTTCCGCTTTATTACATTAGTATAGATTTTAAAGATGAAGAGATTTTTTGATTTTTGTTTGAACACGCTATAGTCAATCAGTCCTATTTATTGAGAAAGCTTATAGGCTATATAATTTCACTCTGCGACCCTAAGGAGCGAAGTAGTAACCATGTAAGATAAGTAAACTGGCAAGCTGGATGGAATGGGATGTGAGAACAATGAGAGTCTACACGGGTGCCTTGGCGCAGGCGCTCTGGAGAGTCGACCGAATAAATTTAAGACGGGTCAAACCGTGGGGCACATCTAGTATTTATAACAGGTGAGAATTTATAGGTGATTTTTTAAAATTGATTTAAAGATATATTTTTGAAGTGAAAACTTCTTTAGGACCGTTGTGATTTGAAACTCGATGAAACGAAAAAGCGACAGACAAAAAAAGACAACCATATACAGCTATAGGATTTAGCCTACGAGAGAATGAGATAGAATACGTTTACATTATGCACGGTTAATGCAAGGCCTGATTTTCATGATTGTGATCGTCGTCGGATTGGCCTAGTGGTGTGAGACGACCACACGTACATGCACGTACAAGACAGTACGCACGAGTGGTCGATAGTACAAATCCCGCTGATTTAGAATATTAAAAAAATGATTGTTAAAGAACATTTTTTTTCTGAATGTTTCACTTCTGACACATGTGAACTACTGCACACATTTTTTTTTTAATTGATCTACATTCAATATTAATAGGTAATGCTTAAATACAAAAATGAATATCTATTTTTTATTCTACACGAAAATCATTAATTTTTATTTTGCTTTCGTAATGTTTAAAAGAACCATCATATTCACACCTTTATTTGATAGTGTGATAGCACAGTGAAAGGTACTTGAGGTTATAATAAGCTGATTACACCCAGGTTCCATTACATTCCGATGCCAACACATTAGCCGCTGTTGTTCCCTTTATACTGAGTCCAAAGAGAAAACTTAAGCGACTACTGTACGACTATACTCCTCTTATCACTATACTATACCGCCTTACTCTACATTAAAATGATTTACCAATGATTATTTACTAGTTATTATTAAACAATGTTATCATAATAAGTTTACTTCATTTAACTTATAAAATATTAATACATCCCATCGTTATAACATCTGTTATGATAAACTTTAATACGCAACGAGTCGGCCTCAGGAACTAAGTTAACGGTAGTCAAATTATTAACTCAGTTCTTCAGATTGCTTGCTTTGTAAGGTGCGTGCGGTCACAGAGCACATTTCTTGCTATCGTGCCCAGCCAATACTGTGGGTCAATAGTACAATACATAATCATATCGAAACGTTTCTCCAACATCTTATATATTGAATCTTATTTAACATGAATTGTTGGTAAAGGAAGCCGGTCCTTGTAACAAAGCTAACAATATGTCATTTATTATTCTTTTCTCAATAGGATTTTTATTTAAAAGAAATGGACACAGCAACAATTTTAGAACATAGCGTCTATTACTGTCCATAACTACTAATTCTCGGATTACTTCGTGAAATAAGTTAAAAAATTTAGACGCTTTTGCTCGTGCATTGTACCTTCATTTGATGTTTGTTTCATAAACGTTTTGATAACGACTGTCACAATACACTTTGCATATATGGCTTCCATTTTTATAGTACTCTTAAAACATATAGGTATTTGATAATATACTAAATAGCGTTGCAAATCCAACAGCTAAAAATTGACCAATCCAATCAAAGTTTCCACTATTAAGATGAAAATACGATATTCGTTTCGTAAAATGATAATTATTTTAATAGCCGCTGATAACGCAATATTTGTTGCTTGATCCGGTATTATATAACATAAATATTGTATAATTTTATTGCGTTTATTTTGATAAAAATTAGTTATGAGTAAATAAAATAATCTATAATTATGAATAAATAGAAATACTATGTTATTAATTACTAAATAAATAATAGTATATTAATTAAATGTTATATCTATTAGTGTTAATCTACATTTTGTTTAACTTCACTTCAAAAATCATTTATGTCGAACTAATTAAGTAGTAATATAATAATATTAAAAATTATAAACTTTAAATCCATTCATAAAAAGGTTCTAAGTCACTGTAAGTTGGTTAAGTGCCTAAAATGCTGGGAGAATATCCGCGTTGAATAGCGATATTAATACGCTGCGCGAAATATATGCCAGCATTTTGGTCACCTGAAACATCTACAAGTCGACATGGCAAATCCTTAAAATTTTGTACGCTGCCGGTCCCCACATACTCATCGTTTCGACCCCAAAACGCTCAAATATGTATTCACTAACTACGGTAATATACTTGCACCGCTTGAGATGCAACATAAGGCACCATCCTACTTTGAGTCATTAGAAGATGTGACGGTGCAGGGTGTCCACGCAAGTCGCATTGCATACGAAAGGGCATCCCATCTTCCAAGGAATGAGTGTCATCGTTACACAAGAGACAATTTGGTTCAAGAATGGCTGCGAAGTTGTTATTTTAATTTCAATCTAATCCAAATAAAAATACCTAAATGTGGAAAGGCCGCCAAGTTCGGTAGAAACGACGTTAGGGTTAGTCAATGTGACCGATAAAAGAGCTGAGATCTAATAGGTGTTAAGTTTCATAGCTGTTCCTTTAATTATAGCTGCAGGAGTGTACGTTCTTCAATTAATTTGCAAAACAATTAGTTACTTTCTTTTATATAGGGTTTCTAACTTGGCAAGTCCTAATTTTCCATAAATTACGATAAAAAATTTGACTCCTTTAATTAAAAATCAACGTACTCAAATATTTATTGACGTAATAAATATAATAACTTAATAAATGGTAAATTAACGTAAATATTTCATGATTTTAGCAATTTATATTAAATGTTATAATGTATGGAATATGAATTCATTACTCTTCTGGCTAGCTACCACTGACCGTTCTCAAGTTAAAAATCCGTTACCACATTTTCTTCTAGGTGTATTCCGGCAGCTGCATTTGAGACTCAGACCGGTTAGGTTTAGCATTTTACCGTTTTAGACCACATCGTCACTTAACATCAAGTAAGATTGTGGTCAAACGCTAAACGTATAAAATAAAAACAACACCCTAATGCTTACAAACTTAATGTTTAAATTCGTTCGTTACATAATTATTTGTTATGCATAGTGACGCAAAAACACAATAATGCAGTACATATAAAGAGCCACGGCGATAGTGAAGAAATTTTCCTATCAAATATAGCTTTCTACATTGCGATCTAATTTTAAAATATCACCGAATCCACTTAAAACGTTCACACTTATCGGAACGGTGACATCAAACGATTTCGCAATAAATAAAAATATTGTTCGCTTAATACCGGCTACTGAACGGCTGTCGGCTCTTTACATCTTTCCTTATCGTCTTTCGGCATTCTTTGATCTGTTATCAAATACTTTCAAGCCATATTTGTGACTACCTGTATATTGTTTCGTCTAGATATGTATATAATGGATAATGTTTGATAAAGGCGGTTGTTAGCGATTATGCACGTTGTTGTGTTTTTTTTTTCGTTCGTGTTTTAATGGAAATGCATCCCATGATCACATTCCTAAGGCCAGTTATAAAAAGTTGCTATTTAAGAGGACTGAGTAGAAATGACTTAATTACCAGTGCGTGTTGTAAACGACAAACAACCTTGAGAGCTGAACATAGCACTCAGCACGAGCACTGCTGCGTTGCGGCTAATATACGTATGGCAGTGGTACCCTTGCAGTTTACTACGGAACAAGGACACAAGAGTTAACTTTTTCACAGGTTCCACCACTCTTATTATAGGTACTAGCGATGCTCCGCACGCATTTGTTAACCGCTGTAGTTATTTACATCCCGTATTTTTATTACTACATATTATTTAACTTTATTACAGTCATGAAATGACTTGTACTTCCCGTATACAAAAATTCAACAAAACCGAATTAGAAATTTAAAAGAATTACATGGTTTTTTTTTTACGATTTGTTGAAGTATAATTGATTCTAATAGCCTATCTATAGACGTACATTTGACGTCATTTGTCGACATGCAAATAACGTAAGCTTCCTGTGTACAAAATTTCATTATAATCGGTTAAGCCGTTTTTGAGTTACATCCATACATACAAACAGTCAGACAGACAAAAAATCAGACCACAGATTTATCAACATAGACTCATGACGATACGACCCACGTAATGATCCACTCTATTATAACCTATTTACAATAAAACTTGCTTGACATGATCCTTGTACTTATTTTCCGGCAAATCATAAATGTGCTTCGGGATCTAACCGCTAAGATTTGATACATTTTTAATAAACGGATTTGAAACTATGAAATTACCATAACATGTATCAGCGCCTAATGATTGTGATGTTGAAACTGCCGTGATAATAGTGTAATCCAACTGATATGTTTATGAATCAAACGGACCTACGGTTTGAACAATAAAAGATGAATAGGTATATAGACAATCATTCTTAAGATAATAGCTACTTGGTGGTGATAAAAGATACATACTTCAAGTACGGAAACTGGAAAATTCTTAATGTTAATATAGATAAGTACATTCAAATAACTAAATTTTTTCGTGTATGTCGTAGGTATTGGAAACAATTACAAAAATTGAGGTTTGGTGAATGGATAATTATGAATCATCAAGATAAATGAATTCTTTTTCCGTTTGTCTGTTTACTTCGATTATTCCGATCAGAGTTAAGATTTCAAATAATTAACTGGCATGTTTTTTTTTTTCGAACTGACTATACTGCTAGCCTTAGGGTCCCTAAAGCCTTTACGGCTTTTACAGCTTTACCGGGCTTGGAATAAACTGACATAAAATTCAATCATTACTATTTAGTAAAAATGTAAGTAAATTTGAACTTTTCAGAATCTTTTGTAAAATAGAGTGTATACACCAAAGTATGACTGTGTTTTCGTTATGATAGCCTTAAATTCCAGAGTGAAATCAAAAACATTAGCAAACTATTATTTCATAAATTTGTTAGTTATGTTTATTAGTTAGTTATTAACAAAAGGTTCTTTACGCGCGTTATTAAAAAATGAAGAAAGTTAATTTTTAGTGTGTGCGCGCAAATTATAGCAAAAAGTCTCACTATAAAGTTGTTTGAAAACCTGTTGTTTTATTATGATGAAGATAGTCACACTGGATATTGTCCGTTCAATTTTTTTTAACTTTTATTTTACAGATTACTTACGTGTAAATAAAGTAGTAAGTAAGTAGGTAATATTAGGTAAGTAGGTAGTAGGTAATAGGTATAATTAATTAATACAGTAATCTACCTAATCTTCTTATTCCTGAAAATATTTATAGTTATAAGAAATCAATTTATAATAGTTAATCACATTTAAAATTAAATATCTAGTAATTAATTAATGAAAACCGAAATGCTACAAATTTAATTATTGGAATTAATTTAGCTAATAATTTCATAGCAATATAATGGCTCGACTATAATTCTAGAAATACTAGAAATTCTTTTTGTATATGATGCCAAATTCACGTGGAATAGTATAAGCTGTCTTGAAGGCTACACCTATATATAAGCTAGCCTCAAATATTGATTTTTGTTAAGTAAGTCGGAAGAATCAACGGACCCGAAAAGCTTTATCCGCGTGCGTCGGCGTAATGGTCAGTGATACGCAAATACAATGTCCTACAAAAATATTTCTCCTTAGTACAACTAAAAAAAATCCGCGATACTATATGCCTATCTCTTATACGTAAGCCACAATAACGCATTTTGTGACAATTTGCCCTTTATAGCATGTTATTTGGACGAATAGGTTGGGAGATATTATACAATTAAAATAATTCAATACTAGACTCGGGTCTATGACTGTAGGTATAGTGGCGCGAACGAGCCGTGTGAGTTCTGACGCATAACTATGGCCGCCCGATAAAAATATTGTCTAAACTGAAGTATTATAAATCATCGATCAGCAATTTCTTTTAAATTATACACGGGTGAAATCTCGGGGCACAGCTAGTGTCTAAATATAATTCAATAGTAAGTTCCGACATCAATTTTATACTTATTACATAAACTTGTTTATAATTTATCTACAAATATAAAAATTTTAAATATTTCACAATATCGTAATGTAATGTTTAAAAATAAGAAATGTTAATATAGTACAATTTTAAAACATAGAAAATTTAGGTACAATATAGAAATTTAAGTAAATACTCCTTTGTTCAATTGATCCCTGAATAAGTATTGTTATTAGCAAGCAATTTTTCCCGAATATTTTTATATCAGTGTAGCTAACTTCATTGTTTGCTCCATTTCTTAACTGATAAGGTATAGACCAGGTAAAGTACAGTCGGACGTTCAAAAGGAACAGTGGCACACTAAGGCGTTTAAAGTCCATTATAAGTATTGTAAATAGTAATTAAATATTATGTTTACGACCTTTGTCGGTCCTTTGTGTTATTGTTTGTTGGCCTTTCAATTGTCGGTTCATTTTTAAAGAGGAAATTGGATCGATTGCTATGTGGGTAGTGGATAAGCTAGTGTAACTAACTACCTGTAGTGTTTACTAAACATATTAGGCACCTTTCTTGTTTTAATACAACGTAGATAATTTTAGAGGCCATAATTACGTCATCGGTGACGACACGTATTATATACTTTTGTGCAATGTATATATTAATCCGCCACTTTTCTTAACAGTAATATATTATAACAAACTTATTTCGATTTTCGTCTGAACATTATACGAGGTAGAGACGCTTTTATTTTACGTTTTGGGTAGGAATAGTCCAACCATCGTTTTACGAATAGGAAACCTCTCAATAATTAACTAAATTTATGGTTCATAATTTTAATTGTATTGTTAATAATTTTCTTGTTAATTGGACGCATTGTGGTTAGACCAAGTGGACCGACGGCTTGGTGAAGGTTGCAGCAATCCGATGGATGATCGAATCGAGGACGATTCGCTATGGTCATCTTTCGGGGAGGGCTGGTAGTGGACGTCTTTTTGCTGATTAGATGGATTCCTTGTTAAATTATATAAGGACTGTACACGACTGGATCGCAAACACTATGCACATGCTTCACAGGGACACTCTTTTGATTCAGACTAATAACATAAGTCAGTATATCCAGCAGTTCACCTGCCAAAAAGGCCAATTATACTGCTGTCCCTTTGCAGTGATATTATAAAAAAATACGAATATAATAAAACTGAAGAGATTTTTGTTTGTTTAAACACGCTAATCTCTTGAACTATGTGTCTGATTTCATAAATTTATGATGTATATGATAGCCAAATTAACGAGGAATAATACTAGCTATATAACTTTACGCTACAACCCTAAGGAGCGGTGCAGTGACTATGAACGTCAAGCAATCTGGCAAGCAATAGGCAAGTACATGGGCGCGTTGGTGGCGTCGCGTCGCCGTGTTGTGGAGTTTGTCGAATAAACTTAACAAGGTTAAAACCGTGGGACCCAGCTAGCAGCTACCATAAAATTAAATTAACTGTATAAAATTTTTGAAGGATATTTATATATTATAAAATTATTCTTCTTTTCGAGTTTGATTGTATTAAAGACAAAGGCGCGATGTCCTCATTTCCTAACATGCTGGTGCATTGTGAAATCACTCGTATGTTATAGCTGGTAAAAAAACGTTTCTTTTATCATCTCATTGAAGGTCTCCGTAATCCTGCTAATTAGGAATTCGACATATATTTACATAACAACGTTCACAGCAAGATATTATGATTATTACCCGCAATTAGTAGTCGAGTTTGCGATTAGCATGTTGTTTTTATGGAGCCGGCCGGTAGTATTATTAATTGTTAGAAAAATGTTACAATGTTAAATAATTAATAAATTGGTTCATTCACACTATAATTTTCTTACCCATATCCCACCGAAGTAGAGTCAGCACAACATATTTACTCTTTTACTTTTCTCTATCAAATCATACATTCCTCATACAATCCATCCATATCTTCTTCGGTCTTACTCTACTCCTACATTAAGCACTAACTGTGCCCCGCGGTTTCACCCGTGTATAAATAATTATAAAAAACCGCTGTTGATGATTTATAATACTTCAGTATAGACAATATTTTTATCGAGCAGCCAGGGTTTGCGTTACAACTCACACGGATCGTTCGCGTCACTACACCTAGAGTCATAGATTCGAGTCCAGTGTTGAATTATTTTAATTATCCATTATCTCCATTAGTCCAAATATCTCCTATTTGTCCAAATAATATGCTATAAAGGGCAAAGTTTATCTAGATAAAATTTTCTTGATGATGAAGTAACTTTCGTTGATAAAGATTAATATGCCATGCCTAGTAATATGCTCATAAATCACTTTTCAATAAAGCAAGTATTTTCGGACTTTTTTTAGATGTACTAAAGAGAAATATTTTTTTAGAACATTGTATTTACGTATCACTAACCATTACGCCAGCGCACGCGGATAAAGCAGTCAGGGTGCACTATTTATTCCGAATAACTTAACAAACATAAGAATAAAACAACATTTAAAGCGAGCGTATTGTAAATTAACATATCATGTATCATTACCGTTATAAGATGACAAGTAAATAATTATGAATTATGACATGTCCATACATAGCTAACTTATTACTCTTCAATTTCTCTGTCACTGGTAAAAGTAAATTTAATACTGGGTACTGAGTTGTTACTGGGTGATAAGAGCTTGGTTTGTTATGTCCAAACAATTGTATCTGACTGGGTCGCAAGTCACAACCACGACATGATGATTCTCCTCTCTTCGGATTTGTCGCGTTTCGAAATGATTCAGTGTATATCCAGGTACCGAGGTACTGTGCTTACTATCAGGTAGAGCCGTCATATTGCAGAACTACTGATAATATTACTAATATACTAAAAACTGATAATAGGTAATTATTGAAGTAAAAACGTCTTTAGCACCGTTGTGATTTGAAACTCGATGAAACGAAAAAGCGACAGTGAAAAGAGACATAGGATATAGCATACATAGCATTTAGCCTACGAGGGAATGAGATAGAATACATTTACAATATGCACGGTAAGTGTTGATTTTCATGACTGTGGCCGTCGTCGGATTGGCTTAGTGATGTGAGACGACCAGACTTCATATGCAGTACGTACGAGTGGTCGATAGTTCGGATTCCGCTGATTTAGAATATTTAAAAATATATTTAAAGAAATTATTTTTATATTAGAAGTTAAGTTCTGACACGTGTGAACTGCTGCACTCATAATTTTCATTATTTTAATACGTACTCATAATAAAGCGTAATATGAAATATTAAAATTTTAGAGTACTTTAGAGAAAGGGTATTCCATTATTTTGCTTAAATCGAACTATACTTACCCTGTCTTAATAATATCCTAAACGTAAAATGACATGGAATATTATTCGGGTTATTTTCGCTTTTCAGCTACTTTATATAGAACTGATATATTATACATACGTATAACATAACACTACATATATAACAATGTCAGTGAAGAAGTATATAGAAGTATTAGTATTATGAAGTGTATTGAAGGTATAACCGAAGTGACACGTTTTGCCGTATATCTCTTAATGGTTTGTTTGAGTTCATTTATCTTTGTATAATCTTATTTTGAAGTTCCGTTTTAGATTTGAACGTATAGTATGAAGTTAAAAAAAATGTGTCAATTATGTCTATAACCTAATAATCTGGTCTTTAAACTTTAAGATATCTATATGTAACCGGTACCTATAAAGACCCTCTAAATAAGTTGCGAGAATATAATTATAATAGTATAGTATAATTATAATATCGTGAGTGACACGCATTTTACACAATTCAGTTTCAAATGATATTTTCTCATGGAAAAATAAAAACCTATGTTAAAACAAGTGAAAATAAAATAAGTTAGAAATAATTATATTCGTATTTTTCAAGTATTTAGGACATACAATTATATTTATTTTCAAGTTAGATTGATATTCATATTTTATTTATATTTGGATTTCTTTGATTGGAATACATCATTGTTATAGTTGTATCATTATTATAGCTATTTATGTGGTTAAAGAAATAATATATTGATAATTGTAAATCAATCTATAAAATGTTAATTTTACAAATATGTAGGTTTTTTTTATACTACAAAGGTGGCAAACAGGCATACGGCCCGCCTGATGGTAAGCGGCTACCGTAGTCTATGAACAATTGTAATACCATAGGTATCACAAGCGCGTTGCCGACCTTGACCCCCTTGACCCGAGGAGCTCTGGAAACCATACTCACCGCAGAAACACTACACTAGGTCATTTGGCTGCGATCTTTTGTAGGGGTACTTGAATGAGTATGTTTCTTTAGTTAAATGTTTCAATTAATGTTTATTACGTACGCATCTTATAAAAATTACATTTTGGAGCAATGATGACTCAGTGGTAGCGTGTACGACTTCGCGTCGATTGATGTGAGTTCGAATACCTGCAATAAGCCTGAGCTTTCGGTGAAGGAAAACATCGTGAGGAAACCATAGCATGGTGATAGGGCTTTTTCTAATGCCCACTTGGCTAGCTACCACCCTCAAGTTGAAAATATGTCGGCAAGCACCTAATAGATGTGTTTCGGCAGCTGCACTTGATAGCCAGTCTTCAACTAGGTTTAGCGTGTTATTATCTTGGGGCACATCGTCAAATAAACTCAAGTGAGATTGTGGCCAATACGCCAAAAAGCTTGACTGGCCATCCGTCAATCACGCTTGTCTCTGCATATCTCTCCCCGAATAAAAGACTCCTTCAGTCCGATCTGGAGGCGCTTTTTTCACTCGATCAATCAGTCATAATAGCAGGCGACCTCAATAGCGGTCACTCCCTTTTCAACAACCCGCGCAACACCCGTAACGGGGTTATACTAGAACTACTATGCGACGTGCTCGGCTTTGACGTCATAGCACCGCTAGAGCCCACGCACTTTCAAGACAACTGTCAACCGACAGTACTTGACATAGCCCTCCTCAAAGGTGTCTCACTTCGGTTACGACTTATAGAAGTCGTACACGAACTAGACTCCGACCACCGCCCGGTTATCTTACAACTCGGGCAACCGTTCGACCCCAGTCCGCCAAAAGTCAAAATAGTTGACTACGCGATCTTAAATCGCTACTTATCCGACAACGCGACCCCGTCCAGCCTAGCTAGGATCCCCGACGTATTGGAGTCAACTGCAGACGCCGATTTAGCTATCGATTCCCTGGTCGACTACCTCCAAACCGGTGTAAGGGAGGCCTCGAGAGAGGTTCAAGCGGCGAACGAACGCCGTTTTATACTCCCCCCCGGCTTACGAGCGTTAATCACGGAAAAGAACGCCGCGACACGTGCACATGACTCTTATCCGACGAGGGATAACACCCGTAGGTTACGACAACTTCAGAGAGAGGTTAGAACTCGCATCGGAGAGTACAGAGGTCACCGGTGGGATAACCTCTTAGAGGGTCTCAAGCCGTCCCATCTGGCTTACTGGAACCTCGCCCGCTCTCTGAAGTTAGAAGCTTCCGCCCAGATGCCGCCCCTCGAAAGGGGCCCCGATCTCCCACTCGCGTTCGACAGCGACGATAAGGCAGAATGCCTTGCCGCAAGCTTGGAGAGCCAGTGCTCCCCAAACTGCGACAACGTAGACACTGCCCACATCGAAACTATCGAGACCGCCGTTCAGGAACTCACGCTGATTCCCCCCGCGGAAACGTTAACCCCGGTCACGCCAGATGAGGTCTGTTCTATCATTAAAGGCCTTAAGCCTAGGAAATCTCCCGGTCCTGATGGTATCAGGAATGAAGTACTCAAACTTCTTCCTGATCACCTCATAGCTCTTTTGGTCTGCATCTTCAATGCAGCCATAGCCCACTGCTATTTTCCAGCCGTCTGGAAAAAAGCTATAGTTATAGGTATTCGCAAGCCCGGCAAAAAAGCTTCGCTTCCCGATAGCTATCGCCCGATCAGTCTCCTAAACACTCTAGGGAAACTCTATGAGCGGATCCTTCTGAACCGTCTCAAGGTCGTTATAGACGACAAGAATCTATACCCGCCCGAACAATTCGGTTTTCGCGCCCGTCACTCGTGTACACATCAAGTGCACCGCCTCGCGGAGCACATCACGAGTAACTTCGCCAAGAGCAATATCGCTCCCGTCCGCACGCTTGCGGTCTTTTTCGACGTAGCCAAGGCCTTCGATAAGGTCTGGCACGCCGGACTGGTCCACAAGCTTCACCATTTAGAAGTCCCGGATAGGTTAGTTCACCTAGTTCATGATTTTCTACGCGACCGCACCTTTCACTACCGAGTGGAAGGAGTACTATCTACCGCCCACCCTATACGCTCAGGCGTCCCGCAAGGTTCCATTCTGGCGCCTTGCCTTTTCAATCTGTATGTCAGCGACCTCCCGAAGCCCCCCGGGGTCGAGGTAGGGCTCTACGCTGACGACACAGTCATATACGCGTCAAACAGACACAGAAAAAATCTCGCCTGCGCAGTCCAACGTGCCGTAACCACTCTCGGGGAGTGGTTTCGAACGTGGCGAATAGCTATTAATCCGGTAAAGAGCGCCGCGATTATGTTCGAACCGCATACATGTAAACTACCACGCACGGTAGGACCTCTAACATTATTCGGTAGAAATATCCCTTGGGCCACCAAGACAAAATATCTGGGTGTCACCCTCGACTCGAAGCTTAACTTCAACGCACACGTTACTATAGTCCGGAATAGGGCCGTCTGGATCCTTTCCCGCTTGCGTCCCCTGCTCAGTTCGGTAAGCAAAATGTCCTTAAGACATAAGCTTACACTATACAAGATGTGCGTCCGTCCGATCTTGACATATAGCTGCGCAGCGTTCGCACATATGTCCAAACATAACTTTGTCCGCATGCAAAGAGTCCAAAATCGGTTTCTCCGTCGCCTGCTTGACCCTCCAGCCTTCGTTAGGAACATGGACCTCCACAGGGACATGAGGCTTCCCTCGATAGAAGCCTATGTGAAATATCTCACCAGGAGATACTTCGATAGCGCTTCGAATCACCCCAACCCGCTCGTAAAATCCACCGTGAACTACGTCCCAGACAACTCGATCCCCGTTGCCAAACGTTATAAACGCCGTCCGCGAAATCTCTTTGTCGATCCCGACGACGACATCGAGAAAGCTAATAACTACTACGCGTCCGCTCCCGCAACATATGCGTGCTCGCGCCCACGCCCGCGAAACCACCGTTCCCTCCGCAGGGGACGTACGGTTAACTTCGCTCCCGCACACCCGCCACGACCGCCCTCCTCTGCGGCAACTCAAGCCTAGGTCCGATCCATCGGCATGGAGCCCTTGAGCCAAGCAGCCGCTCGCGCGATACAAGTGACTGCACAATCACTAGCTTTCACAGCCATACATGACACTGCATTATACACACATGCACAACACACATAGGTACATAGGTTCTGTAAGGGACCTTTTTTTTTTCTTTTTTTGCCTAGTTAGAATAGACAAAAATTTTCAGACCACTAAATACACATACACATGTTCCTTCCCTCCTCCCAGGGGGCAGAAACATGTATATTTGTATAGTTAGTTTAGATCGAATTACGGATAGGGAATTAGTCAGATCGCGACTTAATTGCATACGCGCAACAGTCCGAGCCGAGGTCCGGCCACTTTGGCACCCTCGGATGTTGTTGCTTAGCTTTCGTGGCTGAGTGCCCTAAGCGCTCGCCCCCAAGCCCGGTAAAGCTGTAAAAGCCGTAAAGGCTCCAGGGCCCCTCAGGCTAACAGTGTAGTCAGTTCGAAAAAAAAAAAAAAAAAAAAAAAAAAAAAAAAGCCAAAAAGCTATAGCGATAAAAAAAAGATTTATATAATATATAAAATAATTTACAAAATTCAGAAGCCTCGTGATATTATTGGTCAGCAATGTGGCATTTATATTGATTATTACGCCACAGTTTCAACAGTGTTCGACGAATTCTCCACCACGCGCCGCGCTGCCAACGTACATACCAAATGCATATGAAAGTATACACGACACCTATAACAAAAAACCCATTTTACAAATTTTTGTCTGTCTGTTTGTACCAGATAATCTTCGAAACGGTTGGACCGATTTTGACGGGACTTTCATTGGCAGATAGCTGATGTTATAAGGCATAACTTATGCTACATTGATTTTTGAAAAATAATTAGGCACAGCTAGTATTGGTATAAATTTACATAATATAGTTCTGGATATTTCGCGTCGTTATAATCCCAATAATGTACCTAAATGTCTCTAAGTATTAGTATAATTGAAAATGTTAGTCATGATGATTTTGAAATTATTAGCCATCGTAAACGTTATTTCATTACAATGTACTTACCTATAATATTAGGCAATGTACTCATTACACCATAATAAAATAGTTTGTATGTCTTAACACTTACCCAGCCAGTACTTTGGCTTTTATAACGTAGCTATTTATATAAATAGTTAATGATCATTCTACTACTTAATTCATATTGTGTCCACTGCCCAGATGTTAAACTTTGTTCGGCATTTTTCTGAGCCAATAAATTATTGTTTTAAAAATACAAAAAGATTTTAGAGGCGATTTGTGAAATCCCTCGCACAGAAGAATGATTAAGAATAACTATAGAATCAATTTCTAATTCTAGAACTCTAGAATTTATTTTGTGCACCATATTATATAAGACCAGAAAATCTTTCTTTTTAACAATCCGACTTCGATTCCACAACAATCACAATTTATTATTATAGGAATGGTACTTTAATATTTTATATACTAAAACCTTCTTATAACTACAATACATATATATATATATATATATATATACTAGCTGTGCCCGCGGCTTCACTCGCAGGGTTGATCGTAGAGGGGTGAAAATTTATGTATTTTTGTATGCGGTATCATAAAAAAATTAAAACAAAAATTTTTGTCTAAAAAATAAACAAAAATTTAGGGGTGGACCCCACCCTTAACATTTAGGAGGATGAAAAATAGATGTTGTCCGATTCTCCACCCTGGCCGATATGCATGCTAAGATTCACGAAAATCGGTCGAGCCGTTTCGGAGGAGTTCAATCACGCAAACCGTAACACGAGAATTATATATATATATATATATTGATCATCTGTACATATACATTAAACGAATCATAAAAACGGTTAATTACTTTCTGAAAAAATCGCACCCATACAAATATACTTGGAAAACGGAGAACCATCTTCAAGACGATTAAAAATAAAATATGTTAGCCAAGTGCCCTATTGAAAGTGATCCTATATTTCATTTTAATTAATTATGTATACGGATAATCTTTTATTCAAATGTAAATTTTATTTGGAGGTTCCTTAAAATTGCTTTCTAAAATAGAAAAAATTATTAGGTAGGTATGTGTAGAATAATGTAATACTGCCTTTAATAACAAGTGCTATAATTTTGACTTGTTTGTCTATATTATCGACAGTGTGATGAAGCGGGAGAAACCGTCTATTAAGTAATAAGCGTTTTTTTTTGTAAACACTAGATAACTATGTATATTTTAAAATATGTATATAATATTTACTTTACGTAGTTGGGTTTTGACAGAATCTGAAGTATTTTATACATTTTCAGGCTTGATTGGATAACCAATACTACATATGTATATTGAAGAGTATTTCAATACCTGGAGCAAAATCTGAAGGTGTCGTAGACGAGTTTAAAGATATTGAACTATTGAAGCAAAATTTTGAACTGCACTACACAGTCAAAATTATTAGTAATAGCGGGCCATAACTGCTTGGCTAGCATTCGTTTGGTATATGGCGTGCATAAAAATACAGAAATTTCAAAAAATCTAAAGTACTCCCCTTCACAACTACTATGTCTACATTTAAATTCTTTAATAAATCTCCCATTTCTGAATACGATAGTTTAGTTCGTGATATGACACCAAAACGAGGTATTACCTATATAAGCAAAGGCTTTCTAAATGTATAATTTAAATGTATTCGATGAATGAACTGGTTTGTTCTTTTGGAAAAATATTTTGCATTATAATTTACATATAGGTAGGTACTATGAAAGCATTCAAAAAATTAAAAAAAACTTGTAATAGTAATTGGATTACTGGAGAACAATAACAACCCGACTTTCTATTACATAGTATTTCCGTAAAGATATTTTCGTATTTAATACCAACATTGTTTAATACGGATATTCCTTAGGAAGTTCGTACAAAACCCGATTTTAAACCTGTTTCTTGTCGGCTCTTTTCGGTGACTGGGATGTTTTCCGAACCGATGGTAATATTTTGTAGTTCATAAGTGCCTTCTTAGTTCCTAAATTAACTAAATTATTAATTATTTAGATTTTGACGACATTGTTTTTTAACAAGGATGTAAGGATCTGAAAACTGAGACACCTAAGCCAATCTCATTTGCACGTGGTGCACTCTGCTGAGTAACGAACGAGGAAGTAGCGATATTGGTGTGATAGGGCTCTACAACCCGATTGGGTTGCAACAACAATGCATACGGTGAAAAGACTCTAATAATGATTCGCTTATTATATATGTTGCGTTCTGGGATCGGCCAGTGCAAATCCAGTTCTATTTACGCAGGCCGGCATAACAGTGATGACTGGCGTTGGATTTTACTGGGCTTACCATCTGGCACAGTTCAGTCACTATGTCAACTATACACGTTATAAACCGCAACGTCTCTTTGTCTGGCTGTCAGTTTATGATCTTTTCACGTGAAAACCACTTATCGGATTTACATAGTTATTAATCCATAGATATGTTATCTAGCCAGGTCATAGGATATATTTTGTTACGTAAAGTAACACACGAAATAAGCAGTGATGGTGAAAAAAGTCAGAAGAAAGACGCGATTAAATGGCTTACGCTGAGGAAACAATAAAAGATATATCAGATTAATGTACTACATAATTGTAGGTCTTAAAAATACCTACAGAAAAGTTACCGATAGCATATGTCTATCTTCTAAGGATCGCCCAAAATAAGTTTTTCTGAAGCAGCACAATTTGCGCTTACGCTCGACCGACAGCATTCTGTAGTCCACGCGAGTGGAGCCGCGGGCACAGCTAGTGTTACTATAAAAACTATATCTACATACCTTACGATATATTCAATTTATTTCAGCTAGCTAATATAAAAAAATACAAACAAAAATCAAAATGACATACGACAGCATTACAGCATGACCCCTCTGTAAGTAACACTTCATTTAGATGTTATCGAAATCGTATTTAGAACACGCTTATTCAACCGTTTGATGAATTTTATTTATCATTAAGACTCCAAAAGGGGTAGATATATTCACTTATTTATGGTAATAGTATAAACTTTATAAAGAGAGGAGCATTTGTTGTCTTTGAACAAGCGTTCGATGTCGTGTCGTTCTTTGATTTGATTGAAGAGTTAAGATCAATGGGAAATCGTTCCGATGTACAATGTGGTGATTAAACCGTGCCATCTTTAGGAAGAGGTTATTGCCCAGTAGTGGTACACTTACAGACACTTAACATTACACAAGACCTAACAATCACGTCCATTATATAAAACTCTACAATAAGCAGTGACGATAATGGTGAATAAATTAGAAACAATACTCATTCGTGGCGCTTAAATTTCTTACACTGAGTAAACTATACGAGATATATCAAATTAAAGTGCTACATAATTGTATATCTTAAAAAGACCTACAAAAATGTCAGCGATATATATATATATCAATCTTCTGAGGATCACCCACAACAACAACGTTTATTGAGCGCGGATAGCGTGCGTTCGACCTACGGCATTCTGAGACCAAGCGAGCAGAGTCGCGGGCACAGCTAGTTAAAAATAAAGAGTAATAAATATTACTGGAAAACCATACAAAATGCATTACATAAATTTTAAGTAGGTCTCCTACTCGGTTACCTGAATAGTAACTAAAATGTACCCAATACACATTAACGTAGAATTATCACTTAAACACGTAATAAAAATGTAATATTTACTGGGTTTTTTCTTGAGAGAATACTGAAGGTACTAAAAACATACACATATTAAACAATGACTCAGGGCTTAAAGATACAAGAAGATATATAGATATACTTTTTGTATATTAGATAACTTTCGTGCTCCAAAAGACAAATTGAAGAAGGATATATTTTCAATAAGCATTTATATATAAGTCGAAGAAATATTTAATATTTACTTGAATATACTATAGCTTGGCTGTATGGTATTTTCTAATGCCCACTTGGCTAGCTAACACCCTCAAGTAAAAAATCTGTCGCCAAGCAAGTGTGTTCCAGCAGCTACACTTAAGAGTCTGTCCCCTTCTTGAGTTAGCGTGATGGTGTAGCGTCATTTAACATTAAATGTGATTGTGGTCAATTTCAAAGCTAATAAGTACAAAAAAAACCTACACCATTTTTATAATTTTTGCTTGTATAATTTACATTATTTTGATGCAGTTGTAGTTGAACTTGCGATATATAATAAACAACATGAACATACAATTAAAAAAATATGCGCGTGTAGCACCGTACACGTGAAAGAAGTGGAACTTCTTAAAAAAGGAAACGCGGATAGCCTAAACTATTATATCATGTATTAGTTATACAATGTATAGCTGTCTTTCTCCTCCTCTCTGTGTTATATCTTTCATCTCTTTCATGCAACGAAATGTACCTAAAAGTGATACGTCATTGAAATTTCACTCTTAATTCTTGTCGATTTATCCAATCACCGCCTAAGAAACGTTAAATTACAAAGTGCCATGTACTTCATATATAAAAATATTTTTTTTTAAGTTAGACTTATTTTGGCGCGTCTAGTACAGGTTGAAATTTAGATAAATGTGTTCGCATCATGTGATGTAATTACTACATAATGAAGTTATACGTCAATAATAATAATGTGAATTAATTTTACCGTGTATGTCCTTTTTTATTGTGTAAAAGTAATGTAATAATGTATAAGTAAACATTATCCCAATAAAAACATTAATGTGAAAAAGGGGACTAAGTTCGGTAGAAATGACGTCCGGGGTATTCGTTGTCACTGAAAAAAGAGTTGAGATCGAACGCGTGCCGAGTTCCATTCTAATTATAGCGTAGGAATGAACGTTATTCAAATTATTTTGCAAAATATTTTGTTACTTTTTTTGATGTGGGATTTCTAAATTTTAAGTATGTAGGTCGAATAGATTTTGACTTATGGAGTCAAAAGTATTTCGAAATGGTTCGTGTAAATATACACACAGGTCGATGTCGCCCGTTCCGAACTTGATTGAGAGTCTGCCGTGTGTATAGATTTTAATGTTTAATGTTTAGAGTTTAATGATTGTACTGTTACAATAGTAGGTATACATTTTTGGAATAATTTTTGTTTGTTTTTTTTTATCCAAAGAACTATAACGTATTACGTACATACATATGCACACACTTTTTATTTTAATCATAATGTGTAATAAAACAATATCCACTCATTGTTTAATGTTGGGATCACTTCAATATTGTATACTGTATCTTTATAGCGGATTTAAAACAGAAGCCATATGCAAACAGTTTGACGGTTGTCATATGCTTAATCTGATAAAAATGTATACAGAATTCGTAGTTGAATTAATTATTCGTATTTAAAAATATATTTTAGCTTGGGAATCGGTTGAATAGGAAGTGAAAATTAGTTTTCTAGGTTTATAAGTGCCTCGCGGCTCCGCATGCAGTAACTATATTCGTCTCCTAATTTCGAAGTCCTATTATTGATAATTCTTAAAACTTAATAATTGGGGAATGACAATGACTGTGTAACTAATTTCATAAAATTCTATAGAGTATATTTTTTAGGATTTCTAAATCTAGGTAAGTATTATTGACTATTCTTATGACCTGTTAATTGAGAAAGAGTTCAATCGTCGAATCGAGCATTAGAGAAGCTACGTCCTTAACATCTTCTCATCCAAGATACCGCAGTATCTCAAGACGAAAGAATTTGACGAGTGTGTTGCCAGCGGTTACATTTGGTGCTGAGACGTGGTCGCTAACTATGGGTCTCATAAGAAAGCTCAAGGTTAGACCAAGGGCAGTGGAGAGGGCTATGCTCGGAGTTTCTCTGCGTGATTGGAACAGAAATGAGGAGATCCGAAGGAGAACCAAAGTCACCGACATAGCCCTTAGAATAGTTAGATTTAAGTGTCAGTGGGTAAGTGAGTGACTCGTAGAGTGAATAGCTGATGGGGCCAAAGAGTTCTCGAGGGGAAGCCGCGTAAGGTGGTCTGATGACCTGATAAAGGTTGCGGGAAGCCGCTGGATGCGGGTAGCACAGGACCTGTCGTTGTGGCGATCTTTAGGGGAGGCCTATGTCCAGCATTGAACGTCTTGCGGCTGAAATGATGATAATTATTTTAAAAGGATCATATTCGCGTTCAGTTTCCTTAATAATAAATGTCTATCAGGAAACTTGGAAAAAATGGACGTACACTGTACAAACAGAACTACAGGTTTATTAATATATATTGGGGCATAATTGTATCATAAAAAAATAGCACTCTGATAGTTGGTAAATTACTAGAAAAGTTACAAAAAGCCCATATAGTACTTATAAGGGCTACAACTATAAGGAATTTTTATATTAAGTACCTACATAATAACATTAACTTACGAGCTATGTAAGTAGGTACATATTATTTAGAAAGATGAAAGCAAGATTATATCGTGAACTCTTAGCTATTCGACTTGGAAGCAAAATATACAAGGAAACGATAACCAAAATAATTTTCTCTATGTATTAACATTGTACCTACTAAAATCATAAAGAACACTCAACAAGGTTTTAGTAGCATCGATTAAAATTGTTTATAATATGATTCAACTTCCAGCTATTATCTGAATTAATTCAATTACACAACGAACATTCGCGTTGCAAGATTTTCTAGACTCAACAAAGTGTCTAGTGACACAGCCGGTAAATAAACCGCGAGGAGAAAAGACCAAACTATGCCGACACTAGAATCGCAACCCTAGTTTCTATTATCAATTAATATTAGTACTAAAACTATTCGAGTGGACAGGAGTTGTGACGTTTTTTGTTTAGGTCAGTCGATGTTTGCGTCGGCGCTTTTGATGAAGGTACAAAGGGTGCCGCCGAGTGTCGTGTGTCACGAGCCCACCTGACCAATGTTTACCGTACGCGCATCATAACGCCAACCATACGTAGTAACACACCTATTATTACTCTGCTATGAATTTCATATGACCGTCTAATGATGTCGCTAGTACGACATCCTGTTAAATATTATTTTTAGCGTTTTGAAACAGAGCTCAGGTAGGTCGCGGCATATTTTTTGCGTGTTCGAACTTATGTGTTCGGTTGAATTTTTCTAATCTGAACTGATAATAAATAAGTATACAACTACATACATTGCTACGGTAAGGAAAAGAGGAAAATCTAATTCAAACACAAATCGGAGAAAAAAAGATCTGAAATCTTCCTTTCTGTACCTAACTCGAGAACGGAAGCTCGTAGGGAATCGTAACAACTACTGCTAGGTGCGATTTTTTTCTGATTCTTAATATATATATAACTCAATTTTGCAAAAAATGGCAGATGAACCCCCCTCTTTCTTACGACAGGAGTATAACTAATTACATGTTAATCTTAGAAGCTAATCCTAGAGGATAATATTTTTGTGCATACCGTAGAAATTTATACTACTATACAGGTGATGTTACTTTTATATGCAAAGAAAATTTGAAAAGTACTTCTCTGAATTTTATGTTTTTGTATTCACATAGGGCAAGTATTTAGGTAGTACATTACCTAACTAGTAAACTACCTATAAAATAAAACATGTGTTCTCGCCAATTAATTGTGATTTTATTTTCTTTGCTCCAGCTTTTCCCAAACTATATTTTTCGTCATGTTATTTTTGTTTCCACTTTGTGACTCACTCAAAGTTTTTAACCATCTTGATGTACATAATAATTCCTACATCATTTTGCCTATATTATAGGCTAAATAAAACACATTTTAAAGTACACATAAATAAAATACTGAAATAAAAATTGAAGCCTTAATTTTTAATAATAATGTAATAATTGAACTGTATTGTATTAGTTGACTATTATTAGTGAGACGTATGAAGCTGTTTATTTTTATTTAGGAATTCAAAGTTTACCAAAAAAGGCGATAACTTTATTATTATGTCTGGTTCGAAGTCCAACCGTTTTTTGTTATTTTCAGAAACACAAATGTTCAAACTCCTGCTTCATATTTTTAAGCCGTGACAAAAGCACTAGATTTTTTATCGCTTGTTCTGCTAATTTCATAAATTGTATATAACTAGATCTTTTATGGGTAAACATAATTAATTTAAAAAACAAAATACCGAATCGCAGTATTGTCTAATGTTGCGACCCAATATTTTATTTTCATGACCCGGTACCGTATCGCGACCACCATTTAGCAAATTATGCTTTAGCCGATAATATGATGTTCCAGAGATTGAAGTGCTTATGAAAAATACATATAGTATACACTGTACTTATTGTAAAATTAATCTTCTTCTCTGTCGTTTCGCTCTTGGCAGAGCGGTCGTGGTCACATCGAGGCGTCCAAATCAGTGTTAGAGCCGACACAGCTCTCCGCACAAATAAAACTAATAAAATATTAGATATAATATATTAAGTTCAAAGTATGTACCTATTACTTACTACGAAACTCTGGTAGAAACCGAAAAAATAAATAATTTTGCATTAATTTGAACAGTTTTATTATGTATAAGCAAATATTGCTATCGAAATGGATAATATCTCTTTGTAATTATTAAGGTTTGCTTGTTTTTGTAGTTATTTATTCCTTATAACATCAGCTATCTGCCAGTGAAAGTCCCGTCAAAATCCGCCCAACCGTTACGGATATTAAGCGGAACACTATTTTGAATTAATTTTTTTGTTATATGTATCGTGTATACTTTCATATGCATTTAGTAAAAAGTTTTTTTTTTGTATAGATTCGGCTATAGTAGATATAGGTATGGTGAACCTATATATATCTAGGTACGTTAATATTTACTTGACAAGAGTAGTGTATTCCTTGAAGTTAAAAACGTATAAAATGTAATGTTTTATTATGCACTTGCATGGCAGTCTGTAAAAACGTCTGTGTGAATTTTGGACACTAAAAATAGGAAAATTCATTCCAAATGCTCACTTTGACTTTCGTAATTGAAATTTAGATATCTGAATTTTATTTCTATTTCAGTCTATAATCCAAAAAGGCTATAAATTATTATATATACAATCTTCATGAAACATTCATAAATGCCTATAGAAAAATTGATATGTTTGTTCAACATTGTTTCGAAATAGATTTATTCCTATTTAGTGCCAAAAAATGACCAATTTGGTTTACTAAAACAGACAAAGAATACAATATTAACGAAATATTACATAGCTCTTTAAAACAGAAAAATGCATAATCATACTACACTGAAGACCTTAAATTTATATCACAATTATCATACTGAATTTTACGGTGCCGCTTGAAAAAAACAATTGCACCTATTAATGAAAACCTGTTGAGACAATGTTCAAACCAGAATAGGTACCTATAGCGTGTATTGTTTTGATTAACAAATAATAATAAACATAACATTTAGCATTTAGCCTTGAACTAGAATTATGTCGGGTCAGTAAGTAAGTAAGTACTTAGGGACCTACCTAAAATTGTAGGTTTTAATTTACATAGTTCTAATTACTTACGATCGTTTTAAATGAAATGATCAACGATGACAAATGATTCATTAAATTTAAATAGGCAACTATTTAGGTACTTAATGGTTCATGTGAATTAATTGTTATGAATTACATATTTGCGTACAATTTTATGACGCTTGTATTTCGGTTTAAATGTCATTTATTATCTTCTCAAAAGAATAGAGTTCACTTAGTGAGAATAATATTAACTTTCTAAGAAAAATAAATACATACCTAAAAAGATTTTTTGTTTAACTATCAACTTATATTTATGGAAACATAATATGTATATATTCACCTGAAATTTACTACACATACTCTTCAATAAATTATTAATAATAATATATAATAATAAAATAAAATAAATTAAAGTACCAGAGCAAAATGCTGATCAAAACAGGAGAGGAATTAGGCAAAAAGGAGACATCCCTTAAAATTAATTTAAAAGATATATCCTAAAATAGAAAATATACTCCGAGTAGATTATATGTGGATGTGCCAACGAATAATTGTCTCTACAAGAAATTCTGCTGTCGACCATATAAATGACGAAATTTTAAAACAGGTATCAAGTGATAGCAAAAATAAATCAATTGATACGGTTGTAAACACGAGTTTTCGTTACATACAAGAGTTTTTGAATTTTCTCAATCCATCAGGACTTGCACCTCTTAGCCTAAAATTAAAAGTCGGACTTTCAATTATTTTGATGCAAAGTTTGAATCCTGTTAACATGTGCAATGTGACAAAATTCCATGTCAAATAATTCAAAAATAATATTATCGAAAACATTATCCTCACTGGACCAGCACATGGTCAAATTGCGCACATTCCTCGCATCCTTGTAATCCTTGCGGATTTAGTTTTCCAATTTAAGCGTCTTCAATTTCCGATGATAATTTAATTTTGCTATTACTATTAACAAATCTCAAGAACACACTTTTAATTATGTTAGAGTTAATCTACGAAAATAATGTTTTTGACATCGACACTTATATGCTGCTCTCTCTAGGATAGGTAATACTGAAAACCAATACATCTCAATTCCAACATGAATTGGACCTAAAAACGTCGTGTAATCTGAAATTTTACATTAATATAATTTTTGAAGGTTGATCTCTATATATCTCTATCACCGAAGCTGATTTCAATAAATTTGGAGATAAATAGACCATAACCCAGACTAGGACTAGGATACTTTTTATCCCAGTAAAAAGTTCCTGTGGGTAAACCTGTTCTTAAACCTTCTATAGTGTATGTATGCCACTCGTCGCCAGGGAGCATGTTAGTTTTAGGATGTCTTGTACTAGGGGCAAAATAGAGGAAGGACATTTGCAATTGGTCGCATTTACATGAAACTTGGTTGTAATACCTACGTATTCTTCAATAAAATTATTAAAACACGTATTTGCAACACATTATTCAAAATTAAATTTCTAAGGGTGTTGTATCATCAGCGTAAAGTTTTACTTGCCCTAATAGTCCCAATTCGCCAATTCCGTTAAGATATATTAGAAAAAGAAGAGGTCCCAAAATTGAACCCTGTGGAACGCCAAATTCGCTTATTTTACAATTACTAACTTTACCTATTTATGCTATTTGCTGTCTATTTTTAAGATATGACGATAAAATTTAATATGCGTTGTTCGCATTTCCGATGCTCTATAGCAAAATAGGTAGTAATAGTTTGTGACACGGTATCGAAAGCTTTTTAAACGTCCACAAATATTCCTAAGACAATTTTTCAAACTGACCATAACAAAGTTATCTTTATTTTACCTTAATTAATATTGTGAACTAAGAACTGAATACTATTCTCGAACTTAATATATTAATCAAGTGCGAATGAGCTTTCACTGTCGCTCCTAACCAGGACACAATAGCCGCGCAAACGTGTAATAAGTACCTAATCTCAATGGAGATACAAATTACAAAGGGACCGAACAAAGCTATGTACAACAATCGGTACAAAGCCTTGCCTACGAAACTAAATTACGAGAGCAATCTCTTCTATTAACCTCACCGGGCCCGCGCGGCTGTGTCACCAAAAATTTGCATTACCGAACAAACTCACTTAACAAACGATACAATACTTTCTATCATTATTGCGATAAAGTTCCAAATGTGAAAGTGGTAGATAGGGAATAGAACCTGGTTGTTATAAGTAATGAAATGCTTGGAGCAGTTGGAGCAATTCGCATTATTACCGATCGATACGGAAGGCAGTGCTCGGTAAGCTCCGCCTATTGGGAGGTGCGCTGCAGCTTCGGGAGCAGATACAGGCGCCGTACGAAGCGGTGCTTTTGATGTGACCCCCTCTCCCCGCCGCGCAAGCGCAAGGCCCGATAACGAACACACACAAGCTCATAACGTCGCGCGCGTTCTAGCAAGCTGGTTGTCAGTATTGTAACCGGTTTGTCAGTGACGACATTGTATTGATACCAAAGTGTGCCGTGCATAACCGAGTGTGTAGCAAGCAAGCTGCTTAGTGTTCTGTTTTCGTTTTTGAACAATTATTATATTTATGGAAATGGAAGATAGTTCCGACGATATCAACATCGAAGAGGAACAACACACCGAAGTTTATCATAGTGAGTGTTTTTTTAAACCATTGGACATTTGGGAGTTATAAAATTTTAGGCAAACATAAAAAATTGTATAACTTTGTTGTATATTATTTATGTAATTAAATGATATCAAATATGACATCATTTTGTTATTTTATTGATCTTGAGATACAAAGAGACTTTACAACATTTGCAATGGTTGTATTTATTTTATAATTGGATTGTTTGGTGGCCCTCAAAAACATTCAAGTTATTTATGTTTACTAGGGAAGAGCTAGATTGTTAAATCTTTTAAGAGATCACATTAGAGATTTAATTTAATTTACGAGTTGTTTAGTTTATGCATATAAAAGTACTTAAAAAAATGAACTATTATAAGCTTAACATTTTAATTAAACCGCTGTAATGTGTCCACAGACTATCCGCCTGACTTCCCCATAGAAGCGTTGGTGAAGCTAGAACGTCCATCGCCACCGTTGCCAACTCCGCCGCATACGCCTACCGACGACACGCCTCCCGCCGTCGTTATCTCCCGTCACCAGCCCGCGTGGCCACCATCTGCACCCCAACCGTACCCCACATACCCCCGTCCAATGCAGTACCCATACGATAAAGTCCCTTACCCTCATCCAGCCATGTCTTACGTGCAAGCCCAAGTCGCTACACTGCCACCTACCGCGCCGTATCACGCTATGCTTGTGAACCAATGGATAAGAAACGCGGCCCTCTATCATCATTCGATGAGGTATCCAGGAGCGATGGCTCAACGATTACCGGGGAGGAATCCGCCACCGATGCGAGCACCAGGTGTGCCGGGCGCGAGGCCTAAGAAACAATTTATTTGCAAGTATTGTAATCGGCAGTTCACGAAGTCCTACAATTTGCTCATCCACGAAAGGACGCATACAGACGAGAGGCCTTACTCTTGTGATATATGCGGGAAGGCGTTCCGAAGACAAGACCACCTCAGAGACCATAGGTAAGTTAATCTTAAGTATTCGGTGACAGAATTACGATACTGTATTGAACAGGTTTTCTGATATTTGTAACTTGACTCTATTTTTGATATTCCAAGACTTATGAATAATATTTCCATAAATGATCACGATCAATAAATTGTTTTGTAATGAAAATCTAATTTAATGTTTGTCAACATCACGTGCTTTAGCTTTAGTATACGTTTTCACCAAGGCATTGTTGACGATAACATAGAAAAAGAAACAAATTAAAATTTTAAACCTTTTCGTGAGGTCGCGAGGCGGCGCGGCTCGCGACCGCACGCGTTCCTCGATCAACCGGTTTTTTCTTTACGATCACCATATCTGTCTTAGTCTGGCGTCGAACAAATTACACGTTATATTTCTTCGCTTTTATGAGACTAGTGTTTTTTTTCTCTCTACTAATATCCTATCGTATATAATAGCCGTCTAATGTGTTAGTGAAGCAGAATCACTTCAATTTTCATTCAAAGCGCTCATTATTTCCCTATTGAGCTATAAACATTCGTGTAGATGTTTGTTTACACTCGTTTAGTGGTGTAGCCCCTCGAGAGGTGAAAGTTGTGTTTACATGAGATTAATATTTATATTTCTTAATTTTCAGGTACATCCACTCAAAAGAGAAGCCTTTCAAATGCACCGAATGCGGTAAAGGGTTCTGCCAATCGAGAACGTTGGCGGTCCACAAAATTCTACACATGGAAGAATCTCCCCACAAGTGTCCCGTTTGCAATAAAAGTTTTAACCAAAGATCGAATTTGAAGACACATCTACTGACGCACAGTGATGCGAATAAACATCATTTAGAACATCTCGAAGGATGTCAAGAAGTTTCATCGACGAGTCAATCTGAAAGTTCGCTGCTAGATCTTTCGCATAAACCTTCACCGGCTGTATCACAGCAACAGCCGTTAGTTAGTCCCCATCAATCACCAGTAGAAGCCCCTAAAAGAACGTTAGGCTTTTCAATAGAAGATATCATGAAGCGGTAAATTCTATAAAATTAAGGAATAATTATAAGTTGTGTACAAATAATTTATTAATGTACCTAAGTAAAATATGGAGCTCCTATGAAGAGGCTTACTAATTAATAGATACATTTATTCCATAAGTGATATTACAGCTTTTTATGTTTATAAAGCCAAAGAAGTATTCTTGAACTGATTACTAAATTTTCTTATCTTTGTACGATTGATTTTCCTCAACGCCTTCTTAGTATTAAAAGTATTACTTGTGAATAATTCTGTCAACAATATCTTAGTCACAATGTATAGTAGATAAATCTATTGTATCATCAATATTTAAAACTGAATCACTGGATCGTTGATTACGATTAAGCTCTGATCTTCTTGCACTGAAAAGACTGATTTTTTTTAATTTTATTACTGTTATGTTTTAGAGATTTATTTATTATGATAATTGATTACTTAGGTCTAAACTTAGTAAACTATAGTTACCGAAAAGTATTACCTTTGTTTTTAAGTTCACTCGCTCCAAATCTTGTGGCTATGAAACAATTCAGGTCATGTTCAAATTAATGTAGATATTTACATACATATATTAATTGTAATAACTTTGTACATTCCTGTAAATATGTAAGTAGTATAAGCGTGCCACCAAATAGTTAATAAGCTTAAGAGTCTACTTATAATAAAAGAAATAATTTTAAAAAGAAATAGAAATGAATCTTATACTTTTCGTTTCATTTATTTTATTTCCTTAAAGTTAATTAGTTATTGGATATTTAGATCTAACATTCCTTGTTAGTTTTTTTCACTAAATCAAAAGATATTTGAAGTAAATAATTATTTTATTTTGTCTATAATTATTAACCAATCATGTCTTATATAATTATGTATAATGTTAAAATTAGTATACCAATTAAAAATTTAAATCTTAGCTAAATTGGTGCATTATACCAGTTGCGAATTGTTTAAATAAGAATACGATAACTTTTATCAAGTGTTTTAACTATTACAAAATATTATGTATTAATTTTGAAACATTATATATTAGTTACAATATCTTTGGTAGGAATGTTTATTGAAAGATAAACTAACTTTTATTAGATATACCTACAAAAAAAATGCATCTATATATTTTTTGTAAGTAGAAATGTATATTACTATCAAGAATATCAAGTATAATTACTATCATCGCGTAAACTTTATTAAGACACATAGCAGATCTTTTTTCTACATTAGCTTCCAAATTACCTACACCAGTTTACTGAGTAATATAGAGTAAAAACTGAGTCTGTAGTATAAGTACATATATATTTAGAAGTAAACGGTCTAAATAACGGTGTTTTCATGATGGCGTGCCCTCTCGCCCATTAGAGAGTGGCCTATGGACCATGGCGTCATAGTTCATGCGATATCCAACACGATCATTATAAACGTAATGTAACACACAAAATTAATTATAATTACACGTTTACGTGTTGGGTGTAATTTGGAATGAGTAGAACTTGTTTTAAAAATGTACGGGATATTATTACTGTAAAATAAAATGTTTTTGTATGTTATGAAGTAGATAGATGTCGTGGTCACTGCAGCCTATCTATGCACAACCGACTACAAAAGGACCGCAAGACCTGAGGCTACTTCTGAGGACTGAGTTAGAACACCTCGTGCACCAGTGCATGTTATCAACCCTTCGGCCCGGTACGCGTATTGCCGTTTCCTTGTTCAATACGAGGAACCGGAGACTTGAAAAAGCATGCATTTGTGTGATTAAAGCCGCCTATTCATTAACATTTGTTTATAAACACGTTTGCATAAACTTGTTGTTGAGTCGCTGTCAACATGTTGCGGTCAACATTTGTGTTGCGGAGTTGATCACGTCATGTTGAAGAGTTGCCGCTTGGCGAGCGAATACATTAGTTTAGCAACAAATAAATGAACAGTTTTAAATATGGCAGTAGTGTTGAGCAATGAAAAAATATGAACTTGATAAAATTATTTGAATTTAAAACATTATTGTGGGATTCTTCGAATAAAGGATATAAAGTTAGAACAAGAATTTTTTGTTTGATTTTTTTTTAAATACACAGAACACAGCAGCGCTACTTCCTCAGGCAACAATTTGACGCAGACTAGCGTGTGGACGGGAAGTATGGCTGTAAACATGAGCAACTGTTGCTCAACAAATGTTTACAATAAATACGGGGCTTAATACTATTAAGAAACCCTTGTTGATGTTAAGTCACTGAGACCCGAAATGAACAATGAAATGTAGTGCTTACAGGCACACAGAGCCATTTTTTTATGTCTCACTATTGGTACTGTTAACCATGAACTCAGAAGCCTCAGACGCAAGCCCGGTAAAGCTGTAAAAGCCGTAAAGGCTCCAGGGCCCCTAAGGCTAACAGTATAGTCAGTTCGAAAAAAAAAAAAGCCTCAGACGACTTTTACAGTTTCACCGAGACATATAGTCATTACAATTCTTTGTTAGTACGAACTATTATTACTGTGTCATTAGACTTATTAAATTAATGCTCGGAATAAGAAATAATACAAAAGTGTTATGATATTATAAAAGTTTTTTTCTAAAGCTCGCCGGCCACTACCGCGGCACGCATTTTTTGAACATTTGTTCAAAAATTAGGCATAATCTTATAACTTATAACAATATAATAATTATACAAACATGGAAGTATTATAATCTCCGGTTCCTCCTATTGAAGAAGGAAAAAACAATACGCCTGCAAGCACTACATTTCAATTTTCAATGCCGAGTCTTAGTGACTTGAAACCTTAAAACCAAAAAGGGTTTGTTGATATTATTAATCAAAGAAATCCTTGCTTATTTAAAAGAAACGGCAATACGCAACCGGTACACAGCGGAATGAGGATTGCTGCTTTTTGGCAGAAATAGGTGTGGCGGTGATGCTGTATGCAGGCGAACCTTGCATAGGTTCTACCACTATTAACAGTCTGGGGCTATGCCTGTGGGAACAAGCCTTTGCCCAGCTGTGAGACATTTAGAGGCTGGTATTATGTCCATCTTGTTTAGGAATGAAGCCTGTGATCTCTAACTTCCACAGTAGTGACAATGTTAATTGCGCTACGGTACAATGAAAGTAACAAATGAAATGTTTGTAATTCATTGTTGCTTGCTATTTTTCAGGATGGCACTCGGCCATATTACCTACCTATAGCGTTTTATATAAAGTAAATCTATACGTACATCTCTTACCAAGGGCGTAGCCAGGTACAGGCAAAGGGGCAGCTTCAGGTGAAGGTAGGCTGAGTGTTGGCTGACTTGACTTCTACACAACGTAAATGCTCCAGCATTATATGTAGTACTAGTTGTGCCCGCGGCTCCGCTCGCGTGGACTACAGAATGCCGTCGGTTGAGCGCACGTGCGATTATGCAGTTTCCGCTATCACACACGGCGATCGCCCACCAGTTATCCTAAAGACAAAAATGATTATTGCGAGTGATCCTTAGAAGACATATATAGGTATGCTATCGCTGACTTTTTTGTAAATATTTTTAAGATCTACAATTATGTAGCGTAAGCCGCAAAAGCGTTTTTTTTTCTGACTTTATTCACCGTTATCGTCAGTACTTATTTCGTATGTTACTTCATGTAGTAACATATATCCTATAACCTGACCAGATAACATATCTATAAATTATTAAAGGAAAAAACGCGTGAAAAAACATAAACGGACAGAGAGACGTTGAGTTTTATAATATGTATAAAGTAGTCTGGTTGGAAAAATAAAGGTAATTTTTTTTTTAAGAAAGGATTGAAGATAATGTTAATGGAGTTTTTAAACAGAGTTTTTTCTACAGAAATACAATGTTGTGATATTGATTTTCTTCAAGCGCTGTTCTGTACAAAAAGTAGGTATACGAGGCGTGAAGAGGCATTTCAACAGACTGGCATGACATCGAAGATTGCCAATGAAATTTATGTCACCGACGGTCGCCGTTATTTGTGGACATTACCGTATTTACCATCAGGTACTGTACAGTAATTTTGTCAAGTAAGTATAAAAAAGTATCTAAGTGTATTCACGGATTTTTATTGGCTTTCATCAAGATGTTTGAAGGCCGATCTCAAAATGCGGATAGTTTGTCGATATTCATATATACAATATACATAAGTGCCTATATATTACCATTAAATGCAGTGCACTAATAATAAAAATATTAATTAAAATACAAGACCGCATAGGTACTTTTTTTTTTTTTTTTTTTTTTTTTTCGAACTGACTACACTGTTAGCCTGAGGGGCCCTGGAGCCTTTACGGCTTTTACAGCTTTACCGGGCTTGGGGGCGAGCGCTTAGGGCACTCAGCCACGAAAGCTAAGCAACAACATCCGAGGGCGCCAAAGTGGCCGAACCTCGGCTCGGACTGTTGCGCGTATGCAATTAAGTCGCGATCTGACTAAATCCCTATCATTCGATCTAAACTAACTATACATATATACATGTTTCTGCCCCCTGGGAGGAGGGAAGGAACATGTGTATGTGTATTTAGTGGTCTGACATTTTTGTCTACTCTAACTAGGCAAAAAAAGAAAAAAAAAAGGTCCCTTACAGAACCTATGTACCTATGTGTGTTGTGCATGTATGTATAATGCAGTGTCATGTATGGCTGTGAAAGCTAGTGATTGTAGAGTCACTTGTATCGCGCGAGCGGCTGCTTGTCTCAAGGGCTCCATGCCGATGGATCGGACCTAGGCTTGAGTTGCCGCAGAGGAGGCGCATAGGTACGTAGATACCTAGTTCTATCCCTAACAAGTGAAAATATTTTAACGAACAAAAACGGTATAATATCTATGTCAGCAGTTCGAGTAACAAACAAAAAAAACAAGTATTTTACGAGTATTTACAAATAATGACTTTTATCAAAATAAAAACCATTAAAATACGTATTAATCTATCTCAAAAGTGATCATGTATCATTAGGATATTTTCTTAAAATCTAACAATCTACTTGTCGCGCCATCTAGGTCAATCCGATTGAACTACAAAATGTCATTTGTCACAACACGATGTCGCTATGTTACGCGTATTTGGTAGATTTTAGTTTTAAGAGATGTAATTAGAATAAAGTTTGTAATTTAGTACATCATGAACAAGGTAAAAAAAGATGATTTGTTATTACCCGCTGGTTTGTTTTAAGTTATATTTGGTCACATGAATAGAAATTTACCAATAACAAATGCAGCTAATACCTATGGGTACCTAGGTCTTCTTCTTCTTTTTCCTAACTTGGCAACTAGTCCTCTTTATTAATGACCATTACTGTCATTATTGTGTGGATGTGGAACGTAAAGTATTCAGTAATCAAACATAATGGTGGCTCCCTTGTTAGAACTTTCCAAGGAGTTTTTGTGGCATCGCAGAGTTCATGGTCCTTGTTGTTATTTGCAATCCATTTCTTCACTTGTGCAAAACGCCACCTCTATTACAAAATATAGGGTTAATAACACAAATTTATGAATAAAAAACAAAAACCACTACATGACAGTCCAAGATCTCGCTTTTTTTACAACTGACTATATTGTTAGCCTTAGGGGCCCTGGAGCCTTTGCGGCTTTTACAGCTTCTACGGGCTTGGGCCAAGATCCCGCGAAAAATTCTACCTAGGCCCAAAGTAGATAGGTAACTCTACCTACTTATTCATTTCGTCTGTTTATTATTATTAGAAAAGTTAGTTACTCTGCAGTCAGTTAAACTAAAAAATTGTTGCGAATTAAACTATTATCCTTGTGTACGTTTCCTGTATATATGAAATAATATATTAATTGATCTAATTTGAGTGCTCATATCTTAAAATCATCTACTTATTTAACGTTGTAGAAATTACTTTATTTTTATTGATTTGCATGATACCATTTGATAAAATTAAACATACTCTAATCAATTTAGGCCCTAAGAACGCAGTAATTAACGTTAAAATACTACCATCGAATTACCAGCAATACATTTATCAGTCGATGATTACTTACATCAATACCATGTAAACATTATTGAGAAAAGCCGGCAAGAAACATAATCTGTATTTTTTTTTATCAGTGTAAATAATATTTACTGTTAGTACCTAATTATTTTATTTCAATGATGTACAAAAGGGGGACAGGGTCTCATCTGCCTCTAGTGTAGTTACATGAACGCACCTTTGCGACAAATTTTTAAATTGCGGATTATTTCAATGTCTGCTATTAATATAAAAATACCTTACAACGATGAATATAGAATAGGGATTAAGAACGGAGGCAGAAATAGATTTGCACGTCGTGGCATATGTAAATAATTTTGTTAAGGTCCTAATTATATGTTATACCTGTAGTAAGAGAATAGAATTCAACATATTATGTAATTGTGACAGTATTATTATATTTTGTGTTTAAGTATATGAAGAGTAAAGAAATAAACTATGCCAATCCTTCTAGACGTTTTAAATTGTCATAGCATAAAAATACATCAGCTAGGTCTAAAAGTTTAATTTCTACTTTAATATTATAATTATATTTTCTTACATTTTATATATTTTCCCGCTCGGCACAAATTACAGTATTAGGTATTGAAAATGCTTAATACTAACATTATTTTGGAGAAATCAAGTCATACCATAACACTTAACAATCTAAAATTTCACTATTTATAGAAAGAGACATTGATTTATTATCTTTAACGCCAACTTTATTTATTATTGTGACTCATTAAAAAGTATTTCACATGTGTGATTGGAACTGCAAGTAACATAAAAATCAATGCATATTCCTTAGGAATGATTTGATTGCATTGCTATCAATTTAATAATTGCAATAATGCAGAGCCGACGGAATCGACGCATTGTGATCAACTGATTGATGCTTGAAACTTAGCCCGCGCAATTTACCAGTCAATGAAAATTGCAACAAATCCCGTCTGATTGGGGTCTAATCGTGAATTCTTCTTCGAAGCAACGCTTTCCCATGACTATTTTGAAATGCCAATAATTGTCGAGATCAAACACAGTTTCGGACCTTTTGTTCCAATTAACATCAATTGAGCGGAGATTAAATTCGAATTTTGCCAGATTAGGTCAGATTGAGGCGATTCTTTAGGTGGTTTATCTGTCAGTGGTCAGAATCTGACCAATTCATTTGATATATGAATGTCGGGAATGATTTATTTACGTTTTTTAATGACGACTCGCCTAAATTACGCAAATTGCTTCCAATAGGCCTATTTTAGTAACGAAACGTATTCTTGAATGTTTTTCATTAAAGCGTTAGTTTAGAAATATTTAAATTATAGTTATCTATCACACCTACTTGTACAATGCTTAATCTATATTTGAACAAGACTTTATCATACATTTTAGTATTACTACATCATTATTTACTTCTATATCTTCTATACATATTATGAACTCAATGTCTCTCTGTTTATCTGTCCAGTTATGTTCTTTTCACGCGAAAACAACTTGTCTAATTTACGTGTTTTTTGTTTTCATTCATAACTTGTTCTGGCCAGGTTAAGATAAAGTAACGTACGAAGTAAGCAGTGACGATAATGGTGAATCGATTCGGGAAAAAAGACGCATTTGGGGAGCTTAAATGGCTTACGCTGAGTAAACGATGCGAGATATATCAAATTAATGTTGTACATAATTCTAAATCTTAAAAGGACCTACAAAAAAGTCAGTAATAGAATATATCTATCTTCTAAGGATCATCCATTACTCGTATGAAATATATAAAGCATTAATAAAGTACCTAATATATTTATAGTAACTAATAATAAAGACTTATTTTGTTTGCAACAACAAGACTGAATAAATATCAATTGTTACCCAGTGGTCGAAATTCGACCGTAATTAATGAAGTTTTAAGTTGAACGTTATTGTGGTTCTTTTGTTAAAGAGTAACTATGTATCGTATAATTATTGCATATATTTTTTTTAATATGTTTGCCATTTCATTGCCATGCCATGCCAGTATCATTATCATCGCAGCAGAAAAATATCTACTGCTGGACATAGGCCTAACCCAATAATCGCCACAATGAGCGGTCCTGCGCTGTTTGTATCCAGCGGGTTCTCGAAACTTTCACCAAGCCATCGGTCCACCTTGTGGAGGGTCTGCCCACGCTCTATCTTGCTGTACGTGGCCGCCACCCGAGAACTCTTGCAGTAAGAACGTAAACAAACGACAGACTATTATGTGTTTGACATTGGCAGTATGAACGTAAACATTGAATTTATTTGTAACACATATTATAATTATAAATAGCTTTCCGCGGATGGTTAAACGGTATGGATACGCACAGCTGCAGTGTCTCAATAGCTCACTACAAATGAGTTAGAAGTTTCATATCATAAAATATTTTGACCCGCATCATCAAACAATAATACCACTTAATGAAGATTGCGATCCCTTAGGCTAGAACAAACGTAACGATCACTGAGGTAGCATAGCGGAAACTTTAGGGCATTATATAAAGATTTACAACTCGTTTACACAATATATCTGTTAGCTGAGTCTGATATTTTTGAACAAGATTTATGTTATAGCTCTGAGCGTTATCCCCTTCGCTCCTAACTAAATTATTATTTTTTCTTTTCGTAAATGATTTATAGCCTGATCATTTAGTATCTGTTGTTTTGTAGGTATTTTAAATATTGTTTACTGAATAACGGTTTAATATTTTCAGTAGAAGTCGATATCACTGATGCATTTTACAATTGTGATAAAATACAAAAGTCTTCTCCTTATATTTAATCGAAACGTGTTTATCCACAATTCTGCCAACGTCACGTGAATATAATTTTATTCCAATTACTATTTTAATCTTTAATCTTTGCACTAATAAGACGGTGGTTCAGTTTTAAGTAGTAGAGAGTTTTTGTGGCAAATTACAACGCATGTTCCTTATTATTTATAATACACTAAACTTGTACACAATAACCAAACTACATCACTTAAAATGCTACCAAAATTACATAATATAGGGCTAAATAACATGTTTATGCATGTAAATAAAACCACCATATAACCAATCAAGATACCGCTAAAAAGTCAATAGAAAGTCTACTCAATATATAAAATTCTTAATTCCCTGGAGCCATTAGAGGATTTTTTTTTTTTTTTTTTTTTTCGAAATGACTATGCTGTTAGCCTTAGGGGCTCTAGAGCCTTTGCGGCTTTTACAGCTTCACCGGGCTTGGGGGCGAGCGCGGAAGGCACTCAGCCGCGAAAACTAGGCAACAAGCTCCAAGGGTGCCAAAGTGGCCGAACCTCGGCTTGGGCTGTTGCCGATCATGCGAAAAAGTCGCGATCTGATTGAATCCCTATCCATAGAAATTCGAGCTAACTAACTGTACAAATATATATGTTCCTGCCTTCTGGGAGGAAGGAAGGAACATGTGTATATGTATTTAGTGATTTGGTAATTTTTGTCTAAACTAACTAGCCAAAAAAAGAAAAAAAAAGGTCCCTTACAGAACCTATGTACCTGAGTGGTGTACATGTGTGAAGTGCAGTGTTATGTGTGTGTGTCGATAGCTAGTGAATCCAGTGTCACTGTATCGCGCGAGCGGCTGCTGGCTCAAGGGCTCCATGCCGGAGGAACGGGCCTAGGCTTGAGTTGCCGCTGGAGAGGGTGGTCGTGGCGGGTGTGCAGGAGCGAAGTTAACCGCTCGTCCCCTACGGAGGGAACGGTGGTTTCGCGGCCGTGGCCGCAAACACGCTTGACTTGAAGAGACGGATGGGTACGACGCGTTAGCTACCGTGATTTCGTCATCGGGGTCGGTAAATATGTTCCGCGGCCTACGTTTTGCCTTCGGGGCGTCTGGGACTGGGGTATATGTTGCGGCGCATGCTACTAACGGGTTCGGATGGTTTGAAGCTCTGTCGAAATAGCTCTTCGCAAGAGTTTTGATGTAAGATTTGATCGAAGGAAGTTCCATATCTTTATGGAGGTCTTCGTTTCGAACAAACCATGGGGAATTAACTATTTTGCGTAAAAACCGATTTTGCAACGTTTGTAAGGGGCTGAAGTTTGATTTCGCCATATGGGCGAATACTACGCAACTGTATGTTAAGATCGGTCGGATACAAGTCTTGTAGAGTGTAAGCTTATGTCTAAGAGACAATTTACTTACCGAGCATAGCAGAGGATGCAAGCGAGCCAAGACCATAGCAGCCTTGTTTCGGACTCTACGGACATGTGCCCTGAAGCTAAGCGTATTATCGAGGGTGACACCCAGGTATTTAGTCTGGGTAGCCCAGGGGATCGGGACACCGAAAAGGTGGAGGGGTTCAAGTGTCTTTCGTAGTTGTCCGGGATTAAAGAGAATCGCGGTACTCTTATCAGGGTTGAGAGCTATGCGCCATTTACGGAACCACCTGCCGAGTTGGGTTACGGCGCGTTGGACGCGCGATCTGAGGTGAGTTCTGTGCCTGAGTGAACTGTAAATGACCGTGTCATCAGCGTATAAGCCTACCTCGACCCCAGGGAGACGTGGGAGGTCGCTGATGTACAGATTAAATAGACAAGGCGCCAGAATGGAGCCCTGAGGGACACCTGAGCGTATTGAGTAAATTAGAGGATTTAACAACTTCACCAAGCTTGAGGGCGAGCGCGGAAGGCACTCAGCCGCGAAATCGAGACAACAAGCTCAAGGTTGCTAAAGTGGCCAAGGGGGCCAAAGTGGCCATGCAAATAAGGTCGCGATCTGACTAATTCCCTATCCGTACAATTCGATTTAACTAACTATAGGTGTATACATGTTTCTAGTACATATACGTGTAGGTACCATAAAAAAACTTTTTTTTTCTCGTCTATCCTGTAGTGTGGGTTTCGCTGGATATGTCGTACAAAAATATTGTGGGTGTGTGAAAATCATTTTTGATTCAGGGATCAATTTGCGCATTATTAGGCCTTTAAGTGCAAATTTTTGCTACGAGTCAAGTGGACCCCTCCCTGCCATCAAAATGGTTGTTTTTGGATATGTGAAAAAATTCACGGCAGTGGTATACCTATACAATGAAGTTAAAGGGAAAACTAGCACAGTTTATTAGGGTTTGCAAGTTACTTCTAAGTTTGCAAGACCTCTTCTAAGTTTGCATATTGTGACAGGCAACTACGGAACTTTACACTCTGCGTGGTCCGACACGCAATTGACCGGTTTTTTTGTTTTTATCATGGCAAGGAAAAGTGACGGGACTGTAGTTAATGTTAATTATCGTAAGAACAGTGCAATCCAACAACATCGGCGACCGCCGAGAGATCTAAAATCGATCGTCATTTGAAGGTCTCAAATCGGGCTGCTCAAATTCCTCTTCACGTTTATGTTTGAAGGACTCCATGTACTAGGAAGACTTCATAATATTATCCGTAAAACAATAAAAAAAAGTAATAAATCTAATATGATAAACTATGTATTTAAAGTATTCGATCTCATATTTCAAGTAACCGCTCGCTCCCCGCGGCGTTCGCGCCACCTGGCTGTTGTACCGCACGGTATTCACTGGCAGCTGTCAATCACTCACAAATCATTGATATAATAGGTCTCATTTCAACCAATTAGAGGGCCAAGTCGCACCCACAGAATTGTGATGAAAAGCGAAAAACCACCGGTAGAAAAGCTAATGTATGTCGTGACACACGGTGACTGAGTTTATGCAACAAAGCCATAACGATTGCTAAAAAAAAGGTAGCATAAAAGCCACTACAACCGTTTTTTTTTTATAGATTATATGTTTAGCTTTTAATCATAATCTCACTGGCTGTTAAGTGACGATGTTCTCTAAAAAAATAAAACGCTAAGACAAGAGGAAGTTTTAAGTGCAGTTACCGAAACATACCTATAGGTGCTCGGTGATAGATTTTCAATTTGAGGACAATAGCTAGCCAGAGAGGTTTTAGAAAACCTATCATCAAGCTGAATTAAAATATAGTATAAAAAGTTAATAGATATGACTTTCTAAGTAAGTTACGATGTAATAGTTATTCCAAACTAGTACTACCCTATCTTTGTAAACTGGTTGATTGAGTTAGCTATAATGTGTTTAAATAAGTGAATAAGTGAAAAATAAGATAAAGTATTTAAGGTTGACGACAAAAGTATCAATTTGAAACACAACTGAATTCATACTCCATAATATTATTTTAGGGACGGAGACAAATAATAACAAACTTATTTAAATTTCTCATTAACTCTAATAATGAACTCCACATAATAAACTACAATAAGCGGTATAAAGAAATATAGTTTTGTAAAATAGGCTCGTAGAACTTAGTGACTGTAGGTCAATTTTATCTAGCACGCAATATTGAGGTATATTTACTTATTTATATCGAAAACAAGCAATTTCTTTAACGTTGCGTGATTGTACAAACTTCCTAAGCCTCAATCATGATTCTTTGTTTATTTTATCTTCCTATTTATATAACCTTGTTCGTTGTATGATTGACTGTAATCGATTTTGCGTTTCAAAGGTGTGAAGCGCTTCCTCAATAAATATAAATAATTATCTTTAAGATTGTTTAAATACAATTCGTGTTCCGTATTGGTTATATAATCAAAACCAGATTCAAATAAAAAAAAATGTTGATACATAATATGATGAATGAATGAATGAATATTGATGAATAAAATGTGGAATTCAATTCAACGTTTCTATAATGACAATTGTTTGACAATATTTTCTCTAATTTATGTTGGTACGTACACTTCTTTAGTAGATAATTTTTCATACGCCATCTACAACGCTCTTAGCGGTAGCGTCAAGAAAACTAACTTGAAGCAATGATGGCTCAGTGTTAGTGTATCCGACTTTGTGTTGATAAACGTGAGTTCGAATCCCTACAATGAGCTTGAGCTTTTTCGGTGAAGGAAAATATCGCGAGGAAACCATAGCATGGTGGTAGGGCTTTTTCTAATGCCCGCCTGGCTAGCTACCACCCTCAAGTCGAAAATCTATAGCCAAGCACCAATAGGTGTGTTCCGGCAGCTGCACTTGAGAGTCAGTCTGCCACCAGGTTTAGCGTGTCCATCATCTTGGGCCACATCGTCAATTAACTTCAAGTGAGATTGTAGCCAATTCGCCAAAACCTATAACGATAAATAAAAATATTTAAAAACTATAGGTTTTAGATTTATAAGTAGAAATGTCGATTTATCTATATCTACTAATATATATAGCTCAAAAGATTGTTTGATTGAACGTCTTAATCTCTAGAACTACCAATTGGATTAGAAAATGTATTTTTACATTATATAGCCTATTTATTAACGAAAATTATAGGCTGTACAACTTTACGCTTCGACCCTAAGAAACGGAGCAGTATCCATGAACGTCAAGTAATCTGGTAAGCTGTAAACAAGTAAGGGAAATGAGAAAAACGATACCCGATTGAGTTGGAGGCGCGGTGGGGGGGAGGTGGTAAAAAAACTTACACATATGAAACTCTGGAGCAAGGCTAGGATTGTATTATATGTAATAAAATAATTAGTCATTAAAAAAATTATACTCAAAAATTATATTAATAAACATTAATAGGTAACAATAATTAGGTACTCTTTTAATAATTACTAAAATCTGATTTCGTATTTTATAACCCGTGTCAATTTAAACCCTATCATTTAATACAATTCGTATTGCGTGCTGTTAATTAACAACGTATCATTCGATAATTACCGTGTCAAAAACTGACAATTAAATAGATCCTAGCTCAGAAGGGTAAAGTGGGGCAATCTCTCAATCGGACCACTAAAATCCGCCATCCTTCTAAGTAAAAACAGGTAAAGATTCAAAAATAGAAAATCGACGCTTGTAAACCAGAATGTATAATTATAAAAGATCAAAATTTGTGCTTTAGGCAGTTATTAAATGAGGCAAATGCGGTTATAATAGTCTCAACAGTTCGGTTGAAATGATACAAAAATTGTTATAATTTTGTTGTGACCCAAAGATTTCAGTTTTGCGGTCACTACGTGCCTTCCGTTGTTCCTTATATCATTTTGCAAAATAGAATGATTTCATTTCTATAATTAATGGTGTGTGACAGTATTTTATGTCATATAAATTATGACTCTCGTGAAATTTATTAGGATGAGATGTTTTAAAATGGTCCATGATTATAGTTATTTATAAAAGCGGTGACTGTTGTTTTGGGACTGAACTGTACTTTATATCAGGTACTTTGAACTGTGTAATTTTTTTAAAGATTACTAGGTACATAATATTAACTGCATTTTGTAGGTTGGTTTCATTTATTGGTTGAAAACGTATGCATTTTTAGAGAAATTGTCACTAATTTATGACCGTTTTTTTATATAGGTATAAAATAATATAAATGATTACATCATTATGTCCTTGTTTTATACTATTATATAATAATACAACATTTTAGTAAATAAATATATATATTAGGGTGGGCCAAAAAAAACTTTTTTTTTTCTTAGCCACTACGAAAATATCGTTCAAGATAACGAAAAAAAAATTCTGGTAAAGTTTCAGCCCTTAATATTAGTATTAAGAGGTGACTTGTTGTGATTTTTGATTTCCCATTTAAATAACATAAGTTTTTTTTTTTGTTTGGATTTTTGATGCACTCGAACGAATGAATGTCTAGTAAAAATAAATAGATATTCTTGTAGGAAACTTGACGATATACAAAAAAAGTCTGAAATGATTTTTCGCTAAGTTGACTCGTTTAAAAGTTATTCGAAGTTAAAGTCCAACCTCAAATAGTTGATGATAACTTTTACAATTTTTTATTCTCTATCACAAAATAAAGACTTATAAATAAAGACTTCAAAAAAAAAAAATTATCGAGTATTTTTTAATTACTGTTTTCTATTACAATACTGGTTGGAGATGTGCCAGCTTCTCCATCATTGTGTTCAGTTCTTCACAGTACACATCTGCAGTAATGCTCACCCCGTTTGTCAAGAAGCTGTGATGAATCACACCGGCGCTAGACCACCAAACAGTGACCATAACTTTTCTAGGGGTAAGTTTTCGTTTAGGGCATTGTTTAGGTGCTGAACCAGGATCCAACCAACTTGCTGAGCGCTTGCGGTTATCAAACAGAATCCATTTTTCATCGCAGGTAACAATGCGGTTCAAAATTCCTTCATTTGTGTGTCTGTTGAGCAGTGCAAGGCACGTCTCGACGCGTACTTCGCGCTGGCGATCCTTGAGTTGGTGGGGCACCCATTTGTCAAGCTTTTTTTTCTTGCCAATTTGACGCAAATGGACCAATATTGTTTTGACGCTAATGTCGAAAGCTGCTGCTAATTCAGTCGTAGATTGTGTATCATCAGCTTCCACAATCGCCTTTAATTCGTCATGTCGACCAAAGTCTTCGGACGACCGCGAGGTTCATTTTTCAGGTCGGAATTCTCAGAACGGAAGCGAGCAAACCAATAACAGGTGGTGCGTTGGTTTGTAGAGTTAGCTCCGTAAACGTCGTTGATGTTGCCTGCCGCTTGTGCCGCGTTACTGCCACGACGGTACTCATATTCCATAATTACTCGAATTTTTAACGTATCCATGATGACAAAAAAGATTGAAATGCGATGAAAATGTAACACTAATCAATAAAAAATTGACTACTTGTGGAAAAAGAATTCAATGTTTTTAAAATAATATAAATTTGAAATTAGAATTCTTAGCCAAACAAAAATTATTTTGATTTGAAATCCCCAGTACTGCAGAACGGCAATTTCATAGGTAAAGACCTATTATATTATGTAAATAACTAATAGACGCAAACAATTTTTTATATATAAGATTAGCTGTGCCCACGGCTTCGCTCGCGTTGACTACAGAATGCTAACGGTCGAGCTCACGCGTGAATCGTGCTGCCCCCGCTCAAAAGACGGAAGACGAATATTTGTAGGTCTTTTTAAGATCAACAGTTATGTAGAACAATAATTTAATAAATCTCGTATGGTTTACTCAGCTCATTTAAGCGCCTCAAATATTTTTATTGATTCACCATTATCGTCACTGTTTAAATTGTATGTTACTTTATCTTACAAAATATATTCTCTATCCTGGCCAGATAGCATAAAAAAACATGCACATCTGATAAGTGATTTTCGCGTGAAAAGAACATAAACGGACAGACAGAGACATGTTGAGTTTTATATGATGATATGATATGGTATGATAATATAACATGATTATGTTTTGGCTTATTAAAGTGCGGTAAAAACATTTATTTTATGTCATGAAATGAATATTGGAATAAACTCTAAATTACTTATTTATTCTGTTAGTTACATAAAATAAGATAAATAAAAGGTATTTAATAGATGTGAATCAGGTTAAGTATGCCCTTGTAAATTATATGTATTAATGCTTCAAAAAGAAGTTAGGTAATACGATAAGCAAAACTTAAGTGAAAAGAAGACAGTGGAAAGTATTTTTTCTAGTATTTTTAGTTGTTTTTAAATATGTGATCACAAATGCACAAATTTAAATTATGGTACCTAAATAGCTGATATGTCATACATCAACCAGACACATAGCTGAAAATTATGCTCATCACAAGAAAGTCACTCATGTGCATAGATTGAACCCGCGACCTGTCACCTTAGTACATAGTAGGGCTTACTACCACTGCGCTAAGAGGCATATTCTGTCGAGCTTACCTACATATTAAAAATGGACACTGTAAACTTTGGTGTCTATTAAGCAGTGACTAATTTATTGGCGCCACCGCTGTAGATGCGGTACTATTGATCCACAGAGGATAACCGCAAACTAATCAAACAACATATTATTATACCCTCATTTTTGAGAACGATTCACCACGGGATGGACAATGAAAATTACTAAAAGGGTACCGGTGAATATAATACAATATTGCTGATTAAATAAATAAAATACCTAATTTATTAGAGTCTCTCAGAGAACACATGAAATGTATAATTTTTCAATTTTTTTTTTAATTTGAAAATATTCAAATTATTAAAATAATGTATATATAACCTTTAAGCACGTTATAATTATTTTTTTTGGTATATTTAAAAGATAGATTAGTAATGTTAAAATTTATTATTAATATATTTTTTAATAATATAATATACAGTTATACTAATAACAAGCGTTACAAATAAGTAGGATTTGATTTTTATTTACAATGAACAAGACTATTTTTAAAGCGAAATTGCATTTCCTTATTTGTTACGTTTGTTGTAAATATGACTGTCCATAATATTATCAATAAATACCTTTAATTTCTAAAACGAATTGTTCATTGTTGAACGTGGACGTAAAACTTTTTTAGATGCAAGTTGAGATTAAATTATTTATCTTTCGGACGGAAACAAGGTTCAGTAAAATCCATAGCAAAAATATATTTACTTTATATTATATAAAATGTTTACTTTATTGATATTTATTATGATAACAAATAAAATATTGGTAATAAATCAAAAATAATTTAAAAGAAGTGATGTAACCTTTACGCACGTTTCAAGTAAATCTTTCTTGACCTTGCAGCAAATATTATCTATGTTATACCAAAAAGATTACTATAGTTACTATCATATAGCATGATATAAAGTAATTTGATAGTTAAAATTACTACCATCTGCAAACAGTTTCATATGTTCTTCATGTTAAAAATCGAATTGCCAGTCTACTTCTTTAAATAATCTTTGACCAAGTTATGAGGTTTTTGCCGAATGTCATGTCAAAATTATGGCTTTCTTTGTTTGCGACATATGTTCCAACTTCGAACTGACCACCTATCATCCATAAATATACCTCCTAATTTAAAAATATACATATTTTTTACTTATAAAATTATGTACTGTTGTAAAAGTTTTTAATTAATATATATTTTATTTTGTGATGCTTTATATTTTGCTTAATGACTTGGCTATAATATACTAAAATGTTTTTTGTATTGCCCTCCTCTGCGGCAACTCAAGCCTAGGTCCGATCCATCCATCGATAATTAAAACAAACACTTGTTTTAATTATCTATGGATCCATCGGTATGGACCACTTGAGCCAAGCAGCCGCTCGCGCGATAAAATGAATCTACATTCACTAGCTATCACAGACACACATTACACTGCATCATACACACATGCACGCCACATAGGTACATAGGTTCTGTAAGGGACCATTTTTTGCCTAGTTAGTATAGACAAAAAAATTCAGATAACTAAATAAATACACATACACATGTTCCTTCCATGCTCCCAGGGGGAAGAAACATGTATATATGTATAGTTAGTTTAGATCGAATTATAGGGAATTAGCCAGATCGCGACTTCTTTGAATACGCGCAACATTCCGAGCCGAGGTCCGGTCACTTTGGCACCCTCGGAACTTGTTGCAATGCTTTCGCGGCTGAGTGCCTTAAGCGCTCGCCCCCAAGCCCGTTGAAGCTGTAAAAGCCGCAAAGGCTCCAGGGCCCCTAAGGCCAAAAGTATAGCCAAATCGAAAAAAAATATTGTATTAAATGAAATTCATACTTAAATAATGTTTCCAAGAATAAATTTAAAATTACATATTATTTTGTTTTCATTTCTTGAATATTATGACCCCATAATCTCAATATAAGTAAATATTAACTTATATGGCTATCCCATTTTTTCCTCAATGTGTGTGAAAAAGAAGACATTCGACACGTTGGTAAAATATAAATAATTTTTGGTCCTCGACGAGTCTTAATTGTTTGATAGTGTCACGATTGTGTATATAGATGGCTTTTACTACCGTGTTCGACTAATTTTTGTGTGAGAGTATTTTAATGTCGGCAGCACGTGCCTTTTAACCGTAATTTATAAATAATTTTACTAAAGAAATTTACAATTTTCCTAATTTAAATATTAGACTCATGCATAATACCTAATAAAATTTTCCAAGCAGTGATGGCTCAGTGGTATCGTGTACGGCGACCGCGTTGATCGACGCAAGTTCGAATCCCTGCAATGCGCCTGAGCTTTCGATGAAGAAAAACATCCTGGTGAAATTATAACACGGCATAAGATAGCATTTCTAATATCCTCCGGACTATCAACTTTCAAGTTGAAAATCTGTCGCCAAGCACCTATATATGTGTTCTGGCAGCTACCATTTAGAGCCAGTTCCCTAGACTTAGCGTGTCACCATCTTGGGCCATATCGTCACGCAACATTAGGTGTCATTATGGCTATACGCTAAGCCAATAATTAATAAATAAATAAAAACTTGCGACCTCTAATAAGCAGTGGGCTAGTAAGGTATAATAGTTCACATTAATTATACCTACTTCACAAAATATCTCATGTAAGTTGTAAGCTTACCAATTATGCTTGTAAGCTTGGCAGTGATGGCTTAGTGGTAGCGTGTACTGACATCGCGTCGATTGACGCGAGGTCGAATCCCTGCAATGAGCCTGAATCTTAGAAATAGAAAGAAAACATCGGGAGGAAACCATAGCATGGTAGCAGGGCTTTCTCTAATGCCCTCCTGGCTAGCTACAACGCTTAAGTTGAAAATCTGTCGTCAAGCATCAATAGGTGTGTTCCGGCAGCTGCACTTGAGAGCCAGTCTTCCACTAGGCTTAGCGTGTTATCATATGGGGCCACATCATCACTTAACATCAGGTGAGATTGTGGCCACTACGCCAACCCTATAACAAAAAAAAAGAACGTTTGTGGTGAAACTGCCAGATTTGGCTGCCTTTATATACCAGAGAAGATCATTTATTCATACACAAAACGTAAACGCTGGTAACAAAAAGTCCAGCCTGTGATCCTAGATAATATTCTCGACCCAAAAACAAAGAGCAAATCACCTGCAACAGTTACACCCAAAACATTAAGGTCCCGCACGACTATCGCCGCAAGCAAACATGCTTATTAAGCCTGCGCCAAGCACCTGTGTGAATATTACCATAATCCCACTAATTAGAGGTTTGCAGATCTCCCAAAAGGAGGCCGAACGGTTGGGCATCTCGCTGCAGAGGCAATAAATTCATCGACATTTGACCCCCGAGATTTTTTTGGAGAATTCGCCCTCGAGCAGTCCTTAGTTTTGAACACAGAGTAATAAGGTGTGATGTTTCTTTCTCTACGATTTTGAATTAAGCTAATCATCGTTTTTAAATAAAACTTAAACATTTGTATGATTTCTAATGTCTATAATCGCTAAATCAAACCACATGTTTCGTGTATTTTTTTAAATAATAAGTCGGTAAAGTGTCTTTTCTATAACACCTGGTGGTTATCAAAGTGCGACTCAAAAACAACACTGACCAAAGAGAGATTAAGAATTCCTTATAAATAACTAATTCATGTCATGGCAGCCTGCATATGTATTCATATTATGCTTAAAATATCCAATGTCACAGAAAAAAGAAAACTAATATAATTTATACTTACCAGTGGCGAATGGTGGAAGCTGGACCAAATAAAAGTTCTTATCTAACAAAATATCAACTCTTCACCACCGTCACCGATGTTTCTATGGCGATTAAAGACCCACCTTCACTATATATGAAAGGACTGGTATTTTCAAAACAGTGTCTTTCAAATATGATAAAAGTGGCTTTTAAAAAAGCCTTTTTATCTAGCTGTGAGACATATCCATGCTTGCTTGCTTTATTAAATACACAATTTACCCACACCAAATTAAAAACCATAACCATTTTAGTCTTTAGTTTCACTCAAATTAAAAGATAAGCAAAGAGATTCCAACACAATCGCTAACACAAATGAAAATAAATGTGATAAATAGAAAACAAAAACGCAGGACAGTACTATTAGATATTTGTATTCTAAAGCAATACGCTAAACGCTAAACTCAGTTTATAATTTTTTTATCGTTACGTAAAATCTGTTAAACAACAGTCTATGTGAATTTATGCCATTTCTTATGTAGACTTACCAAACTGAAACTAAATTAATGTTAACTTACACTTATTAGTTACTAATCAAAAAATCAAAGACAGGTACGTCGACTTTTTTTATAAAGACATAATATAAACATAGTTAGTAGTTAGCAATGAATACAAATTTTCGGGGAAAATGAAATGGTTTTGAGGAATAAATTATAATCAATACTAGGTTAGAGAACGCTGATGTCGAATTAATGCATAGCTTATTAATTTCTATAATAAGCAAAAAAATCCACCAACATTTTATTAATGATGGTTAGTAAATTAGTCTGATTTTGCAATTAACACTAATTATTATTAACTACTTTTTCCTTCAAGGTTAAATGACGCTTTCATTTTCAACCAAAATAATGACCAGAATTAAAAATTAAATTGAAAAAGATAAATACTTAAAAATACCATATCTTATATTTTTTCCTGTTAAAAGATTCAAAGTAATATTTTTATATAAATCTTTATTGATTACTATTCCACGTACGTTGTAACGTTTGCAAGCTTTACGTTTCAAATATGGTATTAAAGTTAAAATTAGTTACATATATTTTTCATGTGGTTTTTTTTGTAGTTCGTGGATAAAGTATTTTAACCAACTGTAAATATTACAGTTGTAACTACAGTTTTATTTTTTATAATATTAAAAGTATTATAAATATTACTAACAGTTTTCTAAATACTGCTTTTGTATAATCAAGTGCAAGACAATTTCAAATATAAAACGTTTTGCATCAACGTATCACGATACTCCCACACAAATTGCTTACTCTGTGCCTCACACTAATGCTGCATTATATTTATCGTTGCGATCGTCAACCGTGGCGGACTGCCTTGGGGTACCCCGCCTCGGATCTGCGTCTTTCCCACGTGTTCCGAATACTTTTATTGCGTGTGACCACTTCTCCCAACCATAAGCGTTACACATTTATACGATTCCATCATCGACTACATCACATACAAATTGTATTCCCTCTAAATTGGGTTCAGCTTCTTCAGTATCACTACAAAAATTTCTGTGGAACCCCTGTCGAGTCTGGTTTATATTTGTACGATCATTAACAGACGTTGCTGCTTCAGTGGGTCTACTGTTTGCTTCGGGCTAGACATTGGGTCTCACCTCTGACTTCTTTTATGACCGTGAGAAGTTTTCTTTCAGATTTAAGAATGATAAGTAATATTTTAAAGGTACTTTCCATATTTTTATAATTGCACAAATATAAAATTCGATTATCATAATACCAATTAGGCTTAAAACATGTATATATAGAGAAGCAAAGTATACAACATTGGATTAAAACGGCATCTAGATATTTGTACAGAATAGATAGGATATATTAAAGAAACTGAATAAGTTATAAGTATTTTACTATTTTTATTAGGGTTCCGAAGTCAACAAAGACCACTTATAGTTTCGCTATGTCCGCTCTCTGTCCGCGGCTTAGCTCAGAGATTCTTAGTACTAGAAAGCTGTAATTCGGTATGGGTACGTACATATATTATGAATTAACATCTTCAAATGGGTAATATTATATTTTTTTCATGGGTGTATAATTATACTGTTGCAAAAACCTACCGCTAAGCTCTGTCTGAAGGAAATTTCTTAATGGTCCGCCTCTGCATCTTCTTTTTATAAATAATAAAAAAAAAAACTAAACGTAATGGCTGCATTCGAGGTAATAACGATACTAAGCCACAGAGGCGATTACAAGCATTTACCGAATGATTCGGTAATCGTCCGATCATGCGGTAATATTGGGAACATCGAAGAATGAAAGGTATCCAACGCCAAGTGGTAGGAGTTCTAGTAATAACAATGTATTGGGTGCATAAAAATTCCTTCATATAAATATAGTATTTTGTAAAGTTATGTTAATGTAAACGATATAAATTCCAATGAAATTGTCAGTTATTGGAATTTTTACGGAATTAGACAAGTGTAGTGTATCAAACTTGAAAACATAATATAGTATTATATTAGAATAAAAAAATATATTATAATATTTTTCTCTATCTAAGAATCATTATATACTAAGCAGAAATAGTGGAATAAAAAGTGTTTCTATATTTGATTTCCTTCAAATGCATTATTTTAATTTTTCTATGTACAAAAGTACTGAATAAAGTTTAGGCAGAGATAAACTAATGTTAACAAATTTACTTTTTGGTACAACGTTTTGGTACAAAACAAAAATATAAGTACTTCTTAGTTTGAACATATATAAAAAATTGAAACAATTTTTTGCATCACTGTTTTGTAATATTTTCATTTTATTATTGAAAAACTGTTGAAATTATAATATCGTTGAGCGCAACACCCTCAAACTTAGTTATTGTCGATTAGCTTCATAAGTTGCAGCTTACTAACAATTAAGGCCAATTTTCGGCTAGCACAAAGGGATAGTTTTGTCCTTACCATCATTGGTTGGTAATTAAAACAAATAGGGTCAAAAGAATCCCGCCCGAGGCGCCACAGGGCGGCGACCGGCGTTCGTCCCGCCGTCGCCGGGACTCCCAACCCCCTCATTATAAACTTAATCTAATTATTGAATTCGTACAATGTTGTATTTACATTTTTTTTTCTAATTTACTCCACTATACTTAGAAGCGAACGCGCAAGCGCTAAATGGCACGTTTAAGGTAATATATCAAACGAAATCGAGTCACTGTTAGTCCGTTGGGTTTTTTCTCACGCTTATGAGATTTTTTGGTTCGTTTGCTGTGCAGCTCACGTTGGGGCGGTCTCATAAGACATTATTATAAGGCGCTGCTTAAACTTTTGCCTACACGTAATTGTCATGATTTTATTGCATTCCTTCATCTGACGTCATTAAACTTTCTATTAACTCTATAAACTGAAAAAAATATTGTTTGTTTGCAAATAATCTATAATAATATGATTGATTTGTTTGAACGCGCTGATCTTTGGAAGTAGCAGTCCAGTAGCCTATTTATTATAAAATATTATAGGCTATATAACTACACGCCACGCGGACCCTTAACTATGAGCGTTGACGAATTTGGGAAGCTTTAGGCAAAACGGGAAGTGCTAACAACGATAGACTATACGGGAGCTTTGGTGGTATGACGGCGCGGTGAATAAGTTTAACACGAATATAATCGTGCAGCACAGCCAGTATTTATATTGACTTGGATGTTTCTTTAGTAAAATTGAGTTTTAATTTAAAACTAATCACAAGGTATTATTGACAACTCGTTTAAATAGCTCAAACAGTCGAGACGGTACGCATCGCCTTGGGCTATATCAGTTATCTACGGCGCGCTTTAGCATTCCTCGACTTTCCTCGGTTAAGATCGTGTGATCCCCATCCATCACGGATGGTAACGACCTCTACGCGAAACACTGACGGCGCTGTCAACCATAAAATATATATCTCGAATTGTCGTTCTAGAAGTGTGACAAACGTGGATACACTCTGTTTATTTCAGAACAAAAGTAGAAAATTAATTCAAATTTAAAAAGGATCGTAAATAAACATCAGATCAATATATATAATATTTTAGTCGTTAAATGGTAATTTTAATATGCATTAGAATGATAAATGTTGATATACCTTTAACTTATTACAGCGTTCAAGTATTTATTACATAAGCAATCTTTAAATTTTTTAGACATCTTTTATAAGCAAAGATAAGAAAATTGTGAACCCCCACCCCTATAAGAGGTAAGAATTTTATATTAAACACTAGTAGGCCGGACAGACGTTGCTACCGTGCCACCTATCCTGGTTTTTTCTTCGGATAACCATCCTGGACCATAACGAACAAAATAAAATAAGATTTACTAATATCTATCGTTCTAATCACGCGTTATGGTCTTGAGTTCATAAAAAAACAAATAGAAAAAATTGAATTTGCTTTTTTAGTTGCTTTTTTATTTTCCCAAAACTTTCCGGGTAACTTTTTAATTTTTTTCCTTAAAATCTTATTCGGAATATTATTAAAATTTAAAAAAGAACTAGTCAAATCTGTCCAGCTGCAACTCATGCGCTTATCAACAAATATTATTCCATTATTAGGTTTTAGGTAGAGTTAAAGCGATTCTTGGAACATTCATTTATATCTAATAAAAATATGAAATTAAACTCCATAACCATAATAAAATTATTATTTTTAATTTAAATTATAATTATTGTTTTAAAAACATTTTCTTTATTTTATAAATGTTCATTATATCTGAAATTTATAATATTCTCCTCGATCTCTTTGTCAGCAAAAGTAAGAAAAAATTGAACCGAAACCGGCTTACGTAATACTTCAACGAGAACTAGGACGAGTCCTGAATGATAAAATTTTACTAATATTATTAATATATGAATTACAATGAAATTCGTTTACTTATTTGTATAATTGTTCGAATGTAATTAAAAGAATTTCATAATACAAGTTTATTATTAATTCAGCCGCGGAAAAGTAATAATTGCACGCTTAGCTTTTTAAAACACTAATTTCGTTAGTTACAGTAATAAATTCACTTATTCTTAATTTTATTTCGAAATATTTTTGCTATTGTGAATACTTTTATCCTGGTTATAGATCCTCTGTTGATACTACCAATTAGCAGTCTATGTTCTAGAGAAACCAGACGCAACGTTGCAATGATAAACCCAGCCTGTACGAGACGTCTAATTATTCTTTAATAGTTTAAAAAATATTTTAAGTTAGTCTTAAGACACAATTGCTAGCGAAGAAACGCTCTTAAAAAAATCATCCGCCTAATGTACAACATGACTACGCACAGCCAGTGTTTTCTTTTTTCCAATTTTTTTTTTTAATTATCTAATTACCAAAGAAACAGATTCCATCAGATGCTTTGAAGTATATTGTAAATTATAAAGTTAATAAAAGAAATAATTCAAATATAACAACTCTATATATATATATATATACACTACAAAATTTTATGATTTCATTTCATAATTTATACATAAGCCAAGATCATTATTTACTGTTTCGCCTGAGGTAAAGAGTTGGGTCAAATGATGCCACGACAAAAAATCACTACTTCATTCGACCGTTTAATGGACTCGCCTTCACGTTTCGGTATATGGGAATGTAATTCTTATGATGTTTTATTTATGATCATTAAAAATATTGTTATTGATTATTATAAAGGGTTTTATTTACTATAATACCCACTGTTCATATGTTTCTGTACAAAAGGGTTTTTGCAAGATTTCCGTAAAGGCATTTAAAACTTAAAGATATTTTTAGCTATCTATTATATTTTATTTTAAATTTTACAAACAAGAAAATACTTTTAGTATCTTTGTACATAGTGACATACATAGATAGAGAATTATTAAAAATTCAGTTCATACAAAGGCAAATTTAATTGCATTGCCACGGGTCATTTTATCCAACGATTGTAAACTATAAACTAATCCAATACACCACACGTTTTCATGTTTTGCCGAATATCTTTAGAAAATATGATTGACGAAGGCGTTACTTAATAAAAATTTGAAATAATCTTTACACAATTGTAAAGACTCAGTAGTTATGCTCTTGACATGAACGAGAAATGAAAATATTTTATACATTAAATAAAAAATGTATTGCTCACGGCCACTTCACATAATTGATTCCACGGACAACAAACGAACAACGTTCCTATGCGGATTTAGTACTGAAATACCCCGTATCTGACTAGTCATCTCACCCTCCTCCTAAAAGGCGGTCTGGAAACTGTGATAGGGTAATTTACCCTTTTCAGTGGGTATCATCGCGTCAGCAGTTACGCTGGTGGATTTCGTATGCTGCTATCGATATTGTGGGTTTTGAGTAAGCTTCTGAGGCAAGCTTCCCTGGCTTCTTGGCTTTCATTAGATTTTAGAAATATATCTTCTTTATATCTTCTAGTGGTGATTCCGATGGGAGGCCGCGTATCGCGATCTTCAAGCTTCTCTCTGTTCGCGGAGAGTAGGAGAACAAGCTTACGCCTTCCTCCTTTTTCAACTCCGTCGCAACAGCCTTCCTTCTAGCAGCCGCTTTCACTGGGAGCTTGGTTTTCTTTATGGATGCTGTTGAGGGGAATCTGGATTCGTGGCTCAATTCTGAATCTCCACTTTTGTGCCTTTGAGCCCTTCCTAGGGTGCTCAGGTTATGTATAGTTTTCGGGATGTCTGGGGGTTTAATATTCCATGTGCGGCAAGCTCCAGGGCTGCAGAGTCCTCGATGTTGGGCTTCGTATTCAATGGGTGCGCTAGAGCGCAGACCTAACTGTACTGCCCGGGTGCAAGCGAGATGAACAACGCGGAAAACTGGTATGGGGTCTCGAATACTAGAGGTCGCAGTGCAGACTCTCCTGCCTCGCATCACTCAGCTCCGTGCGCTTTATAGGAGCATCGGAAATCCTCTACCACAATGCTATGGTTTCATCACGATGTTTTCCTTCACCGAAAGCTCAGACTCACTGTAGAGTCAAACCTACGTCAATCAACACGATGTCCAAAATCGCTACTACTGAGCCATCATCGCTTGAAGTACATTCACTTCCTTAATACATATGAGAACTCATAAATCGCAATCACCTTCGCCCAGATTCATTTAAACGATGAATAATGATTGTTTAATATAATATTATTATTATTTACATGTGGCGTATAAAGAAATATTTTTAAAATTCCTGTAATTGATTCAGAACACTTTTAGAAATAATACAATGCGGATATGACTATTTTTTTGACATATAAAGAGAGGTAAAACAAAACTAAATTTCAGAATTATTATTATTATCGTGCGTCGTATGTAACTTCCATAAAAATGTAATAATGTATTTTTTTCTTTTTCAAACACAAATTCAGAATTCGCACCGCTATCCAGAAAAATTTCAAAATGGGAACATAAATATTTCAAATGAAGACACGTTTCCAAGTTGGCTTATTAAGGCTTATTTACACACCAATAACCTACGTTATAAGATTATTTATACGTTTCGTTGTACATTTTGATATATTGCACTTTAGGCCGTGTCGTTAGTGTCAAGCTGGTATTTTATTCAGGGCAAATATTGTGAAAGAGTAACATCTAACCACTAAAATGGATTGGTAAGTCACATAAATTATTATAGAAATCAACGCAGAGACGCATATTGTGTTTGTTAAAGCTGATAATAGGTCTCTACCTATGAAATTGCCGTTCTGCAGTACTGGCCATTTCAAATCAAAATAATTTTTGTTTGGCTAAGAATTCTAACTACAAATTAATTTTATTTTAAAAACGTGGAATTCTTTTTCCAAAAGTAGTCAATTTTTTATTGATTAGTGTTACATTTTCATCGCATTTCAATCTTTTTTGTCATCATGGATACGTTAAAAATTCGAGTAATTATGGAATATGAGTACCGTCGTGGCAGTAACGCGGCACAAGCGGCACACAACATCAACGACGTTTACGGAGCTAACACTACAAACCAACGCACCACCTGTTATTGATTTGCTCGCTTCCGTTCTGGGAATTTCGACCTGAAAAATGAACCTCGCGGTCGTCCGAAGACTTTGGTCGACAATGACGAATTAAAGGCGATTGTGGAAGCTGATGATAAACAATCTACGGCTGAATTAGCAGCAGCTTTCGACGTTAGCGTCAAAACAATATTGGTCCATTTGCGTCAAATTGGCAAGGTAAAAATGCTTGACAAATGGGTGCCCCACCAACTCAATGATCGCCAACGCGAAGTACGCGTCGAGACGTGCCTTGCACTGCTCAACAGACACACAAATGAAGGAATTTTGAACCACATTGTTACCTGCGATGAAAAATGGATTCTGTTTGATAACCGCAAGCGCTCAGCAAGTTGGTTGGATCCTGGTTCAGCACCTAAACAATGCTCTAAACGAAAACTTACCCCTAGGAAAATGATGGTCACTGTTTGGTGGTGTAGCGCCAGTGTGATTCATCACAGCTTCTTAACAAACGAGGTGAGCATTACTGCAGATGTGTACTGTGAAGAACTGAACACAATGATGGAGAAGCTGGCACATCTCCAACCAGCATTGGTCAATCGCTCGTCTCCGCTGCTCCTGCACGACAACGCGCGACCTCATACTGCACAACAGACGGTCTCCAAGTTGCAAGAACTGGGGTTGGAAGTTCTCCGTCATCCGCCCTACTCACCAGACCTTGCGCCTACAGACTACTACTTTTTCCAGAATTTGGATAACTCCTTGGCGGGAAAAAAATTCAATACCCGAGATGCAGTACAAAATGCCTATGAAGAATTTGTTGCCCCCCGTCCAGCTGATTTCTTTAAGAAGGACATCAATAAACTGCCACTGCGCTGGCAAAGATGCATTGATTGCATGGGTGATTACTTCGATTAATACAAATAAAAAATACATGAAAAAACATCGTTTAATTTTTTTCATACAAAACGGCAATTTCATAGGTAAAGACCTAATAATACATTTTTACTAAATGCACATGAAAGTCTACACGGTACATTAAAAAAAAAAAAACTTTTGTCTGACTGTCTGTTTCTTACGGCTAATCTCCGAAACGGTAGAACCGATATTGACGTAATTTTCACTGGCAGATAGCTGATGTTGTAAGAAATAACTTAGGCTACTTTTATTTTAGAAAAATAATTTGAGTTCCGTACAAAAAAGGTAAAACGCTTTTTAGTAGTCCACGCGAGAGAAGCTGCGGGCACAGTTAGTAAAGTATAACAACGTTATAGGTTTGGCGTAGTCGCAACAATCTCACCTGATGGTAAGTGACGATGTAGCCCAAGATGGTAACACGCCAAACCTAGTGGAAGACTGGCTCTCACGTGCAGCTGCCGGAACACACCTTTTGGTGCTTGGTGACAGATTTTCAACTTGATGGTGGTACGAAGTCGTACACGCTACCACTGAGACATAAATGCTTCAAAACAATACTCCAGAGAAGTATACCTATAACTTCTTATGTACGTATCTACATAAGTACACACACATTTACAAAATTATACATACACTAGCGACCCGTCCCGGCTTCGCACGGGTGCAACGCTGATACTAAATATACCTACCTACTACAGAGTGTCCTTAAACAACGTTTACAGCATTTTTGTCATTAGACAATACAAACATGTTTTGTTTAGAGGTTTGTTACGCCATCGCAACGAATCACAATTGCTGACCGAGAGTAAACATGGAACCGAGTTCCGTTCACAGTCCCACGGTGCACCTGACATCGAGTCAGCAATTTCGGTAGAAGAAACGTTGGGCAACCCGACTCCTTCCTTACTATATTTAAGTTTGTATTAATTATTAAACGTTACTGTGAGCCTAACATCGGCAGCAGTCACATCTTTTTAGTTTTAGTCTAGTTTGTAATTTTAAATAAATTAAGTTTAAAGTAATTTTGGTTTAACTTGGATCCTCCGGCTCTGACCTTCGTAATTGGCGCAGTCGATAGGATATTCGGATAGGATAGCTAGGGTATTCTCACATCGAATCACCTTATTGCTGCGCTTCAAGCCCTTCCGAATACCTGAAAAAGAACCTGGAGGCCAACGGCTGGAGGAGAAATCAAGACATCGATTACAAAGGAACCATTATGAAGTATCTCATGTAAGTACTTGAATTGCTCTTGTACTTGCTAATCCTTTAGTTTTATCCTTTTGTGTTAGTAATAGTTCAAAATTTTCCACCGCGGAAAAGTTTCCTCAAAGCCCTACATCGAGTAGGCAAGCCTATAGAAACCTAGTATATAGTAATAGACATTTAGAGACTTTATGGGAATTAAGTGATATTATAGAGATGGACCCTGACACTATTTTCAAGGTCTTACGCCCTGTGCCAGAGTTTGATAGGAACCCTAACGTATTAACATGATTTATACGATTGTGCGATCAATTATGTGCAGTGTATTTAAGTGCCAAGTCGGGTAGAGAGCTTTCCAACCTATGCTTATTAAACGGAATTCTTAATAAAATTACCGGGCCTGCCGCCCGCACAATAAATTCGAACGGTATCCCAGAAAGCTGGGACGGTATCAGAGATGCTCTTATAAATAATTTTTCAGACCAAAGGGACGAATCGGCCCTCTATAACGACCTTTCTCTCACTACCCAGGGTAATAACTCACCCCAAGAATTTTATGATCGGTGCCAAAATTTATTTAGCACTATTATGACATATATAAGTCTACACGAATCTATTGCTACAACTATAGAAGCGAAACGTACCTTATACAAAAAACTTACGTTGCAAGCATTTAAAATTTCGCGGATTAAAAGAGCCTCTAGGCTCGCGTATAAGGTTCATGCGTCCTGATAGTATCGAGAAAGCCTTACAATTTGTGCAGGAAGAACTCAGTGTTATGTACTTGCAAGAACGAAATCATTCAGTGAATGATCGTAAATCTAATGTTAATACTGCAATGAAACCTATGCAGTTACCACCATTTGCAATGCCAGTACCAAAAATCATTCGCTCCTCCTGCACCTATGTATAACAAGCCATGTGCCCTTCCAGCGATATGTGCCCTTTCAGAGAAAGATGCCCCATTCCCAACCTATGCCATTATGGAGGCCTAACTCTCCGATTAACCGACCCCCTCAAGGTCCTTTTCGCACCCAACAAATGTTCCGTGCGTTGCCTCCCAACTATAATACACAAAATAATTCATTTAAAGTGCAACCGCGAACTCAATCTTTCGATACAGGCCCTAAGCCAATGAGCGGCGTAAGCCATTATGTGACTAGACTCTTACCACCTACTGGTTTGGGCGGACACGACTGGACGAGGTCGGGTAACCCTGCCGCCCAGTAACTACTTTAAATCAAGAGAAATGAATTTCAATAAGTACTCCGATAACGAAATGTACCTTTACCCTGAATGTGAACCTTATTCGTATTACTCAGAATTTGAATATAATTATGACTGTCCGATGGCATATGACCATGATGAGATGAGGTGTTATTCTGATGATAATACCTGTGCACAAGCAGACACGGACGATACGAACGTCCCTCAACCCTCTATTAGTAATTCTTACAAAGATCAGGATTTTCATAAAAGTCAGATATCAAGAAAGTTAAAATAGAAGTTTACCTCCAAACGCAACGGCAACTTCCTTATATCTAAATTTCTGATCCTCCCCTAAAATTCCTTAGAGATACCGGGGCAAATCAGTCCTTCATCAACCCCGAGGCAGTTAAACGTTATTTTCCACGTGTACCTCTTAATTTTGACCCTTTCGAGGTAAGTAATGTGCATACCACTACCCGTAATGATTATTCTGTGACTTGACAGTATTTCCCAGAATTAAGCAACCTTGATCGTATTAAATTATTTGTGTTCCGTTTCCATAATTACTTTGACGGACTTATCGGACTTGACTTACTTGATAAGTGGGAAGCCAAGATTGACCTTAAGAATAAAGTATTAATAACTCGCGACGCGACGTATCCCATTCAGATGTATAACTCGCGAAATGTTAATCTGTATGAAGACGTTATTCTGGCAAATTCTTTTAAGTTAGCTAGACTTCCGATTAATATTCACGATGGCACGGACGCGTTTATAACGGAACAAGTAGTATGCAATTGCGTCATAAGGGACTGTCCTACTGTAGTTAGTAACAACCGCGAAATTTTAGACCCGTCTCTATATGACAAAATTCTCCAATGGATCATCCGATTTTAACTGGAAGTTGAAGAGGAGGAATAATTTGAAGCTCTAGTCGAAGAACCCGGACTTTAATCTTTCAAATTAGGGACCGCCATATAAATATCATACTTTCTTACAATACGTAGAATCGGATAGTATTGAAAATTAAATTGAAATCTTGTAAACTCAGCTATCCGACCTTAAGACTAAACTTGAGAATGACTCCTTTACTTTATATGAATTGCAATTGAATATCTAGATAATAAATTACAGAATATATTAAGACAGTTGAGTAGCTTAAAGGTACGCAATAAAAAAGGTCACATAGATGGTCTAGGTTCCGATATTAAAAGCATACCTGGTAACCTCGATTACTCAGACTCGTTTAAATTCGACGATGTCATAAAAAAAATTGAAAAATAATCGCGTGTAGTTTAATAATCACATCAGTTTAAGTAATGATTGGACGGCACACCACAGTAAAGTTATAACACAGATAGTTCAAAATCAAGAAATGATTAATTCGACTTTAGCGCTTCTTTTAAGCAGCAAGGCACATAGAGACACAAGTATTATTAAATATGCTAAATTTCCCAGTTATTAATAATCATCGCAGAAAATGCAGATGATATTATGTCACAACTTTCTACGTTAGAGAATATGTTAAATTTTGTGCGTGCATCAAGCACACATAATTCTATAGTTAGTGTAGATATATTAGCCAAAATGAGGGATAAATTAGAATTAATTTACCCCCAAGGTCATATTTTAGGAATAAACTATTATAGTATTATCAAACGTGGCTACTATTTTTCAGGCAAGCGTTTAGTTATAACTTTAAAGTTTCCCATAGTATCACCCAAAAGTTACGATTTGTATAGATTAGCTATCATTCCTAATAGAAATAACCTATCTATCATACCTCCCTATCCTTTAATAGCAAGTAACAAGCAGGCGTTCATGTACATAGAGGCAGAATGCCCGAAGTACAACAAGCAATTCCTTTGCGAAGAAGACATAAAGCATCAAGTCCAAGGGCAACCAGATTGTATCCAGCACCTTATTAACAACCAATCCTTGGATCCATCCTGCGAGATGACTTCTATCAGGCTATCAAAGAAAGCAGTGGACCGTCTTGACGAAAGACACTACGCTATTTCATTTCCTCGCCCGATGAAAATTCATACTGTCTACGGACACGAGAGCTACGACACAGTGCAAGGAAGCTTTCTTGTCACTCTTCCAGTCAGCTGTTCCTTGAATACAGAAGAAATCACTATCAGTAATAGCTACGATAGAATCGAAGGACAACCTCTGAAAATCATGAAAATATCAATAAAATCCGAGACTCCATATACTTCACCATTACCGCAGTTAAAACTGAATTCTATTAATCTCAGAGACCTTCATGAATATCAAGACAAGTTAATGCTGCAACCGTCAATACACCTGGACCACATACTTCGTCTAGTATTGTTAATCACACTACAATACCAGTCTACGTCGTACTTACTGCTGCAGTTATAATAAGCACTGCAAGATCCGCTCAACGAAGATGCTGACAAACCCGCAACCACACCGAGAGCTCCGGCAACATTTTCTCTCGAAGTTCTAAAATAGTTGCCACTCTGAAGGGGGAGATGTTACGCCATCGCAACGAATCACAATTGCTGACCGAGAGTAAACATGGAACCGAGTTCCGTTCACAGTCCCACGGTGCACCTGACATCGAGTCAGCAATTTCGGTAGAAGAAAGGTTGGGCAACCCGACTCCTTCCTTACTATATTTAAGTTTGTATTAATTATTAAACGTTACTGTGAGCCTAACATCGGCAGCAGTCACATCTTTTTAGTTTTAGTCTAGTTTGTAATTTTAAATAAATTAAGTTTAAAGTAATTTTGGTTTAACTTGGATCCTCCGGCTCTGACCTTCGTAATTGGTTACTCTTGAAAGAGCGACATATAGTTGACCATGGTAAATAGGGCCGGTACCGCCGCACTTCCCTACATTTTAAATCTGTAATATCTTCGGAAATATTCATTAAATTACATGCTGTAAAGGGCCATATTGATCTATATTAAATGGACAATGTATTTAAGGTACTTAATTGGGATAATTACTTAAGGATTAATGCTGTATTGCTTAAAATCACTTCGTAAATAAGCCATTTTTCCCGTAAAATGTAAAGGATAAAAAATGGTTATTGTGGGTTATCCTTAAGAGATAGACATATACCATCGCAGACTTTTTTGTTGACCTTTTTAAGGTGTACAATACTGTAGTACATTATTTTGATTTATCTCGTGGGGTTCAGCCAGCGTTTGCAATGTAAGCGCAAAAATGTGTTTATTTACGACATCACATTAGAAACCTCTAAATTTATCAGGGTTTCTCTAAAATATGATGCATGTATTATACATAAAAACCTTCCTCTTGAATCAATCTATCTATTAAAAAAAACCGCATCAAAATCCGTTGCGTAGTTTTAAAGATTTAAGCATACATAGGGACGAACAGAGCGACGCGTCTTTGTTTTATACTATGTAATGATAAATAAATAGATTACAGAATATGTAATTTTGTAATGCGATTAGTAACTGCAGTTTTATTTCTTTAATTGTGTAAAAATAATTTGACGTTTTATAATAACGTTTTAAACAATAAAAAAATAAAAATCTGTAAAACGATGGGTTTTTGAAAAAAGAAAAATGTATTAATGGAAAGACGTTGACTCTATGTGTTTCTTTGTCGTACCGTCAAACTGTGGAACCATCTGCCGGCCAATGCGTTCCCTCCTTCTTATGACATCGGGTCCTTCAAGCGTAACGTGAAGAGATATTCATGCAGTTCGGCATCATAGCGGTGACCGCCGATGGATTTCGATCTCTTGGTGGTCGCCGTTGTATTTGGATTGTACTGTGCTTACCATCATACTGCACAGTCAATGTGCCGGGCTATTATAAAAAAAAAACTTTTTTACCCTCTACTAAACGCGCCAAAAGAAGTATAACTTCAAAAATTAAAAAGAAATTGTTTAGTAGCGACTTAAGTTTTTCAAACCTAGATAAGACTAGACGGTGCACCCGCCACAGCGGCTTGCCACGATAACAAGGGAAAAAGGTAACATTTTACTTGTGGATACGCCCATATTGCGATCAGATACGCCACTTCTACACTTGAGAGCCAGTTTTCCCACTAGGCTTAGCGTGTCACTTGGGCCGCATTGTCACTTAACATCAGGCTACTTTGTGGCCATAACGCTAAATCTAAAAACGATAAAAAACTTCTAGTTACGATAATAAGGCTATGACAATTTTTTGATTGTAATTATTACGATATGAAACTGGTCCCCTTATTAAGTATTTCGCAAGAGTTTAAGCAATATCAGAAATCGCTAAATACCGACTTCATAATAAATAAATAGGTTATGTTTGGTACAGTACGGCTGGTACATAAAACGAATTTGGCATTTTTAAACCGGTATAAAGCGATTTCTCTTATTACTTTGTTTTATAGATACATACATGACCTTTATTTGACATCACCCACACATAATGTGTTTAAAATTGATGTAAATATGACACTTATGATATAAATGTGATGTCAAACTAAGGTAACGTGTTCACTGGGTAATTAGGAGCTCGTTTTTTTTTTTCAAAATTTCGCTACTTCATAATGTATAGGCGATACAGAAGCCTGTATTTGACACGTTGGTTAATTCCCGTGAAGCTGTAAAAGCCTTCTGAGGCTTAAGGGCCCTTAAGGCTAACATTATACTCAGATCGAAAAAAAAGACACCTTGATCATAATATTCTTATTTTCTGTTTTTTTTTTTATTCTTGTACATAAATTATTTTAATAATTACTCTAAAATTAAGCGGCTATTATAGCGACTTTACAAAATCGACCTTTTATTGAACATGTAACTATTTCACACGATAATATATGGTCATGTCTGTCCACGTCCGTCGACTTGTAATTTCGTACGGACGACGTGACGTTCGAACTTAATATTTATTCTGTTTATTTAACAATTCCCATGATCCCACCACTAGCTTGTATATATTGAATATAATATATATTGAACTAAAACTCACTTTCGTTCAACATTAGAATAATTGATTAACTTGATTCCAAGGATAGCTTATAGCAGAGTTATATATCAAGATCTTAATTTAAAAAAATACAATTTTATGTTACGAAACACTTGTATTATATTTGATATGTCATATATCACCACAATCAAACTCAATGTTAACTGACATGGTTTCAATACGGTATCTGTACACGCTAGTACTGATCTTTTTCTAAGCAGTGATGGCTCAGTGGTAGTGTGTACGTACATCGCGTCGATTGTCGAGAGTTCGAGTTCCTGCAAAGAGCCTGAGCTTTCAGTGCAGGAAACATCGTGATGTTACCATAGCATGGTGGTAGGGCTTTTTCTAATGCCCGCCTGGCTAGCTACCAACCACAAGTTGAAAATCTGTCGCCAAGCATCTGTAGGTGTGTTCCGGCAGCCGCATTTGAGAGCCATTCTTCCACTAGACTTAGCGTGGCACCATTTTGGGCCACATCGTCACTTAAAATCAGGTGAGATTGATAAAACTATAAAAAAATATTTCATTGAATTAGACGATTTTCACAGTTAGGCCCGAAAAAAAAGGAAGAATCAGAAGGCTGCGGCCGTGTATAATATTCCTGCGGTGAGTAGGATTTCAAGGGCTCCTTGGGATAGGGGGGGTTCAAAGTCTGCAACGCTCTAGTGATACCTATGTTATTACAAGCTTTTATAAACTACGGTAGCCGTTTATCATCAGGCGGGTCGTACGTTTGTTTGCCACCTTTGTAGTATAAAAAAAAGAAATAGTTTTTAAGAAGAATTACAAATAGTAAAAAAACTACAGAAACCAAAGAAGGATATTGAACAACACAATTATTTGATTTAAACATATGCTTTTATATCGTTATCTGACATACGAGTAATATTAAAATCACAAGAGTTTCGAGATATTTAGCGCTGTTTTTCCAAGTGACTCTCTAACGTATAACGATCCAGTTCAAAGATGTAAAATAAAACAATCCGGGTAATTTAAAACATATCTAGTACATAAACATCATAGACGTATCTGTAGAGCGTCATCGCGAACAGTCAGGTCAGAGACTGCATAATCAGTCTTACATAAAACAATCTGATAGCGTTGCCTACTGATGGGCGGGCCCGTGGGGCGGACGCCACATTCTAAATTCAAATTGCCAGTTACGAGTTCAAGCTAACTAGTTGCACACGAATAAAGAGGGAACATTTTACTCGTGTGCCAATTGCAGTGATAAACCACGCGAGCGGAAAATACTTGATTGATTTATTTATAGAAAATTAAGGTTGAAAACATACATGATGTTACATGTTGATAAACACAAGAAATATATACATCGCTAAATTCCTACATTCACCAATTTTTTTAAGAAACCATTCAAATAGCCCGGTTTAAATAAATTTACAAAAATCACTGCATAATTTCTGCTCTGAGAAAATCTGTAAATTTTGGTAATAACAGAACTGGGCATATAATCCCAGCTCCTGCTATGATAGTAGAAAACATGTAAGTACATTTTATTCGATTCTTTTTTTAAGTATAGTGCATATATGAAACGTGTTTTATAAAAAACAACTACATACCTATGTTACTAGCTGAGATTTTCTTGCATTTTTTTTGTTTGCTTTGTTTTCTTTGAACAATTATTCTAAATTAGCAAGGAATATTTTGAGAAACATGAAATATGGTAACTAATTAACAGGTCTGTAAGATGGTGAGTATTCTGAAAAGCTAATCAACATTCTTTTATTCAACCTGATCCCTTCTCCTTTCTTTCATGACAGAACATGACAGCTCTGGAGACACAGCTTTACGGTAATCTCAACTTCGGCATGAACAAAGAAGTTAGCATTAGTTAACATTTGAACAGCGACGACTGATAATGGATGTGGATTACACAGTGTTTACCATAAGATACAGTGCCGTCACTTTGGCATGCTTTGATAAAAAAGATAGATAGCAATTTTCCTATCATGAAAGCTGAACTTTTTGATACAATCCGTTTTCTCTTTTAATTCTTTATAGATAAGCGTCCTCACCTGAGGTTAACTGTCGGTGTGGCCGAAGGTTTTTTTTCTTTTATCGTTATAGGTTTTGGCGTAGTGGCCACAATCTCACCTGATGTTAAGTGGCGTGTGGCCCAAGATGACAACACGCTAAACCTAATGGAAGACTGGCTCTCAAGTGCAGCTGCCAGAACACACCTATAGGAGCTTGGCGACAGATTTTCAACTTGAGGGTGGTAGCTAGCCAGGCAGGCATTAGAAGAAGCCCTACCACCATACTATGGTTTCCTCACGATGTTTTCCTTCACCGAAAGCTCAGGCTCATTGCAAGGATTCGAACTCACGTCAATCGACGCGAAGTCATACACGCTACCACTGAGCCATCATTGCTTCATTGAGGTGTTATCACGCTAAGCCTAGAGACAACTCCACACTTAAACTATAAGCTAGGAGACAGATTTTTAACTTGAGTGTATTAGATATCAAAGATATAATATATATATATATAATATCGTTGTAGTAATCTACAACGATGTTAGGGTTTTATAACGACGTTTAACATAAGTAAAGGAAGCTCGGGCTCATTCGGATTCAAACCTAAGTCAATTGATGCGGTGTCCGAAAACGTTATTACCGTTATCACCGTATTAAAATTGCATTTGAATGTGATATTTTTCATTAGCTTACATGTCTTTTAATCGAATGAAATAACGATTTCTCCACTGTAGCAATCATTTATTCCGATATGAAGAAAAACAAACAGTTTTAATGTTTGATATTTTTAACTTCATTATACACGCAAGACCATTCAAAAATTAATCGCAAACTCTGCGCGCGGTAAATTAAATTAAACCAAACGGTATCCTTTTTTTAACGCTTGGAAAAAAGTATCAGATCGCGTGTTTGTCGCCACTTAATAACAGCTACCTTTTACTTGAGCCTTAAGGATATCTCAATCGGTGAACTAAAGAAATTGATTGCCATAATAAAGGTCATTAGTCATTGTAAAGTGTATCTAAATCACTGTGCAACAGGTATGTATCCAGATTTTTTTTATTGTTAAGGCCATTGGATGCACGTCCTTTAAGCCTAACACCGTATTTTTTTTTCTAATCTTCAATTATGGGTCTAACGAAATGGTGGCTCGCTTGTCCAGGTCTTTCCCATATTTGTCACAGGGAGTTTTTTTGGCAACACGAAACGTATTGTTTCGTTATTATTTATAATCAATTCTGTTTGGGCACAATAACTGAATTATATCACTAAAATGCCATCAATAATCCTCTATACATATAATAAAATTTAAAGGTCTGTTTGTAATGTCAAAATAACACATTTTTACTAAATGCGTATGAAAGTATACACGCTACCTATAAAAATTTTTTGTCTGTCTGTTTGCTGTCTGTTGGGTAAATAATTAGGATTGCACACAAAAAATAAAATACTGTTTTTAGTAGTCCACGCGAGCCGAGCCGCCGGCACAGCTAGTACATAATATAAATGATCGAATAACGTGTTTATGAATTAGATTATATTTAAATGCCAAGATGGCAGCAAACGGGCCGTCGGTAAGACGACACACCTGATGGCAAATGATTACCGTCATCAATGAACAACTGCAAGACCAGGGATGTCACTGTTATGTTGCCGACCTTGGAGTGCATATTTCAGTCCCTTCATAAAGAGCCCTATTGAAGTTTGCTACGTCATATCTCTGCCGTACTTTAAAACTATGGAATTATCACTCGGTCAGTGAAGGTCCCTTCTTCATACAACATGAAGCCCTTCAAACATAACGTAAAGAGATATTTGAGTAGGCCGTCAAAACATCGGCTATGTACTGAAGATCCCTCGGTTGTTGCCGATATTGTTAGATTGCACTGTGCTTACCATAAGATGACAGTGCCGTCACATTGCCGCGCTACGATAAAAAACTGTGTATTCTTCCATTCAACTAAAAGTCGATCTGTGATTTCTGAAACTAATTAAATTCTTTACAGGATAGAGATGCTCCACGGGACTCCTGGTTTAACGGTGAGATAACTTCGAGGCATGGCAGTCTTTATAATATAATTTGTCGGTGAAGTAGTATTGAACAACAAAATATTTTTTTACAGACTCTAATTATTCTAAATTCGACTCTGTTGTAACATTGTTTCGTTGCGTGTTTGAATCGCTACTCGTGTTCACACGCAAGTGCGATATACAAAATAAGCAGAGTAACGTTATGCCTTTCGGCACTATTTGGATTATGAAAAACACATTAGCCTGTAGACTTGTCAGCATTGTTTTATTAATTGTAATAAGGATTCTACGTTAAAATTTAAAAACATTTCAAATCTTACCTAAAATATGGGCAATATTCTTGAATTTACTAATGCTTTTAAGTTTTTGCTACCAAAGAAATAGTTAACTAACTTAAAAACTTGAGCCCATACCTAAGAGCATTTAGTGCTTTTGGGTAAAACTAATGAAAAAAAACAACCAAGAAGAATATTCGCATGTACCTACCTACATTAGAGTGCTGATTATGTATATAATGTATTCAGGATATATATTAATTCGGTGATGAACCTTATTGCCTATTATTTATCACGTAACATCTTTAAATATAACTCATGTCAACGCGTTATAATCAGACATATCTTTATTATTAAAAAAAAACCTAGTCAAATGACCTAAAATAATCGTAACGTAGGTACTAGTTGTAATCTACATTAATGAATCTGCACTTCTATCTGTATTTGTTATTTTTTCCAAATTTCCTGATACATATACTATATGAAGGACAGAATATGTCATTAAATGTTTTTTTTTTGTCTGTAAATCTGTATTCTGTTTTTTCTCCGGATTTAACTCAAAAACGGCTTGACCGATTGTTATTAAATTTTGTACACAGGAAGCTTATATCATTGGTCAAATGATATGATATATTTTTATTAATACTCGAGCGATTTTGAAGAAATTTTATATACAGGAACGCGAGCGAACCGTTAGTCTATAATAGAGAGCTAAAGTTTGTAGGAGGTATTTCCTAAAACTATTTAATGCAATTCTAAAAATTGTTTGATTTATACAAATCGATATTATGCCTGAATGATATAGGCTATTTTTTATTCTTATTAAATTACATATTATAATTAACACAAACAAAGCCGCAGTCGAATACTAGTCTCTAATAACATTAATATTATACATTCTCTTCTCGTTATGTCGTTCAATAAAAAAAGTCTTCAGAAAATCATGAACAAATCGTGTCATAAAGATCGATTCAAATGTGAAAAACAGTAATAAATCCCTTCGTAAAATCAATTCTAATCATTGGTAGGTAAATTACAAATCGCCGTATAAAATTATGCATAATGGCTACCGATTACCTTGTTTCTCACAGTGCCATGAGAATTCAATCATATAAAGCTATTTTAATGACCATCCGATTACACGTCATATCTTTATCTTCACTGCAATACGCTGTCATTATATTCCGTCGTACATATTTAACTGCGTTATTTGATTATTATTTTGTATAATCGTCGATTTAGTCAATATAGGTTTTTATTTTAAACATTATAAGAAGCTTATTAACACAAACTATGATCGATGAGAAGATTTGCAATATAAATTAATAAACCTTGAATAAAATATCGTAGACCTGTGCGTAATGAAAATTTCGTTAGATTTTACGTAAATAATTTATTCGTACTCAGTGAAACCATTAAAATAAAGTAACTATTCCGATGTTCGCTACACTGTGGTCGTACTTACATATATTATATCTCTTGTCTACACTACACTATGGTTCTCTTTTTGATTCCTTCCTTTTATCGCTTGTTGTTTCCACTTGGTTGTTTAAAACAGAACTGTATTTGCTCTTTTCTCTTTTTTTTCTAAATGACTTGACTGTTAACTTTAAGATTTCTGAAGCCTCAGAAGGCTTTTACAGTTTAGCGCAAAGGAGATAAAGTGGCATGTTTATACATACATACATGTATATATATATACATGTTTCTTCCTCTAGAAGGAAGCAAGAATCATGCGTATATACATTTAATAAATTCTCAATATGGTCTAAGTCTAGCTAGCCAAAAAATTAATAAGGATTCATGTACATGATGTGTGATGTGCAGGTGTGAATTGCAATGTAATGTTTGTAAATATGTAAATAGCTAGTGAATAAGGTGTCACTGTATAGGGCGAGCAGCTGGGCTCAAGGGCTCCATGCCGGTGTAACGGATCTAGGCTTGAGTTGCTGCAGGAAAGGAACCGTCCGCTCCCTTCGGAGGGATCGGTTACTTCGCGGGCGTGGGCGCGAGCACACTTGGTTAGAGACGGACGAGTATGAAGCTTTAGCTACCGCGAATTTAAGTCCTGGTCGGTGAGAATGTTCCGCGGCCTACATTTTATCTTTGTGGTGTTTGGGACTGGGGAGTATCTTGCAGCCGATATCACTAACGGATTTGTATGGTTCGACGCGCTTTCGAAATATCTTTTTGCGAGATATTTGTATAAGATTCGATAGAAGAGAGATCCATATCTCTATGGATGTTTCTGTTTTGAAGAAATCGTGTGGCACTGACTATCCGGCGTAAGAATTAGTTTTGCATAATTTGGAACTTGCACTGTCCTGGCTCGGAGCACGGCTTGCTTATATACCTAAAGAAAGGAGGGTCAAAATCAAAGAAAGAAAACATTTATTCACAATGACAAGACACGGCAATACACAATACATAAAGATAAACGTAAAGAAAAACAAGAAACTGTGCATAGAAAAAAAACTATGTATTTACACATACATATAAAAATCACTAGAAAGGCCTTTAACTTTACGACATCGTTTAAAAGTAAGTAGGTATTATATGTATTTTTATTGTTTGTTATGCCCTATCCACACGCTTCCTAAATCTCGGCAAACATTAACAAATTCAAACGTGTGGATAGGGCGTTAGGCTTGGCTTGTGAAGGTTTGACTTGGCTTGCCACCGATCCGAGCTAAAACAGTAACAAATTCAAACGTGTGGCGCTTGGCTTGGCTTGTGAAGGTTTGGCTTGGCTTGTGAAGGTTTGGCCTGGCTTGTGAAGGTTTGGCTGGGCTTGCCACCGAACCAAGCTAAGTCGGTATTTGATGCACAAATCAAAGGAACGTTTTTAACGTTTATGTGTAGTTAGTATCGCTAGCGCGAAATAAATGTACACTAATATAATAAAGTGGAAGAGTTTTTTTGTTTGTTTGTGTGTGAGTTGTGACGCATGACCCTGGCTGTCGATAAAAATATTGTCTATACTCTTGTATTGTAAATCATTTTGCAGTTTTTGCAGTTTTTGTGGTATATTAAAAATCATGCATCTAGATACTTCAATTGTGCACAATAACCAAAGTACATTACGCAAAATGTCACCAGTATTATTACATATATTATAATTTAGAGGGCTAAATAAGGTAAATATGTGAATTAAAACTAAACCCACAGCATGACAGACCAAGAGGGCCTGTTTTAAATTGAAATATAAGAAAATAAATAATAAAAAATGAAGTCTAAAAACAATTGATTGTATTCCTTTCCCTTAACAGGCCGACCCGCGACCCAGTGCCCTTGTGCATGGCTCACGAGCCCTGATTGGAATTTATCGCCTTCTTACCTTGTAACTTTGTGCATAGCGGTTAGTCGCACTGTGGGCTGAAAATCGGCTTTTATAGACTTAAAGATTTTAACATGCAAGTGCTGGATTTTTGCCGGAAATCGCTTCTATTAGTCATTATTATATCTTAAAATAACACCTGAGTTAATTCTGCACCAAAACGAAGAAACTATAAAATTTTTACGAAAAATTTGTATGAAGCTAGTATGAAAATCCAATTATCTCTTAAACTGCAAGTAAATCGTAACATTCGTGCAGGTGGTTAAAGTACTAATTATTAAAGTTTTTTTTTCATGCTCCACATAACGGTTATAAGTAGGTGGCGTTTTTTTGTTAAATCATAAAAATTTTTGAAGTGAAACTTCTTATGCGACTTCCAAGCGTTAAACGTTAACCGTTAAATGTTAAACGTTAAACGTTTAACGCACATTATCGGTCTCTCCTCTTTGTGTGAGCCAGAGCGAGAGAGTAAATGTCGATGTGTATGTATATTGCACACTGTTTAAATAAAATAGAAAATGTCTTTTAAAATGAAGTTTCACTTCTATCGTGTGTGAATCGCACACACACCTTTTTTATATTATTTTACATATGAAACGGTTTCTTTTGGGGTTTAAGATGAGGTACACAGACTTTTGACAATATGTCAAATAAAATAGCATCAACCCTATATCACCGAAGGAGTAGGCAGAGATTTATCGTACACACACACTTAGACAACTATTTTTAAGTTAGATATTTATCAACAAAAAATGAATTTTACAACAAAGCATACAACCAAAATAACAATTTTTTTTTTAATTTTCTAATGAGTCTGAAAACAAGTGATTAAATAATGACAAAGTACTTTAACTACCTGTAAGGATGTTACGGTTTTCCTTGTAGTTTAAGAGATAATCGGATTTTTCATTCTAACTTCATACAAATTTTTCGTAAAAAAATTATATTTCCTCTTCGTTTTTGTGCAAAATTAATCCGGGTGTCATTTTTGAATATAGTAATAACTATTAGAAGCTACATCAAGCACTTGCAAATTGAAATCCCTAAGTCTATGAAAGCCGATTTTCAGCCCACAGTGCGGCGTGGCGGCGCGGTCTGCGCTTAAAGCTTTTTTACAACCATATTCACTTGCACTATACTTTCGCTTTTAGGCTCAACGTTTATACCCAAGGATGATGAATTGCGCTGGCATATATTGTATTATACGTGTTTGTCGGCTTCTATTGAAAAAGAAAATGTTATATTCTGTCGCTTTATGGTAAAGTATCTTTTACAAGTTGTACATTACCCATAGTGACATGCTTAGGCGTTTCGAGTACTGAGAAGATCATACGGTGCTATTCATTAAACAAGCGGGGTGGTAGGTACTTGTACTCTTGTAATCGCGATCAAATACTCCAGTAGTATAGTACTCTTCACATTGACTCTCTTTTGGTTTGTCACCTTCCGGTATCAACCAGTGTATATCCAGCTACATGACAGCGCATCCAGGCATTATAGGTTCAGCGTTGTGGCGGCTACAATCTCAATTAACGTTAAATGATGATGTGACCCAAAATGGTAACAAGCTAAGCCTAGTGGAGACTGGCTTTCCAGTGCAGCTGCCGGAACACATCTATTGGTGCTTGGTGACAGATTTTCAATTTGAGGATGGTAGCTAGCCAGGCGGGCATTAGAAAAGTCCTACCACCATGCTATGGTTTTATCACGATGTTTTCCTTCACCGAAAGCTCAGGCTCATTGCAGAGATTTGAACTCACGTCTATCGACGCGATGTCCGTACACGCTATCACTGAGCCATTTTTGCTTAAATAAAAAAAATGAAATGCTGTATGGTAGTAAGCGCATTACTTGAGAACGGCTGGCCCGATTTGGGAAATTCTTTTTTTTTTAATATTTGTAATAAACCGAATAAGGTTTTTAGGGAAAAAAATATCTGAATAAGTACTCGGTAACTAGAGATTTTTTGCAAAACTGTTTTTTTCATTGTTTTTTTTTATGAATTCAGTAGTTACCGTATTCAGTAACTCACGATTCGAAAGAAAGAAAATGTACCTGGAAGTATTTTCAGGAAAAACACCGGGGTAGGTGGCGCTACAGTCAAATTATTGACTATTAGAAAGAACAGAACAAGGTCTGGCGGGTCCAGCTAGTATTCAAATAAAAATAATTAATTAAACCAAATCTATGGTTAACAGTCGGCGTAGGTTGTAGGCGTAAAGATAAAATAATCGATTACACTCAAGTTTAAACATCATTCACTTGCAAAGCTTCATGAATCCATGACGCGCCTGCGGGCACGGTTCGTTTCCCACGAACGTTTCGTACGTTATTAAAAAAACGTAATAAAAATACTAACGCAGACGTAAATTAAGCCTTAATCTATACATAGAAGGAGCATTTTATATCCATACCAACAATACTTAAGTCTTTTTGGTTCCAACCGATATGGGCAGAAACTTTGTACCGAAATTGTCTTAAGAATTTTTAAAATCTACAATGAACTCTCGACCTTCGGCCTTTGACATAAAGTTTTTCGCCTTAATATAATGAAGTTGTTAGAAGAGTACATTCTCGGGTTTATTTTTAAAGAAATTTATTTTTACTCATTGGTATTAGCACGCGTCAAACAATAAAGCTGTGTTCATATAGACGTAAAAGTTGTTTGTGGCTGTAAAATCCTATCGTACCGCAAATTTATGAATTGAATTAAATAAATACTGAAGTCCATTAATCGCAACTAATAGTAAATCTAAAAAAAAGTATTATTATTGTTACTGATGTAGGTTTTTCACAAATCAGTAGATAGGATGCTGATTGTTCTAAGTTGAAAATTAGGAAAAAATTTACTAAGTTCTCTATTTTCTTTGGCATAAAAATGAAAGACAATTTAGTAATTTTGTGACATAAATATTAACAAAAAAATCTATCTTATTCCTACCTTAAGTAAATTTACTATAATAACTTTCGAACTTATGAAGATGTTTACTTCTAAGATGGTTCCTTAACGAGGTACTAGTATGTTATTTACGTGAATAAAACATAAATTGCAATTTATTGACTAACTTGAAATACTTTTGAAAATATAGGTGATATTTTATTTATTCATTTCTTTAAACTTTATGGTGCACAATTAATTACAAATCATGTCAAACATATCAAATTATATGATTAGTACAAATTGTGGTCTTATTGCTGACAGAAATCTCTTCCAAGCAATCATTGGATAGATATGTTTCGGAGAGAAAATTAGGTGTGGCGTGCGTGTAATGAGAACAACATTATATAAATAATTAAATATAGCAATATTACATATGTAAATACATTTTCAGGCTCCAGTCTCGTGCAATTACGTTTGTTTTACTAGGACACAAAAAACTAAATGTCGGAGATGCTATAATTCGTCAAAACTGATAAGCACTTGCGATAAGCCCCATCAGTTTTGGACATGTAGCGGCTCGAATATCAGCAAGCAATATCAGCTTCAATACGGATACGGATGTGTGCTGCTGCTGATGTCGAAAACAATGCTTATCATCTGCGCATGCCGATGCTAATGTTCGCAATAAACCCGAATTCCTATCATTAAGTTGTGCTGAAAAAATAACGAAGGAAGGATTTGACGATTTCGATATAAAAGCTTACTTACACTCGGTCTGGAAAACAAACTGTTATTGAGACGCATTACAAGTAAAGCTCTAATTGGGTCATAAAGTTTATACGATACAATCTCAATTTTTTTTAAATAATATATATTATTGTGAACACACCTTTATTGTTTATTTCGCTAGCCCGTGCTTGCGTCCTGTTCGCCGACATTCTCACCGCGCGCCAGCGCCTCAACCATATCGGTCAAATTCTTTACTGTATGGTAATTTATATACGTTCACTTAAATTGTGGTTGATGCTTAATATAGTATATACATAGTTTGATATAATGGTCGGTGTATGTAATAGTAATATATGCAAAAGTGATAGAAAAATAGCATTTACTTATATACTCTTATTTGTATCTAAGCTTGTATATTCTAATTACTATATAAAGTATTTATATGAATACCATCTATAATATGGAAAGAAAATTATTTACAGTCGCGATATAACAAATAATTAGAAAAATATAAGGTATACAGAAATCAAAACATTACATAAAAAATAGATGTGTCATGGTGTCAGCGTATTGCCGTTGGTGACGTAGGCCACAGAACGGCGCTGCGTTTTTCGGCCTGCAATCATGAGACTAGTTACACTAGTTAGTAATACATTGGCCTCTACTTTGAAGTTTAAGGTTGTCTTAATAAAAAAAAAACATGAAATTTCAAAGTAGGAATAGTAAATAAAAATCACGTTGGTGATGCAGGTCACAAAACGGCGCTGCGTTTTTCGGCCTGAAATCATGAGACTATACACTGGCCTCTCCTTTGTAGTTTTATGTCGTCTTAATAAAATAAAAAAATAAGTATGAAATTTCAAAGTAGGGATAGTAAATAAAAATCACGTTGGTGACGCAGGTCACAAAACGGCGCTGCGTTTTTCGGCCTGCAATCATGAGATTATACCACTCTCCTTTGTAGTTTTATGTTGTCTTAATAAAATAAAAAAATAAGTATGAAATTTCAAAGTAGGGATAGTAAATAAAAATCACGTTGGTGACGCAGGTCACAAAACGGCGCTGCGTTTTTCAGCCTGCAATCATGAGAATATACATTGGCCTCTTCTTTGTAGTTTTATGTCGTCTTAATAAAATAAAAAAAATAAGCATGAAATTTCAAAGTAGGGATAGTAAATAAAAATCAATGTTTTACAAACGTTGAACAAATCATTATTAATAAAATTTGAGTCTAGAGTATATTATTATTTAATTTAAATTAAAAATTTGAGAAATAGTTCTAGTGTTCTACGTCTAAATATATTAAGCCATTAATAAACAAATATTCATTACTCTGAATTATAGATAAAATATAGTGAATATTTCAAATAATGTATTGTTATATGCACTATTAAGCACTTTACACGTACATTAGGTACTAGATATTTAAACGCAAATTTCCATCAGCAATATTCTAAGCTGAATTGTTATCTCGGTAAATAAAATGACGTAATAACAATTATTTAAACTGTGGCGTAAGTTAAAGCAATACATTTTGGTGTGAACTTATAGAGGTGCATAAGTTAGAGGTCGGAGCCGGCGTTCGACAAACTACACTATTGTAACATTTAACAAAGCATTTTACACTCGTCAAATATCAGGATGCACATGCGTTTTTTTTTCGATTCATTCTAGAAATTTACCGTAATCACACTCTATGTTAAGTGAAAATGTGATTAAAAAATTAATAAAACGCTACACATACAAAGCTTAGTAGCTCTTAAGCACAGTTTTCATTTCGCAGGAAAAAATTAAATCGTCTCAAGAAAAAATAAAAATGAAAATTATTAATGAAAATTTCACGACACTTTTATTTTTTAGTCTTAACAGGTAATATCTTATCTGATATTAAGTGAGGATATGGCCCAAGATAGTAATAAGCTAAGCCTATTGGGACACTGGCTCTCAAGTGCACCTGTCGGAGTGCTTGGCGGAAGATTTTCAAATGTGTAATAATATAGAACAATTTGGTAACTATTTGTTAAAATAATACTGGTGTTATTAGATAAAAATTTGTTTCCAAACTATATTTAGTTGCCCGCTTATTCAACTATGTTTTACAAGAAGTATTCGTCGGCTTGCGTCGACAGCTCGTTGCATTTGCCCGCGAGCGGCGCGCGCGCATATTTGTGAGATTCATGTTCCGTTGCTCTAGTTGCCTGCCTTAAGGACCAGCACCTTACTGAAACTAGAAACTTATATTTATTGCCACAGAAACCGCTAATTTCATAACGATATCTATTTCTGTATAGATTTGATTAATGTCATAAAAACTCCAACGGAATTATTAAACTCACAAAACATATTAATAGAAAAGTTGAATAGAATCTAAAGAGTTAAAAGCTTCTTAGTAATTCACAAAATTGTGAGTGTCCGTGAAAAAGTACTAGTGATCAAAAGATACCAGTTCTTATGTAAATCATTCTAGACGAAGTTTTAGGACTCTTCATATATAATTACGTCTTAATAATAATAAATATAATGTGATACTATCATGACTTATCACGATAACAGCTTATTTAGAAGTTTATTAATTTTCTATTTTTCACAAAGATATAAAATATATAACCAATGAAAAGCAATATACTGGAAAATTGAACAAATGTAAATGCAACTAATAGTCAAAGAGATTAGTTTTTCTGTAATCAAAATAAAGTAGTGACCATTTTTACTAAGATTTTTTTATCTATCACAGAAGTGGTTGCCGAATGATTTATTTCAACTAGTTCAATATCTAACTGATATTCACAGGTTTTAACTTTGTTACACCACGATGTGTAAATCAAATAATATAAAAAATATCAAGGAAAACATCTTGGAAAAACCTGATCGCCCTGAAAAATATTATTGTAAGATTTCAAGGCGTTTGAAATCGACAATACGTCGTGGGCTGGCGTGCTAAGTCCGTGCCTTCCGTATGAAAAGGTTTTACCCATTTACTTGCGGTTATTATACGTTATCGCAAATGTTGTTAACCTTGTCGGACCTTTTTAGTAAGTTCCGAAATAGCGACTGAATTTGGCTTTGGCTTATCAGGATTTCAATTTAATTTGTTTTATTTTTTTAAAGTAAAACTTATGCGCGACTTGAGAGTACCTCAGATCTTTTTTCGAACGAAAATAACAATATATAAAATAATAGAATAATCATTTTATAGTTAATAGTTAAAAAAAACGTATAACCTTTACGCGTAAGGATACACGTACATTTATTTAATACTAACTGTGCCCCGCGGTTTCACCCGCGTATAATTTATCAGAAATCGCTAATTTATGATTTATAATACTTCAGTAAAGACAATATTTTTATCGGGCGGCCAGGGATATGCGTCAAATTCACACTACATCTACGAGTATACTCATATGCCCAAACCGAGTGTTGAATTAATTTAATTAAACATTATCTCCCAAACTATTCGTCTAAATAAAATGCTATAAAGGGCAAAGTTTATCTTTATGATGAAATAACATTCGTTCGTAAGGATTAATATGCCGTGCCAAATAATAATGCTCATAAATCACTTTTTATTTTCAATAAAACTTTGTCACAAAATACCTAATTGTAGCTTATGTATAAGAGATAGGCATATGCTATCGCGGACTTTTTTAGATGTACTAAGGAGAAATATTTTTGTCAAACATTGTATTTACATATCACTAACCATTACGCCAGCGCACGCGGATAAATCCGTTAGTGTGCGTGCGCTATTAATTCCGACTTACTTAACAAAAAACAATATTTAAGGCTAGCTGAGAGGTTGTAGACTGTGTGCTCGTGAATCTGGCTATCATATACAAAAATAATTATTCGAACCCGACATGTAGTTTCAGTCATTAGCGTGTTTAAACAAACAAACAAAAAAAACATTTTTCCGTTTTATATTATATTATAGTATGGGGTATAGATATATTTTATCATTCGCATTGTATATATTAAATACTTTTTATTGTAAAAACTGGAGCTTAAACAGAATGTAGAGTCGTACAAATCTCTTCAAATGGCAAAGGGAACTAGACAGAATGTTGTAGTGGACATCATAACAACTCTGTAATGTCGTGCACTCATTGAATGCACTACGTTTTATTACTAATGGAAATCCTTGACTCTACTTTATGCACGTCTGTAGGGTTATACGTTTTACATTGTCGTTCGAGATTAAAATATAAAATTATCTTTGTTCATTAAATATTTCTCTTATTATTGTTTTTATAGTTTTTTTTAAGCAATGAAGTCTCAGTGGTAGTGTGTACGAATACTGCTTCGATCGACGTGAGTTCCAACCATGGGCCTGATATTTCTTTGAAGGAATCGTGATGAAACCATAGCATGGTGGTAGGTGGCACAATTAGGTAGGTACCTTCTATCCAAAAAGTTTCTTTGTGCGATAAAAATCCGAAATGTAATCCTTCTGGTTGTAACGTATTGGCGATGTAGTTCTTATTTATAAATAGACTAGCTGTACCCGCGTCTCCGCTCGCGTGGACTACAGAATGCCGTGGGTCGAGTAGACACTCGAATCGTACTGCCCCCGCTCCCAACCACGGCGATCGCCATCGGGTCTTTTTAAAGATAAAAATGCTTATTGTTCATGTTCCTTAGAAGATAGACATATGCTATCGCTGACTTTTTGTAGGTCTTATTTTGATATATATTTTGATATATCACTTATGGTTTACTCAGCGTAAGTCCCAAAAGCGTCTTTTGTCCGAATCGATTCACCATTATCATCACTGTTTATTTCGTATATTACTTTATCTAACAAAATATATCCTATAACCTGGCTAGATAAAATAGCTATTAATTAAAGGAAAAACTATGTAAATCGGAAAAGTGGTGTTTGCATGAAAAGAACATAAACGGACAGACAGAGAGACGTTGAGCTTTATAATATGTATAATTATATAGAAGATATAGATATATTGGTCAGCATGAAAGCAGCGATCGCTGATGGATTTCGATCTCTCGGTGGTCGCCGTTGTATTTGGATTGTACTGTGCTTACCATCAGGAATAGAACAGTCAATGTGCCGAGCTACTATAAAAAAAGATATAATTTAAATAAATAAAATGACACCGTTGGGAATATATCATCTGTACACAATTAATGTAGAGTGCGATGGAGTTTCGATAAACTTAGTTTGAGTTGTCGTAACTAGATGGCATTCAATTACTTCCGTGTTGTTTTTAATTAAGTACTTTAACATAACATTTTTATAATATTATCTATAGGTGTTTTATCTTTGGTATAGGTAAGTGGAGTGAACGATGATGGGAAAGATATGATGTTAAGAAATCTAGGCCCAGCTGAGGGTAGGTTTTGGGGGATATTCTTAGAGATAATTACCGCTCCCCATCCCAAAGCTAAATATAATTTATCAATTATAGTGGAAAATTCTAATTTCTTTTGGAACAAAGTTCCTTATGGGGCGTTGTGGAGGGGTACCCTACCCTAGCCGACAAAAAAGTCCGTAACGTTAAAAAAAGCGTACGATTTTTATGTATAGTCTATGTATGATGGCTATACAGTGTCTAATGTATGGTCTACGTGATGACTGTTATTATTATTCATGTAAATAGTTGTTTTGTTGTATATTATTATTATATATGTTTATAAATTATTGTAAATATAATAAAGGTATTAAGATAATTTTTTAAAGTAGTTTTTTTATCGATAAAAAAGTATACCCGAATAATCATTTTCTTTATACCTCGAATAGAACTTGAAATTAATATTTTATTATAAGGAACTTCGTTCTTAACTGGTGTCCTATGACACCACACGGTTTTTCTTAGTTTTTATAATGTGTTCGATATTTGAATCTTCGAGAAACTTCAATATATGATTCCCTCCAAACTTAAACCGTAGATACGCGCCAGTGGAACACATACTAGCGTTTAATCGTGCTTAGAAAATATTAATACTAAAATTGTATATAAAATGACTTGTAAATTGTATGTAAGTTTTAAAGTTATATAACAGGTGACTGAGATTGATATAAATAATGCAAGAATCGGTCCGAGATACATTCATGAAATTAAAAGATTATCAGCAGGAAAGAAGCTTGCATTGTTTTCTGACTGCTATTTGCATACAGACCACCATCTGCCAAGATCGACGCACCTCATGATTGCATCGTTGCCTTTTATTTTGGTCAGACCATTCAATATTATGGAACATCGAAAATTATAATATTCTCAATTTTCTTACAATAATAATTATTATTTATTCCATTAAAATACTTAGAAAATTATAATGTTAATTTACCGCCATTTAACCATATTGACAATATAGTTACAATATTTTAAATTAATTATGAAAATAAATAAATAAATAATTTAGGTACATACTGAAGGGGCAGCTGACCACAAAGTTGTTGGTAAGCGCTTGGTCGGAGTGCTTACTTTTAAATTAATTTCTTTATTACTGTTTAACTATTTAACAATTTCAAGTGAAACCACGTTGGATAACGGAAGGTACTTATATAAATCGCAAATTTATTTCAATAGTAAGTATGAAGAAAAATATTGAAAATAAAACATTATTTAAATTGGTACATATCGTTAAAATCGTTTTAGAGCGTATATATATGGATACATATATACAGAAATAGCTTACTATTTACTAATAGGTACCATTAAAACTAATACTAGTAACATGTTCCAGGGCCGATTTTTCAGTCCAATAAATTTATTTGAGGAATAATTTTTAAATTGTGACAGGTTTTCCATACAGTCTATCAAAACGTCAAAATTATTCCTCGTATAAAATTGCCTGATAATTGCCTATCTGACGATTGAAAAATCGGCCCTTAAAGAAATATTTGTTCCTTAAGTAACAAAATATAGGAATGTTTATTAATTTCTTTAAAAAAAGTTTATGATAAGATTTATACACCAAAGTTTTTGGCATAGGTACCAAAAAGTCGAGGGGGCGGAGATCGCTACAATCGAAGCATGTGTGGGGCGGGGGACAAGAGTCGCGCAGTGCAAAGGTCAAGCGAATCTACAATGTCGGCTGCGATGCGCAGATGAATGTAATGTTTTACATATTATATCGATAAATCGATGCCTTTACAAAATTATGATGGCTCAGTGGTAACGTTTACGGACATCGCGTCGATTGATGTGAGTTCGAATCCCTGCAATCACCCTGAGCTTTCGGTGAAGGAAAACATCATGAAGAAACCATAGCATGGTGGTAGAGCAGTTGCTAATGTCCGCCTGGCTAGCTACCTACAACCCTCGAGTTGAAAATCTGTTTCCAAACACCAATAGGTGTGTTCCGACAGCTGCATTTGAGTGCCAGTCTTCCACGAGGTTTAGCGTGTGTATCATCTTGGGCTACATCGTCACTTAAACATCTCAGGTGAGATATTGGCCACTACGTCAAACCTATAACGATAAGAAAAAGAACAGCTCCAAGATACCAAATTGTCATCCGAAATACACATACATACAAAGTTTCATTTCGATACGACAATTAGAAGTAGGTTAAAATTGACTTCTAAGATTTGATTACATTGTTTGTTAGTTAGTTAGTTACAAGTGAAGCTAATATAAGCATGTTAGTAATAAAATAGTGTGATCACACTTCATACGTCTATAAACGTCATCTAATGCCCGCCATACACGCTACATTTTATCAGAGACGTTTACCTGTACAGGTGTGACTGCTCAGGTCGACAGCTCGTGGTAGCGTAGCGTGGTATGGGCAAGCAGAAATTCATTGTACGGTGTCACTAAAAAAAAGAAAAAAAGAGGTGTGTGTGTGATTCACACACGATAGAAGTGAAACTTCATTTTAAAAGACATTTTCTATTTTATTTAAACAGTGTACAATACACATACACACCGACATTGACTCTCACGCTCTGGCTCACACAAAGAGGAGAGACCGATAATGTGCGTTAAACATTTAACGTTTAACGCTTGGAAGTCGCATAAGAAGTTTCACTTCAAAAGTGTGTGTGCGATTCACAAACGATAGAAGTGAAACTTCATTTTAAAAGACATTTTCTATTTTATTTTAACAGTGTGCAATATACATACACACCGACATTGACTCTCACGCTCTGGCTCACACAAAGAGGAGAGACCGATAATGTGCGTTAAACATTTAACGTTTAACGCTTGGAAGTCGCATAAGAAGTTTCACTTCAAAAGTGTGTGTGCGATTCACAAACGATAGAAGTGAAACTTCATTTTAAAAGATTTTTCATATTTTATTTAAACAGTGCTCAATATACATACACGCCGACATTTGCTCTCTCGCTCTGGCTCACACAAAGAGGAGAGACCGATAATGTGCGTTAAATGTTTAACGTGTTGGAAGTCGCATAAGAAGTTTCACTTCAAAATTATTTTAGACTTTACACCGCTCGCTTGTGTAGTTTTAAAAAAGAGAACAAGTCTATTCCAATACAGGCTTCGGTCGATCTGCACAAGTCAACCTCTCTGGAACATCGTGTGTGACCGGCTTAACCCTAACTAACTCTCGTGGCCGTTTTCAATTGAAAGTTTTTGTAATGCAACATTAATTCTTAACAGGTCAAACCAGTTTGGCGACTATAGCGCGTGTTTTGTACGCTTTACGTTTGAGAATTATTGTTTGTTTGAATACTAGTCATTACAATTTCACGGTTATTAGAGTTTAGACGGAGACATATCATCTAATTATAATAAAATCAATAACTTACTAGAGGATGATGAAGATGTGATCTTTAACGGTAAAACCTAGTTGCAAAAACCAAATACTTACTAGTAACTAGGTAACAATTAATAAAATACATAAAAACCAACTATGCTGGCGGCTTCGCACGATTTAATTAGGTATTAATTTATTATTTGCAATACTTATTTTATTTTTAAAATTGTTATAGATAGTTCCTATAGCCTATCAATTACGAGTAATTATAGAACGATATACAAATCCATATATTTCCAGTGTACAAAAATAAAAATAAAATGTTCAAGGCGTTTTATATTCAATCCAGACATACAAACAAACATTGAATACTTACGGTATATTGCTGTGGGGTTCAGCAGCTCAGGTAGATTACATATATTATTACAAAAGCGTGAAATTTGAGCAATCTACAACATGAGACCTCGCGAATCACTAAAGAACAAATTCCAGGAATTTAATATTTTAACTTTACCCTCCCAACACATCCCTGATAGCTTAAAGTATACTCGTAAAAACTTTGGCAAACTAGATTTTGCAAAGATCGGCTCAATTTTAATATTACAAATAGACATAAATTAGTCGTACCATGTTTTAGACTTAATAAAGCCAATATTTTTTTTAGGTAATAGTGTTTGGTTCTATAATAAGATCCCGAAGCACATTACTGATATCCCGGACAAGTTTAAGGACCATGTCAAACAGATTTTACTTTACGTGAATGATAGTGATGTCTGGAAGTGACCTGTAACCTATAGGTGATCTTTCTGTTCATCCACTAAATTACTGATATGGTTATTATTTTAATATTATTGTACAGTTGGCAAAAAAAGATAACCCCGATCGAGTTTTTTGCCGGATCTTCTAGATGACTGGGATGTTATCCAAACCGGAGGTAGCATTTTGACGTTCATAAGGGCTTCTTAGGGCCTAAATTGAATAGAAAATGTTTTTTATTTTGATCTTGAGACATTTTTATTATAACGTATGTAATATGTCTGTAATATGATTAACACAAATTAAACCAAAGGAATAATCACTTTAAGATTTAAATAATGTAATAAAACATTACATTATTAATACAAATTAGTAAAATTATAAGTCAACATTATTCCTCATTGAGTATCGATGTTATCGGGTTTAATGTATTAGTAATATACCTAAAAATAAACTTACTTCACAAAGCACACAAAATGTACTAAATTGTGAAAACTGGACGATAGATGGCGTTATGTGTAACGTCAACACTTGAAAACTAATTCAAAAAAGTTACTTTCGTTCGTGTCGTATTCCCATACATTTGTATAAAGTTGTCTCAAATAGTGGGGTTCGATTTTCCGAAAAAATATTTTTTTACCAAATTAATATTGTAATAATGCAATAAGTAGGTACGTACAAAGTTATATAAAAATATTTTTATCAAGTTTTAGATGAATTTTCGTGATTGTCTGATGGACGCATAGTATCTATTATAAAATATACTTTCATTGATCGATCGATGTAACTACTGGAATTAATACATACGTAACTTTTAATAAAAAAATATCTACCTTCGTATCAACATTGTTTAAAATATAATAGTAATCAAACATGACAATATGATATTTAAAAATATAACTCAAAAAACTACGATCCACGCTATAGAAAACATGTGTTCATCAAAACACTATTGAAATTACTCGAATTCCTCACATGCATGTTTAACAAAAGTGTAGTCGACTCAATTAAATCTCAATTTATACAATGGCAGTCGATTAATGAAATTAAGTCGGCTTTTAGTCGATTTAACCATCGAATGTGTATAATAGACGTAAATAGTAACAATCGATTCAAAGGATCGAATATCGAACCAACAAAAGACCTAACTAACTCGCGGCGTGACTATTAAAATTTAATGACATGATTTATTCAAAGTGAAGAAAAAAAAACGAAAGAAAAGGGTACGTTACGAACCATTTTTCATACAACGCAGTTGGTAGCAAATGGCCGAATAAAAAATGTTTAACAGGGCCGCCACTTTATGAAAAACGCACTCCGACTGTGAGCGGCTTTGTCATCGGTCAGAGAATTTATTCATGCTTACCTGTTGAACTCCAGCGGTGAATAAAATATAAAGAATATTCCATTTTTCTGGATTCATTTTACGTAATGTGTACGGCACCACGAAAGTTACAAACTATTTTCAAAATTAATTTCGGTTGACTTAGTTCACGTTTCATATAACTATCATGTGATTATTATCACAAGTATAATAGTTTTACACGTCCGTCATGTTTTTATAATAAAATATATAGATACATGCGAAATATATAATGCACGTTTTGTTTGATTGTTTGTACGTCAATCACGCTCAAACGGCTGGACGGATTTTATTAAATTTGTATATAACTGCACCTTGGCAGAGGTTTATGTCTAGCAGTAGACTGAAATGGATTGAAACGATCTAATAATGATGACGACAATTTTAAATATGTAGAATTATCTAATAAACATGAATGAATTGGATCAAAATTGTTACAATTTATTCTATCATAATTTCGATAGTGAAAATGTGAGAACTATACAAGTTAGTAAATTAGCCTGTTCGCCATGAATTTCATATTATCATATCTTTATATCTATGTTTGTAATTTTAAGATATATACTGTACGTACTTTCGCCTAGCTGAACACGATGTTATAATATTTGGTCATTCTCTTAGTGGTAGCCGTCTCATTTATAATATTTTATAGAAATCAACTAAACAAAATCGAGGACATTAAGGTGGACTATACAAAGCGTTGTGCTCCGATTCCGTACAGAATTTCATTTTAAATTACTTATTATTAGTGTGACCAAACGATTAATACCCTATTTTTGTGGATAATATTTGTATTTATTTTTTCTTTTTGAGCCGGGTAAAGAAAGAAGGTATTGATACAATAGTTATTTTATACCTTTTTATTTATGACAGTATAAAGATTTATGTTATACGTATACTTGTTTAAGTACGTTAGGTTTTAATATACGACTTTGTACTAACAGCAAGTATTGTGTAAAACATTTTTTTATTTAATTAATTATAAAGTAGTATAGTAAAATAGTAATAAGTATTCGTTGTTATATATATATATATATATATATATTAGGAAATTAAAATAGGGATCACCTCCACTTTTTTCGTTTTTTTTCCTGACACTTTAAGATAGATTAGAAAAAAAATCACCTCAATTTACGAGTACCACTTTTTGTTTACCACTTTGTCGGCGTGATTAATATATATGATACCCATGCCCAATTACCGCTTTCGAGTACTAAGAATATCTTACACACAGGTACATAGGTTCTGTAAGAGACCTTTTTTTCTTTTTTTGCCTAGTTAGTTTAGACAAAAAAATTCAGAACACTAAATACACATACACATGTTCCTTCCCTCCTCTCAGGGAGAAGAAACATGTATATATGTATAGTTAGTTTAGATCAAATGATAGGGAATTAGTCAGATCACGACTTATTTGCATACGCGCAACAGTCCGAGCCGAGGTTCGGCCACTTTGGCACCTTCGGATGTTGTTGCAAAGCTTTCGCGGCTGAGTGCCTTAAGCGCTCGCCCCCAAGCCCGGTAAAGCTGTAAAGGCTCCAGGGCCCCTAAGGCAAACAGTATAGTCAGTTCGAAAAAAAAAACTAAGAATATCTGAGACAGACGGATATGGCGAAACTGTAAGGGTACTTTATGGATACGGAAACCAAAAAATAATAAATTGAGGTTGGCTTTGTCAGTATCATCAAATTCTAATGGATACCCATTCTCGAAGGAAATTAAAAAAAAAAAAAACAAACATCATTATTAATCAAAGAGATTTTATGCTATTATTTATTAAAAAGCTTGTGTCGTGACTCTGTCAAAGTTTGTTTATATTAATTACATTCTATTCATGGTCACAGTATTACCAGTCGTATCGAAATTATGGTTTTACTATGTATTCAAAGATAGGTTAATATATATATTTGAAAAGTCGTGTGTTCGTTAAGTCGTTTAGTGCACTTATACGATAGTAACGTGGGCGTAAAATAGTTCTTATATATTGTTATTGATTTGTTATTAGAATGTTGTTAATAATGGAACGAATTTTAATGACAGACGACAGCCTATACACTTTTAAAGAGACGATAAAACATTGTAAATATATGTTAGATAAAACTTAACTTGTACCAGCTTAATTTGTTTGTTAGGGCCTTGTAATTCTTTATAGGAGTCAACGTAAATATCAATGGGCATGCAAAACAAAAATTTAATAACAGGTATATTATAATAAAATATATTTTTTAATCTTAATAATAGGTTACATGTGTAGGCCAACATATAATATACTAGGCGTGTCCTTCGGTTTCATTCGTGTTAAAATTCGACCAACTCTCCACTGCACTGGGCCGGACCGCCAATGCACCCATGTAGTCTACCTTTGTTCTTACTTCACGTACCTGCCTACAGCTTACCAGATTGTTTGACATTCATGGTTTCTGATTCACTCCTTAGAGTCATAACATGAAATTATATAAGCAATACTAGCGGTGCGCCCATGGCTATTACGCAGTAGTTATTTACATTCAACCCGCCACGACCACCCTCTCCAGCGGCAACTCAAGCCTAGGTGCGTTCCTCCGGCATGGAGCCCTTGAGCCAGCAGCCGCTCGCGCGATACAGTGACACTGCATTCACTAGCTATCGAGACACACACATAACACTGCACTTCACACATGCACACCACTCAGGTACATAGGTTCTGTAAGGGACCTTTTTTTTCTTTTTTTTTGGCTAGTTAGTTTAGACAAAAATTACCAAATCACTAAATACATATACACATGTTCCTTCCTTCCTCCCAGAAGGCAGGGCCCCTAAGGCTAACAGTATAGTCAGTACTAAAAAAAAAAAAATTACATACAGTAATTTTATTTTTAGTCATATTATTTAGAGTATATATAGTTTATCAATTGAGGAATGTCATGTACTTCCCGTGTATAATTTTCTTCAAAATAGGTTGTACACAAATAATTATTTTTTTATGATTTGTTAATAACGAAAAAAAAATTTTCACGATACTCGGTTTCCACCATTTTTATACACCCTTACGTGATGAATTTCAGGTTAAAAGCCATATTATAATATGCATACATTATCGTATGACAATTAATTTTACCAAACAAACTTTCAACACCTATTTTACATCCATAACTGATGAATTTTGATAAATGCTTTTCATTATTTTTATTAAAGTACCTAAATAGGTACAAAATTTCAATTCAAAAGACAATGTTTTTTCATCCGCCCCATACTAACTTTCAACCCCCATTTTGAACCTTAGAGGTTGAAATTTCCAAAGTTTGCTCTTAGTGGACGTCTAACTCGCGAAAAGTATTACTATGCTAGATTTCAAATCAATCGCAATTATAGTTTCGGAGATTTCGTGATGAGTGGTATTTCGCTTTTATATATAGAGATAGCTACAACCATCCTCAATAAATAGACCAAAAAGGTGAAAATAATATTTCAAATCTGTTGGTTTCAAACAATCTCTTCAACTTTACAATCATTACTAGTATAAAACAAAGTCGCTATAATACGTCCGTCCCTATGTATGCATAAATCTTTAAAACTACGTAACGGATTTTGAAGCGGTTTTTTGTAGTAGATAGAGTTTATATGTATAATACATTCATAATATTGTAGAGAAACACTGTTAAATTTAGAGGTTTCTAAGTGATGTCGTAAATAAACACATTTTTTGCGCTTACATTGCAAACGCTGGCTGAACCCCACGAGATAAATCAAAATATAGCATTAATAAAATATAGCATTAATCCTTATCCAATTAAGTACCTTAAATACATTGTCCATTTAATATAGATCAATATAGCCCTTTACAGCATGTAATTTAAATGAATTTTCCCGAAGATATTACAGATTTAAAATGTAGGGAAGTGCGGCGGTATCGGCCCTATATACCATGGTCAATTATATGTCGCTCTTTCAAGAGTAACCTCTAAACAAAACATGTTTGTATTATCTAATGACAAAAAAGCTGTAAATGTTGTTTATAAGGACATTCTGTGGTAGGTAGGTACATTTAGTATCAGCATTACACCCGTGCGAAGCCGGGGCGGGTCGCTAGTATTAATATAAATTGTATGTTATATTATATATTTTGTTATATTGTAATGATGTACCTACTTTTTAATATGCAAATATTAATTTATAAAATTCACATTCAATATCTTTAAATATAGACACTAATTAGTACACAATGAATAAATTTTGATCTTCTTTAAAAAAATATAGATATTCCAATCAATATCAAAACTGATTTAAAAGTTGTAGTTTTAATTCTAATCTAATATATCAAATAGACACTGAAAATTCATTATTGTACACAAAATCTAATAAAACGAAAAAACAATTAACGCAATACTAAACACTAATGCGTCCTGTTATACTGAAGTTTATAAAGTAAATTAGACAAAAGGAGTTATATAAAATTCTTTAAAAAAGTTTCGGGAACGGCAGACTCGAAGTCGCCTTCACGCAAACAATGAAACAGAACAAAAAAGGCGTGTTTAAAGTAGCAAAAAAAGTAGGAAAAAATTCAAAATCATCAAAACTATCGAGAATACACAACTTTCAAATTTGTTAAGGTCATCATGACTTTTGATTTTAGAAACTCCTCCATATGTCACCATACATTTTGTTCCTTTTATAAAATAGTAGCAGATATGACATTGACAAAGGGTGTTGGGATAAACTTTGTGCAGAACAAAAGTCCTCTATTTCTTATATTGAAGCGATGACTACATGAAAAAAGGGAATCAAAATTTATACGGTAACGAAATGGGAGCACCTGTCGCTAATTGCCACCTTTTGGCGGCAATTCTTTTGTGATGAAGAGAATTTTTTTGAATGATGTGACGTGATCGCTGTTATAATGTGAGCCATCCAAATGTTACAAAAACGTCGTTTTTAACAAAATGTTCAGAATAATGACTATTATTTTTGACAGCACGGATTTAAAAAAAAATGGAGCATTCCTTTGCTTTCGCTTTAGTTCGGTGACTTATACAAATTAGCGAATAAGTAATATCTTATTGAACAGCCTATACTATAGTATCGATTTCCAACAAATGTAGCACCAAATTGATAATATTAGGTGCTGTATTTTATCTAAAAAATCAAATAAAAAGGGTTTAAAGCACCATGTCAAACCTTATCACGTGCAACTACGAAAAGGTAACACCCACCATCTGTCGACAGCGGTCAAAAGGTTAACATCTGCCCGTAGAATAGACCAAGACAGTAATGTTATGTACGCATCTATTGAATCACAGTTACACGGCGTGTTCAAATCAATCATCAATTTGAATACATTCCATGTATCGCTCATCTATCGAGTAACTTAATAAAAAAATTGTATGTACTTATTAGGTGACTATCAATTTGGGTGGACTACTCAATGACTTTTTTTTTCGAAATAAAATATGAAGGGCCCTTTGCAGAATACTTAAATACTTAAGTTCACTTAGAGACTTTTTGTTTTGATAGCATTAAGATATAGAGCAGTTTATTTGTTCTATACACCGAAGTTTCATTTTCTTCTATAAGCCTGCGCCTACGAAGGCCCTATTCCTATGAAGGCCCAATTTCAAAATCTCATACTTGTAAACGTTTGAATAAGTTTAAACTTCGCACTCATGTTTGGTTAGTGTCATAGTTAAAAATGCAAGTTCATATCAAAGATAGGTAGGTTCATACCATCTTTGTAGTGGTTGACAGTTTTTCAGTCACGTTCCAAATTGCCTACGATTTATAACCTCATATGCTTTACATTTGCTCATAAACTTTTGATTGTTTCTTTCAAGAAAAACTGTTTTCGTGTTTTTTATTAAATAAAAAGTTAGGTTCAAGGGCATTCCTAAGAACTTAAGTGTTGTTTGTATCCTTTGTTGGTTTTCATTAAAATAAGTAGGTGGTTATTGTTGCCGGGAAAAGTTTCTATAAAGGCCCAACACACGGGTTCCCAAGATGGCCCAGGCCTTATAATGACTATAGGATATCATAGACAAATAGACAAGACTCATTTTGGTTAATTTTAGATAAATATGTTGTATTAGAACACTGAAACTTATTTAAAGCCTAGGTACTTTATTCTAATTTAGGTTTGAATTTTAATGGTTCCTCCAAATAAGGCACACCGAAATTTAAAGAAACTTTTTTGTATTACTTTGCAAATATATTATTGTTTTACTTTAAAAAATGTTAGAATAAGAGAAAAAGTGTTTATTTTTATTTATAGATATTAGTTTCATAGGTAGATTAAGTTTTGCTAAGCCTAAGGTAGCCCACTGTAAAATTATGACAAAAATACTTTTGTACAAAACTAAGACACGAGACCGATTACCTAAGGAGCTCTTGTTTTAGGTTAAGTTTTATGTCAAAACATGTTTTTTATAATTAATAATTTTCTTGTTTAATATTGGGCTATGATTCCTAAGAACCAGGCCCACGAGAGAGTTTTTAAAAATGTTTTTTTTTCAAGAAGTTTATTTTAATCTGTTGATTTGTATATTGATTTTATTTACAAATAAATGAGGGATAATGTGATGAAGTTTGTTTTTATAAAATATTTTTATTTTTTTATTTATTTAAGTATTGCAAAAAATATGGCCTTACAAAGCGCACGTACCTTAGTTATATTTCCAGTCCCATTTTTATCCTCAAGGTATTTTTCTGAGAACTGCAAAATTAGGACATAACGACTTTTGTAACTGGATCCTCCATTTTTTTTTTTCGAACTGATTATACTGTTAGCCTTTAGGCCCTGGAGCCTTTGCGGCTTTTACAGCTTCATCGGGCTTGGCTCCTCCATATGTTGTTGACCTTATCGATGTTTACAGTGCAACCGAAACGAATGGATGATTTTGTTTTTGAATTGAAACTTATTTGGCTGCGACTAGGCAATTACGACTTGCTAAGTTAGAAATCCCATATCAAATAAAGTAAAAAAATATTTTGTAAATGATTTAAAGAACATACATCGTAGGAATATAGCGCTATAAGTAAAAGAACGGCTATGGAATTCGGAACCTGTTAGATCTCAGCTTTTTTATCGGTGACAACAACTATCTCGAACGTCGTTTCTACCGAACTTGCCCCTTTTTCACATTTATGTTTTTTGTGATATTTATTATATTAATGTTTGCAATTGTAATCATATGACGTTTTACTTACTTTATTGAATTACCATGTTATGTACTTTTATTTTGGTACGTATAATAAAAATCTCAGTCAAAAGGAAAGGAAGAGAAAATTACAGAAATATTAACTGACCGGCATATATTTCCCACATTATAGTATATAAACAATCTAACAGATGTCATGTTAGTTAAATAGATTTTTAATAGATGGCGCCTTGAATGTATTTTCATTAGCATCAAAATACAGCATTCCTATTTAAAAAGGTTTCAATCATATTTATAAGCGGAAACATTACATTTAAAATATTTGTCAATAGCGGGAAACACAAACTTGATAATGATGCTTGTATCATTAATTTTGAAGGAGAATAAATGGAGATATGGTGTTGCCATGAAAAAAAATTAAAAGTGTATAACCCTCACATGTGATTGAAGTAAAACTTTTTTGGCGTTATAAGAGATGGCGATTAAGTTAAAAATAAATGCATAATATGAGAATTTTTGCACAGTAGCAAATCGCAGTAAGAAGAATTAACACGTTCTTGAACTTGTTTACTAGACTATTTATATACTATTCCTACTGCTACCATCGTCCCAACGGTCACCATGATCCCGATGGTTACCATTACCCCGACGGCCACCATCGTCCCAACGGTCACCATCATCCCGACGGTCATCACCATCTCGACGGTCATCACCAACCCCACGGTCGCCGCCGTCGCAATAGTCACTACAACATCTCGATGGTTACCACAATCCCGACGGTTACCACCAGTCCGACGGTCACCACGATCCCGACGGTCGAATAATATTTTATAAATGTATTTGTATACGAAGTTCCATGATGTTGAACTTTCAATTTCACTCAAATTCTATTTTTTTTCAAAATTTTTTGGTGTATTTGTTTATAAAACTATTTATTGACAAAATAAAAAAAAAAGATATTTCAAAACCGGATAGTACAGAAACATGACGCCATATTGCCGTAACAGCTTCCGTTGCATCGTCGTCCAGTTACCTCCTAGTTGCGCCTAAAGAAGTTTACTTCAAAAAATACCTTTGAGAAATAACATAACTATAATTATGATTGATGAAATATACCATCAAATTTAATGAAATGAAAGACAGAAAAATAAGAAATTATGCAAATTATATCAGATAATAATATAAACGGTTTCTTAAAATATTTGTCTTAGAATGGTTACCCTACTACATGGTATGATGCACGTGGCCGTTGTGATTGAATGTTTCGTTTATATGAATGAACTGTATCAAGATAGCTTTAATTTAATGAACAACTATCGTTGTGTAGGTTTGTTTGTTGAAAAGGTGTTTCTTCAGGCATAAAACGACCGCTGACATCAAGTCCACTGTTTGAACTATAGTTACATAAAAGATGTTCCCCGCGGTTTCACCCGCGTATAATTTAAAAGAAATCGCTGATTGATTATTTATAATACTGCAGTATAGACAATATTTTTATCGAGCGGTCATGGTTATGCGTCACAACTCACACGGCTCGTTCGCGTCACTACACCTACAGTCACAGACCCGAGCCGAGTGTTGAATTATTTTTACTTTACATTATCTCACAAACTATTCGTCCAAATAACATGCTCTAAAGGTAAAAGTTTATGTACATAAAATTGCCTTGATGATGAAGTAACTTTCGTTCGTAAGGATTAATATGCCATGTATAATAATAATGCCCATAAATCAATTTTGAATAAAACTTTGGCACAAAATAGCTTTTTGTGTAAGTATAAGAGGTAGGCATATGGTATAGGGGATTTTCTTTTTTTTTTAGATTTACTAAAGAGCAATATTTTTGGACAACATTGTATTTACGTATCACTGACCATTACGCCAGTGCACGCCGATAAAGCAGTTGTTAGGGTGCGCTATTAATTCCAACTTACCTAACAAAAAGTCATTATTTAAGGCTAGCTGAGAGGTATAGCCAATCTCACCTGGTGCTAAGTGACGATGTGGCCCAAGATGATAACACGCTATACCTATTGGGGGGACTGGCTCTTAAGTGAAGCTGCCGGAACACAACTACAAGTGCTTGGCTACTGATTTCCTACTTAAGGGAGATAGGTAGCTAGGCGGACATTGAAAAATGAAAAAAATTCACCTTAAATATTTGCAATATGTACTTCTAAATCAACGTGTAAACCGTTACGAGTATTTATTTTATTACTTCTTACCGCAGTAAAGTACACAATACATTAATTTGCATCACAACAGATCGGTCTTAAAAATCATACATCGTGTGGAACGAAACGTCTTAACAAACTGTAAAGCACGAAACGTGATAGATAATAGGCTATATATATTTTAGAAAAGCGTAAAGTCAATCCGTGTACGAACAGTTTGTTATAAAGACAATGATTGTTAATATTTATTGACATGGGGCACGCTCCGTGGGCACAAAGGAATAAAACCAAGCAATTATACTTAATAAAGGCATGGACCCTCAAATCAGTGTTTGATTCTTACGACTGTTTACGACTGTTACTTATCGAGTTATGGCCGCGGCGAAGATGTAATGGTTATGTACGGGCCCTCTTAGACCTGTACGACGATGGAGCAAATAGCTGTCAAGGTTTAAGATCAATTATATTCCAGGACAGTCGAGGAAGGTCGAATGTTAGAATTGTTTCACATAATCCTTGTTTTATTCTTTAGTGGTGTTTAAACTATACTTCCTGTTATCTGAAAATGCGGTCAAAGATGATAGGTAGATGGTAGGATAAAAAATAGGTAGGTATTCTTCTTTTTTTTAATTTATGTGTTCGTTTATGTAGGCAATTTCGCCAATGTCAAATTTGACAAATACAAGAGTTTAGTATTTAAATGATCAGGTATCCATCTTGTTTTAAAGAAACGGAAAGAAGATTAGTCTGATGAGATTGCCAGATATATTATCCATAATTCCGTTTTGTGAAAAAAAAAACTGACAACTATAAATATATGTATCTAAGTAGCATTGTAATTATAATTTTTTACTATATGCCTACTAAGCGGCTATAATCTACCCAGATAAGAGCTAATAAAAGGTTTAAGTTGTTTATTCCAAAATCGTCTATAAACGTACTGTTTTATACTTATAATATTAAAATATACAGAGCAGATCAATTCAAAACAACGTTAGTTCACTAACGACCAAAGATATGACATATTGCGCTCCCAATTAAGGGCATACTCCCTGCTGTTACCACTTCTACTGGAGGAGGCTCAATTTAAATAGTCAAGGCACGATTCGACCCTTTCCACTTCAGAAAAATCGATGCTGTTGCCATCTTAAAATAGATCTTATTCGTAAGTGTTAAGATACATTAAAATGCATGATCATTTAGAAAACATTTCAAATTACAATATTATTATATACTCATAGTCATATAACAGTATCACACAAGTTTCATTATTATTTGTTTGTGAAAATACAGGTAGGTATAATTTGTAAAGAAAATCTTCTTAGATACTCTCATTAATTTATAAATTAAATAAGCATTTTTTATTTACTTTATAACTACAAATCTAATAAATATAAAAAATTGACAATTGCATGTGTATGTAATAATGGCAATTATAATAATATGGCCTTATACTCGTATATGGAATTAGCGTTTTATATGGAAAAAGTAAAACGAAAAAAATATCATGAAATTGTATTATACATTTAATCAATCGAAGTATGTACTTAATTCATTCCATTGCTGAAAAAATTGTGGGAGCGAAAATCAATGAATTCTTAGAAGGCGGTTAGTCTCATCGGAATTGTTTATGTTTTCCTTGAAAGAAAAGACTTCCTATTTGAGCAAGGTCCGGTGAGTATGGTGGGTGCCGAAGATATTACAACCGCAGTTCCTCTATTTTAGCGACCGTCTGTCGTGAAGTATTGGGTTGCGTTGTCCTGAAGCAGCAGATATTGACTACTTATGAGATTTTGTCGTTGACATTGACATTCTTTTCATCATTTCACTTTACTTAGTTTTGTGGTAACAAATCAGGTCTATTCAATCAGTCTATTCTTCTTTTTATTTCCTTCTTAATTAACTTAAACAACAGCAATAAATATAATTTTTGCAATTTACTCCTTAGAAACGATATAAGTATGGAAAAATATAAGGAGTGAAATTGAAAGTTCAGCATCACGCAACATCGCTGTTAAGGCTCTCACACATAATCAGAATTTAACATTCAATATACATATACATTTATATACATATACATTTATATACAAGCGTGTTTGCAGTGTTAAACTAATTTGCCATTTATAATAATAATAAAAAAATTATAAAGTGAAAGTTATATAATAAATTATGGTAAAACAACATTATTTTAAATATATAGTTTTACTAACTGTCCCCGCGACATCGTCTGCGTGGACTTCAGATTGAGCCTTTACCAGAATAAAAAAGTATCCTAAATCTTAATCCGGGTTATAAGCTGTCTGTGTGCCAAAATTCATCTGAATCTATTTAGCCGTTTTTGCGTTATTGAATAACAAACAAATAAACTCACTTTCGCTTTTAAAATATTAGTAAGGATAGTTAGGATATACGTATATCGTTAGTTATGACAAGAAAATCAAGTGATGATAACAATAAATCACAAGAACACGTTATGTACCTTATGTTTTCTGTTCATTCATTATATATCATATTCTATATCATAAGAGATGCCGTTATTTACTCTTCTTGCCAAATGTATATATTCTAAATTCTAAATTCTTAATTCCAAGGTTTTCAAGAAGTAAACTCCAGTCGCGCGTCGATGCTGACACACACTTAATTTTTTTAAGAACCGACTTCGCTCATGATTAACTGTAAGGAAAATTACTATATTTATATTTCTGTATATAAGAATGGTACATTAATATTTTATATAGTAGGTAAAACTTTCCCATAAGTACGATTATATAGAGAAACAACAAAAATCAGTCGACTATTTTCTAGGGAATATTGCACTCATACAAACAAACCTATAATTAGGGAAACAGAGAACATTCCTTTTTTATGTAAGTTAAAAATTGTTTTATAATATTATTTGCATGATTTTTATGCATACATAAATAAATACATAAATTATATTTCTTTTGTTAAAAAAAAAACTTTTACCATTTTAACTTTTTAAATTAAAAAAAATATTTCATGAAAGGTAAAATAAAATAAGGTTTTATATTTTTTGACAAACTTTTATGTAAATATAAATAGTTTAGATGATATAAAACGAAATAAAAAACAATGTATTACGATATTCCAACTTTAAAACAAACCATTCCTTATGATTATTTTCAAAACGAAATAGATAATTAAAAATAAACATAATATTGAAGGGCAATCACAGAAGTCACGAGACCAATATTGCCTTGGGCTAGGTTTGACGGATATGATAGACTGTTGACTTTTGAGGGATATATAGAGTAATAATGTGTGTTCAGAGAATGCCATTATTATAAATTTTTTAGTCACTTTAAATAGCGCCTTTATTATTATTACTTGCCTAAATCTATTAACAATATGTCAAACAGTGTTATATTATTTGCAAACTTTTGAAAGTACAATATATATAGTAGTATATCTGGTTGAACAATAAGCAGTTTAAAGAAATATACTAACTGTCTCAATGTATATTTAATTTGCAGAAAATATTTTTTTACAGTTTAATAGAATCACACATTATCTCAAACTTAAATCATGAGAAATAAAAAGAAGTAATGATAATTTTCAAATGTTTTACACTGTTTATTTCCTGACACAGCAGGTATTTGCTCCAAAACACAAATGTTTAGAATAAGAAAGTGTTGCTTTTAATACAGAAGGTTCTGTATAGAAGAGTGTAAAAATAAACGAAAAAAGTTTCTAAGTATAGCGAAAGCTACAAAACGTGCATAAGCTTTAATAAAAATAAAATAAGCTTTAATTAAGCATACAATTAACGCTACATTATATAAGAACATTAATTATTACATTGATCACTAAATATTTCAGTTATTTTGTTTCAAATTAAACATAAACAACAAACAAAATAATATTAACAACCGATTTATCAAAAAATAAGTCTCATTTACAAATACAGAATTCAAATCTTAAAGGGTTTATTGAAGATGTTTACGATAAAAGTCGCTAAAAGTCGCTAAGTCGCTAGTCGCTAGTCGATAAAATTACGCCGAACTCGTGGCAAACCGCTCTAGTGTCATACCTCTAGCTTTAGCGTTATGGACACAATCTCACCTGATGTTAAATAATCATGTAACCCAAGATGTTACCAAGTTAAGCCTAGTGGAGGGACTGGCTCTAAGTCCTGCTGTCTGAACACACCTCGAGAGTTGCAGCTAGCCATTAGTCATCAGAAAATACCCTACCACAATCCTATGGTTTCATCACGAAGTTTCCTTCACCGAAAGCATAAGCTCATTATAGGGATTCGAACTCACGTCGATCGAGGCGATGTCTGTGCATGCCCCACTTAGCAATTATCTTCACATTCATTTGAGGAACACATCATGATGGTAAAGCTTTTTCTGGTGCTCACTAGTAGTCAGCTATGACCCTGATGTTGAAAATCTATTCTCAAGTACTTATTGCTATCCACCACCTTTATCCAGCAGTTACAGTATCTAACTAAGAAACCAAGGTTACTGGGGCAAATAAAATTTAATGTTTTATTACAATTCAAATAATATATATTATATATATTCATATAATATATATATTTATATATTAATAGTAGTTATTTTCTGATTACATGCAAAATTTTAGCTGCAGAGCTTGTTATTTTTAGGGATCCTTACTCAGAAATGAACCCTAATAATTTCGCCATGCGTCTGTCTGTCTGTCTGTCCGCGACTCAGCTCAGAGACTCTTAGTACTATAAAGATTTAATGTGGTTTGGGTATTAATCACGCCAAAAAGTGGTAAAATAAAAAATCTTTCGTAAAATGTTGGGTACCGCCCCTACACGTAAAGTGGGGATAATTTTTTTAAGGGGTGTATGGGGTGTTATTGGTTAGGTCGTGTAAAAATATAGCAGGCGAGTGAAAACAATTTCTCGATTCAGGGATATATTTAGCTTAAACATGTTAAATTTTGTTAGAGTCAAGTGTTACGACCCCCTGCCAGTTAAATGATTGTTTTTAGATATATGAAAAAAATCATGGCATTAGCATATATAACGAATTTAAAAGGAAAACCAAGTATAACTTTAGTCAGCTCCAAAGAGTCCAAAACAGATTTTTACGTAGCTTGTCTATGCTCCATGGTTCTTTCGGAACGTAGTTGAAGCCTTCATAGTATTTTATAATCTTCAAATTGATATCCAACAAGAAGTTGGCTCTCCTATCTAGGTAGTTTTTGTGACAACTCAAAATGCGTTTTTCCAGATTATATTATAATCCACTTCACGAATGCACAAAAACCAAATCATATCAATCGAAATACCACCAATATTACATAATATAGGGTAAAAGAACCAAAGCTAATGTTAAAATAAAAAAGACAACATGACAGCTCAAGATCCCGCTAAAAACTCCAACTTTATGAACTGAAATATAAACCAAAATAAGACAGCTCAAGATCCCTCTAAAAACTCTAACTTTATGAACTGAAATATAAACCGAAACAAAACAGCTCAAGATCCCGCTAAAAACTTCAGCTTTATGAACAGAAATATAAACCACAAGATGACAGTTCAAGATCCATCTAAAAACTCCAACTGTATGAACTGAAATATAAACCAAAACAAAACAGCTCAAGATCCCGCTCAAAACTCCAACTTTATGAACTGAAATATAAACTCGCACATGACAAATTAAGATCCCGCCAAAAACCCCGAAAAAATCCTTTAGGAATCTTCCTATGTTGAGGCATCAATGGTCTAGAAAAAAGTAAAAATATTCTCTGTTTGAAAATTAATCTATGTACATTCATTCATTAGTTTCCTTCATTACTAACATCAATTAATTTCTTTGTTCCAATGTGTCAGAGTTAAATTGAGAAGCAAACACTAGTTACAAGTTTTTTGCTCCGCCCGAGAGCCGAGACAAACAATGCGTATGAAAAACGACCTGTCATGTGATATGACGCTTAATGAACTCCGAAATGGTGTGGTTAGAACTAATACGAGAAGTAATAAATGCATGTGGCACATGACATTGTTTTATTTATTAATCTTTCGTTTAAATAGGCGATGTAACTCACAGTTAATTATCGTGTTAATAACTAAGATATAGGTATTATTATATCTTTTGATAAATAACATAAAAAGACCTAAGGAAAACTTAGATATATATTACAAACTATTTTCTTAATAATATACCTTGTTGAATTAATAACTAAAGTTAATAATAATAACGAATATTGATGACAATGAGTATTATCTCGGATAACCTTTAAAAATATATGTCATAAACGACTTAGGTATAATACAATATTATTAAAATTTAGAGAAAGAAGTACTTGCAAAAAGTATTACACTAAATACAAAGTAATCAATACTGATATAATATTTTAAAAGACATACTTATACATAAAAACATTACAAATATTTAAACTTTAATTTCAATTCAAAAAATAACTAAATAAATATGAACATATGCTTATTCACCGTTTTTATAATATAGCGGTCGTATTACAGAAATTACCGCATAACATTACCAACTTTGAGAATTATGAGATAAAAACCACTTTTTTTATTATTAATATCTTGTATCTCATTAAAAATCGCATAAAGTCACATCCTAATAAATGACAAAGGAAAATCACAACGCTGAGAGCACTGGCACATGCTGATTTAAGATATACGCTTGTGTGTCATAGCGGTAAGTAAATCACCCGAGTCGTAACGAGGAATAATGATTTATACGATGCAATTAAAGAGCCCTGTTATTAACAGTCCACACTATAAAAATGATCCAATATAGAGGACAGAATGGAATTAAATCGATTCGTCGTGGCCGCTTCACGACCGTAAAATATTTTTTGACAATTTCCTTTTTATGTTGAATTCACTCCGTTAGAATTACGGTCTGCGGAGTCCTGTAAATCATTAGGGTTTGAGGTTTTGCGACCTCTATCAAAGGGTTAAGATATATACCTAATCTGTTTAGTGAAAACGATAAGAAATAAGTTTGAATGGAGTCATAAAGTGTATGGATACGACATCCGAGGGCATCGGTAAGGATTTACCGACCATTGTTATATTAGTTTTTTGAACTGATGTGTAAACAAATGCTTGTAAAAAATGTTGTTTCACGATAATTGGATTTAACATTGTAAGTATAAAAATAGACACTAATTTTGTACTTAAAGAATAGGTAATTTATTATTTATTAACTCTATATGTCGAGTATAAGATCATAGGTCTATAGGGTTTTAAATGTACTCATCTATACATAATATATTGGCATTATAAATGAGACTAATAAGTTGATAAACTCCAACATCGTTTGACCGATTCACCATGAAAGTTGGTAGATGTAAATATTTTTTCATGGAGAAGTTTTTTATGCTATCTCTGAATGTAATAGGGGGCGCTGTCGTCTTATTAAATACTAGTTTCATATAGATTCATAAATATTATATAATTATGTGATTCGAGCTTACCTTAGTATGACTAACAATGAACAGTTTTAATATCAACTTGTCAGTATTCATCTTACATTTATATGCAAAGGCCTTTTCAAACAAGGCAAAATTTATAGTTTCGTATTTTTACGCATAATGACGCTACTATGAGAACATTTCTCAAATGTCCATATATCAGCAAGGTGTCACTGTCTATTGGTGGGCTATTTAAGTTTGAATTAATTGAAACTTTTCAAAAAAGTATCAGATCTCATTAAAGTGTTCGAATAAAACCAATATTGTATTAGTTTTAATTTTTATGTGTATCACCTGCCTTTTATAAAATTCTTAACAAAAGAATACAGTCAAGCTGACCGCTAAAAGAATATTTGTACATTTTAATTTTCGTGAGGTATCATAATAATAATTAATAACTAAACAAAAAACAATTAATTCTTTGTCCAAGTTGAAAGAATATTTGTATCTTTAATAACAGAAGCACAATAATAAGTAAAACAAAAAGTCGCCCATCATCAACCACGAAAAAAATAATTAATTAAATTTTATAACATCTCCGCCTATTTTTGGCTACCAAATCCACTCCCGTTTTGTATTCCATTAACTCTTAATTAACTTTTTCTAAACAGTTCTAAATTTCAAATAAGCTTATCCCGAAAAGGACCCACGATTTGTTTTGCTACTTCTAAACGTCACTTTGCTTTTTGATAAATGTGTTTTTGACTGATGAAAATTGCATTTTGTTTTGTCAAACGCCGACAAAGCCGTTCTGTTTAACATAACATTATAATGGAATAAGCGTATGAATTTTAAAATTAGTTTGTTGCCTTATAGATTTATCATGTTTTGTAGCCTCTGTTATAGTTGGTAGTTCAATGACGTAAATGTGATCTGTTGATTGTAATGATAATTAATATTAAACAATTTAATTTACCGTTAATTCATTAGGTATTATTCAAGTGAATACTTATATAACTTACAGTGTTTTTTTTTAAATTATGTATATAATAATTTATATGTACACATTTAATTAAAACCACACGCTTGCTATACTCATTATTAACCCTCGACGCAAACGGAGTATATGTCTGTCTATGTCATCGTAGCTTCGAAAAGGCTGAACCAATTTTGATTTTTTTTTGTAAGCAGACTTAATCGAGAGTGTTAGATGTGATCCAAGAAAATCTGTTCAGCCATCTTAATAAATTGAAGATTATCAATCTTTTTCTAGTTGATGAATGGATCAAGCATCTTAGACAGGTCTGATCGAGTTGAAATTTGGTATTCTGTTATTTCAATGATACTAGAAAAACATGGTAACCTTGACATGATACTCCGGTATCATCTGGAATGTACGCAACTTCTCACCAACTTATAGTAGAGGTTTCAGAGGTTACGGTATTCTCATTAGAGTGGTCACAAATAATAGGTTAATTGCATCAGGGATTTAAAATTGTTGAAATTATTTTGTTTTTACGGCTAATATGAATGACAAATAATGTTAGGAAAAGCAGCTATAGTCAATATTTCAGATTCAAACATCCTTATGGCCTGTTAAAATATTAAATATTTCTTTACTTAATAATTAACGTATTTCTCAATTCACGTATAATTCAACTAAACCTGTATAACTCTATTAACACATAAATATATTTGTTAACATAAGTAAAAAACATTAATATTTTCGATCATAAAGAACCATAACACCACAATTGATTCGCAGCTAATTTTCACGAGTATCACAAGGCGATCCGCATTCTATACAACAAAGGTTTGGTATTCCAGACTCGCAGGACATTGCCTAAGGTGATCACCGATCACCGGCTCACAGCACCATATTTCACGGTCCAGACCAATGGTTTTGGGAACACCCGCTGTGCTTCTGAATTAAGTAAAAGCCTTCGAGCTCTTGTTTCTTGATACCTCTAGTTTGTTATAAAGTCGCGATCACAACGTCCTCCATATTTCACTCTTAATTAATAATATACCTATAAAACTATCTGTTTATAAACTAGCGGTAATCCGCGGCTACGCGCGTATGTTTCGAGGAATGACATGAATTTACCATGAATACAATTTCATAAGAGTCGGTCAAGCAGTTTTTAGATAATTTAGAACATTACAAACAAACAGACAAAAAAATTTAATTGTCATATTCGTTATCAATGTCGTTAATAATTGATGCACATTAAAGAAATAAAAAAGAAACACCTACAGACAGAATTATAGATTTATTCATTCAGAAGATAGTTTCTCATGCATGATATATATAATAACTTGAACAGTATCAAAGGAAATTGTACATAGAAAAGTGTAGATTAGAAGAATAATCACATGACAGTTGGTGACAATTAGCTGTATGATTACACAGCACTTATGAACAGTGTGTATTGTAGTCCTTACTACTACTATAACTGAGGTCTTCTTTATCCAAAAACCTGAGCGAGAATTCTTTCAAGCCGATCGATGCCTCGAAGTCGAAGATTATATCTTACAAACTTTGTCGGCATGAATAATATGTATACCCATACCAAATTACAGCTTTTTAGTACTATGAATCTCTGAGCTAAGCCGCGCACAGACAGACGGACATGGCCAAACTATAAAGGTTCCTTCTTGACAACAAGAACGAAAGCCTCAAAATATAGTTTAGAAACTGTTACGAATATTATTATAAATTATTATTATTATAAAACTCGCAAGATTCCTGTATGAATACAGCTTAAGCCTCCTTAATAGATGTCCCGGTCCAATTTAACATTTGACGTGTTTTTAATTTAGCGTCCGCGCCCGCGGCTGCCGTCGCATCGGCCGGGGCCACCTAAATAATGTACATATTTTTCAAGAAATCATACGCCGGCACTCATTACCGTCCTCATTTGAATATATACCCGGTGTTTATGTGCTTGAATTTTGTTTTGTGACACATTTTAACGTTGATTTTGGTTTTTTTTGAGCGGCTCATTAGTTAAATTACTGGTTTACGATAAAAATGCTACGACTGTCAACGTAACAAGATGTTATGAATGTTGTTATATCGATAATGTCCAATTAAAAATGGCTAAATTATTATTTATGTTCTTTTATGTTACAATAACACTAACGAAATGTTTTATAAAACAATTCACATTTTAGCAACCGGTCGTGTAGCAGACTTTTTTGTGGTTTTTAAATTCTGTTAAAGTAATTAACCATTGTACATTCTACATTATGTAGGTAAGTCTTGAAGCAATATGATTCATCATATAAGCACAAGTTTGTTCAACAATTTAAATTAAAACAGAGGAAAAAATTATGGTATACATATATTTATAGTTGATTTAGATCGAATTACGGATAGGGAATTAGTCAGATCGTGATGTTACATACTCGCCAACAGCCCAAGCCAAGGTTCTACCACTTTGGCACCATTGAGCTTGATCTGAGTGTCTTCAGCGCTCGCCTCCAAGCTCGGTGAAGCTGTAAAAGCCGTCATATGACTAACAGTGTAGTCAGAACGAAAAAAGAAACCAATTGCGTTGAAACTTTGGTCATTTTTTTTTTTTTTTTTTTTTCGAACTGACTATACTGTTAGCCTTAGGGGCTCTGGAGCCTTTACGGCTTTTACAGCTTTACCGGGCTTGGGGGCGAGCGCTTAGGGCACTCAGCCACGAAAGCTAAGCAACAACATCCGAGGGTGCCAAAGTGGCCGAACCTCGGCTCGGACTGTTGCGCGTATGCAATTAAGTCGCGATCTGACTAAATCCCTATCATTCGATCTAAACTAACTATACATATATACATGTTTCTGCCCCCTGGGAGGAGGGAAGGAACATGTGTATGTGTATTTAGTGGTCTGAAATTTTTTGTCTAATCTAACTAGGCAAAAAAAGAAAAAAAAAGGTCCCTTACAGAACCTATGTACCTGTGTATTGTGCATGTGTGTATAATGCAGTGTCATGTATGGCTGTGAAAGCTAGTCAATGTAGAGTCACTGTATCACGCGAACGGCTGCTTGACTCAAGGGCTCCATGCCGATGGATCGGACCTAGGCTTGAGTTGCCGCAGAGGAGGGTGGTCGTGGCGGATGTGCGGGAGCGAAGTTAACCGTACGTCCCCTGCGGAGGGAACGGTGGTTTCGCGGGCGTGGGCGCGAGCACGCATATGTTGCGGGAGCGGACGCGTAGAAATTGTTAGCTTTCTCGATGTCGTCATCGGGATCGACAAAGAGATTTCGCGGACGGCTTTTTTTTTTTTTTTTTTTTTCGAACTGACTACACTGTTAGCCTGAGGGGCCCTGGAGCCTTTACGGCTTTTACAGCTTTACCGGGCTTGGGGGCGAGCGCTTAGGGCACTCAGCCACGAAAGCTAAGCAACAACATCCGAGGGTGCCAAAGTGGCCGAACCTCGGCTCGGACTGTTGCGCGTATGCAATTAAGTCGCGATCTGACTAATTCCCTATCCGTAATTCGATCTAAACTAACTATACATATATACATGTTTCTGCCCCCTGGGAGGAGGGAAGGAACATGTGTATGTGTATTTAGTGGTCTGAAATTTTTGTCTACTCTAACTAGGCAAAAAAAGAAAAAAAAAGGTCCCTTACAGAACCTATGTACCTATGTGTGTTGTGCATGTGTGTATAATGCAGTGTCATGTATGGCTGTGAAAGCTAGTGATTGTACAGTCACTTGTATCGCGCGAGCGGCTGCTTGGCTCAAGGGCTCCATGCCGATGGATCGGACCTACGCTTGAGTTGCCGCAGAGGAAGGTGGTCGTGGCGGGTGTGCGGGCGCGAAGTTAACCGTTCGTCCCCTGCGGAGGGAACGGTGGTTTCGCGGGCGTGGGCGCGAGCACGCATATGTTGCGGGAGCGGATGCGTAGTAATTATTAGCTTTCTCGATGTCGTCGTCGGGATCGACAAAGAGATTTCGCGGACGGCGTTTATAACGTTTGGCAACGGGGATCGAGTTGTCTGGGACGTAGTTCACGGTGGATTTTACGAGCGAGTTGGGGTGATTCGAAGCGCTATCGAAGTATCTCCTGGTGAGATATTTCACATAGGCTTCTATCGAGGGAAGCCTCATGTCCCTGTGGAGGTCCATGTTCCTAACGAAGGCTGGAGGGTCAAGCAGGCGACGGAGAAACCGATTTTGGACTCTTTGCATGCGGACAAAGTTATGTTTGGACATATGTGCGAACGCTGCGCAGCTATATGTCAAGATCGGGCGGACGCACATCTTGTATAGTGTAAGCTTATGTCTTAAGGACAGTTTGCTTACCGAACTGAGCAGGGGTCGCAAGCGGGAAAGGATCCAGACGGCCCTATTCCGGACTATAGTAACGTGTGCGTTGAAGTTAAGCTTCGAGTCGAGGGTGACACCCAGATATTTAGTCTTGGTGGCCCAAGGGATATTCCTACCGAATAATGAGAGGGGTCCTACCGTGCGTGGTAGTTTACATGTATGCGGTTCGAACATAATCGCGGCGCTCTTTACCGGATTAATAGCTATTCGCCACGTTCGAAACCACTCCCCGAGAGTGGTTACGGCACGTTGGACTGCGCAGGCGAGATTTTTTCTGTGTCTGTTTGACGCGTATATGACTGTGTCGTCAGCGTAGAGCCCTACCTCGTCCCCGGGGGGCTTTGGGAGGTCGCTGACGTACAGATTGAAAAGGCAAGGCGCCAGAATGGAACCTTGCGGGACGCCTGAGCGTATAGGGTGGGCGGTAGATAGTACTCCTTCCACTCGGTAGTGGAAGGTGCGCTCGCTTAGGTAATCGCGGACTAAATGTACTAACCTATCCGGGACTTCTAAATGGTGAAGCTTGTGGACCAGTCCGGCGTGCCAGACCTTATCGAAGGCCTTGGCTACGTCGAAAAAGACCGCAAGCGTGCGGGCGGGAGCGATATTGCTCTTGGCGAAGTTACTCGTGATGTGCTCCGTGAGGCGGTGCACTTGATGTGTACACGAGTGACGGGCGCGAAAGCCGAATTGTTCGAGCGGGTATAAATTCTTGTCGTCTATAACGACCTTGAGACGGTTCAGAAGGATCCGCTCATAGAGTTTCCCTAGAGTGTTTAGGAGACTGATCGGGCGATAGCTATCGGGAAGCGAAGCTTTTTTGCCGGGCTTGCGAATACCTATAACTATAGCTTTTTTCCAGACGGCTGGAAAATAGCAGTGGGCTATGGCTGCATTGAAGATGCAGACCAAAAGAGCTATGAGGTGATCAGGAAGAAGTTTGAGTACTTCATTCCTGATACCATCTGGGCCGGGAGATTTCCTAGGCTTAAGGCCTTTAATGATAGAACAGACCTCATCTGGCGTGACCGGGGTTAGCGTTTCCGCGGGAGGAATCAACGTGAGTTCCTGAACGGCGGTCTCGATCGCGGACGGCGTTTATAACGTTTGGCAACGGGGATCGAGTTGTCTGGGACGTAGTTCACGGTGGATTTTACGAGCGGGTTGGGATGATTCGAAGCGCTATCGAAGTATCTCCTTGTGAGATATTTCACATAGGCTTCTATCGAGGGAAGCCTCATGTCCCTGTGTAGGTCCATGTTCCTAACGAAGGCTGGAGGGTCAAGCAGGCGACGGAGAAACCGATTTTGGACTCTTTGCATGCGGGCAAAGTTATGTTTGGACATATGTGCGAACGCGGCGCAGCTATATGTCAAGATCGGACGTACGCACATCTTGTAGAGTGTGAGCTTATGTCTTAAGGACATTTTGCTTACCGAACTGAGCAAGGGTCGCAAGCGGGAAAGGATCCAGATGGCCCTATTCCTGACTATAGTAACGTGTGCGTTGAAGTTAAGCTTCGAGTCGAGGGTGACACCCAGATATTTAGTCTTGGTGGACTTTGGTCATTTGTTTTGCGCACACCCGCGAAGGATCTGTATTAGTACAATCAGCTTACAATAGGTGACGCACGAGTCGTTTCATTTCGAAGACAACGGGAATAATGTTGAGTTGAACAAGTACAAAAATATGATAAAACTTTTTCCATATTAATTGTGATATATTTATAATCTAAATCTTAATCTGAGTAAACAAATGGTTCGTTTTTGAATATTACTTCAAACAAACAATAGATCTTATCTCGATGCTTAGTGAACTGAAGTTGCAAAGCAATGCTGACGAGGTCACTGAAGATCAAACACGCAACCTTGACCGCTTGCCATAGCCTGTGCCATAGCGTCGCCTGCACCACAATTATCGTTTTGAAATTCAGACCCTAGCCTGTTTCTCTTTCTTATTTGTAATTTAAAAATATCAATCCATTCCTTATATTATTATTTTAATGTTAAAATTTTTATGTATTTATTTTAAATTCTGTTATTTATATTACATATGTACTTCAATAGATTATAATCATTCCTACAAGATAGTAACATCCATACTTTACTTTATTTTATTTTATTTTTGTTGTTATAATTACGATTTTATATTTTGTAAATGTTTTTTTTTTTCGAACTTACTACACTGTTATCCATAAGTGCCCTGAAGCCTCAGGTGGCTTTTACAACTTTACCTGGCTTAGGGTGAGCTCTGAAGGCACGAAAGCGTAGCAACAAGCTCCAAGGGAGCCAAAGCCGCCGAACCTCGGCTTGAACTGTTGCCATAGTTGCAAATAAGTTGCGAACTGGCTGACATGTTCCTTCTTCCCTCTTTATCCAAAAAAGAAAAAAAATCCTTACTGTACCTTACAGGACCGGGAGCGAAGTTAACCGCCTGTCCCTTGCTGAGGAATCAGTGCGAAACAGCGAAGTGCAGAAACAGCGAAACTGTTTCGCGGACGTGGGCGCGAGCATACTTGGTTAATAGGGCCGGACGTGAGTACGCATTGACTGCCTCGATATCATCTGTATCTCTATGGATGTCTACGTTCCGAACGAACCATGTAGTATCGACAAGTTTACGTAAAAATCTGTTTTAGACTTAAATGCAGTGCTCCTATTATAAGTTCGCATAGATTTAATAATATAGAAGTTTTATTAAAGCTCCCTTTAATAAATAGTTTTGATTTTTTTTATAATTTCATACCAGTATTTATAACGAAGAGTGTAATGCACATTATGGTATACGAGCTATACCCTACGGTTTCACCCGTATTAAATTTATTCGACTAACTCTCCAACGCGCCGCGATGTCGCGTCGCCGACGCACCCGTGTAGCCTATTCTTTTCATCATTTGCCCACAGCTTTCTAGATTGCTTAATATTAAGGGTTACTCCTGCGCACTTTATAGATGTAACGGGAATTTATATAGCCTTCCTCAATAATATAAAGTCTTCCTCAATAAATAGGCTATTTAATGTTTAAAGAATTTTTCAATTCTGACTGGAAGTCTCAATGATTAGCGCGTTCAAACAAACAAACAATTTCTTTAGCCTTATAATATGGTGGTATAAATAAAAATCCGAAAACAAATGTTACCACGACGTGACTACTTAATTTCCACTACCACGCCAAAAATCTGAGCTACATCACACATTGTAGATTTTGTTTTACAGATAGTTTTCTTCGAAATATTATCAGATTTTTAGTACAACAAAAACAACATACTTACATTAGTTACAATTAACTAGTTAAAATCAAAAGCAAGAAAAATAAATAGAGATTCTAAAGCAAATAAAACTTAAGAATATTGACTATATCGTTTTATGATACTATTGTAGTTTGTATACATAAATTTATCATTTAAATTTAGACAATTAGGAAGAAACCAGTCGACCACCAAAGAAACGATATTTTTTTTCCCCATAAACATTCATAATTCGGTATAATACTGTCAATATTTTATAAATTATTGCATTTATATTGCAGTTTTTATGAAAATCATCGTTTGGTATAACGAAATAACTTTAATAGAAGTTATTTAACAGTTTTCTGTTATTTATGGTATGTATTAGTAATATTTTTATTATTATGCATATCATGAATGTTATTTTTTGTAGTAATATGGCAGAGTGGCGGTACTTTACAACTGTATCTAATGGTAAGCACAGTATAATCCTAAAACAGAAATCAGAAATTCATCGTTGATCGTCGCTGTCATAAGAGCAAGCCTCTTATCTAATGGTGGATCTTATCGGATCTGGTGGTGATCTCGAAACGCGAAAAAACCATAAGAAAGTCATGTGATCGTGACCCACTTGGGTAGAGATAGCCTACCATCTCGCTTATTACTGGATATACATCTACTGATCTCAGAACGCGACATCCTTAAGCGTGCTACTATGGTGGGTGTTTCCTGGTGTTACCTGGTCGTGATCTAATCGGACACAATTTTTGTGTCCTGCCATCCAGCAAATTGTTTTACTTTTTATGAATTAGACGATAGCTGCTAAAAATAATGTTTTCGTTCCTTTTAAAAATCACTAATGTTGACATGTTATTTATATCAATAGTACCTAATAAACTATCTTCTTAGTCTAACAGTATGAAATTTAATTATATACGTTATTCCTCAAAGATTCGATTTCCTTTGAGGAACTATTCCTATTGATTTGTTAAGTCATTTTACGTACATTCTGATTTTAACAGTCTTTTTTTTAAATATAAGTGCTTTATATTTAGCGTTTGATCACAATCTCAGACGATGTTATGTGACGCGGAGGTCTAAGATTAACACGCTAAGCTTAAACGGTTAGGTTCTTAAGTGCAACTGCCGGATCACACTCATAGATCTAATAATAGAGATTCTGAAGTCGAGAGTGGTAGCTAGTGATTTGGAAAAAGCCCTATCACGATGCTATTGTCACAATGATGTTTTCTTTTATAGACATTTCGCTCAGGTTTATTATAGAATCCTACGTTGATCGACGCGATGTCCGAACTGACTACCACTCAGCTTTTTTTTTTTATAATAGCTCGGCACATTGTCTGTACTGTACCTGATGGTAAGCACACTACAATCCAAACACAACGACGACCACCAAGAGATCGAAATCCATCGACGGTCGCCGCTGTCATGCCGGCCTGCATGCTATCAGTTCTAAAACACAAAGGTGATCACTGATTATTGAGATATGAAAATCTATCAAGAGTTACCGTTATCAGCGTGTAGATGTTATAGCAAAAATATTTCTGACGCTAAAATTCTTAACACGGATCGCCTCATTTTTGAAAGAACGTATTTGGTACGAGGGAAATTCTCCTTTGTTTTATTCTAGTATTAAATCCACTGGTTTTGCAAAGTTTTTATTTATAGAAGGCACACGAGAACCTGATATGTCAACTTTCTCATATTTACCAACATTTTCACACCAGTAACCCAAACATAATTAGCATTTAAATTATTCAGTCTCGTAAGCAGTGTAACAAAGGACAAAAATAAATATCGTTAACGAATACAAACATTTTTAATTAACAACTCAGATGCTTTTGTGCCAACTGCATTGTGGTAATCACTTATCCAAAAAATCGCTATAATTATGACCAATACAAAATTCTATATAAGTTTACATTGGGTTCTTTACACAGTTTACAATTTGATATTTGCTTAATAAAGATAGATACTAAAATATTAATCTTTTGTCCGCTCCCGTTCCGTTAGTTCCCGTTGTTTTAATAATGAAACGACTTGCACGCCACCTGTTGTAAACTGATTGCACTATTATAGAAACATTTGCAGGCGTTTACAAATATATAGGGGATAAACAGAAATATCCATTTTTTATATTATCTATATGTACGATGTTTATATCTTTTAACAATTTTCGAACGCACAGTAGGCTCAACGAATCATAGGTCGGTTTTTTAACGGACGAATGTACGGCTGCTTTGCATAGAGAAGAAACGAGTAGGCAGCGCGCAGTAGTGATTATACTACGTTGAACACAAAGCTTTCGGGTATTTTATGCTTTTACACATTCTACCGAACTCGAGAATCGCGACGACTACTACCATTATTAATCTACCGAGGACAAATAGAAAACTTCAACTAGCTGGCCGCTGACCATCAATCCCGCTAGGTATGTCGTGCATTGTATATGATTTGGCGGCTAACTGTGCAGTTACATATCTCGTAGAAATCATAAACAAAATGATTGATTTCAACCAAATATACGAAGGTTATAAGTAGTAATTTTCATACACTATACATATAATAAAGTTGAAGTGTCTGTTCATAATGTCAAAATAACAGCTTTTTACTAAATCCATATGAAAGTATACACGAAACAAATAGCAACAAAGCAATTTTTAATTGGCAGATATTTAATGTTATAAGAAGTAAGTTATACTAATTTAATTTAAAAAAAGCAATTTTAGTACTCCGCGCGAGCGGAAATGCGGGCACAGCCTGTAGATAGAATAAAGATACTTTACTATTAGGAACAATTTGCTTTTATTGTTATTTCAGTTAATTACTACTAGCTGTGCCCGCGGCTCCGTTCGCGTGAATTACAGAATGCCGTCGGTCGAACGCACGAATCGTGCTGTCCCCGCTCAAAAGACGAAAGAAAAATATGCTTATTATTATATGCCACCATGACTTTTTGTAGGTATTTTTAAGGTCTACACTTATGTAGACAATGTAGTACAATGATATATCTCGTATGGGTTACTTAGCGCAAGTCATTTAAACGCCCCAAATGCGTCCGGTTTCCGAATTGATTCACTATTATCGTCACTGCTTATTTCGTATGTTACTTTATCTAACAAAATATATCCTATAACCTAGCATGATAACATAGTTATGAATTAAAATAAAGAACAGTAAATCGAATAAGTGGTTTTCGCGTGAAAAAGAACACAAGAAATGGACAGACAGAAGTTGAGTTTTATAATATTTCTAGATATAGATAGGTAATACAATTCATAATAGGTCTTTACCTATGAAATTGCCGTTCTGCAGTACTGGCCATTTCAAATCAAAATAATTTTTGTTTGGCTAAGTATTCTAATTTCAAATTAATTTTATTTTAAAAACATGGAATTCTTTTTCCAAAAGTAGTCATTTGTTTATTGATTACTGTTACATTTTCATCGCACTTAAATCTTTTTTGTCATCATGGATACGTTAAAAATTCGAGTAATTATGGAATATGAGTACCGTCGTGGCAGTAACGCGGCACAAGCGGCACGCAACATCAACGACGTTTACGGAGCTAACACTACAAAGCAACGCACCACCTGATATTGGTCTGCTCGCTTCCGTTCTGGGAATTTCGACCTGAAAAATGAACCTCGCGGTCGTCCGAAGACTTTGGTCGACAATGACGAATTAAAGGCGATTGTGGAAGCTGATGATACACAATCTACGGCTGAATTAGCAGCAGCTTTCGACGTTAGCGTCAAAACAATATTGGTCCATTTGCGTCAAATTGGCAAGGAAAAAAAGCTTGACAAATGGGTGCCCCACGTACTCAATGATCGTCAGCGCGAAGTACGCGTCGAGACGTGCCTTGCACTGCTCAACAGATACACAAATGAAGGAATTTTGAACCGCATTGTTACCTGCGATGAAAAATGGATTCTTTTTGATAACCGCAAGCGCTCAGCAAGTTGGTTGGATCCTGGTTCAGCACCTAAACAATGCTCTAAACGAAAACTTACCCCTAGAAAAGTGATTGCCACTGTTTGGTGGTCTAGCGCCGGTGTGATTCATCACAGCTTCTTAACAAACGGCGTGAGCATTAATGCAGATGCGTACTGTGAAGAACTGAACACAATGATGGAGAAGCTGGCACATCTCCAACCAGCATTGGTCAATCGCTCGTCTCCGCTGCTCCTGCACGACAACGCGCGACCTCATACTGCACAACAGACGGTCTCCAAGTTGCAAGAACTGGGGTTGGAAGTTCTCCGTCATCCGCCCTACTCACCAGACCTTGCGCCTCCAGACTACTACTTTATCCAGAATTTGGATAACTCCTTGGCGGGAAAAAAAATCAATACCCGAGAGGCAGTACAAAATGCCGTTGAAGAATTTGTTGCCTCCCGTCCAGCTGATTTCTTTAAGAAGGGCATCAATAAACTGCCACTGCGCTGGCAAAGATGCATTGATTGCATGGGTGATTACTTCGATTAATACAAATAAAAAATACATGAAAAAACATCGTTTAAATTTTTTCATACAAAACGGCAATTTCATAGGTAAAGACCTAATATTATAAGATGTATAAAATAATTAGATAGATAATACGAATCCTACAAATAAATTACACTTTAATTCCTCTTAATTTTTCTACACTGGTCATACAAAAAATAAGTCCTTTCAGTATATGTTATACGATGCACCCACGATTCTCTTCTTAACCTTTTCTATACGTCTAAGTTATATTTATTAGAAGCAGAAATACATCTATATTAATATCTGTTCCAGATTCATGGTGATCATTTCTTTTTCTTAAAACCTGCATATTATTTCGTATTACACTTAATCAAATCAAATTCAAACTGATTCATTGAATACATTTTTTTTTTTTTTTCGAACTGACTATACTGTTAGCCTTAGGGGCCCTGGAGCCTTTACGGCTTTTACAGCTTTACCGGGCTTGGGGGCGAGCGCTTAGGGCACTCAGCCACGAAAGCTAAGCAACAACATCCGAGGGTGCCAAAGTGGCCGAATCTCGGCTCGGACTGTTGCGCGTATGCAATTAAGTCGCGATCTGACTAAATCCCTATCATTCTATCTAAACTAACTATACATATATACATGTTTCTGCCCCCTGGGAGGAGGGAAGGAACATGTGTACGTGTATTTAGTGGTCTGAAAATTTTTGTCTAATCTAACTAGGCAAAAAAAGAAAAAAAAAGGTCCCTTACAGAACCTATGTACCTGTGTGTTGTGCATGTGTGTATGATGCAGTGTCATGTATGGCTGTGAAAGCTAGTGAATGTAGAGTCACTGTATCGCGCGAACGGCTGCTTGACTCAAGGGCTCCATTCCGATGGATCGGACCTAGGCTTGAGTTGCCGCAGAGGAGGGCGGTCGTGGCGGGTCATTGAATACATGAATTTGCGATCTTGTATAGAAAATAACTATACAACGTAGAAATAGATAATACATTAAAAATTAGATTCTTTGTGTAAAATCTGAAACTTCTATAAAACACAAACTGTTGTAATTAAATTCTACGAAAAAGAATCAAAACGGGTTTATTTTCACTTTTTTTCTTGGCTCAACTTAACGAGTGTACTGCACTTGACGCTAAGTACATTACAATCTGAGATCAATGTTGATTGCAGAGAAATGAATTTTAATTGACAGTCGTGGAGGTCAAGCCGGTACGCAAAACCCACAGTAAAGTCGAATAAACATTGATTATTTTATGTATAGGTACTTATAAATTAAATTATATAACTGCTTGTTGTAAATAATATAATAAATATATTTGTACAGCCATATTCGTATTTATATTAAGTTGGAATCACATCAATACATTTGTTGTCTCAGCCTAAAACAAACAATTTGTAATCCTGAATTATGTGCTGCTGAATACATACATTTAAGAGATATGAATCTGTAAAATGAGTGTTGTTCCGATCCAAGCTCCTTCATTTTTGTTATCGATAAAATTCGTATTTAATTCGATATCCTGAAGAATCTAAAATTTTATTAATCTATTTTGTTAGACATTTTAATATCGGCAGTAGAGTAATATTGATTTTATCATATAACCCTTTTTTTCTTTAATATTGATTAAATAATATTTTTTATATTGTAACAAGTCACAACGAATTATTTATCAATTGATACTGATTTATATGGAATAAATACTACGATTTAAAATTAAATAATTATTTGTGACTTAAAAAATAAGAAATATAAATTACGATATTTCACATCACTATTATTAAGTTATCGACTTTTACAAATAAAAACATCGATGCGTCGTTCGCCCCCGACCTTTCCAGGATGGCGTGACTATTTGTCACCTGTGCTGGACTCCCGTACGGGCTTGCCGAGAACATTCTGATTTACATCACAAGCACTATCTCATAAAGGTTCAATATAACGAAGTGCGCTATAGAAAATTGAGCTCTGAAATTATGAAGTAAAGTACAAGTTTGCACAAGTATACGTTTGAATTCAGACCTATTTCTATTGAGTTTTCGAATTTATTCGTTCACATTGCATTCAGGTACCATGTTGTTCTAACTGCATTGCGATCAATTTGGCAGGCGTTGTTGGAATTATTTAGCTGAACTGTTTTGAAATAAAAATTATTAAATAAATAAAAAAATAGCAACATTGGAACACAGTCTTGTCTTAATATGGTACGCGTATAATGAGTACATATATTTTTGCAATTCTTGCAAGGCAAGTTGACCACCGAGAATCGATAATCCATCATCGCTCGATATATTTTAGCCGATACCACTGTTAAAATCTGGTCATCATTTTATTAAAACTGCATTCAAATATATAGAAAAGCAAAAAGCATTACTGTCTATTAACAACAATTTGTATATTAGCAACAATGCTTAAGTATTTGTAATTGTTAAAGTAAAAATGAATGATGCGTCTGTGACAACTCTATCGGGCATCTGCAGATGTATGCATGTATCGTAATAAAAGTGTTCTTGTTTTGTAATGTTATTATATCAATGTTTAATTAGTTTACAATTTATGTTATATCGTTTAAGTCTTTTTTTCTGCACTATCATACACTATATCGTCTTCTACGATAAAAATTAAAATAGTTTCTTTTTTATGTCTATAAATCTACGGAACGTATATTGATAATTATATAGAAAGTATAGAGATATTGTATATTGATTTGTTATTGATACTTGACGTGATAATTGATTTTATTGGACATGAATGGCCAAATCCGAAACGATGTAGGGAAATTTAAAAAAATATTAAAGGAGTCTTGGAGCCAATTTTGGTAAATAGTGAAACCGCATCAATTAGATTCTTTTGAACTTAACTTTACTATGCTGGAATCTATCCCGTAGATTTTGAAAAGAAACGAGTTGGTATATAGAGTATATAGGAGGTATTACAAAATACTTCTTTCATGGCCAAATGAATAAAAATTTAAATATTTATTTATTTTTAGTTTATAACATATAAACGAGTAATGTGTTTATGATTGCCACTTACATGGCAATACTCTGGCTCTTGGCTTAAAGGACTTCTATCCAGTGGTCATAATAAATTAAAAAATACTATACTCTTCTTCTTCTTTTTCTTAACTTGGCAACCGGTCTTCTTTATTGTAAACCATTACCGCCATTATAGAGTGTATATAGTTTCCAGTGTTATGACGATTTGTGTATCCTAACAAGATGGTACCTCCCTTGTTAGAACTTTCTAGGGAGTTTTTGTGGCATCTCACAATTCATGGTCCATGTTATTATTTCCAATTCACTTCACTTGTGCACAATAACCAAGCTTTATTATGTATAACGCTACCTGTATTACACAACATAGGGTCAAATAACACAAATTTATGAATAAAATATAAAAACCACTACATGACAGCTTGAGATCCCGCCAAAAACTCTACTATACTCTATGGCACTATAGTAAGCTGGCGTTTAAGCTTGAAGAAAATGTTATGCGCTATAAAATTAAATCTATACATATAATAAAATTGAAGTGTCTGGTTGTAATGTCAAAATAACAGCTTTTTACTAAATTCATATGTGAAAGAATAGACTTTTATTATATGTATAGATTTAATTTTATAGCGCTTAACGTTTTCTTCAAGCTATATGTATTTTTACATATAACAAAAAACCCATTTTTTTTGTCTGTCTGTTTGTTTCGGTTAATCTCTGAAACGGATGGACCGATTTTGAGGGAACTTTCACTGGTAGATAGCTGATATTATAAAGAATAACTTAGGCTAATTTAATTTTAAAATTTTAAGAAAGTTTCTTAGTAGTCCACACGAGCGGAGCCGCGGTCAGAGCTAGTTTTAAATAGAAACGGAAAATACATCAATCCTTAATTTTCACATATAGAAGAAATAATTATGAATCTATGATCAAATATCGTTCAGATCTACAACAAAACTAGCGATTTATAAACAAAATAACCTGTTTTACCATTGCCAATGAGTACTTCTGCGTAGGAGTTGTGACGCCATAATAAAACCGACGGTTTCGAATGAATGGACCAACAAATAATTGTTCTTTATCTAATACGTTATTTACGATCCGTTTAAATATTTTTCTTTCAATCATTACACATTCTTGTTTTATTTCGTCATTTAGCTTTCTTTCTAAGTTAGTTGAAATGGAACACTGTATAGTTTTCACTTTAAATATGTCGATATTCACTCAAGTGACACTGAAACTTAAGTAAATTGATAAAAAACAGACTTACCAATTAATTATAACAATCGAAAATATTAAATCTATTAAAAATAACAAAAGTTAGAAAATAAAATATTTTTATAGAAGGGCTTAATGTGATTTACACCGAAGCCAAAGTTCGACCGAATGTTCGGTTATATATCGCACCAATAAATTTGTAAAATATCATGGTAATTTTTAACCTAAAACTTATTGATTACCATCGACATATATTTGTCAAATTAAAATTGTGGGAAGACTGAACGGTATTTTAATAAGCAAGTAATAAAGCAGTAGGCTATCACGTTATTATAAATCAAAATGGATGAGGTATATTAAATTTATTAAATTAACATTAACAGGGTTCATTAATAATGATTATTACTTAACAGTAACCTATTAGCTATTTCGTAGTTACCGAATTAATATAGGCATTTGAATATTTTGTTTTAAAGTTTTCAGACATTAGAAGAGTTGTTTGACTTCAGTTATCCAAACGCACTTGCATGCGATCCCACTTGCTAAATAAAAATTTAGGAATGCCGGTTTGGTAAGACACTCCAGTGTGAAGTACCTATCGCGTTTTGTACTAATATATATCAGTGTTTTTCAACCGCCGTTCAGGAACTCACGTTGATTCCCCCCGCGGAAACGTTAACCCCGGTCACGCCCGATGAGGTCTGTTCTATCATCAAAGGCCTTAAGCCTAGGAAATCTTCCGGTCCTGATGGTATCAGGAATGAAGTACTCAGACTTCTTCCTGATCACCTCATAGCTATTTTGGTCTGCATCTTCAATGCAGCCATAGCCCACTGCTATTTTCCAGCCGTCTGGAAAAAAGCTATAGTTATAGGTATTCGCAAGCCCGGCAAAAAAGCTTCGCTTCCCGATAGCTATCGCCCGATCAGTCTCCTAAACACTCTAGGGAAACTCTATGAGCGGATCCTTCTGAACCGTCTCAAGGTCGTTGTAGACGACAAGAATTTATACCCGCCCGAACAATTCGGTTTTCGCGCCCGTCACTCGTGTACACATCAAGTCCACCGCCTCACGGAGCACATCACGAGTAACTTCGCCAAGAGCAATATCGCTCCCGCCCGCACGCTTGCGGTCTTTTTCGACGTAGCCAAGGCCTTCGATAAGGTCTGGCACGCCGGACTGGTCCACAAGCTACACCATTTAGAAGTCCCGGATGGGTTAGTACATATAGTCCGCGATTACCTAAGCGACCGCACCTTCCACTACCGAGTAGAAGGAGTACTCTCCACCGCACGTCCCATTTGTTCAGGCGTCCCGCAAGGCTCCATTCTGGCACCTTGCTTATTCAATTTGTACGTCAGCGACCTCCCGAAACCCCACGAGCTCGAGGTAGGGCTCTACGCTGACGACACAGTCATATACGCGTCAAATAGGAACAGATCTTTTCTCGCTCATAAAATACAACGCGCCGTAATCACTCTCGGAGAGTGGTTTCGAACGTGGCGTATAGCTATTAATCCGTTTAAGAGCGCCTCGATTATGTTCGAACCGACTACATGTAGATTACCACGCACGGTAGGACCTCTCACATTATTCGGTAAAAATATCCCTTGGGCCACCAAGACCAAATATCTGGGTGTCATCCTTGACTCGAAGCTTAACTTCAACCCACACGTCACTAGAGTCCGGAATAGGGCCATTTGGGTCCTTTCCCGTTTACGACCCTTGCTCAGTTCGGTAAGCAAAATGTCCGTAAGCCATAAGCTTACACTGTACAAGATGTGCGTCCGTCCGATCTTGACATATACTTGCGCCGCGTTCGCACATATATCCAAACACAACTTTGCCCGCTTGCAAAGAGTACAAAATCGATTCCTCCGTCGCCTGCTTGACCCTTCAGCCTTCGTTAGGAACATGGACCTACACAGGGACATGAGGCTTCCCTCGTTAGAAGCCTATGTTAAATATCTCGCTAGGAGATACTTCGATAGCGCTTCGAATCATCCCAACCCGCTTGTAAAGTTCTTTGTGAACTACACGCCTAACCACTCGATACCCGTTGTCCAACGCTACAAACGCCGTCCGTGAAATCTCTTTGTCGATCCCGACGACGACATCGAGAAACCTAATAATTACTACGCGTCCGCTCCCGCAACATATGCGTGCTCGCACCCACGCCCGCGAAACCACCGTTCCCTCCGCAGGGGACGTACGGTTAACTTCGCTCCCGCACACCCGCCACGACCGCCCTCCTCTGCGGCAACTCAAGCCTAGGTCCGATCCATCGGCATGGAGCCCTTGAGACAAGCAGCCGCTCGCGCGATACAAGTGACTCTACAATCACTAGCTTTCACAGCCATACATGACACTGCATTATACACACATGCACAACACACATAGGTACATAGGTTCTGTAAGGGACCTTTTTTTTTTCTTTTTTTGCCTAGTTAGAGTAGACAAAAATTTCAGACCACTAAATACACATACACATGTTCCTTCCCTCCTCCCAGGGGGCAGAAACATGTATATATGTATAGTTAGGTTAGATCGAATTACGGATAGGGAATTAGTCAGATTGCGACTTAATTGCATACGCGCAACAGTCCGAGCCGAGGTCCGGCCACTTTGGCACCCTCGGATGTTGTTGCTTAGCTTTCGTGGCACCCGCCACGACCGCCCTCCTCTGCGGCAACTCAAGCCTAGGTCCGATCCATCGGCATGGAGCCCTTGAGCCAAGCAGCCGCTCGCGCGATACAAGTGACTGCACAATCACTAGCTTTCACAGCCATACATGACACTGCATTATACACACATGCACAACACACATAGGTACATAGGTTCTGTAAGGGACCTTTTTTTTTCTTTTTTTGCCTAGTTAGAATAGACAAAAATTTTCAGACCACTAAATACACATACACATGTTCCTTCCCTCCTCCCAGGGGGCAGAAACATGTATATATGTATAGTTAGTTTAGATCGAATTACGGATAGGGAATTAGTCAGATCGCGACTTAATTGCATACGCGCAACAGTCCGAGCCGAGGTCCGGCCACTTTGGCACCCTCGGATGTTGTTGCTTAGCTTTCGTGGCTGAGTGCCTTAAGCGCTCGCCCCCAAGCCCGGTAAAGCTGTAAAAGCCGTAAAGGCTCCAGGGCCCCTCAGGCTAACAGTGTAGTCAGTTTGAAAAAAAAAAAAAAAAAAAAAGGACTAGAATTCGCAACCCCTTTACAAGTAATAAAAATCCATAATAAAACTATGTCGGTGATTTCAAAAACGACACATGTCTGTTTGATTTAACAGTAACAGCTAAATCTTAAGTCTAAAACCGCTTCTTTTTACTTTTACTTGGTTTGTGACCGCAACCTCTTGAATAAAACTTGACAACCCTCCTCGGGTCGCGACCGATACGTAAAATCACTGGTATATAAAATGTTTCTTTGCTCTATGCGTTTCTAAACCACTCATACGATTGCGTAAGTCTTTGATGAATGCGTACGCTTGCAAAGGTTTCTGTATAAGTGTAATCAGTTTACAACAGATGGCGTTAAATAAAATAATTGAGGTTTGTAGTTTAGTTAGTATTTTAATCTTTATTTTGTTTTACTCCTTAGATACTTAGTTCTTATTAAAAAAATCACAAAACCTTCATACAATAGAGAAGTTATTAAATTTTTTAAAAACAACTACGTACATATAAGTTCTACGCGTTCTTCTGTCACCCACGCGAGCGGAGCTGCGGGCACAGCTTGTTATCGCTCGAGTCACTCGTGAGCTCGACGTTTTGGCCTGGTTACACTAATCGTGTTCACGAGCTGACTGCAGGTATTACAGGGGTACGTTAGCGAGAGTAGTTTCTAGTATCGATAGAAGAGTATAATAGGGATAGTAAGAGAAGCAATAGAAATTAAACATTTAAGAAAACTTCAATCGGGATGACGTACTAGAATTATCTTTGGTATGGAATCTGGTGACAGTAAAACTTAAACCTCGATGTTATAGTGGATACAGTGAGTGTAGTGTACCAGGAAATATCCAATGACTAGGGTAGTCACTACAAACTGTCCTTGCTGACGAAGACACCGCAATAATTATATCAGTCGACTTAGTGTAACCAGGCCGAAACGTCGACCAATTAAAAAGTAAGATTATTTGTAGACTTGGATTAAATGGATATGTACAATCTAGTCTGAAGCTTTAACCGGTTTACACCTACATGGGAATTACATAGTCTATATCACTCGCTTTCAGGTGTCGCATTTCGAAGTCTGTCAATTTATGAAAGAAACTTAAACTTTCAATACTAACAATTAATTAAAAATAATTGATATATAATTTTGGATTGATGTCTTCGGGAATTATTAATAACTAGCTATGTCTCACGGTTTCACCCGTTTTAAGATCAATTCTCCACCGTGTTCAGCCAATTGCTGTTCTCACTTTCCGTACTTGCCTACAGCTTGCCAGATTGCTTGACTTTCATGGTTACTGCTTCGTCCCTTAGAACCGTAGCGTAAATTTATATAGTATTATTACATTTTTCAATAAATAATGCAATATATTTTTTTACATCTGACTGGTAGTTCCAGAAATTGGCACGTTTAAACAAAAAACAATCTCTTGAAATTTATAATATTAAATATATGATTAAGAATTCGGAAAATGATAACAATGAATAAGCGATGGTATTCCGCATCATAAATAATAAATAGTCAAACCTCAAATTAAGTTAAGTACCGCAAGCGGCGCGATCATTACTCTTCATAAGGCACCGAACTCTCTAATGATTCCCAAAACTCCGACTACCGAACTAATAAACATCAATCAACCGCCAAAGCTTTATTAAAACGAATCAATCACTTCATTGTCTATAACGAATTCGAATTTATGCAAACAGAATAAAAAAATCCACATTTAAAATTAAAGGGAATAACGTTTGACGTGTACCTACTGTGCAATATAAGAGAAAATCGATTAGTCATTATTTGATTTAGTTCGCCGGCCCGAATCGGCCCCTGGAGAGAACCGGTAGGGGGCTACCACGAGCTCGGTTGCGCTTGACTGTTTCGGTCGTCATCAAGTGTACCTCGACACTTTATATATTGCAGCGGGGGAAATAGATGACTATGACTTTATACCTTGTACATGTAGCTTATAAAACAACTAGTGATGCTTATAAATGGTTATCCCGAAATAGAACGAAAGAAAAAAACCTTAGAGTTTGCATAAGGATATGTTATTACAGTTCTTAAAATTGCCACCTCGGGAGAAATTCTTGTAAAAGACTTAAGTAGCGTTGACTTAGCAGTGGCCACAGTAGCTAATACTCATGAAGCAAAAGATCTGGTTAGTAGGAAGTTGAAACCTTTAAATAGGATGACCATGGTACTCAATTGTTTTAAAAGATGATAACGCTGAAACATAAAAGCATACAAAATATTACAAAAATACTTAATATCTGATTTTAGAGATAACAAACAAAACTGCATTAATTATTTGATTGATAGAAGATTTATTTATCAACCGATTTGAATAAAACCACGAACCTTTTAACAAAAAATCTTCTACATGATTGACGTTTAGATATCTGAAGCCAACGCTCCATTCAAATCGAACGAACCGTGCACATTAATTTGCTCTTACAGAAGTAATAAACATCGAGGGGGTCTAATTATGAATAAGTAAAAAACAACAGCAATATGAACTCAATGCGAGGTAATTTACGGACTTTACATGCTCATTTGTGATTAGCCGGCGCGAAAGGGCAAATCCTTTATTAAGATAGGTAATGAGGTTAAATTTTACGCCCAATTCCAAAGAGCAACATATTTTATTAAAGCACAAAGTATATTTAACCCTAGTAATAAGGCTTACGATGCTTATTAGAATACAGTATTCGAAGTTGCTGACGAAGATGCGGTAGAAAATTAAGCACAAAAAGGTTCAGTATTTAAATTAAAATTAAACATTATGAACTTTATAAGTGTTGTGTAGGGTTGATAATTTAAAAAAGGACGGTAATGAAAGGAAGAATGAAGTTAACGATGGATTGTGTGGTAAGTCGGCACCCTGCTGCCGCGGGACCCCGACCGCGCCTATCACGGACAAGACATCGATTAGTGATCGACTGAATTCAATTGCATGCCAGGACGAGTCGATACCGTCGACGAATCGAGATAGTCCGAACGAGATTTATATTGTTCGGTTTTTCAAAAATTTGCATTTTGAGCACGTCACGTCAACGACAACGCTGAATCATCTGACAAATGGAACTTTGAGATCGTGTCCCTGATATCGAAATGCGTTGACCGTAAGCCCCATTTTTATTATTGTTGTAACGTGATTACTGTCAACTGTATAGACCGTTTCGATTCGTAAATAATAACAGTCATGGCGTTTCTGTCGCTGTCGTACTCATCGACGTCAGATTTGTAATCCGTTTTAAATATTAATTTTACATTTATTTAATACATAGCTTATCTGTCTATGTTTACGTTTATCAGTCAATTTGATTATAGGTTTGTTTTGTTAGTCTAGTTTTATAGTTGTAGTTTGTGAAACATCATTATTTGGTCTACGATTATCTAAGAAATGATGATAGTATTATTTATTTTAAAACGTAATTCGCTACATTACGCTTAAATTTTGTAATAACGCAATGTATTATTATTTAGCAAAATTACACAGAATTTTATTCCATTTATAGGTACTTACCTATACTATACTATTATAAAAAGTCAAAGTTTATTTGTTTGTAACAGTTTGCAATACTGATCCTATTCATATAAGTCTCTTACTGACACAAAACTTTCTCCCAGAATGATATAGACTATATTTTTTGCTTTTTATGCAAATTGCTTATTTTTATTTAAATAGTATTTTTGATTACTATCTTCATATAATAATATAAATCTCCCTATATAATGTAGTAATGTTATTATTTCTTCGGGATTTTAATTAATTTATTTATTAATAGTATTATGACTTGCGCATCACATTTTTTACCTACATTGATTGAACTATGCTAAAAACCCTTACGCGGGGCCAACAACAACCGTATAAAGTTTCAACCCAATTGGAATAACAACGCACGAACCCGTAGATGACCACACAATCGTATTTTTTATATGTAAGACTGCTTAGACCCCTACTTAACAACGTAATGATATGTAGTATAGATTTTTCTTCGGATTCCGTCCTGAAAACTTACATTTATAAAACCAAAAACTAAAAAGGACACATATTACTCGACTATGAATCGACTCACACGCCACCTACTGTGCCTTGATATAACCATGCTACCAACATTCACGTAAGCGCCAATAATATCTGTACAAAGTTTAAGCTCAAACGGGTAGGTTTCACTAAAACCTACCGTGTAAGTAAACATTTTTAGATATTTTAAAGTTTAACTAATGCGTACGAAGTTGCGGGCGGTTGCTAGTTTCGTTTAAAACTATAACCGAATTATTGTATCTTTTATATATATACTGACATCTAACATGAATTTACTAAATCGAATTAAAATCTATTTTCCACTTACCTACAATTCGTTTACAGCCACTATTGGTATTGTATTATGGAAAGTCAGTATCACGCATGCATCTCACGATCACATGATATTTCATGTTTATTGGTTAAAGTCATGACATCACCATATGTGGTGTAAGCATTGACGGTTATGCTTAAAATAAAAATTAAGAGTTTATTTTGACCACTACGACACGTATATCATGCCCAGGTATTAAGAGGTTTATTGGTCAGTAGCGGTAAAACTTTAATGCAATATTTATTTATCATACGATAATTTCAAATTACCCGCAGTGTTTCAGTGGTTTATTATATGACAGTATATATGAATGATGTCAAATTTATATATTTAATATATAGAGATTAAAGTATAAAATTTAATAATAATGTTTTAAAAAGTGGACATTTTATGAGTTTTTATGTGGAGAGTAATTTCTGGAACTACTAGTCAGATTTGAAAAAATCTGTTTGCATTTTATAGCATATTTATTGAGGAAAGCTATACACTATATAACTTTACGCTACGTCTCCAAGGAGCGGAGCAGTAACAATGAACGTCAAGCAATCTGGCAAGCTGTACGCAGGTACGGGAAGTAGTACAGCGATAACCTACACTAATAAGTTTAACACGGATGAAACTCTGGGGTATAACTAGTAGAATATTATGCATGCGAACGTTACTCTTATTGTCTGTCAGCCTGTTAATTTTTCACGATTAATCTTTTGAAGTAATCACAATCAATTTCGGCATAGAGATAGCCTAGTACCTGAACTAACAGCAACAGTAAGGAACTAGGCTACTTTACATCGTGCATATTTACATATAAGTGAAGAGAACGAAGAGAGGTTTTTATCAATACAATTGGAAATAAATTTAAATAGTTTAAAAAACTAAAATTACACTTTACTTAAGCACTAAAAATTATAAGATTTTGTAGTCTTATAATTATATTTTTATTACCAAACCCAATCAATTTGACTTGTCAAAACGAACCATATTAGCCTAAACTCGAGGGGTTTACTAGTAGACACTGAAGTGTTCCACTATCCATCTCCTGGCTCCATCATCACATCAGCTCCAAGATACGCAATTATTATAGTGTTGTCATCCGAACCGCATATACATACAAAGTTTCATTTCGATACGACAATTAATAGTAGATTCAAATTGACTACTAAGATTTTATTACATTGTTAGTTACAAGTGAAGCTATAATATAAGCTTGTTAAAAACACTTCTATTCGTGCTCTACATAAGAAGTTTGTAGAAGAAGAAGAAGTACATGAAAACAAAAACAATAATTATAAAATCAAATCTCGGTATATAAATGAAATATAATTATGTATATACAAAAATAATTACTTGTGACGATAATATATTTTTCACTCTCCACACAGTGGGCATCTTCTGTTAATCTAATAAAGGGATTTAAATAATGTCATTAATAATGAATCCCTTAAAACCGAAGCTCGGATCTTTGTGTTTTATTACCGGTAATATTATAGACTATACTCGTATAAATCAGTTAGTTTGATTGTAATTTTTTATTATTTTAACCAGTTGAAATGGGCTACGTCATAAAATAATTCAATTAATTTGTCTGACACGTGGGCGTTTAAATTCGAATGTATCTTATTACTCTCATCGAATGTAGCCTTTGACGTGAACCTTCTAGAAAACAAGAGATAAAGTAATAGAGGTCAGTCTTTGATAATGGTAGCATTTAGCAACGATGATATATTTTTGCATTAGCCTAGCTTGACTCTTAGCAGAAGTTATAATTACAATTTTTTTTTATTGATAGTATTATTTTATTATATTGAAATGAAAACTTCTTTAGCCGCGTTGAGCACTTTTTGGTAGGGGAATATCTTATGGGTTTGCGTAACCGACATGCTAATGTTAATTGGATATCTATATCTATTAGTATAAATATCTATAGCACGTACTGCTTTGATATCAGACTGTCGCGTATACACCTATAACATATCGTATATGCCTAACCGTGTGCTGTGCGCGTTAGACACTTTTTGGATGGGTGAAATCTTGTGAGTTCGCATCACCGGCATGCATAATAGCAGTATATCTGTAGCTATAAAAGTGAAGAATTGTGCAACATTAGTGTTGTGTATAATCTCTATTACATTTGTCACAGGTAGCTCTATCTTACGTACAAAAGTTACAGAGGCAATCATCAGTTTTAGGCAAGTACGGGAAGAGAGAACAATGGTAAGCTACAAGGACGCGTTGGCAGCGCGATGGAAAGTTGTTCAAATAAATTTAGCACTCGTTCAATTCTAGTATGTATACGTATCAAAGATAATTTCATTCAAGGTTTTTAAAACTTGCCCATCGAACCCTAACAACCTTCAATACTACGTCACACATATGAATTACCGTTAATTTTTTATTTTTTATCATCTCAGTAGATATGTATATGCTTACTAAAGTCCACAGCTATTAAGGATCTATCGAACTGTCGAGCCGCCGCGCCGCGGTCGCGCTGTCGCATTTTGCTCAAACCATGCGTGTAAATTGGATTAATTATCTCTTAGTTATAAGCACACGTGCATCTTAAAGCGGTAACTACGATAATTCTGTTTTGTCTCAAATAAATAACAAAATGATTTGAATTAATTTTAGAATTATTTATTGAACAAACTTTTTACTAACACTGCAAAGGCAATGTAGAATCCAAAATCAATGAAGACCACCGAGAGACCGGCAGTCTATCGCTGGTCAACGCCGTCATGCAGTTTTTCCAATCCTCTCGTCGCAGCGGCGGCTGGATATATAATGCCTGATCCCGAAACGCGACAAACTAAAAGAGAGTCACTGTGACGGGTTTGTCGCCATGTGCATGATTATCGCGACCCAGTCGGGAACACATCCCTACCACCACGCACTTTTTTGTTCAATTAGTTAAAACAACTTTCAAAATATAAAATTAATGTTTATGTGATGTCGTCATCAACATCATCATTAGACATTATCCCATACATACAGGTGAATCTATCAGACTGATGGAATGTTTTATTTATTGAATGTAGAGTTATTAGAAATTTATATGTAATTTCTAATTGACATACATGATGTGGGTATATGATTCAAACAAAATAATCAGTCAACCTAATTTTTTAATACAGACTTTGTATACATTTTTAGTATCCCTATCCAATATTAACTATTTTTTTTTTAAATCAAAATCAAAGATATGTTATTCAATTTAGAGTGTATTAATAAATGTCAATACACTACACCAGTTGAAACATCCTAGTCAACAAGAAGAACAGGCAAACACTCGATCGATCCTTACGAACGAAGGTTACCTCATCATCAAGACAATTTTATGTAGATAAACTTTGCCCTTTATAGCATGTTACTTGGACATATAGTTTGGGAGATAATGGCATATTTAAATAATTCAACACTCGGCTCAGGTCTGTGTCGTCGAACCGTGTGAGTTGTGACGCATAACCCTGGCAGCCCGATAAAAATATTCTCTATACTGTTATTCTTATTATAAATCATCAATTGGCGGTTTCTTTTAAATTATACGCAGGTGAAACCGCGGGGCACAGCTAGTTATTACATATTCATTGATTTGCTATTGACTAACTAATGCTATATGTTTTTTTCAATTTTTTCATATGTTCAGTTGTTTTTATATCGTGAATTTGAGAGTGATAGGTTAGGAGAATCTGTGCTAGGTTCGACTTCTGAAGCATCACCGTTACACCTATTTCTATCGCAAAGCAGCAGTGGTCGTGCTGCTGTGTACCAGTCAGAAAGATTGACAACCCTCACTGACACACGAGGTATTCCAACTCAGCCCTCCGGAGTAGCAACCTATTTATTATAACTGACCTCAGGACTGCGGTTTTTTTTTCTCGAACTGATTATACTGTTAGCCTTTGGTGCCCTGGAGCCTTTGCAGCTTTTACAGCTTCACCGAGATTGGGGGCGAACGCTTAATGCATTAAGGCAAGGTAAGCAAGGCAACAAGTTCCGAGGGTGCCAAAGTGGTCGGACCTCGGCTCGTACTGTTGGCGCGTATGCAATGAAGTCGCGATCTGTCTAATTCCCTGTCATTAAATCTAAACTAACTATATTCGGATTCGATGGTAAGCGGCTACCGTAGCCTATGTATATATAATACCATAGGTATCACAAGCGCGTTGCCGACCTTAGACCCCTACCCTAAGGAGCTCTGGAAACCCTACTCACCGCAGAAACACAACACTAGGTCATTTGGCTGCGATCTTCTGTAGGGTGGGGGTATTCCACCAGTCGGGCTGCCCCAAGTAGAGAGAAATCTCCAAAGAAATTTCTCTGTGCCCTGCCTCTCTTAAAACTCTTTACTACTCCTTACCAAAAAAAAAAATCTATTGAAGGAATAAGATTATAATGTAAAAAGTTTAAATTAATTAAAACATCTATGTTAAATTTCCAATCAAATTTATTATGATAAACATGTAAATTTTGATCGTTTGCTATTAGCATTCATTTTCATAGATCGTTCTATTTCGTCGCATAACTAAGCAATTAATTGGTTTAACTGCCTTTACGAGTTACACGTTCACCTTAGGTGACGAATGTATAATGTAATAACAGCTGCAGAACTTGCATGGAATGAGATGCCATTCCTTAATAATTTAAACACAGAAGTATAGGTATATATAGGTATATATCATAATTATTGTTGCAAAATTCAAGTGAGACTATTTTTTTTATTATAACATTGTTTCGTATAGATTTAAACTGATATTTTAAATTCTATATTTTTTGATATAATACTTACATATTACCTATGTAAATAATACAGAGTTTGTAGCAATGATGGCTCAGTGGTATCGTGTACGACTTCGCGTCGATTGATGTGAATTCGAATCCCTGCAATGATCCTGAGCTTTCGGTGAAGGAAAACATCGTGAGGAAACCATAGCATGATGGTAGGGCTTTTCTAATGCCCACCTGGCTAACTACCACCCTCAAGTTGAAAATCTGCCGCTAAGCACCAATAGGTGTGTTCCGGCAGCTGCACTTGAGAGCCAGTCTTCCACTAGGTTTAGCGTGTTATCATCTTGGGCCACTTCGTCACTTAACAAGAGGTGAGATTGTGAACAATAAGCCAAACCTATAACGATAAAAAAAAGTTAATATTACTTATATTATGTTTATGGGCAGAGGGAGGTACAAATTTTTACTTACCTATAATAATATATTACAGTATTTAAGTATTTGACTGTTCTTTATGACGTAGGTATGGGTTTTCTAATTTATGTTAATAAAGCTTTAGCATTGTCTGTATGCGTATATTTTTTTTTTAATTTTCTAGAACATTTATCATGGATATGTGTTTTAAATATGTTGTGAGGCTGTATATGTGTACCTAAGTATGGATTTAATTTTAAAAAATGGCGTGCCCGATGTTTATGAAACGGGACGAATATGTCCTTCCAATATTAATAGGCTATAAGAATTATCTATAATAGTTTACAGTTATTTTTAGAAACCGTAAATAATCTATATTTTGTTATTATTTATTCTGAACCTATTTTAATGTAATTGTGCATACAGGAAGTATCTATCATTCTGAAATTGATAGCCCATTAATATTATCAAAAATACTTTTTATGTATTATAATATTTGATTTAAAATAAATTTACGAGGTCAAAATAATTACTGCGTAAAAACGCGCGAAGAGCCGCGGGCGAGATTGTTTTAAAGTAAAGCTTATGAAACGACTTAATCGAAATGCGGAATGTTTTATAATATAACTACATAGTAACATAAATGTTAAAATACCCAAAATACAGTGGTAAAACGTCCGTAAAGAACTATGAAAACACGTAGGTAAGTACTAAGCTGTCATCTTTAACATTTAGGCTCTTAAAAGGAAAAGCGACCGGGCAACACATTTTGAAGAATAGGTTTAAACAGAAATATATTGCTGTCGTACTATGCTCGAACGACTGTATAGAGCGGAGAGAGATAACTGTAGCTCGAACTGATTATACCTATGTAAAATAGACGGATTCAAAATTGTATACAACCCTGTTCCGATTTCGATCGCTATAATTTTTTTTTTCAAGTGTAATATAGGAAGGACTTTAGCTATGCCTAAGTACCTATGTTTGTTTTTATATTCGTCTAATTTGTATACTATATTTCGGATAACAGCAAGCTACCAAGCTCAAATTCTAAATCTGCCAAACGCTAAAATCTATAACTGAAAAAAAAAAACACTCGAATTTACTTTTAAAACTTTGTCATTAAATCAAACCCTTAAAAAAGCCCAAGCTTACGAAGCTGAGTGTAAAATATTGAATGTGCATTACCAATCGCTTACTCTCACGGGCTGTATCATCAATAACACTCGTTTCTCTTGATGCAATTATCTATATCCGTTTTTGTGCTATAAATTGACATAGAAACAAATGAGTCAGTATCAACCGCTCTATCCGAGAGCCGGTCGGGTTTCACCAAACAGGTAGGTACTTGATAAATAACGTGCTGTGCTAATCTAATTACTTAGCACAATGTCTTATTTGCTAGTTTTTGTTGTGCAATTAAATGCGGTTTCGTTCCGCGTGTAAACAGAGATCTGCGCGTGCGCACCGATTTGTTTTACTGATCATTCTGTTAGTTTATTTACTTTCGTGTAGTTTGTTTGATCTCAGTAGTATTTCTTGTACTCAGTACTTCAGTACTATTTATTATAGAGTTATAGTGGTTAATGATAATTGAACTATATTATATCTGGTTTATAAGTGATTCTATGAATCGTGTTGTAGTAAACCGTCTTGCAAACTTCTCGTCATCTATGTAGATATACCTACACTGGTAGATCCCGAAACGTAAAAAACACAAAGACTATGTTGGGTATATAGTAGCTATATATACGGTGGTCGCGATCCAATCAGCTACAGATTCCTTCTACCGCACTATTTTCTTTTTTTTTTCCAACTTACTGTTCTGTTAGCCTTGGGGTCCCTGGAGCCTTTACGACTTTTAAAGCTTCACCGGGCTTGGGGGCGAGCGCTTAATGCACTTAGCCACGCAAGCAAGGCAACAAGTTCCGAGGGTGCCAAAGTGGCCGGACCTCGGCTTGGACTGCTGCCGCGTATGCAATGAAGTCGCGATCTGCCTAATTCCCTGTCATTGGATCTAAACTAACTATACATATATACATGTTTCTTCACCCTTGGAGGAGGGAAGGAACATGTGTATGTGTATTTAGTATTCTAAAATGTTTTGTCTAATCTAACTAGAGAAACTCAAAGAAGTAAAAAGATCCCTTACAGAACCTGTGTACCTGTGTCCTACCTCACTGCGTGATTACATCGGCTGATCAGTGTACGCGACACGCCTAAGCGTGCCACTATAGCGAGTGGTTCAACTGATGTATAGTGGTGCTTTCAATGCAACATAATAAATAACATACCATGTCTAAGCAACTTTTCCTCAACGTCGATGATCTCAGAAAAGATAAAAACCTTTTAAACGTCTTCATAATACTATAAAAAGTACACGTTGTTAAAACGAATAAAACGGTTAAAAGTCGTAATTTAAATTAATTAAATCGATCAACATATAAATTTTGCAAATTTGGCAAAAGCTGTAAAAATACAGGAGAACAGGACGTCATTTTACTCGCCTTTTTAAAGTTTGTTCTAATTTAAATTAATGTAATCTCCATCAATTAATGTTATCGCTGGTCGACAATAAATTACTAATTAAAACTGTTAAAGTCGAATCATTTTTATTAATGCTCATAACTAATGAATTGCAACGTTTATAGTGATGTCATGTGTTTTTATTTATATCGAGAAAATTAAAATATAAAACTGTTTATTTACTACCGTAAAATTTATATAGGTACAATCTTCTATGTAGAATCTAAATGATGATTGCAACTTGTTCTTTAAGAACATAATCAAATGATCAATGTATCATTTAATATGAAGTAAAAATATCAAGATCAATTATTTTTGCTCTATTACTGATATCTAGGAGAGATAAATTGATAAAAATCCTTTTTATAATTGTCTTATACCAGACCAAGTTATAGAGATGGCACAGTTTAAATCGAATAAATGAAATAATTCATAAATTCATCAAAGGCACAGTAGATCCGATCCTCTGACATGGAGCCCTCGATCACGCTGTTAGCCCGATATAGTGACTTTACCATTCACTAATACAACATACATTACACTGCACTGTATACACTGTAAACAAACCTGCACACCATACATTAAGTACATAAGATTTGTAAGAGACCTTATTCCTTTTTTGGCTGGTTAGACTTAGATAAAATTGACAGATAAACTAAATACATATAAACATATTTTTCAATATGTATAGTTAGCTTGGACTATGGATAGTTTGATCGCGAAATTGCACGCATGGTACGCATATAATTGCACTAATTTCTCGGCTGTGTGCCTTTTGCATTCACCCACAAACCCAGTGAAGCTGTCAAGGCCGTTCCAGCCAACAGCATAGTCAAAAAAAAAAATCAAAGGCACAGTAATGATGTATCGATATCAACTGCCCGTCACTAAACTGAACTCGTGTGTGGTAAAAAACAAATAAAGTGATTCGAGCTTTATTTACTCAAATGCAGCTGTAAAACGTAAAAAATCGTTTTCCACCAAACTTTAATCGCCGGCAATGAAGTAATTAAATGTGACAATCGTAAAACACTGGCATCCCCATAAAACATTATCGCCGTGTCGACTTCGGGTCACATTTACCCGTTGAAATACGGGGTACGCTATAACACTGTGGTGGAATTAAATTGGCAGGGAAAACATCTGTGCGCCGCGAGGTACATGTCTAACTTCGGAATCGTTAACAGTTTACGCTGTTCGTTTCGGCATTTCGAAGTTTGTAATTTCAATGATATAGTTATAGGTGATTCCGAAATCAACGTTTCGCTTTCTTGGTAGTTGTTTTTATTTTACATTCTCTGTTATACTATGATAAATGAATAATAATTATTTTTAAATAATACTTCCTAACCAAGCAATTTTATTGTTCATGAAGATAGTTTTGTTCAAAAACATAGTAACTATATTTGAATTGTATATTTCATAACATTATAATCATCTACTATTGACTTATTTATTAAATAAATGCAAAAACTTATCGAAATATAGAAGATTAAATAGAAAAGCGGGCCTACCTATGATGAAGAATTATTTCAATTTATGTAAAATATCGCACACCCCGAATATATTAAGACTGAAGACCTTGAATTTCTGAATGAGCATATGTTAAAAATTAATTTTACATTATCCTCATACGCCAAGGTTTTCCAATGTGTAAACGAACAGAATCCAAATATGTTGCATTCTGAACACACGCGTCTCTGTAGATTTAGATACATTATGCGGTTAAGTGAGTAGTCAAATTGTGTTAAATGCGAAAAGTGTACGATACGAACTAGGAAGAGAAGGTTTTGTTAAACATTCTGATTTCAAGACGCCTATCATACATTCTTATCAAAATCTGCAGCGCTGACTGCTGACGTCTGATGGGTGTACCTATATGAGTAATTTTGTTGCGAGATTTTTTAAAGAACTGTATCTAAACAATGTATGTATATAATGCTTGACAGAATAAAAAGTGGAAGAAAAGTGGCATTAGAAGTTATAGTTCTTTGAATAGTCACACTCCATGTTATGTGAGCCTTACACCAAGAGAATGATGCATAAAATCGAGTGTGATTAACTTCACCACAATAAAACGAAAGCATCTAACTTCACAGAGTAGACGTTTTGTTACAATGTTCATATTTTTTCACAACGCTGCTAATGAAGATCTAACTTCCATTATATATTAAGTTATTATTTTACTCAAATATTTGTAAATTATGTTTAAACAGCCAATTTTGACTAATCTCATCCGAACGTAAGGATGATATAATACAAATACTTGTTTCCTTAGGATCTATAAATAATCTTACAGTATAATATATCGATCGAATTATTTGAATGCAATGTTACAAAGCGAACAACGAAAATAATGTGATTGAAATTTACATCAATCAAAAGCTTGAGTCATATAAGATTTGAAATTATAAAGTACTTAACTAATATTACGTATAATAACAACAAACTTAGATTTTTATAACATTGAGATAAAATCTAAAAGATTTTATAGACAGAGCTTTACGATGTATCATGTTTCACAAATTCAAGCGAAAACAAATAAAGAACACGCGTTTGCTACCTACATAAGTATTTTTATGCTGATATCTCGCACAATAAATATATAGGGGTCGTGTAAATTTGGGTTATAGAACTAAAATACTACAATTTGTGTGTAAATTATTATTATTAAGTTATACTTTTTTGCGTGTTCAGTAAGAGGTTAAAATTGAGAGCTGCGATTACGTCATTTGACATTAGTTCGACATGACGATGTTAGCCATAAATGATAATAATTTGAATTGATTTTACTGACATATATTTTTTATGAGCAATTTGTTTAAGGTAATGCTTATTTATACACCCCAAGGTATACTTACACAATAAAAAAGTCTGTAAAATGAATTTACAATATTATCATTGACTAGCTGTGCCCGCGGCTCCGCTCGAGTGGACTACAGAACGCCGTCAGTTGAGCGCACGCGCTAATCGTGTTGCTCCTACTCAAAAGACGGAAGACAAAAGTTATTATTGTGTGTGATCCGTAGAAGATAGATGTATACTATTTTTGTAGGTCTTTTTTAGATCTACAATTATGTAGAACATTAATTTGATAAATCTCGTATGGTTTACTCAGCGTAAGCCATTTAAGCGTCCCAAATGCGTCTTTTTACGAATTGATTCACCATTGTCGTCACTGCTTATTTCGTATGTCACTTCATCTTACAAAATATATCATATAACCTGGCCAGATAACATAGAACATGAATTAAAATTAAAAACGTAAATTGGATAAGTGGTTTTTACGTAAAAAGAACATAAACGAACATACAGACAGAGAGGCGTTGAGAATTATAATATGTATGTATGTATAGATTGCTAACTTCGCCATATTGTTGAATGCAGAATACAATGGTTACATATAAAAATATTTACTCTACAATATATATCTACCAGTACTGTGTTCCTATATTTTGATTTCTTCCATAAATTAACTATTATAAGAACTAGGAGACATCCAGAAAATAAACTCGACGAATATAAAAATAAAAGAACAACATATATTTCCTCTTAACAATACATGAAATGAGGAAACGTTAAGGTTTTTCATTCCTGTAAAATTAAATGACATCTACATTTTAATTCTATATAAGATTACATAATAAAATTACAGAAAGTCACGTGTAGAACGTGTAAAATATTTATTTTCTCTAATATATTTTAGCATCATAATAAAATCGTATTACATTGTAATAATAGGTATAAGTAATATATTTGTTCGCATAAAGAAGTTATCATATTTAAACATGAAGCGTCTCATTTTGGCTATATGATAGAAACCGGTTAGTCGCACAGTACTACGAGTATAAACCGGGTCGGAGGTCAACATTCAAGTCGAAACGCTGTACCGAAAGAACTTGATACTTTCTAACCATTTTTCAACACTTTTAACTTAATTACCTATTACATTCTGAATACTTGACTTTATTGAATGTATGATGTAAATTTATAATTTTTCAAAAAAAAAAAACAATATATTTCAGTTGAATTATGTTGATAGTTAAAATAGCATTTTTTATACAATTAAAGGTAGTTTTTAGCGTAAACTTTCATGATGAATTATAAATTGAAGGACAATTTATATTAATTAAATTATTTATCAACAAAGACATAAACTACATAAAATTAAAATACACAGATTAGCAAGCTGTAGTTTGCCAATTGACATTGTTCTATAATAATATATAAGCTATCAGATCAATCAAATAAAATCAGACTAATCTAGACAAAGATCTAAATAGTTATTTGGGTATACAAGTACGAACAACTGTCTTAGTATAAAGTCACAGTGCTTTGTTGGTGTGTTGATCACAAACTCGTGTGAGACAACGCGCGTGCTCCGTGTGGGCGACGACGCGACGCGACGCTCGTCGCAAGCGGTCACGCACGCTCGCACAACTCACAACTATTACATAAGATTTGTATGGTGGAAAACATGAGAAGTGTTAAGTTTTGTTCCGATAAAAGTAAACATAAGCAAATAATCAAAATAGAACATGGTTCATTACAGTAGAAAAACCAGTTTGAAATACATACATACATGAGACATTTTTTGTAAATTAACTGAGTGATAGTAAAGTTGTGTTGGTTCGATTTTCAAACAGTGAACTTGCCAATTGTGATATTCACGTAAACATTTCTTTGAGTGAATGGCATCACCTTTTAAAATGTTTTAACTACCGGTGATAAATAATAAAAACCCTTAATTTGGATGAATAATTTTTAACTTTTAATATATAATAAAATCCTGAACTGGTAGGTTTATTTTTCAAATTGATATTAGGTAGGTACCTACCTATCTAGTAATGTCTTTCTCAGCGTTTTCGAAAGAGTTGTATACAGCTCATTCCACACTAACCACAATATGAGTACTCGAATATGGTTTTTTGTCGCGTTGTTTGGATAATGGCTTACTGTGGCACCATTTAAAACTTTTTTTAAATAGTGTAGAGTTGTAATTGATAAAAATATAAATAGCAGTTAAACGTAAGATTCATTCATAAATTTGAATGAATCTTACTAAATTTAAAGCAACTTAAAAAAAATATATTTTTAATCAAGATTTATACATTGGTGCAGTCCGTAGAAAGCTTTCATATGATATGATATATGATCAACTCAAATATACTGATTTAACTACTAAAAGGACTCCTAAATTAATGATTGCTAAACGAGATTCTTTGTATTAAGTTTCCACAAAATTAGAATCCCGATTCCATAAAAAATAATATCAAATAGGCTCTCATCGTAGATCTTGGCCTATACTCTATAACTGTAAAAATTAGAATAAATAGAAAAATGAACTTCGTTCGTAGTACCTACTTGGTTCTGTCCGCTTTCATCGTCAAACTTACACCCATAGTTGAAGTCTATTACCATACATTAAACCAAGTTACAATTTTGCGGAGGAAGATCAACGGGTGTGGGATATAATAGTCTAACTGGTTTTGATTAAGCGCATAATTTCGGACGGTATCTCAGATGTATGGCGACTATTACACCATAATGGTTTTCATGTTTTGCTTCGTTGTAAATACTTTGTCCATAATTATTGGGGTGACTACGACAGATATTTCTTCCGGGTAGACGCTATGATAGTAAATAAAATAAATCAATAATACCTAATGATAAATCTGTATACTGTTGCTCTCTGGGAAATAATGACTTAGATAATAAATCTCAGAAGACTAATTAAGCATTGAAGAACGAATTAATAGTTTTTTTAACTTCAATGTATTTCTTTAAAGAATCATCATACAAAATTATGCACCGGGTTCTGAAAAGATTTTAATTAAAAAAAAAACATTGAATATTGGAGTAATACAAATTCACAAGGTTTATACAAGTAGGTATAATATGCATTATAAGTAATACGAGTTCTTAGCCTTTCATTTTAATTCTATGAAATATAGCTTAAGTAGAAAACACATCGAAAAATCATTGAACACGTTTAGCGAGATAGTAAATCATGAAGTGGTGCGGAGAAAGCTAAAATACTATAAGGTACACTATGATTAGGATGACCATCAAACTTGCCTCAAAAGTATTTCATCGACAACCAAACAAAAATTCGTCTTTCAAAATTTTGTCTTCACTTGTCTGTGTTCAGATCCACTTTTTCCCACTGTACATCGTAAAATTCTATAGATATTTCTATTGCCCAACTTGGAAATTAAAAATTGTTATTATTGTTGTTACCTTGCATTAATCGTTGGTTAATTACGAGATAGAACATTCTGTTTATATTTAGGAAAACATAAAAGTAAATGACTATCCATAACCTAATCTTATCTTGGTAATAAAGAGAAGACAAACTGTATAGCTTTTATGGTAAACACACCAGCGTAAACTACTGCCATTTATTTTCTTAGCTTCATAAAATCGAATAGCTTTCCAAAAGAACAGAGAGAGAAAGGTTTTTGATTTGCAATAAACTTTTTAGAAAATGTTATATCAGTTACAAAAGAAGTTATAATTTGCCGCAAGTATCATATGAATTCAATTAATCAATCATATCAAATTATATTATTTAAATATATCATCTGGTTTGATTCTTAACTACAAGTTAGGTATTCAACTTTAAATAACTATAATTATTAGAGAGAATGCACTGGTTCAACTTCCATGTAAAATCATATGAGTATACGAAAGGTTTTCTCAAATACTATACAAAGGCGATAAAGATTTAAATATCTAACTACAAAATACCAATCGCAAATATAGTTGGCACTAGCGGAAATAGCTTTATGAGTCTCGTGATGAATTTACTCATTCACATCCAAATGGTCTGCATACCTATGGTAGCTTTAATGGATAAATTGAATTAACAATCATTAAGTGAACTATTCATTTTAAAATTATTTTATAGCGTTTGATGACAATGGCACCAATATTAAGTGACGATGAGATCGATTATGGAAATATTAAGTACAGAATAGGATCTAGCTCTTAAAAGAAAACGCGATCGGCAAGACATTTGAAGAAAAGGTTTTAACAGAAATATATTGCTGTCGCACTAAGCTCGAACGACCGAATAGAGCGTGAGAGAGACAACTGCAGTTCGAACTGATTATACCTATCTAAAATAAACAACATTATAATTTCGTATTCCCCTGTTTTCTCCTTCAAACTTGGACCAATTTTAATATTTTTTAAGAATAATATAAAGACTACTTCGACTGTATCTATATCATTTTGATTATCGCATACATTCGTCAAATTTGTTTGCTGGATGTCTGATAATAGCGGTATAAGTGGATAATTTTAGTAATTATACGAGTAGAAGACTTCTTATTTATGATAATTTATGAAAAAAAAACATATGTATATGGCAGTGGTATTCAAAAATTTGCACTAATGCTATCGTCCAGGGATAAAACAGAAGAATGCATTTGTATGGACTAAACGTCGCCTATATTTCCTCAGCTTTCGAAATTATACGAACGAGTGAGGCTAAAATGTAGGAATAAAGTGTCTTTAAAGTCTACTTTCACTCTTTACCTACTCATAAGACATAACTATTTTGTATAAATTGCACCACTTCCTAATACAATAATGTTGATCCTAGTCGTATATAAATTAATTTTGTATCGTTCTATGTGCCTCCGGGCGGTGGAGGCGTGAGAACCACACCGCGCGTGCGCAAACCGTCTGTTGTGTGTCGTGCTTCATTCCTATCATGTGTCGTGGTTATTTTGTATAACTATACGTATATGCCTTTGTTAAATTCTAGCAGTACATCCGGGACTTATACTAAAATAAATTTGTGGATATGTCTTTGCTATGTTTTCGCTGTGTGTAACAAAGTACACGCACCTGATGCGTCGTGGTTAGAGATTAGCTAATGTATATTCATTTATATTTACGCTTTTATTGTGATATGCCTCATGCAGTCACTTTATCAAGATGATCTCGAATAGTTAAACTAAATCTGAACTGAACAAGATATGTGAATCATCGTTCGGAATTTTCTATTAAGTACATTATATAGGAAGATTTTTATTTATTCATATTTATTCAAGATGGATTCCAAAAACAGCTTTAAATAGTCTCACAAAACCGCCCTGAGCACTTTGCCGCAAGTTTTTGGTAGAACACTATGTAAGTTATTTCACTAAAGATTTAAATATTATAATATCCTTGAACTTCCAATGATATAATGTTCAAACTAGCACTTTAGTCACTCTCCGAATTTTCTCTCATCAAGTGATTAATTTGATGGATATGGTAAATATATTTTAATTATATCATAAAGGTTGGTATGTTTCATAATTATTATCTAAATTTGTAATAGATATTTAATTTATTTCAAGATAGTGACATTCTAAGCCTAATGGAGGAACTGACTTTATGTGCAGCTGCCGGAACACACTTGAATAATCTTGTTAACATACCACATGAAGCAATGATGGCTCAGTGGTAGCGTGTACGATTTCGCGTCGATTGACGTGAGTTCAAATCCCTGCAATGAGCCTGAGCGTTCAGTGAAGGAAAACATCGTCAGGAAACCATAGCATGGTAGTAGGGCTTTTTCTGATGTCAACCTGGCTAGTTACCATCCTCAGGTTGAAAATCTGTCGCCAAGTACCAATAGGTGTGTTTAGAGCGTGTTATCATCTTGGGCCACATCGTCACTTAACATCAGGTGAGATTGTGGCCACAACGTATAATAATAAAAAAAAACATACTAGATGCAGAGAATATTAAGTATTCTGTGCTAAATGTATCGTTCGATAGTATCAGACTGCTACATTTAGCTATAGTTCCAGAACCACACGTTATTATAATCCAAGCCCGGTGAAGCTGAGTAAGCCGTCTGGGGCTTCAGTGCCCATTCGGCTAACAGTGTAGTCAGATCGAAATAAATAATAAGTTGATTATAATATTTTCTTTAACGCAAGTGGCTCACTACTTGAATGGCAGTTGTTTTTATTAGCTAAGAAGAATTGAATATTAAATTACAATAACGTAACATATACATTAAAAAAAAAAACCTGTATGTAGGACATGATAATTGTGGCCGATTTTTATTTTTCGATCTGACTATACTGTTAACTTTAAGGGCCCTGATGGCTCATAAGACTTTTACAACTTCACCGGTTGTGGCCGACTGTATAGCGACCACCATACCCGCTTAGGCGTGTCGCTTTCCGGGGTCAGCCAGTCAGCCATTATTTTATACTATCAACGTAACATGAGTTAAAATATCACAGCGCATGCGTTGAAAAGCCACCTTCATTGGGCATATTATAAGCATTACTTTTGCTTCGTCATGTGGAATAAATTCTACACCATAACAAAATCTATCTATGCCCTTCGTTGCAATTACAGGTAGAAATCTTACAGTTAAACGTTTACATGATTGCATAGTTCCTTGTGTCAATGGTTGCAATTATCACGCTCTATTGGAGCACGGGCAGGCCCATTGTTTCTGTGCACTGTCTGTGAACAAGTGATTGTTAAATGTATTGCAAAATGTAAAAAGCTTACATGGAAATCGAGGTACAAAGCATTGCGTGATAAATGAATGATACGAAAACGTTGGAAATCTTATAATAATAATACTATTAAAAATACCTACTTATAAACGAAATATTATAATAATAAAATAAGTTACCCTACTCATTCTAAAATTTGTTGCTAATATTTGTTTTTTTTAATACGTGTTAAAAAGGTTACTTGCACTGGATAGTAATAGTGAAAAAAATATATTTTAGTAAGGATAATAGTATCTTCAGGCAGTAAGACAGGCCAGATTTTGTGAGTAACAGATTCCTGACTATTACTTTGGACGTCACTACAAAAAATAATTATAATCAATGTATGGTTTCTCATATCTGGTTATTTTAGGACTTTGACAATTGACTGAGACTAATTAAAGCGTTTAAAAATATATAAGTAGTAAGTTTGAAAATATGCAAGAGAAACTTCGCATTGTGAAATATGAGATGCACTCATTTCAATCTAAATTAAAACAGCGTTTCTTCGGAGCGCAAAATACTTTTGTACGTACGTCACTTTGAAATAACTTCCTTTCAGGTTTCAAAATGAAATAAGTCATATTGGTGATGTAAATAAGAAGCTATCGAATATTAATAAAGCTTTTGCTTTTTACAAAACGTTGTCACGCAAATATTTAATAAAAATTCTTCTAAATTACATATTTTTATTACAAATATAAATATTTTTGTTACAAACATAAATGTTTTATATCCATCGGTGTCTCGTGTTCCCTCCGTAAACAAAGTTTACGAGTTCGAGACCCTCAATAATAACATTAATTATTTATTGTCCAAAAATACAATTAATTTATAAACTAAATTTTAAACATGCAAATAAAGTTGTGGGTATATTGATCAGTATTTTACGGGCTCTTAGAAATAAATGGGCTAGACCCGATAGTGCTGAGCTTAGGAAAATAACAAAGCATATTTAATTGATGGTTTGTGTCACCATGCCGCGTGCCGACCTACAAGAAAGCGATAAGTTAATATTTATGTTTTATTATTAAATTTATTTGTTAGAGGTTACTGCATATTTTCTGAGAAGACAGAGCAAAAATACATTTCATAGGTTTCGTATAAACCTCTACATATAAAAAAAACCAAATGATTCCCATGAATAGTAACTTCAATCGTTTATTTATCCCTGTAAACGATGCGCGCAGCCCACTGACAAAACGCCAGGTCAATTGGTTCACACTGTTTTCCCATAGCCCGACCGATTCCATTCAGAACCTCATTACAGTCGAAAGGGTACCAACAAATCTGGCGCAATGTTCTCATGGACGTGTCTGTCGTTAGGGCACCGTGAGGTGACCATTACTGTACAAAGAGTTACCTAAAATAGAGAGCTTTGTGAGGCGGGAAGACAGGCGAGAGACGAGGTGGGGGCGGGGCGGACGCAGGCTGCCCGCCGGTTCAGTCGCGCCGCGCCGCACAGCCGCCTCGCACGCTACAACGAAGCGTGCTTTCGGACAGTAAACGCGCACGCGATATCCTCCCCACCCCTCTCTACAACACGTGCGCCACTAGTGGAAATTGATGATATCACTTTAAACACGATGCAAGAACAAAGTTCTTCGAGATCGAATAAATCAACGTTGAACTCACTTGAAAGCGCCATCATCAAACTAAAGAACAATCTGCAGATACAAGACAGCAAGACGGACATGAACACCTTATTAGACCCGCCGTCTCCGCAATCGGATAAAACAAATGCAAGTAAGAGCTCTACTTCTTCATCGTCAAACATAAATTTGTCTCTTGCATCCGCAGCATTGTTACAAGAAAATATGCTACAGAGATCATTGCAAGGCGTTGTGTTATCACTTCAAAATGCAATGATGAATTCATTACAACAAGCTGCACTCTTGCCGTCCAATTCAGCTGCAGCTGCCGCCTTGAATTTACAAGCTTTGGAATCTTATTTGACATTACAACGTCTGACTTCTGTTTCATCTGTTAACAATGCAAACCAATCTAACACCTCTGATAATAGTTGTTCGTCTAAACAAGATATTTTAAAGATAGCAACAGCAAGCGCAAAGATAAGTGAAATTGATGCTGTGGATAACACTTCTAAAGAATATTCGCCAAAAACACCGGAAGAATATCCTTTATCTGATGCCATAGCTGCTGAAGATGTAGATTTATCAGAAGAAGTTGAAGAAGATCTAGCATTATTAGATAACGAAGATGAATTCACATTAGAACAGCATTTAGAATCAACCTCCAAGGGTTACGGTTACAATTCAGCACAAAGTTTAGATAACGGTTATCCAAGTCTTTTGATGAACGCAATGTATCAACAACAAATTAATGGTAGTCCTTCACAAGCACCGTTGTCTCCTCAAGCATCCAACTCCTCGAAATCTACGAACAGTTCTACATCGTCAAGTAGTAGTATATCGAATAAACAAAAGACACCTGGAACCGGACCTAGGACAAAGAAACAATTCATTTGCAAATTCTGTAATCGCCAGTTCACAAAGTCTTACAATTTACTCATACATGAAAGAACACATACAGATGAGAGGCCATACTCATGCGACATTTGTGGAAAAGCTTTCCGACGGCAAGACCACCTTAGAGATCACAGGTAAAGTATTTAAATTATAGTAATAATATATTATATATAATTCGTTTATTTATCAAAACATAATTGTGTCATAAAGTTCTATCTCTGTATTTTATTATTATTTTATCTGACTTGTAATTAAATGCCACTTAATTATTTCCAGTATTTAAAAAAAAAAATTTTCAAATTGCTTTCTAATCTGATGTAGTAATGCATTACTTTGTAGTTTTATACTAACCATTTCAATTTTATTAGTACCATAATTATATATGACTACTTTTATAAATTTGTTCTATCTACTGTTACGGTTGACACAACTTCAAAAAAATCTCAAAAACGATTAAGGGAACATGAAGAGACCCATTTCCATTTCCTACCTTTAATTTAATGATCTAATAAAATTACACTGTTCAAATTCGTTTAATAGAAGTTTATCTTTCATTAATTTTTATTTAATTACACAATCAAATCCTCATTTAATAGTCTCTGTAACGATATCACATCGTAATTGTGAAATAGTGATTACTAAGGTTGTTTTATTCGAAGAAATACGATTCAATGGCGTGTCTTAAACAAGAAAAAAAATGTTTATAAATGTACCAGGAATTTGCGACAGTAGTGGACGTTTCTTGTTTTTCGATAACGATAATATATTTTAGTCGCTGAATTTCGACGCCAAAATGTTTTGAGAAGTTTTTGAATAATGGTAAAGGAAAAATATTTAAAACAAAAAGGATTATGCGCGGACCGAGCAGATGGTATCGACAAGTCGTTCGTCACGCTCATAAATTATTACACAAAACCGCCGCTAATCCCACGAGAGGATGTTTTAATTTTAGCTTTTGTTTTATTCTCTTCTTCGACTCCTTTGAATTCCTTATAAATCTCGACACATAACTCTGTATATCAAAACATTTATCTTTAAAACGCACGTCCTCCCAATACTTAAATAAGTTGTAGGTGACCGTTATGATTCGAATTCCAAACATTATAGTTCTCAGTTTGAAAACAATAAATATTATGATAATAATATTACAATAAACAGCTCTCAATCTATTCCCTGCTTACTTATCTGTTTAACATCCCCACCCAAAAAGAGCTAAAGGTGTTGAATTTTTAACACCTGTCTCTCGGCGATTTCCTCCCAAATCACCGTATCTCTGTAGCAATAAAATAAATTTCGTGTAGACGCCGGAGGGTTAACCCGAGCTCGGGCCGTTCCAAACTGTCGATGTTCAATCGATATCCGTTGACACGATACATTACAATGGGCCAGAACGGGCATTCGACGGGTTTTAACAAAGCACGTGGTGATCCTGACGTGAGGATTAATATGGATGACAAAAAAAACTATAATAAATATCTTAAAATACCGAGTATAAAATCAAGTTTCAATGTTCGAGAATTTTTTTGTGTAGATTAAAATTTAGATAATGGTTTTGAATTAATTTGTTAGCGGTTCAGTAATTTTCTTGTCGCTAATTATTGTATACGCTATGGTCGGAATATCGAAGCGTGACTGTCAGTAATGTAGTCCAAATTTCATAGGCGATCTGACCACATTGCGAGCTTAATTAGTTAAAGTGGCCACGTTGCTTTTGAGTTAGGCCTATCGTGATAAGCGGCGGTGTCCCGGAACACTTGACTGCGCGCAGGAGTTCGTAAATTACTATCGTCTTATGTTTTTTATATTAGAATTATTATTTAATTCATCATCTTGTATGTAGTTTATCATTACTAATCTAACTAATCCCTTCGACTATTACACATATTCGGTTACTATGGGCGCGTCGTTATTTTGTTGCTACAAGTCAATTTGTTTATTTTACGTTGAATTCGATTTTCCAGATTTGGTACTCAATAGTTGGGTTTCGTATAATTGATTACACGCTGTCTGGTGTGTTAATTATAGGCTTTTGTACTCAAATTTAATAAAATTTGTTGTTACGTGTTTGGCTTCGATATTTATTGAGGCTATAGTTGCGTTGGTTTTTCCATATTTAATACCTACATAGACTTTTGACTTAAATTTATTACGACTTACTTAGTCATTAATTAAACAAAATCTAATTGAAACCTATGTTTTGTTTTAAAAATATGTACCATTACATCTTACATATTATAAAACTCAATGTCACACTGTTTGCCTGTCCGTTTATGTTCTTTTCACGCGATAGGTTCCAGGTTATAGGATATACTTTGTGAGACAAAGTAACATACGAAATAAGCAGTGAAACGAGATATATCAAATTAATGTTCTATATAATTGTAGATCTTAAAAAGACACGATGTCTTCCGTCTTTTGAGCGGGGGCAGCACTATTCGCGCGTGCGCTCGACCGACGGCATTCTGTAGTCCACGCAAGCTGAGCCGCGGGCACAGCTAGTGTAATTTATACACTAGTTCTGGTATAATTATTTTTACAATATCCCAAATCAATAGAGTTATAATAATATGCCAATTATTTGTTTATCGTTAAAAAAAAAAAACGATAAGGTTAAGAATGCATAAGTGATTTATCGCTTCCATTTCTGATATAAAAATACATTTACCATAAATAATAGGGCATCCAAGACAAAGGAAGGTAAAATATTTATGATATGATTTCCCTTTTTCGACTGTTAAACATAAAATTATTATGCTAACAGTGAAAATTTCATACAACGTGTCTCTCAAAGTTGAATCCAAAACGAATTAAATGGGTGCGTAAGCAACACGTAATCACACTTGCCAACACAAACACATATTGCAAGTGATTGATATATTTCTTCAAAAATGGGGTAATTAAAGTATCCAGTGGTCTCATTCATCCTATGGTCATTCAGATTAAATAATAAAGAAAATACCTTCCATTGTAAATTATTATTATTGACAAACCGAAAGAAAATCAATTATGAGAACTATGCGTATGGTGGTCATAATCACTACCACCCCGCTTTATTACTGCTTATACCCTGACTAATCCCGTAGCGTGACTAATTACATGAAAATTAGTGATAGATTTATTGCTATGTGTATGGTATAGTATTTATTTTTAATAATATTACCAATACATACATAAGCCAATATGAATCCGACACAATTACCGTCCCAATAACACTGTCGGTCTAACCTAGTGTAAACCAGCAAGCAGTAATAAGATATAAAATGTTTAGTAGTCTTTTTCCTTCTTTCTACGTTATATCCTTCTTCTCTCATATAATGTAACGAACCTAAACCCTAACATATCCTTGAAATTTCACTCTCAATTCTCTTCTAATTATCGAATCACCACCAAGTTTCACTTCAAAAAGTAGGGTAAAATATTTTCGGATAACTAGCAACATTACATTATAATGGCGTCTGTCTATTCTGGAAATATTATTACTATTTTTATTGGTTCAAGTATAAATATAAGCTTCCGGGTAGTGCCTTCCCGTGAAATAGGATATTTAAATGTTTCTGGTGATTATGTGATGAGCTGTGACGTTCATTCACTGCGCAGTAAGTCATATTTTTCAAAAATTGCGGGAGCTGTTTGCATTATGACTTCATTTTTAGCACTGGCGTACAGAGAGACGAAAGTAGCCTTTTAAGGTTTACTTGAAATGGCTTCACTTTGCATGTGACTACTGCTGTTCCGAGTGTTTTTATTTTATGCTGTTAGCCATAAGGGCCCTGAAGTCTCAGACGGCTTCTACAGCTTCTCCGGAACCAATATGATTTCCTCGTCACATTATTTTGTAGGCTTTATTTGTTGTATAATGGCTTGCCTAATGGGGTAGTAGGGTACGCGAGCCTGCCAGGATTGGCTAAATATCAGTACATTCCGGTTTTTTCTTGGTTTTTTGATGCCGGCATGATGATTACGTCTTCTAATGAAGTTTTCTATCGCTGATTACCCTTGATTTTGGATAGTAACGTACCATCAATTGCGCTGTAGTTATCTATATCTTCTATACATATTTTGAAAAACGAAGCGTTCTCTATCCGTTTATGTTCTATTTACGCATAAACCACTGAACCGATTTACATGGTTTTTTCTTTAATTCATAGATATGTTATCTGACCAGGTTATAGGATATATTTCGTTACAAAGTGACATAAGAAATAAGCAGTGATGATAATGGCGCACCAATTCGGAAAAAGGCGCCTTTGGAGCGATAAAATGGCTTACGCTATAAAATTAATGTTCTACTAGATACTTAAATCTAGATCTTGAAAACGCGCACAAAAAAAACACTAATAACATATGTCTATCTTCTAAGGTTCACCAAAAATAAACATTATTGAGGAAAAAAGGAATTCCATTTAAATTTTCAACTATGCTAATTTTAATTTTTTAGTTCATATAATTAATAGAAACATATATGTATAATTGTATATAAATCTATACAATCTATAAGTACTTTAACGCTATTTTATTTTAATATGTCAGGTAAATGAGATATAAACAATGTTGTGTATATAATTTAAATATAGGTTTATGTATAGACATAGTGTCTTAATCATTTTAATTTGGGATCACTATTATAAAAACAAAATTGTTTCAGGTACATTCATTCCAAGGAGAAGCCCTTCAAATGTCTTGAATGTGGTAAAGGGTTCTGTCAATCACGAACATTGGCCGTACATAAAATTTTACATATGGAAGAATCTCCACATAAATGTCCAGTTTGCAGCAGGAGTTTCAACCAGCGATCGAATCTGAAAACCCATCTCCTCACGCATACAGACATAAAGCCGTACAACTGTTCCTCTTGCGGGAAGGTGTTCAGGAGAAACTGTGATCTTAGACGTCACAGTTTGACGCACAATCTCGTCGGTATCTCGTCAGTAAGCACCTCGCCGAGTGGAAGCAACGGGAAAAGTCCATTGCTCAATCCAAACTTCCCAATCGATAATTTCGACGTTGAAGATGAAAATTAGCAAAAGTAATACATATATTCAATGTGACAAGCGAAAAGACTGATATTAAATCCTAGTAAACGGTGCCTTTTAGTTTTAAGCTATCTAATGCCAGAACTATGCCATTAAGTGAAGTGATTTTGTGGAATACAATCTCGTAAAAATAAATCTGTCCGTTGTTTTCTTTATTTAAAAGGTTTAGAAAGTAAGAGCGTGCGCGTATAAACAGGTTACAATCTCAACTTCTAAAAAGTGGTATTTCTGTTGTATAGACCAAATTATGACCGCGTTTTTTTATATTAATTTAATTATGCATTGCTTTTAATATATTCTGTATTTCCGTATTTGTTAAATTAGATATTAATGACAAAAACTAATTTCTTTTTCAAGAATGGATTCGGAGAACAATGCCTGAAGTTTTAAAACGATAGTTTTAAAGCGATATCCTTATAGGTTTTAAATTTTATTAGTATCGTTATATTATTATAAATTCTTCTTTATTCTTGTAAATTATCTGATCTCATTTTGCGTTTGTAAATATTAAGTCCAAAATATGTTGCGGCGGATGTTATAAATTTGATTTGTATAAGAGGTTGTATAAAGTCTTTTTTTTGGTTGTAAAAATGAAATTATAATTCTGATCTGCAATTTGTATTATTAGAAATAATAGTGTTGTAATTATTAAACTGATGGATCTGAAAAGTGACGTTGTTATTTTTATTTCATCTCCCTTCTTAGTATTCCAACAGATCGACCAACATAATGTATTTTTATACTACTTTGATAATATTATACTATGGTCTCAGTAAATATATACATATAATAAAATTGAAGTGTTTATTTGTAAAGTCAAAATAACAGCTTTTTACTAAATGCATATGAAAGTATACATATAAAAAAAATCTGTCTGTTTGTTCCGGGTAATTTCCGAAACGTCTGGACTGATGTTGACGGGATTTCCACTGGCATCAGATAGCTGATGTTGTAAAGAATAACTTAGGCTTTTTAGTAGCCCACTCGAGCGAAACCGTGACCACAGCTAGTATACAATAAAATATAATTTTCTTGGACTACCTATTGGTTGTATTGGTATTTGTTAAAAGAACTTAACAAGACAAACAACACAATGACTTCAAAAGGAAATTACAAAATTGTACGTCTATATGTACCGACATACTATCGAGTTTAGTACGTAAATTCATTAATATATATGTATTTTGTCATAATATTATGCTTTAATTACATACGGCAATAGTAAACTTTGTTAATCTCTACCTTAACATATTGTTTAATTGCACGTACGTATGTAGAGATACAATACATACACGTTTGTACCTATATAGAATGTTGTCAATTATAAGTGTCCTTTACTAACTTTAGGCCTATTTCATAACGTAACTTATCGTTATCCTCATATTTTACATGAATAGGGTAAACTACCCAATTAATGGCACTTTAGTTATCACTGTTTACTTGACCCATTAATTGGAGTTTATAATAGAAAGAAACAACACCAATTATACAATTTTTTTGATATTAGGAAAGCTCTTACTTTAGCAAAAAAATAGTTTTCACTGGTCAATTCGAGACACGTTCAGTTGATATTATAATAGTATCGATGCTATTGTGATTTCTTGTTTTTAATATGTTACCAACATAGTAAGCTCAGGATGATACTACTATATTAAGATACACCGTGAAATCAGGTATTTTCTTATTGTTAACATGAGGTTATATTACCCTAAGTATATGGAGTATGTTCGCCATAGTTGTCTAGACTGTGTCTACTGTATTACAGATTACCTTGTTAGTACTGAGTACCTTGTACTGTAATTTGCCTTACTTAATAAACACGACGATAATTATGTTATGCGTTATGATCGTTCGGAACATTCACCTTTGTGCTTTATGGAACATTCACACTTTCAGATGAGGTGATCTTGATTTACGTTTAAACTTGAATAATTCTTTTTTACTTGAACTATTCGTTTTAACTATATAATTAATACTAACATTTATGCTTTGGTTTAATTCAGTGTTAACTTAAGAATAAAATAAATATTGATTTTTCCAATTGATGTCACAACCATAACGATCAATAAGGCCACGTGAATAAAAACCTTTAGTTTTTTTTTCAAAAAATACATGTGCGTTGTGCATTTTTTTATCTATAATTATTTCAATCCCTAAACAAATAAACACATATTTGTTACTTTTTTTTAAATATTAAATAGATCAAAAGTCTGGTACTGCTTGCAAATAACATAAGTCACATTCTCTATGTAATGAGATGATAATATGAATTATATGTAACCTATATACATAAATTCTAACAGTATTATTAAAGATATGTTGGTAGTCGTCAAACACGATTACACCGATATGTGTTCAGGAAGATACTTATCCAGGCAACAGGCAGTCATATTTGCAGGTTGAACATGTTCAATCATCTACCATATTGGTAAACGATCGGTTGATATTATGGTTCACTGTAAACTCAATGAAATTCAAAAAGCTATGAAAGATGAAATCTTTAGCACGCATTCATCTATTGTCAACCCATATCAAACAATGAAATAACCTCATTTCCAAAAAAGTCACCGTCACATTTAAATCCACATATAAGATGGGAAGTCTTTCATAGTCCAGATGATTACATAATCGTGAATTGACAGTACCTACATTTATAAATTAAAGTTAATTATTTTATAATATATTATTAAAAATCCTAAAACAATAGAAATCTGAAAAGAAAAATTAATTATCTATTTCATTTTACCTTTAGAAAAAAATATATCTGTAAATCACGTGACTAGAAACGCCATACAGAAAATGTGACGTCATCGTTCAAGGAATATACACAGTTGAGTGTTATCTTATAATAAGTAACTCTAAAGTTATTATTAAGCGTTGAAATAGTGGCTTTAGTGAATTTCATAATTGAAATTCTAGTAAAATTAATTAATTAAGTTAAATATAGGTAATTAATAGAAATAGTACCTTTAACCTTAGTTTTATTTATTGAATTATGACGTCACGCCGCGTTTTTGAGACACGTTTTTTATTTAGAATGAAATATATTTTTATATTACCTTAAAGGTGTAATAATGAATAATTATTAATTCACTGGTATTATTTTCAACAAATAAAGTGGTTAATATGATGTCTACTACCGAATTGTGAACGTAAGCATGTTGAATTATGACAGACACCTTTACAGCAGAAGCAAAAGGTCTAGGTGTATCTTCTTTCCAAGTTTTGATTCTATTATTTATGAACAGAGGTAATCTATAAAACTCGTAAAATTCTTCTGACTAACAGCTTAAACCGATGGGTCTAGAAAATATGCACAGGAGGAGAAATTATCTTGAAAATTGATTCTCTAAGGGAGTTAAATACGGACGATGTTGCCGGCAATATCCCCATGGCTAAGTATAATATAAAAATACATTTTGTAAGCGAAACCATTAAATCAAAATGCAAGTAAAATGGAATTTGTGTAATACACAGCGAGACGGGACTCAGGAACAGTGATTATTGTACTCGACTTATTAACTGAGGTCTTTACTATTACGATAGCTCTTTACTATTACGATAGCTCGAGCAAGAATGTCTTCTAGCTGCATGGTCGTTTCCTGCTTTTAAGGTGCATGCAGTCACAAAGCACACCTGTTGCTATAGCGACCAGCGTATAGTATAATAGTAAAGTCAATAGTACGAACGCTAAATCATTAGTACGGATGCCATAATCACATCGACAATATCTTTTTTAATATGACGTGTTAGTAGAGGAAGCCGGTCCTTGTAATATTTAATCACATAATTGACGTGTGACAATTTTCACATTTCAAGTACACTAAAGTGCCAGAACAGATATTTCAAACACAATTCGTATTACAGATAGTGCGAGTGGTTAACGAGGAATTTTCCAACCTACTCTCATAAATTATATTAAATGATATGCGAAAAATCCTGTTATATGCTTTAAGTTATGGTTCATGGATTACTAGAGTTTTCAAGTAACAAAAGCATATATTTATTGCAGGAACACCAACAGAAAACACAGTATATATTTTTAACTAGATGTGCCCGCGACTCCGTTCGCGTGGGCTACTGAAAAAGGTTTTTATTTTTTGTGCGGAACCATAATTATTTTTGTAATATAAAAATACTAATATAAAAGTACCCTAAGTTAATCCTCATAACTTCAATGAAAGTCACGTCAAAATCGGTCCAACCGTTTCGGGGATTACCCGGAACAAACCGACGGACAGACAGACGGTCATCTTGGGCCACATCTTCACTTAACATCAGGTGAGATTGTGGCCACTAAGCCAAAACCTATAACTATAAAAAAGACAGGCAGGCAAAAAATTAAAACATGGGTTTTTTGTTATAGTTACCTTGTATACTTTCATATGTATTTAGTAAAAAGCTGTTAATTGTATACTTTAATAAGCTCACGAGATTGTTTGTTAGATTTGACAGCTTGAACTATGCGACCACTGCAACAGCATCACGCTGCGACCCTATGGAGCGGAACAATAACCATGAGCTAGCAAGTTATAGGTATGCAAGTTCGTAAAAATTAACGAGTGTTCTTGCGGCGGTTCGGTGGGGAGTTTGTCGTGTAAATTTAACCCGGGTGAAATCGTGACGCACAGCTAGTGTTTAAAACGAAGGTCGAAGAATGGAACCTACACGGTGACGACACACCACGAGTACATTTAAAATGTCCCTGGTTAAGCATTATTTCCTGCCCACTACAATTTTTATTTCTGTACTAAAATAAAAGTTACCTGAATTCGATATTGATTGTCACAAATGAATGTCATTTTCATAACAATTGCCTATTATGATCTTAACTGATTCACTCACACATGAAGTCCTAAAGTATGCTTGTCGTTGATATAGAGACAAAAAAGTTAATAAAGAAATCCAAGTAAGTTAAAAAAACATAGTATTCACTTTTTAATGTTACCTACACGAGGACTTTGCCTTTATATAATTTATGTTTTAGGTAGGACTTGTCCTACCACAATATATTTTTGAAACAGGTTAATAAAGCTTTAAGAATACAATATAATAGGCATCTATTTATACTCCACAAACCCTTTTCTCATATTCCCACTTATAATGATCATTAAAAATAAAAAATATCACATACAATAATACGGATTAATAGACGTAAAAGTGATAATTATAAAGGTCAGAGTATAAAAGCGAAACGAATCGTTACAAGACGCTAACAATAGAAGACTACTGAGCTTGAAAAATCGACACAATTCAACACAAAATCGATGCAAGAGTGCGATTCACAAATAAAAAGGCCACCATTGTGAAGTGAGACGCACGAAGGCTCTTAAGAGTATATCAAAATGACATAAAGCTTGATCTTTTCAAACACGTTTATAAAGGGCCACGAGGCTTTTGATACTTTTTTGTCGAGATTCGGGAAATGGATGACGTGTTAAAAAGGTAACAAATTGTACGAGTCTATACGTTTGGGCAAGTCGTATCTTGTTTCTGTAGCAACCGTCATATATTACCCGCGTCAATTCGTGTTCCCAATTCGAATTCGATTACGCCTTTATACGTTTCTATCGTACGAAATGATATTAAACATCGGTGTAATTGTAAACAACCATATAGATTATTGGTTATCGTTATTTGGACGACTAGTATGTTAGTTTTGAAATCAACGTCATTTGTTATGAAATTTATAAATATATTAATTTTATATTCTTTTATACGTTGTAGCTTATGGACATAGGCTGATGTGTATAGCTAAATTACTAGCTAATTGGATCTCTAGTGCAGCTGCCAAAACTTACCTACAGATTGCTCGGTGACAGATTTTCAATTTGAAGTTGGTCACGCTGCCGCATAACCATCATTGCTTCAAAAGGTTTTTCTTATGTAGAGATATATAAAAATATTTTATTAAATTTTTTATATTAGCCCGGCACATTGACTGTACTGTTTCTGATGGTAAGCACAGTACAATCCAAACACAACGGCGATCAATCTCTCGGCGGTCGTCGCTGTCATGCCGGCCTGCATAAATATCTATTCGAGTTACGGTTAAAGAACCCGATATCGTAAGAAGGGAAAAAGGGAACATATTAGCCGGGAGTTGGTTATTTCACGGCACGACAAAGATAAGTCATGGAGAACTTTTTAGTTTGTGCCGAGATGGAGGTTACCGTAAAACTGTGATTTCGAAGCCCAGCGCGTGTTGTGGAAAAGGAGAGGAGGGATTTATATTGAAAAGCTCTTCAGAACACTCATCATGATACAGACGGTAGAACACGCTCAGCGAGGCGATGTTCCTGCGAAGCTGTAGCGGTTCTATGCATTGGGTAACGTCTGCATCATTAACAATGCGAACAGCCCATCCCTCCAACCTACCCAGACCATCGAGGAGTTATTTTGCGGATCGATTTCAGAGATGCGAAAAGTATGCCATACACGGCCGAACTTGCCTTATAAAGAAGATACAGTTGCCGGGCGTGAAAAACCGTCGCACCCTGTTCAAGATTCCGAGTCTCCGAGATGTAGTAGAGATGACACTCCTGATGTAGGTAATCCCTGGAGTCGAGGTCTCTGCGAATTTCCACACCTAGGATATTGAGGCTGCCAGGCATTGCTAGTGAGACGTTCTGAAGAGTAGGGAGGGGAGGAAACGGAGATTTTTTTGAGGATAACGTGAACACCTGAGTTTTCGTGGCATTGAACTCAAGCAAGCGACTTGCTCCCCATGTAGATACACGGTGCAAGGATTGGTTAAGTTCAATGACAGGTTCCTCCCGTCTCTTTTCAATTGCTCCCGACCACATGCTGTAATAGCACCCATAAATGGTGTTGTCATCTGTATAACACTGAGTATGGCCTAAAGGTAACATATTATTGATATGCAGAAGAAACAGAGTGGGCGAAAGCACAGAGCTTTGAGGAACGACGGCGTTAATCGACATAAACTGTGAATCACATTCTTCTAGAAGGACACGAATTCTGCGTTCATGTAGAAAGTCGGAGATCCAGTTGCTCCTTGTAATGCTTATTTATTTACTCGAATTTGGCAATTAAGTAGTGCTTGCTATCTTGTCGTGTTCTAGCCTAGAGATAAGATGTTATAATAGGTATATTGCAAGTAGTTCCAAACAAAAAAATAATATTAATTGGTTGTTTATTAGAAGTTTTTCTATTACTTCAGTTTCAGTTCTAATATGTTAAGAGTTATTTTAGTCTAAAGACGATACAATAATAATGATTACTTACTATCAAATATTATAAACATGACTGAAAATTACTAATGTAGTTAATAATATTGAAAAACAAAATAAATGAAAGTATATTGTTTAATCACACGAATTCGTAGGTATCGTGTTTAATAATTACATATTATTATTATTTAAGAATAGTATAAACGAAACAACGGAATTACTAAACCATTATACAATATGACAACTTAATAATGGGACGTCATATCTTAGACACAAACCGGGTATTATACACAAATTACATAGCAATCCGAAGTCCCGCCGAGCTAAACATTACCTTTCCATTTGAGGACATTGTCATCGACACCGAAATTACGGTGTCACAAAGGATTATGTTTGGGTTTCGAGGTGTTTGAAAAATATTTGCTTTTTGGTGTTTCGAGTGTGCATTTAGTGGCGGCTTTTATTCGCAACGACCACACACGGTATTGAGATTTTCGGGTTCCCCAGATTTATGACAAAAAACCGAGAAATTTTAATAATCGGCTTATCGCTAAATTTGTAAACAGAGGCAACTAAAAAAAAATTTGAACTATTCATGAATTTTTGCGTTTGTACTCTGCATTTTAAGATTTTGTCATCTAATAGATTACCCATTGATATGGGTAAATGTGTTTTCATTTTTTCTTTTTTAATTATTTTCCTTTATAATAGACGTCTATCAGTAAAAGAAACATGTACAGACAGGACTACACATTAATACATATTAATATGTCATTCAAATGAATACAAATAAAATTACGAGATGAAAAAATAAATAATATGTAATAAACGCGAGCTGAACCGCGGGGAACCGCTAGTGTAAAAATAAAGCTACGGAACCTAACGCTTTACGACGTGAATGCACACTATCCTATGTGATTTTACGTTTTCCCTTTCCGCCTGTGAAATTGTATAAGATGTTTTGACAATGAGTGCGGAACGTGCGTTCAGACCGTTTCGTATTTTAAGCACGGTCCCGTTTAGGGTTGCCACCCGCGGATACTTTCATTTAAAGGGAGTACTGTTATAGTTTCTCTATAGTTAACAATTTTTATTGTGTAGACAGTTCCTTGATGTAAGCCGTGTACAGTTATTAATTTAAATAAAGTATAGTAAGTTTTCTTTCTATACTTGGAAAGTATAGAATCTACAACCAGTTAAGGAAGACATAAATATTTATTTAAATAGAGAGCATTATGATATCACTAAAATATACTATACTAAACTAAACTACTATAAATGTGAAAGTTTGTATGTTTGGATATTTGTTTCTCAATCATGTAAAAACGGCTGAATAGATTTGTATGAAATTTGGCATATAATCTGGATTAATACATAGGATACTTTTATCCCGGTAAAGATACAATTCTGAAGTCCACTGAGATGAATTGGCGAGCAGCAGCTAGTATTTAATTTATCTTATAATATAATAAAGTTCAAGAGTTTTTGTTTGTTTAAACGCGCTAATCTCTGGAACTATCAATCGGATTTGAAACATTATTTTTGTATATAATAGCCAGATTCACAGAAAATTGTATAGGCTATATATTTTCACGCTACGGCCCTAAAGCGCAGAGCAGTAATTATGAACGTCAAGCAATCTGGCTAGCTATAGGCAACGCGCCGCGCCGCGCCGTGGCGAGTTTGTGGAACATATTTAACGATAATAACGGAATATATTAACGATTTTTTCTAATAATATGTTTAACTAGACCTAGCATTTAGAGTGATAGCTAGCTAGCATTAGAAAATCTCCTACCGCAACGCATTGTAGTCATTACGTTAACCAAAGACTATTTTAAGAATGTTTTCTGGGGTAAACATAGTGAAATAAATATAAAAGAGAGATTTTTAATCAATTTAAGCAATTATCGTAACTTAACTAAGACAAATTTGCCAACCACTACTACCTTTATGAGAAAAAAAAAACCGGTACGTAAGTACGTTACAAAAGTGACGTCCCTAAAATAACTGCCTTGTTTGTCTCCGTGTCGAATATGTGACTGTTATTTTTTCTACATTACCTTTTAATGTAGGTACCTACCCACCTACTTTTGTTTTATATATTTGCAAGCAAGTTTGATGGAACTTTTCATATTCATTCGCTTGCCATTGTAAAATAATATTAAAAGTACCTATAGGTTATGTGCGAAATATGTATATTCCTATCTATATACGGGTATAGATAGCTATATTTCTAGCTTCTGATAATATTATCTTCTGTCTCTAATACTCTAATGATACGGCTGGCTTCTTCTTACAAGTATAGATTATGTTTGTTGTTTATGATTAACTTTAGACCTATAGGAAATTGAATATACCTCGAGGAAGTGTTGTCAATACTAACGTATTCCTCTGTTTTATCCCTTGATAACGGAATTTGAGTAGATAAATATTTCTAAACTATATCTTTACCATTTTACCACTGCTATCTTCATATTATTTTTTATAGATGAATTTCTAAAATAACTAGGAAATCTTGTAAAATTACAAATTTTTTTTTGCTTAATCTTTTTTCATTCAAGTTACAAATTTAAGTGTATTACCTTTATTTCTGTATTAAAAAAAATGAATTTGGATACTTTTTGTAATAAGATATTATGTTTTTCTTTCAAAATAATTGAAGTAGATATAAAAAAAGGTGTGTGTGCAATTCACACACGATAGAAGTGAAACTTCATTTTAAAAGAAATTTTCTATTTTATTTAAAAAGTGTGCAATATACATACACACCGACATTTACTCTCTCACTCTGGCTCACACAAAGAGGAGAGACGGATAATGTGCGTTAAACGTTTAACACTTAACGTTTAACGTTTAACGCTTGGAAGTCGCATAAAAAGTTTCACTTCAAAAGAAGTTTCACTTCAATAACAAAATTATTTTATGCATTACACATAATTATAATATAGGTACCCACAGAGCTTATGTCGTGTTAAAGCGTGTACATTTAGCATACTGAAATAATATTGAATATAATTGAATATTGATGAATATTTATACCAATAGAAATATTGCACAACAGTAAGCAAAACTATTTAAAAAAACGTCAGATAAGTGTCGAATCCGCGATCTCCGTTTGACCGCTAGTCTAAGAAGGATTAAGGTCATTGACCCTCAAATCAGCCTTCGCAACATCAAGCCATTTAAATATAGTTTGTAACTCCATATCCGGCACTCATAAAAATCCTACAAAGGAAGCATAAAGAAAGCGGCCCGCTATTTAAACGCTTGATTTATTTCATAGTGAAACAATACTAGCATCGTGTTATCGCCTGAATTCAAATTAACCACGACAATTGTGATTGCAAATGCCATTTGTGCGAGAGCTTCGCTTTTAAGTGCTTATGGCATAGATTAAAAAATAGACACAACATTTCTTTGAATTAGGTTAATTGTTGACTATCCAGGACACAGTTTTTTTTTATATAGTAGCTCGGCAAATTAACGCCTCTTTCCTTAATCCTAACACAACTGCGAACATCGAGAGTTAAGCAATACATCGAAGGTCACCGCTGCCTTGCCGGCCGGCATAAAAAGGTATCTTCACGTTAAGTTTGAAGGACCCAATGTCATTAGAATGAGGTAACACGTTGGCCGGGAGAAGGTACCACAGGGGTAGGTACGGCAAAGATAAAACATAGGGAACATTTTGGTTCGTGCTGAGGTGGAGGTTACCGTTAAACTTAAAACTTCACTGTAAATGCTATTAGATGGGATTTGGTCATTATGCACAGCCAGTTAAATAAAAAAATCAAGGAGCGTGGTTCGACATTCTTCTACTAATTGCCAACAGAACTACTCCCTGAGCCTTCTGTTCATTATTTTTTCTTCATTGATGCTTCCAACTGTTATTAATTTTCAAAATAAAAACAGCTAATGTCTCATGAAGAGTCGCACGATGTACAACACAATTTATTTCACAGCGAAACAGTACGACCATTGCGCGTCCTGTTATCGCTTGTATTCGAGTTAACTGCGACAATTGTGATTGCAAATGGCGTTTGCGCGCGAACTTTGGCTTTAAGTGTGTAGAATATGCTGAATACAGAAAAGACATTTCTCTGTCTATGATTGTTATAGACTGGAATGTTACATAATAGAAAAAATTAAAATCTGGATGCGAGTATAACGAGTAGGACGGATTATGTAGGAAAGTAATCTATAAATATCATATATTAAAATTAATATAATATCCATCGAAGTACATAATTTAAAATAGTGATAAAGAATGAACTACCAATAAATTTTACTTTTTGTTGATGTATTAATGACTTCACTTTATAATTTACTAGCGACCAGCTCCAGCTTCGCACGGGTAGCCGAGTATTACATATAACTTTTATGGATTACGCGGCGCACGCGAGTAAAGCGCCCAGTCGGCATGTTTTTTCTGGCATTTTCCACAATCATCATCATATTCCATCCAATTTACAAAAACTCTAATGAATTAAGTATACCTACACCTAATCCTTCATTATAAATCACCATTGATGAAAACCGTATGAAATCCCTTCGGTAGTTCTTGAGTTTATCTCATTCAGACAGATAGACGCGGCGGGGAGACTTTCATTTATAACATGTATTGATATGGTACCTACTTAAATACATAAAAATAATACGTAACTTTTACACCTATAAATGTAATTAATTTGCAAAATTTTGTATGAAATTACCTGCAATCTTTGTATTCATTTTTTTTAAATAAACTACAAAAATTCGCATTTTTACACGTATGTAGGTACTTTTATATGTTATACTAGCTGTACCTACCCGGCCGCGGCAACGCGTTACTATGCCTAAATGTCTCTTTTTTTAATAGTATATTATGAGAACACACACGTATTCGCGTGTCAAAATTTCAAAGCAACTAGTGAAGAACGTTTGTAAATTTACCTACAATTTTGAACAAACGAACATTTAAACTTTGATATATATAGATAACTTATATAACTCATGATATCTACACGTTTAAATCATAAAATATTCGGTTTAAGCGTAAAAATTGATCTCCTCTAGGTACTTACTGTTTGATCTATGTGCATTGCCTCCGCGTAGTTATCACGTCGCAGCTGACACTAACGGCGTCGTCACGATAGCCCGCTAGATAGCGCCCGCACACGATGCGCGTGCGCACTTTTATACAACGATTCGCATTCATGCATTGTAATAAATTTGTACGATGCTATCTTACTTATTGGTTGGAGCGTCAGTTTGAAAACGGTTCCTTTTTCATTGGTTTGACTAGGAATAATTATTAGGTTCAGTTTGTTTGTAAAATAATCTTGGTATGGTATGTTTATCTAACTTTTATGGTAGAATATGATTTTAGTAATCGAATTTCTCTATTATTTAACCCGTAGTCATCACACCCTCCTCCTTTGGGAGGCGGTGAGAAAACTGTGTCAGGTGTATTACCCTATTCAGTGGGTATCATCGCGTCCCGTGAATATGGAACGGTGCTCTGATGTTAACTTATGCTGGTAGATTTCGTCTTTGTTTTCCACCGAATGCATAGGATTTGATCGACATTTTGTGACCGAATTTCCCGGCTTTTCTATTTTGCGGGCGGTACATAAAGTCGACTATAGGCCACAGTTTTTGTTCTCGACTATTTTTGTATACAATATTATTACTTATTTAAGTGTAGATAATTTTCAATTTTTTATTTAATAATGTAATTAAAAATTTATACAAAGAACTCGATAGATAAACATTGCTACTTACGAGAAGGAGCCTAATAACTAAAATATTTGGGTATAACACCAAGTGAATAATAGATGATCCATAATTACGTTTAAGTAAGCATGTCTAATAGGGATAATATTAAAACATAGTGAAACGCTTCTGCGTGCCCAGGTTGTTTTACCGTCGATTTCTAATTACCATCTTTTGATGCTAACTGTCATCAAATGTGTGGTCCTTCGTTTCTATTTTGTAATGTAATACAAGCGAACATTAGTCCACACCGAAATAATACCAGTTGGTTGAGTATGAAATGTAATTTCAGCAAATCTCTTCACACAAGATAGGAATATCCGATAAGGGGTAAATTTTCAAATCCATATTATTACTAACGTCATTTGTTAGTAGCTACCTACTTAACTTAGTCTATGTTCATTGCAACAATGAAACAATCTATAAGTATGTAGGTATAAAGTCCTTTCGCGGTTGAGCGCCTTCAGCGCTCGCCCCCAAGCCCGGTGAAGCTATAAAAGCCTTCAGAGACTTCAGGGCCCTTAAGGCTAACAGTATAGTCATATGGAAAAAAGAAGGACGAAGGCTGCCCAAATCCAGGCCAGCGACCCAGAAAGGCCCCGCTAATAGCAATGGTCGGCTACAACCACGCGATTGGTGTCCTGCTTTTATTTTTTTTGATTATTGATACACTGTGTATAAGTTAATGCTTTGTTTATTTGAAATGTGTATATATTTATATTTGCTTCTATCAAAACTGTGTGGCTCGCCAGCTGACAAGAAGTAGAAATTACCCACTTCCAAAAAAATGAATTGGGACCACTAGGGATGAAAGTTGTACAAAGTTTGTACGGGAGATACAATTTTTCTGGTTAGATTTGTTTGAATCTTGATATTAATACAATGAAGCAATGATGGCTCAGTGGTAATGCGTACGACTTCGACGTGAGTTCAAATCCTTGCAATGAGCCTGATCTTTCGGTGAAGGAAAACATCGTGAGGAAACCATAGCGCATGGTGGTAGGGCTTTTTCTAATGCCCGCCTAGCTAGCTACCACCAAAATCTGTCGTCAAGCACCAATAGGTGTGTTCCGGCAGCTGCACTTGAGAGCCTGTCTTCCACTAGGTTTAGCAACACGCTAAACATCATCCACATCGTCACTTAACATCAGGTGAGATTGTGGCCACTGCGCCAAAACCTATAACGATAAAAAAACAATCAATTTTATATATATCCCTCCCTCCCTAAGGGGAGAAAGAGACGAAAAATTATGTATGACGAATAATATTTTCCAGATTAAATTTATTCCGTAGAGTCTGTATCAGAGCACATTCCAACATCGGCCTTGTGATTTTTACACTAGATTGTACAAACACCAATGTGGTATCTACACAAAGACTAAAAGTACCTATGCTTTATTGAATACATACTAACTTTTTGTACTTAGAAAGCTTTGTATAATTTGTTGATTTATACTTTAATACGATACATTATACAAATACATATATAACACAGAAACATTAAATTCAATTAAAATAAAAATTCAAAGTTACGTAAGCGAATCCACGGGCGCATGTTAGTTTCTATTCAGGTATTTACATAAAGTACCTAAGCTCATTCAAAAAGTGTATTTTTGAATTCTTACTTGATATATTTGAAGGAGTAATGTAGGTACATACTGGTACATAGATACAGTCAAATGCATGTATTTATAAAATAATGGTGTACCTAAATACCTATACCTAACTGGTAAGGATATTTTCGTACTGCTGTTTTTGTGCAATAGTGTAGGTAACACCTACTTCATTATTTTTTTTACACTTTATTTATGGTCAACCATGCCCAAATCTTTTTGACCAAATAAAAATTAAACATAAAATCATGTAACACAAGCACTTATCAGTTTACACGTCGAGGGTCAAGTTTTTACGAAACCCATTGAAATCTTATCCCAAGATTTCCAATTTCAATAAAATGGTATAATAAAACCGAAAAAAAAAATAGTATTCAGAAAAGTCTGTAAAACATCCGAACTCTATTATCTGTAATCGGATACTCTACGGAACCTCGGTGCGGGGCGGGGGCGGGGCTACGGCGGGCTCCTCCCTCTACCCACCCAGTCGCCATTCCGGTTGGCCGGTACGGTGCTTACGAAGTACGAGCCAAACTCCGCGGTTATCAAATGTGATTCAATTCGAGACTTCAATACCCTTTTATTGTTATCGTTCTATTAAACTTAGAGTGAACTCTTTGAAAGCTTAAGACGCATCTCTGTTCATTTTTCACTAGGCATTGTAAGTAATTTTCTCTTTTTTGACTTACTAATTTGACTACAGTAGATAGTTTATGGTATCTACGGTACATTTCACAAACAACGGCGACAGTCGGTGACATCAATTTCATCGGCATTCATCGATGGTCATGCTGTTCTGCTGAATTGCCTCTTCACACCCTGTATGAACGACTCGATATCGTAGGAAGGAGGAAACACATTAGCTGGTAGACAATTATTTCTATTTATCATGCCAGCATTTTGTTAATAATATCTACTGAATTCTTAAAGGTATATGAAACTCGCAAACAAATTGTAAATCAACCTAAATTCTAACGAAACAGCTGAAGAATCATATTATACCTATTAGGTACACGGTTAAAACATACATTATTCATTACAAAATGGATTTAAATCCAAAACGAGAATAATTTTATTTGTATTAAAAAAAATCACAAGGAGAAAATTGAAAACTTTATTACCTTATTAGGTAATTACCTAATAATAACTAAATTACCTAATAAAGAACAATACAATTTTAGTGCATGTAACTTCAAAATATTTATTTAATAAAAATTACGTACTCTATACATATAATAAAATTATATAAAAATAACAGGTTTTTACCAAATGCATATGAAAGTATAGATACACGACACCTATAACAAAAAATCCGTTTTAAAAATTATTACTTGGCACCTGTATGTTCGTTCCGGGTAATCTCCGAAACGGTTGGACCGAGTTTGACGAGACTTTCACTGACAGATAGCTGATGTTATACCTATGGCATAACTTAGGCTACTTTGATTTTAGAAAAATAATTAAGGTTCCGCACAAAAAAAAACCTTTTTTAGTAGTTCACGCGAGCGGAGTCGTGAGCATGGCTAGTATCTTAATATACCTAATATAATAATGCCAGCTTGGAAATCTTCCACTGCTGCGAAAAGGCCTCTTCTCGAAGAACAGACTTGGTCTAATCTCAAAATCGGACGATGTATTGGCGATTAATTTTAACACTAAGAAATATATAGTTCCATTTTTCCTTACTACATTATAGGTAAGTATAGGTATACTAGAGGTTATAAACAAGCAAAAACAAATTATGAATTCAAATAAGTAAATATAGGCTTAGTAGGTAGGTACTTGCTCAGGCTTAAGCTAAAGGACGTCGGATCGATACTCAGATGGTTTTTATATTTCGATTACCGTAGCTGTACTTCTAAATTATTTTTATAGTTAGGTATTTCTAAAACGATACCTAAAATTGCGCGTGTTCGTGCTCACTTCCGTTCCCTTGACACCTACACCCGGGGGTGTTCTTCCCTTTGTAAGAAAAACAGTGGTGACCACCGAAGAATCAACAATCTGCGTAAATAGAAGCTGATACTAAAACGCGACGCGCATAAGGGAATCACTATCACGGGCTTTTCACCATATGCATGGTTGGTGACCCAGTCGGACTGTATAATACATCACTACCACCCCGCTGTCGTCATTTCCTTGTTCATTATTTAGCAGAGTGCACCACGTGTGCAGGTGAGCTTAGTCTTAAGATATTATTTAACTCCCATAATACCTCAGACCTAAAGATTTAAGATCTTTTTTTCATCAAGTCAACAATAACATATAATCTCGTTAACCTGAACAGAAGAAAGCATAATTCAGGATTTACTATACAGCGTCATTATCTGCTGGAAGAAGTATGTAAAACCAATAAGGTCTCTCTCCAATGGATTAAGGGACACAGTGGATCCAGAGGTAATGACAACGCTGGCATACTGGCTGGGAGAGGCTCAGTAATGCAACCAACAGGATCGGAACCAATTATCTCCCTAACCTTCAGCCAAGTCCGCTCCTGGGTCCGGAAACGAACTGTAAAACTACACCAAAAGCATTAGGCAAGTATACAGGACTGTAGGCAATCGAATGAGGCTTTCCCGGTTTTAAGCCCGAGATTTCTATTCCTGAAAACTATTCAGTGTGATAAACTCCGACGAATAATCGGTGTTGTTACAGGACACTACTCAGTTAATAAGCATGTTTATACGCTTGGTGTTACAGAGAGCCCTCAATGCAGAGGGTATATGACTGCAAAAGAAACAGCCGCACACGTCACTTTCTTGTGATACCGAGGACGCCCGGGAAGGCCTGCGCCGTCATAAGCGAGCTTTTAGCTCTCCTTTTTTTATCTAAGCAAGGTACGTGATGGTAGCGCAGTGTAATCCAATAACATCGGCGACTACCGAGGGATTTACAATCCATCGACAGTCGTCGCTGTCATGCCGGTCTGGAGGCGTCCTGTCCTACGGGATGACACCGGGTGACTCAATTAACAAAACCCACCCGTAAACACAAAAAGGGTCCACCACTGGCCTAGTTGTCACCAAAGAACCAATTCGCAAACACAAACAATGATTTCTCAAAAGGATCAATTGTGTAGAAATATCGTTACATAATAGTTTTCAATAAACATTTTCATACAAACGATCTGTTTATCTCAATCCAAGTATCAATTAAGTACCTACTACGTACAACTGTTTTACCGTTGTATTGCGAAACAGCCTAGCTACCTTTTCGTTCGACACTTTGTATCCTGCCCACACGACGTTTCACAATACCTAATCACAGATGTCGCCACTTTATTGATGTCTAGACAAATGTTGTCTAGATAATGCTGAACACTTTAAGTTTTCGTACAGGGCTGCCCGAAGTTAGTTCTCGTACCTTAATATATAATTTATTTATTTTCCGTATTTGTCAAATCCTGCTAATTCCAATAACGCATGGTTAGTATTTTTTTTAGTTTAGTATTAGTTCTTGCTATTGGTAAGGTAAAACTGTTACGGTTTAGTCACAATTAGAACAATGAAATTGAATTTAAAAATTACTACGTAATTAATATGTGAACAATAATAATAAAAATTTATGTCGTATTAACAATACACAGACAGTTAGTAACAAACAGACAGACAGACAAAACTTTTAAAAATAGTTTTTTGTTATAGGTATCGTGTATACTTTCATATAGGTACCTCCTACATTTAGTAAAAAGCTGTTATTTTGGCATTACAAACAGACACATGAATTTTATTATATATTATATAGATGAAATATTAACACAAAATTTAATGGAGAAACTTAACATACATTTTAGGTAGGTACATAGGTACATTTTACGTATAATCCCAGTACCTACAACCTTAGTCTTAATTATTGTTTGTAACTACAAAAATTAAATAAAGGTATTAAAACTAAATTTATAAATCAATTTTAAAATACTATTAAACTAATAATATATTGTTCTACGTCACCCTTAAAAAAAATATAGGTACCTATCTGATATATAACTATATCCAAAGTCACACACATTATATTCAGAACTGTAATTTAACAAAGACGTTATCATTATGTACTTAGATCCACTTATGTACTAACAATAAAACTCACATACAAGCTTCATTTAAAACTAAATTCTATTATCTTTGACATCCGTTACAATCTTAAGTGCCTCTTTTGTGCATTAAGTAACCGTATGTTACACCGTAGTATTTATTAAAATAATCTATACTTATAATAAAAGAATGAAAAGTCGAACTCTGTACATTAAGCTATTTGAGTAAAAATTATACAGGGGGGTTTAGAATCATGGACATAAAACATTTCAACAGTCTGTTAGTTTGTACGCCAATCACGCAGAAACTACTAAACCAAATTTTTATACGTGTGGTCATTTGTAAGGTCTATAAATTGCGTTTAAATTATGTACATATTAAAAAGGAATGTATGTACATGTAATATATCTATACATATTATAAAACTCAACGTGTGTCTGTGTCTGTCCGTTTGTGTTCTTTTCACGTATAAACCACATATCTGATTAACGTTGTTTTTTTGTTCATAGCTCTGTTATCTGAATACATTTTGTAAGATAAAGTAACATTTAAAATAAGTAGTGAAGTTAATGGTGAATCAATATGGAAAAAGGATGCTGTTGCGTCGCTTAAATGGCTTACGCTAAGTAAACCATATGAGGAAACCAAATTAATGTATCAAATAATTGTAGATCATACAAATACCTCCAAAAAGACAGCAATAGCGTATGTCTATCTTCTAATGATCACCCACAATAAACATTTTTGTTTTCAAAATAACTAGCGGGAGATGGCCGTGTATAGTAGCGGTTGCAGCAAGATTCATGTGTGTGCTCAATCGACGGCATTCTATAGTCCATGCGAGCGGAGCCGCTAGCACGCTAGCATTTTATATATTTATTATTTTTATTTCAGTTACGTTTAAAAGTTATACCGTATATAATATTATGAGAAAAATGAAGGAAATAGAAATGGATTTATTTATGATGTGTATTTTGTAAAATTAGAAAAGGAAACAATTAAACTTTTAAGAATATTAATAAAATGTTTGGCCGTTTAAAACATTCATCTAAGTTTATCGTAGTACAAGCCCTAATAACGCAGGATTTTAATATTTCGATGTCATTGTTTGTATAATAACTATTTAACCAATATCAAATTTGTACAAACAAACAATAATTTAAAAAAATAAAAGAAAACTACCAAAATAATTAATCATCTCTCAAAATCGGAATCACTATACTTTATGCAGCTTAGTTAATATGAACGCTTTTATAGATATAATGACGTACCTATCTAATTACCACCCCTTTGAAAATTATTCCTGTCATTGAAAAGAACAAGCGAAAAAATATGATTCAGTTTTCACTTAAGTATTAAGATTTCAATTTTGACTTCTACGGACTTACAATCTGACATTATCTAGTCCTTACATTACTAACGCAGCTTTAAACTAACATTTGGGTAATAATCGCATCTATTATACTACGCCAATGTACATAATTAGGTATATATTAATAGCACCCGTCTGCGTCTTCGTTTACGCTAACTACAAAATAAAACTTGATAAAAACAAAATATAGTCTGTTGAGGCTAAGGTATAATGTAGCTTTCAATTAGTGAAACAATTTTCAGAGTTGGATCAGTATTTCAGGATATTACCTACGTTCTACAAACATATTACCAAACAGTACCTGCCTATTTGAGTTTTAAATCGTACTTACGTTACACATCGGTGTAACAAACGTCCTGCGTCCTAGCACGCGCTAGGCCCTCCAAAAGGTATTCACATAACAAATATTTACACCGCACCGTACCCATTGTGTCGGCGTTAAACTAAAGGTTATCTTATCAATTGTTTGCGCGCAAACAGAACTGTATGGCTGTTTGGTGACAGGCGCTCGCGTGTCTGTCGGTTTGTCTCACAAACGTGACCTTATCTATGTCAGTAATTGACGTATTGGTCGTACGACTTAGGGACCTTTTCTAGGAAATTTCCGTCGTTTTCAAAAGTCTCTACTCATAAAAAATAACTTATGTATTATTATTTTCAACTTGAGGGTGGTAGCTAGCCAGGTGCTCATTAGAAAATGCCTTACCACCATGTTATGGTTTCATAAAAATGTTTTCCTTTACCGTAAGATAAGGCTCATTGTAGAGATTCGAATTCACGTCAATAGATACCGTGTCCATACACGCTACCACTGTGTTATAATCCTTCTATAAACTACTTCTAAAACTTATTACAATAGGTACTTAATACAATTGAAAGGTTAGAAAACCATTTTCAATGAAAGTAACAAATTATTTTGTAAATGAATTGACGAACGTACATTCATATAGCTATAATTATTTATTAAAGGAACAACTATGGAACTTGGCACCCATTAGATCTCAGCTCTTTCATCGGTGACAACGACTACCACAAACTTCATTTCTACCGAACTTGGCTCCTTTTTAAAGGACTTCAAAGACTTCAAAGAAAGGAGGAGGTTGTCTGTTGAAAGGAAAGGTTGAAAGGAGGTGGTGTATATTTTTTTAATGAATGTTCAGCCATATCTTCTTTATGTATGAACTGACTAGCTGTGCCCCGCGGTTTCATCCGCGTATAATTTAAAATAATTCGCTAATTGATGCTTTATAATACTTCAGTATACTTAGACAATATTTTTATCGGGCGACCAGGGTTATGCGTCACAACTCACACGTCTCGTTTGCGCCACTACACATATAGCCATACCCGGGGCGAGTGTTGAATTATTTTAATTTTACATTACCTCCGAAACTGTTCGTCCAAATAATATGATATAAAGGACAAAGATTATCTTCATAAAATTTTATTAATAATAATAATTAATTAACTTTCGTAGTAAGGATTAATATACCATGCCTAATAAATAATAATGCTTACATATTGCTTTTCAATAAAACTTTGTCACATAATACCTTATTGTGGCTTATGTATAAGAGATATGGCATGCCGGACTTTTTTTAAATGTACTAAGGAGCAATATTTTTGTAGAAAATTTTATTTACGTATCACTAAGTACTACGCGAGCGCACGCGGATAAAGAGGGTGCGCTATTTCTTCCTACCTACTTAACAAAAAACAATTTTTAAGACTAGCTTAGATATTTAGCCTGATTTCTGGTGGTTTCAGAGATTAGCGTGATACACCAGGGAACTCCTTAAAAATAATAGAAGTTGGCTTTCTTTTTAGATAAAAATTATCTTAATCACATTTATATTTTCGTTGAGTTTATTTTACATTATCAATCAATTTATTAAACATTGGTAAAGAGTAGTAGACTAATAGATGGCTAAATTATCCCTGGACACTTAATTATATAATTAACTAGCTGTTCCCGCGGCTCCGCTCGCGTGGACTACAGAATGCTGTCAGTAGAGCGCACGTGCGAATTGTGCTGTCATATAAATGATTATTGTGAGTGATCATTAGAAAATAAAATTATGCTCTTCATGACGTTTTGTAGATATTTTTAAGATCTACAGCTATGTAGAACATTAATTTTGTATGTCTTAAGGTTTACTCAACGTAAGCCATTTAATCGCCTCAAAAGCGTCTATTTTCCGAAGTGATTCACCATTATCGTCACTACTTATTTCATATGTTACAAAATATATCCTATGACCTGACCAGATAACATATCTATGAATTAAAGGGAAAACCATGTAAATCGGATAAGTAGTTTTCGCGCAAAAAGAAGATAAATGGATAAACAGACAGAGAGACGTTGAGTTTTATAATATGTATAATTATATAGATGCACACGAAGTTACGGGCGGTTTTTGTGTATGCTATACAATAGAATTAACAGAATATTGTATCAATTAAAGCTGATAAAAGGCTATTAGTACTCAAAAAATGAGGATCACAAGATAAAATCCCAATAATTATTGCAAAACTACATCAAAAATCATGATAAGAATTAAATGCATATTAATCTTCATAAAATCAATTTACATGTTCAGCAAAAAACAATTCAATTTCCGTTGTTAATTGCAAATCAATTAAAGGTCTATATTTATGTATCTTTTATATTGGAAGGATCAAGTAGGCAGTGGAGGTTTATCGTTTTATTAGTCTAATAGCATCCGAAGTACCTTCTTAATTAACAGCTTTATTTATAAAGAAACAGACCACCGTCCTGAGAGTAATTAGCCTTATAGACTATATGTTACCGCTTAATTTCAATTTAGGTCAATTTATGAAATAACTGCCTAATTGTAAACTACAAAAATTTCAATTTTAAATACTATTAATTTTCATACAAACACTAGTGTAATTTTTATCTTGATTTACCACACGAGTAATTTAATTATAGTAAATAAATTATAGGTATATCCTTCTTTATATTATTAATGAATAATGATTATTATTTTTATATTATTTTATTTAAATTATTATTATTTTATATATATATAGTATATATATATATATATATATATATATATATATATATATATATATATATATATATATATATATATATATATATATATATTAACACCTTTTTTGTCGTTGAAGCAAAATATTTGCAAAACTATATTGATGAAAGTAGACATGTATATTGGATTGGATTCTGAAAGTACCTATTAGATAAGATATACATTTAACAGTAAAATTAATAATTTTTTTTACTATGTAGATTCGCGGATGAATATGAAAAAACGCTTTTTTTTCTTCTATATTTCCAATACTTTTGTTAACTACAGTGATACTTACCACAAAAATTATTAAAGTCCGAGCTTAATATTTTTCTTTCATAATTTATTATTGTTCGCACATCAGAAATAAATCAGACACAATGTAAGCTGTCCGGATTCAGAAATTCGTCGCAGCGTTCGAGTCGACAAAATGGGGGCGCATAATTAAAATGTCTTAATTTTATTGGGACCAAGTTGGGTCTGCGTTTATTGCGGCCTATTTAACCGAGCAGTAAAGATACTATAAGGGTTTTCAAGTTAATTTTGTATCGGTGATTGATTCTGTCAATAGAACTGACTCGATTGCCGGTTGTTCGATAGGGTGGGACTACACTGAACACAGGGGAGAGCGGGGCTAAACATTTATAGATGTTAAATTTTTTTACATTTTAAATAAATCTTTAAAAATTACAATCTCAACTGATGCTAAGTTACGATGTGGCCCAAGATGGTAACACGCTAAGCCTAGTGGGAGGACTGGTACTTAAGTGTAGCTGCGGTACCACAAGCTTGACGACAGATTTACAACGTTTAGTTGTTTTTTTTTTTGGATCTTACTATACTGTTAGCCTTATGGACCCTGACGCCTTTACGGCTTTTACGTCTTCACCAGGCTTGGGTTTAAGTTGGTAGCTAGCCAAGTCTAGCGACTATTAGAATATGCCCTACCACCATACTATGATTTCATTACGATATTTTCCTTAATAAAAGAAAGTTTGGGTTTATTGCAGGGATTCGAACGTGTCCATAACCGCTACCACTAAGCCATCATCACTTCAATTACTTATAACACTGACATTATTAGTATGGCCGTCATAAATGCGTTGCTCCTGATGTCATATTTACGCTATATTTTGGTCTCTATTTAAGAGTTAGTTTGTTTTAAGAAACTTACTTTAACCTTTAGCCCCTATTCACCTTATTATTTTAAGTGTATAAAAACAGTATGATAATAAAACTAAGCTTTTATTTTAATATCGTTAGTACATCATAGAGTACAAATTAACAGCAACAGTACAGAAAGGTAATGCTTGAACGACTTAGTTCACTTTTAAATGTTTTGCATGGTACCTAATGTCCATATTGTGTGTTTTTTTACTAAAATTATTCTATTGAGTTACCGCGAAAGTGGCTTTGTTATAATAATATTTCCTATTTGAGCTATACGTTCAGAGATAACCTTGAGAAAAATAATTGAATATAACATATAAATAACAAAGGGAACAGGATATTCAAAAATTAAGGATCACTCATAATTGGAGTAGTAATATAAAGTATACATGAAGGAATAAAAAAAATCCGATCCAGACCAGAAGGTAACGTGTTCAAATTACGTCGGAGTCATAAATATACACACTATTATGGTATATGTACCTATGTAAAATTAAAAATCGGAAAAAATTGGCAGATTTATTGCGTAGAGTATAAAGGCATGTGGTCACAGACCTATCGTAGAGATAACTGGCGCTTCTCAATAGAATCGCGGATAGCGTCATTTACCGCGAAAGCAATACTGCACCTAATCCATTGAAGCAACTAACTATATTTCTAAACTGTGTCTCTAAGTAAAAGATTAGAAACGTAAAGACATATTAAATACAGACGTAAACGAAACGTACGCTTTAAAATATATTGAAAAATATATTTAAAGGTACATAAATAAAATTATAAAAACCATATCGAGATCAGATGGAACATTAAATTCACTTATTCAAATTAAGTACGAAATTGAGCCCTTTCAATTCATAATTTACAATATAGTAATTAATGGTGAGCCCATCAAATAGGCTTTGTGAGGACAAGCTTTTTACTAAGAAGAATGACGTCCTGATTTGGATAGTTTCATGCCCTGTATTTGAATATATTTTTATCTACTATTATGAAGAGGTAAAGTTTGTCTCAAGCCCGGTGAAGCTGTCGAAGCCCCTAATGGTTCCAGGGTCCTTAAGGCTAACGGTACTGACAGAACGAAAAGAAAAGTTTATATTTTATTCTAAAAATTATTTCACTTAGATATAGTACGCTACATACCTTGAATATATTAAATTCTATTATTATTTACTTATATATATATTTTTTAATTTTTTTATTGTTATAGGTTTTCGCGTAGTGGCCACAATCTCACCTGATGTTAAGTGACGATGTGGCACAAGATGATGACACGCTAAACCTAGTGGAAGATTGGCTCTCAAGTGCAACTGCCGGAACACACCTATTGCTTGGCGACAGATTTTCTACTTGAGGGTGGGAGCTAGCCAGGCGGGCATTAGAAAATGCCCTACCACCATGCTATGGTGCCTCACAATGTTGTCCTTCACCGAAAGCTCAGGCTCATTACAGGGATTCGGACTCACGTCAATCGACGCGAAGTCGTATACGCTACCACTGAGTCATCATAGCTTCAAAATAAAAAAAATAATAAAAAATAATAAAAAAATTTATTAACTCGAACGCATTATTAATATTAAACTTTGTTTGTTTGGATGTTTGTTTCAATTAGGTAAAAACGGACTGAACGGATTTGGATGAAATATGACACACATTTTATAAACTGCATTAACCAATTAGTGTTTTTTATTTTTATTTTAGTGCTGATTACTCCGGGGTAAAGTAGGTACATGACTTAACGATTGTTATCAGTTTATATTTGTGATTAGTAAATTACAATTTACTTTTCTTTTGTTTTTTTCAATTTTTTATATCTGCGTTGTATTATATTATGCGTTATATTTAGTAAGGTTTACTTTATAGATTAGATTATATGTATATATAACATGTACATACAAGTATGTATAACAAATATAAATAACAGCGTAACTTTAATTACAATAAAAGACAGTTATATTGTAGTTGTTTGATATACCTATATGCTATAACTAGCTCCGCTCACGTTGACTACACAAAGCCGTTGGTTGAGCACAAGAATGAATTGTGCTGCCCCAGAAATGCTTATTGTGTGTAATCCTAAGAAGATAGACATATGCTATCGCTTACTTTTTTTTTTTTGAAGTGAAACTTCTTATGCGACTTCCAAGCGTTAAACGTTAAACGTTTAACGCACATTATCGGTCTCTCCTCTTTGTGTGAGCCAGAGCGAGAGAGCAAATGTCGGTGTGTATGTATATTGCACACTGTTTAAATAAAATAGAAAATGTCTTTTAAAATAAAGTATCACTTCTATCGTGTGTGAATCGCACACACACCTTTTTTTTTTCGAACAGACTATACTGTTAGCCTTAGGGGCCCTGGAGCCTTTACGGCTTTTACAGCTTTACCGGGCTTGGGGACCCTATCGCTTACTTTTTTATAGGTCTTTTTAAGCTTTGTTAGTTCTTATAGTTTATTCAGCGTAATCCATTTAATCGCTCCAAAAGCGTATTTTTACCGAAATGATTCATTTACTATTATCGTCACTGCTTATTTCGTATGTTACTTTATGTAAAAAAATATCCTATAACCTGGCTAGATAATATACATGAATTAAAATAAAAAACGTGTAAATCAGATAAGTGGTTTTCGCGTGAAAAGAATATCGCTCGCTTCGCTAAGTTTGTTCTACTGTCTGTATCATGGTGAGTGTTCTGAAGAACTGTTCAATCTAATTCCCTCCTCTCCTTTCCACAACATAACCACACGCGATGGGCTTCGGAATCTCAGTTTTATGGTAACCTCCATATCGGCACAAACTAAAAAGTTCTCAATGTCTTATCTTTGTCGTACCGTGAACTTGTGGAACCAACTCCCGGCTAATGTGTTTCCTCCTTCTTACGACATCGGGTCCTTAAAGCGTAACGTGAAGAGATATTTATGTAGGCCGGCATTACAGCGGCGACCGCCGCGCCGATGGATTTCGATCTCTCGGTGGTCGCCATTGTATTTGCATTATAATGTGCTTACCATCAGGGACAGTAAAGTCAATGTGCCGAGCTATTATAAAAAAGTGTAGAATATGATTTTTCTATAAAAATATAAAATAATATACTACTTTATGTACATATAGGTAGACCAATTTAATATTTCGTTAGAAGCATTTTAGAAATGCAGAGTATTGTTATATTTAAATACTTATAACAAACGGTTTAATTTTTCTCCATTGTTTTCATTTGAACACAATATTGGCTTTAAGGCGCCGTTCGACTATATACTTGGTTCTAAAATTTTGAGGTATCGCTAAATAAGTACTGCTATAATGTTATAATCGTAAGCTGTTGTAAGTTTAGTTGTTTGCTATGAAAATTAATATTATCTACGGTATAACAAGTTTTTCCTTATATCACTAAAGTATTCTGATTATAACATATCAGTTATAGAAAATACGCGTATTTATTTCTCCACATTAGTTATTGAACATATCTGTTAGATCAATTATAATTTCTTTGGAGATTTCTCTCTACTTGGAGCAACCTTACAGATGGAATAACTCCACCATATAGAAGATCACAGCCAAATAACCTTATGTTATGTTCCTGAGCTTTCAGAGCTCCTTGGGGTAGGGTTCAAGGTCAAGTACGTGCTAGTTGATACCTATGTGTTATAAGCGTCCACAACTACGGTAACCCCTTATTATCATGCGAGCCGTATGCTTGTTAGCACCTTAGTAGTATAAAAATTAAACAAAAAACATTTATTTATGTATTTACAACATAACACCGTTATTTTATTCGGATGCTTCCTCAACAGCCATACACAATAAAATCACAGATTTGTGAACATTATTACATCCACTTTTAATTCCATACAAAACCTGTGCCTCTTTTAGTTTATTTAAAAGCTAATCAGTATCACGTTGAGAGCTTCGAATAAATTCCATCATTTATGGAAATTATTCAAGGGCTCATCACGTTCGTAATGGAAATTATTTGGTTCCGTAGAAGATTTATTCATAAAATAATTTTGTAAAAATACTAGTCGTTGTATATGTCTATAGGTAAAAAGCATTTTAATTGAGTAACAGCGAATTATTTAATTCATCAAATTTTCTGTCCTTTTCTGTAATGTGCTTTTTTAATATTTATTAATTGCATACCTAAACCTACCTATACTATACCTATAATGCGCTGTTTGTTTTTGTTCAGGTCATTTTATACCCCATTTTATAGTTAATAATGAATTTATCTGTATAAATAGATACATATAGATATCTACATTAATAATTATATGTAAATATGTTAATATTATAAGCTGGAAAGTTTTTATGTTGGACGCACTAATCCCAGGAAGCTTTTGTTAGATTTAAAAAAATATTTCTATTTCAGATGGTCAGTTTATTGACGAAGGTAAATTATATAACTTCACGCTACTATACTAAAGAGTGAAGTGAAAACCGCGGGGAATTTATTAATAAAAGCGATTTCGAAAATTATATTTGGATCTTTCATTCGTTCACTAGATTGCATACATCGGTGTTATAAATATAATTAAAATTCTAAGGCATATATAACATGTATCTTGAGATTATTTAAAATTAAAATTAAATAGACTACTACGATAGGTATTTGTTTAAAATATTCATATCAAATTTATAAATGTTTACAATAAGGGATTTAAACTATAATCCACGGAACCACAATAATAATTATTTATGACTTCGTAGCCATTTAAAAGTGGGTTCTATAAGGCACGAGTCCAAAAGGCTCTGAATTTTAAATATTTTAATCGCATTTTTAACCTAATTTATTGACTTGAATAGAATTAAAATAAAAATTCAATTATTACCTTTTTTAATATGTTTATATTATATGTTTTTTTAATGTAGTCCATAATTTTCTTCACTGTCTTTTTCCTTGTTTTTATATTAACTAATTCGATAATAATTACAATTAATTATAAACAAATGAATTTATCAGTAAATTTTTATATCCTAAGCATCTATCTTGGTGGAGTGACTGCAGACAGTAAGTACGTCGCATTGTAATTGACTCTATGTCAGGTTTTAAAGCAATGATGGCACTGTGGTAGCGTGTACGGACACTGCGTCGTACGACGTGAGTTCGAATCCCTACAATGAGCCTGAGCTTTCGGTAAATGAAAAAATTGTGATGAAACCATGGTAAGGTAGTAAGGTATTTTCTAATGCCCATCTGGCTAGCTACCACCCTCAAGTTGAAAATCTGTCGTCAAGCACCGACGGGTGTGTTCCGACAGCCGCACTTCAGAGCTTATTTTCCCACTAAGCTTAGCGTGTTTACCATCTTTGGTCACATCGTCATTTAACATCAGGTGAGATTGTGGCGCTCAACCTATGAAGAATGAAAAAAGACATTGCATGAAAGATTTATAATAAAACTAGCTGCACCCAGCGGCTTCACCCGGGTGTAAGTAATTAAAAAAAATGCTGTTTGTTCATTTATAATACTTCAATATAGACAATATTTTTATTGGACGGCCAGGGTTATGCGTCACACTCACACGGCTCGTTTGTGCCAATACACCTATAGTCATAGGCCCGAACAGTGTTGATTTATTTTAATTTTCTATCATCTCCTAAACGATGCGTCCAAATGAAATGCTAAAAAGGGCAAAGTTTATCTACATAAAATTGTCTTGATGATTTAGTAACTTTCGTTCGTAAGGTTTAATATGTCATGCCTAATAATAACGCTCATAAAACACTTTTCAATTTTCAATAAAACTTTGTCACAAAATACCTTATTGTGGCTTATGTATAAGAGATAGGCTTATGGTATTTGATTAGATGTATTAAAGAGCAATAATTTTGTAGAACATTGTATTTACGTATCACTAAGCATTACGCCAGTGCACGTGGATAAAATATTTCGGGAAAAAAGTTGCTTCCGACTTACTTAACAAAAATATATATTTAAGGCTAGCTGAGATGTATAGTCTAATACTAGATAGCCTCTACTATTCCTCGTGAGTTTGGCTATCATAATATACGGAATCGGACTGATAGTTCAAGACATTAGCGTGTTTAAACAAACAAACAAAGAAAAAAGTCTTCCGCTTTATTTTATTAAGTATAGATGATTGGACGACAGTTGAATCCAGTTGGTCGTCGACAATTATACATTTTATTTATATAGAAGACTAGCAGTGCCCGCGGCTCAGCTCACGTGAACTACAGAATGCCGCGGTCGGTATTATGATGAGCGTCGAGCGCCGGTTATTTTAAAGGTAAAAATGTTTATTTTATATGTATCTTATATTTTATTATGTAAATAATTATACTTGTGGTAAATTCTAATTTTTTAAAATTAAAGTAGCTTAAGTTAGTCCTTATAAAATCAGCTATCTGCCAGTGAAAGTCTCGTCAAAATCAGTCCAACTTTTTCGGAGATAAACCGAAACAAACAGACAGAAAGAAAAAAAAAAATTTTTCTGTTATAAGTACCGTATATACTTTCATAGTCATAATGGCGGAGTCGCTAGAGGAGCTAACCCGGATGATGGACGGCCTAGCTTCAGCCTCGCGACGTATCGGTCTTGGCATGAATTTGGATAAAACCAAAGTCATGATCAATGGCCCATTGATCCAGAACCGGTCGTCGTGGATGGCCACCTTCTTGAAATTGTTTCTGAGTACACTTACCTCGGGCAGATTGTGCAGTTAGGTAAAAACAATTTTGAGAAGGAGGCCAAGAGAAGGATCCAGCTGGGCTGGGCAGCGTTTGGGAAACTACGTAGAGTCTTCTCGTCATCCATACCGCAATATTTGAAAAAAAAAAGTTTTCAATCAGTGCGTCCTATCCGTAATGACCTACGGAGCTGAGACGTGGACACTCACGGTAGGGCTGGTCCACCAGTTCAAAGTCGCCCAGCGTGCTATGGAAAGAGCTATGCTCGGAGTTTCTCTGAAGGTGCGAAAGACTGCAGGCAGATGCTGGATGCGGTCAGCTGAAGACAGGGCGCTATGGCGCTCATTAGGGGAGGCCTATGTCCAGCAGTGGACTAATATAGGTTGATGGTGATACTTTCATGAATAGCTAAAGCTAAGGTAAACAGCTGTTATTTTGATATTACAAACACCCACTTCAATTTTTTATATGTATACCTATGGATAATAATGATTTGGACTCGTCCGGAGAACAAAACAGTATAAAAACGAATATAATTTTAAAATTAACATTTTCAAATTGATTTACAGTTATAAATTTGTTTAAAGTTTTAATTTCATCGACAATATACAGTCTCATTATCCAGTTAGTATGATGAGATCGAATAATGACATAATTTGCAACACTTTATTAGCATTACATCGTTCTTAATGAACTCGAATGCATCGACTTAGCGGGTGGTAATGTGGTGACTACAGCTTTATGTATTATATTATGATGATTAAGACTTTATATTATCTTTAATGATTTTGTTAACAATTAGTGTTTTATTTTAAGCAAATTAAGACATTTTTGTCACAAGCTCCGTTTTTAATTTCAATTTTTGTAGGTATTATAAATTTGATATAATTATTTTTATAAATACTAACCTTTTTTTATCGTTATAGATTTAGCGTTATAACCACAATCTCTCTAGATATTAAGTGACGATATGGCCCTAGATGGTAGCATGCTAAGGCTAATGTTAGACAGGCTTTCAAGTGTAGCTGCCGGAACACACCTATTGGTGCTTGGTGACAGACTTTCAATTTGAGGGTGGTAGCTAGCCTGGCGGGTCTTAGAAAAAGCACTACCATCATGATGTGGTTTCATCACGATGTTTTCCTTCACCTAAAGCTCAGGGTCATTGTAGGTATTTCGATCGACGCGATCGACGCGATCGACTCGATATCCGTACACGCTACCACTGAGCGAAGCTAGCCAAGACTGCAGGCAGATGCTGGATGCGGCAAGCTGAAGACAGGGAGCTATGGCGCTCATTAGGGGAGGTTTATGTCCAGCAGTGGACTAGTATAGGTTGATGATGATGATAGAGACACTAACGGTGTATCCGCGGCTCCGTACGCGTTTATTACGCAGTAATGATTTTCGTCTGGCAATTTCATTTTTACTCATGTTATTGATAATTCTTATAAGTGAAATGAAACATACTTCCATGTACAAAATTTCATCGGAATCGGAAAAACATTAACATACTTTTAAAAGTTTTATCGACAATTAATTATTTTAACCTATCAACTATGGAATGACGTATGACCCCGTGTACAAAATTCCACAAAAATCTGTCAAGCCGTTTTTCAGCTTCGGTCATATAAACAGACAGACACACCGACAAACAATTTTTATAATAGATACCTATCAGGAAATTAGAAATAAAATTACATGCATACTGACTTATTAATATTCCTAGAGATAAGGTTTCGAACATTACTTAATAATTTAATACATTGCAATAACATAACAAACTTCAGTAAATATAGAAAAATTGTTAATTAAAAACCAAAAGAAACTTTTTAAAGAATAACATAGTGAACATCAATTACATATAACTATAACACATAAATTCGAAACCTTTACAACGCCGCCTTTTCCCGCAAGAGTTTCGGCGCACGTTCAATAACGAATAAAAAAAGTATGTCGTAACCACACTTCATCACACAATTAAATTCTGTCAAAGAAAGGGTATCGATGGTCGGCCATTATGGTCCCTATTGTTACCATTCGGCTCACAATGCACCGCGCGGCCCGTTTAGGATATGAAAAAAGAAATGGCTAACTTGTCACACACAGCTATTGAGTATAGCCGATTTGTTAACAAACATGCTGAGTTGATCTTTTATTATGTTCAAAAGTTTATGTATTACACATTATTTTATTTATTACACATTATTACAAATTATGTTTCTAGTATGTATGTATTATTATTTGTGAATTATGTTCGAATGATAAAACTAATATATACTTTTCATGAAGGAAGACATTACGTGACATATATATGATGTAGATAAAGCGTTTTATATGACTGTTGACCTAGTTCCTGTCATCAAGTTAAAAACCTCTTAACAATCACGTATCCATTTGATACAGCAGTTACACCAATGCTCCTTGTAAACAGGGCGCCGTAGGCCATTTGACTTTATCCCCAATTAAGATCAGATGAGTTTTTTTTTAATAATAGCTCGGCACATTGACTGTACTGTACCTGATGGTAAGCACACTATAATCCAAACACAACGGCGACCACAGAGAGATCGTAATCAATCGGCGGTCGCCGCTGTCATGCCGGCCTGCTGAAATATCTCATCACGTTACGCTTGAAGGACCCGATGTCATAAGAAGGAGGGAACACACCGGCCGGGAGACCGTTCCACAGCTTCACGGTACGACAAAGATAAGACAAAGAGAACTTTTTAGTTCGTGCTGAGATGGAAGTTACTGTAAAACTGTGATTCCAAAGCCCAGCGCGTGTGATTCTGTTGTGAAAAGGAGAGGAGGGGAGGGAATTAGATTAAACAGCTCTTCAGAACACTCACCATGATACAGACGATAAAAAACACTTAGCGAGGCGATGTTCCTGCGAAGCTGAAGTGGCTCGATGCAATGGGTAACGTTAACATCATTAACAATGCGAACAGCCCGTCTCTGTAACCTATTCAGGGCATCGAGGAGGTACTTTGCGGATCCATCGCAGAGGTGCGAACAGTATTCCATACACGGCCGAACTTGTGCCTTATAAAGAAGGTAGAGTACACCGGGCGTGAAAAACCGTCGCACCCTGTTCAGGATCCTTAGTCTCCGAGATGTAGTGGAGATGACACTCCCGATGTAATCCCTGGAGTTGATGTCGCTGCGAATATCCACACCTAGGATATTGAGGTTGTCACGCATTGCTAGTGAGACGTTCTGAAGAGTGGGGAGGGTAGAAAACGGGATGGTTACGGTTATGGTTAGTACCTAAAAAAATACCGCTATATTCAGTATAATACTGTTACGACCTGTGAAAAAACACTATCCTCGAAATATCTGGTAAAGTCTAAAATCCATTACAAACATCGAGTATGTATTCGTAGGTAAGAAGAAAAGGCATCGCGGAATACGCACACATTGAAACGTATTGATACGATTACCTAAGCAAACAAACCGATTCTAAAAATACGACACACCTCCTTAAACGATATTGGTGTGATAAAATCAGTTTTATTTTGAACATACAATCAAAATAATAAATATACAAGAGGACTGCAACCATAGACTCAATTCATAGATTCTGGTGACAGAGGTGTGACAGTGACTGAGAGTACAGTGAATTTATTCACATTTTGTCTTGAATACGAATAAATTATTTGCGTGAAAACTACCGGGATTTTATTACTCAAAGATATAACAATACTTTAATTTAATAGAATTCATAGAATTCATATTTAAATATACAATGGAAGTAATTATATAACTGTAATATAATATAAAATTAAAATTACAAAATTTACTTTACTATTTAAAAACTAAAACATACTTATAAGGAGTATTATAATAAAAGTGAGAAGAAGATGGGAACCGTGTGTAAAAGATTATTCCGGACCATAACAAATCTGTCAGATCAGCGGGCAAGCTTGACGGCTCAGCTCGTGGATACCGATTTATGAATATTATGATACGTATGTACTAATCGCTGTGTTTTTATTATCGGGTATAATCATAGCCATAACCACTTATTTACGTGTATTCAAAAATCTATACTGTCATTACAGCATCGTTATCAATAGCGGATGTTTTGAAAACTTTATAGAACTGTCTACCGTGACTTTCACATTGGTTGGTTGGACACAGCCCTATTTTCCCGAACTGGAATAAGTCAAAGGACAACATGCTACTCTTTTTTCATATAGATATAAAATATATGTGGCTGAATTATAAAATAATGAATGATAATGTAATGTTCTGAAAATAACGATCGGTAATTATGTTGGACAAAAAATATAAGGACAATGTGTATATTGTTGCTGTAACTAAGACATTTCTATCGCTACTAAAATAATGAAAATTAAATATCCTTTCAATCCAATGTTAGGTTAACTGGTTTACGTCATACTCATTAAAACGTAACCTGAACATATCTACTTAATAAAATTCTTAACATCTCGTACAAGATACTGCAGTGAATGTCTCGAGGCGAAAGTCAGTATGTATTGCCGGTAATTAAATGTGGTCGCTAACTATGAGTATCATGAAAAAGTTCAAGGTCTCTCAAAGGGCAATCATGAGAGCTATGCTTGGAGTCTTTCTGCGTGGTCGAATCAGAAATGAGGAAATGTGCAAAAAAAACGAAAATCACCGACATAGCCTTAAGAATAGCTAGACTCAAGGAGCAGTGGGCGGGGCACGTAGCTCGTAGAACGGATGGCAGATGGGGCCAGAGACTTTTCTAGTGGCGGCCGCGTCCCGGAAGACTGGGTGCGGGCAGCATAAGAACAGACTTTTTGCCGATCTTTTGGGCAGGCCTATGTCCAGCAGTGGACGTTTGTCGATTAAAATAATGATGATAATGAAAATTTCAAAGCTTACTGAAGGAAAACTCAGAACTTAAACTGGTGATTCTAGAATTATTAAGTTTTATAAAGGAGTTCCTTATGAAAATACTTAATTAATTAATTTTAGATTAATTCCTGAAGAATTTATTTAATATAAAACCAATAATCTATTAGATTCTACACAACAAAGCGTGTGGCCAGTTAGTATAAATCCAAAAATCCATAGAATGAATGGGGCATAAATTAGCGCTAAGTGTATGTCACGAGGTACAATAGCCAATTTATGTTAAAATATTTCATATATATATGGGTTATATCTCCATTTATCAAGCGAATATAAATTCTTCCCTTTTTCTGACATTGGCTATGGATAGCCCCTTTCTTACTTGATAACTTAAAAAAACTTCAAAGTATTCCAGCCGTACTTGCCACAAATTTATATCGGCCTCCTTCCTAAGAATACTTTCGCCCCTAAAGTACGCTATCATATTACAATATTTAAGAACACGTTACCGTTGTATGATTTCATGGTTACCACACCATGTATTAAATAATTACTAAGAGATATTTGTGTAAGAAATGACTAGCATTTAAATACACCCTATTCCACTAACCACCTCGCATCCTATCAATATTTTCAGTGTCATCCAAACCCTGCCCCAGATCTAACATAACACCGCAATCAAATAAAGAAAGATGGCGTCCACAACAAACTGCCTTTTCCATATCACCCTTCCAAATTAACCCTTTCACGCAGTTTATTGCAAATTCAACCTTATTTCTTAGCTTAAAACGTGACAGCGTTCGTATATAAATGTTCAGTACTGTAATGGTATCGTACTGACCGTATGACAGTTGATTAAAAGGGGCCGAAAGCGGTTCGAGGTTGGGGGCCCGCGACAGCGCTCCACGGCCCGGCGGGAGGGCCCCCTGATGATTGTATTTAAAATAAATAAGTACTCCGTTGACCGATTGTGCGCATTCCCGCGACCGTGCGTGCTTTATGGGCCAGTGATTGTGGCGTATGATAATTTATGCGGTGATGTGCCCCTCAGTATCACGTGTTTGTGTAAATATTAACAACTATACATTCTGTATTGTAAATCTTGATACTGTTATGATGACATAAATTGAAATGGAAGCTTTGAATGTTTGTTTTTAATAGTCATAATGTATTAACATTAAGTTCAAAAGTAAATTAAATGATAATTACGTAATTCTAACCTTGTTATTCACATATTTGGTAAAAGGAATCACTTATAACAAATAATACAATTTATTATATTGTTTTCAATTATCTTAAACATATAAATAATGAACTCATAACCTCAGGTATTCCATATTACCTAGCCAAGATACCTTTCACACTTTTAACACAGCTTTCTTTCTAAGATTTTTGTACAGTATTTTGATACAGGAGTTCTACTTGAATATTCTTGGACAGTTTGTGCAAATGCGGTAATTAAATGATTATCTTGACTCCCAGGAATGACATTAATGCAAATTTTTCGCTCATTTATTAGATATAAACATCATCTTCAGTACAATCACAATGATCAACATGAGAAGAATTTTCAAGAACTCGTATTTTTTTGTAATAATTTTTGTTGTTTTGAATGTAGTAAAAATCGTACTAGTAGTGTAATCTTGCACAAAATCATTCTTATAAATGTTCTGTACGGTGAAATAATAGGATTATCTGTATCTAAACGGAGCTCTTGACTAATAATATTCTGAAATCATCATTTAATAGTAGTTGCAACAAAAGAAGGCGTTACCAACCCACCAAAATTAAAACCCTATCAAAATGACTACAAAGAATAAATATTGAATAGAATACCCATTAAGCAAATCCTTAGTAACACAACTGGTAAAGAGTAGATGTATTTATAATGGTTTTATAATATCTATGTTACAGTAATATATTTTATTCAGTATGGCATGTTATTACTGCTGAACTGATATCAGAAAAATGGAATCACTAGTTATTGCTTAGTATTATTTTATAACTTTATAAATCCACAAAAAGTTCTTAATATTTGTAAAGTTAATAATATTAATATAAAACGATTTTTTATCAATTCATTTTACTTTGACTAAATTTCTTAAAATTAGAGGTAAGAAACATATATATATATATATATAGTTAGTTTAGAACGAATTACGGATAGCTTATTTGCAATTACGGCAGCAATCCAAGCCGAGGGTCGGCTACTTTCGCACCCTTGGAGCTTGTTGCCATACTTTCGCGGCTGAGTGCTTTAAGCGCTCACCTCCAAGCCCGGGTGAAGCTGTAAAAGCCGTCTGAGGCTCCAGGGCTCTTATAGCTAATAGTATAGTCATATCGAAAAAAAAATTTAATAATATCGATTTCATTTAAAATTGATGAGACTATTGTTTGGAGTAGGACATGAAGGGCAATTCAATCCAACTGGTTTGCGACCACCATACACCAAATGTAACACCCACCACAGTCGCATACTTAGGCGACATTCTGGGATCAACCAAAGTATACTTGTATATAGTAATCAAGCAGGGTGACCTTTACCCGACTGGGTCGCGACCACATGGAATACAATACACATGAAATGGAAAACCGTCTTTGTAACTGTTTGTGTTCTCTTTTCATTTATCGCATTTCAAAATCAGTCAATGTATATCCAGATGCAGAGAGGCTATAATAACAGGCTGGAATGGCAGCGACCACCGTCGATGGATTTTCTATCTCTCGGTGGGGTCACCTTTGTTTTAGATTGTACTGTATTTACCATCAGGCATAGTACTATAACTTTTAACACAAAAAAGGTTATAAGTTGATATTTAAATTTAGAAATAAATTTGGTTTACTTACCATACTAAAACCACGTTAACAACAATAACAATAGTTGTCATACTGTTTATATTATTATATTGCAGTCTTAAACAGATCCTATAATCATCAGATTAGAAACTGTTCTTTTTTTCAGTGCGGTTTTCATTAAGGGTGTAATGCGTTGACTAAACGTGTAATCATTATAAAGGGGTCGTAAATGCGCCAGCTATTTTCAGTTAAGGGCGTAATTGTAGGTTGGGGTGACCCTGAACATAAATATGACTTGGGTTAATTTTGTGTTTAGTAAAAAAACATAATATGTCTGTTGTCCTAAAATTTTTTATGTCATTATTAACTATCACACGATGCAGAATACGAAAACACGGTTGAATATTTTAAGTGTGTTTGTTATTTTATGGACGAAGAAGCTATAAGATCTCTACGTCATATCTATGGCGTACTGCGAAGCTGTGGAACTGTCTCTCAGCCAGTGTGTTCCCTTCTTTCTACAATATGAAGGCCTTCTAATATAATGTGAAAGGACATTCGAGCAGCAAGCCCGGTAAAGCTGTAAAAGCCGTAAAGGCAGGCTCCAAGGCCCCATAAGGCTAACTGTATAGTCAGTTCGAAAAAAAAAAAACATTTGAGCAGTCTGGTATATGAGTGACGACTGAGATGGATTATTTATGATCCCTCGGTGGTTGCTAATGATGTTGGATTGCACTGAGCTTACAATTAGATAGGTACAGTACCGGGACTTTGCCGTGTTACAATAAAAAAAGTTTAGGTGACCTAATTTAAGTTAAAAGTTTAAGGCAAAGTTTGCATGATGGTAGGGCTTTTTCTAATTCCCGCCTGGCTAGCTACCACCCTCAAGTTGAAAATATGTCGCCAAGCATCAATAGGTGTGTTTCGGCAGCTGCATTGAGAGCCAGTCTTCCAGTAGGTTTAGCGTATTATCATCTTTGGACACATCGTCACTTTACATCAGGTGAGATTGTGGCCACTACGCCAAACCTATAAAGATAAAAAAAGTAAAAAGTCCAAGCTCTCAATATAATAAAAACTTCATCTAAATTTTAATATCTCACCACATTTATGTGACTTGAAATACAATAGTATTTAATTGTAATATTTTAGTAAAATCACGAGCATAACTTGAACCGATCCGCGTTAATAGCATTATTTGTTAAAGAGTCTTTTTGCTCGTAAGAGAAGTACAGACGTGTGTAATGTATCAAGTAACAAATAAATACAGCGTCGTATACGAAACTTACAATAATTCACCGAATCATAAATTTTACAGCCCGTGTTCCACGGTACCACGAACAGCGCACCTAAGTAGAAACTTGTGTTTGTTTGTTTTTTGATAGGACTGTGTAACCGCGTGCGCCTTTTCTCTCAAAAATACTTCTTTTTTTTATTACCTTTTTTTATACATGTCTTTTTTATTTACGTATCCAATAAAAGTGGTGGCCTTTTTATGTCGCACGACTATAGATGTTATTGTTTCAAGGAAATTGAGATATCTTTGGCTTAGCGAGCAAACATTGAAAATATAACTAAACAGCTCTCATACCTCTTTATAAGTGAACTAGTGTTTGCTCGCAGAGATTTAGTTTGTTATTCTCTAAGTTACTATTATTTTTATTACAAAAAAATTGGATTAATTTGGTTTATATATTTAAAGTAACGTACAAAATTATAGTTAATACTAGCTGTACCCGCTCACGTGGACTACTAAAAAAGGTTGTTTATTTTTTGTGCGAAACCCTAATTATTTTTCTAAAATAAAAGTAACATCACATCAGCTATCTGCCAGTGAAAGTCCCGTCAAAATCGGTCCAACCTTTTCGGAGATTACCCAGAACAAACAGACTTTAGCATTTAACAGCTTTTAGATTGCCTTCAGCCATATTACGTAGGTTACATCATCCGTCCGTCTAGCCTAGAGGCCTCCTGTACTACACCCAGAAACATAGTATACCTAAATAGTATAAGTATATATAAATATACCTCAGATAGTAATCCAGACGTAGGAGGTGCTGCGATCAAAAACTAGTAAATAATCTATAAAATGAACGATCATAACAAATTTATAGTGAAAATAAAATAAAAATTTCTATCATTTAATTACGATAAAACACTATAACATCGTGTACTTGCTTTGTTCGATGAGAATTATTATATAATAATTCCCTAAAACATTAAAATCCCGTTGAGATCGTTAATTTTATGCGATTATTTATTCTTTGCCAAGGAATTCTAGAAATCAATGAAACATTATTTGGCGTTATCAAAATTATTAAGGACTGGGGTTTCAGAATCAGACACCTATAAAAATAATATAATTGAAGTGTAAATGTGTTACTAAATGCGTATGAAAGTTAAGATAAGGTAAGGTAAGTTGTTATTTTGACATTACAAACAGACGCTTAAATTTTATTTATTTGTATTAGATTAATTTCAATTATGGACAATAATCCAACTATATCGGACAAAATAGCACCAACATTACACAATATAGAGCGAAAAAACGTAAGATTATGAATTAAAATAAAAACCACAACATGCATGACAAGATTTGCAAAGTTTGAAAACCCATATCAAAGAAAGTAACAAATAGTTTTGTAAATAAATTGAAGAACGTATGGTTTTTCAGCTATGGAAATTAATATGGAACTTGGCATCCCGTTATACCTCAGCTTTATTATCGCTGACGACTACCCCGAACGTTTTTAAACGGCCCTTTTTCACATTAAAATTTTTGATGTGTAAATAAACTTTAATGAAAAACTTAAATCCCTTAGGTACACTTAGACGTTCTTGGTTTCATTGCCCATTGTTTTTCTGAAGTTTTGACTTTTTATAACGCCTTCTCACCTTTTACATAGGTAATTATAAAACTCTGTAAACGTCATTTTATAATTATATTTTTTTTTTCTTCAAAAAGTACTACTATTTTGCATGTCTGAACTACTTATTCGGGACATCTGTTTTACTGACCAGGACACAACGCTTCAAACCGGGATGTATAGCAGCTCTTTATTAGTATTAAAAAAACAATCAACCCCAAACAACGTACGGTTTAATAACCGATTCATTGAATAGGGTACATTTTTATTTAACCGCACAATAACCGCACCGCACGAATGATCGTTGCATGCACGCACGGCGCGGGGCGGAGTCGCGCGACCCGCGATTATCGATGCTTTTTTTATTATTTGCACCGTAGATACCTTTTACATCGCCGTTCAATTACTGAAGAGCGAGTGTGGTAACACAAATCATAATATGGATACGTCATATTTTTTATCTTATTTATACTTGTCGAGGCAATAGTTGGTTGTTATCTGGGAGATGATTATATGTAGGTATTCACTTTAAAAAATATATATTTTGAAAATTAATATTCTTTGAAATTAATTTACCTACCTTTTTATTCTTTATAAGTTTAACATTTAACCATAATCTCACTTGATGGTAATTGAACAATTAAAGCTACTAGTAGGAGGTTGGCTCTCAAGTCTACTTCAAATCAAGGTACTTGGCGAGAGACTTTCCACTTAAAGGTGTTAGCTAGTCGGATAATCATTAGAGAAATACCCTACTAACTGTAGATCCATGACAATGTTTTCCTTCAACGAAAGCTCAGAATCGTTACATAATATTCTAGGATTCTTACCAAAATCGATCTACATATGTAGTATCCAAACACGCTACTACTAAGCCATCATCGTTTCAAACCTATAGCATAAAGTTTGACATAATAATAACCCATTTTACTGATTTTTGATACATTTAAACTCAGCCACATATCACAGCATAAATAATAAAATGTTGTTTTAATGTTACGCTTGTTTGTCACCATCGTGGTTTGAAAAAGGTAACATGAAAAAAATGTGTACTTTTTATATGTATACACTAAAAAGTTATAGTTTTTTGGTGTCACAAAGCAAAAATAACTTGAATTTTTTAATGCGTATGCCAACGTCGTACTGACATTTATTTTATAGTATTTTACTTTGATTAAAATGTTTCTTTACACCTCTTTAAATTATTTTTACACCATAAAAATTCAGAAAAGTTAATTCGCATTATTATCATTCATGAGTAACTTTATAATGTCGCCCTTCTGTCACACGATGCACATCATGCTCTCATTTTTACCCGCTAATAAACGCACTTAAAGAAGTATATCTTCCAAAAAAATTGGTGAAGCTTATCCATGTTTTGCTACCATGAATGTGCGCCCACGCACGCTGATTGCGGTCGCCTTGACATTAGTTCGACTGTCGCGACCGCGCAACGATACAGCGCTGGTCGCTCTCTGAACCGTTGACACTTTCAAGCTTACGTTTTAAATACACCATCATATTCTTCCGGAAATCATACCCTCATGAGTAATTTATGGCTATTTTACTAATAGATCAAATAAATATTTTACCCTACAATTAATTACCTAACTTATAAGTAATGTACTGTTAAATGATATTGTTTCTTTTTTCATTTTCTATTTATTATTTTTAATCTTGATCGTTTACTTATATGACGTTTGAAGTAACGTGACTGAATTGAATATTTAAGCGTAGGTATACCGTTTAACGCACATTTGTTATTTTGAGATTTTAAATTATATTATTTAAACAATATTATATTATATGTTCACATTTATACAGATAAATCGTAAAAGTATCTCTATTATTAGTTTTCAATATTTTAAAAATTCAAATTCTGTGTAAATAAAAAATATACAACAATATACCATCTTATTTTTACAAGTTGAAACCGCACACCGAGATTTCCAATCTCAATATCAATGCTAGGCGATAAGATAAGGGGGTATCAACGTATAACTGACCAACAATATTGACCCTTCAATTACTTGACACTTATCGATAATAAGGGTCATCTTATAACGGTGAACGGACAAGCCTTAATTAGGGACTACAGGGACCGTCAAAGTGGATTAAGAGTTCGCTTCATCAGTACAGTTGTTTTCTGCATGAAGGGGTTTGAGACCGGCGCCTGAGCATACCTGCACGGCGCCTTTAAAAGAGCAGTGTTATTGATACGGTGAATATCGTGTTACGTCCGACATTTTCCGATAAGACTTTATTTAGGGTTCGTGACGTAACATATTCTAAAACAATCTAAGTGAATTCCTTTAAAACATATGTTCAATCAGAAAGAATGAGAAAATTAAACAAGTAATTTATTAACTATTTTTAGTACATTATTTTTTTATTCATTACCTAATAGTTAAGTTATTTTTCCGCCTGCTGTTTCGCTCGCTAAGGTATATAATTTGTACAGTGGTTTGATTCTAATTGAACTTACATGTTGTTTATTTATTTATTTATAAGTTTGAACAGATTTTTTTATGAGTTTAAAAAAACACGCTATACCTAGTGGAAGACTGGCTTTCAAGTGCAGCTGCCGGAACACACCTATTGGTGCTTGACGATAGATTTCCAACTTGCAACAGCTAGCCAGGCGGGCATTAGAAAAAGCCCTACCAACATACAATGGTTTCCTCACGATGCTTTCCTTCACCGGAAGCTCAAGCTCATTTTAGGGATTAGAGCTTACATCGACCCGAAGTCGTACACGCTACCACCGAGCCATCATTGCTGCAATTATTTTCAATACAAACTTTTCTAACCCTTTTCACACCCTTAAGGGTAAAATTTTGAAAAACATTGAAACACTTGTTTCTTTAATTGCGATGATTAGTGGATATTAATTCAAAATCTATCTATATAAATAAAATGATTGAGGTTTGCCGTTGTCCGCGCATCACGCAAAAAGGACTGAATAGATTTTGATAAAAAAAGTTTTATACCTTAAATACTAGGTCATTAAAAAAAACACGATACCTTCATTCAATAAAAAGTTATTAAAGTTTTAAGAAATTATGATTTCTTCTGTCATTCACGCAAGCGAAGCCGCGGATACAGCTAGTATCTATATAAATAAACTTGAAATGCTGTTCGTTGGTAAACGCATCACTTGACAACAGCTGGATCGATTATGTTAGCAATAGTCCGAATATTATTTTAGGAAAACAAAAAATTATAAATGTTACCCGGAAAATTCGTAATACTTTTTTCTAGTGGATATTTTATGAACTGAAAACCATAACTCACGGTTCGAACAAAGGATGTGCGTAATTCTTATATTGTTCGTTATGGTCCTGGAAAAGTTTTGTAGAAAAGTAATTCGTGATAGGTGGCGCTGTTGTCGAGTTATTGACTATTGGAATTGGTAAAACAAAGTCTGCCGGGCCAGCTGGTTTCAAATAAATCCAACCTGAAAAATATTGTTTTCTAAAAAAAATGCCATCCCTTTCATCCCTATATGCGTTTACTTTTGATAAATAGTTTCTTAAACGATGGCTACAACATAATGTCCATATCTTCTCCAAATTTATATCTCTAGTATTTTGGACTGGGCAATAATGAGTCAGTCAGGACAATACCTTTTATATGTATCTCTATATAGATACTCGTATAGAGAATAATCATTAACTGAATGGTTACTTGTGTAATATTTTGAAACATTTTCTAAGCTTTGCCTACTATTCCAATAATATAATCAGAATGCAAGCATCAAACTTAAATGACCAAAGTTAGTAAATTAAATTAAAATAACATAAGAAATAATAATTGCTAAATAGTAATCAAACAAGTTTAAATTACAACAATTATTTTTAAAATTATAAATATTTAACCATTGTTATGAACTAAAAGGTAAAAACTGACCAATGTTATGTTTACCAAAGTAAACAATGAATATATATCATTTATTTCCAATTCACACTTTCGCCTCAGAAATCCCATGGTTATTAACCAAAGGTAAATTGACTTTTGCTACGTAAATAGAAAAAAAAAAACTCACTCAAAATGTGTTCCTACTGAGCTCTAGAAATGATTGTTTAAGGATTATGTGGACAGGTGACACATTTGACGAATACGTTGCGCGTATTGATGGCTTCAAACGAATAATGAAATATTCAAGTGGTTTTGAATTGTAACAATTATTTATCAGGATAGTTTTTAATCTTGTGTATCTGTCATTAGGCTAATTTCAAATTCGTTACACAAATAACCTTTTGTTTTAGTTGTAACTATTTTATTATGCAACGCAATAGTTATTGTCGTATCTAAAAATGATTCGTAAGAACTTGGGTCAGTTTAAAGTCTGATGGTAGTTACGGGGTCCGTAAGAACGCTGAAATCGAAAAATTTGTAGCGGTGTGCCCAAAATTGTCGACGTGACTAAAGCACACCATCTTTTTTTTTTTTTTTTTTTTTTTTTTTTTTTTTTTTTTTTTTTTTTTTTTTTTTTTTTTTTAGAACTGACTATACTGTTAGCCTTAGGGGCCCTGGAGCCTTTACGGCTTTTACAGCTTTACCGGGCTTGGGGGCGAGCGCTTAGGGCACTCAGCCACGAAAGCTAAGCAACAACATCCGAGGGTGCCAAAGTGGCCGAACCTCGGCTCGGACTGTTGCGCGTATGCAATTAAGTCGCGATCTGACTAATTCCCTATCCGTAATTCGATCTAAACTAACTATACATATATACATGTTTCTGCCCCCTGGGAGGAGGGAAGGAACATGTGTATGTGTATTTAGTGGTCTGAAAATTTTTGTCTAATCTAACTAGGCAAAAAAAGAAAAAAAAAGGTCCCTTACAGAACCTATGTACCTATGTGTGTTGTGCATGTGTGTATAATGCAGTGTCATGTATGGCTGTGAAAGCTAGTGATTGTAGAGTCACTTGTATCGCGCGAGCGGCTGCTTGGCTCAAGGGCTCCATGCCGATGGATCGGACCTAGGCTTGAGTTGCCGCAGAGGAGGGCGGTCGTGGCGGGTGTGCGGGAGCGAAGTTAACCGTACGTCCCCTGCGGAGGGAACGGTGGTTTCGCGGGCGTGGGCGCGAGCACGCATATGTTGCGGGAGCGGACGCGTAGAAATTGTTAGCGTTCTCGATGTCGTCATCGGGATCGACAAAGAGATTTCGCGGACGGCGTTTATAACGTTTGGCAACGGGGATCGAGTTGTCTGGGACGTAGTTCACGGTGGATTTTACGAGCGGGTTGGGATGATTCGAAGCGCTATCGAAGTATCTCCTGGTGAGATATTTCACATAGGCTTCTATCGAGGGAAGCCTCATGTCCCTGTGCAGGTCCATGTTCCTAACGAAGGCTGGAGGGTCAAGCAGGCGACGGAGAAACCGATTTTGGACTCTTTGCATGCGGGCAAAGTTATGTTTGGACATATGTGCGAACGCGGCGCAGCTATATGTCAAGATCGGACGGACGCACATCTTGTACAGTGTGAGCTTATGTCTTAAGGACATTTTGCTTACCGAACTGAGCAAGGGTCGCAAGCGGGAAAGGATCCAGATGGCCCTATTCCTGACTATAGTAACGTGTGCGTTGAAGTTAAGCTTCGAGTCGAGGGTGACACCCAGATATTTAGTCTTGGTGGCCCAAGGGATATTCGTACCGAATAATGAGAGGGGTCCTACCGTGCGTGGTAGTTTGCATGTATGCGGTTCGAACATAATCGCGGCGCTCTTTACCGGATTAATAGCTATTCGCCACGTTCGAAACCACTCCCCGAGAGTGGTTACGGCACGTTGGACTGCGCAGGCGAGATTTTTTCTGTGTCTGTTTGACGCATATATGACTGTGTCGTCAGCGTAGAGCCCTACCTCGACCCCGGGGGGCTTCGGGAGGTCGCTGACGTACAGATTGAAAAGGCAAGGCGCCAGAATGGAACCTTGCGGGACGCCTGAGCGTATAGGGTGGGCGGTAGATAGTACTCCTTCCACTCGGTAGTGGAAGGTGCGGTCGCGTAGAAAATCGTGAACTAGATGAACTAACCTATCCGGGACTTCTAATTGATGTAGCTTGTGGACTAGTCCGGCATGCCAGACCTTATCGAAGGCCTTAGCTACGTCGAAAAAGACCGCAAGCGTACGGGCGGGGGCGATACTACTTTTGGCAAAGTTGCTCGTGATGTGCTCCGTGAGGCGGTGCACTTGATGTGTACACGAGTGTCGGGCGCGAAAACCGAACTGTTCGGGAGGGTATAGATTTTTAATATCTATAACGGTTTTGAGACGGTTCAGAAGGAGCCGCTCGTAAAGTTTCCCTAGTGTGTTTAAAAGGCTGATCGGGCGATAGCTATCGGGAAGCGAAGCTTTTTTGCCGGGCTTGTGAATACCTATAACTATAGCTTTTTTCCAGACGGCTGGAAAATAGCAGTGGGCTATGGCTACATTGAAGATGCAGACCAAAAGAGCTATGAGGTGATCGGGAAGAAGTTTAAGTACTTCATTCCTGATACCGTCGGGGCCGGGGGACTTTCTAGGCTTAAGGCCTTTAATAACAGAACAAATCTCGTCATGCGTGACCGGGTTTAACGTTTCCGCGGGGGGAATCGTCGTTAGTTCCTGAACGGCGGTCTCGATGGTTTCGATATGGGCAGTGTCTACGTTGTCGCAGTTTGGAGAGCACTGGCTCTCCAAGCTTGCGGCAAGGCATTCTGCCTTATCGTCACTATCGAACGCGGGTGGGAGATCGGGGCCCCTTTCGAGGGGCGGCATCAGGGCGGAAGCTTCTAACTTCAGAGAGCGGGCGAGGTTCCAGTAAGCCAGATGGGACGGCTTGAGACCCTCTAGGAGGTTATCCCACCGGTGACCTCTGTACTCGCCGATGCGAGTTCTAACCTCTCTCTGAAGTCGCCGTAACCTACAGGTGTTATCCCTCGTCGGATAAGAATCGTGTGCACGTGTCGCGGCGTTCTTTTCAGTGATTAACGCTCGTAAGCCGGGGGGGAGTATAAAACGGCGTTCGTTTGCCGCTTGCACCTCTCTCGAGGCCTCCCTTACACCGGTTTGGAGGTAGTCGACCAGGGAATCGATCGCTAAGTCGGCGTCTGCTGTTGACTCTAATACGTCGGGGATCCTAGCTAAGCTGGACGGGGTAGCGTTATCGGTTAGGTAACGATTTAATATCGCGTAGTCAACTACTTTGACTTTTGGCGGACTGGGGTCGAACGGTTGCCCGAGTTGTAAGATAACCGGGCGGTGATCGGAGTCCAGTTCGTGTACGACTTCTATAAGTCGTAACCGAAGTGAGACACCTTTGAGGAGGGCTATGTCAAGTACTGTCGGTTGACAGTTATCTTGAAAGTGCGTGGGCTCTAGCGGTGCTATGACGTCAAAGCCGAGCACATCGCATAGTAGGTCGAGAATAACCCCGTTAGGGGTGTTACGCGAGTTGTTGAAATGGGTGTGACCGCTATTGAGGTCGCCTGCTATTATTACGGATTGACCGAGTGAAAGTAGCGCCTCCAGATCGGACTGAAGGAGTCTTTTACTCGGGGAGAGATATGCAGAGACAAGCGTGATTGACGGATGGCCAGTCATGCCTATTCTACAGATGGACACTTCCATATTGGTAAGTGCGGGAGGGTCTATTGGCATGCAATAGAGGGAACGCTTGTAGTAGATGAGCGTGCCGCCTCCTCGGGTGGCACGGTCATTTCTGACTATATTGTAATTTGCTATCTTAGGGTCGCGCCTACTGGGTTTTAGAAGTGTTTCTTGTACTAGAAATACGTCTATCTCCCGTTCCCTAAGAAAGGTGGATACTAGGTCCCGTTGTGGAAGGAGGTTTCGCGCGTTAAAGAAAGAGATGTTGAGACTCCTAGGTTTAATGCGAGCCATTTATAACCGTTATCTATTTCCCGGCACGGGCCAGGCGCATTAGCGTCGCTGTCATCAGGGGAAAACGCCTGATGGATTCGGCGGGGCCGTACTCAGCGACGCACTGGTCGTATGCCAGTACTTCCTGAGGGTCATGCTCGCGGAAGAGCATGACCATGTAGTCAACGCCGCGGCGCGTGCTAACGGGCGGGGAGGCCTGAGCCTTAGGAGGCTGAGGGCGGGGAGTAGAGACCCATGCTGCCTGAGGGGCTCGCATGGCCGGAGGGGGTGCGCGGGGTGCGGGGGTGGCCGCCACCGGGGCGCGGGAAGCGCCCGGGAGGCTGGGAAAGGCTTCTGGCGTGAGCAGAGGCATGGGTTGACTATTGGCGGCGGGACGTGCCCTCTGAGGAGGGGTGTGTCGCTCTTGCCTTGGGCGCGTAGGGCGCATAGGGCGCGTGGGACGCGGGGCACGGGGACAGCCGCGATAGTTCGCGGGGTGACCCGCGTTGCCGCATAGCACGCAGCTCGGAGGGGTAGACGACTCGCGAGTGCGCGTGCACTCGCTTGTCGCGTGGTCCCCGAGGCACTTAACGCACCTGGGACGTAAATGGCAGTTACGGGCCGAATGTCCGTACAGCTGGCAGTTGTGGCACTGCGGAGGGCTGCGGTTTTTGTGTGGGGGCTCTACGGCTATTCCGGAGAGCTCGCACACTTTCCTGACATTAAAGATGGCTCTGCCCTCAGGGGTCAGATCCAAGATAACTACGACCATATCTAATGGTCGGTTTTTGGATTGTCCACCGTGCATTCTATGCACTTCGCGGACAGGGAGGGCCTTCGCTAAGAGGTCAGTTTTGACCTCCTCGGGCGTGATTTCCACCGGGATGCGGCGGATTACAACCCGGAGGTGACGCTCATCGTCTAGGGTGTATGAGTAGTAGTGTAGGTTGCTTGCTCGGAGCAACTTTGTGAACTGACGGTGTTCGTCAGAAGTGGTTACTTGTACGCGGATACCGTTGGCCGTGTTACTGGCCGAGGTATAATTAATTTTTAAGTCTCTAAGCTTGTCCGCGAGCTTAGTCCAGACCGCCTTGTTTTGGACTACTACCGGCGGTGGGCGACGCGCCTTTCTGCCGGCAAAAGTACCGGCAGGCGCTGAGGGCGCTGCGGAGCGGGGGGCGTGGCTGTTTAGCCCAGTTTTCTGCGCCTTTTGTGGGCGGGACTGAGTCTCCGGAGACTCGGGACGCGAACGCGATGCCCGTTTGGCGGGCTTGTTTTTTTGAACGAGGGTGAAGCCCTCGTTATCTGTGACTATCGCCGTGTCCATTTCGTTGGACTCGGGTTCGGGATCCGGATTAGTGGGCGAGTAGCTATTGTTCGTAGCTACTAGCGTCGGCGTGTCCGCTTCGGGAACTAACGACGCGAAAGAGTTCTTGATCGGCAGCGCAGAGGGCGCTGGGATCGTGACTTGATTGCCCGGGGAACGCGAGCGCGATGACGGCCGTTTGTACGGCGTCTGACGGTGAGCGCGGGGTGCCGTTGAGCGGGAGCGCGAGACGGGCTTCTTGTCCGTCGCGTGGGGCGCGGCGGGGTCGCTGGTGGCCTCGGTGGCCTGTGCGACAGCAATGGCGGGTTGCGCGGCCGCGATGGCCCTATTGAAATCCGTCCATATCGACGGGTGTAGGCTTGTTGCGAACGCAACGAAGCTTTCCAAGTCTGCCATTCCGGCGGCGGCGGTTGGGCGGGCGGGGGTGAAGTTAAACCTCCCTGCCGGAGAGGCAGGGGGGTGCGCCGAGTGAATTTAAACGGCTATCCCGAGCCGTGTAAAGGGACCTGCGGGTCACGGTGTAATGACTCGCAGGAAAGAACCTACCGGGCCCTACGTGGAGGTCCCTATCAATCCCGAGGCAGAGAACGCAGCCGGTATAAATACCTAGCTACGCCCAAACAGACACTCGGGGATGGATGTGTAGCAGGATCGGAAGGGTGGGAAGGAGACACTCAGGGCTTGACTATGACTCTATCAAGGGCCAAGATTCCTGAGCCCGACCAAGTACTATCGTTTGCCTCTGAAGGAGGCAACCGAGGGGCGCTTGGGTCACGCACCCACTTGCTTTAGTTGGCACCGTCAGGTATCAGGCAAGTGACCACTAAAGTGTGGATTTCGTCGAATAGAAACAATTTGCTCTTAAAAGAGCAGTTTTATGGTTGTGCAGCGCGACACAATGGGTGCGAGCGAGACGGCGATACGCAGGTGCGGTGCAGGTGCGATGCAGGTGTGCAGCAAAGCCGGTCGGTTGTAAAACTTCACAAAGGCGGCAGAGAGCGGTCGTAAACACGTCCGTTCCCGCCGGCGGTCGTGATCGGTCTCCCGCACACCATCTCTGCAGCCTGGGTCACGTACAGGGAAGAAAGGATCGTAGCGTAAAAACGTCCTACTTTGCTCTCCTATCTGGTCGAAGCATACTGGCTCGGCAGAGGTATCACTGGAGTGTGGAGTGAAGAAATGGTGGACTCTTATCTCGAAAGGCATAACTAAATTTAGGTAACAATGATAATAATTTTAAACAATGCATATAATATTTAATAAATTTATAAAAAAGTTTATTAATGCAATCGAGTTTCTTGTCGGCTTTTCTCGATGACTTGGATATTTTTTGAACCGGTGGTTAGAGTTTTCACATTTACAAGCGCCTTCACCTATATACATATAATAAAATTGAAGTGTCTGTTTGTAATCTCCAAATAACAGGTTTTTACTAAATGCATATGAAAAATTACACAATACCTATCACAAAAACACATTTTTTAAATTTTCTGTCGGTTTTTTTCTTCCGGGTAATTGCCGAAACGGTTGGACCGATTTTGACGGGACTTTCACTGGCAGATAGCTGATGTTATAAGGAATAACCTAGGCTACTTATATTTTATAAAAATAATTAGAGGCTGCACAAAAAAATTAAAAACCTTTTCTGTAGTACACGCGAGCGGAGCCGCGGGCACAGCTAGTATGGCCTAAATTGAATTTTTATTTTGATTATGATTTAAAAGCCAGTGGAATAAGTAAACGCGGAAAAATTAATCTGTTGGTAATACTGCGTTTGCCGACGACAAGAATATCAGCAAGAAATTACTGTTACTATGCTGTGATCGTCCTGTTAATACAAATTACGATTGATAGCAAAACGCAGGAAAGCCAACGCGAGTTTTTCACAATGTATATGGTGATCGCAATCTACCTCAGCATAAGTGCTCTAACACACATCCTTTCTGTAACGCCAACGCTTCGAGCCGAGGTTCTGCCACTTTGCACACTGTGCTCACCACAAAGCCAGATGAAGTAAAACCCCTCAGTGATAGTCAGTTCAAAAAAAAACCTCCTCCTGCTTTCAACGAAATTGTGCAAAATCCAAGATAAGAATCCGTTTTGCACATTTCATGTCATAGAGCATTTTTTATTCATTTCGCATAGATTAAAAATTATACTATACATTTAATTAATTAAAAGGGAACAATTATAACAGCAATGCAGAAAAAAAAACGATTGTTATTAAAAAATACCGTTATCAATTCGTTGAAAAGCATTTAAAAATAAGATAATTGAAATAACGGTTTGACTAAATCGTTGTATTTCCCGTTTTTACAATAATCTCATTTTTAATTTTACCAACAAAAAACACAAAATGGTCAAACAAATACCAGATTGACTAGACAAGATTATTTCTCCAAAATGTCTTAACAAAGCTTACACATAATGTTATCTAAAAACTGTTAATACTAAAAACACAGTAGCAAGACTAGGATAAAGCTATAAATCATTTTTCGAACAAAGCACGTGATAAGAGACATTGTTATTTAATTTTCGACCTTAAAACACACGCATTAGAGTTATTTGATTATATTTAAGAGCATTAGCATCGTGAACACCGATGTCCAAAACTGTTGTAAATCCGTCAAGGTACGGACACATTGTGGTATGCACGAAAGATTACCTTAACCGCAACTGGGTGGGATTTCTATCCCAAACAATATATTTACATTGAAAATCCGATTAACTTACGTTTAGTTGACTGATCCGTTGGTTTTCTACGACAAAACTTACGAGTTGTTTCAACATACCATCCTATTGTATATCGTGGGATTGTAAAAAAATAATTACTTAGTTTGTTTGCTGTTGTCAGTGTAAACAATAATATGTTGGATATTCGAAAATCTTTGTTGATAATGAGATTAGGATTTGGAATATATCACAGAGATTTAAGTAAAAAATCAGTAAGGTTTAGAAGAACTTTACTCAAAAATATCTACGTACCTAATACAATAGCCATTATAGTCACCGCGACTTCGTTCGAATGAAAACACTTTTGGTGTGTGACGTGAACTATATACGTATGTGGGCTGTATTTTATACTGTATTTTTTTTATTTGCTTAGTCGCTATGGACAGCGTAATAATATATAGCGTACATCCTTCCTCGGTTTCAGTTCTATATTAATGTAAATACTATACATCAGCACGGATAATTAACAATTTTATTATATACTAGCTGTGCCCGCAGTTTCGCACACATTTATAACGCAGTCATTTATCGTCATTTATTTAAATATTGTAATATCTGAAAGTATTATTAGCAATTCATATAGGCTATCAATATATTTCCGTGTACAAAATTACATAAAAATCAATCGAGAAAGTTTTTCTTAGTGGCCACCGTTGTTATTAGATTGCATTGTGCTTACTACTATCACGGACAGTGACGTCACTTTACGTGATTTTATAAAAAAAATATATTTGTAAAATGTGACATCAATTTATATGCAAAGTGAAGTATTTTATGGAAATAAGTAATCAATATCCGAGGTCGTTGACACGAAATAATGTAATAATGCTTGAGAAATCAAATGCTATCAGTCTGTAATCGTATATATTTCGTTTGTCGTTATTATGGGCGACTGTGCGGCGGGTCCCTTCATTGTCCACGAGTTATCGCTCAATTTACAGCGAGAAAATAAATCTGTAAATGAAACTTCTATTAATTCTATATCAAGTTGAAAAGTGTGTTTAATTTAGTAGTAAATCTGTAACCACGGTTTATAGTGAAACGATCAAATTTACTGTTATGCTGTATTTTCTATCTCTGAAATGAAGAGTTGAAGTCTAATCTTTTTGTTTATAATTATTCGATTATGTTCAATTTAAAATCTAAAATATTTTCTTCGCCTAATACAAAAAAAAACTAACTATTTGAAGTTTGATAATTGTTTCGCCTTAAATTTAAATAGTGCAAACATTACTAAGTTTCCAGTAGTGATTGAACTGATGTGTAGGAATGCACATTGCATTGTAAATAATTCATCCACACCTGTATTATAAATTGAATGCATATACATAATAATCTTTTGTTTTAAATAAGTTGTTGTTAAATCATGGAATTAAGCATGCGTTTATCTATATTTCTAAGAAACGGCTCGGATGATTTGGGTAAAATTTTGTATTTAGATACTATTTTACTTTCAAGTTGCAAGACTCCAAGCAAAGCTCGGTTACTCAGATGTTATAGATATTAAAACTTAATTACGTGAAAAAATAAATATCTGTATGAATTATTTATAATTGCGATGAAAATATTAGTTGAATAGGCCAAGTCTTAATTATAAGGCACTTACAATAAAATATTATGTGCCATTATTAAATAATTATAAGTAAATTTACATTACTACAATAATGCAGTTTAGAAACCATACATTTTAAAACCGGAAAACTATCTTAAAAAGGGGCTTATATCCACTAAGGTGGTCCCTTATCGGGTATACGTCCACTGACGATTCCACTGAGACATTTCACCGTTTTTATTGCCTGCTCTTCGCGACTTCACTGTACCCAACCATCCCTCGACTTTGCAAATTTATATATGCCGTCGTATCCCCTAACGTTAAGGTTGGTAATGTATTGAAATTCGAGTTTCCGAATGGTAAATAGATATTTGTGTCCGCTATACTTTTATCATGGTACTTTCTCACCTTTTTACGACGTAACGTGTGAGTCGAAGTGTCGTAGATATAATTATCGATTAGGTAATGTTATCGGGTCCGATCTATTGTCTTCCGGTTGATTTTTGTTGATTTAGGTGTTTCGTTTGTAATTTAGTGGCGCTTCGGAGTGTATTTTTATACATTGTTTGTTTCCTGTAAAATTTCACAATTTTTTTAAAATATAGAATACATATTTTGACTTTTGAATGGAAGTTGGTCAATTTTCTTACCACTTTTTTTGGAGTTTCACTTTTTTTAGCGGTTTTAGTAGATAATAAAATTGAAAGCTGTACGCGCAACATGTGACTTACAGCAACATGATGAAGTTAGCCATTAATGATATGTTTTTTTAAATTCTACAGATATAATTTAACGATGTATATAATTTATATGCCGTTAAATTAATTTAACACAATAAAAAAGTCAGTATAATGATTTTAAATTATTACAGAAGGCTAAATACACCATATTGTTGGTACGCGGGATAATTTTTAAAGTAAAAGTTTTCTTCTATCACCCCAAAATTTTTTCGTTCATCTATCGCATGTCGAATTACAGCTGGCCGTGGAGTAGGAATATAGTGAAAGGCTCATTGCAGAGTTTAATTATGAATTAATTAATTTTATTATTTAATTGACATTAATTAAGCTAAGATTAAAAACTAAATATTATTACATTAAATCAAAAAAATATTCATTTGTTTTAGTTAAATGCCTACATCACGAAAAAAGTTTCACTTGCATCGTGGTTTTATGAAACCACACAATAGGTACAATTTTTTTGTTCTTTCACGCTAAAGAAGTGTCTATAACTTCTTAATAACGTATATAAGTATACTTTTATGTATATAATGACACGGGAAAGTGAGAGCACTGTATCTTAAGGTAAAGAACAGTACAATCCAAAAACGTTAAGACCGTTAACGTTAACACCGAGTTAACACCGTCGTGTCGTCTTGCAGCAAGTCTCCATTCAGTTGGATATACTTAGTTTGATCCCAAAATAGGACAAACCAAAAGTGAGTCACTGTGCCGGGATTTGAAATTCGAAAAGTAAATATATCTATGTTAAATTCATTTAATATTTGCGGATACTACAACTGTTACGCATAGTGAGTATGTAGTAGATGATTCGACTTTTCGGGTTCATGTACCGGAAAAATTAAAAATATTCTATATAAAATGTATACTTGATTTAATATTTACATTAATTATTTGTCTTATCTTCCATTTTAGCATATACTTAAAATATACGTTAATAAACTTCAAGTAACTTTGGAAATTATAATATAGTTTTAATTTGTAATGTGTAAAATGTAGAAAATATACGATTACAAAGTAAAGACGTGGTACCATAAATTATGACAATAAAATGGTAATTTAATTCAAATAAGTTTTGTATATAGTATTGTCTTTATATAAAACATAAGTTTAAAGGATTCCCAGGTGCTTTGAATTGTTAGAGACTAGCCGAGCGTGCGCAAGCGTTGATGTCGTATTTGTGCTTCGCAGTAGGTACGGTAGGTACTGTCAGCATAAGAAATTAAAAAAATATTTTTATACTCTGTTCCGTAGTTTCTCCCGTGTTAAATTAATTCAACCAACTCTACACCTCGCCACCACCAAAACACTCGTGTAGTTCTATCGTTGTTCTCATTTCCCTACTTGCCTACAGCTTGCCAGATTGCTTTAAGTTCATGGATACTGCCCTTCTCCTTAGGGTCGTCGTGAAGTTATATAACCTTCCTCAATAAATAGGCTATATAATGCCAAAATATTTTTTCGAATCTGTTCTTGGCTATTCAATGCCAATAGAATTTTTCCAATCTACCTGTTCCAGATCCAGTGATTAGTGCGTTCAAACTGTTTGTTTATTTGTCTCTTGAGCTTTAGGTATATTATTAATATAGATTACTTCTCGCGTCTGTAGTTCAATTATCATAGAGTCCTGTATTCTTTTGTCTCGATATCAACAAAAAAAAACTTCTACCAATAACATTCAAAGGAGGCATAATTAACAAATTTTACTAGTTCTGACTATGGGGCTGAATGTTGTTGTTCCTTGTTAGAACCCTATTAGTATTTCAATATTTGTCAATTTCATATTCATAAGTGCCGGTACAATCAAATAAATATTCTCAACAAAAAAGTTTATTTTTAAATTATATTACAAGACTTTTAAATATATTTTGTACTGATGGTAAGTATCTAATCAGAGTACAATTCAAAAGCAGAGCAATCGAGAGGTCGATTATCCAGCGCCTACGCCCTGTAATGCCGTCCGTTGTAAATAGGAACTGAATATGTACCGGCTGATCCCAAAATGTATTTTTTTTTTTATATTTATAGGTTTGGCGTAGTGGCCACAATCTCACCTGATGTTAAGTTACGATGTTGCCCAAGATGATATCACGCTAAACCTAATGGAAGACTGGCTCTCAAGTGCAGCTGCCGGAACACACCTATTAGTGCTTGGCGACATATTTTCAACTTGAGGGTGGTAGCTAGCCAGGCAGGCATCAGTAAAAGCCCTACTACCACCATGCTATGGTTTCTTCACGATGTTTTCCTTCACCGAAAGCTCAGGTTCAAGTATTGTTGTTACGATCTAGTATTGATTATGCATTTATATATATGTGAGCATATATCACAAATAAATAATTTTTATTAAAATTTCTGTTTCCTGGTTATGTATACCTTAACTTTAATTTATACAATAGATATTGTATAAATAAAAGTTATTTAATTTATACAATATCTATTAATATAATTATTACAAGAAATATTGTCTGTTTGAGTGCGGTCTAGATGAGGGATCCGTGGATCATAATTTTTCCCACTGCCCTAAACTATCTTGTTTTCTATATGATCTTCTTATTAGTAATATTCCTCGTCCTACTAATGTCAATACATTACATATGTGTATTCCACTTTTATTGAAATATTTATTGTCTTTATTTATCATAATAATATCATCATAATAATAATAGTAAAGTGATGTATCTTATATGTTTAAGATATATCATTTTATAAGAAATAACCCTGCAGATCACATAACAAAATATTATTCATAAATTTGTGACTAATTTTAGTTGTTTCATTATGTGTTTTTTTTTCACGTTATTCTACAGTACACTGATCATTTAGCTACTAAGCTCTAAAAACGTGTATTTGTCACAAATGACATTGGCAAAATCGCCTACATAGCAATAGAAGCCACAAAAAAAAACTGTACTATTATTTTTTCTATAATGCTATCCGTACATTTTGACGTCTTTATACGATAGTACGAATGCAATAATATGTGCATATTTAAACTCACTTTTATGCAATCCGATGCCGAGGGGACAATTTATGGTGTCCTTTGATTTTCTTTACTGAAGTAGCCGGCACTTGCGAGCTGGGAAAATAATACTTACATATAAAATACGGCGCATTTTTATTAGAAATATCGTGACAGCAAATCATATTTCACATTAAGCACTCTCTTACTTTGTTTAAGTCGGTATCAGATGGTTATTTAGTATTTCACCCGTTAGCTAAAATAAATATGATTAAATATCAATAGTCAAACAATCTTTTAATTTTTTTTTCAACATACATTTATTCATTTCAGCTGAAAGACGTCCACTGCTGGGCACAACGACTGATCCTGTACTGCTGGCATCCAGCGGTTCTCGCAACTTTCTGCGTCGTCTTCCGTTTATGACTTTGGTTCTTCAGCGGATCTCCTCATTTCTGATTCGATCACCCAGAAAAACTCGAAGCATAGCCTGCTCTATATTTTTTTTTTATATTAGCCGCTGTTATGCCGGTCTGCAAAAATATTTCTTTAAATTACTCTTGAAAGCGGGTAAGGGGGCCTTCGTAAGAAGAAGGGAACACGCTAGCCGTGGGATGGTTCCACAGTTCCACTGTGAGTGATCTTAAGCCTTCTTATGAGGTTCATAGTTAGTAGTACCACGCCTCAATACCATATGTCATAGAAAGACACAATGGTAAAAGTATTTCGTCTTGAGACACTGAGGTACTTATATTAGACGAGATGTTTCGTAGTTTCCCAAACGCTGCACAGGCGAGTAAGATTCTACGATTAACCTTTTCTCGAATATTGGCTCTATTATACTGGATAATTTTTCCCAAGTAAAAATATTCATCAACAATTGCAAGAGTAGTTACCGATCTTTAAGGGAGTTGGCGCTACATGAATGTTTGAGATAATCTTCGTCTTGACCATAACATTAATAAATTAATTAAAAGCAAACATTTCCAACACACACAAAACAAACTATAATAGATATTATTATATTTCAATATTATTTTTATATGTTAAGAAATTTCTTGAGAACTGTGATTATAAATTACATACTTAGTCATTTCATTTTGTACCAATTTAAACGAACATATGTATGTGTATATTATTTTTAAGACAGAGGACAGACCGGTGATCGTTTGAAAAATCGAACAATAAGTAATTATTCGTCCACTTCGATTAATTATTTTTGCATATTACCCATCCCTTGTATTTTGCTTATAATTCACGTTTATGTTCAATTTCTATGTAAATTTCATGCAACATAACAATGCGGTCGATTGTTCTGCCACCTCCTCCGAAACGAATGTAAAACGATTAAATATCTCTTTGAATATTAGCTGGTGTACATATCGTAAGAATTTATTTTTATACTTTTGAAATCTTAAAAGTTTATACAAAATCTATTGTGCGAATGAAGTAAGGAAAGGTAAATACTAGAAAACTGATTAGTTATATCATATGTAACCTATAAATACATTTAAATTAACAAATACAAACAATAACTTAGGTAAAATTAATACCGGTGATTTCACGCCAGAATCTCCAAAATTTTCCGTATGTATATTATGTTAACTAAATTGTTGGCAAATTGGCATTCTATAGCCTCTACAAGAAGCTCGTCGCCGACATTTATATCGCTTGCGAGACAGATCATAGCTGATTATAGCAAGCAGTAAACAATAAACTTAAGCATTCTTCTTATAATGAAAAATAAGACACATCGTAGCAGCATTTTTTTTTTCACTAACGCTTAACCTTATAGTGTAATAAAGAAAACTTTGTAAAATATCGACCTTTCTATATAAAACGCAGTCTCTTCGTGCCCGTTAATGCACTTTTAATTTGTGTATTTATCTGATTTTTAATTCATAAATATTCTTTAGCCAGGTTGAATATATTTTATATCCCTTGTGTTTATAAAAATTACGTAAAGGCGAAAATGAAAAATCAAGTCGGACAAAAATTTACCACGGTTTTATTGCAATTAACTGTTAAAAGTCAAACATTAATTATAATTTAGTAAACATTTAACTCTGCAGTACCGTACTCATATAACTTTTATATTTAAATCAAAATGAATACAGCTATAATATAACCTATTAAGGTTATATTTTATGTGGGCTTATACCCTGCAAAACACCAAACTTCATCTAAATAAGTGATGTTATCTACATAAGTATATATGTATATAACATCTAATATTATCTTATATTATTTATGAAATGATTTGAAATCTATATCTATATAAATAGAATGATTGAGGTTTGCGATGATATTTTTTTTGGTTTACTTTTTATATACTTATAATATACGTGATAATATCACAATATCCCTCCTCCCAGAGGAAAGAGACAGGTATATATGTATAGTTAGTTTAGATCGAATTACGGATATAGAATTAGTTAGAACGCAACTTATTTAGAGCCGCTGCAACAGTCCGAGCCGAGGTTCGGCCACTTTGGCACCCTCGGAACTTGTTGCATTACTTTCATGGCTGAGTGCCTTAAGCGCTCGCCCCCAAGCCCGGGTGAAGCTTTAAAAGCTGTTTGATACTTCAGAGCCCTTATAGCTAACAGTATAGTTAGATCGAAAAAAAATTACCACGATATTCATTCAATAAAAAAATAATAAGGTTTTAAATAAATACAATTTCTTCTGTCGTCCACACAAGCGAAGTCGCGGGCACAGGTAGTTATTAATAAACTATTTATTTGATTTTTTGATTGCGAGATTTTTTGGGAAGCGGCGGTTGTGGGACGGAAGGGATACATTTAGGTAGAAAAAAAAAAAGGTAGGTAACATTCGTAAATAAGGAGAAACATTAATTAATGTTCACCTTTATAGATCAATAATAATTTTAAAATCCACGCGTGAGCAACTGAGAGCATATCTGATTGAACCATAAATATAAAAGCTGACAGAATGTATAAGTTGTGGTTTTCTTATGAAACCTCAAACAAACTAAATTGCTACAACATTACTTTAAATCTATAATTTAAAAAAGCACCGAATAGTTACAACCGTATTTTCATCCCGCGACAAATTGCCGCCAGACCGGACAGGAGCAACAAAAAATTCGCTCCATTTTACACAAAAAATGCTATATTATTGCGACTAACGAGACAGCCCCGATTTTATCGTGCGTATTACTTTCGTTCCCTTATCTGAAACGATGTTACTCTACGATGACCGCATCCTTATAATTAGTTGAAGGTTGGTTTACATGACACTTTTAGCTCCAAAAGTCTATCAGGCTAAAATTTATTACTGGTTCTTTCTATTGGACTAATATTTTTCTTATGTAAACTATTTTGGTATACTTTTTCGACAAAATATTTTCTATAGGTATTAGAATAAAGTCTAAGAATGTTGAAATCTCCACGTCTAGGATTTTTCTTAATAAAACAACATAATTTTTTCTTCTACATATATACATAAATATTATAAAACTCAACGTCTCTCTGTTTTTCTGTCCGTTTTTGTTCGTCCGTTCTGTCAGTTTTCTCACGCGAAAACTACTTATCCAAAATACATGTTTTTTAATTTTAATTCATAGCTATGTTATCTGACCATGTTATAGGATATATATTGTAAGATAAAGTAACATACGAAATAAGCAGTGACGATAATGGTGAATCAATTCGAAAAAAAGACGCATTTGGAGCGCTTAGGTAAATGGCTTACGCTGAGTAAACTATACGAGATATATCAATTTAATGTTCTACATAATTGTAAATATTAAAAAGTCGTAGAAAAAAGTCTACGACAGCATATATCTATCTTCAAAGGATCACTCATAATAAGCATTTTTGACTTCCATCTGTAGAGTGGGGGCAGCATGATTCGCGCATGCACTCGACCGACGACATTCTGTAGTCCACGCGGCAGTTACTTATATTTAAGGATCTGTACCAGACTGGGTCGCGAGCAGTATACACATGGTGATAATCCCGTCACAGTGGCTCTCTAGAATCAACCAGTGTATATCCAACTTCCGAAGGCTTGCAGAGTGATATTTCTGCGGCGACTAGCGATTGATTGTCGATCTCTCGGTGGTGGCCTATGTTTTTCGATTATACTGTTCTTAACACAGGAACATTGACGTCACATTGCCATACTTCTAAAAAAAACATACAAAAGAAAACGTGATTAGATTTTTTACACTATTCTAAGTATAAAATACACGATATATTTTTTCTATTTCAAAATTAATACCATAAAATATAGTATTATTAGACCAAATATTCTTAAAAATAGTAATGTATAAAATATAAGGCATTTAAATATAGACGTACAAAATAATTCCAGTTAATCTACTGTCTCAAAATCCAATGATTTTATTCAATAATATAGCTAAAATTTTATTATTTCCATTTATACCGTCCCTTATATTTTTTGTTCCCAAGGTTACTGATAATCATATCACACGTTTTTTTTCACTAAACCACACAGGACAAAATGGCGTTACCATCAGATTATCATATGCTTGAGGTCGGATTATTACTTACTTTATTTTTTATTCCTACCTGTTCGAACCCGAGATTCCGGGTTGATAGAACAGTTCCCGAATTGCTGTCGTAGAACCATTTTAATATGATCTCCTAAGTTTTTCCTAATGTACTAATAAGGAGGTTTAATTATACTGGTAATATTAAACAAATTAATAAGGTAAACTGGCTTCTTAACCAGGTGAATATTTTGTTTATTATACTTATTAGATATTTGTCGAAACATTTTGGTCGAGTGTGTCAAGATAAACTGTAACCTTTTTTAAGTTCATTCTGATTCTTTAAGATATTTGTTGAATCGGATTATTTAAATGTTTGATCAAATATTTGTTATAGATAAAGATTTATAAAACTCGTAGACCAAAACGTAAGTATTTTTTACTACAGAAAAACTAACCTTGATGATAATAATAATAATTAAGACAATAAATATTTTTTTCTACCTATCTCACCAAACCTTGTTGTTAAAAGTCACAGATGATGAAAAGCGACCATTGGAAGAAATTTAATTGAGAGTCGAACTATTATGCTGCCCTACAAGTATTCTTAATAACAATGACATCATACAAGTAACAGTACAATCAGTTTTTTTTTATACTACAAAGGTGGCAAACAGTCATACGGCCCGCCTGATGGTAAGCGGCTACCGTAGCCTATGAACGTTTAAAAAAATACAGTCATAAGGAAAAAAATACAGAATTTGTGCGTATATGTACTCGTATAATAAATACATTCATCAAAGTGTTTATTATTATGGATTATCAAATCAATACGAAATATGAATCCATACAATATAAGCTTTAAATATCTATAGGGTTTTAAGGTGAAAATAATATAAGATCATATAGCAATTTGTCTTTCTAACAATATCTGAAGCCTTGCTCTGACATTTATCGCAGCTCATAGAATATGCGGTTAAGTAGAGAACATATTGTTGCATTACGCGATTAGCGATTAGGCCGTTTCAAATAAGGAATTTGTAAGAGAAAATCAAAGATATTTATTTCTAAAGTATCCTATTATGCTTAAAACCGTTTAAATTACTGTGTAAGCCTTCATAATATTAACATAAAATATTAACATAAAGGACAAGTAATGGACTTCTTAATTATTATTATTTCTGAACACGAGACAGCAGATATTTGCTATCATTCTGTTTATATTAAATTGATAACGTTTAGTATAAAAATAGAAACAATAAAAAAGTTAGGGTTTAAAGGGACTTATTACTTACACGCGTACTTACCCCTTAAACTACACAGATCTGTGTGTCAGTTAAAAAATAACTATCTTGTTTTTTGTTTACCTTAAGGAAAAAAAGATTACCACATAACATCATTAAACGTAATTGTGTCAAAAAATATTATTTAACTGTTCACAATAATTACTTTTAATGTTATACATTCATACATAAATCAAACCTGTTTCCCAACGGAGTAGGCAGAGACCATGTCCTTCCACTTGCTACGATCCTGAGATACATCTTTCGCTTCTTCAACATTCATAAATCTTTCATGTATGCTCGTCGGTTTAGAGTACTCTTGATCAGACCATACTTCAGAACGGACCTTTGTATCGTGGAACGTTCATCTGGGTGTTCCTTGCCAACTTTCGCATTCTCACTCATCTTATAACTCTGTCTAGTCATTCTTCTTACATTCATCCTCACTACATGTTCCAATCATCTAAGCATCCCTTAATCCGAGTGACTATATCTTCTTTTACACCACAGTGTTCTCTTATGACACTAATTCTTGTCTTGTCACTCAATTTCACTCCTAACATACTTCTTAGCGCTCTCATTTCTACTGCATATGTCTACTTTCATGTATTTTCTACCACATTACTTTTAATATATACTCTCATATTAGTTTATCGGTACTTATTATCAAAATTTCAAGCAAGCAACGTTTTTAAGTCAAAAATTATTTATGTTAACAGAGAATGTCACATGATAAATTGTTATTATTCTATACTAAACAAATAATCACATTATAATAAGAACTAGCTTTTACCGGGGACTTCAACAACGCATTCGAAACATAACAACTCGTGCACCATTTATCGGTAAAATGATTGCACTAATACATAACCTTTGCGAATGGGTGTACATACAACAACTCACCTTTTTTTATTCGCAGTCGGATAATTAATGGTGTCAAAACACATAGCATTCAAAAAAATAAAAAACTTTCATTTATACTGATATATATGTAAATAAGTATTAATAAATGAATCATGTAGATGTTGAGACGCTACCGCTGCCACTTGCTAATATATTAATTCCGCTGTCATGCCTAAGCCTCCGTAAAACCTACTAAAATGTACGCAGTAACAAAGTAGGAACTCTTAACAGTCTGTTTACACACTGAATTATATTCACTATAACTATTTACCATTATATTAGCGAGTCAATTACTCAACGTACATATTTATCATGTTATTGTTATTAAATAAACTGAATTTAGCTAGCATATTGTGAATTAAGTTCCGAAATCTTAAAACAGTGTAACTTTAAGTCGAAACGTTCATGTAGGGATGATCTCATGAACGTATAAGGGGATTTTTAGGGGCGGAACATCCCACCCCTCTAGTTTACACTTAAACGCTAATATTAACCAAATATCCATCTTTTGTGTTCATGTCACAAATCTTTGGCGTTTGAGCTCTATTTTTATGGTATGTAGTCACGGAAAAAAACCAGTTTACTTTTGTGCATTTTAGGACCCGCTCCCCTATGCGAAAGCTTTAAAGCTACGCTTGTGGATAAGCTACATCATTATATGAAAACTTGACAGCGTTGGAGTAGTTCAGGGATATATTTAATAATACGAGGAAACATATTTCATCATACAAATAATTCATATTCTGTGTTTAAAATAAAGTATAATAAATAAAAACTTTAGAAAATACAAAAAGAAAAAATGAGAGATTTCTTCCAGTCGTTGTAAATTGTTCGGTCAAGAACTATGTGCTTTATATACTTTATATTTATATATATATCTTATCGTTATAGGTTTGGCGTTGTGGCCACAATCTCACGTGATGTTAAGTGACGATGCGGCCCAAGACGATGACACGCTTAATCTAGTGGAAGACTGGCTCTTAAGTGCAAGCTGCCGGAATATACCTATTGGTGCTTGGCGACAGATTTTCAACTTGAGGGTAGCTAGCCAGTGATTTCCTCACGATGTTTTCCTTAACCGAAAGCTCAGGCTCATTGCAGAGATTCAAACTCACGTCAATCGACGCGAAGGCGTACACGCTACCACTGAGCTTTGTTGCAAAACCTAGGTACTTTAATATCTAGATTTATGTTTATGCTTTTGAAGGGCTAACTAATGGATTACACTTCCTTCAACTACAAAATCATGCTATAAAATTCACATTCGCGAACATAGGAATCTCAACGATTTATGTTAAAAACGCAAAGTGCTTGAGTCTCTACTTTATCAGGGTTAGCGGGTGTCAATTGAATTTTATAGGGTTTTTACACGGCTCGTGGCTTTACGACCGGATCGGCGAAATTGTGCCTGCGAGACTTGCAAGGTGGTCGTGTAGACAGGACTAAAGTGGACAGTCCAAATGAACATTTTCCAGATTTCGCAAATTGTAACGTTTGTTTTAAATAAATATTGGCTACTTGAAATATGTAAAACCGCGCCAAAATAAGTAATTACCACAAAAAAACTTAGCACAGAAAAAAACTATGATTATTTAAAACTTTCCTAATAGTCAACAATACAGAATCACAAAAGCTTAGTAGCAAATTATAAACATCAAGGTTGTTATAAAAATACTTATTTTGATCATATTTCATTCCTAATTGTGTTTGTCAATTTGAAAATTCAACACCGTTTCTGTCACATTCAATCAGTTAATGAATATGTAAATTTTGTAAATTACTTTTAACAATACTTACCTAGAAAAAATATTCGAAGAAAATTAAACGAAAGAATATTCGAAATAATAATGATCCTTATGTAAACAGATTATTTCGAATTTCCTTCTATTATTTATCATAATTTTTATACTTTGACTTATTCATATGAGTAGGTAGTATATAAAAATTAAATTATTGTACTCAAAGTAGGAATGGTTTCACTAAATACATTGAGCGTTATAAAAGTTTTTTGACTTGCGATCAAAAGACATTGCAATTCAACCCATGATGGTAAGTGAAGTGCTTTCCTAAAGCTGACGGTGACAGCCGACGATCGTCTGATATCATCTGAAATAACTCTTCACGCGTCGTTGGAAAGGGACGTTGGCCGTCAGAGAGTTCCACGGTTATTATTTCATTCTAAACATTGTTATCAAGTATTTTTATAGTTTAAAGGTTTTAGCGATGAAATAGCTTCCGCGATGCGTTTCAATACACGGTTAAATTTTACGAAGCGATAGAAGACATAATAAATATACTGAAATGTGGGTGTCGCGTAACATCAACGTGTTTTATGGTAAAAACCCTTTTTATTAATACTAGCGTCGTAATGTGTCGAGTTGAATCTATATTTTTCATTTAATATGTCATTAGTACCGGTACGCAAGATGTGATTTATAAACTATGTTTATCATAAATATTCTTTGATAAAAGTGCCTATAATATTTTAGATAAATAGGCAGACTTTTATTTATTTGCTTATTTATTACAAAGTTCACAATTATGACGCGAACAAATATAACTTATCATATAACAATGACAAGTACATCAAATTCACACTATTAGTCTACATTATTTGAATTAACTATACAAATAATCAAAAATTAATATCTGGGGATCAGTAAATTAGTATAGGTACTAGATGTTTCAGATAATCAACAAAAAATGAAGTGTCTGTTTGTAATGTCATCAGTAATCAGTAGTATACAAAAAATATCTAAAGTCTGTCTGTCTGTTTGTTTCGGCTAATCTCCGAAACGGTTGGACCGGTTTTGACGGGATTTTCACTGGCAGATAGCTGATGTTATAAGAAGTTACTTAGGCTATTAGTGTTAAATTCCAGGCGGACGAAGTCGCGGGTAAAATTATTTATTAATAAATGTATCATTATTGTATTGTTTAAAAAAATAAACTTTTGTATGTGTTTTGCCCTCACCAGTGACTTTATTATTTATTAATAAATCATCACCGTGAAATCAGTAGGTATATCTAATCTTGTTTAAACACTTCACCCGATTTTTTTATATCGTTATATTTCTATAATTTTAATATTATTTCAGTTTAAAAACAGTTAACTAGGTCAAACTCTTTTAAAGACTATTCTCTTAATTATTATTTAAATTATTAACAAATTTCTTTCTTTTTTTTTTCAATAAATTGAAACAATATTATAATTTCTAAATTTTTGTAACCTTAACTATCTTATAAATGCCGTAAATTAAATTTGTTAAGTACCTACTTACTGCTAAGAGCTTTTGTAATCAATATGAATGCAAATATTTCATAATCGCTAATATTGTTTAAAAATCACTTATGATATAATCCAAATCTATACAGAATATCTTAAATTCTGCTTTTATTAGTCACAAGACAAAAAGTTTCGTGTGAAAAAATATTTTTATTGTTATTTATAGATATTTGATCAGAGCAACATGACGCGGCCGCGGCACCCCGGCATATCTCAAGAAAGGCAGCTCAATCCTCGGACGGAGTGCGTTATTTATTATTTTAGATTATCGCAACAAATCACTGGGACGATTGCTGTACCGAAATCATTTGGTGTAACCCGAGAACGCCCCTTATATTCGATGATTGGACAAATAAATATATTTTCCGTATCCTGTTTATCTGGTTTGGGGTGTTAATAAAAATGTAGAGGAAGTGCGGGTTACCTGGCTCTTATAAATAGTCTTTTTGAAGTGAAAGTTCTTATGCGACTTCCAAGCGTTAAACGTTAAATGTTAAACGTTTAACGCACAGTATCGGTCTCTCCTCTTTGTGTGAGCCAGAGCGAGAAAGTAAATGTTGGCAAAAAAAAATATTGCACACTTTTTAAATAAAATAGAAAATGCCTTTTAAAATGAAGTTTCACTTCTATCGCACGCACACTTTTTTTTATTTCTTTCTTATTGAGTGAATACACTCTAACCTATTTTTTACTCACTAGATGTGCCCAACGGTTTAACCCGTTTAACTTTATTTAATTTATTCGACCACCTATTCAACGCGTCTCAGGCACCCGTTGTTATCATTGTCTTCACTTCCCATAATTACCTACAGCTGGCCAAATTGCTTGATGTTCATGGTTACTGCTCCGTTCCTTAGGGTCATAGCATGAACTTATATAAGTTTTAACCTTTCTTAATAAACGGACTATAAATGCCCAAAACATTTTTTGCACATAGCTCAAACAAACGATCTCTTGAATTTTGTAATCTTAATAATATATTGTATAAATGAAACAAATAATATTGCTTATTTCAATAATAATAAATTAAATAAATGTAATGATTCTATATAAAAACTAAAGAAATATAATAGGCTAAAATATATCGCGTCTTCAATAAAGTTGTATAATTTTTACATAATTGAAAATATTTCAATACGAGTGTACAGTGTTTTACTTATGTACGGACTTAGTTATTTTAAAACCACAAAGTGTTTTTTAATAATGAAATGGAATAATCAACAAGTTTATAAACCTTAGTGAATAAATAAATATAAAAAATATCCAATAATAAATTACAAATTGACGACTCACATAAAACGTCGTTTCGTACTGCACAGGTACAATAACGTTATTTGAAATACAATAAACCGTGACAAATGTATTTATTATTGAATACAAAGTTTGAGAATATAATTTTCATTTTAACTTAATTATGATAAATGATGCTACAGAAGCAATGCAATTTTGTTAATTTTTAGATGTTATAAAACCTATTGTGTAGTTGACAGTTAAAATTTACTGCAAGGTTTAATGATTAATTGATATCTAATACTGACGTCACAAATTTTTAACATGTATTCAGTCTGACCTTTCCTTATTATCTATTAATGTTTTTTCGACTGTTATTTGATATTTCAAGGATATAGTATTCTTATATTGTGATTTAACATCAAATGTATTAAAAATAGGTTTTATATTACGATGTATCGTACAGAGTTGATATCTACTTTTTCTTTTTTATTCATACTTAGTTTTTAGAAGTTATTAGGTGCATTTTATATTTTATATTATACAACATTTTTATACGTGGATCCCAGTTGCCCACAGCTACCCAACTGGTGTGAATGGATCTGTGGTCAGGGTGGCCGGCGTCCGTCGTCCTATCGTTCCCAATAAATTAGGAGCCGCTAATACAAGCCGTGCCCTTACAGAAGACTGGTTGTGTCAAGTCGCCACTAATGTACTGGTACGATAACACTTTCAAAAACACTTATGTGTGCATCGCCAATATATAAAGACCTTCACGATAAAATATTCTATAATAAACTAAAGGTCTAAATGTATGGCTTTGATTGTGTTTATTCGTGGTTTTGTAATGTAAGGATGTGTTGCCTCTTTTATATCGTTAGTTTAGGATCCACTGTCAAATGACTCGTTTGTGTAATGTAAATTCTTGCATACTTTATTGTTGACTGTGATTCAATAATTGATTTAGTGGTTTCATTTAATGTTTTGTTTATTTATTTCTTTTTTTATACATACAGCATGATTAATCTTAAATTATTATTAGGATTTTTATGTTTTATAAGAGTTAATAATATACTACTTATGATCTATGAAAATTTATTACTTAAATGTGTTGAAAGATTTAGCTTAATTACCTTTTGAAAATTCGATTCGTAAGTTGTCAGTTTTCTTGTGGCATTTTTTTTTACTTTATAGGTTTGTCGTAGTGGCCACAAAATCTCGTGTGATGTTAAGTGACGATGTTGCCTAAGATGACAACACGCTAAACCTAGTTATGGAAGACTGGCTCTCAAGTGCAGCTGCCGGAAAACACCTATTGGTGCTTGGCGACAGATTTTCAACCTACATCCTGACCTATATTTTCTACATGACATTTTAACACATTTTTATAAACTCGCGTTTTTATTTGTTTATCTATTCGGTACAAATTTTACAGTCGATTTTAAACTTACTAATTTTAACCAGAGGTTTGAAATTTTAAAACAGGGGTTTTTGGCGCTACATTAATCAGTAAAGTGGTGTTTTTTTTTTCAAAAACTTATGTTATTTGGCCCTATATTTAGTTTGGTTATTATGTAAATTTGGCGTTTTAAACCCGAATGTTGAAAATAAACTTTTGACCGTCGGAAAACCAATGCCTATCGATAAACTGTTTTATTTTAGTATAGGTATAATAGTTTATAGGTTTAACGTTACGGCCATAATCTCACTAGTTAATCATTGTCTTCATACCACGTCAAAAACCTCTAGGTATTAGATATGCACTAGCTGATCATGGGAACTTAAGCACAGAAGCGAATAGAGAATTACAATGCATCCCTCACAATTATTTTTTTTATAATAGCTCGGCTCAATGACTATACTATCCCTGATGGTAAACACAGTACAATGCAAACACTACGGCGACCACCAAGAGATCAAAATTCATCGGCGGTCGCTGCTGTCATGCCGGCCTGCAATGTATTTGGTGGTCGCGTTTCTATCTGGCAATCGAGTACCGATCGTCATATCTTCAATATAGTTTGAGCATGATGTACCTCGTCTAACTTGGCTGTCCAAGATTTATTCGATCCATCACCATAGCATATGTGATTTATGTTATAACTATCTATGAAGATCTATGAGTACTATAGATCTAGATCTATAAGTATCTATGAATGAAGTTAACTTGATATGATTTTAAATAATGACAACGTGTCTATTGAGTTAATAAAAAATGATCAATTTCTATCGAGTAGGTACGTTTCGTGATGCGTGCACGACGGCAAACCTCAATAATTTTGTTTATATAAATTAGATGATCATTCAAACTATACTGTTGATTTTAAAATCAAACATTACAATGTAATTTTTTAACAAATAAACTTAATTATACCTCAAAGTCACATATTTTAAAAATTAACTGTAATAATAGTAGTTCAGCAGTCAAGCATTTTAAATACTAAATTGTATATTTTATTATAAAATTATTTAAGTCGCTAACGTTTTTAAACCTTATTATTTTTAAATTCATTAATAATTTGAATTAAATTTAAATATTATTTGAAAGTGAATGCCCAATTACTTCAGCGTGCCCCCATTTTCTTCATTTTCATTAAAATGTCAGCGCAAAACTTGAAATCGCTATTCCCCAACAATCACGATTTTTGAGGTAATTATTTTTTTATCAAAGATGCAAAGTCGTTATCTACATTAATAAAACTATGACAACACATGTATTTTTTTTTTTCAAATATTCCGCTTGACATCTTATTTAAATAACACTGATCATAAACATGCCTTAAAAAAATATTTGCCTGTTTGTTTGTATGTCCGGATTTTATCCGATTCTAATAAAATTTTATACACGGGATTCTTATGTAATTGGTCATGTGATAAGCTATAAGAACTATCGATAATTCTTTTAAAAATCATTTAAAAATATATTATTTGCTATAAAAATTCAACAATCTCAACAAATTATGATCAAATTTTGTGGACGGGAAGCATACGTCATTGCATAATTAACAAGCTATAAAAATTGTCAACACTATGATTAAAAATAAAATTACGCAATTAATACAATTACTGCGTAATAAACGTGTGCGGAGCCGCGGACGCAACGCTAGTAATATATATTAGCGATTGTATCATATCTATGAAGAAAGAGCACATCTCTAAACCGGATACTCGTGCTACCCTAAAACGAGACGGTCAGTATGACAACGCAATATAACAACGAAAATTATCTAATATATTGCAACTCCATCTTAATAAATTTAAATTATATTATTGATATATGTGACATTAAATAAAGAGCTTTCATACTATAAAGGCTTCTACTACTAAGCATCCGTCTCCTACGTACATTAACATATATATAATACCTATACATGTGTGTATTGAATATACAATTGTATCGAACTTTTGACTTGTACTAACACAGTCTTAATTATTAGTATTAAATAAACAAACCCGTTGAAAGAAATCGTGATTTAATATTTTTACAAAACAATAAAACACTCATAAAAACGGCTCCCGTTAAACATCGCACACGATAATTAAACGAATATCAAATTATAGCAACATTGTTACCTAATTCATAAACCATTCATTAAACCGTTCATTATAAATGAGCTTAAATATTAGGTTTGCAGTCTGATATATAATTTTAGAGCGTCATAAAAGATTTGCAGTCGTGTAGTTTCGATAAGTTATTAACCTGTATAGAAATCCTTGAGATATTAAAAGCAGGACTAGCCATTGACGTACAATGTTTCGATCATTAAATAGGCATCGATACATCGCATCGCGCTTGTTGAATCGTTCGATTCAGGCTTAGTTCGGATACGATGGAAACTATGCAAATACATCTGCACGGCAATTTTGTTTTTGACTGACTAACACTATTAGCGTGAGAGGCTTTAACCGGGCTTTGTGGCGAGCGCAGAAGACACTCTGCCGAAATTACAAAAGGCGCAAGGGTGCCAAAATGGCTGAACCTTGGTTTGGGCTGTTGTCGTGCATGATGAAGCAATGATGGCTCAGAGGTAGTGTGTACGACTTCGTGTCGATTGACGTGAGTTCGAATCCCTGCAATGAGCCTGAGCTTTCGGTGAAGGAAAATATCGTGAGGAAACCATTGGCTAGCTACCCTCAAGTTGAAAATCTGTCGCCAAGCACCAATAGGTATGTTCCGGCAGCTTGCACTTCTTCTTGCACAGTCTTCCACTAGATTAAGCGTGTCATCATCTTGGGCCGCATCGTCACTTAACATCACGTCAGATTGTGGCCACAACGCCAAACCTATAACGATAAGATATATATACCTATATATATATATATATATAAAGTACATAGTTTTTGACCGAACAATTTACAACGACTGGAAGAAATCTCTCATTTTTTCTTTTTGTATTTTCTAAAGTTTTTATTTGTTATACTTTATTTTAAACACAGAATATGAATTATTTGTATGATGAAATATGTTTCCTCTTATTATTAAATATATCCCTGAACTACTCCAACGCTGTCAAGTTTTCATATAATGATGTAGCTTATCCACAAGCGTAGCACTAAAGCTTTCGCATAGGGGAGGGGGTCCTAAATGCACAAAAGTAAACTAGTTTTTTTCCGTGACTACATACCATAAAAATAGAGCTCAAACGCCAACGATTTGTGACATGAACACGAAAGATGGATATTTGGTTAATATTAGCGTTTAAGTGTAAACTAGAGGGGTGGGGTGTTCCGCCCCTAAAAAACCCCTTATACGTTCAAGAGATCATCCCTACATGATCGTTTCGACTTAAAGTTTCACTGTTTAAAGATTTCGGAACTTAATTCACAATATGCTAGCCAAATCCAGATTATTTAATAACAATAACATGATAAATATGTACGTTGAATAAATGAATACGCTAATATAATGGTAAATAGTTATAGTGAATATAATTCAGTGTGTAAACAGACTGTTAATAGCACCAATAGGTGTGTTCCGACAGCTACACTTGAGAGCCAGTCTTCCAATAGGTTTAGCGTGTTTTCATCTTGGGCCTCATCGTCACTTAACATCAGGTGAGATTTTGGCCACTACGCCAAAATCTGTAACGATAAAGAAAATGATCTGCGCGACACGACTGCGCGGTCTCTATTTATATCAGCATCTTCACATTCACTCACACTAGGTTTTATAAGGGGTCTTTTTTGCTTTTTTAACTAGTTAAGACTTTAAAACTAATGACATATTATAAATGAAATACAAAATACGCTACTTTGTTAAATCGAATTATGGATAGTTATTTAGATCCTATTCGTGAAATTGTATGAACGGCAACATAGCAAGCCGAGGTTCGAGTATTTTGGTGCCCTTGCGATAGTTGCGAAAAATTGCTTTTCGGCTGAGTGCCTCCTGCGCTCACTCCAAAGCCCAATGAAGCTGTCAAGGTCACTTAGGCCAACAGAGTAGTCAGGTTGAAATATAAATTCTTAACTCTTTACTGCGCGCATCCTTTTAAGCAGTGCGGCAGGCGCTGCTTGACCGTCATGTCGTTGGTAAGTAGAATCGCAGAGTGCTATTACTGTGACACACTTAGAGAGCATTTGGTCACTTTGGCAAATTTGGCCATGTCAAGTAATTCATCAAAATATTTTATCAATATCCTTAAATTGTTAAAGAATTTACTTTCAAACTTTCTTCACTTATGATTTAAAGTTATAAAATAAGCTACGCGAGAGCGGATCACTTAATATTAGATGCAACAGTACCTACTCACTTTTTTTAAAGCAGATATAAACATATTGCCTTCTCAGCTTCCATTTCTGAAATGATTTGCACACAACCTAGGAAAGGTTGGCGTCCTGGATATCCGCATAACCTTAACTTGGGGGTCTTCAAGGGAAGAGTGAATAGGCATTTGATAGGCAAACATTAGGTGAGATCGAGGCCAAGCGCATATTTATTATACTCCATAATAATAATAACCACCATACTGTGTGAACAAAACTATTTTTATACGGTTTGTGTCTGAACGAGCTTCACTCGGTACGATTTTCGCTAGTTGTTACAATGCTACAATCGAAGCTTAACAAGGGGTTCTGGGAGATTATAATTTTTATGTGGTACCTAATTGTGTTGGTTTATACCAAATATAACCAACAAGTAATTAATATATGTGGACACTGATCAAATGGTGATAGCACATTTGTACTGAAGTTGTATGTATTTAACCGTGCTTTGTGTGTACCAAACTATTTGGCTTTAATATTTTTTTATAAAGTTTTACAGATTCTAACATCTCACACTACGTTGCTTACAATTTTATTATCATTTAACATTCAATTTAACATTTAGTTAGCTTAATAAGGCAGCGTGTAAATTTAGAAGTATCCAAGTTAAAAGTCGAATGAATTTAAAGTGACGACTGGAAAAAAATATGAAATTAGCGTGCCAGGATAGTATGAAATAAAGAAATACAAGAGATTTTATATAAAATAATTTATTGGTTACTTATTTTACACCGATCCAATCCAGCGGCTTACGACGGACAACCTGACGCTAGTTACGATGCATGGCTATTGAGACATCGCGGTGACAAATCGCAAAAGCCTGCGTTTGCGATTATTCACAGTTCTGCACCACCTTGTTCCACTCTGTCCTCTTTCGATTCGCAGCGCTGCGTATCACCATCTGATCCTGATCCTTTATGATCGTTTACAATCTCAAATAAAATGTTGCTTATTAAATGCGTAGTTCATATAGCCGATGTTTTTTGTTTACTTTAACCGTCTAAATATACACAGTTTGTAAAAAACTGGTATCGAAGAATCTATAGCTAATTATCTTGTGTTCAACTGTAACCAATCTATATAAACTAGCTGTGCCCTGTTGTTTCACACGTGTATAATTTAAAATAAATCGTTGATTGATGATTTATAATTTTTCAGTATAGACAATATTTTTATCGGGCGGCTAGGTTTATGCGTCACAACACACACGGCTCGTTTGCGCCACTACACTGAAAGATCGGTAACTTTTAATTTGCATAAAATAGTAATTATGTTCTCACGATTTAAGGTTTCATACACACTAAATCAAAATATTATGCGTCGTTGCAGTTCATCATACCATGTTCCGGATACAGGAGTGCGAATACTGCTTGCTTTTTTACGGTAGATATAGGCGTGACGTTAGTACTCCAGCAGTCGAACCTTGCACAAGTTCTCTACAACTTTTCCCACGTGACTTTGTGGGTCACACGACCCACGTGACTTTGTGGATCACAAGACCCACGTGACTTTAATTTCTAGAATACCGATAGGTTTTATCAGCCGTGTGTAAAATCGCTCGCAGTACCTTATTATAAAATGCACTAACAATAATTCCAGAATAACACATTGTGAACATCGGCTGGTATTCATTGTAAGAGACGAGCGTTTTATGATACTACAATAATACAAAGTAGTTTTAAGATTACCAATAATTAATTATTACACTCAGTACATACATATATATACATATTATTATAATTTACCATGTTTTACAGAAATAAATCTATTCTAATTTTATAAAAGAGATTGTTTGTTTGTTTGAATGCGCTAATCTCTGAAACTACCAGTTAAATTTGAAAAGTTCTTACCGCATCTTATAGCTTGCTTATTGAGGAAGGTCATAGGCTATATTACATCACGTTACAGCCCTAAAGAGCGGAGCAGTAACCACGAACGTCTAGCAACAAACGTCTAGTACGAGAATTGAGAGCAATGATAAGCTATATATACCTACGGCTGCGTTGACGGCGCGGCGGTAAGGCTCGTGAAGAGATGGTCGTACAAATTGAACACAGGTGAAACCGTGGCGCACAGCTAGTTATTTAGTAAAAACGAAACAAGGTAAAACATCGGCTATTGATTCTCGCCTGGTTAGGACAGTGTTTATGACAGTGCGAAGTGCACATATAGTAATAATGCTCACGTATGTAAGTAAACATTGTGGGGGCAAGCTTTAAGCGTTGTGAGTAATTCTTTTGTTGGTATAACGATTAATTTATATTAAAAACACTTTGGGTCTATTTTGCGAATACTGTCTTTATTAATGCAGTGTGGAATTTATCTCCTGAGGAATTTATCTCTTAAAACATTTTATTAACAAAAATAATGAAGAATATGTGATAATTACTGTTTTTTATAAGACATTTGTTTGTAGTTAATAAAAAGAAGATATGTTACATATATATTTAAGTTTCAACTTGTAAAGGACAGGCACAATTTCAATACTAGAAATAAATGAAACATAGTAATTCAATATTCCCTAAATTCTTACCATTACCGTACCGTGCAAATGTGGAATGGTCAATAAGTTGGATGGACAATAAGATCATCAGAATCATAAAAATCAAATTTTATTGTCGAAAGGGTATTTTAGGGTGGATAACTTGAATAACAGTGACTCCATCTATGTACATCCACTAAAAATTACAATGAAACATAAACGATGCCTACTAATATAAATAAAATAAATTTAAAAAAATGCCAAGTGCGTTTCGGTCCTCGTGCAATGTGGCCGGCCGTAGTTGCGCGTCACAATGTACAGACTTAGAGAGGAGCTTTAATTAATTTTCAATGGGTTACTTTTAAGTTGATTGACTATTACTCGTTAACTTGTAAAGTAAGTAGACTCTGATAGAGTCAAAAACAACCATTTAGCTGGCAGGGGAGGGGGGACACTTGACTCTAACAAAAATTAGCAATTTAAAGCTTAATATTTCGCAAATGATCCCTGAATCGGATAATAGTTTTTACACACTCGTAATATTTTTGAACGACCTATCCAACGACACCCCACATGATAGGATAGACGAGAAAAAAGAAATTAATTCCCACTTTACGTGTAGAGGAGGTACCCTAAACAATTATCTTTTTAAGATTTTATTTTAACACTTTGTCGGCGTAACTAATATATATACCCATATACCAAATTACAGCTTTCTATTACTAAGAATCTCTGAGCTAAGCCGCGGGCAGACAGACGGAAACCAAACTATAAGGGTTCCTTGTTGACTTAGGGACCCTAAAAGTTATATTGAGAAAGCCGATAGAATTTCTTGCCTGTTCTTCTCGATGACTGATGTGTTTTCCGAACTGGTGGTAGTGTTTTGACACTATTGACTTTCAAAAGTGCCTTGTTAAGGCCTAAATTATAATTTTTTGAAGTAATATGCGCTATTAGTGTGTATTATTCAACGCATTGCTTCTGACGCATAATTAATATAACATATTAATGTATTTATTTATGCTGTCTTAGACTCATAAATAATGATGCAGGAACAACATTGGAACTTTGGTATTTTAAATATAAGAATATATCGGCCAATTCGCATGTTAAGCGATTTATATATAATAATCCCGAAGAATAGCTATACTTAAGTGGCTGGCCACGTAGCTCGTAGAACAGATGGCCGATGGGGTCAAAGAGTTCTCGAGTGGCGGCCACGTACCGGAAGACGCAGCGTGGGCAGACCCGCCACAAGGTGGACCGACGACCTGGTAAAGGTTGCGGGAAGCTGCTGGATGCGGGCAGCACAGGACCGGTCGTTGTGGCGATCTTTGGGAGAGGCCTATGTCCAGCAGTGGACGTCTTTCGGCTGAAATGATGATGATGATGATGAATCTGAATCAGCCAATGTGCATATGTAGAGATACTTTAAGACTTTCGCTGTGTTACTCGGTATTCTTTCATAAAAATGCTGACATAAACACATAGTATAAACAGCATACATAAAATTTCATATCTCTCATGGTGAAAATCATTAGAAAGCAAAATGATTTGTTGAACACAACAATAATACGCCAGTCTGTCCATTGTGTTGTCAAAATGTTATGGTATCGGTACAAAGCGGCGTTTCGTTGTCTGTAATTAAGGCATTTGACTACTTAACTGCTCAATTGTCTCGCTCAATCAATCAATATATCTTCACCTTAGATGCATAAGGGCGTAATTTAGAACTACATAGCTTGTTTTGATTTATGCCCTTATGTTTTTAGTTTGCTTTCTTTATACGATTTCGATAAACATTAAACCCATGAAATATGAGGACATAATATGGACAACTAGCGACCCGCTAGGGCTTCGCACGGGTGCAATATTTACTATTTGATGCCATTTATGTTTAAAAAAACATGTTCGATCGATTTAAAGTTTATCACTTTAGTAATATTGATAGTTCATCATTACGGAAACTACGCTTAGCTCGGGATACGCTATCCATAGGTAGGCTACGGTGCGGGTGAGGGCAGAGCGCCGGCCAACCGTTTAGTTAAAAGTGTTTTTTTTTTCAAGTGTTCTTGAACGGTATTCATAATGTACAGGGCAATTTTAATCTTTATTAAATGCCAAAGGTAACTAACATATTTATCTCGATAAGTAAAAATTGCATTGCATTGGAGAAAAAGGGAAATAGCTTCGCAAATAACCTAATATTTTATAAATAAAAATGATTACTGTGAGATAATCTTAGGAAATAAACATATTCCATTGCGGACTTTTCTCTAGGGTATTTAAAGAAGTACAATTCTTTAATAGATTATTTTAATGTATCTCTTAAGGGTTATCAAGCGTAAGCGATGTAAGCGCACGAAAATAGATTGTTTTTAAGATTTTATTACAAAGCATTGAATTTTCTCTACTATACCAAAAATTAATTAAAATGTATTGTGTGTACTAACCTTCCGGAAATAAATTTCTAAATGACAGGGCAAATCATAATAAAATCCTTTACGTGGTTTAGAAGAAGAAGAGAAACAGAAATGACGACAGACGTGAACAGCGCCTTATTTTTATAGGTACTATTTACCACAATTAGATGTAGGTAAGCGTGTCAAGGGTTAATGATAAGGTTTTAATTATGTGTGATTGTTTCTTCGGTGGATGTGGTACACAACACATACTGGTAAACGAGGCGATCCAACTCAGTCCTCAGGATCAGCCTATTAAATTATCACAGATTACGCATCTATTGATAACTATTTAATAATTTTTAGAATTATTTGTTATCAGAATTTGTTACGAAAACATTTTATAGCACAATCTATATACATGCGAATATTAAAGAAAAATTATCAAAAATACTCCAGATACAGTTCACTCTTGCTACATTACCGCTGTTCCGAATTTTATATTCAAGGAACATATCATAATAGGGATGAATTGTTAGCTGAAAAAAGAACCTCTCTGTACATTCACTAAAAACTAGAATTAATTATTGTAAACAATACTTGCTAAGTTAAAGAAATCTTCTCGATAATAGGAATATTTTCCAAACCGATGGAATTGTTGACGTTCATAAGTTTCTTCTTAGACCCTAATTAAATAAAGTATTTTTGGTTTTGTAGGTACATATAAAATAAATGTAAAAAAAAATTATAAGCAGGACGTGTGAACTTTATTTCTTAACGTGTTGAAGTTCGTTATGAAATATTTTTTTAAAACAATAGTCCCGTTCGCTTACACTCAGAAAAATAGTAAGGAGTGACCTTTGACTAATGCACTGTCTATCCGCCTGTGAGAGTTGATAGCTACAACTGGTAATTAGCCCGTATTTAAACCCAGATACAACATTGCAGCTCCCACGATTTCTTTTAGGGTTGTCAATTTTTTATTCTTTAATTAAAAATTTCATAAGGGTGCTCTAAAACTATGTGGTTGTTACAGTTTTCATTACGAATACACAACATTACCGGCTTACATTGAAACTGTATGACATACCCGACTAACTTACTTAGTGCTAACTCACTAACTCACAATTATCGTTATAATAGATTATTTTAATATTGACAAAATAAAAATATTATAAAATATATTTATAATTTAAGTGAAGTCACTTTCGAAAAGTCGTGTTAAACCTAGCAGGAAAAAAATAGGTACGGTATTTAGGAAAGGAATTTAGTTTGCTAAGAAGTAAAAGTATTAAAATATTACAGTCATACTGTAATGATATCGCGGTGTTTTAATCGTTACAAAAACGATAAATAAGCACTTGCACGCGCTCAAATCTTACGTAGGTTCTCTTTTCGCACAGACTCTATTATATGTTTATGAAATAAATAAAGTGAGCAGAATCGTACATAAATATTGTAATAAAAATGCAATTTCACTATTCCCAGTGCGAGACAACCCTTGGCTAACGATACGCTTCTCAGAAGTCACTCCTCGGGTTTGCACCTAAAAGGTTTTAGATTAGATAATTATACGTAATGGGTAAGGGAAGAGATCGTTGCGTTTTTAATTTTTAAACTTAGTAACACGCTCCAATTGTTTGCTAGATTTTACTATCGATTATGCAGTAGCTTACCGTTTTATGAGGTTTTAAACATTGATGGGTAATTTTTCTGTCAGATTTTAATCAGATTTTAGGAATGTTTGAGTAGTTAAATTCTTATTATCATCATTGTGATGTGGTGAAATTTTATTTCAAATAAAAAAACATAAAATCTTAATTTAGATAAATAGGTACTAGCTGTGCCCGCGGATCCGCTCGCGTGGACTACAGAATACCGTCGGTCGAGCGCACCCGCGAATCGTGCTGCCACCGTTCAAATGACGGAAGACAAAAATGCTTATTGTGGGTGATTTTTAGAAGAAAGATATATGCTATTGTGCTGACTTTTCCACCATGGCTTGTAATTGTTGACAATACAGATCTGCCGTTATCGTCTGGCCAGATCTTAAGAAGCTGTCGTGTATAACATCAGCACTGGTCCACCAAATACTCACCTGTACTTTTTCTGAGTCAACTTTCGCTTTGGACAGGATTTGGCCAGTTCTCCTGGGTACAACCACTGTGATAAGCGTTTCCGATTGTCGTAAAGGTTCCATTTTTCGTCACAAGTAAACGATTAAAAATTCTCTCGTTATTGTGACGGCTGAGTAATGTAACGCAGCACTCAATGCGTGCTTGTTGTTGTGCATCAGTCAAATCATGCGGTAACCATTTCTCGAGCTTTATCACTTTTCCATTTAATTTCAAGTGAATTATAATTGTTTTGTCACTCGCACCAAAGCCTGCCGCTAACTCTGACGTGGTTTGCGATGGATCCGCTTCCACGATCACCTCTAATTGTTCATTATCAACTAGGGTCTCCGGTCGTCCACGGGGTTTGTTTCGTAAGTCAAAATTTCCAAAACGAAAAAGTTAGAACCAAAAAAGTACAGTGCTTTCTTTTACAGTAGCTTCCTCATACACATCATTCATCCTTCAAGTTGTTTTGCAGTGGTGATGCCATGGTGAAAATCATATTCATTACCAAACACCAGATATTTAAGATCAAGGTGGCCAGTTTAACAAAACGCCAATTTCATACGTAAGGACCTAATATTTTTGTTTTCTTTTAAATTTTACGTAGCTTTGTAGAATCGTTATGAAAATATATAACAAATACTAATGCAAATTAGTAATTACTCGTCATGAAATTGTAAATGCAGGTGGATCGTTTTTAATAGAAGTTAAGGGCCAGTCATTAATTGGTCATCATCGCGCGTCAGTGCTTCTGTTACGACTTTTTGCGTAAGCGAAGCTCATATAACCTCGTATAATGTATCGGCGATACGCATCTCCAGCAGGAATGTCATCTACAGGGTAAGACTTCATATATACGGGTATGTATTTTTATTCAATTTTATAAGGTACTTGCTGCACGTGCGGTTTCGGTTGCGTGGACTACACATAATTATTTGTTCATGAAGATATCTAGGTATTTTATATTTGATAAGGACCATAGATCTAAGGAGTAAAAAAATCGAAATCTATCTAGTAGTTTTTTCATGATTGCGCATCATTGATTTGCGATTTGCGCAGTGGCAAACCTCAGTTGTTTTATTTATATAGGTACAAGAAAATGTATTTCATTCACTGTTTTATTTATTGTCGTTTTCTAATAAATAAAAAACTCTACTGTGTGGTTTTATGAAACAAAATGTAAAGTGAAACTTAAAAAAAAATAAGTTACCAATTTACGATTGTAATCCTTGACTGCACGGCATAAAATTCAATTTTATTTGCAACAATGTACGACAGTGCGACATGCGATAGATGAACGCAAATTTTTGGGTCGATAGAATAAAAGTTTCACTTTAATAACAATGAATATTAAAATCGAATCAAAGTATTTTAACACAAAATAATTACTATACGCCTTAAGCAATGGTGACTCAGTGGTAGCAGGTCGATTAACGTGAGTTCCAATCCCTGCAATGAGGCTGAGTTTACGGTAAAGAAAGCATCATGATGAAACCAGAACATGATAGTGGATCATTTTCCATTATACGCCTGGCTCTAGCTACTACTGTCAAGTTAAAAATCTGTCGCTAATTACCTATGTGTTCCGACAGCTGCATTTAGGAGCCAGTCCCTCCCACTCGGCTTAGCATGTTGGGCCAAACGTTAAACCTATAAAAAATATTTAAGATATATCATTGAGTAAATTATGGTTTTTCAAATAATACTAATTTATAATTTTATAATATCTTCTGTATCTAATAAATATATTTAAATCAGTTATTTTCAAAGTGAGCAGGACGAACATAATTTGTGTTCTAATACTTTCGACGATAATCATTTCAGCAAATAAATAAATTTTCCAATATATATATGCTATTACCATCAAATTCATTGGTATAAAATATTGCATATAAACATTTGTATAATTATTGTGAAACCAAAAATATTTATCCAAAGTAATAGAGAACAGCATGTATACAAAACGAACCGATAAAACACGTCAGACTTGTCAAAATGACGTAGTGGCCGCGTCAATCAACTAGGGGTAACGCGTTAAAAAAACATCGCCAATTATAGTTCACTCTCCCTTAATGGGTTTTGCTTGTAATATGATTATGAAAAGTATATTTATTTCTCGGCAGTGGTTTAAATTTGTTAAAAGTAATATATAAAATTGTACCAGTCAAAGCAGATATTTTTTTAAACAACAGATACCAAACAAGCATATGGCCCAACTGATATTAAGTGGCTACCGTAGCCTATGGAATTCCATGTTTTTAAAATAAAATTAATTTGAAATTAGAATTCTTAGCCAAACAAAAATTATTTTGATTTGAAATGGCCAGTACTGCAGAACGGCAATTTCATAGGTAAAGACCTATTATTACTGCTGTGATATATTCCAATATGAGAGTGAATACAAAGTGAATATTAAAAAAAAACAACAATATTATTACGATGTTTTCCTTGATCAAAAACATGTTTCTTTTAATATTCATATTAATGTCTTCATATGTGGCGAACACATTGGTACTATAATTCTGTGTGCACTGTTTCGAATAAACAGCGTATAAGTTAAAAATATACTGTACATATCGTAGTGAAAAAAGAATTGATAAAAATCAACGGCCGGAAATCACGATTCCATAGACAATCGAATCGAATCGATTTTTTAACATCCTTTATGCATTGAACTTTGAGTTACAAAGTTCATTATGTTGATTGTTCCGTATTAAGAAATGCTTTACAATGTCGTTGGAATTATATTAAGATATTATATACAATAATGTCAATAGTCATTACGGCGATATTATCTTATACTAGCTGAGCCCCATGGTTTCACCCGTTTCAAATCTCTTCGAAAAATTCTCAATGGCGCCGCCGCCAACTCGGCGATTTTTTTTTATCGTTATAGGAATAGCGTTGTGGCTATAATCTCGCCTGATCTTAAGTGACCATTTGGCCCAATATGATAACACGCTAAGCTTAGTGGGAGGACTGGCTCTCTATTGCAGCTGCCGAACCACACCTATTGTTGTAGTGCTTGGCGATAAGATCTTTCGCGGCTGAGAGTACCTTAAGCGCTCGCCCCCAAGCCCAGTGAAAATGTAAAAGCCATAAGGCTCCAGAGTCCCTAAAACTAACTGTATGGTCAGATCGGAAAAAAAGAGACATGCCTAAACATGCTACCATTGCGGATATAAAGGGAAACTTGCCTAATTCTTGCCACTTTAGATCAAAGGCTTTTTCTTAATTTGTTTTCAGATATTTTTTGGTTCATGCAAGGTTCTTCAACATTTCCTTTTAAAGATTTTTTGCTTCAAAGTTTTTACATACAGGCTACGTCTTTGACAGGATTAAATTCTTCTTTTTTGGTTCTCTTACCTTATTTTCTTCATTCCTATAAGGACTTTCTGTAAAGACTTGGAATGCTCTTGTATGTTTTGTAGTCCGTTTCGAATGTTGAGAGAAATGTCACCCACTTGGCATCAGTATCTAAAACTAAACTCACATAACTTACAAGTATATTTAGAATTTAATCATAAACTGTTAAATTCAAATAATCCTGTTTAACATTACTAAAAACGCCTCAGAATTTACCGAAAAAAAAATAAATGAAATCCGTAACATTACTTCCTTTTTACATATTTTTCAATAGAGTGGCAGTACGGAGTTACCGATTATATTAGGTTATATGGCGGACCAGTGCTTCAATTGTTTTGTTACTTGCGTCCCGTCTACGGTTCTTATTTCCAACTAGCTGAGCCCGCGGTTCCGCTCGCGTGGACTACAGAATGCCGTTGGTCGAGCGCATTCTTGAATCGTGCTGCACCCGCAGAAAAGACGAAAGTCAAAAATGCTTACTGTTGGTGATCCTTAGAAGATATATATACTATCGCAGACTTTTTGTAGGTCTTTTCAAGATCTACAGTGATGTAGAACATTAATTTGATATACCTCGTATGGTTTACTCAGTTTAAGCCGTTTAAGCGCCCTAAATGCGTATTTATTCCGAATTGATTCATCATTATCGTCACTGCTTATTTCGTATGTTACTTTATCTTACAATGTATATCCTATAACCTGGCCAGATAGCATTGCTATAAACTAAAACAAGACAAAAAGGCAATAAACAGAAAAAATAATCCGATAAGTAGTATTTGCGTGAAAAGAACATAAACGGGCAGACAGAGAGACGTTGATTTTTATAATATGTATAGAAGATATAATGATCTGATATTTTTTTGGAATAAGTATACGATTTATGAAAGTTTCCTCTACACCTTGTGTATGGCGGTGCGATCCAGTCGAACTCAAATGTCATGTCCTACAACCCAGCAAGTTAGTTGTGGTTAGAGAATTACAAAGAGTTCTAAATGAGAATTATATGGCTTCATTTACTGATAAGCGTTAGCCTCTATTTCCACCATTTCACACATAGCTTTTTCATTATCATCCCGAGATATTAATTAGGCGACAATATAACAGCATTGTCGCTCAATAATAATATTAAAATTCTACAATCATTATTAAGAGTGATAGGACACAGAGAAATTTCTTTGGAGATTTCTCTCTACTTGGGGCAGCCCGACTGGTGGAATTCCTCCACCCTACAGAAGACTGGCAGCCAAATAACCTAGTGTTGTGTTCCTACGGTGAGTAGGATTTCTAGAGCTCCTTGGGGTAAGGGGATTCAAGTTCGGCAATGCTCTAGTGATACCTATAGTATTACAAGTGTCCATAGACTACGGTAGCCGCTTATCATCAGGCGAGCTGTACGCTTGCTCGACACGTATGTATTATTTAAAAAACATCTTCTAGTATAGCGGTTCCCCGCGTCTCCACACACGTTTATTATGCATTATTTATTTTCGTCTTTTTTTTTTTTCGAACTGACTATACTGTTAGCCTTACAGGGCCCTGGAGCCTTTGCGGCTTTTACAGCTTCACCGAGCTTAGCCGTTTTCGTCTTGTAATTTTATTATTCTATGGTGGCTCAGGGGTAGCGTGTACAGACATCGCGTCGATCGACATGAGTTCGAATCCCTACAATGAATCTGAACTTTCGATGAAGGAAAACATTGTGATAAACTATGCCATGGTGATAGGGCTTTTTCTAATGCCACCATCCTCAAGTTGAAAATCTATCGCCAAGCACCTATAGATGTGTTCCGGCAGCTGTACTTGAGAGCCAGTTCTCCCACTAGGCTTAGCATGCTACCATGTTGGGCCAAATCGTCACTTAACATCAGATGAGAATGCGGCTAAACGCTAAATCTTTAGAACTCATATAGCCTATAAATTTAGAAATGATATACAAAACTTCATGACATTTCCCGTGTACAAAATTTCATGAAAAACGACAATCCGTTTTTGAGTTAAATCCGGATATACAAACAGACAGACAAACGAAGTTTTAATGTCATATTAGTGTTCAGCGTCGTTTATAATGGTAGGTACACTCTAAAAAAAATTAAAATTACATGTGCAGGACAGACATACAGATTTATTAATATACATAACATATTGACATGAAATCAAGCTATACACATTTACATTTTGTATGAAAAGCAATATATCATAAAATCTGATCTAAATTCTGTCTTCGTCAAGATGTATTTAATAATAGGTTCTATTAAATATGTTTGTCAGTTTGTACTTGTCTTATGCCACTGGACGACGTTTTGACAGACAGATGAAAATTTTAATTGCATATTAGTGAATGACCAACCGTACGAACTGAATGATACAAATTATAGTGATGCAACTTGATATCGACCATTTTAATTAATGGTTTCTCTATCGTATAAATACAATAAACTAGTTATTATACAAAATTATTATATAAAATTTAAATAAACCTTATGTGGACACAGCTTTATATTTCACAATTAGTTTTATTGATATTCACCTATATATAATATAAAATTCAACGTCTCTCTCTGTTTATCCGTTTATGTTTTTTCACGCAAGAACCATTTATCAGACTTACATGTTTTTTTTAACGGATAGCTATGTTATCTGGCCTGGTTATAAGATATATTTTCTAAGATAAAGACACGTAAGAAATAAGCAGTGACGATAATGGTAAGTCAGTTTGGAAAAAAGACGCTTTTCGGGCGCTTAAATGGCTTACTCTGAGTAAACCATAGAGATATATCAAATTAATATAGTACATAATTGTAGATCTTAATAAGACCTACAAAAAGCCTATGATAGCATACGTCTACCTTCTGAGGATACCCCGCAATAAGCATTTTTGTCTTTAAAATAAACTGGCGTATGGAGTGGGGGCAGCATCACTTACGCCCAACAGCATTCTGTACTCCATGCGAGCGGAGTCGTGGGTCCAGCTAGTCAAATATATAAAAAATGTCATAATCAGATCCTATCAAAATAAATGCTTAGAATATTATTTTTGTATTAAGCCTAGCCAAATTGTTAGCAAGTAATAATACATTATCATGAAAACTATACAATTTTTTGTAAAAATTTGAAAACCTTATTTTAAATAGGTATTTTTAAGCCTTTCAAAAAAACGTTCATTGAGTGGATATCTCTTTACCGGTTTCCAATAGCTTTTTTGTGGTGTGTTTTTATTATTAATATTTTATTTGAATAAAATTTACTTTTAAAATAATATAACTTATTACTTTAAATCCATTAACTTAACTGAGTAATAAACTTAATTGAGTTGACAATTGTACTGATATATAACAATATTTACTAATTCGGAACAATTATAAAATGATCTCGGTTAATAATCTTAACGCCTAGATGGAAAATCACTAATTTAACAATGAAAGAATATAAACGAAGATAATGTGAAAAATAAAAATCACGAGAAAACTAAACGTAAGTATTTACTCTTCTTTACAGATGAATAAAAACTGTAAATTAAGACCAACAGAAAAATATATTAATTACCCTATACATTTTGATCATTGTAAAAACTCCATTTATGGCACCCGATTCTTAACCCTCCGTTGCATCCGTAACTAATCACACAATTCGGACGCACAATTTTGTCTAATATCATCACTTGCACCGACATACCAAACTTCCCAATAAACCATTTGATTAATTAAAATCTAAAATAGTGACGCGTGAAGGGGGCGAATAATAAAATTTGTTTTTTAATTACACTTCATTAAAGCAAATTGGCTTTGTTTTTTCTAACGTGTGCGTCTAGCAACCGTACCGCCGGAACTCTTTGTTAGCCGATCGGTTCTATTGACGATTTTATAAGGTCAATAATCCTTATTGACTGTGATCATATAATTAACTAGTATTAACGAAGGGATCGTTTGGCACGGTGAACCTATTTTTTTTAATGATCTTTTTTTTTTAATAGTAGCATAGCAAAGGGACGATACCTTGCTTGTTGGTAAGAACCAATCCTAAAACAATGGCGACTACCGAGAAACCAACAGCACTGTCACTTGCCAGCCTGCAGTTTCTTGGCAGCCACCTGCCATCTGGCTAACCTCACTGGCTAAACCTGAAATGCAACAAAACAAAACGGAATCACTGGTCTCACTATGTATACGGATATAAGGGTAATCCCACCTAAGCGTGCCACTATAGCGGGTTTTACACTTAGTATTTGGTGGTCTTGATTTATTGAGACGCAATTGAATAGTTACCAGAACACCAATGATCAAAATTGGTTACTACAATGGTTTCTAAGCTGTTTAAGCCATTAATAAAAAAAACATTAATTTATGTTATATTTACGGTGAAAATAGAAACAGTATGAGGTTGTCCCATTAATTTCAGAAACTCTGAGGTGGTCACAAGATAAGGTTGTTTGGACGTGTTGTATTTTTATTTTGTGTTCGGACCCACCTTTCTTTATCTAAATTACAGCATTGGAAGCCTCGGAGATATCTGTCTCAATTAGCATTGATACTGGTATTTTTGTTACCGCAATCATACCGTTAAATAGGAAATGTGAAGTCACATGAACACCTTCAAATATTTCTTATGCAATAGTTGTTTGGACGTAAATCTCGGTATGCTCTTTTTACAAAAAACATACTGAACGAGCGCGATCAAATCCAAAGAGTAAAAACAAATAATTTACAAATTAATTACAACTGTCGACGATGCAGGTTTGACAAATTAATTCTGTTAATCAAGAGCTGAGCAAGCGCCATGCGTCACCAGGACAGCGGTTTCGCAGATAACATTAGCTTGATATACGGCTCGCCGAAAACGACCGAGGTGTTAAAATGACTCCGCGGTCCGTGACACGGTTAACGTGTTTCCCCTTTAGCGTTGACAAATTTAGGATATTGTTGGACATATATTTTGTATAAAACCGAACAAAGTTTATTGCGGTATGATTCCTACAAAAATTGTTTTACATATAAGGTGTTTTCGTCTATACATATATTTCCGTATTAGATTTTGAGATAACGTATTTTTACTGTTTTCGTTTTGGATATTTCTACGTATTGTTCGCTTATAGTTGATAAGTAGATGTGCGCTTATATTATATACTAGCAACGCCCGCGGCTTCGTACGCATTGAATGTATACTTTAAACAGATATTTGTGCGCTTACGTGAATGTTGGTGGCACACTTACATCATAGTACAGTAGGTGGCGTGTGCGTCGATGACTATATGCCTTCATATAGTTTTCGGAGCTATAAATGTAAGTTTTCAGGACAGAATCCGAAGAAAGATTACGCAGATTAGATTACTACATATCATTAAGCTGTTAAGTAGGGGTCTTATCAGTCTTACATACAAAAAATACGATTGTGTGATCATGTCCTGAAACTTTATACAATTATTGTTGGCCCATAGTACGATCAACGTATAGGTAAAATTCTTATAAATAAACAGTTTAGATTCATAATGTGAACGTTTTAATTTTTGTACCTATCATTGTACGTATACATTTCTACTAGCTATATAGGTTAGGGCGCCAAGGCAAAATATTTAACATGTATGTGTGCCGCAGAGTAAAAAAGATTGGGAACCTTGCCTTATACCATAGTTTAGGATTTGGCCAAACAATCCCTTCTCAAAAATCCAACCTGTATACTGTTTCACACCGTCTTGTAGATTTTTTTATCGTAGACTATTGTAGCACATTATTTTCAACTATTTCAAATCGTTTGCTCAGCACAGGCCGAGAAAGTAGCCAAGCGGCATTTTAATTATTGAAATTATTTTTATCAAGTTCTCTACATATATATACAATGCTAGATTGTTTTCCAGATGTTTTAGAGTTGAAAAATATTGTGTCTACTACATTATTGTTAGCTGTTGCAAGCTCAAATAGCTTGCCATCAATGAATACCGATAAAGCAGCCAAATAACGTATTAATTACTAAAATATGTATTATTGTGGTTTCTATAAAAATTACATGTATACTATTGTAGATTGTGTATCTTAGATATCTTTTAGCGGTGAATAGTATTATAGTACATTATTTTCATCTATTTCAAACAGTTAGGTCAGCGCACGCCGATATAGTAGCGAAACGGCATATTTTTTCCGTGTTGGTTTACAAATGGACCCAAATTAATCAAAACAAAACATAGCCTATAACCATCAGGGAGAATGTAGGAGTATTTAGAATAGGATCAGTAGTATCAGCGATTACCCCTTACAGAAAAACTCATAAACTCACGATCAAACTTTCCCTCTTTATAATAGTGGTATAGATATACACTTTAGCTTTCTTCATTCCTTTTACATAAAAACTTTAACTATACCAAATGTCATACTTCTTCGTGCACTCAATACGCTTTATTTGCCTGCCATGAATCGTATTAATGCCAATTTTACGCGTATTTTGTGTGACGTTATGAGCGGAAAGGTTAAGAAGGAAGAACATATGTAAAAACTTCTTTATTTGTTTGTACCCTATGCGTTCCCAAACTATTCATGCTTTCATAAATCAAAGAGTTTCATCAATTCATGAGTTGTTTTATACACACATGCGAAGGTTTCTATATTGGTACTATCAGTTTAAAAAAAACGGTAACTATATTGCGGGGAAAAGTTAATATAATATTATAATAAACATGTCGAATCTACAGTACTCGTTCGTTAACATCATAATCATATATTAAATCATTTATAGTAATGATAAACTGATGCCTAAGTGATGATATATGACGTATCAAATGCAGTCTCTTGCGCATCACGTGTGGGTGTTATGTGATCTATGTTCACGTAGACGAGTTTATAACAAGTGATTAATTGAAATCCCAAATGCAATTCAATTTATTTATCATTCATGCATCACTATTACTTAAATAATTTGTCGCTTATTTTAGGCTAATTAATCGTGCAGCCCGTTCGAATTATAGTAACCAAATGAAAGGGTTGGGATTTATCAGATACCTGAGTACGTCCGGCGCATCTTTGGCAGTTTGATCAACTTCCAGTCAACTCCAAGTTGACTGAAAATCTTTTCACCAAAACACGAGCTATTTCTATTTAAAATAAGACTTATGCCGACACGAAAAAAAAAAGAAGATAAACCACACCTACTATAAACCATTATCTAGCCATTGAAAAAAAACATGTGATTTCTCGCTTGTTATGGATTACTATAACAAATATAAATATGTTAAATTTACTGTGAAGTGATATATAATAAATAAATAATATATACTAAATTATTTAGTTTGTGTGTGATAATTACTAACTTTATTTCAAAATATTGCAGTATTTTTTATGTCTGACACTTAAATCGAGCTTAGTGGTTCTTACATTAATTATTCTGTTTTTATCAGCTTTCAAAGTGGTACTGGTTTTGGTTTTGGATTTATTACCACAAAGTGATGCTAGCGCTGACTTTTTTGTAGGTATTTTTAAGATCTACAATTTTGTTGTACATTAATTTTAAATATCTCTTATGATTTATTCAACCTAAGCCATTTAAGCGCCCCAAAAGCGATATTTATCCGAATTGATTCACAATTATCGTCATTTTTTATTTCGTATGTTACTTTAACTTAGAAAATATATCCTATAACCTGGCCAGATAGCATATCTATGAATTAAAACACTGTAAATTGGATAAGTGGTTTTCGCGTGAAAAGAACATAAACGGACAGACAGACAGAGATACGTTGAGTTTTATAATGAAACGCTGTTATTAATTTTTATTTTTTGTCACGTTGTGAAGCGTTAATAATTACTAAACTAACTTTTAATACTCGTATTTAGAATTTTAGTTTGTTATTGTTTTGATGTATTATTGATTAGATGTCATAGAATAATATATATTAATTTAACACATGCGCTTTCCGAGTCTGTATAAAGAGGTTTCTTTAAAATGTGAAGGCCGCATATATATACAGATAATTTGAAATGGCTGAAAGAAATTTTAATTTTATGAATTTAGAACTTTATTCGAAGAGAACCTGAACCAACAGAAATTTTCTATTCATTATTGATCAGAGTTTGAATTGAAAGGGTCGTAACATCGCCATAAAATAATTTATATACTCTGAATAGAAAGAAGAGTAACTGCTATATATAATGCAGAATATTTTCGAATTAAATCCATGGAATTTAATTAAGACCTGTATGTATATGTATGTATGTATGTATATGTATGGAAAAACCTTTTTCACTAATACTTTTTTCGCCTTCATAATTCAGTATTATTGATCTGCGCCCGCGGCCCGCATACGTTTATTACGCAGTAACTATTTTCGTCCCGTAATTTTATATTTACAAATATTAATGACAATTTTCATAACCTATTAAACGACGAATTCCCATCAAAATCGATGGAATTTGTTATACGAATTCTAAAAGTATTATTGAAAATTGTGATAACCTATTATTTTAGCAATGACATAGGTAAGCAACATTTTATCAAAATCGGTTGAGAATTAATACATATTTTTTTTGTAATTCAAGCATAACTACAGATTTATTAATATAGATATCTCCAAATATCCAATCAATTCGCTACCTTAACTTCCAATAAGTTCGTAATAGTAAACATTACGTAAACAGTACATAATAATAACAGTTTAAAAATAACATGACCGTGGTTCAGACTCTTTTTGTCAGTCATGTGTAAGTCATTCAATTATAATACTATAAACACATCTATCACAGGAACAGAATGCGACATGAAATTATGACTTACATGGTTTTGCAATTTGGTTGTAATTTACCGGTTTTTGTTTATAAGTATTCGTTTAAAAAAAACCTCGGTAAGTCGTAGGTCGCTGTTATAATTTTTACCATATTTTTGTATTATCATATTTTATAGTTAAATTATTGTAAACACACAATACACAAGCATATGTACTTAATTAAAGTGATAAAAGTAAATTATTAACTACTGCGTTTAAGTATGTTAAAAACAGGAAAAAGTCGTCTTTGAAGTTCTTAAAAAATATATTGTAATAATAATTAATGAAGTCATAAAAAAAGAGTAAGTAAATAATAAGTTTTAATCGTTTTACTTTATATATCTTAAAAAAACATAAAGTTGGAATGGTTGCAACAAATCTTCTACATAAATAAAATGATTCAGGTTTGCCGTTGTGCGCGTATCACGCAAAACTGTTGGATAGATTTTAGACTTTTTTGTTTTACTCTTTATAAATATGGTTCTCATAAAAAGTTTATCAAGATATCTTCATGCAATAAGAAGGTATTAATTTTTTTTAAAACCACGATTTTTATAAGCACTACGCGTATTTTTGTCGTCCATATTATACAATAAACATCGATACGAGGATACTAACTTATGCTTCGATAGAGTTGACATATGCAATTACATAAAAGCTTCCTAAATTCCAAGCCCGGTAAAGCTGTAAAAGCCGCAAAAGCTCCCCTAAGGCCAACAGTATAGTCAGTTCGGAAAAAAGCCTCTAAAATGTAAGACTAAAAAAATTTCGATATCTGAAATTATAAACAATTGATCAAACTTTTGATATAGTATAATAAGATGTTTCTGTAGATATTAAACGGATCTTAATATAAATTATGTCTATAACTAAAATATAATATAATAAAAAATCAGTTAGTTAATCTTAATATAATAAGTTTGATACCTACATTAAATGTAGCAGTAAATTTTCCACTTTATAGGTTTTCTTAAATGTAACTATAAATCGGTGTTCATGATAGCTTGCTACTTTTATAGACTTTTCGGAAATAAAATGATTAAACCTTCGATATATCGTAGTTCTATTTATCGAGATTAAGCATCATGCACTCTAATCATATCTACTAATACAAACGTGACCCAGAGGTCCGGCTTTAACACATTTGTATACTGTCCTTTCTCTTTATGCGTCAACATCTTCATAATACCTATACATTTGTGCTGATACTGATGACAAATTGCTTAATCTATCTCTTTTCGCAAATTATTTATAGAGTTGGTTACTTTTGTATTTTTTTTTATCAAAATGTCATTTTAGCAAAATATTTATGAAAATAAAATGCATCAATTTTGCAAACAAAATAATACTAATTTTATATTAGTTTTATTTATAATTTAAGAGTAAAAATATTAAGATAGGTCAAAAATTTAATACCTGCTTGCAAATGTTAAAATCAAAACATTGATCATATTGATTGTATTCTATTAAAAAAGCGTGTTAAAGTCGTGTCAAAGACATACTTTATGTATCATCGAAACAACTTTTTATAATATTATGAATAGTATAATCACACCTAACAGATTACTTATTGTCCACTAGCTACCGGTTTTCACACTTTATACCATTCACGATACGACTGAATTGTTCTGAAATTACAAGCGAAATTAAACCTTTTTCTATTTAATACAAAAACTTATATCTACTGACAAATGTACAGCATATACGGTTTCTCTATCGTGGTGGTTGTTAATGTGCTACTGGTGTTATGGTATGTGCATTGTAAAAGTCATCGGTTAAGGTAATTTCGACTGTAAGATTAAGTACATTAAAAACTATTTTCTAGATAGATTTAGTCGAAAGAATTATCATGAAGACTATGATGAAAGCTCGATAAAATTTAGGAGTAATTTATACAATGGCTGATCATGGGGTATGTTTTATCTTGTATTGTTCTCACGAATATGCGTTGCAAGTTCTGAGAGAGTTACTCATCAGGTTTGTAGTGAGACAAAATGACTTTGATACTTACACGACAAAAGTGAATGTATCCTTTCTATTGTGTATAATATCAAGGTGTTTATTGTATTGTGTATATTCTAAAATATTATTTTGAAGTAATTCTTTTGACCCGATTGTATAATAAGAAAACATTTAACACAGGTCGAAGGTGTTGGTTTAATACATCTGTGTATAGCGCTATTTGTTACTTTGCTCGTGACAATTAATGAGATACTTACGTTCTTCTTGAAATTAAAAAAAAACTTTAAAATACATTGTTTTAATATTACCAAAATAAAATCGTTTAACCTTTGGAAAGTATCAGAACCCTTTACTTACACACTTGTACGTTTCGATTTAATAATATCATAGCAATCGATCGTTCGATTCCCAAATGTTTTTGATTTGCTGTGGAATTATTATAATCTGTCAGGAGACAATGGAGGGCGGAGACAGAGGGGTGCGTCCATTCATCGGCCGGGATGCGTGTTTCGTCGGTATCACTAAGGTCACCAAGATAAGTTTTTCTAAACGTGGATAAATAAATTAAAAACAATACATTTATAAAATTGCTAGAGTATGTGACAACTTCTTATGCGGAAGGAGCATCGCCATACTTTTCTAAGATCTTCGGGGTTTTTAGAGTTCCGAAGGAACCCTTACACTTTCGCAATGTTCATCTGTCTGTACACGGCTTAGTAATGTCGTCTATCTCATAGTGTTGGATAGGTCGTTAGATAGGCGGTTCAAAAATATTGTGAGTAGGTCTAAACCAGTTTTCGATTCAGGGATCTGTTTGCGTAATATAAAGCTTCTAAGTCTAATTTTGATTAGAATCAAGTGTCCCCCCCCCCCCCGTCAGCTACATAGTAGTTTTTAGACATATTAAAAAAAATACATGGAGTCAAAATTGGAGTTACATTTAAATGGAGTTAAAATGAATAATGTAAATAAAATAAATATTTGAATAAAAGGATTGAAAATTACTTAAAGCCCTTTCTAAGTCTGCATATTATGACGGGCAACCACGGCGCCCTACACCGCGCATGAACCTACACGCACTTGGCAATTTTTTTTAATCGTCATTCAATAAAATTTTAATTAAAGTATCAGTTTTGTTTATCATTACTAATAAGTATTCCACTTATCAAATATTATCGATAACAAAACTAAGTAAAAAAACTTATACTAAAAACTCAGATGAATGGTGAAGTATATCCCACTTATACAATAAATAATTGTCACATTAGTTATTACACAATGACAGTGTTGATGGGCATCTCGGTGCAGAATAATGATGAGTTATATGTAATGTTTGTCATAAGTCAAATATAACGTATGGACAACCATTAATTTTGATGGAATTACATTTGTGTGAGGTCGCTTTCAGTTGCTGTTGTCCTGCTTAGAAGTATCGAAATTTTATTCCAATATTGACTAATATATTAACCTCGGTTTCTAGAACTTTCACTTTTAACTTAGTGCGCAAAAAGTTTACCTTAAGACACGTCTATAACGATCTTTATCTAAATAGAACAATTTGACAGATAAGGTACTAAGTAAGGGCGGCTTGCGTAACATGTTTAAATATGATTAAAGTATGACTAAACTAAATTAAAGTGGTTAAACAAAATTAGCGTCTCGCACAAAGTAAAATTAGTTGATAAATAAGTTTAAGGAACTGTCAAAATTAAATAGCCAAAAATGACTATTTAGCGCCGCTGAACACGTTTAAGTGACTCCTTTAAAAGGCGTCGCGACAGACGAGTGGATCCTTTTGTGCACCACACCACACCGTGAGTGCAATGCAATTGAGTTCGTGTGGGCTCAAATTAAGGAATATGCTGCAAGACTCAATAAAGAACTCCCATTTACCACAGCAAAAATGCTAAAAGATTAGAAGAAACTTGTGAACATTATGACTAAAGGAGATTGGGAAAATGTTGTGGATACAACTATTAAATTAATAACGGAAGATTATGAAAGAGATGTGAAAATAGATAAAATTTTAGAAAATATTTTTTTATTTTACGTAGGCCAAATTAGCAGCAACGACAGTGAAAATAGCAGTATGAAAGAAACTAATTAAATATGGCTATTTGTGGCACCTTTTTTCTGTCACTTTCTTATGAATACGTTTCGTGTGTGCAAATATAAGTAGGTATATATTTTCATGCCAATATTCTGTTCTGTGTTCAATGTTCTGTTCAATATATTAAGTAAACATTTATATTTTCGTTTTATTAAAACATTTTAATCAGCTACTACTTACAATACTACTTATGAATCCAAAAACTTATAGATACGACTCGCGTTTGATTATATTTTTTTCGAAAATTAATTGATATTTTACGTCACTATTGTAATGTGTCAAAACGGCCTTCATAGCGTGCCGCTTTTATAATAATCATGTAGATTATGTTTAGCACATAACAACATTTTGTGAATATAATATGTAACATTAAATTAATTAATAAAAAGCTCATAGCGTGCGGCTACTGTAGGTGAAACCTCGATATAAATACGAATTAAGAGCAAAATAAGAAGGGCATGGTGTCTTTGTCACTGTGACTACTATACACCAAATACTGAAATAATTTATGGTTGAGAGAAATTTAATTTTGCTTGTAGGCGTTGAAAGTTTATTTATCGCAACGGTTTTGATAGAAGTTGTCAGGGGAACTGTTACTACCATATTGTGTTAATTACCAAGTGGCCAACGTTATTTTATATTTCTGATCAGGATTTCTTTAAGTGATATTCGGACGATGACAAAGAAATTTTAGCATACGTAAGCAGGCCCATAATTCGACAAGTTTTTTGTCAAGTTACTAAAATTAGGTGCCCTGGTTCTTGTCACTTTATTACCAGATTTCTCACTTATACTTAATAGAAGATAACATAAGATTCTCGATTTTTAAATGTAAATCGTCGCGTCGTAACACTATTTTCGAGTTATTTATTTGACTTTGACAGACAACAAACAGTGACATCCAACTATGTACATTTCATTCTATGCATAATGTTATAAGTTATCGCGCTTTTCGGGTTAAGAAACTCGTCAAGACGTGAAACGGAATGCAGAGACTGCTTTACCGACTCGCGTAATTATGTTTAACTAAATAAGCTCTCTGTATGTCTCGTGCAAGATGACCCTAAATGCGTTTACGATAAGTCCATTTACGAGGCTTATTGTTATTAAATAATTTTGTTTAGCGGTGAGCTGAATGAAATGTTGCGCAAGCTGCCTTAAATATTGACAAATTACTAAATAAATATACGCATGTTTCTTCTCACAGGAAATAACAGGTATATATGTATAGTTCATTTAGATCGAATTGCGGATAGGGAATTAGTCTGTTCGCGATTTATTTGCAAGTACAGCAACAGTCCAAGCAGAGGTTCGGCCACTTTGGCACCCTTGGAGCTTGTTGCCTAGCTACATTGAATTTTTATTTAAATAAAAAACTTGGCAATTAAAGTTTCTCAAGTTCACAGCCCTTTTCGTTTACGTATGTTTTACGGGGATTCCCTCGATTATATTTTACGTCTCTTTATTTCGTTCACCCATGTTGGCAAACCTTTACGTTTATGTTTATGCGCAACATAATTATGACTTTTAGGTAACAATGGTCACTTGGGTGTTACGTAACGTTTAAGGAGGGGGAGGGGGTACAGAAAAATGTTACGGCGCGTTACTTGGGGGAGGAGATTCAAAAATCTTCAAAAATTGCGTAATAGTTGAACGCCCAACGTAACCTGTGCAAGGCGTTCGCCACCTAATTGGGTACAGATCCTTTCCACCCCGCTTAATTACTAGTTACGGAGTGGCTAATCCCAGTACGCCACTCGCCTAAGCGTGACACTATGACGGGTGACACGGGTGGTTGATTTGAAGCAATGATGGCTCAGTGGTAGCGTGTACGGACATCGCGTTGATAGACGTGAGTTCAAATCCTGCAATAAGCCTGAGCTTTCTGTGAAGGAAAACATCGTGATTAAAACATAGCATGGAGGTAGGGCTTTCTCTAATACCCGCCTGGCTAGCTACCACCCTCAAGTTGAAAATCTGCAGCCTAGCACCAATAGGTGTGTTCCGGCAGCTACACTTGAGAGCCAGTTTTCCAGTGGTTTGGCGTGTTATCATCATCTTGGGTCACCATCAGGTGAAATTTTGGCCACTATGCTAAACGTATAACGATAATAAAGCCCTTGGTGTGTGGTTGTCGCGATCCAGATAATTAATAAATTATACACCTTAATTATAAATATTTATATTGTATGAGCCGATGTAACAGTCATTGTAACCTAATTAATAAATACTAGCGCACCAGTGCAAATATTTCGCACACTTTAAAATAAAAATAAAATGTCATGTTAGTTAAACAATTTGTTAATAGATGGCTCCACCTACATGTTAGCTGATTATATTTTCATTATGAATGGTGTTGAAAACATCTAATATATAATTAAGAACATTTTTCATTAATTTTTTAAAGACTTAATTTTCAATTCATTTTTCGTCAGTAGCAGAGAACATAAGCTTTCAAATGATGGGTAAATCATTATTTTTTATGAAGAATTAAGGGATACATGACATTGCCACAAAAACATCTTTGGGATGTAATACATAGAGAGAAAAAAATACAAGCTTAAACCAAGTAACATTGTCAATATCAGTTAATTGCAATATGAGTTTCTTAAAAAAAAAGAAATAACGATCCCCAGTTATACGTTAATATGAATATTAAATATTTTTTAAATTACAATTTTATGTCCGCTAGGTGTTATTATTTTAATGCCATAATTGTTTTAAAACCGGTAATTGAATAATTACTGTCGTGCACGTTTTCGCAGTTTCATTGTGAAATGATTAAGTAATTTCGCGAATTTTAAAACGACCCTGACAACACCAAGGTTCTTCTACCTTTGAATCTATATTAACATTATAAAACTCAAGAGATTGTTTGTTTATACGTGCTAATATCTGAAACTACAAATCAGATTTGAAATTTTTTTGACTACTATTTATTGACTATGGTTATAGACTATATAACTTCAGGCTAAAACTCTAAGGAGCGGAGCAGTTACAATGAACGTCAAGCAATCTGGTAAGCTGCAGTAGGTACGAGAAATTTTACACTGGTGAAACCGCGGGGCATAGCAAGTCATAACATAAAGTTAAAACTCGTACGTGAAAAGGCGTTAAATCACCTAACGCGTTGTGTTTACAAAGTTATTGAATGTACGGAACAAATATATATTTGAAACAACTTCCCGTTTAAATTATTGCAAAGAAATATTGCGTTTTTCTTAGAAACTTACATAATATTAATACATATTATTAATACTAAGTGCGGTATTTGTCATGGAAATTAAATTTTAATCTACAGCGGTCACCTACTAGTGACTAAAAAGTAACCACAGGTGACTAGAAGTGTCTACAATCCCTAGAAAAATAACCGAAATAAAATAACCGTGTTTTCTTATCTTTTTTATTTTACCGGTAACTATCTAGAACACTACTTGTTTCATTCATCTTATCAATTAATCTATACACTAATTATAGTGTATATAAAACTAGCTTTGTCTCATGGTTTCATTCGTGTTAAATTATTCAGCCAATTACACACCGCGCCGATAACGCTACCGTACTTTCCGTAATAATTTTTTTACTACCAAAATTTAACCTATTTTAGCCAATAAGCATAAATTATTTTTTCTCTGATATTTTGCTGTCATGTTTTATTATCTTACATGGTATAAGTTATTTGTCAGCCTAATTTAATGTTATAATAATTGAAATTGTGAAGAAAAGACAACTACTATAATAGGCTACTTGCCTCATATCAAATTTGGCGCAATAAATAAATATTTTCTTTAGTATTTGACTTAAGAAACCATTATTTATCAATTTCAGATATTAAAAATTGTTAGGTATTTGTTTTATTTTTTATTTTGAACTCTGAAAACGCTATCTGTCATTTTATCATTGCTGTGACGTCATACGAGTTGTGAACAAACGTTTAGCAAACGTTCATCATTGTAAAAAGCTCGATACTTTTTATTGAAAAGACAACCTTTGCTAAATGTAAAATGTTTGTTTTCGACTCGTATAACGTCACAGCACAGATAATATATAGACTAATATGGCTGACAGTGTTTTCGCCTGTTTACGAAAAGTAATCTTTTATAATAAAGTTTTGCGGTTTTCTAGGTCCTAAAAAATATGGTAATATTTTTTTCCTCTAATCGGACAATAATTAATAATTTAAGACCTTCTTTAAAAAAGACTCAACTAGCCTATTATATCAGAAAATAAAGGTGGGTAATCTTTGAATTGACTGTAGTAATACATAAAATATCTTCTTTGTAGAGTGATATAAAGCAATATAAACGTGGCCTTAAAAAAATGATAAAAACAAAACATGAAAAACGTCGTCTCGCATTCGAGTGCACATCGTCGTAATGCAAGACTGCAAATGAAATGACATTAGACATTTAACGTACAAGGCTATATATTTTAAGGCTCGCTCTTATGGGACCGTTTGTGACCTTATGTTGTCTGTCGCCACAGCCGCTACGGGTTTATCGAAAGATTGCGCCTTGGTTATAGTGATGTTGTGCAACACGATATCGATATCGAAACATAAAGTACCATTTTTTTTTTTATATGTGTACTTACGTACGCACGTAAGGAGTTATACTTATTGGCGTAACAAAAACAAACTTCATAAATTTTGTCCCGCGTGGCGTGAATGATAATATAAATTCATTATTTTTATAGTCTAAAATAATATAATGATGTATAAATTTAACCATGATTTTAATCAACATTTAAAAATCAAATTTAAATAATGCTTATTTATAAAAACTTTATATTATTTTTTCACAATTTAAAAAGCC